>OX123186.2:32721550-34123936 GCA_944739405.2 Euclidia mi | reverse complement strand
TAATAGCTATGAATTAAAATGTAATGGAGAAATAGTTACAAAGAAAATTGATGTTGCTCAGACTTTTAACAACTTCTTCATAAACATACCAGTGAAAACAACCAAGTGTTTAGACTCATGCCCAAGCAAAGTAGAGATGTTAGTTAGGGGCAATGTGAATGAGTGTGATGTGCTGTTTAATTTTAAATACATTGACACCAATGACATCCTCAAGACCATCAATATTAAGAAATCTATTGACTTATGGGGTATTTCAGTTAGTCTTGTTCGCCAAATCATTTTTAGCATAGCTCCATATTTAGCTGCAATATTTAATAGATGCGTGGATAAAGGGGTATTTCCTGATTTAATGAAACACAGCAAGGTGATACCACTTTTCAAAATAGGATCCAAGAGCGACCCTAGTAACTTTTGGCCAATTTCTATCTTGCCTGCAATCAGTAAAATTTTTGAAAAGGTTATTTTGCATCAGTTAGAGAGCCACTTTCTCACAAATAATTTATTGCACAGTGAGCAGTATGGCTTCACTAAGGGTCGCTCCACCGTTGATGCCGGTGTAACTCTATTAAAACATATCTTTCACGCTTGGGAAAATTCGAAGGATGCCATTGGTGTTTTTTGCGACTTGTCAAAGGCTTTTGATTGTGTTGAACATGATACACTTTTACGTAAACTCAACCATTATGGTATTCGAAATAGCGCACTCAATCTTGTTGCCAGTCACCTTAGAGATAGAGTTCAGTATGTAGATGTTAGTGGAAGTAGGTCTCAAGGTTTGCCAGTAGGAATGGGCGTTCCACAAGGCTCTATTCTTGGTCCGTTTCTTTTTTAATATATATTAATGACTTGCCATTCTTTGTTAAAAATCTATGTGATATTGTTCTTTTTGCTGACGATACTTCACTTTTTTTTAAAGTTGATCGTAATACAAGTAACATTGACAGCGTAAATAATTCTCTTGCGCAAGTACTACATTGGTTCACGACAAATAATTTGCTACTCAACTCTGGCAAAACAAAATGTGTGAAATTCACTTTGCCGAATGTCAAAAATGTTCTTACTAATACATACATACACATACATACATATCGTCACGCCTTTTATCCCCGAAGGGGTAGGCAGAGGTGTATTTCTACACCCACTTTTCGCCAGATATACTTTAGTCCCACGTAATAAGGGGCGAGCCTATTGCCGTACCGGGCACATTTCCAGACTCCGTGCTGCTACTGAGAATTTCGTGACAGAAAAACCCAATAACACTGCCCGACCCAGGAATCGAACCCGCGACCTCCCGATCCCACGCGCACATTTATGCCGCGAGACCAACGAGGCAGTCGTATAGGGTTTGATGTCGAGTTTTCCGTCTCTACGCAAAGATGGTATTTTCATCGTGTTATCCCTTAGTCGCCTCTTACGACACCCACGGGAAGGTAGGGGGTGGTGAAACTTGTATTCTATGCCGTCAACCACACGGCAATTGTTCTTACTAATATAATTTTAAATAACGAAACAATTAACCTAGTTGATTCAACTGTATTTTTCGGTTTAACTTTAGATTGTAAGCTTCAGTGTGGCGCCCAAATATCCTGTCTGGCAGTCAAACTTAGTTCTGCAGCATTTGCAGTTAGGAAAGTTCGCCAATTCACAGACGTAGATACTGCTAGACTAGTTTATTTTAGTTACTTTCACAGTGTAATGTCTTACGGGATACTATTATGGGGTACGGCGGCCGATATTCAGACAAATTTTGTTATTCAAAAGAGGGCCATACGTGCAATATATAAGTTAGGTGCTTGAGATTCTTTACGAGATAAATTTAAAGAAGTAGATATATTTACAGTTGCATCGCAGTATATATTTGCTAATTTAATGTACGTTAAGAAAAACTTAACTCTTTACCGTAAAAATAGTGACTTGCACAAAGTGAATACAAGGAATAAGCATAAACTAGTGGGCACTAACTACCGTCTACATAAAGTTCATAACTCATTTGCGAGACTCGGTATACAATTCTTCAACAAATTACCTCTGGAAATAATGAATTTACCTCTGCACAAATTTAAAACCACTACTAGGAATTTTCTTTTAAAAAGGGGTTATTTCACTATTAAATAATTTCTAGATGACAAGACATCGTGGGTCTAGTTGCTTTTTTTAAATTCACCATTATTGTTATTTTTATGACTGTGTAAAATACTCTCTTCTTAATTAGTAACATGTTAAGTGGAGGTACCTCGTGAACACATGATTTTTGCAGGATTTGGATATTATTATGATTTGTTGAATGTAGTTTAACATTATTTATCCCTGATCATATCGTTGTTCACTTGTCACCTTCACAAAATTCTTTCTACATTTGCATTCCTTCACGCGGTCCACTAATTTATGTTAATAATAACGATCTGGAAAATGGAGGTAATTGGCGGTCATGGTCAGTACACCAATAGATTGTTTCTTACTGCCGGTTCGTATACCGTTATCGTCATGCTCAGTAAAATGTCATTTCTTGTGGTGGTGTCGTGTGTCGGGTCATCCCTGTCCCTCTAATATGGCGAGAGGGATGATGGCTGGCACATGCGTCATACTCGTGAACGGGTGCTACTTGCGATGACTGGTCGATGACGGTCTTGCGGGCTGGTATTAGATTTTAATATTTAACTGCATCATTTCCATCATGGGTCTGATCACTTTCGCGGATTGCCTGCATTATTAGGTATATATAATGTAAGTGGATGCTCCTGTTTCACCATATCTATTTATATAGAGGAGACTAACCAAATGAACATCAAAAGTATTATGCTTGAGTATTTTTATGTATAGTAAATATATACAAGTGATATAGAAGGTGTAACAGTTGCAGCACCTTACAAAATGTAAATTATGTGTATTATGCAAAACCTGGCGATGAAAAAGAGTGACCGTGAGTTTTATTGCCCGTTCTTTCTCATGGTTCTGCCTATTGCTTTGCGAACGTGGCAGTAAATGTAAATGTAGACTCTTTAAGTAATTATTTTATAAATTTATTATTTTGACGTTCATAAGCGTCACATTGTGACCCAAATGAATAAACGATTTTGAATTTGAATTTGAATTTGAATTCAAGTCTAGTCTCAAATAAATACAATATAATATATTTTTTACCTACCATTGCAATTATAATAAATGCAACTGTTTAATTCGATTTTAATTTTATAAGTACCAACTAGTTCCTATTAGATTTTAAGACTATAAATAACATGTCTAATTTTATATTTTCATTCCTTATTAAATATATATTGTAACTATGTTCTTATTTTAAGAATGGTGTGCATGTCTGTAATTGGCATAAGCATAAAACTTGTGTAATTTGTGATTTCTTTTTGTAATTGTTTATGTTTATTCTGTTGACATGCCTTATTAATAAATAAAATAAAAATAAAATATAAATCAATCTCGTTCACCTGGTTTGATTTGCCCAACTCAATATCTTGCCCTAGGTATATTTACTAACGAATTTCAATGAGGTACCTCCTACTGCATTTGTTATTCCGCTGGAGGTTTCACTGGTCATGTTGCCAATTGACCGTGAACTGGTCTTGACCAGGCAATTGTTACTGTCGTACCCTCGCTCCCTGCCCTGTCCATGTTCCGGTGCGTGATGGCTTATAACGTCTCATTCTGTGAGGCAGTAATGCTGATCAAGCAGACGACGAAGCGAGAGAAGGAAATGATGATTAGCAAATATGATGTGGCCCACCAGCATCCAACGGCGAGCTGAACTCTGACAGGGTTGCAGTGTACGATGCGATGCTAACCGCAATTCGCGTGTGACACCGCAGTAGGTATAGTGATTAGACCCAATCACGCATTAAAAAAAAGGTGGCTTGCATATTTAATGTACCATACAATTCACATTACATGGGACCAGTAGCCGGAAGTTCTTCTGCCATTAAGGCACACTGAAAGAACAGAAAGCAAGCAGCGCACGTGGTGAGCGCTGTGCGAATTAGAGCGAGCAGCGTGACAGATGCTGCTTCTAATGCTATCTTGCTCTTAGCGTAGGTACTACCTACCATTACCTGATACCATCTAAATTGCAACTTACTCATTATGTTAGGCAAAATATAACAATAATTAGGATTTATTATATTATATATATTTTATTATATATATATTCACTAACAAAATAGATTCTTTGAGCTCGAATATTATCTCACAGACTACACTTAGAACTTTAGTGTAGTAATAAAAAGTGTTTATTTCGTACTATTCTATAATAACATTAAGTTTATTTTAGTTGGCCGGTACATTTAGAATTAGCCCAAATTTGTATGGAGACTGGATCTCCTTTATTCCGGTGGGAGGGAAAAGCAAGGTTTTATTAAAAATTTCCGTCGCCCAACAAACCGGTCATCAAGCCGTGGTCTTAATCACTCGGGTTTAGCGAATTTTCATCGAAGCCTGTTCATTTTTGACATTTTTGAGTTGATCCATAGCTATCCAGTTGTCTGAAAGTGTACCTTTACTGTTATTGAAAAGCTATCTTAGTGACATTTTTATTGTTCCAATTATTTATGAAGTCAATTCCGATGACCATCGACAACTTTATAAGGCAGTATCATAACTCAATGCCGGAAGCCCAACTCACGTTATTGAATTCATTGTTTTTGTAACTTTGTTTTCAGATTTACGTAAGTGCTAAATACGTCATTACCAGTCGGTAATGACGTATATTTATATAAAAATGCATGTATGGAGGAGCACCTAGGGACTATTTTGCAATTCTCTTCAAAACCTTGTGTTTAATATATTTCGAACAACTTTTTTTATTCGTTACTCATCACTTTGATCAATTCAGCAACCACCTATAACTGTGGTTGCGGGTGCTGAAATAAAATATACACATACAAATTTTAAATAAGTCGCGCCAAAAGCTTTCAAATATTTTAGAAGAAGAATAACTACATTTTAGCACAAGGAAAGGCCCGAAATAGAGATAAAAAGAATTAAAACCGGCATCATCATTAGTTGTTGCTGCGTATCCCGATGCTATTGTGCGTAATCTAGGCTCTCTTAACAAAACCTACGTACAAATATACAAGACACATTTATTCAGGCAAGTGTTTATGATACATGCTTAACCTCAATCATTGACATAATGGTTCAAAGTTGTCAAAATCAAACATAATTATTTATGGTAAGAAAATTCAATAATGGCTAATCAATAACTGATGTTTTACATTATATTCCTTTTTATTTGCCATAATTTTGAATTTCAATGCCATTTTATATAGATATATCATAAAAGTTCTTTTCGATGCCTTAGGTCGGATAAAAAGCTATTTAATGCTATAATAAATTTTTCACACAACCCAAGAAACATTTCAGAATCCTCAAATATATTTGAGTTGCAACTAAATTGATATTGAATAGACGTAGTTATCGTCACCGTTGGATATTCAATCGTGGACTCATTCACTAACGATTGGAAGACTTGAAACTTGTCGTTGGAATTCTTTTGATACAATTTACAGTGTGAATCGACGCGACGGATTTTAACAAATGCCATCAGGGAATCAAGTCGATACTCGTCAGGTCAATATACCCTAATGTTGTTGCGCATAGCCTCATCGGAATAATCTTGATCCCTTTTTTAAGCAATCATCGTTTGACGACTTCAGACGTAATTTTAAGCTTATTGCCAGGGATAAACAGATCTCGATGATGAGACTAGATTGTTAGGTTGAACTTGCTTTGTTAGTATTTCCTTCTCCCAAGGTACTTGTCTCGAGGTCAGGCGATGTTTATGCGTAGCTTTTCTTTTTGTTCGCCGAAATTTCTTGTTGTTTAAGTAAATGAATGATTAGCATTTGTAAAGGAAAGAAAAAGTTTGTTGTGAACTTAAAGGTAACTTACTTGTTTCCAGTTTCCTTTCTAATGTTAATATTACGAATAGGAAATAACGCTACTACCGCTATAAAATTACCGAACAATACATAAAACCTTAAGCATTGTTTATAATATACTCCTTGTAACTACGCTCGTATTGGCTATCTAATGACGCCGATATAGGATTCTATTTAGTTTGATTTCATTTGTTTAAGAATATTATTTTGTACTCTATAGATAATAAAAAATCATCATATATTTTCAATATTCTTTCACTTTAATAATACATATTAACCCTAAGAGCCTTTGCAATTTCGTCTTTGAAAAGAGTTACAATATAAAACGGATATAGAATTAGTTTAACATCGGTAACTCGTTTTAGAAAATAGCATTGCGACATATCGCGCAGAGACATTCAACAATCAGTGCAAAACCGAGAGCCAATACTTTTCACAGCTAGAAACTACTACGTTCCATAGAGCGAGTACGGGTGCATTAAGAAGGATTGTCCGAAGCTCCGATGGATCGTGAAAACAGATAAATTCCATAAAAACAATACTTGTCAAAAATACCAAGTCTCGCTACCGTAAAAAGTTGTGAGATCCATGTAATACCAAGCCGGTTAATTAAAAATCTTTAATGTTTTAAATAAATAGATTGACTCGGCCATCGCATGAAAACACAATATATCTCATAAGTAGTACTTAATATATAAATTAGATTGTTTAATGCGATTGCCAAGCCAATATACTTATTTAAATAAAACATTAAAGATTTTTAATTAACTGGCTTGGTATTACATGGATCTCACAACTTTTTACGGTAGCGAGACTTGGTATTTTTGACAAGTATTGATTTTATGGGATTTCATTTCTTTTCGTAGATAGTCTTACGTTGTCCTTTCCGATACCTTCTACTTCTTGTACACTAACAACGAATTTTCTTAATTAAAGCTCTAACTACAAATGTAATTTTGTAATCCTTTATATGTGATTACAAAGTTATTTATGCAGTTGATGTATCTCGAAAACTGGACTGAAATTGAAAAATGAACAAAACATACACCAAACACTAATTGTATTCTAAATTTGAAGCTTCCATGTCTGCTAGAAGTGCCTTAAACTTTTGATGATCGGTCAGTGAGTGACAAAATTAAGAATTTTGACTCGTTATAATTCTTAAACTACTAGTTCAAATTGAATAAAATTTGAAATACAGCATGTTTATACAATGCCTGCATGGTTACTAAAAAATCAGGCTTCTGGTTTTATCCACAACGAAGTTATAGGGGGTCGAAAATGGCCTGAATTGCTTCGAGAAAAGGATGGTACGGCCGTGCCGCTTTTATGCTCGACTACCGTGCCCCCAGATAAAAATAAAGTATATATTCGGGCTTAGCCGCGGGCGTTCTCTAGTTTATAATATCAACACATACTTACTTGCTTGTGTCGTATTTGTGGGTGTAGCAAATATACCTCTGCTTACCTCTTCGGTGATATAGGAGTGAGACTATGTATGTATGTATCGTATTTGTTTACTGCCTCAAACCGTCTGGCTTCTGAATGTTCTTTATGTGCTTTTTTTGAATGTTTGTTAAAATGTCCGCGATACACGATTTATTTAGAGTGCGTAATGTCTGTAAAAAGTGCATTTCAGTTCAGGATTTATTTCTCTTAATTAAAAACCAATATCCACATTTCCTATAAAAAAGAACTCCTACGCAATCTTAGGAGTTCATTGACGGTTTGAAGCGGTTAACAAATACAATATAAGTAAGTAGGTATGTGTTCATATTAGAAAATTGGGGGCCCGTGGCTACGCCCGAACATATGCATGTTTTTTTTATTTAACTGTTTTCTTGATCCGTAGGAGTTTCGGGAAGTCCTTGTTAGTGCATCCGTACTCTCTCTATGGGACGTAGTAGTTTCTAGCTGTGGGTTATCTATTAGTCAGTAACGAAGTAATTTTAAATTTATTGATTGATGAGAATGTGACTTTTTTACGTTACTTACGTTTTCACGAGTATGCAAAATTGCTTTGTTGCAATGGTTACATTTAACAAAGCAATTTTGCATACTCGTTTTTGCGGATACAGGGAATATGCTATTGGGCCAAAATAGTAAGTACATTATTTGGACCAGATTGTATGGTCTAAGATTATCAGTTGTTCTTAGCAAATATAACCATCGAAGATATATTTACGTTTCATGAATTAATTTATTTGAACAAATCAGATGCCATTGTTTAAGCTCGTCATGCTAAGTCGAAAGTTTGATAATCGCACAGAGCAAATATTCTACTATTCAAAAACTGCCTTTACCTACCTCGTAATTCGGTTCCCAAATCAATACCCGTTAACCACAAAAATGCGCCTCTCAAAAGTAATCTTATGCCCCAGTTACTTAAAGATAGAAGTTTAACCGCACGACAAATTAAACATCTCTTTTATGTCAAACACCGTGGCGCTACGTTGTGAAAACTGTGACAAAGAAGGTAATAATAATAATAATAACCCTCTGGGGCAGCCATTATCTCATCATGAGACTAACGCAATCTCGGAGGGCAGAGTAACAGCTTTCAAACATCACCTTCAACTTGTGCTATAAACAAAAAATATATTGCAAGATGAGTAGAAAGCTTACAAACCGCAGGGCAGCTTTGTGGCGAGCTGAATGTGTGTGGTGACACTGCGGTCCCGAATGCTTCAGAGAGTCGGTCAGGGTCTCGTCTTCGGCTTGCCTTTACTAGCTGGTTGGAGTTGATGCCCAAGAGCGCCTGTAGTACTTTCAACTCTGGCTTGCCTTGGTTGGCCGGCCAGAGGGAAGTCGCAAGAGCTATTTGCTCGGGGGTGGAAGTGTCATTTTCAAAGGCGTAATTACGGGAAAACCCGCTCCGGATCACGACTCGCGATGGCGAAACCGGTGCCGCACCGCTCGACACCCCTAGCCACTCGCACCGGTGTTGCCCTCTGGCAGCCTTTATGGCAGACTTTGTTTACCTTGGTGGCTATTTAGAGAGGGCCCACCTAGTGAGTTGGCGAGTCACCGTCTGCCCCTTTTCGACGTACTATAAGAGTACTTAGGGCAGACGCCGGGTTTCATCCATAGTTTCCATTTAAACCAGTCCATTTAACACCCATCTTGAGATGGGTGTTAAATGGACTAGCCCAGATTAATTAGTTTCCATATTAACAAGTAGCAATAGTCTTGCACCTGCTGCGGCTAATCCGTGACAGCACTTAATAGTGCAGTTATGCATGCTCCTCAGTATGTGTCCCATCATATTCTAGATTAAAACTCTCAAAGGGCCTATGCACGTTGGACCTATGTCTCCGTGTACGCCTGCCAAAGGGCCGGTTATTCTTCTTACATCATAAGTTTGAAGAATAACCATGAAAGTGAAACAAATAATAATAGTAATAATAATAATTATTATTATAATACTTTATTGACATAAAATACACTCTTACAATATTTTAGAATTCCCTGTGTTGCAGGAGACAGTGTTCTCCCAAATTTTATCTTAGCACAGATCATTTATGTCTCAAGAAGAAACGAAAAACACAAAAAAAAAACACAACAATAAAAGCAAGAAAAGGAACAGAAAGTTACAATTTTTTTATCAATTCAGTGCTATGTAAATTTAATGTGAACGATTGCTGATGTAATGTGCTGTGAATGTTAAATTGTGTGTGTGTATGTGAGTGTGTGTGTGTGTGTGCGTGTGTGTGTGGGTGGGTGCGCGTGTGAGTGTGTGTGTTTGTGTGTGTATGCGTGGGCGTGTGAGTGTGTCTATGTGTTATTTAAATTGGTCTACCTGATTGGCCCTACGACGGTGTCCTGGGATCGGAAAAGTAGATGTCCACCAATCAGATCTATTTGAGATAGTGTTAGGATATGACTGTAAGTAAATTCTCAACAGCATCATAGTACATTGTGTTGAGCCATTCAATTACAAACTTTTTAAATTCTTTATTGTTAAGGGTTTTTGTTTCATTCAGTTTATTACACATTTGGTTAAGTATATATATATAGGGGGCTAGAAAATTAAAGTGCTTCTGCCCAAGGGTAGTTTTAACTTTAGGCACAGGGCATCGCTCAATTCGTTAAAATGCTAACGGTAAGGCTTCCTGTATACGACGCCGGACCCGCACCGGTACCGTACCGCAATACTGTGTATTCACATCAAAACCGCATCGCCACCGCGTCGACGCCGCACCGACGCCGCACCGACGCCGCATAAATACCGCACTGTAATGGATGATTCACGTTACACCGGGCCGTGTCTGGGCCGGGCCCCGGCCGGGGCACAGCCGTGGCACGGTCAATTATTCATAGTATTGATTTGATGAAGTAATTCACGTTAGACCGTGGCACGGCCGTGCCATGGCCGGAGCACGGCCGGGCCACGCCCGTGCTCTGGCCGTGGGTATTGTTTCCCGGCCGGAGGGTAGTTGATGATTAAGGCCGGAACACACGGAGCTATAATTATAAATTAATATTAATCATAGGTCGGTATATTATGGTATATTTTTTTAGTAATCGGCGAGTGACCACACACGCAGCTATAACTTATATTTTTACTACGTCACCAAAGTATGTCGACAGATATCGGACAATATATTTTGGTATATCACGATACATGTTCGTATAGCAAGACATATTTTGATATATTTTTAGAACACAGGGGGTCCTTTTACATCTGTTATTTGTGTGCACGTTAAACACAGTAATATCCTCTGCGCCCGCGACTCAGCCTTGACGCCCCCTTATAGTAATGGTACTCTGTGCGCCCTCTGCCTGTTTCCCTTGATTTTGACACCATAGTAATAAGTGAGGCATGTTATCAAATAGCTACACGGTAATAACCGTATATGCATAGAATTGTATTATTTTATTTATTTTATTACACCCCTTACGTGGGATCAAAACATTGGCGAATAGTGGGCGTTTAATATGCCTCTGCCTACCCCTTCGCGGAGGCAGGCGTGAGCCTATGTATGTACATGTGAAACATTTTATGACAATATTAAATAAATGCAGGCGTAAGTCTATGTATGTACGTGAAACATTTCATGTCAATATTAAATAAATAAGTACATAATTGAAAAGAATTTTTTTTTATTTACCCGAGACAAACTGCTAATCGTTCAGTGGGAGAGATAGGCTTTTAAAATCTTGAATTTTCTTTGGTTAGGTCACGTTTTACTTTTTCAAGTAAGATACTAAAGCATTCTTTAGACATTCTAAAATAACCGTAAAATTTGGTTTCATCATCTTCTAATTCCTTATACAGTGTGACGAATTTCCCTTCCGTTTCGCGTTTCCTCCAGGCTGGGTGTATACCCCATCTTCTTTTGGTACTTACTTTTGGTTTGTTTTTCCAATGCTTCGTCGTCAATGGCAATGGCGATAGCTGCCAAGTCAATTTGTGAGAATTGCATTTTAATTAGTAATAATTACAAACTATCACCTCGTGTGACGCTATCCCAACAAGTACCGACAGGCACGGCCGTGCAATGAATGCTCGGAAACAGCCCGGTGTAGCATGAATGCCTAGCCCGGCCGGAGCACGCTGGATTCGACACGGCTGGGCCCCGACCCGGCCCCGGCCCGGTGTAACGTGAATCATCGAGCATTGCTTGCACGGCCGTGTCTGTCTGTTCAAGTAGGGATTGCGACAAACGAAAGAGAAACAATACCCATCGACATTACGACGCCGTGGCCCGGCCGTGGCACGGCCGGGGCACGGCCGGGCCACGGCCTAGCGTGAATTACTTCATACAAATCAATACAATGAATATCTGACCGTGCCCCGGACACATCAAAACCGCATCGCCACCGCGTCGACGCCGCACGTACGCCACACCGACGCCGTATAAATACCGCATTGTCACAACGCTAAATTATAAAGCAGTGATCACAGTTAAGTATAGTATTGTCTGTGTAACTGTACAGACTTCACTGTTTTAGTTATATTCGCATATATTCGTAATATTAACATTACGCATAAAAAAGAAAGTATTAAGTAGAACTTAGTTATTTTAATCTACAAGCAGCGGCGGAAATAAATTATATTAAATGTAAAAGATTTTACTCCGACACTATGTTTGTATCAGGCAAACAGATCTCAGCTGAGCTTAGGGTTGTAGACTGACTAAAGCAAATTTGGGAGTTCTGTGAAAATCTATTCCTTTTTTGTGTGTGTCATGTCTTAACTAGTGACGTTTGGATTTTGACTGCCTAAAGCGAACGCGCCAATAATGCCGACTGAACATGCTTTCGGAAACAATCAAATGCAATACTAGTAACATTAAAATAATAGAATGGAAATGGAATAATGACAATCTGGCATAAACTATATTGCTGAAGGGTGAAGGTAACAGCAATAGGACCGCACAATGACTATGTGGATTAGTTATTATCTTATGTCATTTGCAGCCTACTTGATATACGTACACATTGTGGTGTTTAATGACGAAACGCTTTTTGATTGAATAATTCTGTCTACTAGAGATCACTGACACTGTCACTCTTTTAATTCTAAACGAACGTCACAATTTTATATTTCCTATCTCACATCTCTGTACATGAAAACCAATTTATCTGCTACCTTGTAGAATTATACTGATATCCTCATATACGCAGGTTGTGTTGGAAGATAAATCCAGAATTTTTCGTTTATTTCCTCCACGTTCCTATACAAGATTCTCGTCATGAGTAACATTGTACGGAGTTTCGATCGATTTTTCTTAAGAATGTGGAAATTGTAGCTGTAATTTTTAGTGAGGTCCTTAAAATTGTATTTTTTATCAATTGGTTTGTGTATTGGTTAAAACTGTGGCATTTGAAACACAAAGATGCCAATAATACGGCCATCAGCCAAATGAACAAATAATAGTAGATTGTTGAAGTCAAGTACAGATGGAATTAAATTAGACCGATCAAATTCAGTTTCACTGAAAGGCGTATTAACTGATATGAACATCGATTATTACTGAATAATCTGAGAAACGTGACGTCTGGAGCATAACAAAGACCAAATTAGAAAACTAATGCACAGTTTTCCCACCAGTCGATAAGTTGCGGATAAATTAATTGACAAGCATAATCAAACAACTAACGTCACTTTCTAAATGATCATTTAACCTAGTTTTAAGACGTGACATTATACTATTATACTAAACACAACAATAATTTAAAATTTTATTTGACATTGTATTTTTATATTTTAATTGATATTTTAATTTATTCATGATCAAAAAATGAAAGAAAGAAGAAAGAAAGAAAGAAAATATTTTTATTCGTATCTCCAAACAATAGGTACAGTTAAGTATACAACAATAGCATACAGACAGTCGATTCGTGGAGACCAAATAAGGGACCTGTGTCAGCTCTTGTTGCAGTTGAACTGCAACACTGATATTCTCACAGGACCTTTTATTAATATTATTATTATAAACTATAAGTATATATAAATAATATATCTATACGAAACACTTTATGTACATTAAACGAACTACAACAACTGACACAATGTTTTTTTTGTAAACTACGAGAACTAAAACAAACAAAAGAACTAGGTACAATCTTTTTCATTGTATTTTTATATTTTAATTGATATTTTAATTTATTCATGATCAAAAAATGAAAGAAAGAAGAAAGAAAGAAAGAAAATATTTTTATTCGTATCTCCAAACAATAGGTACAGTTAAGTATACAACAATAGCATACAGACAGTCGATTCGTGGAGACCAAATAAGGGACCTGTGTCAGCTCTTGTTGCAGTTGAACTGCAACACTGATATTCTCACAGGACCTTTTATTAATATTATTATTATAAACTATAAGTATATATAAATAATATATCTATACGAAACACTTTATATACATTAAACGAACTACAACAACTGACACAATGTTTTTTTTGTAAACTACGAGAACTAAAACAAACAAAAGAACTAGGTACAATCTTTTTCAACAAATAAATACAGAAGAACAACATAACAAAATACAAGAACAAGTCAACAGAGAATGTACACAATATTAACAACAAAACAATACAATAACACCAATTTATAAGCATGACAAGCATATTTATATTAAACTTAAGTACGTTCTTAATTATCATTATCATACAGGTAGGCAATGGTGTCTCAGAGCCACAACAATAATTTTTGTTTCTTTAATAAATGTATATTAAGCAAAATGTAATATCATTCCTTTTAATAATATTTGTATGTCTTTTTGGACAAAAAATAGCGCACTTAAACTAATTTAAGACCATTATTGTATACATTCACCTATGTTTAACCAATAAAAATTCTGATTCTGATTCCATTTTGAATGTATCTGGACAATAATAACCATCCAGGGGTTGTGAAACTGTGTCAATTATATCTAACAAATCGTTTGCCACAAACCATAAGCTATATAGAAACCAATTCTTCTTATAGAGAATGACCCGAATGGGTTGTAATTTTGCAAAATGACGTATAAAATTCGCACGTCACATTATGACATTACGTACGGTTATGCACATTTTTCGTATGTAAATCTCGCCTCGGCTGTATACGTTTACATACATTTTAATGCTACGGTGCTTGTATTTTGTACACGTTGTTGCAATGTCGTTACTATCGTAATGTGAAAAGGCGTATATTGAAATTGTAGGTGCAAACATTCTGTGGGAAGTTTTCGCTAAGCAAAATGCACTTCACCATGAGACGGAGGATCTCAGGTAGGATGTCGGGGTTCGAGAGAAACACTGCTAGGCTAAACAGGTTCTTTATTATGTCTCACTACCGCTTACATACAGTATGACCGAACTAGGTAAGCACTGGCCTGAGGGCTGGAGCGTAGACTCCTGCTGCTCTCCGACGCTCGCAGGGTAGCTGCTCGTAGGGTCGCCGATGAGCTGGCCAAGGTGCGCTGCGCAGGCAGCTCTGTGGTCGAGGTTCAGGCTGAGCGGGGTCTCAGGCGGTGCAGCCAATATGGGCCGAGCGGACAGGCTCAGGCGTCCGTGGCCTGGCTGTAGGAGCTTGTAGGCAGGAACGGAAGCTTGGGTGGCAGCTGGCTAGTAGCGGCACAACGCCAGCAGCTCGTGGCTTGTAGCCCGTAGAGAGAAGACAGGTGCAGTGAGCCCGTAGGAAGAACTGGAAACAGCATAGAGAATACACAACAACCGGTCAGGAACAGGCGGTCCCTAGATCAGCTGTTATGCTTAGGACACACAGATACTACAGACAGAACGTATAGGCACACAGACAACTAGAATATGCTTACCCCCAGCGGGACAGTAGAAAGAGAAGTAGGATTGTAGTTGTAGTTACTACAACCATCAGCGAGACGGTGTGTAGGGTAAGTGATCGACTTAGATCGCGCACCCATCTTATATAGATATAGGCCTATGACTCACAACTGCCTTTGGCTAGTGAACATGACCATATTTGGTAATATTGCGAACGGCTAAGCTGGCGTTAAGCACCTGCGAAATATTATAACGCAATACGCGTAGTATTACGTTAAAATACCCCGCTCTGTACAGCAGGATTTTTCGTGTCAAGACAAGAACAATCCGTCTAACTAAGTCCTCCAAACTTCTGTAGACAGTGCTAAGTAGATAGTGACTATGAAACTCAAACTGCAGGTAGGTACAATGAAAGAATCTAGTTAGGTTAGGAATCAGTGTAGTTAATTAGTTTTAAATCTTTAATGTGCCAACTGCCAATAGATTTACCCGACGAATCCGCTAATTCGTATACTAGTGGTGACTTTTTAGCAATAATAGTACACTTGGTAAACTTAGGAGCCAGTTTTTTGCTCAATGATTTGTTACTTAAATAGAAGGTTCTTTTCCATACGGTATCACCTGTATTAAACTCAGCCGGTTTACGACGTAAGTTGTATGTGTGTGAGTTTCTAGCGTGAGCTTGGATTAAAAGAGACTGGACCTTATCGAAAATACTTGATAGACAGCCTATATTTTCAGCATAACAATCCCTAGGTATATAAATAACATCATCTGACTCGGCATCAATATAGTGTGAACCGCAAGTTACTAGTTCTCTGCCGTACACTAAAAAACTCGGAGTACAACCAGTTACCTCATTAACCGCAGTATTTAGCGCGAATTAACTTTTGGGAATTAAAGTATCCCATATTCTATGGTCGTTTTCGTTAAACGAAGATATAGTAGTCATGATGGTTTTGTTGTATCTCTCAACAGAATTTACGTGCGGAGTGTATTTCGGTGTAAAGTGCAAGTTAGGTATTTTATATTTTCTAATCATAGACTTTAGAGTTGCACTTACAAATTGTTTACCATTGTCTAGAAAAACGGTTGAAGGTATGCCATGTATTAAGAAAACTTTTTCCTCGAGAATGTTAGTTATAATCTCGGCGGTAGCCCGCTTGATGGGAAAGAGAAGACAATATTTACTCAAGCAACAAGTAACAACAAAAATATAGCTATTTTGTTTTCTAGTTGAGGGAAGGGGTCCAACAAGGTCGATACTAATTGTTTGGAAGGGACGAGAGCACACCTTTGGTCATCCCATAACACCCAAAATAGCATGGTTTTGGTGTTTATGTGCGACACAAGTATCACACGAAGATATAAATTTAACAACGTCGGCGTGCATACCGGGCCAATAATAACGCTGTGTTAAACGTTTATACGTTTTAAAAATACCTAAATGACCCGCAGCGAGTTCCGAATGGTTTTCTTTAATAGCTGTAGATCTATCCGAGGTAGTTAGAACCTCTTTCCATTCGAATTCTTTCCGCAGTGCACATTTCGATACCATATATCGATATAACTTATCATTTTTGATGGAATAGTTAGGAAAATATGTAGGTGAGTTTTTACAGCCATTGTAGATTGTAGTATACCACTGATCCGAGGTTACGGTAGTATCACTATCAGTATTAGTATCAATAGCCGACACGGCACTTGCCCTCGATAGTGCGTCGGGTATGACGTTATCCGCGCCGCGGCGATGTTTCACATCAAAATTAAAAAAAGACAGGCGCACCCCCCATCTCGCTAAGCGACCCGTAGGGTTACTTAAATTTAAAAACCATTTTAAGGCTGAGTGATCTGTGTAGACAGTGAATTTCAAACCGTTATCTAAGTAACATCGTCAATGTTCTATATTGTGTGAGTAAAGCCCCTACGCCGTAGTCGCTAGCATCCGTGTGCACTTCGAACGGTTTGTTATAGTCCGGACAAGATAGAATAGGCGCGGTAGATAACAGGTGTTTGAGTTTAATAAATGAGTTGTTAGCTTCCTCCGACCACACAAAAGGAGCAGCCTTTTTACTGGTAGAAGTAAGTTTATTTAGAGGCCCTGCAATTGAACTAAAATTAGGTATAAATCTACGGTACCAAGACGCGGTACCCAAAAACGGTTTTACCTCCTTTTTATTTGTAGGTACAGGATAGTTCATTATTGCTTCCACCTTACTAGGATCTACGTGAAGTCCTTTAGAATTGACTACGTAACCCAAGTATTGTAATTCGTTTCTAAAGAAATGTGACTTTTCTAAATTAATAGTTAAGTTAGCTGATTTTAGTTTCGCGTATACTTTAGATAACAGCTGAATGTGATGATCAAAACCTTTTCCTATAATACAAATATCGTCTAAGAACACGAACACCGCGTTTTCAAACTCTGGACTATTTGAAAATAATTGATCGACCAATCTTTGTTGCGTAGCCGGCGCATTAGTTAAGCCGAACGGCATAGTACCAAATCGGAATGTTCCGCGGGTAGGTACGTATAACGCGGTCTTGTCCCGATCGCTACTCCGAATAGGCGTCTGCCAAAAAGATTTAGATAGATCAATACTACTTATGAATCTAGCATTTTTTAGGTTATCTAGGATTTCGGAAACATACGGTAGTATGTACGCATCCTTACGTGTAACCGAGTTTAGTTTTCGGCTGTCTAAACAAAACCTTAATTTACCATCTTTCTTAGGCGTTAATAGGATAGGCGAAGACCATGGGTTTTCACACGGTTCTACGACTTCGAGTTTAAGCATCTCGTCTAAATCCTCAATAATAACACGCAATTTTTCTGGCGGCAGACGATAGTATCGCTGACGTATTGGCGGTGAGTCATGTTATCCCCGTATCCTATATCAATACGATGCTCGACCTGTATCAATACGATGCTCGACTAATTGGGTACGTCCAAGGCCTTTCTTCTCGGAAGATATACATTCGAACTGCTTAATCATCTTATCCGCTAAACGTTTTTGGTAGTCATTAAGCTCATTGTAGGATTGTAAGGCAGCATTAGGTTTATTAAGTAAGGAATTATTACAAGGGTCATTATTAGCTAAAGAGACAGAGTAAATATAATTTGGTAACAATTTAAATCTTTTCCGAATTACGTACGCTTTTAAGTTATAAGTTTTTCAAAAGTGGTGGGTAGGTTGATATAGCCGATCGGTGTCAAACGATGACCACCCGCTGATCGAAAAAATATAGTAGGGTTGTCACACTTATTCAAAGGGAGATTAGTTTGAGAAATAATTTTTATATGAGAATTATTGCCCAATATAGTCACAGCAGAACCTGAGTCAAGTAGCCCAGTAAGGGGTAGATCCTTAATGGTTACATTAATATAGGGTCGAAAATCAGTATTAGGTTTTTGATCACGGATTGCAGCCACAGAATAACTGGAAAAATACACTTTTAGAGTGTTCAGCCAATTTTTCCAGACTTCTTTGTCAAAATATTTAGGTTTAAAAGATGTACAAACGGTAGGGTTTGTCATCTTATTTGACGAACTACGATCCGAGTAAATTAGTTTTTTGAAAACATAACACATAACATATCTTCACGCCTTTTTATCCCCGAAGGGGTAGGCAGAGGTGTATTACACACCCACACTTCGCCAGATATGTTTCGGTCCCAATGTAATAGGGGGCGAGCCTATTGCCATCTACCGGGCACATTTTTAAGCGAGCGAAAATTAATATTTTTATTTTAATACACACATAACTTCGAAAAGACATAGGTGTGTGCCCGGGGTAACTGGGGATCGAACCTGAGACAATCGTCTCGGCAGTCCGTTACGTACACCACTGGGCTATCGCCGCCTCGCGCCTTTTTTGAAAAATATTTATTTTTACAGTTAGGACAATTTACGAACGTGACATCCCTAAGGCCACACTTAAAACATATCGGATAACGTTCTCCCTTGCACGTCCCCAGTGAGTGATCAGTTGAACGGCATCGCGGGCAAAACACACACCTCTTATTAGTTTTTTTTGTAGGAACAGCTGATTTAGATATCATGTAGACATTATAATGTTGTAGGTTAGGCACAGGTGTATCGTTCGGTTCGTGATTTATAGATGCGACAGAAGCGTAGTTTTTTAGTTTAGACGGTTTATGGTACTGTGAATTATTATAGTGACCGTGCGTGTCCTTTTTATTTATGTAAGCAAAATCAGGTGCTACTGTGTTAGACGTAGGGTAACTAGGTTCGTGAAATTGTACACTTAAACACTGGAACCTCTCATAGTTTGGACATAGTGTTTTTAGAGTGTCTATAGTGTCTATAGCCGTAGTACATGAAGCTAGTACTGTAGAATAACACAATCTAATATTGTGAAGCAATATATTTAAGTTTTCATGTTCGGTTAGTACCGTGTTCGGTGACAATCGCGCAAAACGTTGGAACATAATTGATAAATAGATGATTATACCCTCAGTTTGCCCTTGAGTACGATTACGGATCTCGGCTAAAAGTTTATAATCATAGTCGTACGGTGTAAAAACAGCTGTGAGTTTACTAGCTAGCTCGTCCCATGTAGAAATGGAATATTACCCGTAAAAATTTCGGACGCGTAATCGAATAATCTATTGGCAGGTAGATTTCGAACCGTCCTAAATTCCGTCACGCGTTGTAGAAATTCGCAAACGCAGCCTGTTCCGTCGAATTTGAGTTTCGATAGTTCGCCAACCCTCAAATGCTCACAGTGGACAGTTACCGGAGTCGACGCTGCCTGTGCAGGGGTTGAATCCGTGCAAGTCATCGTGACTCCGACTTCCGCTGACGGAACATTCGAGTGTTCTATCTTAGATAGCTCTGCCGACAGCATCCGAAAGCGTTCAGTCAGGTCGGATATTTTCTTGCCGTATTTAGGTTCGGATTTGTCTAATTTGCCCAATCTATGGTAGACCTGGTTGTGCAAAGCTGTAGTTCGCTTCGCCAAGTTGTGGTCGTATAGTTCCTTAAGGGAAGAGATTCGCGAATCTAAATCGGCAACTGACAGGCTAGCTCCCTTGAAGTCATCTGCTATGTCTAGGCCTAACTCTAGGATTTCGTCATTTGGAATCAGCTCGAGTAGTTTAGGTAGCTGCTTCCGTAAACCTAAAACAGAGGTAGCCGGCTCCTCTCCGGGAATAGCGACCTCGTAGGCTAATTAATTTTTATTAAGTAGGAAGTACTTAATGGGGTTAGTGCTCATGATGAAATGAAGTGTATGATAGGAAAAGAACGTAAGTATATTACAGCCCTCTGTGTGCAATCGTTCTACTTTACAAAGAAACTACGACGATTCGGTGTAAAAATGTAGACAATAGATAAGTGACTTGCAAAAACAAAAAACGGTTATTTCAAATTGCGAACAGTTACGTAGAGAATCGGTAGTTGTTTGAATTAGGCAGTAGTAAGATAACACATAATAGTTATACAAGAATAGAAATTAAAGATAGACAGCAAAACACAGATATACACAAGTAAAATAGTACGTACCGGTACGCTGATGTCTGCACCTCCTCGTTTACAAAGACTGACCTCCTAAACAAGAACAACTGCAGTAATTGGAAGTGAGACAAATAGAGTTGGGCGCCACTGAGACGGAGGATCTCAGGTAGGATGTCGGGGTTCGAGAGAAACACTGCTAGGCTGAACAGGTTCTTTATTATGTCTCACTACCGCTTACATACAGTATGACCGAACTAGGTAAGCACTGGCCTGAGGGCTGGAGCGTAGACTCCTGCTGCTCACCGACGCTCGCAGGGTAGCTGCTCGTAGGGTCGCCGATGAGCTGGCCAAGGTGCGCTGCGCAGGCAGCTCTGTGGTCGAGGTTCAGGCTGAGCGGGGTCTCAGGCAGTGCAGCCGATGTGGGCCGAGCGGTCAGGCTCAGGCGTCCGTGGCCTGGCTGTAGGAGCTTGTAGGCAGGAACGGAGGCTTGGGTGGCAGCTGGCTAGTAGCGGCACAACGCCAGCAGCTTGTGGCTTGTAGCCCGTAGGGATAAGACAGGTGCAGCGAGCCCGTAGGAAGAACTGGAAACAGCATAGAGAATACACAACAACCGGTCAGGAGGTCGGTCCCTAGATCAGCTGTTATGCTTAGGAGACACAGATACTACAGACAGAACGTATAGGCACACAGACAACTAGAATATGCTTACCCCCAGCGGGACAGTAGAAAGAGAAGTATGATTGTAGTTGTAGTTACAACAACCATCAGCAAGACGGTATGTAGGGCAAGTGATCGACTTAGATCGCGCACCCATCTTATATAGATATAGGCCTATGACTCACAACTGCCTTTGGCTAGTGAACATGACCATATTTGGTAATATTGCGAACGGCTAAGCTGGCGTTAAGCGCCTGCGAGATATTATAACGCAATACGTGTAGTATTACGTTACAACCAAATTACATTTAGCAAACACGCTCGGCAATGTTGAAACGATAATATAGCAAGATTTTATTCAAAAGTTTAAGTAATAACTAGCTGTTTTTATAAAGCATTAGTGACTAATTATACTTGTTTAGTTATACTTTTTACTTTTACGCAAAATTTTCATCCAATTTTGTTGATAATGTACATTGATTGAAACAACTATATCAACAAGTACCCGTAAATGAAATGCTTTGGCCAAAAATATCGCTAAGGGATTTGTTTCTATTAAATTATTATTTAAGGTCGAACATTCAACCAAATCCTAAATAACTTATTCTTTATCTGAATCAGGTATATATTGCGTTACTATTACATTTGCTACACAACGTAGCAAACAAGGTAATATTTCAGAGGAATCTTCTGTAATTCTGCCCACAGCCAATCTTGTGCAGGAAATGGATCCAATATAGTTATGGTTTTCTATTTCCGCCCACAAACAATTGTAAAAGGTCTCAAACTTCGAATAGGGTCTTGCCCATAATACGTCGATATCCGATACTTATACTTTCCGAACTTATCGTGTTATTCAGGATACCATAATCGCGTTATCGAAAATATTATTGTAAATATAAAAGTATCTTTATTTTGTATTTTATCTCTTCATGATGCTTCGAAAGACTGTTTTGATTTCCAGTAATTCCTAAAGATAGATCCCTAGAAGTCATTTTTATACATACTAACTGATCTGGCAAATGTCGGGTATAAATAACATCCTAAACCTATACACAAAACAACCAAATAAACTAAGAAAATTTGAAAGTTGGGCAAGCTGTTTCAAAGCAGAAAGTTAACAAACACTATGATACGAGATTTTTGTATATAAGTAGTCTAATATAGAAATCTCGTGTCATAGTGTTTGTAATCTTTCCTACAGGATGCCCACAGCGGTACCCGCACATTTCATTCTAACTTAATTCTGCCCGAGAAATCCTTTCTTAGTGCACCCCTACATACATACATATATACATTACGTGCATATTGTTACGAGTTGGGGTTCGTGATAATTTATATACACTATGCCAGAAAAACTCCACTTTATTCACTAACACAATAACACTAGATACACACACTTATTTTCGCAACACTAATAAAACACACTATTCACACTACTAGAACAACACTAAACACTTCCGACTTATTTCTCTTCGCTTCTTGATCGCTGTCGATTCTTCCAATTGTAACTGTGTCCGTTCCGTTCGGTCGCGCTCTATTTATACTGGCCGGATAACATCACTAGCGCATTCTAGATGCTTCTACAAAACTGTCGAAATAATCTCGAACAGTCGATTACTCGATACAGCAACGCCATCTAGTACAGAGTAGCTGAATTACCTTTAAACCACCGATACATTCAATCTCTTCTAGTACCCCCTATTCACCGATAGATGGCGTAACAATATATTATAGCCAAGGAACATAATACATAATTAAACTTTTACTGATCCGGTGACATACAGTAATGACAACATTTACATGTAGCATCCACCTCTGAATAGACGCATTCATTCAATCAAATTAAAATACAAAAACATTTAAATGGCGTTTTCAAACAAACTATTTAATCTAAGCGGCTGGTGAGACTGGCACTAAATCCAATATTCGTTATCTACTTGAAAATTCACAAGTAACTTCTGCGTTTAAACACACTGGATAACTCGAGAATTAATTAAGATAGATTACAAAATGTCAATCCAGGGTTTAAAACTCAGTTGCAGCTGTCGCCGGTCCCTTTGACGTCGAGACGATAATCTCTTCAAACTCAGTCCCAGAGATTGTGAATCTCGATCTATCTCGAAAGACTTTACTAATTTCTAACCTACTTGTTTTCACTTATATAGGTGTTTTGTCTTTTAAAGTATCATTTGTAAATTAAATATTTTAGTTTTGAGATGGTAAAATGGTTGTTGAAACAGCATCACTTCACGTGCACGTCGTGTATACTCGTTTTTTTCGATCGCAGTTGTGGTTGAGGTCATGATGCTATAAATACAATATTTCAATCCATTTTATGTACATGAGGCTCAACTATATTTAAATGGCAAACAAATATTATATAATAATACAGAATTTTTAATGAAAGTATTTATTATGTATTAGAACTTGCAGCTTTCTCCTAACAGACCGTTTATATACTTTATTTTTGTATCTATACATCTATACCACCATCCTTTATATTTAAACATTTTCAAAAGCGCTTTAATTTATGCTCACATTACTCGATATGGAAATATCGGGGCTTTGGGTAAGACAGATTTTCGATAGTTGGACTGATTACCTCAGAGACCCTTTACAAGTAATGGCTACGATAATCCTACAAAGAGATTACTGAAGCTAAAACAAAAATGGCTACCTCGAAGTTTCATTTTTGGTTTTTCATTTCATTTGCTTTCATATCTGAAATATATAGTTTACACGTTATAGTGTGAGATATAGTTATTTTATCAACATGATTATGTTTCATTAGTATAGGCAATCTAGTGAATTAATAAGTTTTAATAACTTTATCTTATCGAAACATTTTTCAAATGTTTTTGTCGTTATTATTTTCATGATTAGCCTTGTTAATAACCTGTATTATGCCATCATCAGGTGGCTCGTTTTCTTAACTGTTTAACATAATAGACTATTTTAATACGCACACAACTTCTAAATAAAAAAGAAAAAGAAAAGGTGAGTGAGTGCCTTTAAACCCGATAACCTTTGCGTAGCAAACTGTTGTTAAAATTTAATGGAAAATTATAAATGAGATAATGATACACGCGATGAGTATGGTGACCTACAATGAACTCATTTATAAAGATCAAATAAATTAGGAAAGCTTCATGGCGCAAATACTGACATGATACATTTTATTGACGCAATGCACGACCACATTTACATACGGTCAAATTAAAAGGAAAATATGAGTATCCAAAAAGATCTTTCTAATGCATATGTTTTCTTTTTTAAATATATTATACAAAAAAAAAACTATAAGGAAAATGCATACAATTTACGCCTACTTAACTGTTCTGCCACTGAGGCATGTTATCTACTATATAAAAGTGTGGCTCTTATGATAGAACAAATAGGCAACATAATACAACCAAGCAACGTGCCACAGTCTTACATAATTCGTTTGCATAATTAATATCACTGTCGTAGGCAAAAGCTTAATTCTTCCGTTGCGCTTACAATACAAAACACAACTAAATAACCATAACTTTCATCGACACTTTCACATCACTAACGCCAAGGGTTTGCCCACATTACGCGTCTAAACAAATACTCGATCAGAATGAAAGACAATAAAATTGCATCTTACTAACCAAACCCTTGTCCACGTACTGCTGAATGTTTCATGGCTAACCCTTATTGGTTAAGAAATGACTTTATTCTGTTTTGATTCTGAGGTTAACGTGTCTGCTAGCATGTTTAAAATAATCTAGTAACTGAAAAGTAAGATACATCTTACTTTTCAGTTACCAAAGTCTTTTTAAATGACATGTAATAATAATAAATTGTTGAAACACATTTCCCGCCTATCAAATTGTCTTCACATTTTCTAATAGTAAGTTATCAGTGAATCGAAGTAGAAGAGATGACACTCTTTTCTTCTTAAGGGCCCACCACAAGACTTCACGAGGCACTCGGTCATATGCCTTTTCAAGGTCGATGAACACCATGTGCAAGTTTTTATGTGCCTCCCTGTATTTTTCGCACATTTGGCGAAGTGCAAAAATGGCATCCACCGTACCTCGACCAGGCATAAAACCGAATTGGTTTCGTAAAATCTCATTCTCGTCTCGCAGGTGCCGCTCAATTACTCTCTCCCATACTTTCATACTACGAGGCATTAACTTTATTCCCCGATAATTGTTGCACTCTTGGATATCACCCTTATTTGAAAAAAAAATGTTTATCAACAGTTACCTGGTGTAACTGTTGCACCATTCCTCGGGTATAGTCTCCTCGTGCAATAGCTTATTGAAGAATAAAGTCAACCACGCCCATCCATCATCTCCTAACGCTTTCCATGCTTCCACTGGTATTTTATCTGGTCGTAACGCTTTCCCATTCTTCATTCCACTAACAGCCTTTTTACCTCATCTTTACTTATTTCCTTCACTAAACCAATATTCATCACCTCACTTTCTAGTTTTCCGCTCCAATCGTTCTCTTCATTCATTAACTTTTCAAGGTATGTCCTCCATCTTTCTTTCATTCTATCGTCTTCCATAAGAATCGCTCCAGCTTCGTCTTTCATGCACTTAATATGGGATACATCCTTCGCTTTTCTCTTTCTAACTTTAGCCATGCTGTATAAATATTTATGACCCTCGGGATTTTCCAGTAAACCGTACAAGTGGTCTAGGGCTTTGGATCTAGCAACGGCTACGGCTTTTTGGCTCTTTTTTTACATTCATCGTATTCTTTCTTCTTACTTTCTTCCAAAGATTCATTTCCTCCTTTCACCAGCTGCCATTCCTTAAACCTTGCCTTCTTTTCCTTAAGCGCATTCTGTACCTCTTTTGTCCATCACCACGTGTCCTTATCTTTCACACGCTTCCTTTTTACACTTTCTCGTCTCTTTCCAATACTCATTGACACTGTTATCATTCATATCACCCTTTTCTAACATTTTATCTACCACTCTATCACTGATTTTTTATACACCTTCATTCTACTGTAACATAATTATGCCATCTTACTAGGCAGTTGCTGCTTGGTTCTTTGAGAGCTTAGTCGAATCTGAAGTTCACCTATCAGGAGCCTGTGCTGCGAGACTAAATCTTCTCCTGGTACCACTTTACAGTCTTTGACCCAGTTGAGTCGATTACGCCTTAATAGGAAATAATCAATCTGGGTCATGTGGTGGCCGTTATTATATGTAACAAAATGTTGCTCTCTTTTCTGAAACCAGGTATTTGCAACTGCTAGGTCAAAAGCGGCAGCAACTTGGAGAATTGCTTGTCCCCACAATTTCGGCTGCCGAATCCCCAACCTCCATGTACACTTTCATACTCTCCACTTGTTCGTCCCACATGTCCATTAAAACCACCTCCCACAATAATCTCTTCATTCTCCGGTCAACATACTATCGAAATCCATCCAAAACTTCACTTTCTCACAATCATCACATCCTACTTGAGGGGCATACACACTTACCACATTCAAAATAATTCCTTGCCACATCACCTTCACAGCAATCAGTCTATCATTAATTCTATTTACACTTGTCACAATATCTTTCAGATTTTTGTCTAACACAATTTCTACGCCATTTTTTTCCATCACTTCCACAATAATCAAACTTGTATCCTTCTCCGATCTCTCTAGCTTTCGTACCTTTCCATCATGTTTCCTGCAGGCATGCCAGATTTATTGTTCTTCTTTTCAAAACACCAGCTAACTCTCTAGCTCTTCCAGTCATCGTACCTACGTTCCAACTTGCATACCTCACCCTTACATCACTGGCTCGCTTCTTACGTTGCACTCGCCCGGAGTAGTGCAAAAACCCTTGCAAACTTCTCGCAGGTGCCGGATGCTGCCCCTGCGCGTCGCCTGCGGGGAACGCCCTAATCCTATCGCACTCATTATCATACGTGACCATACTACAGAAGGTTTTGGCATGTATTTTACCAGTCGGCCGCCTGCCTGACGCCAACCCTCCTTGGGAATATTATCGTTATAAAGAAAAAGGGGTAGGAGATACGGGGTAAATGGATAGGATGTATGACAAGGAAGAATGGTTTGTAGGTGAGGGTACTGTAACCACTGGAAAGGATATTGGGTAGTGACTACAGCAGCTCGGAGAGCCGGGATCGCGAACCCGAAGCCCTGTGTAATGGTCGGCAAGACAAATACACAGAAGCACCCCCTGACTAATTAAATTAGTAATGAGAAGAAAGTAAATTAACGCAGGATGGATGAAATGGCGACAGGTCTCAGGCACAATAGGCGATCACAAAATCCCTGTGAAATTAAAAGGTCTCATGTATAAGGCAATTATAAGGCCTGTCATACTGTATGGAGCTGAGTGTTGGGCTACAAAGAAGATGGATGAGAAACGATTGCATGTTGCTGAGATGAGAATGTTAAGAAGGACGTGTGGAGTGACAAGAATGGACAGAATTAGGAATGATTACATTAGAGGTAGTATGAAAGTGGCGCCCATTGATGAAAATGTAAAAGGGAGTCGATTGACCTAGTATGGACATGTTATGCGAAGAGATGAGATGTACATAGGTAAGAAAGTGATGAATATGCATGTAGAAGGACGGAAAGGGAGATGGTGGCTAAGGAAAAGATGGATGGACTGTGTGAGGATAGATATGAAAGAGAAAGGGATAAATGATCGGATGACTGGTGACAGAGAAGTATGGAAGCGAAGGACATACTGCGCCGACCCCAAATAAATTGGGACCAGGGCAAGACAATGATGAGATGATATTGCGAAAGTGATCTTAAGTGGTAATTTTCCTATTACATCCACTTAACAACCCACAATCATGCGTTGCCTGTAGGCTTTTTTTTCTTATGACATCTCTAACGAAAACTGAAGAAAAGGAAAATATGTTTTTTGCTGACACTTATTTTATAAAATGTCTTGTAGACGCCGTGCTTAACTAAAAAACAAGCCAAAAGTGTTGGTGCAGTTTAGTTGCTTGAGAGCAAAATTCACTGCAGGAATACCGCACTCTACACAAGGGTAGAGGCAATAAAAAAAACATAAAAAATAATATGAGAAGATGTTCATAGTTTTGAAGGCAGCAATAGCCGAGTGGACATACCAACAGACTGCCATGCAGAGGGTATCAGGTTCGAATCCACGGCGCGCACCAATGACTTTTCTGAGTTATGTGCGTATTGATTTGTTAATTATCGCTTGTTCCGTGCCTCGGAGAGCACTTTAAGCTGTCGGTCCCGGTTGTCATGAAGATCTTTGACAGTCGTTACAGGGCATCAGTACCTTCTAAATAAACTGGCACTAGTCTAAACCATGGAATATCGCTATCCCTTCGGGTTGCGGAGGTCAGACAGGCAGTCGCTCCGTGGAAAAGCTAATATTCAGCCAAATCCGGTTAGACTAGAAAGCGGACCCCAGAATGAAAACTGTGATAACGCTAAGAGAAAGAAGAAGTTCATAGTTTTGAAGATGTTTATTTTTTATTTAAGGCAAGCAAGCTGGTTGGTATGCGGTGTCAGTGCATTTGTAAAGTAATAGGTTCATAGATTCCATTGTCTAGCAACAATAGTAAAAGTTCTGCTTAGCTTGGGCTTCTGGTTACTATAGTATTTTCGCTGTATGATGATTTGCATGAAGGTTCTCATTTTACGTATCACGCATACTACTTTCAACTTATGAAAATAAATTGGCAAAAGAAAACAAGTATTAAAAAAATATATCTATTAAAATTACAAAGCAAATTGATACTAGTATGTCTCTCTCTATTTTTATAATTATTATTAACTGTAAATAAATTATTTAAATAGAATAAAATATAATCCTCAAAATGTCAGATGCATGAAACGAACCCTCTGTCAGTAGAGATTGACACCATTGAATCGGCATGAAATCGATGAATAGGAGGGGCCATATTGTGATCGAATACGTCAGTACGAGCGCCTTGTATGCGGTTTGTGATTGTGTCTGTTTGGCGAGTTATTTTTTTGTTGTGTTTTATTTGGTAGGTATAATGCCAAAAATAACAAAAAGGATAGTTTTAAACTCTCAAAGCCGTGAGTTAGTGCTTCGTTTGAGGACCTTCTTTGAACGTGTTCTTTGAAAGTGTTGATTACAAAGTTGCGGCAGCTCTGCTCTGGAACATCGGCAAGGCTTCAGTTTCTCGAATATCCAATGAAAAATTTGGAGAAACTAGTTTTGAAGACAAGAAGCTGTCCACTCCGAAGAAACGTGAGCGCAAAGCTTCAATAATTGACATAGATAGTTCCGATGTGGTGGCAATACGAAATCCCTACATTGATAAAATTAATCAGTCGTAGAAATAACACAATCGACAATATGGTAAAGGTTTCGAAATACGTCGCCGTTTTTAGGGGTTGTGTGTGATTGGGAGGGGAGAGGGGTAGATCTTGCAACCCCCTCACCATTTTCACTTGCCGGAAATACTTGGTTTCCTCTGAAAAAAAATCTCCATACATCGGTGTGTATGGCACTGCCAACTTCCACATTATTCACACTAGTTTTATAAACTAATGTTGACGGAGACCTGCTTCGCAGGGCTCCTATTATCGGATTAAGGGTCAAAAGAGAACCTACTATAACCTATTTAGTTACTTATTACAGAGCCCTGAGTACTCGAAAGCAATGAGGGCAATGACGCACAAATTTTACGTTACCTGTCACTATCATTCAGACAAGATGGCGGTTGCGTTTCGTATCACATTTTTTCACATAAAACCTAAATATCGCTTTTATTGATTCCACTAGTTTAATAAAGTGAGGTTGACTGTGGTTAAAGGTCAAAAGAGAACCGAACACACCTATTTAGTTACTTTCACATAAAACCTAAAATTACGTTCCGTTTTGCATATTTGAATGAAGAATTGTTGGAAATTGTTTAAAAATATTGAGACGCAACTCCGGCAGCCAAAATTACTTTAAGGGGATTAAGACTAACTCCCTTAAGCACCCTAAACCACCAATACCTTCAAGTTCGGGCGACTCGTTTCGAAACCCAATCCGACAATATTTACAGACTGGGATAAATATGTCCACCTCGACTGAATTTGAGATCAGCAAATAATTATCTCTGTTGGAGAAGATTCAGATATGAGGTTTTAGTTCGAGTGACAGTGACTAATAATAAAAAATATATTTTAAAATTACTGCGTTTTATTTGTGAATATATTTGCCAAAACACATTTAAAACGAATTTTATTTCGAAGATGTAAAATCGGTAACTACGTACGATTCCATGTCGTTTGCCAATTAATTCGATATTTATAAATAATCGATTAAATTTCCTTAGGTTACATCACTATAATTGTCAGTCATGAACTATCATGCATATCATTATACAGCAAAAATACTATAGATGGTGATGTGTACATATGGTAGAATATTATTATATTATATTCTGAGCAAAGTTGAAGAAGAGACTACTTTATACCTAAAGATAGTACAATATTTACATTTGATGCAGCTTTTTTATTTATAAATTTATTTCCAAGAGGGAATTTTATAATAGGCAAATATTAACCCAGCCTTCTGGTCACGCAAGGCGTCGACAAGTCTCTTTGCGAGGTCTCTAAAAAGAGATCTCGCACTTGGACCCCAAGGCCCCAACGTTTCGACCCCAAACGGCTCAAATACGTAATCCCCTACTAGGTTAACGTATTTGCGCCGTTTGAGGGTCTCCGCTGTAGCAGCAGCGGCGCCCGCACAACCAGCTATGCTGGGAAGATGTGATGGCGCGAGGGTATCGACACACATTGCGTCCCATACCAAAGGCCTATCCAACTTCCATGGCAGTCAAAGCATACCGTCTGGTCTTTTGCCGTCGTCGCGTACCAGGCCCTGAGGTTCAAGGTGGGCTGGAATGCCAGCGGAGACAAGAGCCTGACGGAGAATGCATTAAGGTTGCCGTGTCGTGAAATACGACCTGCGCTCCTGCTGCATGATAGGCCATGGTGACCAAGGCTGTCGACAGCCTCTCCACAGTGACAGCGATGTGTGTTGTAACACATGGCGCGCCTAAACGGAGGCAAGACGCGATGCGAAAGGTCGTATCGTCCAGCATGGTACCGATGTTGGAGGATGGCAGTGCTTGAAGGCAGAGGCCCGACTTCCACTCTCCCACAGCCAGACGAGCACGCTCTGCAGCATTAGACGATGTGCTAAGAAGGTTTTCTCGTATTCTGCTGCAAAGCGGTCCATCCCACTGCCTCTGAGAGGATAGGTTTCGGGGTAACTCAGTGCTTGGACAAGCTCTTCTCCAAGCATTCGTGGCATCGGTCTTACACGGCACCTCAGAATCGACCAGTGTTGGTGCTAAGATTTTCCTGGTCAATTTTGTAGTGCTGTGGACCGAGGACAGGAATGCTGGTAGGCTAACATCGGAAATTTTTTGAACGCCGAGGCCGCCAAAACGTACAGGTAAAGACGCCTGTAGCCACAATCATTCAGTGCTATATTCAAAATTTGACTAAGAGTATCTATACATATAATGGTAGGAAAGTCAAAACTGTACATTGAATATTTTTTTAAAGAATACTTGGGGTGTGATCTACAATCGATACCGAAGCCAAAAGTATAGTTTTTAGAATTTTTGTCTGTTTGTCTGTTTATCTCTTTGTCTGTCCAGGATAAACTCAAAAAGTACTGCGTGGATTTACTTCAAATTTGGCACGAATATTGTTAGAATGTCGGGTCAACATATAGGCTACATATTATTACGCTATCATCTACGGGGAACGAGCAGTGAACCTTTATTTCTTCAACGCATTCCGTAACAACGTGTAATCTAACGACGCATATTTGAATGTTGTTATTATGTTAACCATGCTATAAGCTAGCTTCACACTATAAAAATAACGCAATATTAGTAACTTGAATGATAAACATAATAAAATGAATATAAGTAGTATCAAGACAATTTTAAAGCAGCGACATCTATGAGATTTCAAAAACATCAAGTTGAATTAAATGTGTAAGCCCTATTTGGATATAAATAATTTAAATTTGATCATGTTGGCGAAGTTAATAGTTGTTTTCAAAAGTCATAGATGGAGTTGTGCATTATCTTCTTAAAAATTGTATCGTTAATTCGTTTCAGAGATGAGCAAGACAATAAAAAAAAATGTGTTTATGTAAATTTGAAGCTGCTTCATTTATGTCTTATCAAATTCATCGAGTTTGTCTGTATGTAAATACAAACAGAACACAAAAAGAACTGCATAGATTTATAACAAAAGTTAATCTCAAAAACGGTACGCTATTTCTGTAAGCAATTTGAGCTTTATAACGAAGTAAGACGAAAATTAAGCATGTCATATATATCTTAAAGATAAGAGATGCTTATTTTTTACAGTACAGAATAAATAGTAATAGATTTAGTACAAAATAAACATTTTGGCCACATTAGTGTTATTATTGCTTCTTCATTAATATATATTCATGTCGCATATAAACTTTAGTGAGATGTGGAACTAGCTAGATTGTTTTTTATATATTTTAATCCCGACAGCGTTGCTGAGCGCTTGGAAAATTCGCGCCAAACAACTCTCTTGGCATTTTTCAGGCTCTGTGAAGTCGACCAGTTTGGGAGGTCCCTTACGTATGACGAGATGCCTTCATATTATACGTACGACAGGCAAAGGGGTATATTTAACCGACGTCAACGAGGAGGTGCTGTGGACGGTATTCCGGGAAGATACAAGGACGCCACATTTTGTAGAGTTCATACCGTACACACGAATAATGGCGAATGCTATTTTCTACGGTTGTTACTTCACACGGTCCGAGGCCCAACGTCTTTCGCCTTTCTGAGGACATTTGATGGCGTGGAGTATCCCACTTACCGCACAGCCTGCGTAGTACGTCACTTTCTCGACGGTGACCAAAACTGGGATGACACCCTCGCGGAGGCGAGCGTCAGTGATTGGGCGGCTGGGACCCGCATGCGTCATCTGTTTGACGTCATCTTGGTGTTGTGTTGAGTCGCGAATACTGTAGTTTTGTGGGAAAAGTGTCGCCATCATCTGTCTGAAGATTTTCTTCGAGCTTTGAGGCGTGCTACAGGAGACAAAGTTGAAGTAACTGATGAACGCGTGCTGAACACCTGTCTCAGTTCACTTCAAGACATGGTCATTTCTATCAGCGGCAATCCACTGGTCGAATATGGGTTACTAGCTTCCGAATCATCACCGCATCAAGAAAGTGGCAATTGGGAGTATAACGCTGAGACAATTTACGATCCGGGTGAAATGACCACCATACGAAATTTATGATAACGTCTTTGAAAGCGTTGGGCAAAGCCAGGGTAAAATGTTTTTCTTGGATGCTCCTTGTGGAACAGGAAAAACATTTGTTACCACTGGCATACTTGCAGAGGTCAAGAAGGAAGGCAAAATTGCCTTTGTCGTAGCGTTGTTGGGAATCGCTGCCACACTGCTTCCGGGTGCCAAGACAGCACATGTCATGTTTAAAATTCCCATCGATTTCGAGAGCGCCGAACCGTCCTTTTGTGGTGTGTCACGTAACAGTGATAAGGGACACGTGCTCTAGGATTGCTCTCTGATCGTATGGGATAAGCATACGATGGCCAATAGGAAGGCAGTTGAGGCCGTGGACAGGACTCTGCAGGACATCCGCAGCGAGCATTTGATGGGTGGTCACAGTTCTGTTCCGTAGCGATTTCCGACAAACGCTTCCCGTGGTGACGCGGGGATCGAGGGCTATCTAATCCTTTTTAGGAACAACGCGGTGGCAAGAAGCGGGGTGCGCGGGGCGGTAGTCTAGGCCAGTGATGCACGTTATGTACGAGTAAATACAAATTAATAGTTTATTCAATCAAAAATTTAAATCGATTAGTTTTATAATAGATTTTGAATTCATTTATTTTTGGTATAATAATATAAGTACTATAAGATATAAAATGAAATAGATTTATTAAACCAAGCAATATAGTGAGATTTGGTTTTTAGTAAAAAAAAAATCTAATAAAATTTATTTTCTCGGTTTAAAGACCAGATTTACTTATATCAGTTATCTATTAACGATGACATAAATGAAAAGAGTTGGAACACATTTTCAATATTTATAATATGTAATTGAATACACGTATATTTTTTCTAATTAATTTTAATCGATATCAATTAAAATCGATTAAATTGAGCGTCAAACACGTACATTGGACATCTCTTTTTTACTTTTGAAGTTTTCGGTGTGATATAATGTGTCTCTGTCACACCTTAGTATTCGTTTTACTATCTCTGTCTTGAGTACAGACGATGACAAAAGTATTTATAATCCATTGAAAAGTTACATTTGGGGTTGCATTTATCAGACGATGCAATTTTATTTTATAGATATGTGGGAAGGGCTATTGTAAAGCTTGATTCAAATTTGTGGCGATGTACCTCTTGTCCCTCGGCCACCATCTTGGAAAGTGTGCAGATGCAGATAGTTTTTCTTGATTATCTGGTAAACTACTGGCCGCACAAAGAATATGTGAACGAGATTTTTGTTGCAAATTAAATTCTCTACAACTTAAGTCATAAAACTTTTATCATAATGCAAATATATTAAACATATATCTTTAGATAATGATTTATAGAGGTCCTATACTCCCGTGGATATTTATTCATGGGTGCATACCATGCGTACCATGTTCCAAATACCTACTTATTTGGAATACAACATGAGCGCATTCTTAATTGTGGCTTAAAAGATGTGTCTACCTAAAGAAAAATCCGTTCGATCTATGTTTTTCAAAGCAATTTTCAAAAAAAAGAAATACTGCAGCATTCAGGTATGTTTCTTTTATTTCCGATTGTTCAACAGGCTTATGGATAACCTTCTAAAATATTTTTGATATGACTGGAATCAATGCTATAGGTCTGTAACGAGTCATATTATGTTTATCATGTTTCTTAGAGAGCCGTTTTATTATGGTCCTTTTTAATTCCGTGGGAACTACTCCCTGCATAATATCGAAAATGATGTGGCTCATTGGATTTGATATTTTATTAGACACGGTTTACAGTATCCTAGTTGATACACCATCGTATCCAGTACTGTTTGTAGACCTTAGTTTAATATTGTTTATGTTCCGGTTAAAATATCTGCCACTATTGTCAGGTGAGGTGCATTCATCATAAAATACTACTTGTATATAAATCAAATAAAGTCTGGCAATAACAGTTTTCTACACGAGTATACATGCGCGGTAATTCGCAAAGGCTAGCTTCAGACCCGCCATGATTCGTCGGCCGTAGTGTACCTAACATTATTGTCCTAGCATCATCCATATCTGTTTTTTTTATGTTTCAAAAAGACAACTTCCGCACTAGGAATAAATCCTGTGTTGCAGGGGACTTTATATACAATCATATAACCAACGGACACAATAAAACACCCAGACTCGAAACAACAATAATTTATGGATCACACAAAGTATTGTCTCGTGTGGGAATCGATCCCACAACACTCGGCGTCGTGTCCAGCGGTGAGGCGACCATTACGCCAACCGTGCAGTCGATTTCATCCAATATCAGTTTATAAATCATTGCGTTATAACTTAATACAGCCATAAGTTAAATAAACGTTAATTTGTTATACATAAATCAGGCCTCAATAAATTCTTGTAGAATTCATGTTAGGTGTAAACTATTCGAGTAAATTGTAATAGTCGAAACGCGACCCAACACAGATCAACTTATTAATTTGTTGCAAACTCTTTGAAAATTCCCTCTCATTAACACTGGCTGCACGTTTAAAATGCGGCTTGTTTCACACAGAACATTCTGAATGAATAATTAACTTTATTCTGTTCGCAGTGCCGCTCGCTTGCAGGTCTCTGTTTCGGCGAATTAAAATCAACCATTTCAGTCGCGTGTGTTCTTACAAATATAATTTTTATGAAACTTCCTATTTACTAATTTCAATATAATATTATTTTCGGGCACATACTTTAACGTTATTATATTATATTTTAACTAGCTTCGCCCGCGGCTGCGCCCATATGAATTATACACTTAAACCTTCTTCAGACATCACAGTACACTATTTATTAGTGATAACCGTACAAAAATCCGTTCGGCAATTTTCGAGTTGATCGCAATCATTCAGACAAACAGAACAAATCGAGGTCTTCATTTTATAATAGACTGCCATGCAGAGGGTATCGCGTTCGAATCCACGGCGCGCACCAATGACTTTTCGTAGTTATGTGCGTATTGAATTATAAATTATCGCTTGCCCCGTGCCTCGGAGAGCACATTAAGCCGTCGGTCATGAAGATCTCTGACAGTCGTTATAGGGCGTCAGTACCGTCTAAATAAACTGACACAAGTCTAAACCATGGAATATGGCTATCCCTTCGGGTTGCGGAGGTTAGACAGGCAGTCACTCTATGGAAAAGCTAATATTCAGCCAAATCCGGTTAGACTAGAAAGCGGACCCCAGGTTGAAACTGGGATAACGCTAGGAGAATGAATGACATTTATATAAACGTGTAAACTTCTTGGTTCATTTGGTTGATTAAGTTTACGTTATCATCTATAAGAAATTCTTAGGCCTAGACAAAATTGATAATTTAATTAAACCTTATTATCAATCATTTCAGTCAAAAGGCCTTTGTGAAGGTTTTCCTCACTCACGAAGTCTGAGCCGTCCTCATCCAAACGCTAGCTTTTGCCACTTCAGCATAACAATACAGAGAACGCCGACGGCGATTAATTTCTTCTACTCGTCATCTCTTTTCTGACTTAATCTCACAGGGAAACTTCAAGTATAGTTCTGGATGGCTTGGGCCTTCTGATAAAGTCTAAAGTGAGCAACCACATCGCATAGCTAATATCCATTGTTCATATTTTAGGCACTGCCATTCATTCATTTGATTGCATTATAGCAAAGCGATTGTTTGCTAATCTTCGCCTAATTTAAAGGAATCAGTTTATGAAGGCAAAGCCAAACATGCATCTCAACAAATATTTTTGCCGCGGCAAATATACGGTATATAAAATAATTTTATTACCCAAACAACAATACAAATCCCCTATTTGCTAACGATAATTATTACGAGTAAATTTACAATATGTTTATCATTTTACCAATACAACAGAACAACATTTTCATTATTAACATTTGTGGAAAACACACAACTGCGAGTTTGTGCATTCGCGGAGGCGTATATTTATCTTGAGTAAACAAATATTTCATGTAGATACAAAACGACAACAGCCGATTATATAAACAATAAGTGTATGCATTGTAATTGGTTCATAGTGATCATACTAACACAAGAGGTCAGTCTGAACTGAGCTCTTGTGTTAGTATGATAAGAAAATGTATTATATTTTATGTATTATATTGGAAAATACTACTCAGGTAGTATTTTCCAGATAAAATATAATACAATTTTTATGATATTATCTTTCAATTAATTTATCCGAAACTTATCGAACAGTGGTGGCTATGGCTCTGAAGATCCCACATACAAGTCAGTACATCACAGCACCGTGAACAACAGACGGAGTGAGGGTTCGGGTGTTAATTGAAAAATGAGGATTTGGGGAGATGCGCCCGTGTCAAAGAGTCGACTGCAAAATCTATAATTTCTCGAGGTTAAGTAACATTGTTACCGTCTGGTTAATAGATGGGTGACGATTACATAAAAGTACAACCCCATGGGTTGTAGTTTTTAGGTAGACTTCAATGATCACACAAAACTGTCGTTACCGACTGTCATAAACATCTTCGACATAGCCAAAATTATTCTTTAAATGTAGGATGTTGCTAGTTCTTATTTCGCACGAGTAAACTTAATACCATTAATTATAAATTACGTTATAATAATTACCATATTTCGGTTCTGTTACGTAAAAGAGAAACCAGCCCAATTTTTTTTGTGGTTATTTGATTAAGTCCGTGTCTAAAACTCAAAATCGATTCAAGATATATAGAGAATAATCTCGTAGGATTATTATATATACAACGCCATGTTACAAACAAAAATGTGTGATGCATTTGGTCGCGACAAGTCGTTGGCGTTCTAGTCACACAAACACATTGTAGGAACAATCATTGCGGGATTGCCGCCAGAGCCGGGGCTGACGTTCAAACAGCCGCGCACCGTAGAGAACACCTTGTTTGTGGAATCACCTCTATCTTACATGAGATCGCAGCCAAGCAAACCTTTAACTTTGTTGCACTAGTTAATAGGGTTCTCTGACTCCTAGAAAATAGACAGAGGTCCGTGTAATATTCGCGAAGTATAAATTATATTCTAGAAGTTGAAATTAAATTTGTTTGCAGGCTACTAGAACCGTCGGCTGCTAGCCTAATCTTCTCGTCACCTTACTATCATCGTCATCAGCCTGTCACATTCCACTGCTGAAAATAGGACTCTCCAATGGCCCGCCACTGAGCTCGCCTATAGGCTCTTCGTCACCATATGCTTTTAAAAAACTGCAGATTAGACGTAAATACTGGCAAATAAGGATTACAAAAGAGAATTCTAATTACTAGTTTTGATATTAATTTATTGCGAAGTTACCAGAAACATCATTATTCCAAATGCGGGTTAAGACAATTAAATGATTAAAATTTCAATACTTACAAATGTAGAATTTCACTAGCGATTTCTGTATAAATAGGCCGGGATTTCATTTGCGTACATTATGGAGGGGTACCGACAAGACGTTGGAATCCTGAACGCGATCAGAATACGGAATGCTTCATCATGGTACATTAACCAATAACCTTAATTGGTCTAATCGAATTAGCGTATAAAATGTGTGAGTAATTGTAGTTCGAACAACCAATGTTTTAGTGAAGGTAGTTGAGACGCTTTATTTGAAAGGCAATTCGATATACACCGCTATTTTTTAATTAGTACAAAAAATTTAACACAGCACTAAGTATCTTTAACTGATCATATTTATGTAGTGTGCATAGGGTTCCCACCAAGAACTTAGGGTCCCAAGCCAACCTAACCTGCAAATGGTGCACCTGCCGATCAACGGACGAGGCTCTGGCAAACAAAATGTCCCAATAAGCGGCAATAGGCTCGCCACCTATTACGTGGGATCAAAACACTGGCGAAAAGTGGGCGTTTAATATGCCTCTGCCTACCCCTTCGGGGAAACAGGCGTGAGTCTATGTATGTATGTATGTAAAAAATAAAAACACTAAGTCCCAAAACTGTCTCAAAACTGTCCACAAAAATACGTGATAATTGGTAAATGCAATACTAATTCTATGACCGACCCGAGTACTACGAGTATCATAGTAAAATGAACCATTGATAAATTCCCCTCCCCCCCCCCCCGCCTTTCTGCGCCTGCGCCACGCCCCGACAATGTGACAAACAGTACTAAATTGCTAGCAAAAGTGAGCGTATCTAATTTCGTTGCAAAAGTTAATTGCTTGTCTACGTTTGCCCGACGCGATGGCCTATCATATCAGTTCATATCACGGGAGTATGTAGCTATGCTTCGTGCGTACTTTTTGAGTGGAAAAATCGCGAGTGCAGCTGTGTACCCATGGACATCTTATTGTGAGTGTACAAAAGTGATCCGGTCAGTGTCAATCAATTAAAACAGTGCATATTGGATGCTTTTGACAGCGGTGGTGGACATTTCGAAGGACAATGGAAATACTTGTAAGTTTAGTAAATAATACGTACTTAAGTAAATAATAATTTGATGCGGGCGGCTCACAATCGGTCTGTGTTCTCCACACACCTTGAGGAAGGCCTATGTCCAGCAGTGGACGTCTCTAGGCTGACATGATGATGATAAAATAATATTTGTAAATAGCAGATGATTCTAACTTCATAAATACGCCAAAACTACTCTTTTCTTTTAGTCCAGAACACCTTCTTTTATTTTGATATTTGTTTGCTTTCTAATTACATACCTCCATATTTAATAACTTGTTAAACGATACATTTTACCGGTCCTAGGCCCGAATGAAGTATGAAGGAGAGGGCAGAATTAACAAAATTAAAAAATAACTACCTACATTTATTATTTTTCTTCATTTTATTTTCTATGGCTACCTACATCATAAGTGCGACAGAGAGAATGCGAATGAGCCGGATGGAATATTATCAATGAATTAGTGAATGGATTGTAAAATATGACTATGATTTAAGTGAGATTTTCTAAAATAAACAAATGATAATAACTTTGCTCTTTATTGATATTATGAAATTCTTACGTCACATATATGATAATAATATCTTCGCTAATCTGTCCTTAAAGTTTTCGTACTAATTAAAAAATAGCGTCCATTAAAAAATAATCCGCATTGGATTGAAGATGTATGCGGGTATATAATACAGAAATCATCACAACATTAAAGCACTATATTTAAATGAAGAATACCAATACATACTCTATACCGGCACCGCAACAGTCCAGCTGTAGCACGGCGCAAGCGCGATATTATTTGATACCCACAGGCTCGTAAACAATCTCGCACCGTTAGTTTTTTATTTTGATATCATAGAATTCTTTACATAAACGAGATACTAACGATTTGATGTTTAAATTGAAATGATAACTATCTGCTGCTGACTGACCTCGTTGGTCTCGCGGCATAAATGTGCGCGTGGGATTGGGAGGTCCCGGGTTTGATTCCCGGGTCGGGCAAAGTGTTATTGGGTTTTTCCGTTGGGAAATTCTCAGTAGCAGAACGGAGTCTGGTTATGTGCCCTGTATGGCAATAGGCTCGCCCCCTATAACGTGGGGCCTAAAAATTCATGGCGAAATGTGGGTGTAGTATTACACCTCTCTTCGGGGATACGGTCGGGAATCTATAAAAAAAACGATAACTATCTCAATCGCTGGATTGAAGGGTGTTACGGTGTCCGTATAATGTGAAAAGATCTTTATCTCAGTCTCTATGTTGCCTGACAATAAAAGAATTGAATACCACCTTCATGACGAAAGATAGACGATTTTAATGGTGACCAGTTATTTCCGTACAAGATGTATAGTTGCAGTGCCCAGCAGTAGCAAGTAAAACGCTAATTTCTGTTTTTGCGGTTTCAGCTCCACTATAGTGTAAGTATTGAGTAAAATCAGTACCGAAAGACATAAAGTACATTTTTTAAACATACATACATACATAGACTCACGCCTGTTTCCCCGAAGGGGTAGGCAGAGGCATATTAAACGCCCGCTTTTCGCCAGTGTTTTGATCCCACGTAATAGGTGGCGAGTCTATTGCCGCTTATCGGGATAATTATGTTTGCCAGAGCCTCGTCCGTTGATCGGCAGGTGCACCACTTGCAGGTGAGGTTGGCTTGGGACCCTAAGTTCTTGGTGGGAACCCTATGCACCCATAAGCCCATATTTTTTAAAGCCTAGCAATATTATTTCTGCTGTCAGTACCGTTGCGTTTACTGTACAAGTGGCCAGGTTTTTTTTCTATTATTACCTCGGCATGTATTCTGAAATTGTAATATATAATACATGCATTTTATTAAAACAGTCTTGGTATACCCAATTAAGATAAAAAACTGAATCATTCTTGGAAACCCATGATCATTAAAAAGCTCAAATATAAAAGCAAGAAACTAAAATCAGAAAACATAAATAGGTGTAGTAAACATTTATACTCGCATATATAATTCTCGATCCCACGGTTTATCTCCTATTTTCACGTGCAATATTACGGCACTAATTTTAAAAGAAAACCTCTCAGCACTAAAGGAGAACCTTATAACGACTGAGTAATAAAGATGCTCACCCCTGGTGTCTTATAGTCTCACTACTAATGCGACGTCTACACATTACTCAACATACATTGAGCATTCTATAAGGCACATAAGGTAAATCACTAAGAACAAGCCCGCAATGGAAACTAGCTACGGATAGTACGGGGCATTCTTAAAGATACTTGTCGTTGTGAAGTGCAAGAGGTCCCCTTTCAAAAGGTTTCTTTATTACGCGTGAGTATTGGCGTACAATTCGCTCAGAAGTACTCGATTTACTGTTTCAATTGTTTTTGTCAGAATTATTGTTTTTATTACTGCTGGACATATTTTTCACCAAAGAGAATTAAACGTTTAATATTGCCTAGTTTCTTGGCAGTTTTATTCAGTAAAACACATAAATTTTGAGGAGAGACACATCCATCTGTAACACATATGTCTCTATATTTAACTTATTTTCAATTTGGGAATGTCTTTACCTCTTTTGTTTATAAATTAACGACTATATTCGAAACCAATTCAAACAGTAACCTAACGTTTAATGTCATGTGATGGTTATAGGAATATCTTTCGTCAATTTGAAATCCATATTTTGTAAAGTAAAAACACAGTTTTACTTTGTATAGGTAAGCCCTTGGCAATGAACATTAAGTAAAATTAACAACCTTAAAATTTATTTTGTCAAGTCCTTTATCTAAAACACTCGTTATGACTTAAAACCCAATGCACGTGCAATGGCATTAGTTTTACACTCTATAGTAATTAAAGAATTTTCTTCGCAAAAGTTTCTGATTGCCTTTACTTCGGACAATAAAATTAATGGATTATGTAATAACAAACTGTGACTAATTGCTCTCATAATTTGTCAAAGCCTTTACAACTTGTATAGTAAAATTGTTTAATTGGATATACTAATCTATGTATAACGACTACAAGCAATATTTTCAAGCAAGGAAAACTGTTCAATTTAATTCAAACCAGTAGCTGAATAAACAACGTATAGTGATTATGGGTTGTTCTAGTTCGGAAAACGAGATGCAACGTTTTCGAATAGCACCTCTTACGGCATTTACTGATAAACAGTTGACGTCAAATTATAGTTACAAAAATTCACGAAGTAGTCACGCTGGTTTGAATGTATATGTTTATTTCCAAGTTGAAGTAATAAACTTCTACTTGAAAGGTAATTTGTCAAGGCCTTGACAACTTCTATAGTAGAATTGTTTAATTGGATATATTAGTCTATGTATAACGACTACAAGCAATATTTTCAAACAAGGAAAATTGTTCAATTTAATTCAAACCGGTAGCTGAATAAACAACTTATAGTGATTGTGGGTTGTCCTAGTTCAGAAAACGAGATGCAACGTATTCGAATAGCACCTCTTACGGCATTTACTGATAAACAGTTGACTGTGTGACTGACAGTCAAATTATGGTTACAAAAATTATATTTCACGAAGTAGTCACGTTGTATTGAATGTATATTTTTACTTCAAAGTTGAAGTAATAAACTTCAACTTGGAAGGTTATTTTGAAATGGTACTGGTTTATAAATACTCCACCAATTTTATAGCAATTTGATATTACTTTACAGGAGTAAATAAAGCTATGAGTTTAATAACACTCGACTTGGCACTGTTTATATCAACTGTATCAATAATTATGCATAATACTCATCAAGATTATAATTTTAGACGATATACCTTTTTGAAGAATGGACTAACAACATACATACATACATACATACATAGTCTCACGCCTGTTTCCCCGAAGGGGTAGGCAGAGGCATATTAAACGCCCACTTTTCGCCAGTGTTTTGATCCCACGTAATAGGTGGCGAGCCTATTGCCGCTTATTGGGACATTTTGTTTGCCAGAGCCTCGTCCGTTGATCGGCAGGTGCACCACTTGCAGGTGAGGTTGGCTTGGGACCCTAAGTTCTTGGTGGGAACGCTATGCACTAACAATTTGATAAATATTCCCTTATCACCACAAACAACTCAAAATACTTTAAAATTGGCACCTATTTCATAACGTTTCTCAGCAATTTTCATGAAATACTGCAGTTTATCAAAAGTGTGCAGTATTATGCAGACTACCTGCAACTTAAATGATTCCACTCACCAGTTTCTTACAGTGAATTATATCTCACTGAGCAGGCAACTTTAGCCGGGAGGAAACGGACGTAGAAATACTGGAACTGTTGTTTATTTTTTAACTAAACAAACTGGATTGTTTTTGCATGACATGAAAAGTAACAAAAATATACAAAACTGTCTAGGGAGAGAAGATCAGTGACAGGAAAAATGCTGGATAGTAAACTTTTATCCTCGAAAGAGTAAGTATTTACTATAATCTGTATATATAAAATTCTTGCGTTACTGATTGACTGACAGACAACTCACTGCCGGAAACACTAGGTGCAAGAAGCTCAATTTCGGCATGTGTTTTCCTTGGGGAATGTAAGAGAGCACTATGAAGGGATTTTACAAATGCTGACCATACGGGGCTAAAATAGTCCTTTGTGGGCGTAGCTAGTTAGTACAAGCTAAGGTAAGGTCTTCGTTATAATTCTTTCACCTAGAACTATTTAGATAGGTACTAAACTTAGCCGCGTGGGTTTCAAAGGGTAGTTTTTATGTATTATTCTGCTGTATCTATATTACTGAAAACATTTATTAAAATACATTATTTAAATATTGCACCCTCACAATCTTTAACATTTATTTAATAGTAATCACTACATATTATGAAACAGTCTTTCCTTTTTTGTTTTTTTTTGGTGTCGGTTTGGAAAATCCTCATGGAGTCCCTCCGCCCCGGAGAAAGGGCGAAGGGGACTGTCAGACTCTTACTGACTAAAAACCAACCCGTGTTCCTCATGTACCCGTGTCGGAGGGTAGTGTATCGCCGAAGCATTCCTCGCTACCCCCCAACGGATATTGGCCTGCCAGATGGTCAGGCGGGCGGACTGCGAGGGACAGATGAACTGTCCCTCGCACCCGCACCATTGGACGCATCCTGCGCAGGCCTCTGTCAAGCCCACGTGGAGCGTCCACTCCCGGGATCTTGCTTAGCCTCACCGTGGGTGACCTAATCACGGTTACTGAGCCCCCCACCACGACAAGGTGTAGATCCCACGGGGGGAACATGAAACAAAGTCTGCCTTCTGCCTGTCTGTCCCTATGTATGCTTAAATCCTTAGAACTACGCTACGGATTTTAATGCGGTTTTTTTTCTAGATAGAATGATTCAAGAGGAAAGTTTATATATATAATACATGCATAATATTGCATTGTACCCGTGCGAAGCCGGGACGGGTCGCTAGTTTTATATAAATTAGCCTTATAAGACATCATCATCATCATGGTTGGCCTGTATATACAGAGTGTAAAAATACCCTTAACGAAAACTGAAATCCCATGTTGTACCAATCACTACGAACATTTCTTATTTCGGCACCATACCTGGGAAATTACTGGTTCAGGAGATATTGAGGCTCAAAGTTAAGTATGGATTTTTTCTAATTAAGTACAAAATCAATGCATTTACCCAGCCAATATGTTCTTTAGATGCCCTATGATCCCATGGATAAATAGGTATTTCGGGGATTGCAAGCGCGCGCTTTTAATTGCGGTAAAAAAATGTAAAAACTTAAAAAAAAAAACGTTTACCACGTAATATTTTTGGTTAGTATGACTTGGCATGATGTCTACAACGAGTAGACTTCGGCTTGGTGATGGGTCTTGTGACACCCTGTATATACTTTCCAACTGCTGGGCACGGGCCTCTTCTCTCTATAAGAAGGGTAAGGCCGTAGTGAACCACGCTGGCCAAGTGCGGCTTGGCAGACTTTACATGTCTTTCAAGAACAAATAGAGAACTCTCAGACATGCAGGTTTCCACACGATGTTTTTCCTTCACCGTGTAGCAAGCGATAATTAACAATTTAAGCACATAACTTCCAAAAGTCATTGGTATGCGCTGTGGATTCGAACCCGAGATACTCTGCTTAGCAGTCCGTCGGTCTTTCCACTAGGCAACGTTATGGTTATCTTGTTTGAAAGACTCTGTACTTCACATATTTTATCCCAATAGCTTGCACTACTTATCGAATTCCATTGGATCCAGTGGCTAGACCCTGACCCCAAATTTTGAAAAGAGGTTTTTTACCTACAAACTATATACTGACTATATTAATTATACTGATAGTTTACAGTTCATCAGAGTCTTAATTACTTTTTCATTATATATAACACATTTAGAGATGAATTTTATACTTAAAATATCGATATGTGATAAACTTTTAGTATCAAAACAATATATTCTCTGTAGCATACCAAGCGAATGAGACAAGCACATTAAATTAAAGCCGCACCTATTCTGTAATTAATTAACTTTCATAGGACATTAGTTTAAGTCTGACTTGTTATCAGTTGGTAGCATAGGTGTAATTGGATAATAAACGTAGATTCGACAGCACTTTCCGAAATGAAGTAATTCTTCGACGCGACACTGGAGTGTTGACACAAACAAGTGTATAATATCTGCGGTAGAGACAAGAATGTGAGACGCCTCATTTTCCTAGACAAACAGACCTTTGATTACTGAAATATGAGGAAATGATTCCCCAAATTATTGTTTTGATTACTTTCAGGTTACTGAAAACAATAAAACTGAGAAAGGCAGAAATTATTTAGGGATAATCGGCATACATGAATTCAGATAAGACATGTTTATCATATTATGTGCTCCACGTATGTAACTGGATTTTTTAAACTTAAAATTCAAGTACTAAACCAGGAAAAATGCTTTACTTATATCATAGTTTACATACATTATAATAACTGACACAAATAATACGCAAACTAAGTAGAACTAATCGCAATATTTTGTACCGAATTCAGATTTCAAAATTTTTTTTAGAAAGACAAGTCGCGATCTAAGTTCCAACATTGCATCGCAGGTGACTGTTAAAACATTAAATCAACGAACACAAAGAATACATTATTATAACCACAATTTGAGGATCATATAAAGCATTGTCCCTTGTAGAGATCGAACCCACTACACACTTGTTGAATCATGAGGTGATCGCTTATGCCGCTACGCTATGTGTAAGCAGACAGAACAAGTATTTGTCGCATACGTTCTGAAGAGATGATCGCTTTTAGCTTTTACCATCGTTCCATCAGCTATGGGTATTAGATACCTATGTTTTTTTAATCATGTGAATTTGTTTACGGTACAAGAACAAAATGTCTATATCTATATGCTCACTTATATGACTTTATAACCGCTTACTTATAACACTCATCATTTTATATGGTATATCATTTCTTCAAAAGCTTATGAATAGAATAATGCAGTATGTAAATTATGTAAAATTTGTTAGGTACTATTGTTTAGCTTTCAAAAAAATCTCAGTATCTACGTAAAGTGTCACACTATTTTATGCCACAAAATTTACTATAATATTATATAATTTATAATATTATATATTTACAAAATTAACTATAATATTATGTGCATATGCACTAAAAGAGCTCAAACAATAACAGAATATATATTATGTTAAACGTCCTGGTCGTGCAGTTACGGATCAATTGAGAAATTGTAAATAAGACAAAAAATCTTTACAAATCTAATAGCTTTCCTTTCGTAGAATATAATTATATAGACCAGACTATCACTAGATGGGTACTTTGATTCCAAAGATAAAAAGACTAAACATCAAATTGTAACAATTTGATGATCATAGTCATTGTATTGTTATTCCAGTTCTTCCAAGTCCTTCGCCTTGACACTTGGAATTGAAGACAGATTTGAGGTATTATTAGCTTTTGCTAATGCAACCTGCATTATCACAGTTATATTCTATAGTTAAAACTATTTGAAATTTTCTGTAATTACAGTCAGCGGTCGTCATGACAGCCCGGACTGATGCTTTCATTTAAAATTTAATACCAACATAATATTTTGTGAGAACCCGAGACCCTCGGCTGACGTTGTATTTATTGATATAAGAATTTAAACTTTCGTGGTCATTTTAACTTTAAATTGTCTTTCTTTTTTATTGGTATCTCTACTGAGACAAAATTGATCAAAAGTTTCTTGATAACAGGTATACAAATTATTATATTTCACATTTAAGATACGTACCATAGTAAACACGTACTGAAAAACTGCGTGAAAAATGTCATCAATTCTACAAATAAAATGAATTCACACAAACAGCCGTACCTAATCGATTCCATTACACTTAATAACCAAACAAATTAAACTCATATCAATACGAAATAGCCTCATCAAATATTTATACAAGCAATCACGTGCGAATTTACAGTTTATAAAACTTTTATGAATACTGTATTCCACGTTGAATGTAAAGCAAAGCCAGAATTCGTTGGCTAAAGCCTTAACACAACCTATGGCTCGTACTAGCACTTTAAACCAGAATAATGCATCCCATTGTTCCTTAAATTTAAACTTTGCTTATGCAAATTATGCTGCTTTCTATTGTCGGGCTTCAATAAGCCCGACAATAGAAACTTGGTAAGTCCATATTCTGCGGTGACTTTGATGTTTAAATAAGTTTACTAAGCATTGGCAATGAAACAATAAAAGATATATAACATTTATTTATATAAATTTATCTTAAAGTTGCATAGCCTCAAATTATTAATTTTTAATTATATTTTACAAACATTCAAAAAACAAGAGGTTCTCTCTTGTTGTATTGTATCTAAAAACAGATCAACAATTTATGAATCTAACAATGTATTGTTTCGTGTGGGGATCAAACCTACAGCACAAGAGCGGTGGAAAAAGACTACTAAAATTCTTAGTCAGCATGAAGTGATTCGATTAATTTGCGTAAGAAGCGAGCCAAATACTAATAATAAAATTCCAACAGAAACACTGCAAATATTGCCACCAGTGCAGCGGCTTCTTGTGTCAAGTTGTTTGCGGGGCCCTATGTATGTATACTATATGGAAATATTTGAAGTCTACACGGCAGTCTAGCGTTTCGTTGAAATTAAACTACAGTTTACGGATTTTATCGCGTTATATTGGTTTCACTGGTTATTTGTTATTACATTTAAACCGAAAGATCTAGAAACTACATTTATATTACTAGCCGACGTTTCGAATTCTTTACAGGATTCATGTTCACGGCAGACTGAGGTGATATTTGTCTTTGTCTTGAATTTAAAAGTTATCTCAATTTGAGATAACTTTTAAATAATAACGCGATGAAATCCGTAAACTGTAGTTTAATTTCAACGAAACGCTAGACTGCCGTGTAGATGTTTATTTCCCTCTATAAGTAAACAAGATTCGAGCCAGATTCATATTCGAAATTCGAAAAATCTAAATGGCTTCACAGTTAAATGCGTGCCGAGCCCTGCTCAAGCGACTTACACCGAGGTTGGCAAAAGCCCTCTTTCTTTTTGTATAATATTGACGAATTCGCATAGAACCGTGCCATTAAGGATTTAAATTGCTTTTATCTGTTCAACATTATATTTCCAAACATTATTTTTAGCTAGATTTTCTTAAGCTCTTCATTAACCTGATGGCTATTTGACATCGTTTTCATATCCATTTCCTCCGTGTCAGAATTATCTGAGGTGTGCAGGCCGTTGATAATCTTGTGCTGGTAATAAATGTGTGTAGCTAACCCTGGTAAGTAGTAGTAAAACATCAGTGAGGCTCAAAATGAACAACAACAACTAGTAATCACTAATTGTATTACTGACGGAGTGTAGGTGCACCGCACCCTACATTGTTAGTAAGTCTGCAAGTACTTATTTACGAGAATATTATGTAAGCAAACATAAACGTTGGCTTCTAAAATGCGAATTGTGTCTTTTAAATCTTCATTTCAAAATTATTATTTGGTTAAATTTTAAAGTAGCAACGAGTCAAAATACTAGTAAACACTCAGAGTATTTGTGCTGCGGCATGTATAAAGGAATAAAACAGCAGTAAAATACTATATTGAAGCTATACGCACATTACTCAGACAGTCTGTTTCCTAAAGTGTTCGAGAGAAATTGCAAATAGCCGGTTTCTTTATATGCCGGTATATTTATTATGTTTCAAGTACATACATACATACATACATATAGTCACGCCTTTTATCCCCGAAGGGGTAGGCAGAGGTGTATTTCTACACCCACTTTTCGCCAGATATACTTTAGTCCCACGTAATAAGGGGCGAGCCTATTGCCGTACCGGGCACATTTCCAGACTCCGTGCTGCTACTGAGAATTTCGTGACAGAAAAACCCAATAACACTGCCCGACCCAGGAATCGAACCCGGGACCTCCCGATCCCACGCGCACATTTATGCCGCGAGTCCAACGAGGCAGTCGTATAGGGTTTGATGTCGAGTTTTCCGTCTCTACGCAAAGATGGTATTTGCATCGTGTTATCCCTTAGTCGCCTCTTACGACACCCACGGGCAGATAGGGGGTGGTGACACTTCTATTCTATGCCGTCAACCACACGGCTTCAAGTACTTTCATAATATTTCGTATGTTTCTTTCACTGGTTGAGTTGAGACTGTTTAAACTAAGTAATATCCTTAATTTTCACACTTAGCGAATAGACCGTTAGTGTTAAATATTTCTGCCTTTCGATAATACAAACGATAATTTATGAGTACCACCAGAAAGGCTAATAAAGCTAATGCTATAAATATATAATATGCTAAAAATTTTAATTAATTATTCATTAGATTATTATAACCATAAACTAAACATAAAAAAATGTTAAGGAAACATTAGTGCTACATAAAATTGTGTCTCACGTTTGTAGGCAAAAGTATTCATAATTAAAATTATCATAATAACCTAATAATTATTGTTCTGGCCGATTTTAATTCGGCGTTATTGTTAATCCTAAACACCGACTAGCTCTAATAGTGAATTTGAAATGTATATAGATGAAATAAATTAACAGAAGGGTTAAGATTTTCAAAGAGGAGTTCAGTGGAGACTAAGGGTCAATTCTCACCGAAACGCGACGCGACGCGACGATGCGCGCACATTTTAATAGAGCAACTGAAAATATACTTTATTTACAACGCGATAACATACACACTCCATTTTGAGAATTCAGAATACGTTGCACTACGCAGCACTGCGCCTCGAGATGCCTCGCGACGTACCGCGACGTATTGCGCCGCAGCGGTGCATCGCCGGTATGGCCGGCGTGCAAGAGCGGTGCTGCGTCTCGTGATGCCGCGCGACGCAGCGCGACGCCGCGAGGCGAAGCCTGAGGCTGCTGTCGCTACTTGTCTACTATTTCCGTCCAGACTTCGTTTAGAATTGGTGCAGTTCGGTCAAGTGCTCAAGTGAAAACATAATGATAGACTGGGATCTTGTTGTAATCGGACTTCTTGCAGAAGAGGAAGAGGAAGGAGATTACAAAAATAAAATTCTATTAAATTATTTCCTACCGAATAAAAAACATAGATGTTTCCAAAACATCGATGTTTTTCAAATGATGTTTATCGTACATCGATGTACTTTATTTTGTATTTTGTAATATCGATCATCCCTAGCGCTTACAAAATACAAATGGCAGACTGCGGCTGGCGCGGGCGCGGCGCCCGGCGGTCGGCCGGGGCGAGTAGACATGTTTCGCTCTCCTCGCGGTGTCTCGCTGCGCAGCGAGGCGTCGCGCCGTTATCGACTTCACTATGCACCTCGCGACGCCGCGATGCATCTCGCGGCGTCGCGCTACGCAGCGCAAAACCACTGTCCTCTTCAAGCATCGTCGCGTCGCGTCGCGTTTCGGTGTGAATTGACCCTAACACGATCTTATAATACGACAAGTATTTTTGAATATAAAACGGAAGTGGGTGCCTATGCTATGAAACTAAACCATATGTCAGTCAGAACAATTGCTGCTTGCGGCTTCACTCGCGATACACACTAAACTCATCATACTACGTAGAGACACCAAGTACGAACCACCTGAAACATAATCATTAGAAAAGTTTTCGAGGGAGATGATAGACGCCAAGTAAATCCAAACGCATGTTCGATAAACTATGTTCCCTTCAAACATAGTCCGATAATATTGTAAACTAGCTGACCCGGCAAACGTTGTTTTGCAATTTTTTTTTTTTTTTTTTTTTTGAAAAATAGATGTTGGCCGATTCTCATAGAAACCGGATAAGCACAAAAAATTTCATCAAAATCGGTCAAGCCGTTTCGGAGGAGTATGGGAACGAAAACTGTGACACGAGAATTTTATATAGGTATTAGATTATCAAATTAAAGTGTACGTTCATGGATCACATGATGTGTTGCGGTGACACGACTGTCGTACGTCGCAGCAACTAATCGCGCGTAACTAACAAACGACGCGCTACAGAATACCCCGACGCTTTTGTGCGTCCGACTTCACGCATATGAAATATTACCGGTGTTTAAATCATATGGGTGAATTTATTGGAGACGGTACAGCGTTTGATTAAATTTATTGAATAGCATTCTTGGTCTATGAAATATTTGGTGTGTTGTGTACGCTGAAACTTGCGTAAGGTATGCGTTGGCAGTTTTGGTTATTGATGTCGTAGGTATAACAGGGAAAAGATTGGACGTACGATCTGATTGAAACAAATTAGAGTTGGTAGGTATATAAAACCTCTCTGACGCATCTGACGTTCCGCTCAAGATTTTTAAGGCGGTTATGTGTAACCGGGTAAACTGATTTTTATTGAGATTTTCAGTTGAAACGTTTGATTGAATGTTGTTGTGCACATTATTGTTCATGTAGTCAAATCAGATTCGAGTTTGAGGAGGTCCACCTCTATTCTAGATTAATTGGGTTTGTTTTTATTCATTGATTATTATTGTTTTCAATTTCATAATTATAATCGAATACAGCAGTTACCATTCACATTATTGTTCATGACTTATAAAGCGAAACTCAATTAGTTAACTGCTCTAACAAAACTTAGTAAATTGATCCAAAACACGTATACTGAATTACACCAATCATGTTCGAAACCATTACTTACAAATTCAAGGCATAAAATATTTCCTATATTTTTCTATTTACGTCCGAAACGATCTCAGTTCTATAAAAACGTCTAATATTGTTCACTTTAATCAGATGATATTGACAGTCATTCTCATCCTTGAACGATAATAAACAAATTACTGGACGATTACTAGTGATTGATGAGTCTACTCCGATATCTTAATTTAGTTCTTTACAAGTCGACGAACACAAATATTAAAGTGGATCGGCGTGAAAGAAAACTAATGTATAAGCAGCCGACTGAAAAAATATTGAGACAGCAATATTGTATTTATTTTATTAGAACTCATACAAAATAGACATGAACGTATATATCTATATATATCATACGCACTGCTTTGCTACAAAAAGCTATCGTTCGGTACTTGACCAATTGAGCATTTTAAATTATAATAATTATTTTATTGGATTTCTTTTTTTTGTTTCACTTCACTCAATACTTAAATACGTATTTAAACTACTTCAAAGTAAATCGTACACAAACGTAACATACATATTACGAAACAGGACGAAACAACGGCGCTCCCTTGAAGTAATAAATTCACATTATTTTCGTTGAATCAAATAGAGAAATGGTATTTGGTGTATTGTCCAATTGAACCGGTCAAGTGCGAGTCGGACTCGAGCACCGAGGGTTCTGTACATACCTGAAGGTATATATAATTATTTTAAAAAATATGTGATGTAACTAAAAATTTAAGGTTTTGGAAATGTTTCCATTTTTTATTTATATTTATGCCAAATTTCAAGATTCTAGATCGACTGGAGGTACCCTTTAGGTTTAACTTGAGCATTTGATATGAATTTCAATTTTATACCTCTACGGGTTCATGAGGAAAGGGGTAGTTAGTACCTTTAAAATTATTAATAAAAATATTTTTATATGATGTAACAAAAAATTTTCGGTTTTCGCAATTTTTACTTTATCTGTGCTATAAGACGTTGGTTCGTACCAAATCTCAAGAATCTGAGTTTATGGGAGGTAACCTGTAGGTTTTGATTCCCTTACCAGTAGTTGCGAGTTTGCAAAAAAATATAGTTAAATTTCTTTTCCTTTTGATTACGTTGAGATAGAAGTTTGATTTTGTTACAGTTTAAAGATATAATAGACTCGAGTATATGATATGAATTTCAATTTGATTGCCACGTTCATGAGGAAAGGAGTAGTAACCTTAACATTAATATAAATATTTTTTTATATGATGTAACTAAAAAATCGGTTTTCGGAATTTTTCCTTTCTGAGTTCACGGGAAGTACCCTGTAAGTTTTGATTCCCTTACGAGTTTTTAAATTTGCGGAAATTTGCAGCATAAACGGCTGTATTTTTTTATTGCGTTGGCTTAGAAATTTGATTTTTCACAGCTTCAAGGGCTGGAGTAGATTTAACTATTTGATTTAAATTTCAGTTTGATACCTCCATGCGTTTCTGAGAAAAAAGGTCTTGACAGACGGATGGACAATAAAGTGATCCTATAAGGGTTCCGTTTTTTTTCGTTTCGAGGTACGGAGCCCTAAAAATGATAATTGCTACACTCACGTATGATCCCATGGCATAACATTTGAAGCTATTGAGCAACAAAAGTACCTTTGAAAGGTGTATCCACAAAGCTCCGGCTGTCAAAAGCTTCACAGAACTAAAGTGCAAACCCATTCAACTGTCAGTCGATTGTCCAGTTTTACACTTTGGGTTTATTTCCTTTTTTTGAACTGAATTGTGGAGAGCGGTCAGTTTTAGGTTATGCATTTTACGTGAAAAGATTTTATAACTTTGACGTGGACACAAAGGATGGAACCTTGTAACGTCACGAATACATGACATGGCATTTTTCACACCATGCTATCCTAGTGTCACGTCATTTTGTCGCATGTACAAGGTACGCTGACGAAACATGAATGTGGGTTTTATTATTTTTGAGATCAAAAATATGCGAGCGTATGTAGATTCTGTTCAAAGCGCATCGCATCAAAGAGCGTAATATGAGAATAGCCTCCTGCTGAGTTTGTTACAATGCCATTTAAATAACTATAATGTCAGCGTATATGTTATAATAATATTAGAGTGAAGGTGATAAATCATAATAATTATCCTAATGTCGCGGGATCAGTTGACACAGTAAAAGTGAAAAGTTAAGGCGCTGTGCTAAGCGACTGTTTTGGTAAATGAGGGGGTGAAGCAGGGGAGGTGAAGGGAACTTAGCTCCGTCTACTGCGGGGCGCCCCCCTTCATTCTCGTCGTGTGCGGCCGTATTCTGGCGACATCCGTATTCCAATATTTCAAAATCGCAAGCAAAACGTTTTAGCATATTGAATTGAGATACTGATATTAAACTTATATTACATACATCAATCTGTTTGTACAATATAGGCATAGCACAATTTTTGTTCTCAGTGCAGCCATGAGCAAAACTGGTTTACATTAGACGTTATAGGTATTAATAGTTGACAAAAGTAGCTAAATACCTACGTGCCGTAAGATGTTCAAAATAATTTAGTCAGTTCCATGTATGGAGAGGCCATTATTATGTTTGTTTTGTTTTTGTATAAAAATAGTGAAGCAGTTCATAGAATACCTACATTTAATTCCATTCCTGCCAGTTTTCAAATCTGTTTTGCAATAAATTGGCTGTGACATACGGGCGGACAGACAGACAGACATTGCGAATCTATAAGGGTTCGGTTTTTACAATTTTTGGCAACGGTACCCTAAAAACACAATACTGCTCTACTAAGCGCAAAAGCCATATCTCAACTAAAGCGAGTTACGAGATAATTGAAGTTTTGTAAAAGTTGATTTCTTTTATTTATTTATGGATGTTTATTGTTATTATAGGTATAATTATTATGGTAAAGGTTTCGAAATACGTCGCCGTTTTTAGGGGTTGTGAGTGATTGGAGAGAGAGGAGGGAAGGTCTTGAAACCCCTCTCACCATTTTCACTTGCCGGAAATACTTGGTTTCCTCTGAAAAAAAAATCTCCAAACATCGGTGTCATGGCACTGCCAACTTCCACATTCATCACACAAGTTTAATAAACTAAGGTTGATGGAGCCCTGCGAAGGGCTCCTATTTTCGGATTAAGGGTCAAAAGAGGACCTAACATAACCTATTTAGTTACTTATTTCAGTCGCACCTAACCCTAGGCACTCGAAAGCAATGACGCACAAATTTGACATTAGCTGTCTATATGATCATTCCAAGATGGCAGTTTTGCGTTTCGTTTCACGTTTTTCACATAAAACATAAAATAGACATTTGTAAAACTGTACTAAAGTATTAAAACTACGTTCCGTTTTGCATAATTGCCGAAGTATTAATAAAATTTTGGAAATTGTTTAAAATATTTAGACGCAACTCCGGCAGCCAAAATTACTATTAGGTGATTAAAACGAACTCCCTTAACTCCAATACCCTCAAATTCAGGCGACTTGTTACGATACCCAACCCATTATTATTTTTCAAAATAGATGAAACATCAAAAATATATATGTGGATATACCTTATTCATGAGATACTGCTATGTCGCTTAGAAAATGATAGAATTAGAATTTGAGTTACTGCTTTTTCGTTAGCTCTCGTCATACATGTCTGTATGGAAAAATATAAAAAAAATCTTTCGCTTCAAATATGTGTTGTTTCAAAGAAAATAAATATTAAAAGATATTTATTTATATTCATTTATAATTTATTAACGAAATACAGAGTTTACAGCTCATCAAAAGTTAGCTGTCTGCTACAACCCGGCAGGTTTTCTTTATTCTCATCGAATGTTAAAGGCAGTGTGTGAGGTGATAAGACTTATTATTTGCTGTTGCTCACGAGGCACAGTTTCATTTACTTTCCTTTTACGGCTTGGTATTGTAGAAATTTCAAGCACTGATGAAACATTTTCCTCTCCGTGATCTCGCAATGCCATCCCTTGAGCTTGACGAGAATCAACAATTTCAGGCAACTGCCAATTCATATAAAACGCCACAAGCTTCTCCCAGAAAACATCATCTCTTTCTATAATTTCTATTTTTAGTGGTATACTTTCGCCACTCCACACAGCAAATAAACACTTTTGTTTGCGTGTAACGTTGCATTGCCCCTGAATTTGGTACCTAATAACAATTACAATATTTGTTTAGACTAGTCAGTTCACTTTTTTATCATGTTTCCATATTTGTATTTTATTTGCTCTTATACTATTCTCCAGGCCATTCTTATATTCAACTTTAGAACATTAAATTTCCACAATCGTGTTTGGACCTATTAATCCATCTGGCGTGGCACCAATAATCGAATAATCCACAAGGCTCGATTGTTACATTTTCTTGCTTCGCCAGTTGTTGCAAAGCTAGTTGTTCATTTTAGATTCCATGCGCAACTGATTTTACGTTGCAAATATTTTATTTGTACAAAATATTTTTTACTAAGTTGGCTTTACTGCTGTTATCTCTTCTTTTTACTACTATACAAAAATTTCAATCTGCCAACATATTCTTGGGTCATTCTTCAAGGCCTCGATTTTGGTGGTCACACGGCAGTATGTCAATAGTTATTGAAGTTATGGGTTTAAACTATTTTTTATATGTTTCTTTATGTAATACGGCAACCAAAAAAACAGTTTTACTGATATCGACCAACAATAAATAGCCGATATCTAAATCCAAAGACTGAAAACGGTGACAATATTGCTGTTCTCCGCATGTCACACTCATTGTGTAATTCAAACAATCGTGTATAATTTTATATTCCCTTTACGAATTGCTATGTTTTATACCTTAAAATATTTGTCCCGGGTAGTAGTTTTCGAAATAAATATGGACTTACATAAATGTTATAATATTTAAGAAATTTCATATAAAATCACAGGTCACACGATTTTGGCACTCGTGTGAACGCGTGATTCATCCCTCAATAATTCGACTATTGAATGACTTTCGGCATTTTATTTGTATTCACGCGCATCACCAGTCAGCAAGCGACGGCCGAGGGAATCACACATGATTCTCGATGGCACATACGCGACAGCAGGGGTACGTAATTATTTCGTCAATATTTTTTTTACCTACGTAGGTAAGATTCGTGGCTACTAAGTTTTAATGATTCATAGGATTCTCAACAGTTCTTATTTATTGTAATAATAGTCTGAATAGGTAAGATTGCCATAAGAGTTCTTGAATTACGATAATGTTTTACTGTAAATAGTTATTTAGGAATTACAAAAATTTCATCAGATTTGTGGCATCAGATTCGTGTTCCCAGTACCATGAATCTGACTCATTGAACCACGAATCTGATTAGCAGCTTTTTAATACCGTGTAATTTCATTTTAAACGTTATTTAAAAAAAACAAACGGTTTAAAACTACTTAAAGCCATTTAATAAGCATTTTTGCGATATATTTTTTTAACTTACCGCCGTAAATGAAAACGATATTGGAAGAGGTGGATGGTATTATTGATTTCTTGTTGTCTTGGTGACTTTTTTGTTAATACTTTGTTTAGATGGAACATATAGACGACGCAGGCTGTTTTTATATCTATAACTCATTATGCATTGAGTAACATGTATTATACTTATCAATAAAACTATCTTTATTACAGATCAATCTACATCTAGTCAAACATACCGCGACGTAGCCAAGAGGAGAAACTAGATCTTTCTTTGGCCATCCATCCAGTTATAATCCAACTAAATTCAAAATTAAACATCTGGTACCTAGATGATGAAACCCTAGGCGGTGACGTATAGTCTGTGTACCAAGATCTAGCACTTCTGAAATCATTTTTTTTATCCATAGGCTTAGAACTGAATACAAACAAATGCGAAATTTTTATTAATGACAATTTAGATAAATCCTCTATTCTTTCAAAACTTCAATATTTGGCTCCCAATATCACTCAAGTTGAAAAAAGTCCTCTTCGCCTCCTGGGGTCCCCAATGTTAGACGACGGTTTTGATTCCTTTATACAGCAAAAAATTCAAAATGTTAGTGAAATTTCTGACAGGCTACTCAAAATTAATATACCTAAATTCGGCTTTCACTATTATTCGATATTGTCTTTTTGTCCGTAAATTTACGCACGCATTACGGTGTTCACCTTTTTGGAAAAATCCAACTCCACTCATTCAAATTGACAAAATTATACAGAATACCCTGAGTAAAATTTTGAATGTGACCCGGAACGACCCGGTGTGGCTACAGGCGTCCTTACCTGTGCGCTTGGGCGGCCTCGGCGTTCGCAAAATTACCGACGTAAGCCTGCCAGCGTTCTTGTCATCGGTCCACAGCACTGCAGAATTGACTAGGAAAATTTTAGCTCCCACACTGGTTGATTCTGAGGTGCCGTTTAAGACCGATGCCTTGAACGCTTGGAGAAATGCTTGTCCAGTTACCCCGAAACTTATCCTCCCAGAGGCAATGGGATGGGCCGCTTTGCAGCATGGTACGAGAAAACCTTCTCAATACATCGTCCAAAACTGCAGAGCGTGCTCGCCTGCTGGCTGTGGGAGAATGAGAATCGGGCCTCTGGCTCCAGGCACTGTAGGTACCTCCAATATAGGTACCGTGTTAGACGATACGACCTTTCGCTTCGCTACTTGCCTCTGTTTAGGTGCGTCGTGTGTCTCTCCGCATCGTTGTCACTGTGGAGAGGCTGTCGATAGCCTTGGTCACCATGGCCTGTCATGCAGCAGGAGCGCGGGTCGTATTTCACGACACTCCAACCTCAATGACATACTGCGCCGTGCTCTTGACACAGCTGGCGTTCCAGTCCCACTTGAACCTCAAGGCTTGGCACGCGACGATGGCAAAAGACCAGACGGGATGTCGTTACTGCCGTGGAAGCAGGTTAGGCCTTTGGTATGGGACGAAACATGTATCGATACCCTTGCGCCATCTCATCTTCCCAGCACAGCAGTTTATCCGAACGTTGCTGCTGCTACAGCGGAGACCCTCAAACGGCGCAAATATGTAAATCTAATAGGAGATTATGTATTTGAGCCGTTTGGGGTCGAAACATTGGGGCCATGGGGTCCAAGAGCGCGATCACTTTTTAGAGATCTCGCAAAGAGACTCATAGACGCCTCGCGTGACCAGAGGGCTGGCACGTATTTGGCTCAAAAAATAAGTATAGCCATACAACGAGGCAATGCTGCCAGTCTTCTGGGCAGGCTTCCAATTGACTGCGATGAGTTTAATGACGCCTTCTAAATTTAAATTTTTAATTTTTTGATTTTTCACTTGTAACTATATATTAATTAGTTCTTTTTAATTATTTTAAGACTTAATCTTATTATATTTAAATAATTATTGGATAATATGATCTTTGATTAATGTTTAAATAATCATTAATCAAAGACTTAATAAAATGTTTTTGTTAATGAATTGCAAAAAATACTGTGATTTAGTAAGCTGTGCTAGATATTAATCAAAAGAAGAGTCAACGTTATATTCTTGTTGTAATTTTTTTTTCAACCCTTCTTTATGCCAGTGTGATTGTAATTAATAAGACTTTTACTTTTAATGTTACGATAATCATAAAGACTGATTTATAAAATAGCTAGTTACTTTTATCAGACAATTATAAAGTAACACTGTGATGGGTGAGCTTATGCAAGATTGTAATTATACTGTACATGTTACATTTGTATTGTAACTTGGGAACATCATAAGTCAGTATGATTGTAATTATTGAACAGTATATTTGTGTTAGTTATTGAATTAAAGTGAAGTCATGTTAATAATTGAAATAAATATTACTTATTTATTATTGATTGTATTTGAGATATTTCATTAATGTTCAAACAACCTTACTATCTTAAATGTTATATCAGTGTGCCTATTGACATTGCAAATCTGAAAACATTAATATCTCATTGGATGATGACTATAATATAGACCTTCATCCTTTATGTTCGCTTAGATACGATTAGACCAATAGCTATGCAAGCAGTAACGTGTAAACTATTCTAAAGTGTGTATTTCATAGGCATATCACATAATAAAAATCTAAACTTAGATGCTTGCTTGATCTTACAGCTTATGAGTCTGTTAAACGAGCTTAAGCTGTTGATTTTAACATCAAATTTTATCATGTCAGATTCGTGGTTTGCTACGTCAGATTCGTGGCACCAAAATTTTTAAAAGTGAATATTTTCTTTATTTGTCGATCGATTTTGGTGTAATTACACCATTTGGTTTGTATTGTTTTGAAGTTTGATAAACAGAAGCCAATTTTGTAAAAATATGAAATAAAAAAAATGCCACGAATTTGATGCGAAGAATCTTGCGCGAAGAATGACCCTCTTACGCAATTCAAACCAGTCACTGCTATCCCTCTTGTAATTTTTGCTTATCACTACGGAATTTGAGTCAAATTTGTTAAAAAAAATTGTTTGGCATTTCTTGGCTAGCTCTTGAACAGATCGTGTTAGGAATGACTGAAGTCAAATGTGTGTAAGACGTTGCAGAACTGTTATCTTTAACATCACTGTAATTACAATAATGATTATTAGTAACGTACTTTATTATTAAAAAAATACTATATCTTGTGTTATAGCAAACAGAGAAGTCACCTTCTTACTTATAAATGATTGATTTTAGAAATTAAAAAGATATTAGATGTACTGAGACATACCTAATAGTTTATGAATAATCAAAGTATTACCCGATGTACCTAAAAAGGTTTATGTTCAAAACACAATAATATAACATTCGTTACCGCTTGTGTGCGGATTGCGGAGCGCCATATTAGCGCTGTCATCATTATTGTTCGCCGTGGCGGCATCTTAGCGCTCCAGGCGCTCTGACAAGCTAATGAATTTGAAATATAGGTACATAAAATGATTCGATTTTATGTTATTACTCTTTCAAAAATTGAAAACTGTGGCAGCTATGTATTGTGAGAATAATTTATATAATTATATTATGCATAATCGATAATATATAAGTAACATAGTTAGTCATAAAAGACTCTTATGAAAATAATTTGTGTAAAAATGTTACATATTTCATAATCACTTGGCCATGGATGTATTTCTATATTATTACGACGCTTTCTTGTACAAATCCTTCGTAGAACTTCATTTCTCTAATTGTCCATATTTTATTCTTCTAATTATATATTTATAAGCACAGAAACAATAACACATTAAACGCAACAAGAGTATAAACTTAGGTCCTAATTATATGTGCCCATAGTTACATGAAAAGCCTATTTGATTCAAAGTATTCAGTCTATAACATAAAACATGAAATTACGAACTCAAATCGGCGTATTATAATAACAAACAGGTTTACGTAAAATTTTGTGCAGCGGAGACGCAAGCGACATGACCTATCTCTCACAGGGCTCATAGCCGAATGATGAGGTCTGGGCGGGGCGTAAACTAGCAACTGACACTCAGTACACCGCTTATGCTAATAAGGTTTAAATTGCTGAAGCGTTTGATATTGATGGGATCTACCGAGCGTCAAAATCATAGATGTTTGGCAGATTTTATTTAATTTTACAAAATATACAGGTATAATATGAAAATAAATAGGGTAATTCTTTAGTTCATTAGATTTCCTACAATATTATCAAAAAAAATACGACAGCTTACGATCAAAATATTGCAAATAGTGAGACAAAAGATTATTTTCTGCCTCGATTTTGTGATTTTTTTACCGTGATTCTATTTTACGTACATGAAAAATTCTTTCAAAAGTCTTTTGTTCAGATTTTTGACTTTAAGCTCTAATTTTTGCTAGTTTGTAATATGTACCGTTATGGCTAGATGCGCGACGAAAAATTAGGAGTTTCACGGCTTCTGAGGTATAACAGCGCCTTAATTTTATTTTTAATTGGTAGTAGGTATTATGCATCTCACTTAACACCAGGATTTTAAAGTTTTGTATTAGTAATAATAATAATAATAAGAAGAGGAGGAGGCCGGCCACCAGCGTGCTTAGGACCTCGGGGCCCACCGGCCCCAAACAGGGTCCCCGCTGCCGGTGGTAATGTGCAGCGCATGAAGTGGACGACATCAATGAACGAACATGTCATGCGCGCATATTTTGGGGCGACAGAGGGGGGCACTAACCTCACTGCGTACCGTAGTCGCATGCTGTCTATGTTTCAGGCCTTGGAACCAAGCATCAACGTCACGGCTCAACGATTATCGGATCAGGTACGAGTTATCCAGCGCAGTGGCAAGTTGGATAATACCGTACTTGATAGGATTCGCTCAGACTACTTACCTTCGAGTCATGTCAATCCCGTCCGGCCTACGCTAACGCCGACACCGAACGCACCACCAACAGGTGGCAGCGCCGTCGAGGAGGAGGATGACATGGCTGATAATGTAAGTACCCAGTGCAATGAGGAGGTAAAGGACGCTTTGGAATGTGCGATTAGGGACTACCGGCACACGCCACCCACGATTAGACCTCGTCTGCTGCGGTTGCCTATGCATAGGCAAAATATAGCGCTGGTAAGTGCTCTTGACTCGTTATTATCTACTTATTTAGATAATAGTGAGGATCTCGGTGATACTCACTCAATCTTGTACTGTGCTGCCGTGGCGGCATGTCGTATAGCAGGTGTTAAGTTCCCTGAAACTGACACTGTTATACGACAAAGATCTGCTGTACCGGCGTGGCAGTGCAGGATTGAGAAGCGTATTGCCGAGGCAAGGGCACTTATTGGCAAGCTGATCTGTTTTAGGGCGGGGAATACACGCCCCAGGGTAATGCGCTTTGTGAAACGGGCCTTTGTGGGGACTAATATTAGTCCTCAAGATTATACATCCCGTGTCACAGAGCGCATTGACTTCCTAAAACAGAAAGTCTATGCATGGGCAAACCGTATTCGTAGATTCAAAAAACGTGTGGACCGGTATCTCATTAATCGTACATTCCAGAGGGACCAGAGGTGGGTATACAGAAGCTGGGAACGACCAGACCAATGTGTGACTAATGTACAGCGGCCGGATGCGGACGCCACAGCCATGTTTTGGCGTAGCATCTGGTCGATGCCCATTAGTCATACTGAAGGCGATTGGATGCGAGATGTCGAGCGTGCATGCGAACATATTCCCGAAATGGAATGCGTGGCCATTTCTAGCCAGGACGTTTCACAAGCAGTCCGTCCATTAGCGAATTGGAAATCTCCAGGGTTGGACGGACTGCACAATTTCTGGCTGAAATGGCTACGTAGCTCGCATGAACGCTTGGCATCTCAATTCCAATCAGCTGTGGAATCTGGGTCGTTACCAACATTCATGACGACTGGAATTACCCACCTGCTCCATAAGACAGGCAGTACTAGCGAGCCCGGCAATTATAGACCGATAACATGTTTACCATCGGTCTATAAACTTCTTACATCTATTCTGAGAGCTAAAATAGCTAAACATGTTGAAGACTATGCAATTATGTCAGCCTCTCAGAATGGATGTAGGAAGGGGGCTCGTGGTACTAAGGAGCTCCTCCTCATTGACATGGCCATTAGCCAACAAGTTCGCCGTAACCGAAAGGATCTGGTGGCATGTTGGATAGATTATAAGAAAGCGTATGACTCCGTGCCGCATACATGGCTTTTGAGGGTGTTAGAGTTGTATAAAGTAAATACAACTCTACGCACCTTCTTAAAGTCATGTATGGGGCAATGGAATACGACTCTTTGCTATCCAGGATGCCGACGGATCCAGGAGGACGGCGAACGTATTAAAATTGAGCGGGGAATTTTTCAGGGCGACAGTCTGAGTCCCCTTTGGTTTTGCTTAGCCATGAACCCTCTCAGTACTTTACTGGAGGGTTCAAGGTTAGGCTGCAAGTTACAGAGAAGTGGTCAGGTCATATCTCACCTGCTGTTCATGGATGACCTGAAGTTATTTGGCCACTCTGAGGCCCAATTGATAGACTTACTAAACGTAACCCAAAACTTTAGTAAATCTATCAATATGGAGTTCGGTGTGGATAAATGTGCTGTCATTCATGTGAAGCAGGGAAAGATGGTGGAATCTGAGGGGATCTAACTCTCAGATTCCATTAACCTAAGAACGCTTCTCTTAACTGATACCTATAAGTACTTGGGTATGTCACAGGCTTTATGTATCAATGAAGCCGTCATGAAGCAATCGTTGCAAGAGCGTTTCTTTGGCCGCCTGAAAAAAGTACTGAAAAGTCTTTTATCAGGTGGCAACAAGGTTCGTGCTTGCAACGGTTGGGTCATGCCACTTCTTGTATACTCCTTTGGCATACTCAAGTGGACTCAGTCTGAATTGGACGCCCTGGACAGAAGAGTTCGCACTTTGTTGACGGCATATCGTATGCATCATCCACGTTCATCCGTGATGAGGTTGTACATCCCGCGAAAGTGCGGGGGTCGCGGCTTTCTGAATTTCAAGACCCTACACAATCGCGAGGTCTGCAATCTCAGAGAATATTTTCTCCGGGCGAACGTGGATATGCATCGAGATGTTGTCGCGGTAGACAATGGGCTCACCCCGCTCAGGTTGGCTAAGGAGAACTGGCGCATGCCTGTAGTACTTAGTACTGATGATCGCAAGCGTGTATGGCAGAGCAAGGAGCTTCATGGCAGGTTCCATCGGGCCCTGTATGGACCCGATGTAGACCTATTAGCCTCGGTGAACTGGCTACGCTTCGGTGACCTCTTTGGGGAAACCGAAGGGTTTGTTTGTGCAATTGCTGACGAAGTTATCAAGACGAATAACTACCGGAAATATATCCTGAGGGATGGCACTACTGATATTTGCCATGCCTGTCACCAACCTGGTGAATCCCTCAGGCATATTGTTTCCGGTTGTTCACGTCTTGCTAACGGCGAGTACTTGCACAGACATAACCAAGTAGCCAGAATTATTCACCAGCAACTTGCTCTGAAGTACAAACTTGTAGACATCGAGGTACCGTACTACAGGTATGTAGCAGAGCCAGTTCTCGAAAATGGCCATGTCACATTGTACTGGGATCGATCTATCATCACGGACAGGACTGTTGTAGCCAACAAACCTGATATCGTGTTGATAGATCGATCAGAGCGCCTCGCAATAATTGTTGATGTCACTATTCCTCATGACGAGAATCTCGTGAAAGCCGAAAAGGAAAAACAGATTAAATATCTGGACTTAGCTCACGAGATTGTCGACATGTGGGATGTGAATTCAGCAATTATTGTGCCGATAGTCGTGACCGTTAATGGTCTAATAGCCAAGAGCCTCGACCGTCACCTTAAGAGGCTCGCGTTGGGTGCTTGGGTCAAGGGCCTGATGCAGAAGGCAGTACTTCTGGACACGGCACGTATTGTGAGGAAGTTCCTGTCTCTGGAGCCCTAACCACCGGCAGCTTGGACCCTGTGCCCGATGCTGGTGGGACCCCACGGTTATTTTTATATTTTTAAATGTGTTTTTTTTGGTTAATAATATATTTAAAAATGTAATTTTAATTAGAAAAATAATAAATAAAGGAGATAATAATAATAAACTTTATTCAATAAAATAAACGTCACATGTTACATAGGAAAGTATTACATTAAAAATAATAAACTTTTATGATTAAGTATAATGTCTATGATAATTGCTTATGTTAAATTGTGGTACATTCATGCGTATTTACTTTATTTATAACGTTAATACATTATATTTGGTAAATATAGCTATTTTAATGTTTACCTGAACTAGGCTGTAACACCTGTGTTTCAGGAAAAATTGTAAATTATAATATTATAGGGCTATGCTTTTACAAAATAATCATGAACTGCTAATATGTAATAGGAAATAGACTTAATTATGATTTATTCTAACTTAGAGTAGGTACTTACACACTATTTTATAACTGTAAGCAAATTCTCTGTATCAGAATAGGTCATTGTCATTAGGTGTTTTGTAACAATAAGGTGACACTGCTTATAACTTATGCTATATAAATCTAAGGTTTTATTTAATTTATTATATAGGAAAGGTCCGAGGAAAGCAAAGAATCTATTTACATAAACATGTTTAGCTCGAGGTTTGATGCAGACTAGATCTTTCCGTCTTTTGCCTGATGGGATTGGTGTATAAGGAAGAAGGGTGTGTTGTTTTAGTATGGTGCGTAGAATGAATAATTGGCGCACAGTTAGAACTCCGGTGGACTGATATAACTCATAAGTGGGAAAAATGAAAGGGCGAAGGGTTGCTACCTTTACAATAGCTCTTTGGGCTCGTCCCAAAGGCAGTAGGATCGTTTTAGCTGCCCCTCCCCATGAGGTTATACAGTATGAGATGATTGATTCACATAGTGCAGTGTAAACCTGTCTTAACAATTTAAAGTTTATCACGTCGCGTACATTTTTGAATATGGAAATTAGTTTCCGTACTCTTTTACACAATGATTCGATATGTTTGCGGAAATTAAGATTAGTATCAAGCGTAATACCTAGATATTTTATATAATCTGTTTTTTCTAAAGTAAGGCAAGCGCATGCAGTGTCAGCATTTGAATGAAACGTGTTGTGAGCCACTAAACAGTTAGATGAGTTGTGTCTGCTATCATTTTTCATTGTAAAATGAATGTACTTTGTTTTATGTGCATTTAGGGTCAGTAAATTTTTAAATAGCCAAGTGTTGATAGTGTTGAAGCCATGTTGAGCCAGTTCATATACCTCATCAAGTGACTTTGCAGTAAAAATAAGTGCTGTATCGTCTGCATATGACATAATGACACCATTTCGAAGTTTTAGGTTGCAAAGGTCGTTTATATATATCAAGAACAGAGTAGCTCCTAATATACTTCCTTGGGGTACACCAAATTTAGTGTTAGGAACATCGTTACTTATGTTGTTGCCTATTCTTACACATTGATACCTGTCAGAGAGGTAATCAGTAAACAGTGCTAACTGCTTACCTCGTATACCGACAGATTCAAGTTTCTTTAGCAGTATAGAAGACGATACAGAGTCAAATGCTTTAGCAAGGTCTAGAAATATCCCAATAGCATGCTGTCCACTATCTAAATTAGATGTAATGTGGTCAGTCAGTTGCTCAACTGCCTGGCTTGTTGACCTGTGAGGCCGAAAACCAAATTGTCTGTCTGAAAGAATGTTGTTGGTTTCGAGATATTTTATTAGTCTATTGTTTATTATTTTCTCTAATATTTTAGACAGCACTGGTAATATTGATATAGGCCGATAATTATTTACACTGCTCTTGTCACCTGCTTTGTGCACAGGTATCACAATAGCCTTTTTTAAGCATTTTGGAAATATTCCTTCAGACATACATATTTGGAATATGTGTGTTAGTGGCGGTGCAAGAATGTGCTTAAACCTTTTAATTATGTTTGTGGGGATGTTATCCCATCCCATCGCACAAGTATCTTTTAACCCAGTAATGACTTGAATAACTTCGTCTAAATCGGTATCCAGCATAACAAAAGATTTAAGCCTAGAAATAGGTGAGGTGATCGAAGCATGGTGAGTAGATGAATGATCGGAAAAAGAGATTCTGTCTGCTAGATTTTTGCCAACGTCGGAAAAGAATGTGTTGATTTTATCTAGTGCTGCTGTAGGATTTGATCGATTTTTGAGCATATCTAAGGGTTGCTCAAATGATTTTGCAGTAAATGAACGCCTTTTTAAGAATTTCCATACTAGTTTAGTGTTGTTACCTGCTTGATTCAACTGAGATTGATCGTAGTCGACCTTTATTTTTTTAAGAAGTTTGTTGCAAAAGTTTCTATATCGCCTATATGTTATAGCCAGAATCTCATTTTCAGGTGCCTTTTTAAATTCGTTTTATATGTAAATTATCTCTGTGTCTAATACAGTGGAGAAGACCCGGAGTAATCCATGGCTTTATATTCCTATATTTTCGCGACAATGTTACTGTGTATGTGTTTTTTCTAATTGCGTACTGTATGGAATTTATTAGGTAAGATATTGATTCGTTAACGTCGGCATAAAAGTAAACTGGGGCAAAATTTGTATTGCGAATGCTTTTTTCAAGGCCTTTCATATTTACTTTTGTATAGCCAGTAGAATGTTAATTTGGAATGAAATGTTATAGTTTTTAGTCACAAAACTAATATATTAGATATGCATTATATAGATCATTTCGCTTTTCTGCGCCGTTTATAAGCTTTTACATTTAACATCCAGGCATTTTTATGTCTAAATGTTATAAATCTTTCTGCGTTCAAATAAAAAATTTTTTTGGCCATTGGAAAAACCAAAACAAACAGACGAAAATTTCACTTTTGCTGCGCCGTTTATAAGCCTTTACGTTTAACATCCAGGCACTCTTATGTCTAAATGATTTAATATTTTTGCGTTCAAACAAAAATCTTTTCTTGACCATTGGAAAAACTAAAAGAAACAGACGAAAATTCGCAAAACTTAACCAAAGTCTCACAGCAAAACCATTGCGAGCGTACAATATATACAAAGCCTCAATTGAGAATTTAAAGAAGCATTATCTAACACCGAAGCATCGGCACCAGCCCTTATTCAGACTGTAAAGAAAATAAAAGTATGGTTGAGAAAATCTGGCAAATTCGTGGTCAAACTCCGTATTACGAACATTCGCTGTGCAGTTTTAATACGATATATGGAGCGTTAACGTGTTTTATTTTTCGTTTCATTTTATTTCACGTTTGTTGAATAATAAACGGATAATTAAACCCTGAATAGAGATTTTTGTTGTAATATGTTTTGTCATAACGTAGGTATATGCATAGAATATACTATGGTCCTGGTTTGTTGAGCGAATTTAATGGCAGACAAATTTACGTGAATTAATTAATATGAAAAATATTTTTTTAACAATATATTGTAATATGGTCGCTATCCTGATATAGTTATCTAAATTTTGTCCACGGCTCTGTCCAAGTAGCTTGTATTAGTCCTCAGACTCCTAAAACGACATATTATATCCACAACCTGAAATCGTACCACAATATCACTGCGATGCGACGTATGAAAAGGTCAAGCAAAGCAAGAAACACGCTCTCACATTTATAATGTTAGAATAGATGTCTGAGTCATTGGCAAGGCCGTGCAAGTCCCGTTACCTTGTGCCTACGTCAAGAGTACCCATTGCTGAAGACGAAATCGGTCATATGAATCATATGCCTATGACAAACGCGTTTTTCCCGAGTCTCTAAACAGTAATACATCTTACATTTTTAATGTCTCAGAATAAATTATAATACAAAATTTTCAGCAAAAGCTGAGCTGAAATTCAAAGCCTAAATAATCAAATTCGCGGCACATTTTTTCGTACCCGAAAAGGGACGTACATGAATAATTTGTAAGCGATACCGACTCGTACGTCCGCGGTCGTCATCAATCATAGTCACACATAGAATACACCTGCGCCCGTAATACCTACGTACCGCCATATCCAAACTTAATTGTGTGATGGATACAAGTTATAATATCAGTTTAGAGGGAAAAGTTTTTACAGCTTGGCTAAATAGCCTTCCATATTTACACTACACAACTGTAAACGAGAGGGATAAACAATATTGCCGTCCCTTTTTGTATATTGGATCATGCAGTTACTACTGAATATTTCTGTCACTTTTGGTATTGAAGTCTGTGCTATATGTCTATTAGATTTGAATATACCAGATAGTGGATCTTAGACTCCGAAGGGAAAGTTCTGAATCGCAACCTGGACATCATAATTTAAATTGTTCTTATGTGATAGGGCTGTTTTAATATTAGGGGTTAAAGTATGAAATTGCCGATTTGTACTGAAAATCAAAATTGTTTGTTTTTTTATTTTTACCATATTTGTTTAATCAAAATAATTACCAAAGTCAAAGTCAAAGTCAAAATCATTTATTCATCTAGGTCACAAGGTGACGCTTATGAACGTCAATTTTAAAATTTAATTACTTAATGCTTCTACATTTACATTTACTGCCTCGTTCGCAAAGCAATAGGTAGAACCACGAGAAAGAACGGGCAATAAAACTCGTGGCCACTCTTTTAAATCGCCAGTGTTATGGTACATATTTCGTATTTATAAGGAGCTGCAACTGTTTCGTTTATTGTAATTAATCACTTGTAAATAGTAAATATGAAAAATACATAATACTTAAACAATTAATGCAGTTACTAAATTAAGTGCTTTAGTTAGCCTTCCAATGTGAATTGTGTAACAGGAGCATCAACTTACGTCTTATAATGTAGACAACTCGTGACCATGTTCAGAACTATGGTGGAAATGTATGTAACAGAAGTGACGGTATAGGAATACACAAAATTACAAAAACGTTAGTTCACAGCCCATGATCACGAGTTATCTTCATCTTACAGTACAGTAAGTTTTAATAAAATTAGTGGAACAATAATTCGAATGTAAATGTAGTAAGTGGAATGACCTAATAATAAACGAATAATAATTTAAAAGAACTAGAAATGTTATATAATGATAAACTGAAAAATGCTAAGAATCTATATTAATTCTAAATAAGTAGTAGATCATGAGTTGTCTAGTGTAAGTGACCATCTATCCTTATCACTGAAATAATCACAACAGTATAATAACCTTTCCCAATAAGGCAGTCTTTTATTTTACTTTTAAACGTATTAAATGGCAATTCTAAAAAACTAATTGGTATTTTATTGTAAATACGAATACCTAGCCCTACAAAGAAATTGTTTACTTTATGTAAACGATGATAAGGGGCATATAACTTATGCCTGTTTCGAGTGACTATATTATGTTTATCACTTTTTGTAGTAAATAAAACTATATTTTGCCTAATATACAATATATTTGCAAATAAGAACTGCGAGGCTACTGTTAGAATTCCTATAGACTTAAAGCGTTCCCTAAGAGTATATTTTGCACCTAACATGTATATTGCTCGTACCGCTCGTTTCTGTAGAACGAATATATTCCGAATATCCGCAGCTTTGCCCCATAACAAGATGCCGTAGGACATGACACTATGAAAATAGCTAAAATATACTAGACGAGCTGTGTCGACATCAGCAAGCTGTCTAACTTTTCTGACAGCATACGCTGCAGAGCTGAGCTTGCCTGCAAGACATGCTATATGTGCACCCCATTGTAACTTATTATCTAATGTAATGCCTAGAAACACAGTAGAGTCAACTGTCTCAAGTTCCTCCCTATCTAGCATAATATTAGGTCCCAGTTGTCTAACGTTAGGTAAGGCAAATTTAACGCATTTAGTTATTTTTAGAATTAAGTACTAGGTTGTTTGCTGTAAACCATTGTGTAACTTGTATAAGTGCATTATTTACATCATCAAAATCCTTCCTATTCCTGTCTACTTTAAAAATAAGTGACGTATCACCTGCAAAAAGTACGACATCACAGATGTTTTTTAAATAAAAAGGTAAGTCATTAATATATACAAGGAATAGAAAAGGACCTAGAATTGAATCTTGTGGAACGCCTAACTGTATAGGTAATTTAGAGGATGTAGTCCCATTTATATCGACACACTGAAATCTCTGCCGCAGGTACTACTCGACAACACTAAGTGCGGTTTCCTCTACGCCGTAGTGGCGGCGCTTACGCAGTAGTGTGTCGTGATGAACGCAATCAAATGCTTTTGAGAGGTCACAAAATACTCCGATAGCATTTTTAGATGACTCCCAGGCATTATAAACGTGTTTTATGAGAGCAACACCCGCATCAGTAGTGGATCTACCTTTAGTAAATCCGTATTGATCTTTGTGAAGCAGACTAATTAAATTAAAGTGTGTTAGTAGCTGCTTTAATAAAATATTTTCAAATATTTTACTAAATGCCGGCAATATAGAGATGGGCCTAAAATTATTTATGTCATTTTTACTGCCAGATTTGAATAAAGGTATGATTTTACTTAACTTCATCAAATCCGGAAAAACGCCTAGGTCAAAACATTGGTTAAAAATTATAAAAAGGTAAGGCGCAGTCTCAACTATAGTACTTAAAATTTTTACTGAAATGCCCCAAAAGTCGCCGGTATTTTTAATAGTTAGTGAATTAAATGCGATCAATATATCTTGCGGGGTGACGTGCTCGAATCTAAACACGCTCTTGCATTCAGGTACACTGCTAAGCAACAAATTTCCAGCGTATAAAGACGATGATTGTAAGGAACTAGTAGTTGTTATTAGTATGCTTGCAAATAAACTATTGAACATATGCGCAACTTGAGATTTGTCTGTGACTAATAAATTGCTATCTTTGATTTCAAATTGGTTTTCTCGATGTCGTGCTCTACCGGTTTCATTATTTATAATTCTCCACGTTTCTTTAATTATATTTGTCGATTGCTTAATTTTACCACAAATAAATTTTGATTTTGCCAAAATACAAACTTGTTTAAAAATTTTTGAGTAGCTTTTTACATAATTTAGAAACGGTGTGTCAAATCTATGTTGTTTCAAACCATATAATTCAAACAACTTGGCTCTACTTCTGTATATACCTTTAGTGGCCCACTGGTTAAAAGATCCAGTAGTACCCCTTAGTGTTACTGTTTTACTCTTAAAAGTATTTTGAAACTCATTAATTATTAGTCCAAAAAGTTAATTATAAATTGTATTTGGATTTTCTGAGTTCAATATTGAAGGATTGAGATTTGCGATAATATTGTTTTTAAAACGTATAAGACGATTGGTAGTTTGAGGCCTACATTCTACTGTATGTGATTTATTATATGCTGAACAAGAAAAACTAGCTATCTGTCCACGGTGATCAGAAGGAAGAGAACTAATAACTACTGGGTTTTTAGCAACACAATAACTAAATATATGATCCAAACAAGTAGAAAATTTTGCACCATTATTATCTATACATTGCTGCCATCTAATAGGAAGGCCACTTATGCCTTTGCGATAGAACTCTGAAGATCTAGACTGCACAAACTGTGTGAAAGCATTTTGTACTGCCTCCTGGGAAGAAAACTTCTTGTCACGTATATAATTGTCAAAATCACGAAAAAGACGGTAGTCCGTTGGAGCAAGGTCTGGCGAATACGGAGGATAACGAATGGTTTCTAACTGCAGTTCCTGAAGGGTCAAAACGGTTTCTCGTGCTGTATGAGGTCTCGCGTTGTCATGGAGCAATAATGGTGAAGATCGATTCATGAGTCGGGGCTGTTTTACTGCTAGTTTTGCCAACATTGTTCGGAGTTCGGTACAATAGACATCTGCCGTTATTTCTTGACCAGATCTGAGAAAACTGTAGTGAATAACACCATGCTGAGATCACCAAACAGTTACCATTACCTTTTTATTGGTAAGCTTTGCTTTAGGACACTGTTGTGGCGTTTGACCTGGGGTCAGCCATTTCAATTTTCTTTTACGGTTATTATAAAGAATCCACTTTTCATCACATGTCACAATTCGATCCAATATTTCTTCATTTCTGTACCGATTCAACAAGGCAACACAAGTTTCAACACGCGTTTCTTTCTGCAGATCAGTCAAATCATGAGGCACCCATTTTTCGTATTTTTTATTTTATTAATTTGACGCAAATGAGTCAATATTGTGGGTAAGGTAACCTTAAACCATGCCGCTAATTTCTGGGTAGTCTGACCAGGATCGGCTTCCACCATCTCTCTTAATTCATCGTTATTCACCTGTGTGGTCTTCCGCGTGGCTCGTTCTTCAAGTTGAAGTTTCCATCGCGAAAGCATTGAAACCAAAATCGCACGGTGCGTTCATTAGCAAACCCCTCTTCAAGCGCAACATTGATATTGCGGGCTGTTTCTGTCGCGTTACTTCCGCGAAAAATTACTCAAATTTTCACAGTATCCATCTTTCTTGTCTAACTGCGGAATTCAATATTCGATCTATAGATAGATCTGTAGATTTTAGATTCGTTTTTGACATAAGCTCCATACAAAATATGTCAAACATGAATCTCGAATGTCAAAATCCATGTATGGATCGAATATTGAAAATGGCCGTAAGTTAAATAACAAAAACAATTGAAAGTCGATATTCAAATGTTTCACAATTTTAAAAGAAGAACATCATAGAAACCACGTGAAAAAAGTTTAATTCATAAACCTCAAACCATGAAGATTCTACGTCAATTCAAAGTTCCTATTACAATAAAACGTCAATGTCATACTCTAACCCCTATAATATCTAAAAAAAACAATAACCTCGTTTTGTCAGCGTATTTTGGAATTTTCCTGGGTACTACGGATTATTAATAAATTTATATTTCATACTGTAGCCAAGGTGAATGAAAATAAGCTCGGCACAAAATAGCTTTCAGTGTATTCGTTAAATTTCGATCACAAACAGTTATTCCGAGTATGATGGGCGTTCATTGTTCCATTATTTGTAAAATCCCTCGTGGCACAGTTCCTATTTTCACTGCAGGATTTATTTATACACAAAAAAAAATTGATATACATATTTTATTTTTCTGATTTACAACTGACTCTACACTCACGTTTTTGTTCCGCCACTGAGAACAAATTGCGTAAATTTAAATAAAGAATACTTTTAAATATGGCAACTGAACCCGAAACTTGACGATCTATGGCAAATACCTGTGACGTGTATCAACAAGACAGCTTTATTTATAAAAGAAAAACCATGTTTCAGAGTCTCCTGCCACGAAAGGATACTTAATTTACTGTCTCAAAAGTTAATCCAGCAAAAATGCCTTTAAGATAAGAACTGAGTTAAACGAACTGTTTAGTTATTTTGAAATCACATTGGCTTTTGTTTCAGTCGGTTTTGGCTTTTAAATTGACATTTAGCAGCAAACACTCGTTTCGCCTCATTAAATAAATGCTAATTCGATTTCTCCGTTTCCCATTGTCTCTTCTAATCTTTACTCGGTAGGTTTATCGCCCAGAAAATCTTTTTAGTGGCAGTATAAACTGCGTCAATATTGTCTTTTATATTTATAGTGACATTTACAGTTGCAGCAACTGTGAACCTCTATTCAGTAAATGGCAGTTGGTACTGTTGTTATTACACAGGGCTTAAATTTGAGTTATGGATGCGATACACCCCCGCTCACTATTTTGGGATGGCCTAAAGTTATGTTGTTGCAAAGTACTGACTATTTACGATTTAGTACCTAACTAATATTATTACGAATATAAAAGTATGTCATCTGTAGATAATAAGTCAAGTCGTAAAGATATGTGCTACCAAGTGCACCAATTTTAAGATCTACATACACAAACACTCACAAACTCTACTGTCACTTTCTATAGCAACACGAACAGGGTTAAACATTTAACCTTGTAACATTTTATTACAAATTTTATCCTAACGTAACTGTGTCGTGCTATAAAGTCGACGTATTTCTCTTTGGCTTCTCTAGATATCTAAATAGGTGTCCAATCCGTCACACGCGCTCATTGCTACAAATAACGCCAGAACAAGAGAGCCAGGCGTACACTGCTCGAAAACCAACCGGTTTTATTGTTTTTCCAAACTCTCATAATGTTTTGCTGCTATTGTTTTAAAAACTGCCTCTTTATCTTTTTAATGTTGTATGGATTAAACCGTCCGTACAGAGTTGTTGTAAAAAGGTTTAGCTTCAACAGAATGGTTTCAATTAATTGTACGGGAATTTGCGTGGTTCCTTTTGAGTTACTTCTTCATCTTTTAAAGTGCTAATGCCTGGTTGGAGTCCTTACTTAGATTAAAATGTTAGTACACGTCTTAAAGATTTTCTCAATGACTTTGTCATAGTTATAGTTGAGTAAAGGTTCTTCTTTTAAACGCCCTGTCTCATAGTGGATTCCGGCGATGGGGTTCCAATGTTACAAACAATAATGGCAAGTGGTAGGGACGATGATAAACACTTTTCGTTTTCCTGTACAACACGGTTTTATTTAGAGTGCTGTTAAAACACCTAGTCAACTACGGTGCTTAAATAATGCAAATGCTTAAGAATAATGTTTAAAATGGCATTTACAAATCAGGAATATCATATTTGGGAATGAAATTTGGCGGATATATAGTGTCCGCAGATCTTATATGCAGAAGGGATCTTTCACTCATGAACTCGAGGGTTCCTCGACTTCAGAAAATTGTTGCATACTTATGTATATGTAAGGCACTATTAGTCAAATTTTAATTTCAACCTGTAATTTCCATTTGAATTGTCTATAATATTGCATACTGCAGCGATCTACGCCGCTTTAAAATTGCATTGATTATTTGTTTTTCGTCTGACTGTGTGGTCAACTTTAGTATCGGAGAAATTAAAATTGTTTGAATAAATTGTACACCGCTTAGTGCAGCAGCAATTCAGTAGATAAAACGCCACAACAATCAAACGCGACGCACACACCGCGTTACCGTGACGTCTGTGAAGCGCATACACTCCTCAAACACCTACGCTTGACAGTTACTAATGTAAAATGACCCTAAATGTCATTAATCACTGTGACTATACGTACCAACATGATACAAGAAGTACAGCAACAACAACTTAGCCGCTGTGTCTTCCTTTGCAAACTTTTTATAAAAAGTAAAAAGCTTTTTTATTACAGGCTGTCAGACACAGTACACAAAATATTTTTTTCTCATACTGACTCCGGTATACGGCAGACATCTCCCGCCTAGCTACACTCAGATCTTTTACCTATGCCGGCAGCTAAAGTTTTAAAAAAGTCATTTCAAATACACATACAGTGCCTGAGTTAAAGTAACAAGAAATAGTAAAAATCACAGGGTGTAAACATTTCATTTTATAGTTTCGGTGTTATTCGTACAATGTTACGGGCAATGCGCTCTCTACCCATTGTCCATTACAACAGTTTCTTTTTTTAAATACGACATTCACAGTGGAAATTATTCCTGTATCACGGCAACTTTACGAACTTTGAAACGACGAACACAAAGAACAATTCGAGTTGAAACAAAATTTATTAGCACATTGCACTTTTTTGGACGAATTGACGATATTGGGAGCGCTGGCAGCAGTGAAACGATCTCCTAAGCCAATACGCAATCTAAATAATGAATAAAATACAGCTAGGTACTTAATAGTAGCGAAAAGTAGGTATAGAAATTTATAAGATTTAAAATTTCGTGGTCGTTTAAACTGATTTTAAATTGTCTTTCGGGATATATAACAAATAACGTGGTTTACGCGTACTATTAGTATATATCCCGAAAGATAATTTAAAATCAACTCCTAAAGGTACTTACTAAGTAAATTAAATAAAAAAAAACGTATCGTGTCTGTTATTCAGCATAAAACATACAGTAATAAAACAATATAGCGTAGAAATAATTACGTAGTGTATTCAACACAATTACTGAAATATCTAATTAGCCTCCGTAAAATTTATTACTCATAGTACGAAGGAAAACATCAAAGAATTACCTAAAACAATTACGCAAACAAACGGTAGAAATGAGGCTAATAGAAACCTTTCCCGTTATTACGTTTTATGAGAGTCGTTGTAAATTTTATTATAAGAAGATTATATCTGAGTAATCACAGACCTTAAATTACTCTATGTTATAATTAAGTACTTCATACAAGCGAAAATTGTCTTATAAAGGAACCATAATGCGAACGAAATGTTACGGGTTTGCTGTGACATGAGAACTCAACTTCGTCGAAAGAAAGAGTAATACTGAGAATGAATTGTACAGCATTATATTATAAAAGTTAATTATTACTCGTATTATTATCGTAATACTGGTGTAAAGGCGGCGATAGCCGAGTGGATATACCGACAGACTGCCATGCAGAGGGTATCGGGTTCGAATCCACGGCGCGCACCAATGACTTTTCGGAGTTATGTGCGTATTGAATTGTTAATTATCGCTTGTCCCGTGCCTCGGAGAGCACGTTAAGCCGTCGGTCCCGGTTGTCATGAAGATCTTTGACAGTCGTTACAGGGCGTCAGTACCTTCTAAATAAAACTGACACTAGTCTAAACCATGGAATATCGCTATCTCTTCGGGTTGCGGAGGTCAGACAGGCAGTCGCTCCGTGGAAAAGCTAATATTCAGTCAAATCCGGTTAGACTAGAAAGCGGACCCCAGATTGAAACTGGGATAACGCTAAGAGAAAGAAGAAGACTGGTGTAAATGTCTGGATTTCAGGTTCTTGAAAGCCATGCCTTTTTTCGCCGGGTAGGCCGAACGCCACTTGCTTCTGTCCTCACAAACGTCACGCGCCTCCCTACTAAGTTCTTGGTGGAAACCCTATGCACCCCTTAATAGATTCAAAATAAAAAAGAGTCAAATAGAGGCTTTATATGCGACACAGTAATTACGTGAATATGGGCGCGATTTGGTGTATTCATTCGATTATAACTGAATTTAAGCGGACTATGCTATACTACTACATTAAATTAAAATATTATGACAAAAGTTTGCATAAATTGGCCGTTATATTATACAATGTCGGAAAAACCGTTCTTAAATATTACGCACGATGCGCGCCGTAGTTTCCTTATGAAGGACTTAAATACAATATTCATATAAACTGTCCCAGTCTTGGACGTGAGCCTCTTCTCACTACGAGAAAGGGTTAGGCAATAATGAATCCACCGCGCTGCAAAAGTGGCATACTTCTAAGGTATTTTCGAGGGATAATTATGGATAAATGTCAGACTTGCTGCGTCTGTCTAACGACGATTTCGCAGTTATCTGCGGAGCAGTAACTGTAGTGACAAGGACGCAACAAATTTATTAAGCTGTGTAATAGTGCGAGACGTAGTATGTACAAAACGCTTCCATACAATTGACAGATATTTGTTTCTTCGTTGCCGCGTGTGAATGCGTCCGTGGATAAGAAGCGTAACAGCATAAAAAGTTTTTATTCATTTCGAAATTTATTTACGCATTTCTTATAGCGTTATTTCTAACCTCATCTCGTAGGCAAAAAATGTTTATTAAGCAACTAAAATCCTAACTGATATGAGGAGGCATGGTTTTGCGCTGATTTATTTTATTACTTTGTTATCCTGTTAGTGATTGTTCAATATCGCAAACCACGGAGATTACATTTTTAGGGACCCCATGTCTATGTCGTCAATGTTATTATTTTACATGTAACATTATATTTACCTCTAAATTTACCTACAGGTTTATCATTGATACGCACAGACCTCGTCATATCTTATCAGTAAAATGTTGAATTTCTAAACTTTCATAAACGTATGTAAAATTATTCCTGTTATAAAACCTAAGTACTTCTCAACTCAAAATACTACCAGAGTTTTATATGTTCAATCTCATAATTCTGCATCAGTATGTCACAACTCCCGCAGTTCAAACCGACAATCACAGTCTTGGATTAAAGTCGGCGATGTTCAAGTAAATTCGTACCATATAGAATAATGATTTGTCAAGTAACTTTATTATTGTCATCTTAACGGTAAAATGGTCGAGTAAAAGTTGATGACTTAACTTTTGTAGAAGAGGTTTAGAAGCCACTTTGCAGGTACTTACTGGAGACTAAGCGAATAAATTTAGTTGAATTCTTGTTGCAAACGCTGTTTGTAGAAGAAATCGTATGAAGTATTAAAATAACCAGTAGAACAGGTATTTTAAAGTATGTAATGGTGTGTAGTTTTAGTCTGGTATTCTGGTTTGTAAAAGGTATTTTGAAAATGCGTAATATTGTGTTTTTTACGAAACAAATTGGACCTTCAGTGATAAAAAATCCGATATCACGCTTTGTCAATGTATTCTATGTACGGCATTTCAGATTTAGAGGTTTATGAAGGGTTGGAAATCGAAATGACAATTCGCTGATTATGTAGCTAATAGTTTAAATGCAGTAAGTACTGAATTAATTTTATTATAAACGTCCACGGGTATATCATTTCGTGGTCCTCTATTAACGTATTAAGCCATGTTTTTTCTAATTGAGAGACATCATGTATTTTTTACTTTTTAAACGAAATCACAAAACTGGCCAGCGTAAAAACGGATAAATGACAACAACATCGCAACATACGGACCGTTATGATTGTATGCTTAACTGAAAGGGACAAAAAGAAACTCATTTGTGCTGGGCATGTTATGAGATTTAACCGCATGTGTTCGGATGAGTTCGCAATGTTTCGTTGTTTTACGTCTGCGTTTTCTGGCGAACTTCTAATTAACTTATACTTCGTCAAACACGATCGCCCCTATTCGGCTTGATTCGGCGTTGTCCGCGTGTCATAGCACATTGATTTATTGGGTGTTTTGTTTTGCTTTGCAACAAAAGTAAAAACGCTAAAAATATACATTTTGAAAAGAAAATAAATATCTTATTTGTGTCTCCATAACCCTTAAAACTAAACACGTATTATGTCAATATTATAACAATTCGTTGGTGTAAACAATTAGGTAGTTGTACGTTTCGACAAACGGATTGGAGTACAAATTGGAACCTGCGTCAGCTATTGTTGCAGATGAACTGCAACGATGGTATTCTCGCTGATATATAATAGTTATATGTATAAACTTAAATAATAATTATTATAAATAAAATGCTATTTAAATGCTAATTAAATATATATGACAGTATAATATATACACATAGATTTTTATTTTATTTATGTAAATAAATAAATATAAATACTAATAACTTTTAGTTGACATGTTGTTGTTTTAAAACAGGCAATCTTAACACATTTATTGTGCGTTTCCGAACGCTTTCGGCCTATTGTCACTACTTGAATGATTGTTCTGTCAAAAGTGTCAGCTGTCAAGCAAGATATCATTGTGTTAGCCGGTAGCCGGTACATACGTACATACATACATAACGTCACGCCTTTTATCCCCGAAGGGGTAGGCAGAGGTGTATTTCTACACCCACTTTTCGCCAGATATACTTTAGTCCCACGTAATAAGGGGCGAGCCTATTGCCGTACCGGGCACATTTCCAGACTCCGTGCTGCTACTGAGAATTTCGTGACAGAAAAACCCAATAACACTGCCAGACCCAGGAATCGAACCCGGGACCTCCCGATCCCACGCGCACATTTATGCCGCGAGTCCAACGAGGCAGTCGTATAGGGTTTGATGTCGAGTTTTCCGTCTCTACGCAAAGATGGTATTTGCATCGTGTTATCCCTTAGTCGCCTCTTACGACACCCACGGGAAGATAGGGGGTGGTGACACTTGTATTCTATGCCGTCAACCACACGGCCGGCACATATTAATCAAAACATCAATAAAATAAAACAAAGCAACGCTGCGCTCGCGCTGTTGAGTGTACGTTAAAACAAGATAGTAATAAACAAGACAAGAAAATAAGGAACATTAACAGCAATATGAAATTCCTTCCATCCAATGAGTGGCGTACAGGTAGGTGAAGGTGCCGCACTCAATTGGCTTATCATACATTAGATATGTCATGGTTATACTAAGGTCGATTTTTGTTTGTTTAATAAAATTTGCCTATACTTATTTTTAAATGAATAAACCGATTTCAGGCTACGTATAGGCGGTGGGAGGTTATTCCATATTTACATACATACATAGACTCACGCCTGTTACCCGGAGGTGTAGGCAGAGACTACGGAACGCCATTTGCAACCATCCCGACATACCTCTCTTGCTTCATTCACTCCCTTCAAGTTTCTCATGCATGCTCTTCTGTTTAGGGTACTTCTAACCTGTCCTTTTTTAGGATTTCTTCAATCTGGTCAGAGAACGTCCGCCTAGGTCTTCCCATTTGTCCTGTCCCATTCACACTTGCCTTATATATCTTCTTTGTCAGTCTTTCGTCATCCATCCTCTCCATGTGCCCAAATCATCTTAACATGCCTTTCTCGATGCTTGTCACTACATCTTCTTTTACCCCACACCACTCTCGTATCAAACAATTCTTTACGCTGTCGGTCAAAAATATCAGTGCTCTCATTTCTACAGCATTTATTCTACTTTCAAATCTCTTCTGCCATACCCAACTTTCACTACCATACATAAGGGTAGGCCCTCTAAAATACCAAACATGTCTTTTTGGACACGTTTTGACTGTTCATAAACGCCTTCAGAGCTCCATTCACACTATTACCTGCATTAACTCTTCTTTCAATATCTTCTTCATTCTTACCATCTCTTGTAAACAACGTACCTAAGTAAACAAACTCATTCACTTGTTCCACTTGCTGTCCATCGATCAAAACATTACAAGATGTAAGGCATTCCTCTTTTTCAAAAACCATAACTTTCGTTTTTCTTACATTCACTTTCATTCCTTTTCTCTCTAACCATCATGCATGATTGTTACCATCTCCTACAACTCCTCCGCTGAAGATGCAAGTATTACCTGATCATCAGCATAAAGGAGGCATTTGACGAGTAACCCATTCATCCTTAATCCGCAGTCACTATGTTTTAAATCTTGCAAACAACTGTCCATGAAGAGGTTAAACAGCCAACGCGACTCTACACATCCCTGTCTAACACCTTTCTCGATGGTAAACCAGTCAATGTATGCCCCGTTTATCCTCACACAAGCTCTAGAATCCTCATAAAGGGATTTCAGAGCTCGAATGAGGCTGCCGTCCACCCCATTCATTGACAGCACTGACCGCATTTCATTCCTCACCACTTTTTCGTTAGCCTTTTCCAAATCCACGAATGCGCAATAGACCTTTTGACCTTTGGCCAAAAACTTTTCGGCTATGCTTCGCAAGGAAAAAACCTGATCCGTACATCCCATACCCTTTCGGAATCCCGCTTGTACATCCCATATTTTCTTGTTGGTTACTTTCATAACTCTTTGAATCAGTACCTTTGCATACAATTTGCCAACAATGCTGAGAAGGCTAATGCCTCTATAGTTTTTGCAGTCTTGTTGCGAGCCTTTTCCTTTATAAAGAGGCACAACTACAACTGTGGCCCAGTCATTAGGTACTCGGCCGGTGCTCCAGCACAAGTTATATAACCGCTGGAACTGACCAACTATGATGCCCTGTCCAGCCTTCAGCATTTCGACTGTAATCCTATCATATCCTGCAGCCTTACGTACTTTCATACATCCTAGTGCCTTCACGATCTCATCCACACCAATAACGCTTTCGTCATTGCTATCCTTACCATTCATTTCATCGATCGGTGTCTCTATCGCCGTTCTTTCAAATAAAACTTCAAAATAATCTTTCTATCTCGTCAGTACGCACGATTCACCATTCACTATTCTTCCATTCTTCTCTCTGATCGATGTGTATTCTAAGGATTGAGTTCTTCCTCGAACTGCACGAACGGATTTCCAAAAAATTTTAATGTTTCTCCGGAAATCGTCAGATAATCTGCTTTCAAACTCATCTTTCTTTTCCTCTTTTTCCTTTTAACCATTTCTTTCGCTATTCTTTTTGACCTAACAAACTCCTTTCTTGCTTCATCTATGTCCTCGCTCGTTGCTTTTCCCATTCTTTCATTTGCCCTGGAAGCCAACCAATCTAACCAAGCCTTCTTCTTCTCTGACACTGCTGATTGTACACCCTTGTCCCACTATGTATTCTAAACCTTTCGTATTTTCCCTCTCTTGATCACACCACATACTTCAGACGTTACACATACTACCCCTTCTTTAAAGGACTGCCACAATTCATCCATATCATTTATACCATCGAACCTCTCAAATCTTGCTCTCAATCTTCGTTTATACTCATCTTTCACATCTTTCTTTTGTAGATTTTCTACTTTTATTCCTTCCAAAACTCTATTTTCATTATGCTCTCGGTGTAGCCATCCTTTAAAGAGCCCACTTATACGGCTCAACACCAAGAAGTGGTCTGTGTAGATGCCGATACCTCGATACACCCTTGTATCCAACACATTATTTCTCAATCGTTTATCTGTTATTACAAAATCAATCATACTTCTTCTAACATTTTTCGCTTCACGCGTATACATATGTATCCTTTTGTGATCAAACATGGTGTTTTTCACACAAAGAATCCACTCCAAACAAACCTTCAGCAGTGCTTTTCGATTTTCATTTACACTCTCATCACCGAATGCACCTAACACCTTTTAAAATCCATCTCGTTTTACTCCCACCCATCCATTGAAATCCCCTAACAAGATCAATATTTCGTTATCCTTACATTTCCTCAAAATATCTCTTAAATTCTCCCCTGCCTTTCGTCTTGCTCTTGCTGTGACATACCCGTAACTATATTGACCGGCGTACACTCCAATAATAAAGACACGAGTAAGTCCTACTTTCATTCTCATCCATAGTAGCCTACCATTTACACATTCAAACTCTTTTACACACTCATTCATTTGCGCAGATAGTATTACATCAACTCCCTTGCAGGATCTGGTGGTACTATCTACCCCAGACCAATACGCCGTATATGCGCCATGTTGGGTGGTGTCAATATTTCGGCTGCCGAAAAATTAAAACCACTTTCTAACGAGGCTGATGTGTGTTTTGAAATAACCAACAGATAAGATGCCGCTCTTGTGCTGTATTGATTTACATCCCTGGACCATGTCAACTTCTTATAGAGGTAATTTGGCTTTTGAAATTTAACTACTCCAAAGAGTAAGGTTGCCAAATGTAAATGTCTCCGCGCAGCCATCTTCATGAGGTTCCCACTATTTAGAAATGGAGTGACATGTGAACGTGGTGGAGTATTATAGCAGAACCGAGCACATGCATTTTGTACACGTTGAATTACCTTCTCCGTTCTTTTCAGTAAACAAGACTCGAATACAGTGTCTGCATAATTGAGTTTGGATAGGACTAGAGTTTCGCAAAGTAAAATCCGCATGTCAGTACTCAGATGCTGGCGGATTCGGTATAGCAGTTTGAGACGGTAGAAACAGTTTTTAATAGCTTCAAGTACATGCGTCTCAAACTGCAGTTCACCATCTAAAACTCAGCCCAGATTGCGAGCGTCACTAACCTGGTCTATGGGACAATTATCAACCATCACTACAGGATTAAGGTCTTCTATTCTTTTGATGCATTCCTTTGAGCCTAATATTAAATACATGGATTTAGTAGGGTTTTTAGGTTACATCATCTTTGGAATGTTTTTATTCAGCCCAAAGAAGTTATTCCGAAATTATATAAAGATGATATTTTAAATTGGATCTTATCTATACTAATAGTATAAATGCAAAAGTGTATGCTCGTTAATTTGTTTTTTATCCTGCTGTCACGTCACAACGAAAATGTTAGAGTACGATTTTTGTTTCTGTGCGTAAATAGCTAGGAGACTGGCGATAAAAAAAGTGAGAAGAGGCCGGCGCCCAGGACTGGCACAGTTTATACAGGGGGTGGACAATATTAAAATAAAGAATTTTGGTATATAACTCATACAAGACCGGTTTTTTGGACATCGAATAATATAGCGACCAATTTATGCAAACTTTTCACATAACATTTTAATGTAATGTCCAGGCTTGGATTACATATACAAATAATACCGAAAATTCAGTCGTTATAAACGAATTAACACAACACATCACGCCAATATTAACTTAATGACTGTGTCGCATATAATGCCACCATTTGACTCTATTTCGTATTTAAGTTAGATTGCACCAAATATTAACACGACTTTTGCAATATACCTACACAATATTCAACACAAATTTGATACACGAATTCAAAATACATGACCTTTATATTCACCAAATAAATTAGTCTGGTCGAAAAAGTCAACGAGTGAAGTATACCGACACGAGAACCTTGTTAAGTGCGACGCCCGCAAACATGTCAACGCAGTATGTTAATTATGAGACACATTCCAACGCAGACTGTCAAACAATTATGTTCAGTTGTCATCCAACTTGTTTCTGAACGTTTTGGTGCATTGTTTCAAATTGTATTATTATAGTTAAATTCTATGACTATGTATTGTTACTTACTAAGAGCTCGTTAACGCGGGGTCTCTTTCGAACTGTACAATTTTCAGGAAACCCGTTTTCTTCTCCACCCGAAGTTATTTTAACTTATTTCTAGATCGTTTAACTTTTGATATATTGTCTTTTTATTGTATTTATTTTTACTAAGATGTGTTCTGTTGTCACTAAATGCTTTTACAGTTTTTTATACGATTACGGACTTAGATTAGAGTTACGTAAAATACTTAAATGTGCATTCTTATGGACGAATATTAATATAATTGTAAGTACAAAATCTTTGAAGTTCACAAACGCGATTGATTGGTAGATCCACTTGCGCGTTGCTAAATTTGATATAATTGATCCAGTTATAGCATGAATATATAGAGATATATTCATACTGTAACTGGCTGAACTAAGCTTCTTAAAAAGATTAGTGAAGTATGATTGGTATCAATGTAATATGCTAGCAGTTGTGACTGGAATGGGTTCTTACTAATTTATTATTTCGGTTTAACGTCTTGACTTTTATCCATTTCATTCACTTGGTATATAAATTTAATGTTAATCTAAATGATTTTTATTGTTTATAAATCACGTTCTTCCATTGTTAATGTGCATGTATGTTTGAAGGATTTTTATTTTTTACGAAATTTATTTACACATTTGTATAGCCTTACATGTATATATGTAGCATCAGCTCGTAGGCAAAAATGTTGAATAAGCAGCTAAATCTTCACGGAAATGAGGAACGGTGGTTTTGCCATATTTTTTTTATTTTGTTGCTATCGTGCTAATGATTTTTCACCGCCAAGATAACATTTTCAGAGAATCTTAAATTTCTATGTCATCAATATTATTATTTCATACGACATATTATATTTACCTCCAAATTTACAACACACGTTTATCATTCATACGCACAGACCTCGTCATATCTTATCAGTAAAATGTTGAATTTCTAAACTTTCATAAACGTATGTAAAATTATTCCTGTTATAAAACCCAAGTACTTCTCAACTCAAAATACTGCCAGAGCTTTATATGTTCAATCTCATAATTCTGCATCAGTATGTCACAACGCCCGCAGTTCAAACCGACAATCACAGTCTTGGATTAAAGTCGGCGATGTTCAAGTAAATTCGTACCATAAAGAATAATGGTTTGTTCCAAGTAACTTTAATACTGTCATCTTAACGGTAAAATGGTCGAGTAAAAGTTGATGTCTTGACTTTCGTAGTAGAGGTTTGCAGGTACTTACTGGAGACTAAGCGAATAAATCTAGTTGAATTCTTGTTGCAAACGCTGCTTGTATAAGTAATCTTATGAAGGTTTAAATGAAAAGCAGCTAAGTATTTTTAAGTATGAAATGGTGAGTAGTTCTAGTCTGATATTCTTGTTTGTAAATAGTATTCTGAAAATGTATATACACATAGTTATTAAAACAGTGTTTTGTTGTGCTGTCTGCAAGATGAGATGGTGTTTGGTGTGAAGAAAAGTTATCCTTCAATGATAAAATATCACGCTTTGTCAGTGTATTATGGGATTTCAAAATTAAGGAGGTTAAAGAAGGGTTAGAAAACCGTTCGACAATTCACTGATTCATTAGGCAACACTTTAAAATGCAGCTAGTACTGAATTCATTATATAAACGTCTACTGGTATATCATTACGTGGTCACTTCATTAATGTATTAAAGCCATGTTTTCCCTAATTGAGAGACATCATGTATTTTTACTTTTTAAACGAAATCACAAAACCGGCCAGCGTTCAAACGGATAAATGACCACAACATCGCAACATACGGACCGTTATAACTGAATGCTGAACTGAAAGGGACTAAAAGAAACTCATTTGTGCTGGGCATGTTATGAGATTAAACCGCATGTGTTCGGATGTGTTCGCAATGTTTCGTTGTTTTACGTCTGCGTTTTATGGCGAAATTCTAATTAACTTTTACTTCGTCAAACACGATCACCCCTATTCGGCTTGATTCGGCGTTGTGCGCGTGTAATGGGACATTGATTTATTGGTTGTTTTGTTCTGTTTTGCAACAAAAATAATGACGCTAAAATGTACATCACATTTCTCATGAATTTTCATTTGTTACGTTTTGGAATGTTTTTATTCTGCCCAAAAAAGATTTTTCCAAAATTAAATTGTGTTAATATTTTAAATTGGATCTTATCCATAATAATAGTATAAATATAAAAGTGCTTTCTTGTTTATTTGATCTTTATCCTTCTGTCACGTGTCAGCGATTGCCGAGTGGAGATACCAACAGACTACCATGCAGAGGGTATCGGGTTCGAATCCACGGCGCACACCAATGACTTTTCGGAGTTATGTGCGTATTGGATTGTTAATTATCGCTTGTCTCCGAGGCACGCTCGGAGAACACGTTAAGCCGTCAGTCCCGGTGGTCATAAAGATCTTTGATGGTCGTTATAGGGCGCCAGTACCTCTAAAATAAACGGTCACTAGTCTAAACCATGGAATATCGCTATCCCTTCGGGTTGCGGAGGTCAGACACGCAGTCGCTTCGTGGAAAAGCTAATATTCCGCCAAATCCGGTTGCAAATGGCAAGGAGGCTGGCAATTTCAAAAGTCTACTTTTTACCGCTATATATCTCACGATAATTCTCGAGGCATTAGCAGTAAATACGTAAATTAAGCATACACGGATGTCTTCAATCCGCAAAATTAAATTTACAATTTCTATTGTGTTGATTAAGCTTGTTGAAAAGCCTGTCACGTTGCGAAGCTTCCTGTGTCAGGTTATTTTTATTTTGTAAATCTATTTGGCACATGTAATCAAATCATCGGTCACGATGACACCGTAAAATATTTAATTAAATTGGTCAGTTGCAGTGATTTTTTCCATTTATTATAACTTAAAATCAGTTAGTAAAAGACAATTTTAATAAAAATTAAGACGTGAAATAAATTGTTCACATCAAAACTGCTGTAAACAAACGAATTATTCCCCATATTCAAATTTAATTCGTTTCCATTAATAAATTTCAAGGTATCGCTTGAGCATAAACAAATATACTAATGAGGCGCAAGATATTAAATTTAAGTTTCGAATATCAACCCGGTATCGACAACTAAAATAATTAAAACGATTGCTGCGACGAAATATTTCGAAATCAAAACTCGGGCAGCACGAAATTTTAATACTTACTGAAAATAATTTTACTTCTCTCCCGTATACTTATTTCGACAAAAAATTTAAGGTTAATGTAAAATAAAAGCTATACTTTATTTTATCTATGTATCGTTACTAAGCATTTAATTATAATGAGTAGTCTCAAAATAATTTGCATTGAGAATGGACATATTTTTTAATTACTGGCGCTAAAAACCGACACTGCTGCAAAAACACATGTCGTGCGTGAGTTAAAATTATCATACAAATGCTGTCAAACTTAAATATATTACACATTTAAACACACATAACACACACGAATAAAAATAATGTACTACCTATATTTTTCTAAAAAGATCATTTTGGCATAATATTTATTAACTGCGGAAATAACACTTGCAAAGTAAAGTAATGGTTATTATACGTAATAATACTACATTCTCTATTCAAGATATTTTTTTTACAACAATAACATCAAATCTGCAGCAACAAAAGTGTAACAGAACATTATACTGTTACGAGCTGGGGTTCGGTGATAAATTAAATGCACTATGCCAAAAAACTGTTTTTTATTCACTAACACAATTTTATACACACTTAATTTCCAACACTAATAAAACACTAGAAAACACTTCCGACTTACATAATCTTCGCACTCCTTCGCTTATTGATCGCTCCGATTATTCAAATGAACTGTCTGAACCCGCTCGCCCACGCGGTATTTATACCGGTCGGAAAACATAACTAGTTCATTCTAGTCTTCCCGAGAATGTTCTCGTAACAGTCGGACATAGTCGATACTTCCAGAGAACAAAACAGCAACGTCTTCTAGTAGAGAATAGATTAAACACTTTTAAACTACCGATATATATATATTCTCTTCTAGTTCTCTCATTACCGATAGATGGCGTTATTTTCAAATATCACCACTCATAACTCTGCCTCCCTCTTAGTCGTGTTCGTCTCGAACATCGTTGGACCCATAGTAACGAGCCAACCGGTCCACATGAACTATCTTTGGTGCACCTCGCGGCCCCTTCTGGATTCGATAGGTGATATAGTTCATCCATATGGCCCGGCCTATGGTAATTATTCCATATGGCCCGTCCCATCTGGCTTGTAATTTAGGCGATTTACCTTTGCTTCGTACTGGGTTATGAAGCCAAACCAGTGACCCCTTATCGAAGCCTTTGTTGTTTGCTTTCCGGTCGTAGCGAGTCTTCATCTTTTCACACATCTGTTCTCCAGATTCCGTGATGTGCTCTTATACGTCGTTCATCTTGTTGCGTAGCTCGGTCACGTATCCGTTATATTGCGTGGAGATTCTGGAGGAATACCGGTGATTAAGTCTGCAGGTAAACGTAGTTCTCTACCGAAATTGGCAAAAGCTGGTGTTACTCCTGTAGTTTCGTGGACAGCACTGCGATATGACAGGAGAAATGGTTGGATGTGCTTGTCCCAATCTCTTGTTTGCTCTCCACGACCTTCGCCAGGTACCTTTCCAGGGATTGATTAAATCGTTCAACCATGCCATCTGATTGCGGATGATATGCCGTGGTCCTGGTTTTATGTGCACCCATCACGCGACAAGTCTCCTTGAACACCTAAGATTCAAAGTTCCGGCCTTGATCGCTGTGGATTTCCAAGGGCACCCCGAACCAACAAAAGACTTCATGCACCGGCGTATCGGCCACTGAGGTACCTAGCTTCTTGATTTGGGATTGCAAACACTTCAGGCCACTTCGTGAAGTAATCCATCGCAACCAAGAAGTGTTTGTTTCCGTCCTGGGTCTCAGGAAACGGCCCAGCGACATCCAACGCTATGTGCTCCCATGGGGCTCCCACATTGTACACCTTTAAAGCATCTCTGCTACGAGTATGTGGCCCCTTCAGAGCCGCACAACTTGTGCATTTGCGGCACCAATCCTCGACGTCATCCCGACAGTGGGGCCAATAAAACCGCTCTCGGATCTTAGGGTCTTCTTAACACCCATGTGGCCTCCCGTGAGCCGCAATACTTCAGGCACCTTAGTTTTGGGCACTACCATTTGCAGATGGCACTGGTTACCTTGAGCGTATTCCCATTTGCGGCCCAGAACTCCATGCTGGACAACCAAGCTTTCCAACTGTGTCCAATAACCTTTGGTAATAGGGCTCATTGCTGGGATATCACTCCATTTGGGCCTAGGAGCACCTGATTTCTTCCGACCGCGGGTGAAGAATGACAAATACAACAGTTTAGAACACGTTTCAGACTTCTGATAACATTATTATTATTATTATTTTTATTATTATTATATATCGGTAGTTTAAAAGTGTTTCATCTATACTCTACTAGATGGCGTTGCTGTTTTGTTCTCTGGAAGTATCGACTGTTTCCGACTGTTACGAGAACATTCTCGGAAAGACTAGAATGAACTAGTTATGTTTTCCGGCCGGTATAAATACCGCGTGGACAAGCGAGTTTAGACAGTTCATTAGAATAATCGGAGCGATTAATAAGCGAAGGAGTGCGAAGGGTCAGAAAGTGAGTCGGAAGTGTTTTCTAGTGTTTTGATTGGTGTTTTATTAGTGTTGGAAATTAAGTGTGTATAAAATTGTGTTAGTGAATAAAGAACAGTTTTGTAGCATAGTGCATTTAATTTATCACCGAACCCCAGCTCGTAACAAATTGCTGTCAGAAGAAAGGGATAAATTATGCCGGTTATGCCGAAGGAAGAAACTGAAGGAGTGCGTACCAGGAACCAGCGCCAGCAAGACCTGGACCAGATACGCTTCGGCGACGTTCCTTCTCCATCGTCTGGTAGACCAGGTGACTCCGCGGCTGCAGTGGAGCCTGCAAGCGCAACACACTCCGTGACGGTGCCCGACATCGCGGCTCTGAAGGCGTTCATGCAGGAGCAGGCCCGCCGTCAAGAGGAGCAGGACCGCCGTCAACAGGAGCAGGCTCGCCGTCAAGAGGAGCACGCGCGCCTCCTGGAGGAACAGCTACAGGCAACAAGGAGGAGCAGGCATGGCATCAAGAGGAGCAGGACCACCGTCAACAGGAGCAGGCTCGTCGTCAAGAGGAGCACGCGCGCCGCCTAGAGGAATAGCTGCAGCGCGACAAGAAGGAGCACGCCTGCCGCCTGGAGGAACTGTTGGTGCTCATGAAGGACCTCAGCGCCGCTGGAAGGAAGGACCTGAAGGCAGTCAAGGAGGAACTTCAGCAGCATGAGGCCTGTATCAGTGACGTGGAGATGCTCGTACACGACAAGAAGCTTGAGACTCGCGTCAACTCTATAGAGAAGCGTGTACATGACCACCACGAGACCTGTGTTGCTGAAGTGGAGAAGAAATTGCGTGGGCTGGAAGTGACATCAGCGACTGCAGCGCCCTCGCCTCGTGGGTTTAAATTTCCAGCATTTGATGGCTCGTCATCATGGTCAGCATACAAGATCCAGTTTGAGGCTGTTATGCAATCAAATGGGCAGAATAAAGGACAGGCCTTAACCGCCCTAACCTTGGGCCTTCGTGATCAGGCCTTGATGGTTTTGGAGGCATTCGGGCAAGACGTCTCCTACAAGATCCTTCTGGAGGCGCTGGAGGCGAGATATGGTGACGCGCACCTTGAACACGTTTAGTTTTTGAATTTCTAGCAAGAATACTGAATTTTCTTCAATAAAGTCTTCCACTTAAGGACGGTGGGTATGTTTTGTAGATATTTATTTTGCTGTCACTTTTTATAGAGTGTTGATCAGAAAAGGGTCTCGAATAAATTATTCGAACACTTGACAAAACTAGGAATTTTAGTACTGGACGTATTGAAGGAGTTCAATTGTTATTTTCAAAAGAGCTTCTTTTGCTAATAATACAGTATATTTAATTCGTCAAGGAGATACATTTACAAGCTTACAATTAGATCTACAGTATACATAATATATAAAAGGTTTCATGATTTATTGACTTAGCCTCTTGTGAATATATTAATGAACTTATATTAAATTACATAAAAAAAACAGAAATTGACTTGTTATTTATGATGCCGCTGCCAGACTATGATGTATCATCTCAGCTGAAAGACATATGTTTCCCCTAAGGCTCTCCTCGTAGATAGTGAGACTTCCACGTGATGTGTACATCATAATGAATATCATTTTCTGTTCAGTCCAACATCTAATTTTATATCAATTTGCGAACGTGGCTGATGAACGTTTCTATAAATAAATTAAATTCTTGAAACTACAGATTAATTTGGCGGACCACAGGAATAAAATTGTGCCTATTTATTTAATAGTGCAAAGCGAAATTATATTAATTCCCTGCGTAAGGCCTAAACAGCCCTTTATAAGACATAATCCTGAAGATTAACCCTAATGAACCGCACTTATTTTAAGCCCATGGGTTTTAATATGCAAACCAAAATACTTACAATTAGAGATCTAGTAAATATTGACATTAGAGTTGTTTAGATTTAGAAACAAGAAGTTTATTTTACAAAGTAAGCAGATATACATTTATGTAAATACAATTCTTACGAGCATAAAATAAGGTTTATTTTTAAGGATCCAATTTATGATTAGTCGACGCCGAGCGTATGAGTAAAAATTAACGTAAGCGTCGGTGTAGCAATCCGTTCTTCTTCCTTGTTTTCATAGATAGCCGTATCAAGCGCCCATTCAAGCGTCCAGTATCACATAATTGAAAATAGCGCAACTCTTCTTAAGTGGGTTTTTCGAACGACACTTCTTTTGTATTATTTGCTACTTAATTAACTGACGTAAATGTTTAAAGAACATTGAAATTGCAAAAATTCTATGCTTTTTAATTTCTGTGTCAGTCATTCATATATGCCTTATGATATGATAAAAACAGTGGTAATATCTATCGTTAAAAACAAAACTGCAGATCTATCAGATAAAAATATCTACCGGCCTATCACTCTTGCCACAGTTATTTCGAAGGTGTTTGATAGCATGCTTAACGCACAGCTAACTCAACACATACACCTCCACGACAATCAGTTTAGTTTTCGCACTGGACTATCTACGGCAAGCGCGTTGTGTGTTAAGCATGCTGTTAGGTACTACACGAAACGAGATACACCTGTACACACGTGCTTCCTTGACCTCTGAAAAGCTTTTGACCTGGTTTCTTATGATATACTATGGCAAAAGCTGCTAGCTACTAGTTTTCCGGTTGAACTCGTAAATATTTGCAAGTACTGGTATGGGAACCAGGTCAATAGTGTTAGATGGTCCGGGACCATGTCAAAATGGTATAGGTTGGAAAGTGGGGCGCGGCAGGGTGGTTTGTCCTCATCGACCCTATTCAATTTATATATAAATGACCTGGTAGTTGCGCTCAGTGGCACCCGTGTCGGCTGTCATATAGATGATATAAATGTGAATAACATAAGTTACGCGGATGACATGGTGCTGCTGAGTGCGTCCGTTTCTGGAATAAAGAGATTAGTCACCATTTGTGAAGCCTACATTGAACGGCATGGGTTGAAATACAACACTGCCAAAAGTGAGGTCATGGTCTTTGGAGTCAAAGAAGATATAGGTCAGTTTCTGAATGTAATTACGGGTACAGCCTTAAGAAAAGCAACCAAATTTAAATACCTTGGACATATATTGACCTCTGACCTCAATGACGATATCGAAAGGGAACGGAAGGTGGTGAGAGCGAACATGATAGCTCGCAGGTTTGCACCTTGTTCCGTTGAAGTGAAAACCACTCTATTCAGATCATTCTGTACATCTTTTTACACGTGCAACCTGTGGGCTAGATATACCCAAAAAAACGTACGGTGCCCTCCGGGTCCAATATAACAATACTTTTAGGGTGCTGATGGGAGTGCCGCGATTCTGTAGTGCCTTGGGAATGTTCGCAGAATATCGTGTAGATTGTTTCTACACAACTATGCGGAAACGATGCGCTTCCCTGGTGCGTAGAGTACGTGGCAGTACCAACATCATTCTTAGCATGCTCGCGAACCGGCTTGCTTGTTTGTTTGTCAATCGTTGCTGCACAGTCTCTAATGGGACTGTGCAGCAATGATTGGTAGTCATGACTGTCGTTTTCCATATCTGTCCTTTGTGCTGTGTTTATGTATATGTAATGTGTTAAATTGTATGTGCTACTAACATAAGGTTAAGTGTATTGTTACTAACAAAATGGATCTATGGTCTGAAATAAATAATAATTATTATTTGTATTTTTATTGTATTTTGTTATAGTATATGTTACGGTAAAAGCCCGAAGTACGGTAAATCTTAAGATATACCAGTAAATCCTAAGATTTACCAGCATGACCTAGCAGATTTGGCAATGTCTTTGTTTTATACACAATGTGTCAAATATTAGAATTAACGTATATATGTTACTGTAAAACCCCGAAAGGTTAGGTGAGACTGTTACTCAAGTAATTAGGTTATGTTAGGTTCTCTTGTGATCCTTAACCCAAAAATAGGAAACGTCATCTGAGTGTATTTTTAAAAAAAATATCGGTCATTTACCAACTCCTACTGGCCATTTTTAGCATTTACTGGTAAATCTTAAGATTTACCGTACTTCGGGCTTTTACAGTAACATATACTATTAAAAAATACCATAAAAATACAAATAATAATTGTTTACTTCAGACCCTAGATCCATTTTGTAAGATTTACCGTACTTCGGGTTTTTACGATAACATTTACATTTATTGCATCTTCAAAAATAGCCGAGAATTCGAAAAACCCACAGAATATTTTATTTAGAACACAATCTGCATCGATCATAAGTAGCAATAAATTTTGTGTACAAAGCACATCGGAGAGTGTGTTAAAATACGTACCGCGCCCTAGGCAAAATATATGAGCCATGGTTCAAATGTCTTTAATTTAGTGTAACTAATGGGCGTTAGGGGTGATAGCATTTAGGTGTTTAGGATTGGAATCTTTCTTAGTAAATGTTCAATGTGAGATAATTACATTTTATAACCACCCAGTAATGTATAACTAGTCTAATTTTACATAAGATATTAATTCTAACCCGTTAAAATTTCACACAGGTTACGAGATACTATCAACCAGTCCAGATTTGTTGGTCCAGTTTACAGCCAACTCCAACATACCGGGTCAAGGCTTCAAAGCGAGCTACCACTTCCAAATGGACGACCACCCTAATTCAGGTTTAGTAAGCAAGTCGTAGTTTTAAGTTTTATTTCACAAACGTACGAGTTGGGTCTGTTGTGTATATAGGATAAATGTGGTTTATCCGGGTTACACTACAAGCGACTTTGGATTTTGTATTCAGGTGTGTACGTCTATTTTTAGCTTACAATATAATATTTGTATTTTAGTATTTTAGGATGTAACGAAATATTTTTAATTTTATATTATTACTTTAAAATGAGTAACATTCGTTCCCAAAATAGGACGAAACGTTATGGTTTTTGAATGATAGCGGCATTTTAAATTGAGGTAACAAAACGAATGACAGTTGTAGTAGAAAGTGTTCAGTCAATCCTATCAATTTAGATGATTACATTAGACAGTTCTTACATTTGTTCAAGAGTTCAGTTTCGAAAATACTATGTAAATAACGGGTGTCTCAGTAAGAGTGCACTTTTTAAAATTGGAAATTTTTTTTTACATGCAAGTTGCAACTCTGAAATTTGACAGCTGTCACCTCTGCTTATTTCGATTATTAAAAATGGAGCGCTTTTCGAAAGAACAACGCGTTATAATTGTGAAAACTCGTTACGCTGAAACCGCTCGCAAACTTCGCCAAATTTTCAGCCGAGAAAGTGCACCTAATATGTCAACCTTTCGAAGAGTGGTAAAAAAATTTGAAGAAACTGGGTCAATTATGGATAGTAAGATTCCTTTGCGTCAACGTACCGGTCGGTCTCTTGAAAACCGAGAGTGTCGCCGAAAACATCAATTCGACATCGTTCACAACAAGTTCAAATTTCACGAAGCACTACGCAGAGAATTTTGGCTAAAGACCTCCACCTTCATGCGTACAAGATTTAGTTAACTCAGGAGCTCAAGCCAGCGGACCACGGAAAGCGTCGGCAATTCGTTCAATGGGTAATAGAGCAAAGTGAATTTGATGCCAATTTTTCGAAAAAAGTCATTTTCTCCGATGAAGCGCATTTCCATATGAATGGCTTCGTGAATACACAAAATTGTCGAATTTGGGACGCAGAAAATCCTCATGCAATCCATGAAAACCAAATGCATCCACAACGAGTAACTGTCTGGTGCGGATTTTGGTCTGGCGGCGTGATTGGACCTTACTTTTATGAAAATGAGGCCGAAATTGCAGTGACTGTGAACGGCATTCGTTACAGGAATATGATAACGGACTTCTTGTGGCCTCAACTGGACGGCATGAATCTGGACAACATGTGGTTTCAGCAGGACGGCGCAACCTGCCACACCGCGCATGAAACAATCGACTTATTACAGCAACGATTTCCAGAACACATTATCTCACGAAATTCTGATGTCAACTGGCCACCAAGATCGTGCGATTTAACGCCGTGCGATTTTTTTTTTTGGGGTTTTGTGAAATCTCGGGTTTGTGCGAATAAACTCAAAACAATTCCTGAGCTCAAATCGGAAATCCAACGCGTCATCGATGAGATACAGCCACATCTCTGTACAAAAGTCATGGAAAATTTCATGAAAAGAGTAATGGCCTGTCATTTGGAGCTTTGCCGGATATTTTATTCTATACTTAATCGGAACATGTCTTCTTTACAATACAATAAAAATATCACAAATCCGTCATAAAATACTTGTTTTTATTTTAAAATGAAAAAGTGAGCTCTTACTGAGACACCCTATATATTACATTTTTTTTCCTTTTGTAGCCTCTTTAACATAATATTGCGTCGTCAGTATTAAGTAATAATACTAGTTAGTATTAAGTAGAGTTAGTATTAAGTAATAAATAGTTATTATTGCCATTACATAGGTACTGGCATAACTGAAAAACAGCTATATCCATTAATATTCAAACAATTTCATCAGAAGTAGACATTTAATATTAATTGTCATCTGAGAGCAAATTTGCGACACTAAGCGACAACCTCTCTGATTTCCCAATGGATCGTCATCGCCTTAATAGTTTCAAAGTAACAGCGATGAAATTTATGTTCTGTGGTCTCTAGTCCAAAGTAGTTTGTCCGACCGTTTACTCTAGGTAGATATAATAGGCAAATTTGGAAATTAAGTTAATTTGGTTCAATAGACAAACAATTTTCACTAGAAAATAATGGCGTAACACAAATAGCCCAAAGAAAAATATAGGAGGTTTTTATATAAATGCCAATATAAATTTACGCACAATCTGAGCCTTTTAAATGACTTGCATTATTCTTTTTAAAAATATTGACCTTTAATCTTCAAAATATTGAGGGTAGAAAGCAAAAACCTTTTATTGTCAGCTAATTTAATTTTCAGGGCGGCATAATGGAACAATAATCTTTTTCTTAGATGGAGATATTAATAAGAAAGCAAGTACGGAGGGAATATCCGGCTTAGGACCGGCTGTAAGTGCGGCAAGTAAGTATTGAAATAATGCCAACATTTAAAACACTGGCCCAGCGTTTTCTTAGGAAAATCACCTCATATATTAAAATTGCAGAGCCATTTTTACGTGAAAATTGCCCAGGGACGTTATTTTCTGCACTTAACTTCACTGGATATCTAAAGATTACGAAATTGCCGGTTTTGTCTAAAATAAATAATTAAGTAGATAATGCATAAGTTTTAAATTTATGAACCTCATAATTATGCTTGTGTGTTGTATTTAATCATTTTTAAAGAATAGGAACGGGAGTAATACTCTCTTAATTTTTTTATTACGTGCTTTTTTCTATTATTTTTCTTATTTTTCTTTCATGAAAGGTTGCTTTCAAAATATCGCTGATCAAGAAGTATTTTTTGGAATTAGAAATTAATAATAATAGTTATATTAATATAACATCATCACAGACAGTGCCTCAGTACTACAAGCTCACGATGGCAACTGCTTTAACAGCGGCTTAATTATGGAGTGCCGCCAAGATCTGCAGAAAACTGCAGCGAGGAATCGGGTCACGCTCCAGTGGATACGAGGACACAGTGACTCCACGGGCAATGACGCAGCAGACCAACTGGCAAGGATAGGATCGGACACAACAACTCTGGGACCCGAACCAATTGTTCCGATACCTTTCAACCAATTAAAAACGTGGTTACGCGAGAGAACCCTACAACAACATGAAAGCGTGAGCTACCAACGGACGAGGTTCCTGAACAACCCCAGAACCATGAGGGAAGCCATACGCAACACTGGTCAACTCATGGCCTTCTGGAAGGAGCTTGCATGGTATGAGTAGCGGGCGACAACCGTGTCACTGCTAACGCACAATGGCCCAATTAGGTGGCTAAGTACGGAAAACACCTGTCCAACTAACTAACTAACATGTCATTGAAGTATCACTAAGGTGAAGCTAGTAAACCATATTATTATGTAACATTGAACTGTAACACAATATCGAAAATAGTTTGAAAACACTTCGATCGTACACGTGTAAAATGTTGAGATTATCTTGACGTGACGCCTGACGTAGCCTTGACAGGCCGCTCTCCACATGAACGAAGGCTGTTAGGCGAAACGATGTCAGGCCCAGCGAAAAGATTAATGTGAAAACAAACATACTTTTTCAAACAAATGTGGTGGATATTCCCTTTAGATTTTAAACGATTAATTCTGGACTCAATCATTTGGGGAGGGATGATCGTTAGGGGTTTTAAAAGATAAGAATTAATTATTATTATTAACCGTGGGTATCTAAATGAAATAATAAAGTGATGACAAAATAATTTTGTCACCTATATGTGCTTATCTCACACCAGGTGATATTACCTAATTCTCAAAAAAATATTAATGAGTGCACAACCATCGAAAGAATATTACCAAATATTATAAAAAAATAAAGGACAGGTTGGTGTAGAAGACGTGTAAAAACAATCGCATACCTACTGATATAAAATCTATAGATCTAGACCAATGTTCGAAATGTGTTTACAAAAATATCTAGATTGAACCTCGCAACCCGTTTTAGATATGACGAAGCAGAAAATCGTATCAGTCTGAAGGAAATTGAAATTTTTCATGAGGTTACTAAGCCTGTAATTTGATTAAAAACTAGCTATTTCCCGTGATTTCACCCGCGTCCTGAGTGGGAACTTATTCGCGTACCCAGTTAATTTATAGCCTAACTCCTCCTACCTTACTCCTTGGTACATCAGCTATACGCCAGTGAAAGCCCCGTCAAAATTGGTCCAGCCGTTCCAGAGATTATCGAGAACAAACAGACAGACAAAAGTTGAAAAAAAACACATTTCGGTATATATTTACCGTGTATACATTCATATGCATTTAGTAAAAAGCGATAATTTAAATATTACAAACAGACACTCCAATTTTATTTATATGTATAAGTAGATGTATAGATGATAAATGGCAGATTACCAATCATAAAAAATATGACGTTAAATGACACACTCTATATATAATTTAGTATTAGTACCTACGAGAATCTGGAAAATACTATCATATAGAGCGGTGAATGCCGGCGGTAATAGTAGAATCTACTACATGCTACAGAGTTTCTTGGTTGAAGGACACGGACTTGCTACCAGGCCAAGCCGGAATGCGTGTTATATTAGCTTGAAGATAATATAAGCGCGTTGGTAAAGTCAAACACACCCTACATTATTCTAGACTTTGTCTTGTTTCCCACTGAGAGGAATGAATTACGATTTCTAATGTGTTCGACGCTTCATATTTAACGCACTAAGCCTATTATTAGACATAGTGCAGTTATGCTTAGTTTAGAATTAGATCAACATCTGTTAGTTGCCCGTTGTTAAATATAATTTTAATTCTTAAGAACTGGCTGATAAATTCTTCTGATTCATCGCTATAACGATGAAACCCAATGATAGGTAGAATATTGTTTATAGTTATGATTGCTACCAATTTTGTAAAAGTGTATGTGTATGTAATTTTAGCAATTGCTTTGTAATATGTATGTGTAAAGCTAGCATAAAATATTTCTTGCGACCATACTTCTGAGAAGACACTGACTTTTGTTACACAGGAAGCCAATACTTAGCTCAATATTCAGAGGCTGTATAGATTTTTATGTGAACATTTTGTGCAAATAAAGAATAATTTATTTTAATTCTTACCACCAGTGGATCTGTTCCATACAATTTTACAAACATAAGAAAATATTTACGAGAACAACAAGGCAATTTAACCTATAAATAGATCTAACCTACAAAAACAACAACTAACAGTACATTTACTGAAACAGTCACAATTGATCAAAGTAACAAGGAAAAGGTAGACGTCCTTCTTGCAGATGACAAGCTAGAAAACATGTCACAACTTACCCAATCTTAAAAATAAAAGGATATTGTTCCGATCACATACAATCACATCAATGCATGACCGTACATACAAAATTAAGATAAGGATAAAAAGAGGAACGTACCTTCAACAAAAGAATATGATATGTTAAACCCTCTAGCATGTCTCGATAAGTACATGCCACGGAATTCGAGAGATAACTTGGGTCCATTCGACATTATTGGCTTCGGTATATCGTTCCCGCAAAATGATGCCATCTTTTCTAGACGGCCATCTACATATAAAAATACGTCGACAGAATCCATACTCTCGCAACTGTAACAAAGTGAATTTGCTTAGTCGATATCATTTGGAGTGGTTTATTCTTCTTTTTCATGTATAACGGTGTGGTGAGGTAAGCTGGTTGTATTAGGTTATTTTTATTTCTTTATTTCATGACTATCTTGTTTATGTTGCAGATATGTATAAAACATAACCAATACAGTAATATATGATTGTTTGAAATTGATCTAATTACAAAGTCCTGATGAAGTTAAAGAGAGTTAAAGCATATGATTATTTTATCTACTTATTACAATTTTTGGTTTTTGCTCTGGGAGTTGCCTTCATATTCACACCAGGCATAAAGCATGACGCAATTTATTTCTGCAATATCTTAATTAGTTCAATGTATACACATTATTTATACTGTATACAATAGTATACAGTATAAATAATTAATGCTCCATTAAATTAATTGTAGCATTAATAAATGCTCCAATAAAACATTTGAAATTTTATTATATTTATTTGTACAAATTGGCTAAATGAGAGGCGAGGGATTAATTTATAATAAATAAGTAATTACACTAATAACTATTCAATTAAAATAGCCAAAGAGAAAATGCCTTATTGAGTCACATTTATATGAAATAATTTTTTTAATTAATTTAGCTGTTTAAGTTATTTCATGATCAGTTTGATTTTAACGAGTCAAATTTATTATTATTTTATGCTCTACTGCGAGCAAAGAAGCAATATTTAAAACTTATATCGTGGCAGTGATTTTAATGTCACAATTAATGGAGGATACGCCTGATACCTCAAAATTGCTTAACAAGTTATACCAAATCACACAACACATCTGTTTACGATTTCATTATCTTTAAATCATAAGAATTTATACCCATAATAATTATAGACGTATATTACCTGAGCAGTTTTATTAGAAAAATGTATACTTAAATTTTGTGTCACTGTTCACTTTTATTTATCTTCAGTGTTTTTATAAAGTAGCCACTTCATTAGCGCTCGATAAATTTGTTAGGGCCACACAATGTTGTTTCAGGTATGGGTTTACCAAGCCCGTGATTGTGATGTTTGCACAGGTACCTACGATACAAGGTTTCCTAACCCAAAGTCGTATTATACCCTTAATAACGTGAAATACGTGAATATGGAGGTCAGAGTATGTTTTGAATGGAACGTACATAATGTTCATTTGCTAGTTTTTGCTTCGGATACTTAATACGAATGTTTTTATACTTGTCACAGATTGTCTACGTCACTAAGACCACTATACACATAAGAATACTCAACTACTCATATAAAAGTTAAGGACATAATAATATGATGAAATAAGTAGTGGAAAGTAATTAGCTAACTCAGAACACTCAAACGCCGTCGGCTTCAAGGTACGTGCACCAGACTTGTTAGCAAATAGTTATTTTAGCACTGCGCTCCACAAAGCTAGTTAGTCTGGTCCGTCAAAGTTGTTTGACTAGCAAGCGAACCCTGGGATTCACTTACTAGTCAAACAAGAAAGGTTTGAATGCAACCAGGATAACGCAAAGACGATGATTAGTTATTTTATTACAGCATATCAGTGTAATACTGAGATAAACTCAAATTGATTTATTATTTAGTCAAACTGTGCCTGAACATAGTTCAGTATGCTATCCTTGAAATAATTCGTGTTTAGTTTTCTTCATAGCTCGCTTATCAAGCTTGCACCAGTGTACTAAACGTGCACGTCTCGGCTCTGCATATAATTATCATTGCGAGTGCGACGTATGGATCAATTAAGGAAAACGTCTTTAAAATTCAGTTTGGGTGGTTGTTTTGAATCTTTGGCAAGATGCGTGATGGTTTACCATACATCATCATAAATGCAAGGGATTATTAAACTGTATTCCCCAAAATACTCAGTCACGGCAAACAGTTCTTGGTAATATAAAATAGGATTTTGGACTGTAAACACATATCAGTACCGGCATAAAAACCTAGCAATATTCGATGAACTATTCGTTAAATAGTTTTAATCCTTTGATTTAAGAAAACGACTTGATTCTCATATAATTTAAATCTGAATGAAGGAAATCTGAATGAAATATTTAAAAATTTACTTACAAGATAGGGTAAGAAATAAAGTCTTTAAGATATACGCAGGCTTTTCACGTAAACGTTGCGAAATAATACGCCACGAATACATTAATGAAATTCCGGCTACTTTGACATCTACGTCCTTAGTAGCAACGTCGCTTAGACAATGTAATATGACGAACGTCAACGGTGTAAGGGTTCAGTTACACTAAACTAAACAAGTAAGCGACATCGGCTATAGTATGAGACCTGAGGCCACACGTTTTCGACCACATTTCTCGAATCCAAACAAAAGCTTAGAACGCATTGGTATACGCTCGGCTATGCGAGATACTAATATCACAGTTCTGAGGCCAAAGCTAGCAGCGCTGTAAAGCCGACCTAAACCGTGATGAAATTGGTATAACTGTGTTCAGATATTCACATTATTTCACGCGCGGAAATGCGTCAAATCACGATTTTATTTTCTCTGATCGCGACGATTGACGCGGCTTACAATTTGCTTACAATTTTGACTTATCCACGATTTAAAAACGCGCGTAGGCTTTGCCACATCTGAACAGAGGCTTATACGAGTAACAGTATCTGTGTAGGTATGAAAATACCTGCTTGAAATTTGGAAGACTTACGGGATCTGTGCAAGCGACAAACGCGTCGAGATGCTACTCACGGTGAATGTACTACGTTTTTGTTATTACCTCTTGAATCATATTGCATTTAGCTGGAATGCTCTCATTTAAAATACGGCCTACTTTGAGATGCATGTCAGGATGCTTGCAGAAAGATTATATTCGTAATTATTGTTGTGAATTGTTTCTGTTGAACTATGAACCTCTAAGTAATAAGTACACGTCTTACAAAATCAATGTCGGGATCGGACCCGAGGGGTAACGTTATTGTTCAGACACAGATTGTGGCTATTGTCTTTTGAATCACGCAAAAAATAACAACATTGTAATACCGTTCGACATCTAGGTTATAATATTTTTTCAACTTTATATTATATTAAAAAATGTACCTAATTTAAATATGTACTTCTCCTTATGGGACATGGGAAACATTTGGAAAACTTCTGAAATAAATGACATTTATTTGTAACCCTTAGCTTCTTCTCTTCTCAGTCGTGCACTCTTGTTAGAGTCGGTCTCGGTCATGCGTCGGTCGATTCTTGTGCCGTTGCTGTTCTTGTGATGCGTCGCCATGTAGCTCTATGTTTTGCGGAGTGAAAGCAGTCGTTGATGTTTGAGTGCGTCACAGATTTAATGAGGTCTGTCCATCGTTTCGGAGAGCGCCCCCGTGATCCATTGCCCTCAATTATCCCTTGCACGGCCAATCGTTCTATTGAGTCCTCCTTACGGGTGACATGGCCAAAGAACTTGAGGATTCGTTTTTGTGCAGTCGACGATACTCTCTCTTTGATGTTGAGTTCCTTCAGGATGGAAACATTGGTTCGATGCGTGGTCCAAGGGATTCTGAGCATGCGTCTCCAGCACCACATTTCCAGGGCGTCAACCTTGCGGCGATCTTGCATCCTCAGCGTCCACGTCTCAGCTCTGTATAGAAAAAATATTATTGAAAGAAGAAAAGACAAATTAAATGTTTTATTTATTGCTGACGACGCAAACATTATAACACATTAAAAAGAAAACTTGTTGCAAAGATGAAGTAGCAAAAATGCCCCACTTCCGACTGCAAAGATAAGTATCTCAAAAAATCGCTAAAAATCAGTATAAAAAAATTATATATTTCCGGTAATCATCTTTACTGGCTAGCACATAAAAAAATTGCTCTAAATACTCACGTTTGATAATAGTTATTATACTAGGTTAGTAATAAAGCACATATACTAAAGAGTTTTGTCAAACATTAAGACTTAAATATGCTTAAACCAAACTTGTTAGCAGATTATGTCGAAGAACATAATCTAAACCAGCAGAGTTCCCTTTGCGAGGTTGGAAGCAACTAGCGAAGAAGTTAATATGATTTTCCGAGACATAGAAGGAATTAATTATGATATCAGAGGGTCTAGTACGAGTTTGCACTCGATCGTCACGGTGGACGATAGCCTAGTCGTCGGGAACAATTGCCATACATTTTCTAAATGCGCCCCCTAGCGGACTGTATCGATCGCTACTCTCCGTTAGGAGCGCTTTTAGAAAATCTGTTCGTTGATACAGGCTAGAGTCTATAAAAATATGTTCATTTGTTTAATCTTTATTCCACCTTTTTATGGTCGTTAGATTAGAAAGAAAGAAGAAAGAAAAGAAAGAAAATGTGTTTATTTGTACACACGTCGCACAATAACAACATACAAAAACAAAATTAATTACTACAATAAAATTAAAACCTTACGCTAAAGAGACACGTCGCTTTAACCCGCAATCTAAAAGACTGTGACCCAAACAAAGCATCGGGTTGACGCCGTTGACAGACAGACGTCATAAACGTCACTTCCGGTGACGTGTACTGTCATTAACCGGCGTGTAAGTAACCATGTGCTCTGCTCTGCCACGTATACAATTACAATATTAAAATAGTAATGCGAATAATGAGTATCTCATACACCAAAATTAAAATTGACACAAGTTACAACCGTATTGTACGGTGCGTGTTACAAATTAGGCCGACATTCAGCATACACTGCGAAGGACGCTGTAGGTCCATCTCAGTACTGATTTTCAATGTGGCCTAACATGCCAGACAGTGCCAGAGCAGTACCGTACAATATACAACCGTAGTTTAAAGCAAGATAATAACATTATAGTATTATCTATGATACAAAATTATGGTAAGTGAGTAATGTAATGTATATACATATGTACAAGGTTCACAATACAATCCATTTCACGTAACAGAACTTCCTTCATTTCCAGTTATGCCCACCTGATTCACGTTCAGAAATGGGAGCCTAAGAACAATATGAGGATGCTGCAAGCAATGCTGGAGGTTATGTTGCCTGGGTCATGCTTACTGTACAACAACTTAGTAATAATATCTCCAAAAGTATGCAGACATGAACCTAAAGTTTTTGTTGAGTTAACAGATAATTCTTGTATCTATATTTAAAAGAACATATTGTTTTTAAGTCCCTTAAGGGAGGAGGCAAATTATTCCAGACCTTCGCTGCTGCATGTTTAAAGGAACCACAAAAAGCAATCGTTCTATGCTTGGTTTGTGATAGAGGCCTGGCTGAGGGTCTGATGGAGTATGAGAAGTGGCTTTTCCTCCAGTCAAACTTATCATACAAGTAGGTGGGTCTCTTGCTAAGCATTACCCCAAAAAGCAGGCTTGCAAGGTGCAGTTTCCGCCTTGACTCCATTTTTAAGACATTATTGTCATTTAGATATGGAGTAACATGGTGACGCATTGGGATGTTGAAACAGTAACGTGCACAAGCATTTTGTACACGTTGTATTAGGTTCTTGGTTCTTGTCAGTAAACATGGTCCATAAACAATATCACAGTAGTTAAATCTAGATAAAATAAGACTATCAACAAGCTGTTTTCTAATTCTTACACTAAGGTAGGGTTGTATGTTATATAAAAATTTTAATCTATAAAAACAGTTCCTTACTATCCTATTTATGTGTTCTTCGAATCTTAGTTCTGAATCCATTTGTAAACCCAGATTAGTGGCCGCCTTAACACCTTCAATCCTGTTCCCATCCATAATGATATTTGGATTGAATCCTAATATGGACCGTACCTGCTGCTTACTGCCCAAAACCATAAATTTAGATTTTATTGGGTTTAAAATCAGAGAATGCTTTTTAGACCACTCCATTACCCTATTCAGATCCTCATTTATCATTTTTACAGCTGGTAGAGTATCACTGGGCTTAAAGGAGAGGTACATCTGGGTATCATCTGCATACATGTGGTATCTACAGTTTTTGAAAGATGCAGTGATGTCAGCCGTGTACAAGATGAAGAGCAGAGTTGAGAGTATTGAGCCTTGTGGGACCCCTCTCTTCAGTGTAAGTGGGGATGATGACATCACTGCACCATCCACCCTGCTCATCTCCACATGTTGAGACCTATCAGTGAGGTAACTGCTGAACCATTTCATACTACTCGGTGTAAACCCATAGTAGATTAATTTGGACAACAGGAGAGAAGTATTAATAGAGTCGAATGCCCTGGAATAATCTAGAAGAATGATAGCCATACCCTCTCCACGATCCCTGGCCTCCATGATATTTCCCACCACATCACACAGAGCAGTTGCTGTTCCTCGGCCTTTCCTGAATCCAGATTGCCTGTCTGGGAGGATATTATATTTTTCAAGATAGTCCATGACTTGCAAGTATACTACTTTTTCCAGCACCTTGGACAGACAGGGCAGTATGCTAATAGGCCTTAGATCCTTAGTGGAGTTAGGCTGACTGGATTTGGGTATCGGTATTACTATAGAGTGTTTCCACATCTTTGGAAATGTGTTTGTAGTGATAGACTTATTAACTATGTCTGTAATTGTCTTTAATTAATTAGGTAATGTAAGTTTTATCATTTCCAAGTTGATTTGGTCGATGCCTAGGGCATTGGTGTCTATGCTGTTCAGGATCTTTGAGACAGCTTCCTGATCTACTGCCTTTAGCTCAAAGCTTGCACCACTATTATGCCTATGGAACTCATAGTAGGTCAGACTCGATATAGTCACTCCACCCTCACCCGGCACATTCAAGAAGTCTCTATTTACATTATCCGGATTATCAAAGTGTTCTGGCAAGCAAGTACTTTTGTGTGACAACAACACATGACTCTTTAAATTACGCCACAAGGTTTTGGGGTTATTTATGTTTACATTTATGTTTTTAGAGAAGTATGCTGATTTCTCATTATGCAATGCTATTACTGCCTGTCTTTTAAGTTCTAAATAATATTGTTTCTTAGTCTCTAATTTGCTTTTTTTATAATTGTTTCTAGCTTTATTTCTTAGTTTAAAAATTAATTTTATATTATCAGTTATCCAAGGTGTATATGCAGTTTTGAAAAGTTTTTTCTGCTGGGGTGCATGTACATCAAATAACTGCATAATGTGTGTTGTCAAAGTTTCAACCATACTGTTAACATCTCTTTGGGAACTTATAAACTGCCATGGGATGTTTTCTAAGTCTAAATTGAAGAGGTCAAGCAAAATATCCTTGAATGGTCTAAACATAACCCATTTTGGCTTAACTTTTTGTTTCCTGAATTGTGTCTCACAAGTCACAATAGAGTGCTGGCCAAGTTCTGGTATGTGATCCACCAATACATTTTGTACATCTAAGTCAGTGCATATTAGGTCTAGTAAAGTACTGTTATGAGTGGTGAAATGAGTTGGTGTTTTTACTTTTTGGTTCATATTTGTGTAACTTAGAAATTGACTCAGTTTCTTAGTGTTAGAGCTATTTGGATCCATCATGTTTACGTTCAGGTCCCCAAGCAGAATGATATGGTCATAAGGTGCCAACCGACAAATACTGTCAGTCAAACCATCAAGAAATGTATCTATGTTTAACCAAGGTGGCCTGTAAGCGGTACCAATCAGAACCTTTTTGCCCATGATTGTTAATTTTAACCAGTATTCTTCCACCTCATGATGTACCGGGTGAGACTGAGTCCTTGCACTGATATCAGATTTTATATAAAATCCTACTCCACCCCCTCAGGCCCCGCGAATATTCTTAGATCTTGGCAAGTGTCTGAAATTAAATCCCGGGACAACAGGGGCTTTCCCGTCCTCACCTGGTCTCAGCCAGGTCTCATTAATGGCCATTATATCTACCGCGTGTGTATCCATGGCTAGCAGAAACTCATCATGCTTAGTTTCCAGAGAACCTGCATTAAGCAATCCAAATGTTAAGCGTTTTCTGTTAACCATTTGTATATAATGTATAACAATAATAATCTAAGTTGATAAATATGCTGTTTAACATTAAAACTAGAAATTGTGTACCTACCCAATATTGTAACACTCTCATACCGTATTTTACTTTGTAACAGAACAAGATATTGTTTCGACACTAGATGTATGACTTTCAATAGAATTGTATTGTAAACCCGCTCACCATACGCAACCTCATACTCCTTGCTTGTCATCCCAATTCCGTCCATCCTACAAGCGTATCAATATATTTTGAATTCAGTTATTTCTTTGTTATAATATTTTATTTTACTATATTGATTTTGATTTTTGATTATAAAGTCGTTAACTGATTGCATATAGGTTAGGCAGAATTTGTAATTTATGTTGACATGCAGGTGACAAGTGTGGACATCCATACCAAATGTTGCCGTGCTATGTGCATCAAGTATTTCGACTGAAATTGGCTTATTGTATACAATATGTAGGATTTGGGTTTCTTCTGGCATAATTGGCACATTTTTGTGAAAGATTACCTTATTACTAGGGACAGTCAGATACAAGTGTCTAGGGTCTATTGTCTCCCAATGCTTCTCGCCCAAAAAACACGTTCCAGATCATGTTCGTTTCTTATGCTGTGAGTTGGTTTACCATTTTCCTGTCTGGTCAATACTCGACCGCGTTTGGTCCAGGTAAATTTCCAGTCAAGTCTAGCTGCAGCTTGCTTGGTACGGTATAATAATTGCCTGTTTGTTCGTGTGAGGCGTTCGTTCACGTAGAAACGGCGAGGCGACGCTGCGAAACCAAGATCGGCCGAGGTAGCACCTCTCCTCACGCATGCGGCTCGCAGCAATTCATCTCGCGCTGTGCGGCGCGCCAGACGCACTACAATGCGCCGTCCACGCGTCACTACTCCTGTAGGCCCCTCCTTACGCCCCGGCTCCGCTGGTCCAGCTGTGTCAACTTTGTCAATCTTTGGCCCCACTCTTTCAGCAAAGACAATGTCTCGTGCGTCCAGGTCCACACCCAGTTTTCTCGCAATAAGCTCGATCGTGTGCATCACGTTTTCACCCGCGTCTTCAGGGAGATTGGAGATCTCGATATCAGAGAGGAGAAGATCTTGCTCTCTATCATTGTGCTCTTATCGTAGCTGGTCCACTGTCTTTTCGAGCTTATTGACCATTTCGTTAGGACTAGCAACAGTCTGCTGTTCTTCCAACTTTAGCAAGCGACTCTCCAGGTTCTCTACCTTCTTTTTTTGCGAAACCATCGACTGCCGGAGATCAGCAACCTCTAAACGAAACTCGCGTAGCTCCGCTTTAAGCTCGTCTTTCATTGATCTGAGGTCTTCTCGAAGCAGGTTCATCTCCTTTGCCAAGTCCGGCACATTCGAAGGTATAGCATGAGTCCCCTTGTTCAAGTTCTTATCCCCTTGCTCTGTAGTCTCGCCTGTGGATTCGTAGGGGTCGTCCAAACTAGTAGGGGTGCCCTCACTGCCTTCACTGATAATTCCCTTAATAGGAGTGGGTCTGCTATAGTTTTTGCCCGATTTCTCCTTGCATCCCTGGCATCTCCAGCCGGTGATTAATTTTCCAGCCTCCGATAACCCGACGCAAGGTAGATGGAATTTGTTCGCGCACTTGCAACACGTCGCGGCGCTTCCTCCTTTAGCAGACACAAATTTGCCGCAAATTGTACATTTAGCCATCTCTGTGATTGTATTTTGGACCAAATTTGGGAAAACTACTGGCAACACAGATGACGAGCTCTCAAGGCAATACGGGGGGTACACTGGCACGGAAAGATCGAACTGCCCGCTAATTTTCAAAAAAAGATGTCACTAATCAGCTGTTATTGTAAATTATTTCACTGTTTATTGCTTGTTTTTGTAAATAACACTTGTACTTGTAAACTATACCTTAATGTATCCAATTACACACTTATGATAAGGAATAAACTTGTTTTAATTATTTTTCAAAGTCTGAATTTTGACAACCACAGTACGCACTGACAGCTTTGACACTTCATTGGTCTTTCATTAGTAGGTATTGCATGATTGAAAGTAAAATATTTTTAAGATAAGTACTTAATACTGCGCCTGAAACAATATTTGGAGGAATTTCTAAGTATGATAGCCAGTAAGGATGACAATCAGAGGTATGCAATTTATTAATACTCAATTTTATCTATTATTTGAGATATTTTTCGCAGCTGTCGGACGTGGGTAATTTTATATGGAAGTTTCAACTTCTCCTTTCATTCCAATTTCGTTTGTAACTTTGTTACCTTTCATTTTACGGCTAAATGCTACGGAATCAAAAATGAAGAAAATTTAATTTACCACAAAACATATTTTGATTTTTTTTGTACGGCCAATAGTTTGTCAAATAAACTAGAAAACCGATTTGTATCACTCTTTTCAAGATGGCGGCCGCAGGACTAGGGCTGCGACCCCACAAACCTGGATTTAACATTGTACTAACCCCCTCTACACATAAAAAATGTAACATTTCAGTGGACTAATCTGACTATGGGCTTATTTTATTTTATTATTATTTTGGGCTCAAAGTTGAGTATACGCCTACAGTTAAAACAAGGCAAAGCCAATTTATTTTGTCATATGTATCTAATTTTCAGCCTACAGTATTGGAAATCACACTTTTATTCTACTTTAAATTAAAAAAATACTTGTTCCACAACTGATCCAATGGCATAACCACAAAGAAAAAACAATCATAAAAACTTTGCTTTCAGATTACGGAATCGCTAAAGTGCGACAACTTTTAGAATTTCCATGTGCCTTCGTATTTAATAGTAGTGAAAGAGAGAGAGGTTCGATGACGTCACCAAACTTTCCCGGCCTCTATCCAAGGGACACAGAGTGCAATTACTTCTTCTACGGGAATGAAAACGAGAAAGTCCATTTACATTTCACTTATTTCGACGTCGAGGGCGTGTTGCCGTAAGTATTTGAATGCTATTACGCTTTGGTTTTAAAAGTTGAGTTGCTCATCACTATTCAGTATGTATGTGATTGAATGGTACTTTTGCGGAAATGGATACGTTTTTGTTGGCGCAATTTGGAATTAAATAATATTTTTTTTACTTCATGAAATTTTCAAAGGTTTTCTTAATTTAACAAAATCCTATAGGCCTTCCTCACTTCCTCATTGGGTGGGCATGCGAGTTCCTTGTGTATGAGCTTGGCGTGCGTTCGTTGTGTGCCCGGCATTCACTTTGTACACATATTGAACGTAGAGTGCACGGCGTTGCTCGAGGAATGCGCACGGCCAATGTGAGCGAGGCTTTATACATCTCTCCTTTGTAATGCTACAGGATTTAAAAAAACTTAAAATAAACATCCATTTATTTTATGTCACGTAATAACAATATTAAAACAACCCCAATATGTGTATCGTTATCACTGTCCATATTCAGTTAACTAATTTGGCAGGCTATATCAAGGTAATTAAAAATACGGATTCCCTCGTAATATTTTATAACGCCGCTGGTAATATTTTGTTTGCAATTACTTAAGGTAGATAATCTATGAAATAATTTGAAATTGATTTACAAATATTGTTATTTGCTACGTATATTACGACTCATTAAATTGGATCCAAATCAAAATTCACAACAATATGCGATGCCTGGGAGTCGTGAAGACGTGTATTTATTAAATTCATTTTACTTCTGTAATAGGAGGTTTAAATTTCAAAGTACATTAAAATAAAATATAATTTCAACCCACAGATGCGAAGCAGTATCAGCCAGTGATTACGTCCAGTTCTCTCACCAGATGATTGAAGCTCAAAGCCACAGATACTACGGCCAGATAAAGGAGCTACAAGTCACGTCACAGAAGAACTTCCTTAGGATAACCTTCAAGTCTAATGATAGACTGGATGGCACGGGATTCAAAGCTAACTATATATTCTTAAGAGATTCTGAGATGAACAGCATAATTATGCCAAATTCTATAGGTAAAGGTATGTATTACATTATATAAATATTTCATTTCTATCCTTACAAACCTCACGCGGTTCTTCTACATTCTACTCTTTTCATACATTTATAGATATATTTTTAATAAGTGTGCATACATTAATATTTATCAAATTAAATGAAAAAGTAGGTACGTAATAATCAAAGAGCTGAATATAAGGGTGTCGATGCATTTCTGTCAATAAAGAGCCATTCCCTCTCCTTATGAATAATTATAATTTGTTTGTATTTGTGATAGTTTCAACATCGGGGACCTGTTTGTTTTTACAAAAATGAAATTAATATAGATACAAATTAATCTACTATTCGTATAAATCTACAGTACAAGTCTCCCTATAGAACAGAAAAAATTAATTAGCTTATGCGGCCTCATGGAATGCTCTCTGCGAATGAAATAGATGACTCTTGTCCGTTTGATGGATTCACTGAGAGCTGTTTTCCCATCAACATAATTAATGATCTTTTAATTCCCCTATCTTGCTAGATGAAAATATATATATACACACATACAATACCTTTGAAGCTACTGCTCACCTCATAGTTAAGAAATATAGCCTAGATGGACGGCAGTCGCTCCGTGGAAAAACTGATCTTCATTATTATCTGGTTAGACTAGTAAGCGGACCTTGGGCTCCAAAGCGTGTAAGTCTCGATGCTACCTGGATAGCGCTAGGATGATGATGATCATTGATGTCATGACAATGTAGCTAGGTAGTCCAAAAAATCTAGCAAATTATAAATGAGCTTGTTTATTTAGATATCAGCAAGACCTGGTTGATCTGAACTTATCTAAAGTTACAAAAGAAAAATTTCAACCATGAAGACAACCCAATCGTGTTGATACCATTATCTTTTCAACAATATAGACTTACTTTCAGACTTTGTTATTCTACTTAGCTCATTAGGTCTGAAAAATTACTGAAATTCTTCACAAATTAAAGTAAATAGCATGATTAATTTATGACCCAATTTAAACTTTGTTTGACTAATGGATGCATTTTTATATTAAAAGCAATTCAGTAATGTAAGGTTTGGAGGCTTTTATAACTTATGAGACTTCTATCTCAGGTGACCTCATTTCACCACGACAAAGAATCTCAATTATGCTCAATGAAAGTGAATTATGGAGGCCTAGATGTTGTCTTGGTAAGAATATACGAATTAAATTTTGCGAATTATCGTAGAAGCATTGTCTTCAAGTCCTAGATCTTAGGAGAGCGCTGTTATACTTGTAGGCCGGGATTAATAATGTTTAATCACATATTGTTTACAAACGAAAATATCATCGATTGCGCTGTATATAAACTGTCCCACTGCTTGGGCGCGGCTGCTTTTAACTATGAGAAGCGTGTCAAAAATGCCAATTTTAATTTAATTGGCTTATAGTTTTCTTTAAACTGAAAAAGTAACTGTGAACAAAATAAATCCTATTATAAAATAAGGTCTATTATAATCAACAATTTAGTATATAATTAAACATTGTACAAATTTATGCAATGGTAATTGCAATTGTGCTCTTCATACTTTAAGAAGAATACTTTGAATTTGTTTGTAAGGAATACATGGTATTTCATCTAATGTACAGTTTCAAATCAAACGCTCAGTTAGAACTACATGTCACATTATTTACTAAGGCTTCGATGAGACTAGGGTTGGAAATATCCATTGTCAAACCCTCAGCCCCTTGCCGCAAATAACTAGCATTATCCTCTAATACCATCAGTTTAGCGGAATCCTCTAAGGATCTGATCAAAATTACTATCACCCTCCTATAATTTATCACTGACAGCTCTTTCAAACTTACATGAGTAAGATGGCTGTTATCTATGGCTTTGTTTAATAAGACAATCGAACTTTCGCTCAATTATACATGCAGTAATATTTTTAAAGGGTTACATGATATTGTTTTAACTTCTATTAATGTGGCTTATTTTATATTTCTTTTCAGTGACAATTATAAAAAAAATATCTGTATCTAGGAATAAATTATAACTATTTTTATTATAATTTTAACATTCTTGCTCGTAGTTGTAAATATAAAGATATTATAAATAGATAGATCACTTTATTGCACATTTAACTAGTACATAACAATAAAGTAATAATGAAAACTACACTAATAGCTATTTGCAATTTTTCTTCATCATTCCTTCCTCTTATAGTTACAAAGTGTTTGATATTACCAGATGATAAGATTTAAAGAGTATAACGGATTTGCCCCTTTATGCTTAAAAGTATGAGGTCTATTAAACCTAAGAGAAATTATTTAAGAGAAGTAAATTCACATTTATCAAACTCAGGGTTAATATTAACGTTTTTATAATATATTAATTTGACTAATTGATCTCTTTTGTTTCAGGTACTAAAAGTTGTTTATTCTTAATACTGGTATGTTTGTGCAAAGTTGTATGGAATATCAGATAGCAAAATATAAACTTTATACTGTCCAAGAGATATAACGAAATAAAATATCAGTGTTATACAAATACTTTAATAATTCATCTTCACAATTATATGTTTCTCTATTATCAGTCCCTTATTCCTGTCGAGTATTTTACTTTATTCTTCTCTAAATTATTCAACTTTTACAAAAAGTTGAAGGTGTCTGACGTCACATAACTAAGAAAGATTAAAGGCTACAACTCCTGAACAGAGCGTAAGCGGATGGCGGGTTTACGTACGACAAAAACAGAAGGTAAGTTTTGTTATAATAAAGCAACCACTTTATTGGGGAAGGTTGTTGAACTACTTAACTACAAACATTTTACGAGGAATCCTGCTTAAATTGATCATAATTCTCTACAAGTTTGGTGCCCCTATATGTGCCTATATCTAATCAAATTATGAGTAGCTATACATACAATCAAGGAAATTCCGAATTACAAATGGCAGGTTAACTAGGTTAACCTACACTTAACTCATTGCTCTTTTATGAAAGAAATTAATTGAATTCAATAGGTAAATTTGTAAGGTAACTAGCTTCTGCCCGCTGCTTCGCTCGCGTAAATTTTGCTTAAATCAAATGTTTTGTACAAAATCCCCTACAGTTCTTAAGGAAAATGCATTTCAAGAACCAATATACAAAGTTTGAAGTTAATCCCTTGAAGTATTAGAAGGGTTTCATACAAATGTTGACTCCCCATTTTATCGACTTAGAGATAAAATTTCAAAAAAAAAATCCTATTGTTCATTAACTTCATTTGAGGAACCAATCTACAACGTTTGAAGTTAATCCATTGAAAGAATAAAAAGTTTCATACAAACTCTGACAATCTGTCTTACCCCCTTAGGGGAGGAATTTCCAAAAATCTTCTCTTAGTGCGCCGGTACACACCTCAAGGAACATACATCCCAAACACCTACTTGCGCTTAGTAGTTTCGGCTGTAGCGTGTCTGTCAGTCAGTTAGTAGCTCAATGATTTTATATACAGATGAGTCACACGATTAAAGAAGTTATAATTTTAGTGAATTTAATGAAAGTTGTGTGTTCTAATCCTATTTTGGACGATGCCCAATCTCGTATTACACGTGCGGAGAAACCACCTATAAGGATGGTGATAACTTTGTTATTGAGGACACATGCCAATCTCTATCATTGTGATAAGGCACTATCTCGATGTGAAAATTATAAGTTAAATTTTAAACAATACAATTGTGAAGGTTGTAACGTGAGGCTTTTTTTTTTCTCGCATATGATGATATAGTCATTGCTGCAGTATACTATAAGCTTGAATTGCGGCCCTCTGGCGCTTGGTTAAAAATAGCTAACCAGCTGGTAGCAAGACGTAGAAAGACATGAAGCCCAACTAAGTCTCCTGTGATGCTACAACACTCTGGATACTCTAACCAAGGAAATACGTATTTGTAAATTGAATACAAAAATGTTACATTTAAAAGTAGATTGTGTGTCCTGTATTTGCCTTGTAAGTCTATAATATTTATATTTCTGCAAGTGTTTGCTAAAGGTGCTCCTTAAACAACCCTACATACCCCTGAAATGTGACGTTGGTTTTCGACATGGGACACGACCTCCGACCCTAAGATTAAGAGTCTCGTGCCTACCGACTAAGCTTACTGTGCGTATAAAAGTGATTTATTTTCACACACGCACTGGTATTTTATGCAAAGTTATATAATTCCGTAAGGCAACAATATAACTTGATACTTTGAATAAAGATCCGCTTCACGCTTCGGTCATCCCTAAATCGCAGCGCTGGCTATCCGTCCTCAAGTCTCGTAGAAATCGAAAGATCGAAGTTAAGCTTCGCGTTTTAAAACTCTTCAAGCAAATCGAAATGTATATTTTTCTTTAGAGTTTGTGTGTCTAGAACTTGTTGGATCTGGTAATAAAATGGATTTAGGTATTCGAATCTTGAGATTTTGTGTAAGTACAGCGTTACTTATAGTATTGTATTTAGTTATGTAGCTATCGTTTATTACATAAAGCTTGTGAAGGAGTTAAAAAATAAAACTTAAATGAGTAATAAATTATGACAAAGAATGTTGTCAACAGATAGTATTCACACTTGCAGTACTGCCACGCAAAAATCTGGGGGCACGGCAGTGCCCCGACCAAGTCGAGCAAAAAAGCGGCACGGCCGTACCATCCTTTTCTCGAAGCAATTCAGGCCATTTTCGACCCCCTATAACTTCGTTGTAGATAGATAGATAGATAGATAGAAAATTCTTTATTGTACACCATATAGAATACAAATGCTACATATAATGTTATACAATTTTACAAATGTACAATAGGCGGCCTTATCGCTATAAGCAATTTCTTCCAGGGAACCTTGGGATGGACTAGAAGAGATCAGATAAATAAAAACAGTGGTGTAGTCATAAAATGAAGTAAGGATCCATATATACATACATAAATAAGTACATCAAAATAGTATATCACAAGTACGTAAATAGATAAATACATGAATACTTAAGTACATAAATACATCAATACATAAATATATAAATACATAAATAAATATAGTATACATATAGCTATACAAAATACATAGATAAGTACATTGAACTAAATAGAATATAAAAATTCAGTTACATAGCCAAGTAATGCTGTTTTATGGCGCTTTTAAATATGTTAAGCGAGTTTGCTTGCCTAATTTCTATTGGCAACGCATTCCACAAGCGTACTGCTTGCACAGTAAAGGATTTGTCATAAAAAATTGTGGAATATGTTGGCATCTGCAGCCTCAGATCCTTAGACGACCTCAGAAACTTTGCATGTGTGTCATGAATGAACTTAAAACGTTCTTTGAGATACGAAGGGGTGTCCGGGTTGAATAGGATATTATACAGTAATGTAAGAATGTGAGTATTCCTGCGAAGACGAATTGGGAGCCACTTGAGTTTGCTACGAAATTTTGATACATGATCATATTTACGTAATCCAAATATGAATCTGATACAAAAGTTTTGGAGACGCTCAAGTTTATCAAGTTGCTCCTCAGTGAGGTCAAGATAGCTGACATCAGCATAATCGAGTACTGGGAGAAGTAATGACTGTGCAAGCACAATTTTAGTGGACGTTGGGAGAAAATTCCGCAGCCTACGCAACGAGCCTGCTGACGCGAATAGTTTTCGACTAGTCTCCTGCATTTGATACCCCCAGGATAAAGTATCCATGCATAACCCCAAATTTTTCACGTGATCAGTAAAAGCTAATACGTTGGCGTCGAATTTAATCTCAGGCAGCATTGACCAATTTAACTTAGAGATCATTCTGGGACTGTCGATAAGGATTATTTGCGTTTTAGATGCATTGATCTTGAGCCTATACTTTTTACTCCACTCACAGATTTGTGCTAAGTCCGAGTTTATATCAGAAAATACATCTGCTACCGATTCTAGTGGTGCCTGCGAGTAAATTTGTAAGTCGTCTGCATAAAGGTGGTAGGACGAAATTAACTGTTGAGAGATAGAATTTATAAAAATTGCGAAAAGTAACGGAGATAAAACGCCACCCTGTGGAACACCGGCAGTCGTATTACACCAAGAAGAGTACGATTCCTCAACGCGTATACGCTGTCGCCGCCCAAACAGATAACTATGAAACCAGTCAATCACCGTTGGAGATATGTTAATAGAGCGAAGTATGCCAAGCAGGATGTGGAAATCTACGGTGCTGAAAGCATTGCTAAAATCAAGTAGGGACAGAAGCGTGAGCTTTCCACTATCCATGCCCAGTCTTATCTCATCGGTAATATGTACCAGTGCGGTGGCAGTACTATGTCCAGGACGAAAACCAGATTGGAAGGGATTTAGGAGAGCGTTCTTAGTGAGGAATGTGGAAAGTTGTTTATGTATCAGACGCTCAAGAACTTTGGACAGGAATGGCAGTATAGATATAGGGCGGTAATCGGAGAAGGAAGATGGTTTCGGATTCTTCGGGAGAGGAATTATTTGCGCATCTTTCCAAGCTGAGGGCAAGATACCGGTAGTTATAGAATAATTTAGAATATGGCACAGGATAGAAAGGATTTCATCCAGGATAGGAAGAATCATGTTTCGACTGATACAGTCACTACCAACGGCATTGGATGAGATTGCAATTATGCTCTTTTTAACATCACAACAAGTAAATTGCTCGACAACAAAAGGAGAATAACTGGGAGTTGGTTTTTTTTGAAAGATCTAGTAAGGTATTTGTTTTAGTAGTCCCATCAAAATTGGACGAAGCTGTGAAATGTACGTTTAGAGAATTTATATCTATGTCTTTAAGATGGACTTCATCGCGCGACTTGCCGACTCCCAGTTTTTTAAGAAATTTCCAGACCTTAGCCGGATCTCCGTTTTGAACAGAGTTATGGATATGCTGGCGTTGTGCTTTCCTACACACCTTGTTGCAAAGATTTCTTACATTAACATATTTTTCCAAGTTTATAGAAGTAGGTCGTCGCTTGTATCTCGCTTTGGCTGCAGCTTTTTTAGATAATAAGTTTTTAATATCTTGTGTCAGCCAAGGCGCTGGCAAGTGTTTCAACTTTATGGGGAGTATTGGAGCATGTTTATCATAGAGCTGTATTATGTTCTCTGTAAATATCTGCAGTTTAGCGTCCACACAGTCTGAGATAAGCAAAGGAGACCAATCAATTTTGCGAGCGTCTTCGCAAAGCAGCGAACGATCCATGTCACTAAAATTTCGTTGCATAATAACTCTCGGTTTTACTTTAGGAGTACGTATTCTGTAAGAAAGATAGAGCAAGTCATGATAGGAGAAAGCATCAGCAGAGCATTGGCCATGCCTGCAAACTAAACTAGGGGAAGAAACAAAGATCAGGTCGAGTAGAGAAGGAACAGAATTTGGGAAGTGATGCGTAGCACTAAGAGGAAGAAGAGTTAAATTATTAGATTCTAGAACGCGTTTGAGAGAAGACGAGCGTGTGTCTGGTTTTAAAATACAGGTATGAAAATGTCCCATTATTATTGTGTGACTGTAAGAAGGGATTAAGGATTCAAGAAGTTGATCGAAAGATGAAAAGAAATTTATGCGTGAAGAAGGAGAGTAATAGACACCTAGAAGGACTTTAGAATGGTTTAGTTCCACTTCTAAAAAGAGATGCTCGCCGGCGTCCGATGGCGGCGGCTGTGCTGAGATGCTTACTACACGAAAAGGTATTTGTTCACGAAGATATATAGCAACACCGCCACCAGTACGCTCCGCTCGATCATTCCTTACTAGATGGAAACCAGGTAGAGAGTAGGAAATAGATGGAAGGCATGGCTTAAGCCATGACTCCGAAATAAGAATAGCGTGAATGTTCTTACAGTCAAAAGATGTCAGCATATCGGAGAAATGAGCTGGAACACTTTGAGCATTTATATGGACTACATTGAAGTTCTTTGGCACGTCAGAAAACTGAGCCTGCAGAATTTCAGTGAGAGAGGGCAAGCTAGTGAAACTGTCATTATGGCTAGAAGCGCTTACAAAACTATCATCATCGCTAGTCGAAATACTCATAAATAGGCAATATTAAATAATAATATGTATATAATATATATATAACAAAGACAAAGAATAAAATAAAATTAAATAAAATAAAGCAAAAAATAAATAAATACTTAAATAATAAATCACGATCTTCAAACCCACCCACCAGTTGCGTGTTCATGGAAGAAGGAATAAATAAGCGTTGAGAAAAGTTATATAAAACACTAAATGTACGAAAGCATAACTAAAACAAAGAAATAAGTAAAAGTACAAACAAAAACAGAGGTTGAGATTAGGTGAATTAACATTTTACACAAAGAGGAACAGATAAATTATATTTTAACATCATATGAAATAAAATAATAAAGTTCGGAAATAAGGGGAAAGCTTAAAAGCCACGTATTCAGAGAGTTTGTTGGAGTGGAAGGTTTGACAGTGACAAATGTCAGAGTGAAAATTAATGTTTATAAAGATAAAGAAGGTAGGTTAGCTAACAGAGTAAACAGTTAATAAAATGATAATAGGAATGAAGAAGGTAGTAAAAGAGAAGAGTAAATCAATTCACCTAAGCCTATAAGCATAAAACAAAGAACTAGAACCTATTTCTTTGGTGCTGCTGCAGTCCGTCTCGTCTTCGCTGCTTGCGTCTTCGTGGCAGGTTTCTCGGGGTCTGAACATTTGACGTTGTCGAGATCTTCCAGGCCAAGAATCCGGTGTCGTTGTCCATCAGCGCCCAGAACGTAGACGGAGCCCTCCCTGGTCCAACACTTAGCTACGCCAAACCTCTCCCGCGCTGCCATGAAGATTGTGTGACGTGAACGGGTCAGGAACTCTGACACTGTTATACCGGCTCCCTTAAGTTTGGTCTTTGCAAACCAGATGGTGTCTCGCAACGAAACACTATGGACTTTGAAGAGTATGGGCCTGGGTTTCTTGCTGGATTGCTGTCGGTCCATCCTGTGGCATCTCTTGATATTTGCTACAGTGAAGGAATCAACCTGAAGGCGCTGCTTGATGTTGTTTGCAACCACCTGAGCCGTCTCCTCATTCCTTTGCTCTTCAACTCCATGTAGAAGAAGAATCCTCCGACTACTGCGCATCTCAGTATTGTCCACCTGTTGAGCAAGAGCTTGCAACTGCTGTGCGAAAGACTTCATAGTTGCTAGTATGAAGTCTTTAAATGCCTTAAACTCCTCCTGTAGACCACCTGTACTTGAGGAAGATTTCTTTAGCAGATCTGCTTCAAATTTTGCCATCCTTTCCTCGAAATATTGCTGCACATTGAGCACAGATGAGGGTGTGTCCATTGTGCTAGTGGTTGTGATATACTTTCTTGTGCTTTATTGGAGATAACACTTTACTGGCAGGTACTTGGTATTAACTGTTAAATTTATTCATTAAATTTAATTAAACTGAATAAGTTATTTAATTTTTAAATTTCAAAACTGGGACAAAAATAATATGTGTGTACTCTAACTACCCACGTGTGTAAGTCAAAGATAATACTAGAAGCCTGATTTTTTGTAATGTAGTATAAACATGGAGTATTTTAAATTTTATTCAATTTGAACCAGTAGTTTAAGAATTATAACGGATCAAAATTCTTAATTTTGTCACTCAATGACCGATCATCAAAAGTCTAAGGCACTTCTTGCAGACATAGAAGCTTTAAATTTAGAATACAATTAGTTTTTAGTATATGAATCAAGGAAAAATTATAATATTAATCAATTTCTGTCCAGTTTTCGAGATACATCAACTGCATAAATAACTTTGTAATCTCATATAAATAATATATAGGATTACAAATTAAATTTGCAGTTATAACTTTAATTAAGAAAATTCGTTGTCGGTGTACAAGAAGTACAAGGTACCGGAAAAGACAAAAGTAAGACTATCTACAAAAAGAAATGAGATCCCATAAAAATAATACTTGTCAAAAATACCAAGTCTCGCGACCGTAAAATGTTGTGAGATCCATGTAATACCAAGTCCGTTAATTAATAAAATAAAAAACATTTTTATGTTAAACGGTTTTATTACAATAAATAAATATGTAAGTAGTTAGGTTATGTACTAAAAGCTAAAAAAAATTATTCGGTTAGTCCTAGCTACCAGATCGCACCAATCTTCTCATCAATCTGGGGTATTGATCAGATAAATATAAAATCGTTGGGCGTAGCGTTTCCAGAGCAAACATTTTGATAGAAATTTCACGCGCCCAACGATTTTATTAACCGACTTCAAAAAAAGGAGGAGGTTTACAATTCGTCGGAATCTTTTTTTTTTTATGTATGTTCCCCGATTTCTCTAAGACGCCTGGACCGATTTGGAAAATTCTTGTTTTGATTGAAAGAGTATACCTCCTAGTTGGTCCCATGATCATCAAGTCAGGATCTGATCATGGAATCCTGAGAAATCGAAGGAACTCTTCAAATTTTATAAGCACACTTGAAGCGATTTGAACCTAACAACCCAATGCCGTCGAGTTTGGGCTCGTTTGAGTCGTCTTTTACATGGACTTTGATGCTAGATGATTTCCATGGTCTGATGATAGAGTTGGAAGGTAACCAAGAGATCTTTGTGATACAATAACCCAATCTCATCGAGGTTAAGGTCGTTTGATTCGTCTTTACACTGGACTTTGGTACTGGATGTTTTGCAGGGTCTGATGATGGAGCAGGAAGGTTGCCATGGGATGTTTGTAATACAATTACGCAATCCCATCGAGTTTGGGCTCGTTTGAGTCGTCTTTACATAGACTTTGATGCTGGATGATTTCCATGGTCTAATGATAAAGCTGTAACGTAACCCAATATAATCGAGTTTAGGGTCGTTTGTTGGTCTTTACATGGACTTTGGTACTGGATGTTTTCCAGGGTCTGACGATGGAGCAGGAAGGTGGCCATGGCATCTTGGTAATACAAAGACGCAATGCCATTGAGTTTGGGCTCTTTGGATTCGTCTTTACATGGACTATACTGCTGAATGTTTACCAAACTCTGGTGATGGAGCAGGGAGGTGGCCATGGGATCTTTGTAATACAATAACGCAATATCATTGTGTTAAGGCTCGTTTGTTTTGTCTTTGGTATTGGATGATTTCCGAGATCTGATGATGGAACTGAAACGAACGTGTTTAGGCTATTTAGTTGAAAACAAAAAACACTTGAAATTGCCAGAAAGGTACAGGTCTACATTTCAGTATTGAGGCACGTAAGGAAGGCCTCCCCATCATTTACCACCTACACTATCCTATGTACCACCTATTACTATTTTTTATTAGTATATCACTAAAAAGCAAAAAATAAAAATTATTTTTAAATAAAAACAAACCAACTTCAAAAAACACTAAGGAACTAAAAAACAAAAAATAATTGGTTTTGGAGCAAACATTTTTGAATTCGGTGCCAAGCCCTTACGCAAAAGTTACTAAATTACAAACTACCTATTCTATCAACAACGAAAGTTATATTTATATAACTTTCGTTGTATGTGTAGAGGTTGTATAGTCAGATCAGAAATACTTTGCTTGGCACCGACTCCAAAAATGTTTGCTCCAAAACCAATTATTTTTTGTTTTTTAGTTCCTTAGTGTTTTTTGAAGTTGGTTTGTTTTTATTTAAAAATAATTTTTATATTTATCTGATCAATACCCCAGATTGATGAGAAGATTGGTGCGATCTGGTAGCTAGGACTTACCGAATAATTTTTTTTAGCTTTTAGTACATAACCTAACTACTTACATATTTATTTATTGTAATAAAACCGTTTAACATAAAAATGTTTTTTATTTTATTTTATTTTCAAGTTTTTAGTTTTGTTGTTAGTAAAATTTATAGTGAACCCTATTCTACCAATCAAGCCCTTTCATTTGATACCCATATCGAGGTTGTTGTGAAGTAATATGTGATCCGCCATTTTGTATCGGCGGCCATCTTGGATTTACAATCATAAAGAATATATTATGTTGTATTGTCATCAAGATTAAGAGTGTGTACCAAATATCAGATTTTTATTTATTTATTGCTAAATACAGGTACATGGGTTGTTACATAATGATTGTCATGTGGAGAACACTGTATTTACCTTACGGCATGCAATACACTAATTATACATTGAAATAACATTCTCTAATACATTTTAACATGTCAAGAAAATTACAATAATAAAAAAGAATATAATGTTACATTAAATAATAAATCAATCTAGTGGCATGTCAAAAAAAAAGATAATAATAATAAAAAAAGGAAGAACACAATAATAAATTAAATAACAAATCAATCTACTAATTTTATAAATTATCATTTAGATACTCATTTATAGAATAATAAGCTTTTTCTATTAATAAATTTACTATTTTCATTTTAAATGTATTCAGTCTATCTATTTGCAAAATATATTTTGGTAACTTATTATAAATACGAGGAGCCATGCATAATATACTGTTGTTGAAAAAGGTGGTAGTATTAGGTGGAATACATATTTTTAAATTATGCCTTTTTCCCCCTACTTTTTCAAAAAGATATGCATTTTTTTTTTACAAATAGAGCTACTTCTAATATGTAAATACTTGGCAATGTTAGAATTTTTAATGAAATAAATGAGGGCTTACAGCTATCAGTTTGTTTTAAATTACACATAGCTCTTATGCGTTTCCTTTGAGCGATAAATACATCTTCTTTGTTCGTAGCATTGCCCCAAAATATAACGCCATATCTTAAAATAGAGGCTACATAGCCATGATAAGCTGTCATAACAGTTGAAATATTATTCGTTTTTGCTAATTTATACAACGCATAGAGAATTGCATGACTTTAGAACATACCATTTCAATATGTAATTTCCACTTTAAATTTTCGTCAATGTGTATACCTAAAAATTTTGTAGTATGTACTTGTTCAATCTGTTTATAATTGTATTGTACGTGTATGTCAGATAATTTACTTAATCTATTTCTGAAGATCATAAAATTTGTCTTTTGTAAATTCATTTTCAAATTATTCCATGTCAACCAGTCAATAGTATTAATTAACGTATTATTTATGTCATGCTCTACTTGCGATTTGTCATTACCTGTAAATGTAACGGTACTGTCATCTGCAAATGGACAGTTTTATGCTTTATTATTGTTGGTAAATCATTAATATAAATAATGAATAGGAGTGGTCCCAGTACACTTCCTTGAGGGACACCGAATTAAATTTTTCGGTCCTCTGAGAAAAACGAGAGTAATTTTCTTTGTATCGGACATAATTTGAAAATTTGGGTAACTTGTGTCCTATCACTGAGGTAGGATTTTTTATGATCGACATAATCAAAGGCCTTGCTTAGGTCTATGTACAAAGCACATGCCTGTTTCTTATGATTTATATTTGTTATAGCTATTTTCAAAAAATTATATATTGCTACATCTATATTTTTTTGTTTACGAAATCCGAATTGTTCATCGGCTAATAAGTTGTTTATATCAAAATAGTTATAAAGATGTTTATGAATAACCTTCTCAAATACTTTTGATATGACCGGAATCAATGCTATAGACCTATAACAAGTCGTACTATATTTATCATCTTTCTTAAAAAGTGGTTTTATTATGGTCCTTTTTAATTCCATTGGAAATACTCCATGTATAATACACAGATTTATTATATGGCTCAATATTTTTGATATTTTAGTTGAAACTGTTTTCAATATCCTGGTTGCTACACCATCATATCCAGTACTGTTTGTGGACCGTAATTGTAAAATTATTCGGTCTATCTCATCAGGCATAGTTGGAGTTATAAATAAAGAGCCAGAGTGTTTTGCCATTCTAAGTTTGAGTCTATCATTTTCTAATTTTGTTACTTGATCTATATAATAATTGTTAAAAGAGTTCGCTATCTCTGTGGGATCTGATATTGTATTACCATTCACTAAAATATGCTGAATATATTCTTTAGGTAGATTGCAGTTATTTTTGTTTATCACAGACCAAACAGCCCTGCACTTATTTGTCGCCTTATTTATGTGATAGTCATTTTGACACTTTTGTGTGAGTTTGATGATGCGATTGAGTCTACTGGATAAGCTAGTTAGCATATTTTTATTGACTATTGTGCGGTGTCTCCGATATTGCTACAGCAGTTTCCGCTTTCACCTACAACAATATCTTATGCCTTTCGTGATCCATTTAGGTCGAGAATGTACAGGTACTTTTACCGCTAAAACTGGAAAGCAGAGATCATAAAAAAGTCTAAACAGTGAGTAGAATTGACTGAAGGCCGTATTTGGATCCTGACTATCCAGTATTTTGCGAAAGCTAAGCGCATTTATACATGCTTGGAATTTTAAAATATTACCACTACAATAGTCCCGCTTTTCTACAAACCAATATTTAAATAAAGGGTTGACCTTTACCGGTACTGTAAATAATTGTGCTGTGTGATCAGATAACGCTAACTCGAGGATGACATAAGAACAGCCTCGTGTGTTAAAGATAAAGTTATCGATGCAAGTACCACTTACTAAGCGTGTCGGTTCTCTAAATGCTATTTTTAGGTTAAACGACCACAATGTGTGCATAAATTCTGTTGATTCATTAGTTTTCTGAAGAATGTTTATATTAAAATCACCGCAAAGTATTATTTTCTTTTTCCTGTAGCAATAATTTGATAATAATGCATTGAGTAATATAAAAAATTGTTTAACATCTTCTACATTGCACTTTGGCGGTCTATATATACATACAACATATATATTTTGGTTTAATAGTTCAATCCCTGAGCATTCTATTATATTACTAACGCAGTACTTGTTTATTTCCGATAAGTGAACGCAGGATAATGAATTATGTACAAGTATACATGAGCCTCCATGGCGGCTTTTTCTACAGTATACTGAACCAAGTGCAAAATTAGGAATGTTCAATAATTTCACATCTTCCTTCAACATATTATGTTCATAATATATGTAATACATAATATTTTAACGCCCTTTTGTTCGCTCTCGAGTGATCCAAGGCTCAAAGTTAGTAAATCTGACTTAGACATTAGGCCGTTTATATTTTGATGAAGGATGTTAATTTTATGTTCGAAAAAAAATTGGTGAATCTTTGCATGTGTTAATCGAATTCTTAGAACTAGCTGGAATGTCAATAATATTATTATGTTCAATGTCAAGAGGTTAAGATGGAATGTCCGAAAAAACGAAGGTCTTTAAATTGTCAAAAATATTTGTCATACCATTATTATTTAATCTGCCACTATGTTTCATGAACGTAGTGTAGTCACACGATAAGTTTAGATTAGAGTCAAACAAATAAGCATAATTATATAATTGTATGTCATGATAAAGCAAATTATTAAATATTTCAATCCTCCAGTTATACATTGTACAATAATAATTATATTTATATGTCGGTAAACAAACTATAATATTTGTATGATTTACACCTATTAATGTCTCCCGGACATTATTGATCAAATTGGAATAATTTTTAGAATTTTTAAAGTCCTCCTCGCCTATAAAAATTATACAATAGTCTTCAAAAGTAAAATTTATTAGCTTAGAGTGTATATTATTGATAAGCATATTTATACCACAGTTTGGTGAAAGATAGTGACATACTTCATAATTTGGGAATGTTCCTTCAGCTAAAGACAGTATTTTATTAGTGTTATTAGAACTTATAATACAAAGCCTTTTTTTGTTTGTTAGCGTCGTTTTATCTTGGATTTTGCAGTCTTTGCGCGTTTTCTCTGGTTGAATCGAATTGTGCTCCTCGCTCGTGGGTGTTTGGTGGGTACTTATTTGCTGTTTGGATGCATCTTTCATCTATTTACGTGGAGTTCTAACCGGAGTCTTGCCGAGGGTCTTGTTTGGGCTCAGCAAACTACCTGACTATTGTTTTGTAGCTTTTATCAGTACTTCATGTTTATGTGTTAATTCTGTAATAGTTTGTTTGAGTTCTATGTTTTCGAGGGATAAATTGTTTATTTCTTCATGTGCTGATGTTAACTCTAATTGTAGTCTCTCAACCAGCTGTCGCAAATCCCGTGTTTCGTCGTCCGATTCGTCACTTATTAAGTCCGTTAAGCTTTTTGTGTTGCCATCTAGTGTCATGTTACTAGAATTACATTCATCCATAGTTGACTCAGACTTGGTTCTCGTTCTACGTAGTGTGATGTTTTCGAAGAAATTCATTGTAAGAAATATTTAGAATATATTTATAAATTTGAAAAATTCGATGAATGGTTGGCTCGGATTTGAACCAGCGGACACGTCGTAGCCACAGATCTCAGTTACAAAATTAAGCCGCCAGACCAAGCGTTCATTAGATAAATTAACCAAATAGGTGAACAGTATTGTCGTGTAATGTTTGTCACGAGAATATGTGTTTAATGAGTTCAAAGGTCAATTCTTTTGTAAACGGTCGGGTGTTCGCACATTAGACGGTTAATTTGCACTATTCAAATATTTGAAGATGATTTGCATAAAGTATTCACCACACTATATCTTTTTGTTTATTGAATTACACTATCATTAAACTGCATATAATTGAGTATAAAATACGTTATATTGTTTTGGTGTAGTTGTTAAACACTGTTTGATTGCTTGCACTGTATTTAATAGGTCGAAATTTTTCACTGCTATAGATTGTCTAATATTGTATATATTTATTCACCAACACTTGTTGAGCATAATTGGATATAATGCTAAAAAATGACTGCTGTTCTATTTAAACCGTAAGTTTTATATTTTTTACACTTAATCTATAAATTCTTCATTATCAACACAAGCTGGCAGGAATGGTTTTTAATCTCCGATCACAGCATAGCACTACAGCTTAATAGGTCCCTCTAGAAGCCTATGATGCTCACTACCTTTAATTGTAATATGTCTTTTTTGGATTTATTTTATAAAATCCAGGCAAGATATGTCTGTAATAATGATATGAAGGACAATATTTTTCTTCCAGATCAACCTGTCATCAGAAATGGGGTAAAATTCCAATTACTAAATTTGACCCAAACAACATACATACATACATAGACTCACGCCTGTTTCCCCGAAGGGGTAGGCAGAGGCATAGTAAACGCCCACTTTTCGCCAGTGTTTTGATCCCACATAATAGATGGCGAGCCTATTGCCGCTTATCGGGATATTTTGTTTTGACCCAAACAAACAAATAAACAAATAAATAAATAAACAGGTCAAGCTAAATAAAACCGTTTAATTAATAATAAAAAAGCGTTTAAAAATCGTGAATGTTTTAAATAAATATATTGACTTGGCAATCGCATAAAACAATCTAATTTATATACTTAATATATATATTACTTATGAGATATATCGTGTTTTCATGCGATGGCCGAGTCAATATTTTTATTTAAAACATTCAAGATTTTTAATTAACCGACTTGGTATTACATGGATCTCACAACTTTTTACGGTCGCGAGACTTGGTATTTTTGACAAGTATTGTTTTATGGGATTATATTGACACAACGAACTAGCTCTAAAGTTATTTCTAGACTAGGAAAGAGAGGCTTTTTTATGGCAAAACCTCTAAATAAATGTTAACCCTATTCTCTTGTACAAGTTTAGCTTTGACACGAAAAGCTCAAGGCGCTATCAAAACCTTTTGTCCGTCCGCCTGCATACAGAGCGGACATCAAAGTTTGCATATAATTACGCTGGACAGTTCAGTACCGTTTTGAGGCTGGTTCTTGTATTAAACGACATGCATATTGAAGGTGACTCACAGCTATCTATTATTTACTTTGTATGTACTCAAAATAAATATTATGGATGGTTATGCTGGTTTAGAAATTCATAAATAATAACGGAAAGTAACAAAACATTGTATGATCGGGTGGAAGTGGACCAACGATGTTGTTGGGATCGCAGACAGTTACGGAAAATAACAAATCATTGTATGAACGGCTGGAAGTGGATCAACGATGTTGTTGGGATCGCAGGCAGTTACGGAAAGTAACAATTCATTGTATGATCGGATGGAAGTGGACCAACGATGTTTTTGGCATCGCAGGCAGTTACGGAAAGTAACAATTCATTGTATGATCGGATGGAAGTGGACCAACGATGTTGTTGGGATCGCAGGCTCAAGATCGGTCCAGGTGGTGAGCCTTGGGGGGGAGGCCTATGTCCAGCACTAGACGTCTTTCGGCTCATATTTATTTATTTATTTATATTAAGCACATAATAATATAAGGCAGCGATAGCCTAGTGGAGATACCAACAGACTGCCATGCAGAGTGTATCGGGTTCGAATCCACGGCGCGCACCAATGACTTTTCGGAGTTAAGTGTGTATTGAATTGTTAATTATCGTTTGTCCCGTGCCTCGGAGAGCACGTTAAGCCGTCGGTCCCGGTTGTCATGAAGATCCTTGACAATCGTTACAGGGTGTCAGTACCTTCTAAATTAAACTGACACTAGTCTAAACCATGTAATATCGCTATCCCTTCGGGTTGCGGAGGTCAGACAGGCAGTCGCTCCGTTGAAAAGCTAATATTCAGCCAAATCCGGTTAGACTAGGAAGCGGACCCCAGATTAAAACTGGGATAACGCTAAGAGGATGATGATTTATATTAAGCACATCAATAGCATAATTACATGGTTTCTTAAGATGAATAACATTTTCAGTATTCTATATTTATGTAACTACACAAATAACAGATATGCATGACACTTAATATAGATATGATGATGAATGACCATTATTTATTTAAGTCTGCCAGCTATTGTTACAGTAATAGCATAATTTACAAAAATAACATCCTTAATACTAACTCCACAAACTTTAGATACAGGTAAACACTACTTGCTAATTAGAGCATGTTACATTCACCCAATTTAAGTTTAAATTTGCAGAATTACAAATTACTTTACATAACTAATTATTGGAAAAGAAAAAGAGAGAAAGAAACTGACAATTTAATTTCATTTGAAATTTCATTGGAAATTTCAAGGATATGTCCAATAAAAGCATTTAGGGAACCGCAATAAATATCTATGACATCGCTATTCTGGGAACAGGCGAACATGCACCGAATTTGGTCCTGTACGGTACGTAGTGGTGGGATCAAAGGTGTGACTGGTTTGCGAGAATGGCCACGTGGCACTCTAAGTCGAAATCTTTCAGATAGCTGCAGACAATCAATTTGATTTCGAAACAAGCAAATGTCTTCTATTTGAAATTCATCGTGAAAATAATCAAAACATATGAATGTGATGTAAATATAGAACTTTGAAAGATACCACCTACAAATATTATATTGTAAGCGTTACAAAGTTTAACACCAAATCTGCGGCGGTAAGTGATTATGGAAATGAATCTTCCAAACAACCCGAAACTTCGATTTGTAAGTTATGAAGCGTTTGAGAGTCTACATTGAATTTTGTAAGGACGTAATAGTTTTACCTGGTTGGCTTTCGCTCTTAGAGTTTGTATTTTGAATGTGTATTTAATTAGAAATACTTCGAACTTGTGTGTATATGGAAGCGGAATAATACTTAATTCAATAGATGCTTGAGTGCGTAAGGCTGAAACGCGGAGATAAAACCATATATGCAAGAGGGCAATGCACCTAGTGTCCCTGAATATAGGCTAAGACATATCCCTCGACCACTGTGGATATGCGGTGGTCACGGAGGCGGTGTAGCTTTTTACATCAGGCGTGGCCTGAATGTTAGTACTATTGACCACCCCATCATCGTATGGTGGAGCAGATGTGGTTGAAGTTGAGAGTAAATGGCAATAAGTTAATTATTGGAACTGCTTACCGACCGCCTAGGCTTGACGTGAATTTATTTCTAGATGCTTTGACAGATACTATATCTACATTTTCAGACTATGACTATCTTATTTTATTGGGTGATTTTAACATTAATTTGTACTATAATACTGACAGCAAAAATAATGCATTTAATTTGTTTTTACATTGTATGGGTTTAAAGCAGGTAGTATCTGACTCGACGCATTTCACGGATACTAGTGAGACACTGATTGACGTAGTGTGTACCAACGCTCCTGTGCGTAGCGTGTCCGTGGACTCTGTAGGCGTAATTAATGGCCATGCCTTCATTACAGTCGAGTTTATCTTTCGCAAACCTAAAATTTTACCCAAATTGATATGCTATAGGCCGTTGAAGGAAATCAATAGGGATCTATTGGAGCAAGATATAGCCAATATCAATTGGCACAGAATGGGGTTGTTGAACGGTATTGACGACATTGTTGAGGATTTCACAAAAGTATTAAATTTTATGTTTGATTTACATGCACCTATGACCACGAGGGTAATTCGTGAGCTGCCTGCCCCTTGGCTTACCAATAATGTGAAGTTTATGATGCGACTGCGAGATAGAGCATTAAAAACGGCGCGTATTACTCGGGATCTCGTTCACAAGCAGTTTTATAAGGACCTTAAAAAGCAAGTAGATGTGGCGATTTTTAATGCAAAAAGAAATGTTACTTTCATCTTAATATTAATTCTAATATTCAGAATCCAAAAGCATTATGGAAAAATTTAAAAACCCAGTTGAAATCCCATACAGTGACGGAAATTCCTTTACATTTAAGCGACTCCAACCTCATTAATAATAACTTCTTAAATATCCCTGGCAATTTGTATACCTCGATATCCCAATTATGTTATTACGAATTCAATCGTTTTGGAGATAACACATTTTCTATTAAGACAGTCGACTCAGACTTAACTTAAGGTATTGCAGGGTATAAGATCATCTGCTACAGGTATAGGCGGTTTGTCCATAGATATGATTAATTTAATTTTGCCACAGGCACTTGATTTAATCACTACTATAGTGAATAAATCCATCCAGACTGCAAAGTTTCCAACTCTATGGAAGACGGCTATTGTTAAACCTTTACCAAAATCAAATAATATAACTTCAGTTAAGGACTTAAGGCCGATCAGCATTTTGCCTTGCCTGTCAAAAGTACTTGAAAAAGTAGTTAGTTTACAACTTACTAGCTATCTTGAAATGCACAGCATTTTGCCAGTCAAACAATCTGGCTTTAGAAAGAAAAGGGGTACAACTACGGCGTTGCTTGACGTTACTGACAACATCATAGCTGCTCAGGATTTAGGACAAGCCACGATACTGGTGTTACTCGACTTTTCTAGGGCTTTTGATGCTTTAAATATTTCACTTTTGATGTCCAAGTTGTCATATTACGGGTTTGATCACTCTACGGTACGATGGTTTAACTCGTATCTGAGTAACCGCTCTCAATTTGTAGAGGTTCGCAATAGTGATGGATCAACTTCTCGGTCAGATGCTAAACCCTTAAATAGGGGTGTAGCTCAAGGTTCTGTGCTAGGACCAATTTTATTTAATATTTACAGTGCGGACATAATACATACTATAAAATATTGTAATTATCATATATATGCGGACGATGTTCAGATTTATTTATCTTTTAAACCTAACGAAACGCAATTAGCTGTGGATAAAATTAATGCAGATTTGTATAATAGTTCTTAATGCTTCCAAAACGAAATTCATGATTTTGGGATCTAAGGGTCAGGTCAATAAAGTAAGCCAGAAAAATCCCTATATTGCTATGAACGGCTCTGCCATAGATCGAGTGCTGGAAGCACGTAATCTTGGACTCATTATGGATGATGCGTTGAGGTTTGAGCGACATGTCTCAGATGTAGTTCGCAATTGTTTTTACCGCATAAAGTTATTGTATAAACTAAGACAATATCTTAGCACTGATCTTCGTGTGCAACTAACTGACTCGCTTGTTCTTTCCAAGTTTAACTACCTCGACGTGGTGTACGGGCCCAGATTACTGACGAAAACCTCCAGCCTCATTCAAAGAGTGCAGAATGCATGTGCACGGTTCTGTTTTGATATCCCGAGACGTGGTCATGTAACACCATTTTTAAATGCAGGCAATTTATTAAAAATGAAGTGGAGAAGTGGTGTTCACTTGGCCACTCTTATGTTTGGGATTGTCAAAGACAAAGTGCCAGAATATTTGTTTGAGAAGTTGGAATGGATGGCTGAAAATAAAGGATATGCTAGCAGAGAATTAGGGCAACCATTGCATATACCTAGGCACAGAACTACTGCATTTAGAGGCGGCTTTTGGTATAATGCTACCAAGTGCTGGAATAATTTACCCCTCCACTGCGTAAGCTAGGTGGTGTAGGTAGCTTTAGGAGAAACTTGAAGAAGTGGTTTTTATCTGAACAACAATCCAGCACGTAATTTTCATCCTTATTTATATATTCTATATATTATACTTATTATATCTAAATTATTGACTATAATATTATCTGTTGTTATATTGTTATTTGTGAACTGTTATCCTATATTTCCCTAGCCTAACTCATATTATTAGTATTTATTATATATTGTACCTACTATGGTAATCGTCCGTGACAAGCTCTTGGGTTTCAGCTGAAAAACAGCGCTGCGGTCAGCCGAAGCACAGGCTGAGCTGTGACCTTTTAGACACACTGAAAAATATATACCTTTTTTTTTTTATTCTTGTTTGTATTTTGGTTTTTTTTTTAATGTCAAACTTAGTTATCTTTTTATTGGTGTGTCTAATAAATGTTTTCTTTCTTTCTTTCTTTTCTTTCTATATATAAACCGTTACGTGCAAATCGGTGTCACTCACGATGGGTTCCGTGCCACCATACAAGACTAACTTAACGCGCATGGCCACCCCTGCAAAGTCACTTTTCTGAAAAATTGACTTTTCATTTCCAGACTGGAATGAGCAGAACGCAAATCAGCCAAAAAAGGGTATTTTAAGAATACCGAAATTCTTTTTCGCATGCTTTTTATTGGGTTTTCCTGTGCCTATGGAATAAAATCTAAAGGCCGGCGGAAATATAGGGAAGCGCAGCGGAGACTATATTTCCCTGTTAATTTAAATGTCATCACGAAACTTGGCAATAATTTGTATAGTAACAATAGAATAATATCGTACCTCTAAGCGAGTCTGAAGAAGGAGTTTGAAAGGAGCTTACGGTGTGTTTTATTACAGCCCTAACCGGATTTTTATGATAATAAGCCTATATTGCATTAAGAATTGGCAGGATCTCCGGTGTGCAAATATCTTAATTAAATCGAGAGCAGCATTTGAGAACGGTGTTGCTAAATCATTTGTAAACATGCAAACGTAGTTGTTAAGTTTATATTTGCACACCAATGACTCTCTTTGTCTATCTCACTCTCTGTGTTCTCAGTGTTTGATATAATCCATCAGTAGAGAGGTCATCCGCTTCACAGATCTCACAAATGTTTTGTCAACTTTTTTCATTAGATGTCCAAGGGATACTGATGTATTCGTATCTCGAATTTTGTTGTTGCCAGTTGATAGTGAAGACAGCAACTTTCATATGTTACAAATGGTCTGACTTGTTGGTCAAATAGTTAGTGACTTCAGAGTCACACAAAAATTCGAGCCCAGCACCTTCGGAGTAACCGCCAGCCGCTACGCCGTAGGTGGTGGGCTCGACTTTTTATGCAGGACAAATCTTTTCGTGATGAGCAAGATGATTAAAATTTGTTCTGTGACTACTACGTATTATTTATCTAAAATATGAGTGTATTGATAAATAAAAAGAAAGTCCCCGCCACCTTTCTGTCCGTATGAATGCGATAAACTCAACATGTATCGAAGCAGAGGCGTAATATTACACCCACATTTCGCCATGAATTTTTAGGTCCCACGTAAAAGGGGGCGAGAGTATTGCCGTTACCGAGCACATCACCAGACTCCGTGCTGCTACTGAGAATTTGGGAAAACCCAGTAACACTTTGCCTGACCCGAGAATCGAACCCGGGACCTCCGATCAGCAGTCGCATACGCTATTCACTGGACCACGGAGGCAGTCGAATTTTTGTAAGGTTTTCAATCCACACACGGATTTTTCATTTACCTCATCGCCATAGCACATGCCGTAGTAGTTTGTGATCTAAAATCGTTTGTGAGTTTACCGGTGAAATAATTATTATATGAATACGATGCTGTAAATAAATTACTATCATCACATGGTGATAGCAGTAATAAATCTATCTATTAATGTCTATCGTCTCGCGGGTTTTACGTACAAAATAGGTATTTCTAACGTTAGGTTTATTAACTGATTTTACTGTAGGTACAGCTATAGATATTTCAATATCAATAAAGGTTAATATTAGTTAGTCTCGTTGGTCTCGCGGCATAAATGTGCGCGTGGGATTGGGAGGTCTCGGGTTCGATTCCCGGGTCGGGAAAAGTGTTAGGTTTTTCCGTTAGGAAATTCTCAGTAGCAGCACGGAGTCTGGTAATGTGCCCGGTACAGCAATAGGCTCGCCCTCTTATTACGTGGGACCTAAAATTCATGGCGAAATGTGGGTGTAATATTACACCTCTGCCTACCCCTTCGGGGATACAGATGTGAGTCTATAAATAAAATAAATAAAAAATAATATAACGGGTGTTCATTTCTAAAAAAAATAAGAAAAGAGAGCATAATGAAAGTATTTCATTAAAGCCTTAATTGCCATACAAAATAGTCGCTATATTACGAAATTATACGATAGTTAATGTAGTTAGTACGTAGTTGATAAAACACCCGACTAAACTAGTAGGTATTTATTCATTTCGAGGTAAACGTCGCTAGCCGTCAAAAATGTGTCTGAGTTACAATGAAGTCTGGTCTACACATAACGTGTAGTAACATAGGCTATATTTTATTTAAGAAAAAATAGGGGTCCGTAAGGTATTTCGGTTTTTCGGGTACGCGAACTAGTTCCCTCAGGGCGCGGGTGAAACCGCGGGGAACGGCTAGTATTAAATATATATCATATTGACAGGCTTAAATTTTTCACTGAACTCAAGACCGGTCAAAGTCAATGCCATTTTATTTTATCTATTTGGACAGAACATAATATGCCATGCTAATCTTAATATATAAAATCCTTGCGTTACTGACTGACTGACAGACACGCTACAGCCGAAACTATTGGGCGCAGGAAGCTGAAATTTGGCATGTATGATCCTTGGGGACCGTAGGGGTGCACTAAGAAGGGATTTCCCGAAATTCCCACGGGATCGGTCAAAACGGGAAAATTTAAAAAATATGCAGGCGTAGCTGCTGGCGTCCTCTAGTATTAGATATATTTTCAGCTGGCAAATAAACGCAAAAATATTAATGTCAAACTTAGTGAATTGTAAACTTACACATATTAAATTGTTTCATTCATATCAGAAATAATGGCAAGCTCATTCAATCTATCGGTGGCACGAAAGCTATAAGTTAAAATAAATAAAATAAATTAATATTCAAAGCGATGATGTATCCTTTGGGCGCCAGAATTTAATTATAAAAATCTCCTTTCTGTCCGTTATCGAATTTGAAGCACGAATTCGGTGTAAGTATTGGTACAAATTATAAGCTCTGAACGAAATAGTTCCAATTTGTTCTTTTAGTGATACTCAAGCCAGCGCCCTATAAAATGGTAAGAAGCGATTGTCATTATAGACATATTATTTGTTATTCTTTAATTGTGTTCTCATAGCCTTACAAAAGCTATGCAGCATATTACTGGCCGCGCGCCGGGAAAAAAGAAGGAGCGAGAAAAAACATATACCATAAAAACATTACTTGTCAAAAATACCAAGTCTCGCGACCGGAAAAAGTTGTGAGATCCATGAAATACCAAGTCAGTTAATTAAAAATCTTTAATGTTTTAAATAAATATATTGACTCGGCCATCGCCTGAAAACACAATATATCTCATAAGTAATACATATATAAATTAGATTGTTTAATGCGATTGCCTTGCGAACAATTGTTGTATTTCATTCAAACGAAAAAGTATCTGTAAAATAGTTGTTAAACATATAACGCACCATAGTGTTAAAGAAAAACAAGGCGACCACTTAAACGAACACGCCAACCCTACCCATAACTTTATGCTTAGACGTAACTCTATACAATTTATCTATCAACCTTACCAATTTCAATCGATACCCTAACTTTAACGTGCTCAATACTTATTGAATTGTATTCTTCTATTCAGTAATTTACTGGAGAAGCGAAGCACTGGTTTCGAATCTGTAATAAACTACTAAGTACTTGTACTGAGTTTTCTCATCACTTGGGTCACACAAAAATAATTTGTAAAGGCGACGCGGACGGACCTCGCCTATCGGAGCGTACAAAAGGACTGGTGGATTCACTTTCTGAATTGTTTACACGGCGTGATGTGGGTGAAACTGACATCTAGGCGCTGAGAACTAAATCAGCATATTCAAACGATTGTAGTCCTATCTCGATCTCAACAAGAAACTGCTTTTGTCTAGAACTTATCTTAGATCAGTTAGTCCTATACAGAGTAGTAATAAATTGATAAAGTTTGTGGACGGCCCGGTGCCTAGATAAGTAGTTGGATATCAGATGGCCCTAACTTCTTGATCCATGAGAATTGATTATCATGCGTGTGGCCTAGGATCTTTGGATAATCTAAAGAGTGATTTTAGATCTTATGAACTCTAAGTTTAGCGTCATTTTGAATCAAGGCATAGATAGAATCTTCCTATTAAAATCGGACAATCAGGACCTATCTTATATTCTGAATCTACAAAATCAAAGTTTTATTTTTGCTTTCGCCCTTGAAAATGACACTTCCACCAGCAGAGCTGTTATTATACCTCCTGCAGCTGTTCTCTAACTATTTGAGCAAGCCAGAGTTAAGATCATGCGAGCGTTCTTTGTATTCCACTACAACCAACCAGTAATATCAAGCAGGAGACGAGGCCGGTACCGCTGTATCTCCACGAAGCTGTCCTGCGACTTTTGTTTCATGCTGTAACTCATTTTGCTTTGTTTATATCATAAGTTAAAGATAATGTTTGAAGGCTGTTTTATTGGGGTCTCTAAGATAGCGTACGTCTCATGATGAGAAAACGGCTGCCCTAGCGGGATTTATCAATTGTCATAGATACGCCAAATATCAAGCTCCCACTGAAGACTATTAATATTATAAGTGGTTCTAAGTTTTACGACCTTGCCACAATTTAAACTTGGCACCTCAACAGTTTTGAGAACTAATGGATAGACTCAGAATGTAATAAGTATCCGGTATATTCGCTTTGAATTACATTAGTTTTATGTTACTCTATATCTAAGTGAGATTATATTAAGCTTTGCATTAGTTGAATAACTTGTATGAGAGGAATTTAATGACACCTTTAAGTACCTGTTACTGAGATACAATATTTGTAGCGCTCATAGTGTGACTTACCTTTTTTATCATCTGTTAATACTATACTGATCTAAGCGAAGTAAAGCAACGTTGGTAGAGAGAGGACACCATTTGAACGGGTGACCGCTCATTTTGACATTTACATTAGAGCGCTACCATGCTTCGTATAGCACATACGGCAGGTCGTGTGTCATAAAACAAAATCACCCAATATGGGATCAGCTTTAGTACAAACAAATATCAGATTTCGAATCGAAGCGCAAATGTCTCAACATGAGTGTGATAGAGACATTATAATAATGTAGAATGATAGCTGAGTGGAGAGACCGACAGACTGATACGCAGAGGGTCTCGGGTTCGAAACAACGGCACGCACCAATGACTTTTCGAAGTTAAGTGCGTATTCAATTGTTATATATCGCTTGCTAATCGGTGAAAGAAAACATCGTGAGGAAACCTGCATGTCTGAGAGTTCTCCATAATGTTCTCGAAAGACATGTGAAGTCTGCCAACCCGCACTTAGCCAGCGTGGTGGACTATGGCCTTACCCTTCTCAGAGTGAGAAGAGGCACGTGCCCAGCAGTGGGACAGTTTAAAGGGCTGATGCTGAATGCTGAATGCTGATATGCTAAATACGCCATATTAATCAAATACAAACTGTTTATGAATTTCTAAGCGATTACGCTAAATCAGACTTGTAAATGTACAAGTAAAATTCCTACCCTAAAACCCACTAGAAACTCTCAAATAACATCAACGGCTTAGACCCAATATATTCTATAAAATGAACAGTACAATTTTCAATCGTTATGATGCAATAAAGCGTCTTGAAACCTGATCTTTTTGCGTAACAGAATCCCCATAATGATACTTATTAGGTGATAATGTCGTGGATTTTGGCGTAACGCCAGTAAAGCAATATAATATGAATTTTGGTATAACAATATAAGCGCGTCGTTTTACGTGTCCTCTGAAATATCAATTTATTTGCGCTTTACCCGTATAGAATGTTGATACGAATATTTAACTTAGAAAAATATGTCTGGACAGGGTCGCGCATTCAATTCTAATCTGCGTTTTTTATTTTATATTTATTAGTCCGTTGCAGCCATTTCACATAAATATCAAACATAAAAGCATACACGATATATGATAAAGGAGAATGACCAAAACTGGGCTATTTTGTGGCACGTTTGCTTCTAAACCATTCATATATGGATTTTTTTTTTATTTTATAATTTTATATATATTAATTTTATGTTAAAGCGTATTGGATTTTTAGTTCTAAAATAAAAGTATCTGCGTTGTTCCGGTCGTGACATCGCCATTTCATATTCAAAACTCATTAAGCATATTTCGGCAAATATTTACAGTTTCTTGCAAACTCCTTTTAATAGGGAAAAATAACATTCACAGTCAAACAGTGTGACATAGCAAAAGTTCTAATAAGCAAAATAACACCAAAATCTTATGATATTTTGAAACATGTATTGTGGTGAACTATTTTCTATAAATAATATGTTTATCCTTTTTGCACGAAATAATGTTTTGTACATGTTTTGTATTTATCGAAAATATGCGAACATATTTTTATTATACTGGCATCCATAATGTCTTACGTCAGTTATCTTGTCATGTAAACAGTCAAATTTATTTTTCACCTATGCCAGAAGCGCAGTTCTTAAGAATTTCGTGTGCCGATTCCAAGTGGGGACTGTCTCCAGTTTAGTTCGTAGTTGGTGCCGTGGGCGGCGTTGGCGTCGTTCTGAGTCTCTCTTGCTCTCGCAGTTAAGATACACTCGAGGAACGTTCGTCTCTCTTGCTCTCGTAGAGACAGCTGTCACAGCGTGACTGCTACGCCGCCAAGCGGCAATTTAGGTCACAGAAAGTTTGTCTTCAGAGCGCCCATAGGAAATGTATTTTACAGGTAGTAGAGCCATGCTGATTTCAGCATAAATGGGCCGACTTGACCGGGGAAGTACTGCCCCCTCACAGAAAATCGACGTAAAGTATCAGTACCTAAACTGTTGCGTTTCGTGCGGTGAGTGAGAGTGCCGGAGGCCCTATCCCCTATTCCTTCTCCCTCATCCCACTCCTCATCCTATCCCTTTTCCCCACCCCAAGGGGCGGCAACGCACTTGTGACTCCTGTGGTGCTGCTTGTGTCCATGGGCGGCGGTAATTGCTTACCATCAGGCGATCCGTCTACTCGTTTGCCGCCTATTACTATAAAAAAGGAAATGTAAATAGCTGAGGTCTTTGCCTATGCTAATATCTCTTTAGTAATGTGGAAACTAAGTAATTTACTGTTCTTTATATTGACTTAAGCAATCCTTTGTGGACCAAACAAGTTTATTTCGTGTTGTCAAGACTCGTGGGTTGACTAAAGTATGAGACAGGCTTTATTGGTAACATTAGCCTGTCGTCTGGACGTAGAACAACTAGCCGTAGTGAGGATTGCGGTTGTGTTAACTCTTCTTTTGCTGTACCTCGGCAGCAACACGTCCGTTCTTTGGATAAGTTAACTCATTCGGCGCTCAATATTTTGACATCATGGATAGCGGCAGTCTGTGTAAGTGTTGTTTACTTCTCTTCTCAATTCTTACAATTCTCTCGTGTTCTCCTCACCAAATATTCAGACGGACTTTAATTCTTTGTTTCAGGAATTTAATGGAGTCTTATGTTTAGAATGCTTCACAATAATTGAAGCTGTTGTAATTTCTGAGGTCATACCTGCACCACATTATGGTATACGATATACAAACTCCTGTAAGTTATGGTAGTTTTCTCAAAATATTAGTACGTTAGATTATGATGTAGAAGATTCTTAATAAGAAGAGTTTAGTGATCTAGAATAAATAAGACTTGTAAATAATATTGTACTAATGGATTTCTTAGCTGTGTATCTAACTTTATTATTATTTGAAAACTTATTGTTTTTCTTAACTGTATTCTTTTTTTTTTCTTTTTTTTGTGTCGGGTTGGAAAATCCTCATGGAGTCCCTCCGCCCTGGGGGGAAGGGCGAAGGGGACTGTCAGACTCTTACTGACTAAAAACCAACCCGTGTTCCTCATGTACCCGTGTGTCGGAGGTTCGGGTATCGCCGCGGCATTCCTCGCTATCCCCGACGGGTATTTGCCTGCCAGATGGTCAGGCGGGCCCCGAACGATATAACGATATACAAACTCCTGCTTCATTTTAGATGATTTATTTGAAGAAGATGTATTATAACAAATAAAATGAAAAGTAACATAACAACTGTGTTTCATTTACCTATTAAGCATAAAACAGTGTAGTTTTAATGCTAACTTTTTAATAAGGTCCAAAGGAATGAGCTTATTTTTTGCGAAGTAGCCTCACTGAAAATCTCATGAATTGTACCACATGGTATTAAGAATTCTCAGTAAGAAATATATCGAACTGAAAAAGCCCCAAAGTAATATAATGTACAAGCGTTTGCTTCGTAGCTCCACTCGTTGTGACAACTATTTTCTCATCACTATGTTATAATATACATAGAGGCTTATAATAAATGCCGGTAAATGATTAAATCATATCATCAAAGTCCTAGCGTTATGTCGGTTGCATCTAAGACTGCAACGCCTAGGAGCCCTGGGTCCGCTTACTAGACTAACCAGATATGACAGAAGATTAGCTTTTCCATAGAGCTACTTCCGTCTGACCGCCACAACCCAAAGGGATAGCGATATTGTATGGTTTAGACCAGTACCTATGCGTTTATTTGAGGACACTGACTCCCCGTAACGACACGCGACGTTGAAAGATCTTCATGACAACTTGGACCGACGGCTTAACGTACCTACACTCGGCACGGGCGATAATTAACTAATTTGCTACTACTAATATGATAAAATCTTATAACTATTACAAAACTTAACCTCCAAATATTTGGAATCTTAAATGTCTGAAATCTAAGAGCTGCCGTCGAATTTCGTATTTATTTTTTCCTGATTTAATTACGATTATATTTTCTATGTATATATAAACAATCAAGAAGCAAAATTAGCCCAACTTCCATACAAAATTGGTCATTCTCCTTTAAGTTGGACAGTGTGAACACGGACTTCTATGTATATCTATATTATATACAATATCCTCCGTGGTCCTGTGGAGAGCGTATGCGACTGCTGTTGGGAGGTCCCGGGTTCGATTCCCGTGTCTGGCAAAAGTGTTACTAGGTTTTTCCAAATACTAGTAGTAGTAGCAGAACGGAGTCTGGTGATGTGCCCGGTAACTGCAAAAGGCTCGCCCCCTATTATGTGGCACCTAAAAATTCATAGCGGAATGACGGTGTAATATTACACCACTGCCACCCCTTCGGGGATACAGGCGTGAGTCTATAAAAAAATTAAAAAATATACATTTATTTTAAGAACATTGTGGAGAAAAAGCAGCACATGCTAGAAGAAAATACTAGCTAGTACTTTTATACTTAAGGTCATTACTAGAAATCGACTTTGGTCATTAATCAGCTTTAATTCTGAGTAAAAATACATAATTATTTATACGTACTTCATAAACTAAACAAAACGTACTTTAGAATCTTGAGTGCTTATTTCTTTGCTCAGACACTTAACTAGGACTTTATCGCCTTTTATCTCAAAACTTAGGATAACCGCAAGTTTATATTTTCAGGATATTGACAGAAAACCAGTTTCAATCAGTGAAAAGTATTTAAAAAAAATTGAAATAAAATGGGGAAAATAGTGAAAAAGGACTGCATAATCTTATTTGTTGACTTTTTTTCATAAAATTGGAGTTCCGATTATCAATAAACAAACTCAATCTTAAAATACTCTCTTTGTTAAAGCTATAATCAAATGATTCAAATTGAAATTACAATCCTAAATCTGTCAGTCTTTAATAGACTGTCAAATGTTGCTACGTGCTCCGAATAATACGTAACTTTTACATCCGAACTTCAGCCACCATGGTCCATTTAGTTAAGCCGTGTCTGTGCGGAACTTTAAACCCGTCTAAAGCGCATAAACAAAGTTAAAATTTACAGTACCATAGCTGAGTATTGACGACTCCAATATTATCAGCTATTTGACCACCGCTGACAAATTAACTCTAATTCGAATACAAAATGGGCGAAATTTAGTACATGTAGTAGCATAGCATAGTTCAGAATACTGCTTACAATTTTCTGGAAGCTTTCGTGCTGAAAATGACGTTCTATGGCGTGCCATTAGGAAGGCCTATATCCAGCAATGAACTACGAGAATGCTTAAAGTCGTTCGTAGGATAAGCTCAATGGAGAAGAGTATAATGCTTTTCTGACATACTGCTTTTGTAAATGTAAGAACAGAATATTTTAGGTAATGTAATGATAGCTGAGTGGAGAGCCCGACAGACTGCTACGCAGAGGGTCTCGGGTTCGAATCCACGGCACGCACCAATGACTTTTCGGAGTTAAGTGCGTATTAAAATTGTTCATTATCGCTTGCTAAACGGTGAAGGAAAACATCGTGAGGAAACCTGCATGTCTGAGAGTTCTCCATAATGTTCTCGAAAGACATGTGAAGTCTGCCAACCCGCACTTGTCTTAACAGGCGTGGTGGACTATGGCCTTACCCATCTCACAGTGAGAAGAGGCCTGTGCCCAGCAGTGGGACAGTATAAAGGGCTGATGATGGATGAATGATCTAAAAACAGATCAACACCCGACAAATATATTGATAGCCATCACATACACTTTTCACTCAAAAGGCGATAATAGATTTTTGTAAGTCATGCTTTTTTATGGTAATAGGCGGCAAACGAGCAGACGCATTGCCTGATGGTAAGCAATTACCGCCGCCCATGGACACAAGCAACACCACAGGAGTCACAAGTGCGTTGCCGCCCCTTGGGGTTGGGAAAAGGGATAGGATGAGGAGTGGAATCAGGGAGAAGGGATAGGGGATAGGGCCTCCGGCACTCTCACTCACCGACCGAAACGCAACAGTTTAGGTACTGTTACTTTACGTCGATTTTCTGTGAGAGGATAGTACTTCCCCGGTCGAGCCGGCCCATTCATGCTGAAATCAGCAAGGCTCTACTAACTTGAAATGCTTAGCAAAAAAATGGTGGTAAAATATGTCGTTTCCATAGTTATCTGTCTAAATATTTAAAACTACTTCTTTCTGGCCTTATTACTCCGAAAAAGTATCAGCAATATGTCATCACCATGACGTTCCTAGTTTAGATTTAAATCATGGTTGCCCTACGTGTACGTGTCTAATGGATTGGATTTTGTGTAAGTATACCTGCATTACTTGAGTTGTTAGTTGACGGGTGCTGCTAGTGCATTGTGCTTACAGCTAATAGTCGTTTTCAGTAAAGGTACTTGCTGACTAGGTTGTGTGGCGTGTTGTTTTGTATGTCTCGCGAGCTGGTGGAAGTGAAACTGAATTATTGTTATCGAAGGCATCCACATTCATTATTCATCCTTAAAATGTCAATTTTCAGCTTTAAATACATCGGACTTGGACAACAAAGGCGGCTTTGGTGAAAAACAATTTCTTTTTCATAATAAATTTTGTGTATTTTTTTGCATTTAGTGCGTCTAGAATACGATTACTTATAAGAATAACGATACCAGTAACCATTCGCTGTTATTGATAATCTCTATGTGTTAACTAAAAGATAAACAAAACCATTACTGATAAGACATTACTTTCTAATGACTCTTGGAAATAAGAGCATCACAAAAACACAAAATATAATTGTCAACTTTTGGAAATACAATATTATGAGGCATAGTAAAACTACTTCCTTAGTCGAATTGCTGCAGTTTGAGTATAATCCTCCGTCGATGCGGAAATCGCGCTGCACTTTCGTGCATGAGTATGTAGCCTTACTTTTATCTACGGTGTTAAATGTACACGTTTATCGCGCACTTGTATTTCTTGCGTGAAATATAAAGTTTGTATATTATTGTTGTTTGTTCTAAGGTCGCGTATGATGAGCTGAATCTGCTTCTACGTGTTTAGTGTCCATACATACATAATTTTGGGCTTGTTTAGATGAATGATAATGATTTTGAATGGCGAAGTACTATTCACCAAGTGGATAGTTTTAGATATTTTATACATACCTACTACTAAAATATATAATATGATCACATATTTTAATAATGACTTAGATACGCGCACATGCAGTCGGCTTACATGGTGCAGTTGTTTCCATGCCTGTAGTAACTTGATCTTTCAATAATATTAATAATTTAATTCTGTCTACGAAAATGGTTGAATGGTTAGTGACATGGCATGTTTCTGTGTCCAACATATGTTTATATTCCAACGGAAGAAAACAAAACAAATCAGACATAATCTTTACACATGATATTCCTAAAGCTATAATAGAATAAGTGTTACTTACTAGGTTTTTCCGAATTCTCAGTAGCAGCACGGAGTCCGGTGATGTGCCCGGTAACGACAATAGGCTCGCCCCCTATAACGTGAAACCTAAAAATTCATATCGAAATGTGGGTGTAATAGTACACCTCTGCCTACCCCTTCGGGGATACAGGCGTGAGTCTATAAATAAAATAAAAATATATAAGTCCAAGAATACATAGATTTGTTTCCGAGTTCTTGTTTCAGTTTCATTACATAAATAATAACTGGATCGCCTAACGTCGCACTGTGTTTCGTGTAGAACAAGCTAGCTGGACAAAAGTCATTGTTTAATTACCATGAATTTATTACCTTACCCTCTAGTTACATACCCATGTGCCCCAATTCTAAAAATTGTTTTGCACTAGTGTCAACTACTGATAAGGTAATGGGGTTACTATAAAAAGAAAGGGTTAGAAAATTACTTATAAATTTTTGCACTTACCGAAGTAACGTCATATTATGTCAGTGAGCTTCAGTTTTTTTAAAAGTGTTAATGATGGATCTTCAAGTTAAAGGTATGTACTTCTAATTTCTAACAAGAAATTGGATATACTTTAAATGCATTTTTTTTAAAACCTCGGGTTAAAATAAATAATGTTATATTTTGATGATTTGCTCAATTTATCAGACTACAAAGTACTTGTACCCTCATGAACCCGAGCTAGAAATGATATATATTATAGCCATATCTGTTAGCTTTAAAATTTTTGTCATCTTAACCTGCGCATATGAGTACAACTTTGTAATTTTGTCTGTTTTTTCAGAATACGAATTCTCAGTCAAATGCATGAAAGCAAGAAATAAAAATTAATTACTCCTATAAAATTTTTAACTTACTGTTAGAACTTCTTGTTTAGTTCATAGAGTAAACCATAATAATGTTAGCAGTCAAGTTACTGTGGTGTCACCTTTTGTGTGGCTGTCATTCTGTATGTCAAGACGTGATTTTCTATTTCTGCTTTTACTATACAATATATCTATTTACATCCTCAAGAGACTATTTTATTCCACTGCAGTATAAACAGGTTATGGGCCGCATGCCGTGAATCGGTAAGATAACAAAATAAAAAATAAAAATCTGCCGACTCGACTCAAAGAAATTTTCTCTTACGTGAAGATCGTTTATAGAAAATGGCGACTGATAGTAGTACTGCGGGTTCTTCATCTCATGCATCGAGTAGCTTATCCATCGAAAAATTGAAAGGTATAGAAGATTACTCTTCGTGGAAATGAATGAAAAAAATGAATGTGGAGTTGTGGGATTACGTCGAATCTGATAATAAGGGTACTACGGCCCAAAAGCAGAAGGCTTTATCTAAAATCGCGTTGTCGGTGACGAATGCAGCTATTCCGCATATTAGAAAGGCAAAAAGTGCGCATGAGGCCTGGAACAATCTCCAGAAGGCGTACGAGGACAAAGGTCTGTCTCGCAGGCTAGGCCTGCTAAGAATGTTGTTTGCGACGAAGCTTAGTGAGTGCGAGAGTATGGAGGCATACGTGAACAAGATCACTGAAATCTCACAACAGCTCAGTGAGATAGGGTCAGCGCTTGAAGACGACTTTGTAGCCGTGGTGATGTTGAGCGGTTTGCCATCCGCAATCTTCAATCTTGCTCGCGAGATAGACAGCAGCGGAGACGAGCCGCAGACGGTGCAGGAAGGTGCAGCCCTGACGCGGACAACTGGCGGCTGGCGATGCAAGATGAGTATAAGTCATTTCTAGTAAATAAGTGCTGGACTTTGACTGATAGAGTTGAGCAAAAACCTATCAAATGCAAGTGGGTTTTTAAAAAGAAACGTGGTGTAAACGGCGAGCTTTTAAAGTTTAAAGCGAGACTAGTCGCTAAGGGGTTTACACAACGACAAGGTGTGGATTACCACGAAACCTTCTCGCCTGTGGTGCGATTCTCTAGCATTCGCGTGCTACTAGCTATTGCTGCCGAGTACAACATGGATATAGATCACCTGGATGTGAAAACTGCATACCTTAATAGTGACCTCCAGGAAACCGTTTAGATGGAACAGCCGGATGGCTTTATAATCAAGGGTAAGGAGGATAAGATTTATAAGCTTAATAAGGCTATCTACGGTTTAAAGCAGTCGGCCAAAGCGTGGTACGAGAAAATTAATCGTGTGTTATGTGAAAAATTAGGGTTCACTAAGTGTTTGTCTGAACCCTGCGTATTTTTCAGGTCGGGGGATACAGGATTGGTTATTATTGCGCTTTACGTAGATGACATTTTATTATTTTCATTTTTAAATTCGTCGGGAAAGGCTAAAATCAAGAAAAAATTAAATATCGAGTTTGAGGTAACTGATTTAGGGCCAGCGAGCCACGTGTTAGGAATGAAAGTAAGTAAGCTTAAGGACGAGGTAAAACTTGATCAATCTCATTTCATTGAAAGATTATTGTGCAAGTTTAAGATGGAGGAATGTAAACCATCTCCGACACCGATGGAAGTTGGTGTGAAACTCACAAAAACTGAGAAATCGAGTGACAGTCATAATTACGACTACAGAAGCCTAATTGGATCACTCATGTATATTGCAGTTGGTACGCGACCGGACGTTGCACATGCGGTGAGATATCTGAGTCAGTTTAATACCTGTTATGACGCTTTTCATTGGAAGGCAGCAAAGAGAGTTCTTCGCTATTTAAAAGGTACGCAACATTTATGTTTAACCTTTGCGAAAGGCGGTATGGTGATAAATGCATTCGCTGATGCTGACTGGGGACATCGCGCATATGTACATTCGTGCACCAATGGCGTGGCTCCATTCTTGACGCATTTAGGGAATGCGTCAAGAACGGAGCCACGCCATTGGCATTCCACCCGCGCCTCTCCCCGCACCTCGGGGGCCTAAAAAATGATTTCTGCGCAGTGGTCATCTTTCATGAATCGACCTATACCACAGGAGTCTTTCTACCAATATATCACTCAACACTCAGGACCCATTCGTTCCCCGTTGATTCTTCCTTTGTTGACTTTTCGAAGCTATGTCAGAATTAAATTGTTTATTATCGTTACTTAGTTGAAAGTTGAAAGAAAATGTTCGCGACAGACATAAAAATAGTGCCAGTGATTAGTGTAATACATAACTGCAAGTGAAAATCACATAAAAATAGTGCAGACCTATCGTGCGGTATACCGAGTTCGATTCCCGGACGCTTCAAAGTGCAAAAATAACAATAGGACAGTGAAAGTACAAGAATCGGTAATAAGAATCGTCGTATAGTGCATAAAAATTAAAGTTATACGTGTGATAGTCATATGAACTGTGTTATGGATCTTATGGTGCGTTATCCTAATGTGTAATATGTGAATAAATAGTAGTTTTGTTTACATGCTCAATTTATAGTTTCCGTTCAGTAACCGTATGTAACCATCCAGCACTGAACACCTGAATAGCTACGCTATCCCTTGAAGATGATGTTTCATTTGTGAAGCCCCGATAGATAGAAGCCATACAGTCTTAGCACACATAGAACACAGTTGTCGTAGGAACACTCCACAGATACACACTACCAGCGCACTGTAGCGGACCAGCCATGGTTCGACTCCTGGCATCTGTTACAGAAAACATAGTGTGGAAACCTGTATGCTTGAAAGTTGTCCATTTTTATTCTTTATACCCGAAGGGGTAAGCAGAGGTGTAATATTAAAACGACATTTCGCTATGAGTTTTTAGGTCCCCCGTAATTGGGTCGACCCTATTGCCGTTTCCGGGCACATCACCAGACTACGTGCTGCTACTGACAATTCGGAAATATTCAGTATACTTTTGCCCGACCCGGGAATCGAACCCGGAACCTCCGATCAGCAGACGCATACGCTATTCACTGGACCACGTAAGCAGTCTTTTAATACACGGAGGCAGTTATGATTGTAGCGGGACGACCTATGCAGATATTAAACGCAGCTCCATTTTTCCTACTTTTTCTTGATGTAATCTTCACATTTGATGCTCACCGAAATAGAGATATTTTTATTTCCGTCCGTCACATAATGCTCCCACACACATGTCTTTCGAGTAGGATTATGTGTGACCATGGCAAATATGTATTTTCTTCCTTAAGTTACCTACGCAAGATTGTCGTTATTTGAAATGAAATAATAATTATATTTCGGAGTCCCGTCCCGAGACAATCAAATTAATTCGTGCTCTCACTCTTAAATCTCTTATTAGTCACGTTAATTCACTTTGAGGGGTTATTTCTCTTTTCTGACATTTAGTTTATTTTAAATCCGTTTTATTTATGGAGCATTCTTCCGCACTCAAGATTATAATTAGGAGAAAATCATAAAACATAAATGGGACTAGGAAAATAGAAGGCGTGATGTGATGTTATAAGTAAATGTTGGATTTGAAATAATACTAACAGGTTAGTCTGTAGTTTAACTTATGTAGTCTTCTTCCCGTAACTACCAGGGTAGTTACCTAACCAGCAGCTTTCTGTCCCACTGTTGAGCATAAGGCATTACATGTTGTGATAGGGTAAGACTATTGTCAACCTCGCTGTCCAAGTGCGAGTTGGCAGGAATTCACTACATAATATCTATCGAGAAAATTATATAGAAATCTCAGACAAGTTTCCTTGCTATGTTTTCATATGGCGTTGAACAATAGCAAGTGACAGCTATCAATTTAATATGCATTTCGAAAATTTGGTAGAGTGCGCCGAGGATTCGAACTAGTTTTTATCCTCTTCACTAGGCTGTCGCTGCCACAGTATAGTCAAGTATTTATTAAGTAAATTTTAATGCCAAAAATACATTTTCATGTTTTATCAAAAATCATATACTATTTGTAACCGAGAAACCAAACATCCTTTACACCTTACATTCGGTGATATCTATCCCAAAAATTGTACAGATATAATTATTAGGTACATAAATGCTACATGTACCTACTTTCATTAGATATTTATCCCAGGTAAATTACAATGTATCTATATTTTTATAATATATTATATTACACGATTACATACTGCAAATTATAGTCGTGTACCTACTATGTAGTACTATATCGGACAGTCATACAATGCGACAATGCACGTTTACGACGCACCACACCCATTTCATTAGAACAAGCTAGCTGGTCAAAATTATTTATCGAGGTATTTTGCTTCGTACGGCTTTTTTATGATCTTTTGATGCGGTATTAGCACATAACACCCAAATAAAAAAAAGGTATAGTCACGTGTACCAACAAAACAAAAAATTATAATAGCTATTTCGTATATTGACAGATAGCTGAAAAAAAAACAATAAAAAAATTACCAACAGTTATAAAATACGCAACTACTAATAATCTAGCTACATACTAATTTTACATTATTACTGCTCATTAACATTATTTATTACTTAAATAATATATGTACAGTTAAGAACCCCCCCGTTGGATCTCCACCTTGTCGTGGTGGGGGGGCTCAGTAATCGTGGTTAGGTCACCCACGGTGAAGCTAAGCGAGATACCAGGAGTGGACGCTCCGCATGGACTTGACGGAGGCCTGCGCAGGATGCGTCCAATGGTGCGGGTGCGAGGGACAGTTCTTCTGTCCCTCGCAGTCGGGCGCGGTTGTGGGAGGAGAGGCGTGACGGTGTTGCGTTGCCGCGCGCCCTATCTCCCGCGACCAAATGGGGGCGCATCATCGTTGCGTCGCGGTGGGGCCACAGAGGAAGAGGAGATGCTGTGTTGCGTTGCCGTCCTCCCTATCCTCTGCGGCCGCTGGGTGTTTTGGCGGCGGAGCCCAACACCTTCATCCACCGCCAAAGGGGTTTTGTTCGGGGCCCGCCTGACCATCTGGTAGGCAAATACCCGTCGGGGGGTAGCGAGGAATGCTTCGGCGATACCCGAACCTCTGACACACGGGTACATGAGGAACACGGGTTGGTTTTTAGTCAGTAAGAGTCTGACAGTCCCCTTCACCCTTCCCCCCAGGGCGGAGGGACTCCATGAGGATTTTCCAACCCGACACCAAAAAAGAAAAAAAGCATACAGTTAAGAAAAACAATAAGTTTTCAAATAATAATAAAGTTAGATACACAGCTTAGAAATCCATTAGTACAATATTATTTACAAGTCTTATTTATTCTAGATCACTAAACTCTTCTTCTTAAGAATCTTCTACATTATTATCTAACATACTAATATTTTGAGAAAACTACCATAACTTACACTAGAACCTACATTTATAGATGGGGGATATTATTAATTCTAAACCCTCAGTTTACTTGTCGGATTTTTGGGCGCCTCTCTTACACCATTTATTACAGGATCAGATGTGATTAGTAACATACTAAGTAAATCCCTATTCATGGTAATATGTGAATGTTTTCGAGTATTGTACTCGCAGAACCTTCTATAATCCTTATTGCGCGCTTCCTGAGCTTCTTCAGAAAGTTTCCCGATAGGTAGAAGAGCCGATTACACAATATCTTCGCTGTGCACAAGAATTTTGTGCACAGTATCAGCCATGTAATTCCACGAATAGAGACTACTAAAAACCGCCTGAAGTTTAATGTCCACACGCATTTCGTTTATAAAAATCTGTTCCTCGAGAGGGTAACGTTCAATTTTTGCCTGCCTAACACTAAAAAATGATGGAAATAACTGATGTCCTGCCCTGATACTCCACTTCCTCGTCTGTTTATAGGAGTGGCTTGTACATTTGGCGTCTACGTAGTATGCCTTCCCTTTTGACAAAAATCTGGATTCTTCGCGTACACCCACACTTCATTTAATGACTTGGCACTTTCCGGACTATGATTTGCTACTTTAAACACAGAAGCCAAATTCCGATGTCCGGATATTCGCGCTGATATTTCAGTAGCCACTACTAACTGGTTTACATCCCGCGTATGGAGAAGCTCCTCCACGTGCCTCCTTTTCGTTCTTTCACTGGCTGCAGTGAATTCTAGTGATGGACGTCCAGGAATCGAAGCCTTACTTGATTATGATGGTGTTGAGAAGTGGATTGATGCCTCTGAACGTAAAATCCCCAGTCAACCACTCAGAATTCTTAGTCAGGAAGCGATCGCGGTGCTTTCCAGAACTTGCTCATTTTTCTGAGTATTTGGATGACAATCTTCCAAGTGTAATTTTGATTTCCCTCAGAGATGCTTTCGTGAAATTTGCAAGATCATGTGTTGTCGCTACAACATCATAGAGTCTACTATTACGTTTTCTTTGGTATGTTTCTGCCATTCATCAAAAAACTTCATTCATATTCATATTCATTTATTGCCATTCCACAATGTTTGTACAGGTGTTATAGATATATACAATCTGGTTCATTATGGACCCTGTTTGGGCATAGCAAGAGTTAGGTACATGAAGTATATTCACTTAGGGTTATATAATTAAATTAAATTAGACATAGACTTATAGTATTTATACATAGTACTTAAAAGAAAAATTATACACAGCGTAATTTTATACTCAGAACAAAAACTATAAACATCTTAGTTTAACAAAGTAAAACAATAGTTTAATAAAATAAAAATATAATTATTATACCTATTCCTCCTCATTCATTGGTTAAAAATTCATCAATACTATAAAAGCATTTATTAATAAGGTGTAGTTGAAGTGCGTTTTTAAATTTATTTTCATATTCTATACGCCTTATTTCGTTTGGAATTTTGTTATATATTTTAACGCACATTGCAAATGGCCCAGAGTGAAACTTTGATAGTGAGGAGCTTGGGAGAGCAAGTTTATTTTTAGAGCGCAAACTTCGTTGCTGAGGACGTTGATCACACGCCAGTGGGAATAATGTAGGGTGCTTTCTTACAAAAAGGCATATTTCTAATATGTATATGCTGGTTAATGTTAGAATTTTTAAATTAATGAAATGTGGCCTAGTACTTTCTATGCTATCTACGTTTTTTATTATTCTTATGCATTTCTTTTGAAGGATGAAAAGTTTTTGTGCGTCAACACTATTTCCCCACAGTATTATACCTTATTTTAGCCAGGAGTAGGCGTAGGCGTAGTATGCTGACATGGCTGTTTTTAAGTCTGTTGCCTTTTTAAGTTCATACAATGCGTATGTAAATCTGGCCAGTTTGTTTGCAATTTTTCTTTATGGGCTTTCCAATTAACAAAGGTATCAACAGTCAATCCTAGCAATGAGAATTCATCTACACATTGTAAGTGTTTATACTGCAGTGAAATAAAATAGTCTCTTGAGGATGTAAATAGATATATTGTATAGTAAAAGAAGAAATAGAAAATCACGTCTTGACATACAGAATGACAGCTATACAAAAGGTGACACCACAGTAACTTGACTGCTAACATTATTATGGTTTACTCTATGAACTAAACAAGAAGTTTTAACAAGATCCGTAGAAGAGCGACCTTCACCGATCTGTTTATTGGATAAAAAGTATTTTATATCAAATTTTGCATGTTAAAAAATATATCGCGAATGGATTGGAAAAAAAAACCGGTCCAGACAAAAAAAAAGTGCCAACCGCTTTTCGGGACAGGTTTTTCGTAGGCAACCCAATGTCATCGTGTTCGCAGTGAAGTAGCGTTCACTTTAATGTAAGAATTGTATATTAAAAAAATTATAAATATAACTAGTTTCAACTTAACAGTCGAAGTGTTTATACCTGGCAACCCTACCAAATACGCCAGGAAAAATTGGCAACCCTATGTTAACGTACCCTTTAGGGTTCCTACATTCGGTTAGTACTACATTTATTCATTAAACGCGTATATTCAATGTTTAATGAAAAGCCAAATACATTTGTTTTACTTTTCCTAGTCTGGACCGGATTTTTTTTGCTAACTCATTCGTGATTTATACTTTGACATGCAAAATTTGATATAAAATACTTTTCATCCAATAACCAGATCGGTGAAGATCGCTCTTCTACGGATCTCACTTGTAAAAAAAAAAAACAATAATTGAAAACTAACTAAAAGATCGCAAGTATTCAACATAAACTTTGTAAACTATACCCATTACAATGTGCCTTCACATTAATTTACTTTATCCAAATAAACCACAAAACTTTTACAGCTTAAGTTAAATAAAAAACAATAAAACTTAAATTCAATGTTACATTAACATTAACTGCGCTTTAAACTTATTATGCATATCCCTAGACAAAGGTTTTGTCAAGACATCAGCTATCATATCAGAAGTACATAAATATTTCACATCAATGTCCCCATTGCTAACATTTTCCCTAATGAAATGATGCCGTATATCTATATGCTTTGTTCTAGCATGAAACATCGAATTAGAACACAACTCTAAATCTGACTGGTTGTCATTAAAGATAGTTGTTTTAAACGTTCGACCCAAAATCTCACGCAAAAACTTTTGCAGAAAAAGAGCCTCTTTACAGGTATCAGAAAGCGCCATGTACTCCGCCTCTGTGCTTGACCACGGTGCGCTGTTTACTGCTTTCCCAGGAGACCACTGACTTGCCCACTTTAAACACATAGCCAGTGTAAGAGCGACGATCAGTTTCATTACGTCCGCAACCTAACAAGTTATCGCAAATTCCATATTGCCACCGGAGTTTAACTATCAGGATATGATGGTCCACCAAATCGAATGCACTTGCAAAATCAGTGTATACTGAGTCAATTTGGTAGCCCTTATCAACACCTTCCATGATAGGGTTTATGTAAGATATTAAATTAGTTTCGACTGATTTATTAGATTAGAAGCCGTGTTGTTCAGTTAGCTGAGTTTTGGTGTGCTTAGTCAAAATTGGGCAGATGAGGGACTCAAATATTTTTGAAAAGCAAGACAATATTGATATCGGTCTGTAATTTCGAACATCACCAATGTCTCCCTTTTTAAAAATTGGCACTATTCGCGCTCGTTTCCACTCGCTAGGGAATTGGCTAGTTTTGAGTGACTTATTAAAGATCTCCTTGAGAGGATACTACAGCGCTGGAGCACACAGTTTTATGAAAAGAGGTGGTATACCGTCAGGTCCAGCGCCTTTACGAGAGTCTAAGCGTTTCAATGCTAAAAGGACATCATTTTCGGAGACATGGATAAAAGATAAGAAGCTACTTTCAGATAAATCATTAATAGAATATGAATGTACATATGACATAGGATAAGATGAGTTCAAATAAACAGAGCTGAAGTGGGAAGCAAACATATTGGCGATGTCAGTACAATTAGACGACGTATGTTGGTTGAGGTTATTGTGCATTACTGTGGGTAGGGTGTTAGTGATGGACTTTTTGTGTTTAATATGCTCCAGAAAAGTTTTGGATTGTTTTTAAGATTGTTTTCTATGGAGTTTATGTAGTCAGTATAACAATGACGAATAAGTTTATCGCATCTTTTCCTAATTAATTCATATTCAAGTTTATCACGCGGATTGTTATACTTACGTGTCTTAAGCCTTAACTTTTCTTTTTCATTCAAACGGCAAATAAGATCGCGAGTGACACACAGGATAGGAAGCTTGGCGTGGTTTGCGTTTAGGTACATATTCTTTGACAATAGAATTTATCTTATCGTAGAAAAAAGATACCATGTCATCTACACCCTCACACGAACAAAAACTGTTTACCCAATCTACACGTTTCAGGGCAGGTAAGATTATATTATAATCAGCCTTATAAAAATTAAAGTCCAAGCGAGGCCTAGGTACTGTTGGAGAGTTTAACGATATCTCCAATATGATCTCAAGCGGAGGATGGTATAAATCAGCCTACTAATTGCACTAGTTTTAGCAACAGAACAGGATAAATTAGTTATTATTAGATCTAAGATTTTGTTGTCATTATTACTTACATGATTTATTTGTTTCAAATCATTCAATGCAATAAAATCTAATAATGTGTAAGTCAGTCTTTGTTCATTACTATCACCAGTGCCACCAGCAGGACATGACACATTAGTTACATTTAGCCAATCAATAAAACCCAGATTGAAATCACCAATTATTACAACATCGTCTACTATCTCAGAGACATTATTAATTTTATCAAGAAACTTTACAAGAGCATTGTGTTTAACAGGCGGAGGCAAGTAAACAATACATAACGCTATTTTATATATTTTATGATTTTTAACACTTTCTAAGACTACCCAAATGTCTTCACAGTCGCTTTCCCATTTTGTAATACGATATGAGGGAATATGTCTAGACACTGCCAACAGTACTCCCCTGCCATCCAATTTATTAGAATTTGACTAATTACGATCCCTGCGATATACAATGTATCTGTCGTCAATGACTTCCCGATCCAATATGTTTGAATTGAGCCATGTCTCACAAAATGTTATTATATCATAGTTGTTCTGGAGTATATTATTGTGCACTTCATTGGTCTTTGTCCGTAGTCCGCGTACGTTCTGGTAATAAATGTTGATAGGAGTGAATGTGACTAGATTAAGTGATAATCGTTGTCTGTCAGGTACTGTACCTCAGGTTATTTCAGCAGCGCCAAACCATCCAGGTCACGAACATGTATGCCTTGGCTTCCTTCGTTCTTCCTGACGTAGATGCGGCCGTCACGAATCCAGACAAACTTGTAATTAGCTTCCATAGCCCTCAGCCTCGTAGCTGCATGCAGGTGTTTATTAATAGGACTCAGGTGTTCAGAGAAAAAAGATGGGTCCATGCTTGCACTAATGCCCAAGTGATTAGTTGAAAGTTTATCGTCCTGATGGTCTCTGTTATATTTTGACGTAGCGGCTAAGATGGAGTCACGAACCGCACGGGTGCGAAGCCTGACGACTACTGCTCTTGGTCGGTCTGTTTTTTTATTCAATTTAGCCACCCTGGTAGCATGGAGGATGTCTTCAATTTGAAGGGGACAACAAATTTTCCTATTTAGTTGCAGAGTAACATTGGCCAGATTTTCCGTTTGATGCTCGGGTATTCCATTTATTTCAACGTTGAACACCATAACTCACGCATATTTTGTTCAACTGAGTTGATACGGTGATTTAGATCCCTCAAGGATGCCATCAGTTGCACGTTATCCTTTTCCAATTTTTCAATTATTATATCCCTATCATTTATTTTTTTCTTAATTTCCTCATACTGCGTATTGTAGAATTCGAGAGAATTTTCAAATCCAGATAATTTTTCATTTATATTTTGGAGATGTTCCGTTACTAGCTCTCTTCTGATCGTTGATTTTAACGAAGATCGTATCTCTTCACGGATCGTTTCCCGTAATAAGTTCAAGGGTATCGGTTCGCCAGTGTTTGTCGTGGAATCAATTTTCGATGTTTTTAATTTATTATTGTTGGACCGAGTGGTAACATTCAAAGAAGCAGGTTGCTGTTGTTTGATTCGCTCTCATCCTTTTGGCAAGGAAAGCATTTCCAGTTTTGTTTGCTAGTACTCGTCATTGCATTATAGCGGCCAATTGTGACTTCCATACAATCCAAGTGATATACCAACAAGCAACCACATCATTTCATCATATTTTTATTTTTTATAACACTTTGACATTCCGCACATTAAAATTTTGCAGCAGACATTTTATTTATTTTTGTGAATCAAAAGACAAGTATTCAAATTTCGTAATGAAGCGAACTTCGTAAATGCTTTGTCGTGAATGCATCAATTGACAACTGGTGTGGCGCTGGAGCCTGAAACGCGCTTTGTTAATTCACCCGCGAACGCTTTCCGATGACAGCTCAAGCTAATATAGCTTTTAAACCTTTCAATTAACCGCGATTATACCATGCACTTCCAATGTTGACAATATGATGGAGCACTTTTTTTGAGGTGTATTTCACTGTTGTTTTAATGTTTTTCGCCGTAACTAATAAGAGTTTATTAGTATCTTAGGTTATTTATCACAAAACACATGTTATTAACACTGATATATTACAAAATACACGATAAAAGTTTATGTAACTTGGGAGCTATTTGAAATGATTATGTCCATGCGACGTTTCAGGTTGATAGACGTATCCATCCATTTGGCTTGGGCTGCTTTCGGCAAACTTGTATTTGCTTTTGCTATAAATATTTCGAAGCAACAAAAAGCAAGAATATTCAACCAGTGCCTAATGCCAGTGCCCACCTACGGAGCCGAAACTTTAGCTACTACTGGGCAGCTCTCCTGAAACTTGAAGTAGATCAAAGGAAAATTGGTAGTAGTGACACTAAGAGACAGAAAGACGAATAAATGTCAAAAGAGTAGCGAAGCTAAAGTGTCAGTGCGCCGGACAAGTAGCCAGAAAACCCGAAACATGGTGCAAGCAAATATTGGAATGGAGACCGTGGGATTGTACCAGCAGGAGAACCACAAATGAGGTGGAAAGATGACATCGTAAGGATAGCGAGCAGTAATTGGTTGGAAACTGCCCAAAACAGAACGGAGTAAAAGTTATTGAAGAAGGCCTACACCAATATCGTCGAGATTGGGTTAAGATCACGATGAGTTTACGGCGCTGCGATGCCTAAGCGGGGACATTCCACCGACGTTTGCAGCGCCGTTTCCTTGCTTGGCAGCGTTGCGACTGCTGTCACAATTGTGACATCTGGGCGTTTCCTCCGGGCTTTTTCTCCACAAGTACCTGCCGGAACAAACATGGCCGGTGCGGACTTGCGTAACCCGGAAAGTGAGAACGCCGCGACGCGACATCTCTTCAACCACATGTCAAGAACAGGAATTATTTATCTTACTGTCATAATCACAAGTATTCATTACCACAGTGGCGTTTCCTTTGTCAGCCTTTAGCACTAAAATAATCGTGTTATCACGCAGCGTTTTTAGTGCTTGACGCTCTTCTGTGGTAATATTTGGTTTAGGTGGCTTAGACTTACGTAAAATAACGGCAACATCCTGTCTAAGTGTATCCGCATCGTTAGACGGTACCTTGTTACGCGTTATAACCTCTTCTATGCTACTTATGACGTTTTCATATGGAATCCGCTTAGGTGTCAAAGCATAATTTAATCCCTTCGCCAGCACGCTTTGTGTCGCGCTATCAATAACCTGGTCTGATAAATTGATAACCGTTTGCTGTTGGGTGGGGTGTCCATTTCTACCGGTTACCCTCTCACGATGGTTTATCAATTTATCAAACTTTTTCTTGTGCCGTTTTGTACGCAGATCATAAATGCGGCTCGATTGGTTATATGTTATACGGTCGCACAAGCTAAAATCACTGTTTGAGAGCACTTCACTACACTCTGTATGCACTTTAAATAGGTTACACTGTACATCACCTAGCTCGTACCGACAATTGCGGATTAATTGTCTTAAGAGACGAACACTGGCATTGCTAAGCGAAGTTTCTAAACGTCGCTTAGTTTTTTAACGAAGTGTCGAGACAACGGAGTGATACCCATAGGAGTGCGCATTAAACCTCGCAAGGACATTCCTTATTCCGAAGGCATTCTACACAATGCCAGTGTTCGTCTCTTAAGACAATTAATCCGCAATTGTCGGTACGAGCTAGGTGATGTACAGTGTAACCTATTTAAAGTGCATACAGAGTGTAGTGAAGTGCTCTCAAACAGTGATTTTAGCTTGTGCGACCGTATAACATATAACCAATCGAGCCGCATTTATGATCTGCGTACAAAACGGCACAAGAAAAAGTTTGATAAATTGATAAACCATCGTGAGAGGGTAACCGGTAGAAATGGACACCCCACCCAACAGCAAACGGTTATCAATTTATCAGACCAGGTTATTGATAGCGCGACACAAAGCGTGCTGGCGAAGGGATTAAATTATGCTTTGACACCTAAGCGGATTCCATATGAAAACGTCATAAGTAGCATAGAAGAGGTTATAACGCGTAACAAGGTACCGTCTAACGATGCGGATACACTTAGACAGGATGTTGCCGTTATTTTACGTAAGTCTAAGCCACCTAAACCAAATATTACCGCAGAAGAGCGTCAAGCACTAAAAACGCTGCGTGATAACACGAATATTTTAGTGCTAAAGGCTGACAAAGGAAACGCCACTGTGGTAATGAATACTTGTGATTATGACAGTAAGATAAGGAATCTGTTGAGTGACACATTAGTATATAAGGCTGTGTCATATAACCCGACCGCCAGAGTGACAAAACGCATTCGAGCCTTAATTAGGGACCATAAAAGCTTATTTACGGAAGAGGAATTTGAACGGTTACATAAACCTCACATTGTGCAGCCGCCTAAGATGTACGGATTACCTAAAGTACATAAGACTAACGTACCTTTGCGACCGATTGTGAGTCAAATAAATTCACCCACATATGGTTTGGCGAAACACATAAGCAAGGTACTACAACCGTTAGTAGGCAAGACGCACTCTTTCGTAAAGGACTCTCGCCACTTTATTGAAATCATCAAGAGCATGAAAAGGGAACCAGACGAGGTGATGGTGAGTTTTGATGTTGAGTCACTATTCACCAATGTTCCTATTCAATATTGCCATGACGTCGTAGAGAGGAAATTAAGGGAAAACGGTCTGTCTAACGAATACATCGTTCTACTCAGGAATTGCTTGGATGGAAACTACTTCCTATATCGTGGACAACATTACCTCCAGATCGATGGAGTGGCTATGGGTAGCCCTATAGCACCGGTAATGGCCAACATCTGGATGGAGCACTTTGAGGAATCTGTAGACATGCAGGCGTCAAATGTGAAACTATGGAAAAGGTATGTCGACGATATCTTCTGCATCATGAAGGGCAACAAGCAGGACGTAGAAAAATTCGCACACAAATTGAACTCCATACATCCGAACATCCGATTCACATTCGAAATGGAGGTAGACGGATCGTTACCCTTTCTCGACGTTAAAGTGACAGTGAGAGATAATGGTACCCTTGGACACACTGTGTATAGGAAACCGACACACACCGACAGGTATCTCAACGCGAACTCGCACCACCATCCGCGGCACTTGGATTCCGTAGTGTCCTCGTTAGTGAACAGAGCGTATGACTTATGTGACCCCGAACAATTAAATAGTGAGCTGTCACATGTTCGGGAGGTACTTAGGTGCAACGGATACAAGAAAAACTTACTCTGTCGGAAGAGGAACGAGCGTAAACCTGAGGTAAGCAGAGTGCCCGCTTACATGCCGTATCTAAAGGGAGTGACAGACAAAGTTGGAACAGTACTCAAGAAATACTCCATCAAGACTGTATACAGTCCGCTCTCTAAGATAGCACACAATCTGCGTACACCAAAGGATGTAATTCCTCTCCAAACACCTGGCGTCTACAAAGTCGATTGCAGCTGTGGTAGTTCATATATCGGTCAAACTAAGCGTACAATCGCTGAAAGGGTAAAGGAACATATCGCAGCTGTAAAAAACCGACATATTAACAAGTCGGCGATAGCTGAGCATTTGTTGGAGTCTGGACCAAACCACTGGATGGAACTGCATCAACCACAAGTCTTATCCACCGATCGTCACTATTACTCCAGGATAGTACGTGAAGCGGTAGAAATCAAGAAATATAACAATTTCAACCGGGAGGATGGATATAGATTATCGGCCACTTGGAATCCAGTCATCAGCAAGTGTAAACACCGTCGCAGTGATAAATCTCAACAGTGTGTAGACGTCATTAGTGTAGTGTGTCGGAGTACCGACATTGCGAACTTAAATAAAGACCAAGTGAGGGTAGGTGCTGAAACCCGCACTTCCACAAGACGTCGGTGAGCTCTCATCAGTCTCTCCGCGACCACGCTCGGTGCAAGACGAGCGAAACGTCGGTAACAAATAGGTATTTATACCTTAAATAATTTAAGTTAACGCGATTAAGACCCGCTAAATTAATTTCTATTATTGCTTTAAATAAGCAGGTGCCAAGAGTTTAACCCGATAGCAATCCTTTGGTGTGTCTACTAGGCTATCATTGCAAGTTGAATACGCTTGAATTAAACAAAGGTAATAAGATGATATATGAATCACTTTTATTATTTATTTTATTAAATTGACTGTAAACAAATTAATTGTTGTTATTTATTTGTTACACCATTTACAACGTGGTAATAAATTATTATCTTACATTTGGAGCGCTATAGAGTCAGAAAATTTGGTTATAATTTAGGAATTTTACTCGTATAAGGTGTTAAAGCGCTTGTTGCATACTTGCATAGTTAATTTGTCACTTTAATTACTAATGAAACGTTCGCAGTTTAAATATAAGCGTGTTTTCGTGTTTTTACAAGATTTTTTTATCATAAAAGCTATTTTAGCTTGCCTCTTTGTTTATGATGGTAGCAAATATGCTTAGCATCATTAGCCAAACGAGGAGACTTAAATGACGTAAAAAAGGTACACTTAATGTTAAAAAGTCACAATGAAAATAAAGTAATAAGTATAAATAAAATTCTTGCGTTACAGATTACTGTCAGTAAGACAGACAAGACACAGCCAATACTATTGGGCGCAAGAAGCTGACATTAAGCATGTATGGAATATACATCAACTTGGTTTGTAGGGATGTAGCTGCACTGGAAGGGATTTCCCGAAATTCTCACGGGATCGGGAAGAAATGGTAAAATTTTAATAAAATGTGCGGGCGTAGCCGCGGGTATCCTCTAGTTAAAAATAATTATAAACTGAACTGTGTAAGGTATCTTTCAAAACAATAATTCTCAATTCGGATGTACTAAGAATAAAAGTTCATATTGTGATCATACTCTATCACGCCCGCATTCCAAAGTTCTTCCTTTATATCGCACTGGGGACGAAATATTCCGTAAAGTTGAGCAAACTACTGGTAGATTAATAAAAGGCAAAAAATCTTTGAATACCTACACATTACGTTTTTTATCATTACATAGTATAAAACAAAGTCTGTATTCTGTCTGTCTGTCCCTATGTATGCTTAAATCTTTAATAGATAGAGTGATTCAAGAGAAAGGTTTATATGTATAGGTCGGTTCATGAAAGATGACCACTGCGCAGAAATCATTTTTAGGTTCCCGTGGAGGTGCGGGGTGAGGCGCGGGTGGAATGCCAATGGCGTGGCTCCGTTCTTGACACATTCCCTAAATGCGTCAAGAATGGAGCCACGCCATTGGTGCACGAATGTACATATGCGCGACGGCCGCCATTTGTGGTCAACTTTCGTGAACCGATCTATACCTATTGCACCCATGCGACGCCGCTAGTTAGAAATAACGCGTTTCCATTTATATATAAGTTTTATTTATGTAGCTATCCGTTGTATTTCTGGATGATTAAAGCATAATTATAATAATTTTATTATATTATAGCTTAGTAGAAACGGAAAGTATTGTGTAACAGGAAAAAGACTATACGTAAAAGTATAAAAGCATTTTTATTACCCAATGCTTGTAAATTTATTTCATGTTGATTCATTTTACGGATTATCACAACCGAAAAAGGTTTTTAGTTTAAAAGCTAGTTAACTATTATTTATGAGATGCTCGTATATTGTCCTGCTTGTCTTCTATTTTCTCAAAGTAGAATAATACTTTGAGAAAATAGAAGACGAGGGACAAGATAGAGACAATAACAATCATAGGGATAACAAAATTTGTAGATCTTCATAATTACACACATCAACAAAGTCTAGGGATATTTTATATTTCATCAAATATCTAAAAATCTATGAAGAATTTTCTGATACAGTAAATAGAAGAATCATAGATTATTTTAAGGTCTTTAATAAAAATAAAAAACATTTCGTGTTTTTTTTTGTTTTAAATAAAAAAAATTATTTTTTTAATCATCATGGAAAATTAGTATGATAACAATAAACATTTCTTCTTAAAAAACTATTAATTTTAATAAAAATGGAAAAAATCTTGTAAAATCTAATCATTAATAATCAGTGTTGCCACCTCTTACATTGATTACACATCGACATCGATTGTTAATACTTGAAATTAAATTGTCAATGTCTTGCTGCGGTATGAGGTCCCATGTCCTTTGCAAGTGTTCGTAAAGTTGTTGTTCAGTCGTCAAATTTGGTGGAAAATCTCTCAAAGCTTTTCGTTGTAACATGTCCCAGGCATGCTCGATAGGATTTAAGTCGGGCGACTGTGCAGGCCAATCCAAAACTTGAATATCGTGCTCTCGGAGAGCGGTCGATACCAGCCGCGCCGTATGGCAAGGAGCATTATCGTGCATGAGTAGAAATTCATGGCCTATTTGAGTTCTGTGTGGGACAATAACGGGCTCTACTACCTCCTCGTGGTATTTTTGTGCAGTCATGCTGCCTTGGATCCAAACGAGTTGGGTTCGTCCGCCAAAACGAATTCCTGCCCACACCATGATTGTCCCGCCTTGGTATGGGTGGACCTCCTGAGGGTGCCGTAGACGGCTAACTCTCCCTGGAGCTCTCCAAACGCGTGTTCTTCGTGAATCCGGGTGAAACCCAAACCGGGACTCATCGGTGAACAGCACCAAAGACCATTGTTCGTCACTCCATGGTAAATGCTCCCGAGCCCACGAAAGCCACCGACCGCGATTGCCACGTCGCAATGCTGGAACACGCAATGGTCTTCGAGCATGAAGATCAACTTCATGTAACCTTCTTCGCACGGTTTGGTCGCTTACCAGCAGCTGGTGGTCCTCCTGGAGCCTTTGCACTAGTTGCAGCGCTGTGATATTGGGTTGTCTTCTGGCGGTCATTTGGAGAAATCGATCCTGTCTCTGCGTAGTAACACGATATCTACCTGTGTGCTGTTCGGCCACATCTCCAGTCCTGCGATAACGTGACCACAACCTTGATATCACATTTTGACTGGTATGTAGGGCCTCAGCAACGACGCGTTGAATTGCACCATTTTCTAACATGCCCACGGCTCGTAACATTTCATCTCGACTCAAATGACGACGTGACATGACTTTTAAAGTTCGTACATCACGTTAAATTAAAAAAGAAAAACAATTAAAAACCCTTTTCATTAATAATTATAATAAAACAGTTTTAACTTTCTTTAATGTAACGAATTACTAGCAAATTTGCCGCCATATTTTGTTTATTATTTTGTTTTTTTTCTTTCCATGTTCAAATTTTGAAAATAGAATAAAAGAGGTTTTAATCTGTATATAAACTTTTTTTGGAAACTAACAAGGTTCTAAACTATAAACTCGTAAATAATTTAGGATTAAGATATCCCTAGACTTTGTTGATGTGTGTATTTGTGACAGTCTGAAACGACAGTTTTTTGTGATTATTGATCACCTCCATGGGTTGTTGTTTTTATAATCGTTTACCCATAAAATTTAGTTGCAATTTTAATTTATCTGGAAAATACTACCTATCCAGTGGTATTGGAACTGAGCTATCATGTTAGTATGTATACTACGAACAAAGTACAATAAATATACGTATTGTTTATATAATCGGCTGTCGTTTTGTAGCTCAATGCAATATTTATTAACTTGAGATAATGTACGCCACCGGGAGTGCACAAACTCTCAGTTGTGTGTTTTCCACAAATGTTAATAATGGCAATGTTGTTCTGTTTTATTGGTAAAAATAGAATATTGTAAATTTAATTATCATTGGCAAATAGTAAATTTGTTATTGATGTTTGTGTAATAAAGTTATTTTATCTGGTGTTAGCACTTAGTAAGTGTCGCGTTGCTGACGCGGTAAAAACAATTGTTGAGTTGCCTGTTTGAGCTGTGTTGAGAAACTAATTCTTTAAAATTATGCGAAGCTTAGCAAAGAATTATGTTGGCAGCTTTGCTGTAACACAATCAAATGATATAGCTATACGATGTCGTTTAACGGCGGCTGTAAGCGTTTGGATGCGGTGGCTCAAAACCGTGAGGATAACCTTCTCAAAGGCCATTTTTAGGGTTCCGTGCCTCGAAATGAAAAAAACGGAACCCTTATAGGATCACTTTGTTGTTCGTCCGTCTGTCAAGACCCTTTTTCTCAGAAACGCGTGGAGGTATCAAACTGAAATTTATATCAAATAGTCAAATCTACTGTCCCTTGAAGCTGTGAAAAAATCAAACTTCTAAGCCAACGCAATCAAAAGATACAGCCGTTTATGATGCAAATTTCCGCAAATATTCGAAACTCAAAACCTACAGGGTACTTCCCGTGAACTTAGAATCTTGAAATTTGGTACGAAGCAATGTCTTATAGTATGCATAAAGGAAAAATTGTGAAATCCGTAAATTTTTACTTACATCATATCATAAAAATATTTAAAAAAAATTTTAAAGTTCTTACTATTTTCTCATGAACGCGTAAAGGGATTAAATTGAAATTCATATCAAATACTCAAATCTGTACTACCTTAAAGCTGTAACAAAATCAAACTTCTATGTCAACGCAATAAATAGAAACAGCAATTTAAAGCTGCATATTTTCTCGCTACTACTCGCAAGGGAATCGAAACCAATAGGGTACTTCCCGTGAACTTAGAATCTTGAAATTTGGTACGAAGCAATGTCTTATAGCATGCATAAAAATTCCTTATGAACGCAGAGAGGTATTAAATTGAAATTCATATCAAATACTCAAATGTATAATATCTTTAAGCTGTAACATAATCAAACTTCTAAGCCAACGCAATCAAAAGATACAGCTGTTTATGCCCTAAATTCAAGCAAATTTTCGACACTCACAAGGGAATCAAAACCTACAGGGTCCTTCCCGTGAATTTAGAATCTTGAAATTTGGTACAAGGCCACTTCTTATAGCACGGATTAAGGAAAATTTTCCATAAATGTAAATTTTTAGTTACGTCATAATATAATAAAAACATTTTGAAAATTTTAAATTTACTACCTCTTTCCTCATGAACACGAGTTATTAAATTGAAATACATATCAAATACTTAGGTCTATAACACCGTTAAGCTGTAATAAAATCAAACTTTTATGTCAACGCAATCAACAGAAACAGCAATTTCAACATATTTTCAAACTCGCAACTACTCGCAAGGGAATCAAAACCTACAGGGTACTTCCCGTGAACTCAGAATCTTGAAATTTGGCACGAAGTAAACTCTTATAATCTTATATTAAAAATATCTTTTTTTTAAATAATTTTAAAGGTGCTACCCCTTTCTTCATGAACCCGTAGGGGTATAAAATTGAAATTCATATCAAATGCCCAAGTCAAAACTAATGGGTATTTCCAGTCGATCTAAAATCTTTTTTTTTGTTTTTTTTTTTCGCTGGAGAAATGCATTTACGTACGTATGTGGGACTCGACGGCTGGAGTGCAAGGCCGTAATACCCACTAAAACCACAGCGCATACTTCAACGCCATTTTGGGGTCGCCAGGGGGTTGCGTTAGCATTCTACCCTGACACCCTGGTGGATAGCCTGAAGGCCACAACCTCCTTGGCAGCGGATAAAGTTGTTGGGCTCCGCCGCCAAAACACCCAGCGGCCGCAGAGGATAGAGAGGACGGCAACCTGACAACACCGCATCTCCTCTTCCTCTGCGGCCCCACCGCGACGCAACAATGGTGCGCCTCCATTTGTTCGCGCTCGCGACCGCGCCCGACTGCAAGGGACAGACAGAACTGTCTCCCGCACCCGCACCTTTGGACGCATCCTTCGCAGGCCATGTGGAGCGTCCAAAGGTGCGGGAGCTCTCTTAGCTTCACCGCGGGTGTCCAAACCATGGTTACTAAGCCCCCCCACATCGACAAGGTGGAGATCCAACGGGAGGGCGATCTAGAATCTTGAAATTTGTTATAAAGCAACTTTTTATAGCACATAGGAAAAAAAATGAAAACCTATAATCATATATAATAAAACTATATCTAACAATATGTATATACACAATTATTACAATCTTTGAATACCTAATATATCCAAAAACTTAATACATCAGCTGGCATCTCACAGCTGTAGGCAAATTACTTCACATTTACAATTGTATTTACTACACATTCAATACAAAAGTAAAATATCTAGAATAGACGCTTTACATTTCACAATGTTCTCTAGAATAGCAATTGTAAAAGTAAATAAAAAATCTAACTGCATAAGTACTATCAGGCCTGGTTAGAACTGCTAAGTACATTAGACAACCAATAGCTTGATATGGGAATTTTCCAACATAGTTTTCCCCCTTGCATACATGCAAGTTAATTTTTGTATCACCTGATCAATATAATCAGACTGGTTCAATGTGATAGATTTGTCAGATTAATTAACACATTGACACCAATAACTTTAAATGTTTGAAATACTAACTAACATTTTTCAAATATTCTGTTTCTTTATAACCATTTGAAAAAATAAAAATCTCTACAAAAATATTTCTAACTTTTGTATACATACATGGATCTATCTTAGATCTCTCTATAACTAATATTTGACAAATATAGTAACTAAACATACATGGAACCGAACTTTGTTAACACTGTCATATTTTTACAAAGCACTCACACTGCACAACCCTACCATCTTGTGAACTATCATATAATTCCCATGCATCATTTTCTTTTAACTTTTCTTCTTGCATGGACAACATCCACTGTTTCTTTTCTGGTCCGTTGCAGCGTCAAACCTGTCCCATCTTCATAGGTTTCAGCGCTTGTACTTGTACAAAGATTCAACATACCATATCTCTCTGGTGGTTTCCGTGTTCGTCTGGGTCTGTCCATGAAACCTTCATTTTTACACTGAAGTGTACTCTCTGAGTCCTTATAATCGTTATCACTGTTGGAGTTATCTTCATGACTAGATATAGATTCCAAACTTGTTACCTTCTGGGTTTGTTGTTTATCTTCAAGACTAGATGTTGATTCAACCTTCTGGGCTTGCCCTGGTTTAACCTCATCCCCCACTGAAGCAACATTCTGGTCTTGTACTAGAATCGTACATTCAGACTTTATTTTTGGCTCAATAATAACCACATCCCTTAATGTAAACACAGTCCTTGATTCTGGATTATAGACTCTGTATCCTTTTATATTATCTGGATATCCTGTAAGAATACATTTTACAGATTTCTTATACCATTTTGTATGCTTTTGTTTAGCAACATGTAGCATGACAGTGCTTCCGAATATTCTGATATCACTGATATCTGGTTTCGTGCCAGTCCATAATTCATATGGCGTTCTATTATCCAACGCAGCAGCCACAGTTCTATTCTGCAGATACACTGCCGTATTGGTGGCCTCACCCCAAAACTCTTTTCCCAGGTTTGCATCAAACAGTAGACATCTCGCTTTTTCTACGACTGTGCGATTGTATCTTTCGCACAAACCATTTTGTTCTGGGCTGTATGGGTTGCTTTTCTGGTGGATAATACCAGCACTGTTTAGGTAATCTCCAAATTCCTTATTGCAATACTCTAAACCATTATCGCTTCTTATCACTTTAATTGTTCTATTTGTTTGATTTTCCACCTGTGCTTTGAAGTTCTTGAAAACCTTCAGAGCTTCATTCTTGTGCTTTAGAAAATAAACAAACGTAAAACAACTGTAGTCATCGACAAATAACAAGAAATACCTTGCTCCTCCTATCGATGTAGTCTCCATAGGGCCACAAATATCTGTGTGCACTAAATCTAGCAAGTTACTGCTTCTCTGACCACTGCCTTTAAATGGTAAGCGACACTGTTTACCTTCACAGCATGTTGTGCAAGAAGCCTTGCTTATATCTATTTTCTCATCAAATGACATTCCCATGACAGCATTTTTCATTTTATTTAAATATTCCTTGTTGACATGTCCTAATCTGCGATGCCATGTTACTGCTGATACAGCTGATGCAGCCAAATACTCCTGAGATATCAAGTTTACCTTGTATACTCCATTGACTAATACTGCTGTAGCGACTAACTGTTTCTTTTTATTGAAAAAATAACAGCCTTTTTCTGCAAAAGACACACTATTTCCTTTTCTAATTAATTGACTGACTGATAGTAGGTTAGTAGTCAGGGATGGTATACAGCGTACGTCTTCTACCACGATGTCGTACTCGCAATCATCAGTTGTAGTAGTTATTATAACATTGCCAGAACATGATACAGTCAACTTCTCGCTATTAGCTACGACAATTTCTTTGTTTTGTTCGTATTTGGCATTCATTACCCAACTTTCATTAGCTGTTAGGTGTACACTTGCCCCGGAGTCAATATACCACTCATTTTTGTTGAAATTCGCACAAAAAAATACAGCACTGAATGCGTTTGATTGCACTCTTTCAGTATTTTTCTTCTGTGCAAAATTATTTTCATTCATGCACTGACTTTTGAAATGGCCGATTTGTTTACACCGGTAGCATTTCACTGCCGTGTTTGACTTTGACAGAACAGTACTGTCAACATTATACTTTTTCTTGGCCATAGACAAATTCTTTTTATTTTGCTTTGCATGACTAATAAAAGCACCGTTCATTTCGCTTTCGTATTCTACTGACTCCATATCTTAAAGTTTCGTTTTAATATTATCTGCCGTAATGGAATAATAGGACTATCGTCAAATAGTTGCTGTAGCTTATGCCATAATTCTTTTGACGATTTTACATTTTTTACGTGGACATACAATGACGGGTCGATAGTCATTATCAATTTTGCTTTCGTTTTTTCGTCATCAGCGCTTGAAATTTCTTTATCTGGTTCTGCCTTTATGCAATGTTTCATGCCTTCCAGAACCAAGAAATTTTCTGCTGCGAAACACCACTCCGAATAATTATCGCGTCCCTTTAGTTGCGGCACATTTACTAGGTAGTTGCTAGCCATTTTGTCGAACTGATATACTGGAACTTACTGCGATAATTAAAATTACATCTAAATCACACTGAATACTGTATTTTAACACTTGCAAAATGCAAAATTCTTGCTAAAACGACTCAATAGCGATTTTATGAGCTCTCTGGGCCCATAACCTGAAATAAAACGACGTATTCCCAGAGACGAGTGGCAAAGACTGACAATCTTTTATTTCTTACTATGGAAGTAAACACACAATTTAAAATATATATCTATATGTCTAGTGACAATAAAAGACAGATGGCCAGTACAATACATGGCCAGTGCTAATACATACTGTGTAGATATTAAACCTTCAACAAAAACTTTAAGGACAGATTAGCGAAGATATTATTATCATATATGTGACGTAATAACTTCATAATATCAATAAAGAGCAAAGTTATTATCATTTGTTTATTGTAGAAAATCTCACTTAAATCATTCTTTGAAAGGAGGAATTGGCCTACTATACCACGCTGGCCAAGCGGGTTGGTATAGGATTTGTATCAAGTTTTCCTTCTCTTACAGTGCTGTTCTCTGTATAATATGCTCCATCAGTCGGCTCTTACGGCACCTATGGGATGACATGGGGTGGTGACAATTCGTATTCTTAATCCGTCACTACACGGACAATCTCAAGAGCTTAGACCGTTAAATATAAAGCTAAGTTACAAATGCACAGATTTTGATAAATCTATAATAGTCTCGCCGGTATGAATAAGAGAACAGGCTTGGATGAAGCATTGGGCGATGTTGCCAAACACGCCAACGTGCCCTCCTTAAACACAATTACGGGACAATTGGACTTAATAATGCCATAAAGGCTCCATTGAGAACATTATTATGACTTTTTTAAGTTCTACACGTACTTACTCCATGCACACACATTATACGACACATTAGTCCTGTACATGCCAGAGGTATATTGTTTATAACTGTTTTGGTTAGTGTAATTTAGAGAGGCTATTTCTTACTAAATATAAACGATTTGGTCGTTACAGTGTAATTAAATAAAGGTAAATACACCCTACATAGTTGCTTCAGTAACTAGTAAATGTCGGCATTTTTCTCTATGTTTCATTTTAGGCTCTTATATTAGTCTTTATTAGAAGGACTTTCGCAATGTAGTCTAGTAGTAAGCTCTAAACTAAAAAAAGTTTGTACGCTAATACTTGCAAAATAAGGTTTTTTATTTGTCATTTATCTTGAAGATTAACAAAAAATACTTCGCTCACTATATCGTGAAGAAACAAAATTGATAAATGAAAAAACTGCATCAAATGTAAACTATTGTAACATCTTAGGGATAAAGTAGCCTCTTCTTCAACTTTGCTCAAAATATAACATAATAGTATTTTACCACATACACACATCACCATCTAGTAAGCAGAAGCCCAAGCTAAGCAGAGCTTGTTCTATTGTTACTAGACAATGGAACCTATTACTTTACAAATGCACTGACACCGCATGCCAACCAGCATGTTTGCCTTAAATAAAAATGAACATCTCCAAAGATAATGAATATCTACTTATTATTTGTATGTTGAGCAATAAAATCTCAAGATTACTTGAACTGCACCGACACTTTTGTCTTTCTTTTTTAGTAAAGCACGGCGTCCACAAGAAATTTTATAAAGTGTCAGTGAAAAATATCTTATCCTTTCCTTCAGTTTTCGTTAGAGATGTCATAAGAAATAAATACCTTTTAGCAAAGCACATGTGTCCTGCCTCATTTAATAGATTGCGGGTTGCTAAGTAGAGTAGGAAATACGAGCATATCTATGAAGGTCACATTTGCTATATTAGCTATTCTGCTTCACTTCTCTGACAACTACTATCAGGCGATGAGGATCCAATTTGACAGGTGGAAATGTGTCTCATATATTTATTTTTCTTCCATCTTACTTAAGAGTTATCAGACCACTTCTAAACTTGATAGCGTTTATGCGATGTTTATGTCAAAATCAAAACACAATATAACAATAAAGCCCATTTCTTAATCAATAAGGGTTAGCCATAAAACATTCAGCGGTAGAAATACAAGGGTTTGGTTAGTACGATGCAATTTTATTGTCTCTCATTCTGATCGAGTGTTGTTTAGACGCGTAATGTGGGCAAACCCTTGACGTTAGTGATGTGAAAGTGTCGATGAAAGTTATCGTTATTTAGTTGTGTTTTGTATTGTAAGCGCAACGGAAGGATTAACCCTTTGCCTACGAAACTGATATGAATTATGCAAACGCTTTATGTAGGGACTTGGCTGTGACAAGTTGCTTGCTTGTATACTATTGCTTGTTTGCACTATCATAAGAGCCCCTTATGGTAGATAAAATGCCTCAGCGGCAGAACAGTTAAGCAGGCGTACATTGTATGCATATTTCTCATAGTTCATAGTTTAAATTATGAATTACAAATAACATTTAGGGTGCAATTTATTTTTTCTAATTTTACTGCATGTAAACCGTGTTGCCGTGCATTACGTAATTATAATGTAGCTTGTCGGCATTTTCGCCATGAAATCTTTGTAATTAATTCGATCTTTATAAATATAAATTAGATAATTGCGGGTCACCATACTCGTCACTTGTACTATCATTATTTTATTTATCATTTTCTATTTTCATAGTTTCATAGTATTATGTCATATGGGATTCTTCTCTGGGGGAATGCTGCAGACCTTGACACAATATTCGTTCTGCAGAAAAGAGCAATAAGGGGTATTTACAACCTCGGTCCTCGTGTTTCTCTAAGAGAAAAGTTCTGTGAGATAGGCATTCTAACTGTTGCTTCGCAATATATATACGAGAATCTGTTATATGTCCACAAGAACATTGACACATTTAGTAAAAAAAGTGATCTACACACTGTTAATACTAGACATAAGAATAATCTTATAGTTCATAGCACACGCCTCCACAAAATAAGTAGCTCTTTTATGGGGCAGTGTATACGCTTTTATAACAAGCTCCCTCTTAATATAAGAAATTTATCTATAAATAAATTCAAAATTATTGTTAAAACTACACTGTGTTTAAAAGCATATTATAAAATTACTGATTATATAGGCGATAAAAATGCTTGGGATTGAGCTGCTCTAATTCAACACAAAAATATAAATGATGTATAAACTGAACAATTTTAATTTGACTTTTCGTAAGCACTTTAAAAAAGTTTACACGAAATAAATATTCATTTCATTTCATTTCTATAATTCTTATTCACTTACATCCTTTAATTTTGTAATTTACATTATAAGTTTCTGAATTTATTTACAAATAAAATTAACTATTAATTTTTGTCAACAGTTTGCTACGCAGCGCGTACCGGGTTAAAAAGCACTTACTGCTGATCTTTTGAAGTTTTGTGCGTATTAATAATAATAATAATAACTTTATTTGTCATAAGGTACACGAATTAATGGACACAATCACAGTATTTATAAAAAAAAACAGAATTCAAGTTGATCGATCAATGACCCCCCATGCTAGGAGAATCCTGTGTTATGAGGGGCATCCAACCGTCCAACGTTATGTACATTAATGTTTTATTTTATAAATAGGCACATGCAAGCGACATTATGGACTGTAGTAACGACAAACAAGTGATTAATAAGAAAACAATAATAATAAAAAAATATAAAATTCTAAGAGTACTTAAGCTAAAAACAACAAACAATCCGAAATTATAACGTGAAATTGGGTAGTGTAACGTAGTATACTGTAGTGTAGTATAGTGTTATGTATTTTAGTGTAGTGTAGTGTAGTGTGGTGTGGTGTAGTTTAGTTAAGTGTAGTGTAGTGTAGTATTCTGTGTGATGTATTATGTATTATACGTTTAATGGCTTCAGGAGTTCCTCTGTGTCATCGTAATCTAATGTTTTGAGGTAATCTTTTATTTTTTGTTTACATTGGTAAGCGTTTAGCAAGTGAATGTTAAGTTTTGCGTGCAGTTTGTTATATAGCAGAGAGCTCAAAAAATTATAGTGTCGTTGTGCAAACGTAGTGTTTACACGTAGTTTCGGACAAGCGGGGATAGGTCTTCTTCTTGGGATTGGCCTAGAGGTGTCTGGAGGTTGAATAGCGGCGTGTTTACGTAAAATTGTGCGAAGAATGAAAGTTTGTCTGACTGTGAGGGATCTGTGATCCGAATACAGTTTGTGAGTGGGATAGCGAAAGGGTTTGCCCAGAAGAACTTTAAGCACAGCACGTTGGGCACGTTCTACTTCTATGATCGTAGTCTTTGCGGTTCCTCCCCAGGCAGTGATACAGTAGCCTACAATGTAGTCGCAAAGTGCGCTGTAAACCATGTTTAAGATATCGGTGTGTGCTGATAGTCTTAGTTTTTTAAAAACAAATATAAGTTTTCTGATGCGTGATGATAAGTTATGTAGGTGGGTTTCCCATGACAAACAGGAGTCGAGATGCAGACCGAGATATTTTACCACCGGAGCTCTGTTTATTGGAGGGCACGCACAGTTAGCGTCTTTAGTGTTGCAATGGTGTACCTTAATCGATATTGAGTGTTCAGCTGGTTGGGTCGAAGGTCGAGAGCTGAAGGTGACAAAATTAGTTTTGTCTACATTTAAGGTAAGGCTATTTTTGGACAGCCAGCAAGAAATTTGTCTTAATATATCTTCTGCAATGACTGATGTCTCATGCCAATCACGTCCATATACAACAATTGCAGTGTCATCAGCATAGGCTACTATATTTGCAGATGGATGTGAGAGTTCACAGAGCTCGTTCACATAGATGGAGAATAAGAGAGGACTGATTAGACTTCCTTGTGGGACACCAAACTCTACGGATTCCTGCCCGCTAAAAAAATCTCCTATTTTAACACACTGTGTTCGGTCGGATAGAAAGCTCTTGAATAAGTCTAAAGCAGTGCCGCGTACCCCAATCGACTCCAACTTGGAAAGGAGGATGGGAACATAGACAGTATCAAATGCCTTCGAGAGGTCCAGGAATACACCCATGCATTTAAAGTTTTTATCGATTTTGTCCACCACACAATTAAGTAATGTCTGCGTAGCATCTTCGGTAGATAAACCCCTTCGAAAGCCAAACTGGTTCTGCGATAAAAGTCTGAATTTGTTTACATAACCGTTAAGCCTCTTGTCGAGTATCTTTTCCAAAATTTTCGAAATTGCTGGGAGAAACGAGATAGGGCGATAATTGTTGACACTGTCTCTGCTACCCGATTTGAAAATGGGATGTACTACGGCTTTTTTTAGTGCTCTAGGGAAAACACCCGTAGACAGACAGAGTTTACAAATGTGCGTTATTAGAGGTACTAGGATGTTGCTAGTAGATTTTAGTAACTTAGGAGGTATACCATCCCAACCTGGAGCGCTGTCAGTCCGAAGCTCTTTGATCATAAGCTCGACTTCCCTCTCATCCGTATCCAGCAAGACTAACGAGTTTGGCATAGTATCTCTATTTTTGAACAATGTTTGAGAGTTGTCCTTGGAGTAAGTGATTTTGTTCGCTAGATTCTTGCCAACTTGTGTGAAATAGTGATTAACAGAGTCAACTGATTTTAGGGGTGAGTGAAAAAGATTTAAGAGTTCAGATGGTAAATGTGAGTTGACTTTACAATCTGTAATTTTCCTTATAGTATCCCACATTTTTCTTGGGTTGTTCCTAGCTTTCAAAAACTCTTGCTTCTCATACTCAATTTTTAATGTTTTTAACAGGTTGTTGCAAAAATTGCGGTAACGTAGGTATGTGAGTTTGAGAATTGCGTTATCAAGTTCTTTGTTAGTTTTTTTGTGCATTCTATCCCGGTTACGAATGCATCTCAGTAACCCAACAGTGATCCAAGGTTTGATGATTCTGATTTTGCATGGAATAGTTCTATGGATAGTATTTCTTGTTACTATGGATGAAAATATACGTATCAGATCATTCGTTGCTAGATTAGGATCGTCCATTGACATAATTTTAGAGAAGTCGTAGCATTCGATGTCTTTTATGGCATTTGTAAGGTCGAGACGAGATGAAGTGATTTTGTGTTGTTTTTTTATTGTATTACAAGATTCAAGACTTAATAAGATACCAGAGTGATCCGTAATTGAAGTCGCGAGCACCAAAGTTGTCGCTTTATTGCTGGTTTTTAGTAGAATGTAATCTAAGCAGCTGTTTAGGTGAGTTGGGAGTTGATGTGATGTTAGGAGCCCATGTGACGCAATTAAATTCAGGTATTGATGCATGCGAGAATCAGTGCTGAGCTGTTTAGGCGAGTTGGGAGTTGATGTGATGTTAGGAGCCCATGTAACGCAACTAAATTCAGGTATTGATGCATGCGAGAATCAGTGCTGTTTGGAGAGATATTTATATTAATATCACCTATCACTGCAACAGTCTGGAAGTGCTTACAACCCAAAAGTTGGTTGTGAAGGCTATCAAGAAAGTTTTCAATATTTTTATTTGATGGTGACCTATATAGTGCTATAATTGCCAATTTATTTTCGATTGTGGATATAATGCAACTGGCGTCAGAAATTTGCAGTTCGGAGACGCTCATACTTAGAGATACCCGAGCATATATGACAATTCCATCATTTTGATTATTTATATATATTATATTATTATTTATATATAGTATTAAAATAGTCAATTATGTTAAGCAGTTAAGAAAAACGTCGTGAGGGAACCTGTGATCATATACACAGTTGATAATGGCATAATACAGATTATAAAACACGATTGATCTTGAAAATAATAACAACGAAAATATTAAAAATAAAAATAAATTTAAGTTTCTAAAACTCATCAATTTACTACATGACACCAGTTTCTATTATAATATGCTTAACACTCGTACTTAATAGTAATAGATTTCGTTGTGACAACAGACTCGATCTGTAACTGGGCATAATTTATATTACGATACTTCATCTATCTCAACTTTTATTGTCAATACTAGTGGACCATATTATGTGGATAAAATAACTTTATTTTATACTATAATGTGTAAACAATTTAAGATATGAAAGCAAATAAAATGATAAACCTAAAACGAACCTATGAGGCAGCAGTCATTTTTGTTTTAGTTTCAGTAATCCCCCTGTAGGATTATCGTACCCATTACTTGTAAAGGGTCTCTGAGGTTATCAGTCCAACTATCGAAAATCTGTCTAACCCAAAGCCCCGATATTTTCATAACGAACTGAGTAATGTGAGCATAAATTAAAGCGATTTTCAAAATGTAACGTATTTAAGTGTAAGTGATGGAGGTATAGATATTTAAGTAGATACGTTAATCATACACAATACATGTGTATTTAAATGAACTGTTAGGAAAAAGCAAAACGTGTGTCACGTTCTTACACATATACTTTCAGTAAAAGCTTCTGTGTACATTTTTGTCATACAAAGATTGTGAATACTTATATATTATATAAATGGATTGAAGTATTGTATTCATAGCTTCAAGATCCTAACCATGGCTGCGAATTAAAAACATAAAATATATACGGAGTGCGCGTGAAGTGACTAATGTTGTTTCAAAAGAATATTTTGTCATTGTAAAAAAATAAAATAATCAATTTACAAATAACTTACTTCAAAAGACAAAACACCTATAATGTTAAAAAACAAGTACCTAGGTTAGAAATTAGTTCAGTCTTTCACGATAGATAGATATTAACACTGAATTTGAAGAGATTATCGTCTCGACGTCAAAGGGAACGGCGATAGCTGCAACCGAGTTGTAAACCCAGGATTGGTATTTTGTAATCTATCTTAATTAGTTCTCGAGCTATCCAGCATATTTAAAAGACGAAGTTATTTGTGAATTTTCAAGTAGATAACGAATATTGGTAATTGGTAATATTGAGACGGAGGATCTCAGGTAGGATGTCGGGGTTCGAGAGAAACACTGCTAGGCTGAACAGGTTCTTTATTATGTCTCACTACCACTTACATACAGTATGACCGAACTAGGTAAGCACTGGCCTGAAGGCTGGAATGTAGACTCCTACTGCTCTCCGACGCTCGCATGGTAGCTGATCGTAGGGTCGCCGGTGAGCTGGCCGAAGTGCACGCTGGGCAGGCAGCTCGGTGGTCGAGGTGCAGGCTGAGCGGAGGCTCAAGCGGTGCAGCCGACGTGGGCCGAGCGGTGAGGCTCAGGCGTAATCCGGTGCAGTCAAGCGTCCGTGGCCTGGCTGTAGGAGGCTCGTAGGCAGGAGCTGATGCGTGGGCGGTGGCTGGTAGAGGCACGGCGCCAGCAGCTTGTAATTGTAGCCCGTAGGGAGAAGACAGCCCGTGGAGAATGGAGAAAAGCAGTGAGCCCGTAGGGAGAATCGTGGCCCGTAGGGAGAACCCCAGCGGGACAGTTAATAGAGAAGTAGAATAGTACTTGGTTGTCACTACAACCATCAGCAAGGCGGTGTGTAGGGAAAGTGACCGATTCAGATCACGCACCCATCTTATATAGTCATAAACCAATGAGTCACAGACGGCCTGTGGCTCTGTATATGACCATATAAGGTAATAATTGCTAGCGAAACGCTGCTCGGGCTAGGCTCCAACTACTGCGTTAAGCGCCTGCGAGATATTATAACGCAATACGTAGAGTATTACGTTACAATATAATAACCCGATAAGGTCGGATAGTTTAAGTATCGGATATCGACGCATTAGGGATAGGGACAAGATCTTATTCGAAGTTTGAGACCTTTTACGATTGTTTGTGGATGGAAATAGAAAACCATATCTATATTGAATCCATTTCCTGCCCAAGATTGGCTGTAGATATCAGAATCACATAAGATTCCTGTGAAGTATAACCTTGTTTTCTACGTTGTGTTCCAAATGTGATAGTAATCCCATAGATATTATATTTAGATAAAGAATAATAAACTTAGGATATAGTTGAATATTCCTAGACCTTACATAATAAGCAAATAGAATCAAATCCCTTGGCGATTTTTTTGGCCAATGCATTTTATTTATAAGTTTTTATTTATATCGTTGTTTTAATGAAATTTTATCGAGAAAATTTTATAAAATGTTGTGTAAATGTCAGTAGGTAGTGTAACTAAACAATTATATTGGCCACCATAACTGCTATGTAAAGCGACATATTACTTAAACTTTTGTGCCATATCTGAATAAAATCTTGTTATATTATCGCTTCAACATTTCCGAGCATGTTCGTTAAATGTAATTTGGGGAAGAGCATTTTGCTTAGCAAAAACTTCTCACAGAATGTTTGCACTTACAATTTGAATATACGTCTTTTCACATTGCGATAGTAACGACATTGCAACAACATGTACAAAATACAAGCACCGTACCATTAAAATTTATGTAAGCGTATACAGCCGAGGCGAGATTTACATACGTAAAAAGTGCATAGCCGTACGTAATGTCATAATGTGACGTCAGCGTGCAAATTTTATACGTCATTTTGCGAAATTACAAGCCATTCAGGTGAATCTGTATAAGAAGAATGAGTTTCTATATGGCTTATGGTTTGTGGCATACGATTAGTTAGATATACTAAGGCACAGTTATATAGAGAGATATGATCTTGCAGATGCATTCAAAATGGAACTTAAGTTGGCTGATATTAACTGTCAATTAATTAAACCACAACTTATCGCATGGTGGGAAAATTACACAAATTTGTTAGTATCCAATTTGATTGGTTTATACCAATATTGCCCTTTGACCTATTGAATTTATGATTTTAATTTATAATATGAAAATGCCTCCGTGGTCCAGTATATGCGTATGCTGATCGGAATGTCCCGGGTTCGATTTCCGGGTTGGGCAAAAGTGTTACTGAGTGAGAGAGATTTGTGTAGCAGCACAAAAGCTGGCCATGAGCTCGGTAATGTTTCTAAATAAACTTAAAATGAAATATAAAAATGTAAAATGGTAGGAACATTCTTAAATTTTTATATTTTACTAGCTGTTTCCCGCGGTTTCACTCGCGTCCTGAAGGAACTTCTTCACGTACCCGGTTAATTTATAGCTTTTATTACTCTTTGGTACATCAGCTATCCGCCAGTGAAGGTCCCGTCAAAATCGGTTGAGCCGTTCCAGAGATTAGCGAGAACAAACAGACAGACAGACAGACAGACAGACCGACGCGACGGACGCAAATTGAAAAAAATGTAATTTCGGTATCGCGTCATCAGCCTTTAATAGTCCACTGCTGGACTAGGCCTCTTCTTTGAAAGGAGGAATTGGCCTACTATACCACGCTGGCCAAGCGGGTTGGTATAGGGTTTGAATCAAGTTTTCCTTCTCTTACAGTGCTGTTTTCTGCATACTATGCTCCCTCTGTCGGCTCTTACGACACCCATGGGATGATATAGGGTGGTGACAAATCGTATTCTTAATCCGTCACCACACAGACATCTCCTACACATTTTCAACTTCAATTTCGGTATATAGTACCGTGTATACATCCATATTCATTTAGTAATAAATGATTACTTTTTTATAACAAACAGACACTCCAATTTTATTTATATGTATAGATTTTTGTAACGACATTTTGTGAGGGCGTATTATGTTTGAAGTACCTATGTATTGGCATTCATGTATAGCTCATGCCATAGTTTTGACCAATGGACATAAAACAATTGAAGAGAAATGCAATTTGAAAGACTTCACCAAAAATTACAACTCGGAGTCTTCCAGGTTACAATTTCGGGATTCTCGAGATAAATCGATCGAAACTCCGCACAATGTTACTCATGACGAGACTCGTATACAGGAACGTTGAGAAAGTAACGAAAAATTCGATTTAGCTTCCTTAGGTTGAAGATATCCGTATAATTCTACAAGGTAGCAGATAAATTGGTTTCGATGTACAGAAATGTTAGATAAGAAATATACAACTGTGAAGAGAATTAAAAGAGTGACAGTGTCAGCAATCTCTAGTAGACAGAATTATGTATTCAATCAAACAGCGTTTCCTTATAAACACCACAGTGTGCACGTATACCAATTAGGCTGCAACTGACATACGATAGTAAATATTCGCCCAGTCATTATGGAGTCTTATTCCTGTTGACTTCTACCTTCACCCTTCAGCAGTATAGTTAATGCAAGATTGTCATGCTTCCATTTCCAGTCTATTATTTTAATGTCACTAATATGGTATTTGATTGTCTCTGAAAGCACGCTAGGTCAGCAATATTGGCGCGTTTGCTTTAGTCATTCAACACTCAAACGACGGCAGATAAGACATCACACACACAAAAAAAGGAATACATTTTTACTGAACTCCCAAATTCACTTTAGTCAGTCCACAACCCTAAGCTCAGCTGAGACCTGTTTGCCTGATACAAATATATCCATAAATGAAATTTTTCTCCGCGGTGTGACCGTTTTAATACAATGGACACATTTGGATCAAGGACCTCCGGTAATGACGTTATTACGATGGCTCGTTCCTTACCTTTTTTGTTACAGTTTTCACAATTGAGAGCCACGGAGAAAATAATTTTGACATAAAAGGGATGTTTAATTTGCCGTGCGGTTAGACTTCTATTTTTACGTAAATGTAGCATAAGATTACTTTGGGAAGGCGCATTTTTTTGAGTTTAACGGGTTTTGATTAGGAAACTGAATCGAAAGGAACGCAAATGTTGTGATTGTGTAAAAAAATGTTTGGCCTGTGCGAGGATCGAACTCGTACTCCATTATGCACTCTGCCTATACATACATACCTAGACTCACGCCTGTTTCACAAAGGGGTAGGCAGAGGCCTTCCCTTCGGCGGTCTCTACTACGGAATGCCATTAGCATCCTGACATATCTCTCTTGCTTCATTCACTCCCATCAAGTTTCCCATGCATGCTCTTCTGTTTAGGGTCTATGCCTTTTTAGGTCTGTCCCTTTTTAGGATGTCTCCAATCTGGTCAGAGAATAAAATAGCCATGTACTCCGAGCGTAGTTACAAATGGTAATCATAACAACGTTTATGATTTTTATTTTCCAGAAGTTTTATAGCGGTAGTAACGTTATTTCCTATTCGCAATATTAACATTAGAAAAGAAACTAGAAACAAGTAAGTCACCTTAAAGTTCACAACAAACATTTTCTTTTCCTTACAAATGCTAATCATTTATTTACTTAAACAACAAGAAATTTCGCCGGAACGAGAAGAAAAGCTACGCATAAACATCGCTTAACCTCGAGACAAGTGTCTTGGGAGAAGGAAATACTAACAAAGCTAGCTCAACCTAACAATCTAGTCTCACCATCGAGATCTGTATATCCCTGGCGATAAGCTTAGAAGTACATTTGAAGTCGTCGCTACTGTACGTTAGGGCGGTTTCAGATTAGTGTTTTAAATGCGAGTAGAATCTCGTTTTTGAGAGCGCACGTAGGCGTGTATACGCTCGGCTTTTGGCACACGCGCAACACGTACGCGCATTGACGCGCTTGTAAGCTCCTATAAATGTGAGCTGTCAGAATCCATGTTGACACTGTCAATATGTCACTACCGTTTCGAGCAAACACGCCGAAATATGTTCGTTTACTCGAGTCCGGTTTTTTGAAGCGCATAATGTAGCGCGCGTTTAAGCGTGTTAAAAATACGTGTGAAAAATACGCTAATCTGAAATAATATATAATGAAAATAATAATATATAATGTATAAAATAATAATAAAAAATAATATATAATGTACAGTAGCGATTTGATGTACGTTTATAGTACTTTGAACATTGTTTGCTGCTTACATTTAATTGCTACAGCAAAAAAACGACAGTCTTGTTGCTATAATAGTACTATTTTGAACTAAAAAAATGAGGCTAAGAATAAAAAATAATAGTAGGTACCTATCTAGTCCTAATAAAATAAACATTTATATTTTGTAATTAAATTATGGTCTGGTCTCAAATAAATCTGTATAAATAAGATTTTCCGTTACTGACTGCGGACAAGCCACAGCCAAAAGTATTAATTTGGCGCACAAAGCCAAAATTTGGCATATAAGGTGATCGTAAGGGTGCAATAAGAAGGGTTTTCCGAAGTTCCTCTGGGATTAGGTAGAAATGGTTAAATAAAAGAAAATGTGGCGACGTAGCTAAGGGCATCCTCCAATTACCTACATACATACCTAACAAAGACGGAGAATGGTTTGTATCATCATCATCGGCCCTGTATATAAACTGTCCCAATGTTGGGCGCAGGCCTCTTCTCTTATAAGAAGGGTAAGGTATAGTCACACATGTCTTTCGAGAACATTATGGAGAATTTTTATTTTTATTTATTTACTAGAGGACCCGTGCTGCTCCACAGCATATTTTAATATTATAAAAAAGCTCTTACATATAGGTATGATGAGTACATTGTAGCCTTATATAATAAGTAAAAAGATGATATTCTTACCAAAAATATAATATATCACAAAACTTCTTTTCTCACAACATTGGTTTTGCGTTGCACCGTAGGTATCGTGAAATTTTCACCTTGGCATTACTGAATGGTTTGCCGCGCAATAGAGATATATATAATATGTATAACTGAACATTGACGAAAGAAAGTTCTTCAATATGACTGTGCTGCCCTACCATTCTTTCCATTAGGACACTGTAATGTCCTTCGTCCAGGTGCCCAGAAAATAGCAAGTTATGAACAATTTCGCCAGTACCATAGTCAGTAATCGTATTACTGTTTTCCAGGTGAACTCTGAATTGACACTCGGGATATAGCTCAATAACACTCTGAAGTTCAGCATGCCCTGCGTACTATTTATTGGCACCCATCAGACGTTTGTAATCTGTTGCATTTGTGTGTATGGTCTGGCCATAATTATGCTTCGTCCCCAACAGTGAAGTTACTATATACATCCCACTTATTGACAATGTTATCAACAGTGGCCAAACGAATTTCATAATGTTTATTCTCACTTCCATATAAACAATAAGAAATTGCGCGGAATAAGCAATTACCGTCACCAAGAACGGAAATCACTTGAAAATTGTTGATGGTAGAATTAATCAAATCTGAACCCGTTTCCACCCGTATTTTTTTAGCAGTAGGAGGACCATCCGGTACCAAATCTCCAACAGGGCCGTCATTGATCAAGATTCTTTGTTCAAACTTTCTCTGAGCATTTTTCAATTTCCTTCCAAGAACCATCATTATAATTGAAAACACAACTACTCACAAAAAATACGTTGTTAAATCAGAAACTTAAGTAACTAACTTACGCTAACTTTACTTTTTTCTTTATCTGTCAATATTTTATTATTAAAATTAAAAATATAGATAAATAACTTTTTTATAAGTAAAAAAATAGGTTTTGTTTATGTTATCCAGCTAAATATTTCTGTGAGAAGCACGATTTATATTGTTTTGTGTATGGGTGTGATTAATCCATCTTAATTTAGAATGTAATAAGGACGTTTATAGTTTTGGTCAAAATTGTACTTTTGGTAGGAATGGTAGCATTGGTAGCAATCCTAAGGAACATTGCTACCAAAACTACAATATATGCCAAAATACCATTTCTACCAAAACTACTATTCTTACCGAAAATACTATTCCTATCAAAACTACTATTTGTACCAAAATTACTATTCGTACTAACACTATCATTTCTACCATTTTTTTAAACTACCATTTCTACCAAAACCACCGGTGCTGTCAAAAGTACCTACCTTTTCTCTCAAAACTACTATTCTTACCAAAGCTACAATTTCTACCATAACTACCTCTTGTAATAATATAATTATAATATATGACTTTAAGGCTGATGAAGAATATATGACAATAGTACTATGATATATATGACAATAGAACGGATGTAATATGTTCCACATAAAAAGAAATTAAGATGCCCGAAGAAAGTCCGTAATTTAAAAATACAAAAATATTCCTAACATAAAACGTAAGGAAAATTTCTCAACATCAGAGATCAATTCACCCAACATTAAGGGTTAACTGGTAACATTCGGGGAATATTACCTGCCATCAGCGAAAATTCACTATAGTGATAATTTGACCAACATCGCGTATATTTTACACACCACCACACTCACACCCGTATGAAAGTAAGGCAAGGTCACCTTAAGGAGGCATAACGTTTATTTTCCTGGCAGTTACCGCAAGGATCTTATTAGATGCCATAAAAATATTTTTGAATTAAGAACCGTCCATGTAGAGAGAAAGTAATGGAATCTTAAGAAATTTATAGGAAAATATTGAAAATTAAGTTGAATGTCCACGCCTATCTTCCTTCAATCTTACCCAATTTAAATGAGCTTACCATCAAATGAAAGAGCGCTTTTCAGCGCGTGTTTTAGGCCTATAACGAAACGCCTACCTCAATGAGATCCAGATATATAGAAGCAGAAAGTCATTGACTACGGCTACGAAAACGTAAAAATGGTATGGGAGAAAACTGTTTTTGCATATAACTTGATGAATGTGCAAGTTAGGTAATTTCTAATGCTTGATGACAAATCTATGCAGCAAGAGCATTCATTTAAAAAAAAAATCATGCGAATCGGTTGGGTAGAACGGGCTGGCCGACTCGTATTATAAAACACAAATTCTTTTAATATATAGATTAGGAATAACAAACAGTGTCGCAATAATATACTTAAACAACATTCCACAAAAATGCATGAGGTATATGTGCACTCACAACGTTATTCACAAAATATACACTTTGTAATGACAACTTTGATCTCTTGATAAAATACACATCGATCTCTTGATAAAATACACATGATACGAGAACTCTCAGACATGAAGGTTTCCTCACGATGGTTCGTATTGTATTTCAGAGTTATTTAGTAAAATAACACGCCACAAATACAACAAATAATAAATCTTTATAAAAACAGTAATAATAGAAGGCCTTGTAAATATTCATAATTCATACTTATAAAATGAACAAAAATAAAGCCTGTATTTTGGCTTTATTTTTGTCAGACCGTAATCGGCCTCCTTTAAAACAATTTGTAGCACCACTCTCACTACATATTATTATGGTTAACAAACTGTAAACATTTTTGCGAGATACGCTTAAAATTAATATTGGTACATTGTGAAAAATAAAATATTTATGAAACTAAAAGGATCTAGTAGGATTGGACAGGTACATAGATTTTTTGTTGGTGTTTGTATTGAGTCCGAGATAATAATTAATTGTGGGTTTTGAGTTTTCTCTCTCTTTGTACCTCGTGTTCACGATGACTCATAGGTTTTATTCCATCGTCATAGGAATGACTAGCTGATCCATATCTACCAGAGATTTGAGCGACATTGACAGCTGTTTGACGTAGGCAAGATAGGATTCTAGCCAAGCGTTGGACCACGGTTCGATTTTGAGATCGATAAAATTGATAGATTTTTGCTTAAGCATTCATAGCAGCAGCGCCAACTTTGGTAAAGTAACTGACTATTAGTAGGCAATTATTGTGCGTACTATAAAGGGTATTTGGTGCTTAGTTTGGTTTTAAAACTTGATAATAAATAGGTCTGTAAGACTTACGCGATTTGTGCACAAAATAAAATTATGTTAGGTACTGGTGACAAGCACGTAATTTATTGAAAAAAAGGGACATACCTATCGTATTCATATAGATGTCTGTTTGCGACATTAAATATGCCTACGATTTTCTTACACTAAAAATATATATTTCATGTCGCGAGGTAGTTTGTATGTATATATTTGATTTTCTTTAATTACTTGAAACAATTGTTGCATATTTCTAGTAAGTTTCTTTAAAACAATGAGTCCGAAATGAATGGTGGTTCATATGCATTAAACCTAAATAAATGTAGATATTAATTTCAGAAACAAAATGAATCCGAACTCGGCTTCACTTTCTGGGAATCATATAAATATTAATTTACTTTCCGAATTCCTTGGGGAACTACGTTGCTCTATTTGCATCCAAGGCTACTTCAATAAGAGCTGCTGACCTAGACTATTAATTGAAATATAATTATTATCCAGCATAAAAGACGTATACCCTTTCATTATGTACTTCTGCTCTCTACTCTGACCTTCCAATTCAATTCGAAACGATAAAAAATTTTATGCGTCAAGATAACTTCTGTTAAATAACGAATCGACGTGTTCACGAAATCTTAAGTTGCTGACGGCCACTTTTCATAAGTACACTCATTTTAATCTTAATGCTGAGAACTTTGAAAACTCACGTTGATCCTCCGATAATCCAATTAACGTCTAAGTAAAAAAACACCAACCTAGAAGCTAATTATAGTAAACTGGTCGAGCAACTTTTAACGTTGACCGTCGAATTGTAAAGTATACTTTTCACTCAAGCTGATTGGCGATTTCATAGATCCAGCGTTTACAACGAAACACTTTTAATTAGAAGGAAGTGCGATGTAATGTAATGGCGGAATGTTGCTACGTAATTTTAATTTTGATTTATTATGTTACTACGTGTGGTGTAGTATGTTATTTTATATTACTTTCGAAGAACGCTTGCGAGCCAATTTAAGGAGTTTCTAAAACTATATAAATGTGTGTCTGTGTCTTTGTCAATATTTGGGCTAAGCATGGAGATTAACTATAATAATCTGAAAACACTTCTCATGACTCTACCAATATTGCTATTATAAAAGAAGTTAAAATGATGTGTATACTGAATTAATCCCGATGACAATACCATAGTATGATTAGCATGATCTGTTTTAACATCTCCTAAATGACTTGGGAAAATACACACCGGTGTCCCTAAGAACAGATATCAAAAGCTGGTTTTAAAAAATAATTAAATATTATTATAATATAAATACTTGTTTTCAATAAATTGTCCAATGCTATCAATTTGAGAAATATTTCTTCTTTAATTTAGACATTAATGAAAGAGCTTTTACTGGAGCAAGTTTATATTTCTGACAAAAGATGCATTCAAATTATGGATTTGTGATTATTTGAGACGGGATAATCCATTATGACATCTGTGTGATGTGAGACAGAAATTAATAAAAATAAGCAGTTCGTTTGGCTATGGTCTTAATATCATTTTAAAGAACTGATTCATTTTCAAAATTTAATATCAATCTTGTTTTCATTTAATGTTACAGACAGGTTGTTTATTGAATAATGTGTTTTTATAATTAAAGCCTTAAACGTATATTTTCTCGAAATTTACGTTTTATAAGCGTTTATCAAACTTTTCATTGCGTCCAAAATCCATATTTATTTTTAAGTGTTATGTGTCAGTTTAATTATAGTTAATAAAATTATTTTTAATGATCGCATGCAGGCGCTATCGTATAAAGAAGCTTAAGTGGCAGCTTTTATCACTCAGTTATTGGGTCAAAATTTAGATCAAGTAAAGAATTCGTTCATTTACGTTATTATGATATACGAGTATAATAAATGGAGAATTTATTTATGACTACCATTTCAAGAATCTTGAATAGCTTATGATTTGATTGAGTGCTAGCGGCAACTTTTAATATTGGCTAATAAGTACGTACCATATTTAAATCATAATGATACTATATGATATAATATCACATTCAGCTACTGCGTTTTGTATCAACTAGATCCTCCATGAGTAGATGAATTTTGTAGATAAATGGCTTGGTATACAAAAAGAGTTTTACTGCATATCGAATGAAGTAATTGTTGTATAACTTACTTTATTTGTTTTACATACTTAAAAGATGAGACAGAATGACTGACTAATTAATGTACTAACGCACAGCTAAAATCACTGTGATTGAAACTAAATTTGTAACTAAGGCAGAGATCATTCACAATTTAATCCAAATGTCTTCGATAATCTTCTATAGGAGTTTGAAATGTTTAAGAAATAACGGACAAAAAATTAATCGTATACGCGAATGGAGCGTGTGTACATCAGTTTAAGTACGATTAAAACCTTGGTTTTAATTTGAGACGTAGGTGGCTATTTTATTTCAGTCAAATCTTTTGTATTAAAAATATCTTGAAATTAGTATTATACTGACATCATGTAAATAAAGCTCAGTTATCCCACTGCGTCACAACAATTTAACAGGAGGAAAACAAATTTCTTATTGTTTTAGATTTCGTTCATTAAAACTGTAATTTTATATCACTCACATTTTGGAGACAGCAAATATAGAATTTATTTTATGTACACCCACTGAGAAATTGAGCTGTAATTTAAAATATTTAATTTAAGCTCGTTTTAGACATTTTCGTATTTGAACAATGAAGGTCGCAGTTGGCATTCAGATAGAAGATTTTTTTATCGAACACAATATTAAACTTTATGAATAGGTACAGAGTTATTGGAAAATACACGAACTAAGACGGCTCTTACACTTGTATACATCATTATTATCGTCCTAGTGATATGCCGCAATCAATTGCATCCAAGATTAGCGTTTTAGGGCCCGTGGTCCGCTTACAGTCTAACCAGATTGGATAGAATATTTGCTTTTCTACAGAGCGACTGACGGCTGACATCCGCAACGAAAAGGTACCTATAATGTTATTTAATATATTATTATACTTATATATTAATTTTTTTAACGACCCGGTGCCCTAGCGTGCGTTTAACCGATGCCATGCCGGGTCGCCGGTTCAATTCCCGCCCATTTCAAACATTTACACGAACGTGAACACTGATGTTTGTGTTGGTCTGGATGTTTCTATGTATAATATGTATGTAGTTACAAAAAAGTGTACATGTATTGTATGTCTATGCATTGCCTACTATACTTAGGATAAGTTCTGCTTAGTTTGAAAAAAACATGAAAATGCTAAGGAAGTAAAAAATATATGTCGTGCCATTTATATCACTTACGCTGTCGTTTAAAATAGTTGTCCGCTTGTCGTTGCTCCCGCAACGCCTGTCGGCTAAAGGGCGGGTGTTGATACAATAGAAATAAATGAATTCACGTTTACTTGCACTGAAGGCTTAATATTAATAGTTCAACTAGTCGCCTCGACATCTTGCACTCTGCCGGGTGATTTGTTCTGACTCTGGATATTTGTGTTTGTTGCGTAAGTGTAATAGTATGTCGCAATATATGTAAAATGCAGGCGGTTGTCTTATTATGAGTAAACCACAACTATGAAATTTTACTTAATTCTCGTGTTAATTTTTAATCTTGACGTTTTTATGTAATAGGCGACAGTATACAGGGTGTTGATATGCATTTGCAAAATATTTTCAGGGGTGAATAAACTACTACAACTTAAAACAGATAGGTAAATTAAAAATTACACGCTGAAACTTAAAGAAAAAAATCGTTATCATACATTTAAAAAAGGGGAATTATAGAAACGAGCGAATAAAAATAAAGCTAAGCGACTGATGATGACTTTTTTAATAACTTGAGCGGCATGAATTTGAGTCAGCGAAAAATTAACTAAACTAACGACTAATATTGATTAATAGTAAAATCTAGAACGAGCGTACTAAAAGCGGGTTGTAATTAATCCATTTCAGAAATTAAATTTACTAGGTGAGCGACTAGATTACTAGGTGAGCGACTAGAAATACAGAAAAGGTGACTTCAAAATTGCCCGTCTTCATTTCGAAAATCACGGTCTATTTATTTATGAAAATAATCTCGTTTACTCGGGAAACTTAATAGGTTTTGTTAGGATTTCTCATAGAGGTCCTATTTTTGGGTACAGGGTCAATGTCAACTTGGCTTAAAAGACTGAAGCGACTTATTTAGTATTTTTCAAGGTGGTTTTTCTATTACGAAACACTTCACTTAAGATAAAACGCCGCTCAGTATAAATAAATCATTTGTCAAATATTGAAAATAATGCAGGACGTTACGTTGGCACTTAAACACATATTAGGTCGCTCAAATATTAAGAAGCTTCTCATTTTGTATTTTGAGTAACTCAAATTAATGTTCGTAAGTTGTTGTTCTGTTTATTTCTCATCACTCGCATTCAGTCGCTTACTTAGTAATTCTATAAACCAAATTAATAATTTTTGTCACTCAAAGCTTTAATTTACAGTCACTCGTTTAAATACTACCCTTTTAAAAATCAGCTCGTTGTATTGACCGCCGCGGCCGCTTAGCTAATCGCCGCATGCTCATATTGCAGGTACCACACACGCAAGCACACGTCACTACCGTGCAGTCTTATTCTACACCAGTAAACAGTTTCTTCTGAGTTACTTTATACCGATTACAAATTAATAAAACAGGTTTATTTAGCTTTGTGTCAATCCATACTAACATATTGCATTACAACGTGGGGTGGCGCGGCTAAATTAGTTCTATTGCCACTAGAACGAGCACAAAGAGCAATTCTTAAAGTGGCTACTTCGTCGCTTTAAATTCCCTACACACCAACTCTTTTTGGTATGCAACGTGCTAACAGTGCGTCAACTATTTATACTCAGTGTTATACAAAAACAGCACACTGAACTCCCATATTCTCCAATTCCTGTTGAAAGAAGAAAGGACATTGTTTGTGTAACACCTCATACAAATCATGTCTTTGTTAAAATATTCTGTGTATATATGTACACTATTGTTTTTATTAGCCATGTACTTATGATATAATGTAAAACTAAATATTAGACATTAGGCTAGTTATACCAATGTATCTAATTTAAGACGAATTTATTGTAGTGTACGTACCTTTTGTATTTTTGTGAATAAATAAACTATTATTATTATATTATTATATAAGTAACATTGAAGGAAAATACATAGAGTTATATCATTGCACACTGTTTAAAAATTTTTAGGTGAATAAGGCCCTGTTTCACCACCTCTGTGTAAGCGTTACCTTCCAAGTAAATTCTAAAGTAGAAGGAAATTTGTATGAATTTATTTGCCAAGAAGGTTAACGAGAACTTATTGGACAGTGGTGAAACACGCCCTAAGTATGCTGTCTATATCGTATTATTAAAATATTTTGCAAATGCAGATCAACATATTGTATTGGTAATTGAGCCTTGCTGATTTCAATCAAATCCCACTACCTATACACTGTGTGCGATTTTTCACATTCATATTATTATTTAGACTGCCACGTTGGTCTCGCGGCATAAATATTCACGTGGGATTGGGAGGTCCCGGGTTCGATCCCCGGGTCGGGCAAAGTGTTATTGGGTTTTTCCATTAGGAAATTCTCAGTAGCAGCTTGGAGTCTGGTAATGTGCCCGGTACGGCAATAGGCTCGCCGCCTATTACGTGGGACTAAAATAAATCTGGCGAAAAGTGGGTGTAGAAATCTCCTACCTCTTCGGGGATATAGGCGTGAGACTATGTATGTATGTATATATGTATTATTATGTATTGTTAATCAGTAACAAAAAATGTATACAGATTTTGTGTAAATCTGAAAGTTGAAAAGAAAATACCCTTTTAAGGAATAAACAAGCTTCAAAGACGGTATAGCATATTTTCCAATATGCAGGTCAAAATGCGATGTTCGAATACACTACTTGTGTCACTAATCCTCGCGGGTCTTAAAACAGGCAACTTTGTTTACTGTAGTCTCTCAGATGTACTCTTTAGAGAGAAAATCCCAAACTTGTTTTGCCGTTGTGTACACACAATCATCAAGTTCTTAATTCTACCATGAGCATCAGTCTTTCGAGACTGAAATTAAAGACTTTTCTTTGTAGGAAATGTACTATTGTAGTGCGAAATGGTACCGACTAACGATTATGAGGTGAAGCGTTTGGCTCTCAGGTAGATTGTCGGGGTTCTTATAAAACAGACGAAACACTGCTTAGAAGGAACAGGTTTTTTAATATGTTTCACTACCGCTTACATACAGTATGACCGACTAGGTAAGCACTGGCCTAAAGGCTGGAGTGTAGACTCCTGCTGCTCTCCGATGCTCTAAGGGTAGACTGCTCGTAGGGTCGCCAGTGAGCTGGCCGATGTGCACGCTGGGTAGGCAGCTCGGTGGTCGAGGCGTAGGCTGAGCGGTAGGCTCAGGCGGTGCAGCTGATGTAGGCTGAGCGGTAGGCTCAGGCGTAGGCTGGTAGAAGCACGGCATCAGCAGCTCGAAGGTCGCTAACAGAAACCGGTGGTAGGGACCAGTGGATGTAGAAAACCGTAGGTAAAACGTCAGCCCGTAGGGTGAAGACAGGTGTAGACCCGTAGGGAGGACTGGAAAGTAGCATAGAGAATACACAACAACCGGTCAGGAACAGGCTGTCCCTAGATCGGCTGTTATGCTTAGGAGAGACAGATACTACAGACAGAACATATAAGCACACAGATAATTAGAATATGCTCACCCCCAGCGGGATTGTAGACATAGAAGTAGAAGGCAGAATAAATACGTAGTAGTAGTGGCAGCATCGTGACGTCTAGGGAAAGTGACCGATTTAGATCGCGCACCCATCTTATATAGGCATAGACCTATGACCCACAGACTGCCTGTGCCCGGTCCATTACCTTATACGGTAATAATTCCTAGCGAAGCGCTCTTTGGACCAGGCTGGCTGCGCCTACTGCGCTAAGCGCCTGTAGAGATTATAACGCAATACGGAGTATTACGTTACAATACCCCGCTCTGTACAGCAGAATTTTACATTTCTAGACAAGAAAAATCCATCTAAGGTCCTCCGGAACTTCTGTAGACAGTGCTAAGTAGATACTGACTATGAAACTCAACTGTAGGAAGGTACAATCATAGTACAAGAAGAATAGTAGGGTAGCTTCATACAAATCGGCCGCGGCCGGTTTGGATGTACGCGTGAGTCGCCGGCGCCGTGTACGCACGGACTTTTCACGCACACTCTCATAGACGAGCGCGGCCCGGCGCGACGCGCCCGCAGCCTCAGTACGGGCACGGTAATAATATCTAACAGTATTGTAACTCCATACAAACGCACAAAACTCGAGTTATACCTACGCGCCTCGAGCAAAGTACCCATTAGACTGTGCGGACTGTGCCTAAAGTACCCACAGCCGCGATCGTGCCGCAGCTCGCATGCGGCGCGTCTGGTAGGTATATAACTCACAAAGACGGGCGCGTTACAATACTGTTAGATTATATTACCGTGGTACGGGATGCGCCGCGCGTAGGTAGGACGCAAGAGTAGGCATTTAAATCGCCGATCGGCCTTAGCTAAGCTACTATTCTTTTTTTACTATGGTACAATAAAATTATCTAGTTAGGTTAGGAATCAGTGTAGTTAATAAGTTTTAAATATAAAATGTGCCAACTGCCAATAGATTTACCCGAGGAATCCACTAATTCGTATACTAGTGGTGACTTATTAGCGATAATATTACACTTGGTAAACTTAGGAGCTAGTTTTTTGCTAAATGATTTGTTCTTATCACTGAAATAGAAAGTTCTCTTCCACAAACTATCACCTACGTTAAACTCAGCCGGTTTACGACGTAAGTTGTATGTGTGTAAGTTTCTAGCGTGAGCTTGGATTATTATTATTATCGATTACATATTCTATGGCCGCTTTGGATAAGAAAAGAAATAGTAGTCACAATGGATAGTGACTTGCAAAAAGATAAACCGTTATTTCAAATTGCGAACTGGTACGTAATAAGTAGGAATTGGTAGTTGAAATTTGAATTAGGCAATAGTAGGAGAACAAGGAATGTCAGTTGTGGCTAGAAGCAATAAATGAAGAACTAGAAGCTCATGAAGTGAACCACATCTGGAGATTTGTTGAAATACAGAATCACAGAACCATAACTTCCAAATGGGTCTTCAGTGTCAAAAGAAATGATGATGGTTAACAAGACAGATATATAGCTAGACTTTGTGCTCATGATTTCACACAAATAGGAAGAGTGGACTTCAAGGAAATTTTTTCACCTACTGCAAGATATGAGTCTATCAGAATATTACTCTCCATCTCTGCTGAATATAACTGAATCATTAGACAGTTAGATGTCAATACTGCCTTGTTATATGGTGACTTAGAAGAATATATTTTTATGGAAATCCCAGAAGGGGTAAAAGCACCTAGAAATAAAATATGTAAACTGAACAAATCCTTATATGGATTAAAACAAGCATCTCGGTGCTGGAACAAGAAGTTCACTAACTTTTTATTGAAATTTGGATTTGTTCAGTCACAAGCTGACAATTGTGTATTTGTGGGTAATTTCCATGGTATGAAAGCGTTAATAGTTTTATATGTTGACGATGCTTTAATTTTGTCAGAATCAAACATAATTTTGCATCAAATAATAAGTTATTTGAATCAAGGCTTTAATATTAGAGAGCTAAAATTAAATCGTTTTGTCGGTTTAGACATTATAAAATCTAATAACGCTATGTATGTACATCAAAAACAATCAATTGAGCATTTGATAAATAAATTTAACATGTGTAATGCAAATCCCAGCAATACACCAGTTGATGTAAATGTTCAAATGAGTAGAAATGTTGAAGATGAACATATACATTTACCTTATAGAGAAGTTAAAGAATCTTTATTGTTTTTATCTACAGCAACCAGGCCAGATATCTCATATGGTGTTAATTTGTTAAGCAGGTATAAACCAAGTTTGCTTCATTTTAATCAACTTAAAAGAATCATTACATATCTAAATAAAATCAAAGATTTTTGTATTAAATGTGAAGGACGTGAAGATTTTGTTGGTTATTCAGACTCAGATTTTGCTAGGGATCTTGATACAAGGAAATCAACAGCTGGTTATATTTTTGTGTTAAATGGTGGTCCCATATCATGGGCAAGTCAAAAACAACCTTGTATCGCCTTATCAACAACTGAGGCTCTATTTATGGCTGGCTGTGAAGCTGCTAAGAATCTGTTATGGTTAAGACAATTCTTTAAAGATATAGATATTACTTTTAATTGTACTGTTCTGTGTATTGATAACCAAAGCACAATTAAACTAATAAATAACCCAGTGTATCATAAGAAAACAAAACATTGATGTTAAGTTCAATTTTATAAGAGAAAAGGTACAACAAAAATGTATTAATATTAAATATGTACAAAGTTCTGAACAACTAGCTGGTATTCTTACAAAGGCTCTACCCACTTCAAAATATGAACATGTAAGAGATGTTATAATGTGTGTAATGTGAATTTTTGTAACACAGGCAAACATTTAAGATATATGATAAGATATATGACGGCTGGTTGGCGTAGCGATAATGTAAGCGACTGCTACGTCAAAGGTCGCGGGATCGATTCCCGCTCAAGTCAAACATTTGTGTGCGTGAACATGGATGTTTGTCTTGGTCTGGGTGTTTCTATGTATAATATGTATGTATTTACAAAAAAATATACATATAATTTATGTTTATCCATTATCTAGGACCCATAGTACAAGCTCTGCTTAGTTTGGGACTAGATGGTGTAGTCTGATTGTGGTAGAATATTATTATTATTATATTATTATTTAAATTTAGTGGGCGTATTGGAGTAAATTTTAATACTGGCTGTTTATATGAATACTGGCCGTATCATGTTTATAATCTTTGCCTGTACCTTTTTTGAATTCATACATTTTGTATCGTGTGTTGTCTTCTTGTTATGTCTTCTCGTAGATTTTTTTTTATTTTTGTCTTGGATTGCTTACTGTGCAGTAATAAATAAATAACATTTATTTAGTTGACGAAGAAGTCTTGTTTATTTTTACCACCGAATTTAAACATCGCCTTACCTCGAGACGAGTGCCTTGGGAGAAGGAAATACTAACAAAGCAAGTTCAACCTAACAATCTTGTCTCACCATCGAGATCTGTATTTCTCTGGTGATAAGCTTAGAATTACGTCTAAAGTCGTCAAACGAAGATTACTTAAAAAAAGGGACCGAGATTATTCCGATGAGGCTATGCCCAACAACATTAGGGTATGTTGACCTGACGAGTATCGACTTGATTCTCTGGTGGCATTCATTAAAATCCATCGCGTCGATTCACACTGTAAATTGCATCAAAAGAATTCCAACGACTCGTTTCAAGTCTTCCAATCGTTAGTGAACGAGTCCAAGATTGAATATCCAACGCTATCGTGAAAAAGCAAAAGGCTGTATTATGAAAAAGACGATTTCGAGAAAAACAATAAAATAGTTCTCATACAGTTTTTGGCCTTTCCACGGCAATTAGGTATATTTAATGTAAATTAATTAGGTATAATTTTATGTTTACTAAATTATTATAGTAAACATAAAATTATATGAAATTGATATTATTGTGTAGGTATTTTAATGGTGATTACAGCCGTGTTAAAAATATTGATAAAAAATTTGAGATTTTAAAATAAATTGAAGAAATTTGTTTTAAAAAACGACGAACTTGTGTTATGATATTGTTAATTCTTTAAATAAAGATTGATCGTTAATCACTCATAATTAAGTATATGTTTTATGCAAAAATATATACCTACGTGAATTACATTACAATGGCACTTTTTAAAGTGAATTATTTGAATCAAAACAAACCGATCACGAAGTGCGTGGTTCGCAGTGGTACTGCTCTAACATCAGCGCGAGCCCTAAGAGCGAGAAAGATAGCAATAAAATGCGTGAAATGCGCGCTCTGGCCAGTTTAGTATGGCAAAACTGTATCAGGTTATACAGTCTTTTGCTTAGGTTACGGTTGATTTTTTTATAAATACAGGATTTTTTGTTGTAGTATATCTCTACAAAAAAACGTCGTATAGTAGAAATAAAAATATTACGCTGTAGTAGACCTCAAACCAAGCAGAATAAGCGTTGTTAAGCAAAAACACTGTATTCTTGAATTCAGTATTTTGCCTTTTCACGGCAGAACGGTGACGACAACTACGTCTATTCAATATCAATTTAGTAAACTATAATATAATGCAACTCAAATATAGTTGAGCATTTTGAAATGTTTTTTGGGTATCGTGAAAAAATATTACACGATAAAATTGCTTTTTATCCCACCTAGGCCAACGAAAAGATCTTTACGATATATCTGTATTTAAAAAATCCTTGCGTTACTGACTAACTGACAGACAAGATACAACCGAAAATACTCAGCGTATGTAGGTGAAATTTGGCACGTATGTTCCTTGAGGTGTGCAGGGGCGCACTAACTACGGAATTCAATATTCGATCTATAGATAGATCTGTAGATTTTAGATTCATTTTTGACATAAGCTCCATACATAATATGTCAAACACGAATCTCAAATCTCAAAATCCATGTATGGATCGAATATTAAAAATGGCCATAGAGAGGATTATTGGAAATTTCTCCCCTAAGGGGGTAAAATCGGTTGTCAGAGTTTGTATGAAACTTTTTATTTCTACAATGGATTAACTTCAAACTATGTACATAATATATTGGTTCCTCAAATGAAGTTTATGAACACGAAGAAAGTTTCTTTGGTAATTCTTACCATAAGTGGATAAAAAGAGGAGTCACAATTTGTGTGCAATCCATTTAATACTTCAAGGGATTAACTTCATACTTTGTTTATTGGATCCGCAAATGAAACGACAAACGTTAGTGAAAACAAAGACATTTATTTTTGAAATTTCTTACCCTAAGAGGGTAGAAAAGTGAGTACGAGTTTGTGTAAAACTATTTATTTTTCAATGGAATCACTTTCATCTGTATCTTTAATATCGTTGCGTTACTGACTGACTGACAGACATTCTACAGCCGAAACTACTGGGCGCAAGTAGGTAAAATTTGGCATGTTCCTTGCGGAGTTTAGGGGAGTTTCTACAAAATATTTTATCTAAGTGAAATTCACGCGTGCGAAGCAGCGGGCAAAAGCTATTTATAATTAAATAGAATTTAAGTGCATGATTTTGGCAAAAAAAATGCAATTTAATCTAAAACATCAGGAAGTGATTAGCCATTATTGATTTTTCATTACCATAAATAAATTCGATTATTAAGGTTAAGTATGTATCATGAACAGTTGCTTAAATAAACGTCTGTCTAGTATGTTAGTCGGTAAGGTTTATTAACAGAGCTTGCAGTGTGATTTTGTAAGACTTCATTTTAAACTTCGAATCTGAATCCACTGTGAGTTTCTTGATTGGCATTTGAAAAATTCATTTGGTAATTCGAATCTACACTGTGCGAGTGTGTTTGCGGGTTGAACTAAATTGACCTCGAGATTTTGACAAATAAAGTATGAGATAACGTAAAAAGTGGCATTCTATAAGGTAATTCCCCCGTCAGTTCGACGCTCACTTCGCACTTAAAATCAAGGTCATTTTGAACCTTATGCGAAGTGAGAGCGAATAGCGACGTGACATGCGAGTTGTTGTTTGAATTTCACAGAATCGACGTGCTGGAGTACATAGCATCGGGATACGCAGCAACTATTAAAGACGATGCCGGTTTTAATTATTTGTATCCCTATTGTGGGCTTTATGTGTACTAAAATGTAAGATTTTGAAATGTTTAAATAAAAAATTTTTTCGTGTCTTATTTTAGAATTAGGTATTTACATGAATTGTATATATTTTTAAATTTAGAGTTTATGAAGTTATAGTGGTTGTGGTTCCCCTCTGTGGGATCTCCACCTTGTCGTGGTGGGGGGGGGGACTCAGTAACCGGTAGCGAGGGTAGTAAGTACGGGAGCGGGGGACAGTTCTGTCTCTCCCTCGCAGTCGGTCGCGGTCGCGGCAGGAGAGGTGTGTCGGTGTTGCGTTGCCACGCGCCCTATGTCCGGCGACTAAATGGTGGCGCACCATGTGATGCGTTGCGGTGGGACCGCAGCGGAAGAGGAGATGCGGTGTTGTCAAGTTGCCATCCTCCCTATCCTCTGCGGCCGCTAGGTTTTAGTGCCTGCGGATGGCGAGCGCTGGGGCTGCTCCCCGTCCGCCAAAAGTTAAGGAGGCGGCGTAGTGTCCGCGCCATCTCGGGCCCGCCAACACCAACGGCGGACCAATCCCGGGCGGGGTCACGGAAAAGTATGCTATCCGCGAATCGCGTGACTCCGCCACTACACGAGACCCGTAGGGACACCGCGGTAGTTTTAGTGGATATGCCCCGAACGCCTTTAGTTATTGAGTTATGATACAGCCTTATGAAGTTGCCGATGGTAATCGGAATTGACTCCATAAATAATTGGAACAATAAAAATGTCACTGAGATGGCTTTTCAATAACAGTAAAGATACACTTTCAGACAACTGAATAGCTATGGATCTACTCAAGCCAAAAATGAACAGGCTTCAATAAAAATTCGGTGAACCCGAGTGATTAAGACCGGTTTGTTGGGGCAACGGAACTTTTTTAATAAAACATTGCTTTTTCCTCCCACCGGAATAAATTTAGATAGGGAGTGGACCCCACGAAAAATCCAGCTTTTCAAATAATTTATATTTACAGAGGACTGACTTGTGATAATTAAAGGGTTCGGTAAACAATTAGATAAAATTATTCAAACTTCAAAAGCCTAATATTCTAATGTCACCTTTTCTCAAGGGGTGCCCAAAGTTAATAGAGATAAATATTGATAAATATTATATATTAACTATACCCAGCAATACATCTAAAACTTAAAATATTATTGCTTTAAATAAGCAGGTGCCGAGATTTGAATCCCATACTCTCAGCGTAGCAATCTTTCAGTCTGTCTACTAGGCTATCATTGCAAGTTTAATACCCTTCAATTAAACAATGATAATAAGATATAAAACACTTTTATTATTTATTTTATTAAATTGACTGTAAACAAATTAATGTTCGTGATGTATAAGCGACACCATTTACAACTTGGTACTAAATTATTATCTTACATTTGGAGCACTATACAGCCAGAAAATTTCGTTATAATTTAGGAATTTTACTCGTATTAGGCGTTAATGCGCTTGTTACAGGTAATTTGTCACTTTTAATAGCAATGATCCTTGAGAAATTTAAGTATGTTTAACAAGTATTTTTATTTTACAAGGTATTTTAGCAAGCTCGACTTTTATATTTTATCGATGATACTCGTAGTAGCAACATTGAAAATTAAATAACGTTACAAAAGGTACCCCTCCTAATGTTACAAAGTTTTTCGTTTATCTGTCTGTATATATAAAACTGCTGTGTTACTGACTGACTGACAGACAAGGCACAGCCAACATTTATTGGATGCAAGAAGCTTACTTATATTCCTTGGTGTCCGTAGGTATGCTTGAAGGTTTTCTTGAAATTCTCATGGGATCGGGAAGAAACGGTAAAATTTTAATAAAATGTGCAGGTGTAGCTGCTAAAATAATATTGTAGACTGAACATTGTAAGGTTCCAGAACAAGAATCCTCAATCCAGATGTAGGTACTTAGAATAAAAGTTCATATTGTGATTATACCCTATCGTGCCCGCATTCCAAAGTTCCTCCTTTATATTGCTCTCGGGACGAAACGTTCCGTAAAGTTTGGTGAACTACTGGTAGATTAATAAAAGGCTAAAACTTTTTGAGCACTTACACTACGTTTTTTATGAGAAATAAAGCGTTTCCATTTATACAAGTTTTATTTATGTAAGTATCTGTTGCATTTTTAGATGATTACGAATAAGATAAAATATATTATAACATTATAGAAACAGGAACATGCCTATCACGCGACATAAATTAGTTCATGTTGATTCATTTCATGGCGTATCACTTACTATCACAACATTCACAACCCAAATGTTTTTTGAGTTTAAAAGCTAGTTAACTATAATTTACAAAATATATGCTCCTTGTCTGCTATTTTTTTTCAAAGTATTATTCTAACAATATTACAAAGCGGCGCAATAATGATCCAATTGCACTATTGAATGATGTAAAACGATGCGTGAGTTCACTTTACACGTTGTTCATTTGTATTGCGCTGTTAGCGACGCGCGCGACGGTAGTATCTTGTTACAGGAATAAAACGAGAGGATAGGATACTTTATTACTGAAAAGAGATTCTTCTTTAGAAAAGCGACAATAAATAACAAAAAATTTATTTGCATCCTCGTGTATAACGAGGATGCAAATAATTTGTTTGGTATTTTTTTATTAATTATGTTATCTAGCTTATATTTTTTGCGTAAGTACAAATAGATTTGATTTATTATTATTTTAAAAATAACGGATTAAAAGCCCATATCGGTGCGAACCTGTAAACGGATACATGAGACTGGCAACAACACAATTTGTGAACACAAAAGTGCTGTCTCGTGTGTGGCTCGAACCCACTCTGCGCATTGTTAAACGCCGAGGTGATTATCATCCGTATTATATCATCTGTGATAACTGTTTAATTATACTAAACTATAAGAATGAGTATATATAAAATTCTTCCGTTAATGACTGACTGAGAGACAACGTACAGCCGTAACTATTGGGCGCAAAGAGCCAAAATTGGGAAGTGGAGGGGAGGACTAACAGGGGATTTATAGAAATTCCCTCCCTTATGGAGTAAAATAGTCCCACGCGAAGTCTAGTAATAAAATTCGAAACTGATTGAAAATATTGCCTAACATTTAACCGCTTCAATACTCTTTTTCTATAAATCTCATTACTTAAATGGAAATTATATAGGTTTGAATGCATCAACATTCTAAAGTAAAATTATATCTCTCTTTCCGAACATTCATTAACAGAAGATTTTATTAACAAGAAAACAATATTTCAAAGCAAACTTATTAATTAGACAGGGATAAACTTACTTAATATTTTAAGAGCCACTTCCATGATCAATTTCGTAATATGAAACTTCTTGGTTGTGAGTGGAAATAGGATTATACTGTATGTTTTTGCAGTACTTGTACAGTGTATGAAGATTTTGCTTGCTTTTCGTGAAGCCAGACGCTTAAGGGTGATCATTCAACATAAGACTGCGGTGCTTCATTGAGATTATTTGCTTTTTACTGTTTAAAAGAAGACTCATACTTAGATTTATACGAAAAACATACCTAAGAGTTTTAACATACATTAAAATTATGTACTTTTAGAGCGTGGGCGACAACATCGAATATTAGAGCTCGTATACATCATTTACGCATAATACCAGTAATATTTGTTTCTGTTTGACTGGCTGACGTTCAATTTGAGGGTATATATCGATGGGTTACCCTTAGCTTTCTGACGCGTACACAGGACACAGTCAGATCAGTCAGTATAGGGAAGACAGTTCGGTGTGTAGACATTTTGCAGTCAATAAGTTTGACTAAAATTGAAACATTTATGACAGGGTAATTTCAAATATTACTTGTGTATCTAATTAAAAAGAAAATATAAACAATGACAAAAATACTAGCAATTTCAATGACCTATTCATGCATAAAAGCTTGTTTAACTTTGTACTGTAGTTCCAGCCAGTTTTAACAATTGCTTAAGTTTTTCTTATTTATGGAAGACTGCATTAAACAAAGGGTAAATAATAAAGAAACAAAGTCTTGTATGAACAATAGTGCAAACTGCAACCTAAATACTTCTTCACTAACGTCAAAATCACTGTACAATGCACTGGTAAGGAGTAGATTGGAGACGAGTGCTATTATCTGGAACCCCCATGAAACTAAATATAGTTTTATGGTTGAGAAGATGCCAAATAAATTTATGAGATACCTATATTTAAAGCAATATGGTGTATACCCCTTCTACCCGCTTATGTATCCAACACTATTTGTTATAAGGATGGTTGGGTACTATAAGCTGGAGGTAAAGCGCATTTGGCTGTAGCAAAATATGTATTTTTAGTGTTTCGTGGCAAATTAAATAATCCCCAGATCCTGGAAGCGTTGAGACTGCTTGTTCCTAACACCAACTTACGACAGGGACCACGGGGTAGTTAATTCGAAGTCCCAGTGCGAGCAATAAATACAATTTACAGCATCTCACAGAAAATTGATATTTTTATGTGCACATTGGCGGAATTTGTGAAGGTGACACTAGCCTATTTGTCAAATTAGTTTTAAGATTATTTTTTTATGTAAGTACTATTGCATACGGTATTACCTGTAAAGACAATGTATGTTATTATAAATAAATAAATAAAAATAACATAGCATCTTCAAAGTCTCAAAGTCTTGAAGTTTTCGCACACCACCGGGAAACAATGTGCATAACTTGTGAATTGCATTAACAAAATGAGTTAGTAAACTACACATACTTTCCTACAACTGACTAAGTTTGATCAATTACCTCGGGGCAGAAAACTTGATTTAGTATACCGCGATATCAAAGTTATGAAGATTGTGCTACGTATAATGGAGTATTTCTAACGTTGGCTTTATAACTGGATTCACTGAAGAGAAGATTTTAGACTTACATGGAAGTCATACACGACAACTTTTTGCGGCAATGTCAACGCTGCGCGTGATACACAGATTGTTCTTTCCTGTCTGGGTGTACTTTGTGGACGTTGATTGAACGATTGTTAAATCACTCGTAACACAGGATTTATTCTTAGTGGGGAAGATCAAAAAGACAAAAAAATTTTTGATAGTATTGCTACGCCTACGGCGTTACGGCTACGGCGCTACAACATCAAATCGCTACTGTACGTTATTTTTTATAGTACTTGAAACATTGTTTCCTGCTTACGTTTTAATTGCTACGGCAAAAATCAACTATATTGTTACTATAATTGTAGTATTTTGAGCTAAAATATATGTTGAGGCTCATAAAAAATAAATATTTATATTTTGTAATGTAATTATTGTCTGGTCTCAAATAAATCTGTATTAATAACATTTTTCCGATACTGACTGACTGACAGATAAGCCACACCCAAGAGTATTCGGCGCACAAAGCGAAAATTTGGCATGTAAGGTCCATGGTGATTTTAGGGGTGCACTAAGTGGGCTTTTCCAAAATTCCTCTGGGATCAGGTAGAAACGGTTACATAAAAAAATGTGCCGACGTAGCTGCGGGCATCCCCGGCTATCGACAAAACATACCTGCCATAAGACGGAGAATGGTTTGTATCATCATCATCATCATTGGCCTTGCATATAAACTGTCCCACTGCTGAGCACGGACCTCTTCTCATTATGAGAACGGTAAAGCCATAGTCACACTTCACATGTCTTTCGAGAACATTATGAAGAACTCTCAGACATGAAGGTTTCCTCACGATGGTTTGTATATCAGAATTATTTTGTAAAATAAGACGCCACGAATACAACAATTAATTAATGTTTATAAAAACAGTAATAATAAAAAGGCTTGTAAAATATTCATAATTCATATTTATAGGTACTATGAACAAAAATAAAGCCTGTATTTAGGCTTTATTTTTGTCAGACCGTAATCAGCCTCCTTTAAAAGAATTTGTAGCGCCACTCTCACAACATATGGTTAATAAACTGTAAAAAAATTGCGAGATACGCTTAAAATTATTATTGGTACATTGTGAAAAATATAACATTTATAAAACTAAAAGGATCTAGTAGGATGCTTTAACTTTGGTGTTTGTTTTGAGTACGAGATAACTATGCTGGTTTTTGTTTTTTCTCTCTCATTTTATCTCATGTTCACGATACATCATAGGTTTTATTGCAACGACATAGGAATGACTAGCTGATCCATATCTACTAGAGATTTGAGCGACATTGACAGCTGAGTGATATCGGATTGTAGCCAAGCGCCGCTTAGATTTCGAGATCGACCTATTTTAATATTTTTTGCTTATGCATTTATATACAGCAGCAACCGTGCAGCATGTTTACTTAAAAAATAGGTGAAAATTTTGAGGATGACAAGTAATTATTTGAACAATAAAGATAAAATATTTGTATTGTACCTTTATCTTTACCTTAGATTACACTAATGAAGTCTACGTTAGGTCTGATCTTACAAAATTGTTATTCGAGACGACCTTTTCCGACACGAAATATGACTATGAATTTTATAAGAATAAAAAGTATCGACTGCCTCCATGGTCCAGCGGATAGCTTATGCGACTGCTGATTGAAGGTCCCGGGTTCGATTCCCGGGTCGGGCAAAAGTGTTACCGGGTTTTTCCAAATTTTCAGTAGCAGCACGGAGTCTGGTGATGTGCCCGGTAACGGCAATAGGCTCGCCCTCTATTACGTGGGACCTAAAAATGCATGGCGATATGTGGGTGTAATATTACACCTCTGCCTACCCCTTCGGGGATACAGGCGTGAGCCTATAAATAAAATAAATAAATAAAAAGTATATATTTCGTCTCGCGAGGTTGAACTTAAAATGTGTCGTATATAGTATGTTTCTTAAAAAAAATTTTTTGCAATGAACGGTGGTCAATATTTCATAGCAGTTAGATAAAAGTATCAATATCAGATTTTTTTTATCTGAACTCGGCTTGACTGTTTGGGAGTCGTATTTAAATATTAATTTGCGTTCCGAATTTCTTAGGGAACTATGTTGCTCTGCTTACATCCAAGGCTTCTTCAATTAGGGCGTCTGACCTAGACCGTTCATCAAAATATATTATACAGCATAAAAGGCGTATAAACTTTCAAGATGTATTTCTGCTTTCTATTCTGACCTTTTAATATAATTCGAAACCATTAAAATTTTTATCCGTCAAGATAACTTCTGGTAAATAACGGATCGTGTTCACGAGATCTAAAGTTGCTGACGGCCACTTTTCATAAGTACTCTCATTTAATCTTATCGCTGAGAACTCTGAAAACTCGCGTTGATCCTCCGATAATCCAATTAACGGCTAAGTAAAAAAATACGAACGGAAAAGCTAATTTTAATAAACTGCTTGAACAACTTTAGCGTTGTCCGTCAAATTGAAAAGTATACTTTTCACTCAAGCTGATTGGCGATTCCATAGATCAGGCATTTTACACCGCATCACTTTTAATAAGAAGGAAGTGCGATGTAATGTAATGGCGGAATATTGCTACGTCATTTTTAAATTTCATTTATTATGTTGGTACGTGTGGGGCAGTATGTTATTTTCAAGGATTGACGTCACATTATATTCAAAGAATGTTTGGGACCCAATTTAAGGAGTTTCTAAAACAATAACAATTTGGATTCCTTTGTCGATATCTAGGCTAACTATAACAACCTGATACACCACCATTTTTGACTATACCAGCATTGCGAGTATAAAGAATGTTGAAATTTTGCATTCACTGAACTTATTCCGATAACAACAATAATTCCTCAGTATAAGAAGCCTGAGCTGATTCAACATAATTCTAAATGACTTGGGCAATACACACTGGCATACCACAGTATAGACATCAAAGCTGGTTTAAAAATATTTGAATATTATTGTATTATATAAATACTTGTTCTCAAAATATTGTTCAAAGCTATTTATTTGAGAAATATCTCGTCTTTAATTTAGACATAAATGTAAGAGCTTTTACTGGAGCAAGTTTATATTTGTGACAAAAGATGCTTTAAAATAATGGATTTGTGATTATTTGAGACGGAATAATCCATTATTACATCTGTGTTATGTGAGACAGAAATTAATAAAAAGAAGCAGTCCGCTTTTGAATTTAATATAAATCTTGCTTTCATTTAATGTTTCAGACAGATTTTTATAACAAAATGTGTTTTTATAATGAAAGCCCAAAAATAATGTTTTCTCGAAATTTAAATTAAGTTTTTATAAGCGTTAACAAACTTTTCATTGCGTACACAATCCATATTTATTTTTAAGTGTTAAGTGTCAGCTTTAATTATAGTTAATTAAATTATTTTTAACGATCGCATGTATGCGCCATAGGATAGAGAAGCTTGATTGGCAGCTTTTATCGCGCAGTTATTGGGTCACAATTAAGGTTAAGTAAAGAATTCGTTCATTCACGTTATTACGATATACGAGTATAATAAATGGAGAACTAATTTGTGATTAATATTTCATGAAGAATAGCTTATGATTTGATAGAGTACTAGGCTACTAGCGGCACCATTTAATTTTGGCTAAAAGGTTAGTATTCAATTTAAATTATAATGGTATTGTATGATAGAATATCACATTCTGCTATTGCCTTTTATACCTACCAAATCCTCCATGGCTAGATGAACTTTGTAGGTAGGTAAATGGCTAGGTATACAAAAAGAGTTTTACTGCATATCGAATAAATTCATGGTGGTATCAATAACTTTATTTGTTTTACATACTTAAAAAATGAGACAAAATAACTGACTAATTAGTGTATTAACGCACAGCTAAAATCATTGCGATTGAAAATAAATTTGTAACTAAGGCAGAGATCATTCAAAATTTCACCCAAAGGGTTTCGATAATCTCCTATGGGAGTTTGAAGTATGTAAGAAATTGCGGAAAAAAATTAATCGTATACACGAATAGAGTGATCATAGAATTAATGTATACATCAGTTTAAGCACGATTAAAACCAAGGGACGTAGGTGGCTATTTTTATTCAGCAGTCAAATATTTTGTATTAAAAATATCCCGTAATTATTTTTTCACCGACATCGTATAAAAAGCTCAGTTATCTTACAGAGCCAAATCAATTTAACAGGAGGAAAACAAATTTCTTATTGTTTTAGATTTTGATCATTAAAACTGTAATTTTTTATCACTCACATTTTGGGGACAACAAATATGAAAATTATTTTTATGTACGCCCACTCGGCAACTGAGCTATAATTTAAAAAATAAATATTTAAGCTCTTTTTAGACATTTTCGTATTTGAACAACTAAGGTTTCAGTTAATTAAGGTACATTTTTTTATAGAAGGTAATATTTCTTTTTTATTAAAAAAAAAACGTATCCCATTATACAACATTATCATTGTCCTAGCGATGGATATGGTGATAGCCGTTTGCATCCAAGATTATAGTTCTAGCGCCCGTGGTTCGCTTTCTATTCTAACCATATTGGGCAGAATATTTGCTTTTCCACAGAGCGCCTGACGTCTGTCATCCGCAACATAAAGGTGTATTGATATTGGTAATTGATGGCTTGTCGACTACCTGCCGACAAGCTAGCGCTTATGCTTTTTTGGACGATCCGGTGGCCTAGCGGGCATGTAACCAACGCCATGTTTAAGGTCGCAGGTTCGATTCCCGATCACATCAAATATATGTAAAGAAATTAGTATTTCTTTTAATATACAACCTCTGTTACCGTCGTTTTTTTTCGACATTAGATATAAATTCTGCATTTTGGTCCATTCCATTAAGAATTGATGATAGAAAGAAGACTGTATTTGTAACCCAAGATGGGCATTATCAATGGACCTGCTTACCATTTGGATTAAAAACCGCTGCAGCAATTTTTCAAAGGATACTAAGTAACATATTAAGGAAGTATAAGCTTACTAATTTTACTGTTAATTTCCTAGATGATATATGGTTTAGAAATATTTGATCAAAATGTACCAATCAACATTTACACTGATGCATCTTCGGAGGGAGTTGGAGCCATTTTGAAGCAGACACAATTGGATGGAAAAGAAAAACCTGTAGCATATTTAAAAAAAGTTTGAAATCATGCTCAAAAGAAAAAGAACGCGATATACTTGGAATGCCCAGCGATCAAGGAAGCAGTGAAGTATTGGCAATACTGGTTGACAGGTAAATCTTTTACAGTATATTCAGATCACAAGCCATTAGAGAACATGAATTTGAAATCTCGAACTAACGAAAAGCTGGGCTCGAGCTGACTTAACGTATTATCTATCGCAATACGATTTTGAAATTAAATATGCTAAAGGAAAAGAGAATTTAGAAGCAGATTGCCTTAGTCCTGTATTAGAATCACATGAAAATGAGGATGAACAATTAAAAGTAAAAAACATGGTTAAAATAAATGATATTTTAATGGATCAGAATAAGAATGACAAAAAAAAGAGACAGAAAAGCAGATTGATTAAGAGCCACGATGTTTACTACAAAAATGTTAAGAAGAAAGATAAAATACTTATATCAGAAGAATTTAGCATCAAGTTAATCAAAAATGTACATGAAAACTTATGCCATATTGGCATTGGACAAATGCAAACGACTATTTGCCCTTAATTTTAATATAATTCCTTGATCATGTTTTTGGCTGCATAGCCAAAAACATGATCAAAAATATCAAAAATGTTTGCAGAGCTTGTGAAATTAGTATAAAGAATAAATCAAGAGGATTAGAAAAATTACTTAGGACCAGCTACAAAGCCCTTTGAAATTATATCTATAGATACTATTGGAGGTTTTGGCGGTTCCAGATCTACTAAACGATTGAGACGGGGAATCTCAGGTAGGATGTCGGGGTTCGAGAGAAACACTGCCAGGCTGAACAGGTTCTTTATTATCTCTCACTACCGCTTACATACAGTATGACCGAACTAGGTAAGCACGGGCCTGAGGGCTGGAGCGTAGACTCCTGCTGCTCTCCGACGCTCGCAGGGTAGCTGCTCGTAGGTTCGCCGATGAACTGGCCAAGGTGCGCTGCGCAGGCAGCTCTGTGGTCGAGGTTCAGGCTGAGCGGGTCTCAGGCGGTGCAGCCGATGTGGGCCGAGCGGTCAGACTCAGGCGTCAGTGGCCTGGCTGTAGGAGCTCGTAGGCAGGAATGGAGGCTTGGGTGGCAGCTGGCTAGTAGCGGCACGGCGCCAGCAGCTCGTGGCTTGTAGCTCGTAGAGAGAAGACAGGTGCAGTGAGCCCGTAGGAAGAACTGGAAACAGCATTGAGAATACACAACAACCGGTCAGGAACAGGCGGTCCCTAGATCGGCTGTTATGCTTAGGAGACACAGATACTACAGACAGAACGTATAGGCACACAGACAACTAGAATATGCTTACCCCCAGCGGGACAGTAGAAAGAGAAGTAGGATTGTAGTTGTAATTACTACAACCATCAGCGAGACGGTGTAAAGGGCAAGTGATCGACTTAGATCGCGCACCCATCTTATATAGATATAGGCCTATGACTCACAACTGCCTTTGGCTACTGTACATGACCATATTTGGTAATATTGCGAACGGCTAAGCTGGCGTTAAGCGCCTGCGAGATATTATAACGCAATACGTGTAGTATTACGTTACAATACCCCGCTCTGTACAGCAGGATTTTTCGTGTCTAGACAAGAAAAATCCGTCTAACTAAGTCCTCCAAACTTCTGTAGACAGTGCTAAGTAGATAGTGACTATGAAACTCAAACTGCAGGTAGGTACATTGAAAGAATCTAGTTAGGTTAGGAATCAGTGTAGTTAATTAGTTTTAAATCTTTAATGTGCCACTGCCAATAGATTTACCCGACGAATCCGCTAATTCGTATACTAGTGGTGACTTTTTAGCAATAATAGTACACTTGGTAAACTTAGTAGCTAGTTTTTTGCCAAATGATTTGTCGTAGGTTCTTTTCCACACAGTATCACCCACGTTAAACCCAGCCGGTTTACGACGTAAGTTGGCCAGGCTAACATATTTTAGTAGACCACTTTACAAGATATGCGTTTATTCTTACTTCAAAAACTCAGAGCGCAAAAGATTTTATAAAACTGTTCAGAAGCTTAACAGAAAAAGAAGATATAGGTATGCTTCTAACTGACCAATACCCAGGCATTAATTCAAATGAATTTAAAAATTTTCTACTGGAAAATAATATACCAATGATATTTACAGCTGTAAATGCTCCATTCTCCAATGGTTTAAATAAAAGGCTGAATTAAACATTTGTAAACAAAATAAGATGTAAAATGAAAGAGACTAGGACAAGAAAAACTTGGACACCAATAGCCCAAGATTGTGTAAAAATGTATAATAACACTATTCATTCAGTTAATGATTAAACACCAAGTTATCTTTTATTCGGAACAAATACCAATATATTACCTCAAGAATTACAGGAAAAAAAGTCGGATAGTGATTGGAGAAAAGATAGAGAAACTGCACTGCAAAACACGATAAAGTCCCATAACTATAACAAAATTGTATTTGATAAAAATTGGAAATATTGTACATTGAACGTTGGAGACATGGTGTATGTAGAAAATGGTAACAAATTGAACAGGAAAAAATTAGATGAACTGAAAATTGGACCATATGAAATTATAGAAAGGATTTCAGATTCGATATATAAAATAGATAACGGCCATAGAAAAACGGCATCAAAACTTTTTGATAAAACAAAACTTATACCAATATTGAAATAAGATTACAGTTTTTCATTCCTTTGGGGGGGAGATGTAAAGAAATTAGTATTTCTTTTAATATACAACTTCTGTTACCAAGACTGATTGAAGAGATAAAATATAGAATTAAAATAGAAAAGTAATGACGGATGTCAAGGAAGGAAAAATAGATTGTCAAAGATATAAAATAATTTTGTAATTTAATTTGATTTAATAGATTGTTAAAGATTACTGAATAAACTTTCAATGTCGTTTCTTCCATAAAGCAACTCATTGTTTTATTCCAAAATATAAAACATCTTATATTAAAAATATATTAATAAAATTGGAATGTCTGTTTGTAATATTAAAATAACCGCTTTTTACTAAATGCATATGGATGTATACACGGTACATATACCGAAATATTTTTTTTTCGCTGGAACGGCTAGACCGATTTTGACGGGACTTTCACGGGCGGATAGCTGATGTACCAAGGAGTAACTGAAGCCATAAATTAACTGGGTACGCGAAGTAGTTCCCTCAGGACGTGGGTGAAACCGCGGTAAACAGCTAGTCAATAATAATTTATTAGGTATCAATAAAGAATTTTACATTGTAACATAATAATAATAAGGCTTGTAGATCGTGAGGTGCCGTACTACAGGTATGTGGCGGAGCCTGCCCTGGATAATGGTCATATCACGTTGTACTGGGATCGATCTATCATCACAGACAGGACTGTTGTTGCCAACAAACCTGATATTGTGTTGATAGATCGATCAGAGCGCCGCGCAATAATTGTTGATGTTGCCATCCCTCATGATGGCAATCTCGTGAAGGCTGAGAAGGACAAGCAGATAAAATATCTGGACTTGGCTCACGAGATTGTTGACATGTGGGATGTTGATTCAGCAATTATTGTGCCGATAATCGTTACAGTGAACGGTTTGATACCCAAGAGCCTCGCCCAACATCTTAGGAGGCTCGCGTTGGAACCTTGGGTCAGGGGCCTGATACAGAAGGCAGTACTGCTGGACACGGCACGCATAGTGAGGAGGTTCCTTTCTCTTGAGCCCTAACCACCAGTAGCTTGGAGCCTGTTCCCGATACTGGTTGGTTTCCTTAGCATAGGTTTATATTTTTAAATGTATTTTTTTATAGATCATATATTTAAAAATGTATGAATATGATATGAGAGAAATATTGAATAAAGGTGATAATAATAATAATTAAAACATTTATTGGTTTCAACACACTTTACAAAATAATTACACCCACCAAACTGAGTGTCAGTTTGTCGGCGGGAATAGCGCTCGATAAACATTTGGTATTTATACACTATAAAATATAAGCTAGGTAACAAAAGTTTTAATTAATGACTAAAAACACAAACTACATGTATATACACACCCAATATATATATATATATACATGCAGTTTGCCCAATATTATTAATTTATTATAGCAAAAGGTAGGTAACAATAAATTTGATAATCGATAATAATAATAATATTGTAACTACTTAATTATGCATATGCATGCCGTACTCGGCAAGTAGAACATTTTTTAGCCTAGTTTTTAAGTTTTGTTTACTGGTTTTATTGTTATGTTTTCTCAGCCATTCATTATTATTATATAACGTAGGTATCAAGTACTTGTTGGTTCTTTTACCATAATAATTCTTTATTGGTTTACGCACCAGTACATGATGTAAGGATGCCAAGAATATACCATACTGACCTCAAAACCTGTTAAGAAGTTCAAATTGTAAAATACCTAACTGATGAGATGATGGACCTTGAAAACATAACACTATTTTTAAGGCGGTCATATATTTAGACTTAGGTGCAAACAAATAGTTATGCTGATTCACAGTCCATTATTTGCGCTTATAGCGTAGAGATTTGCCTTGACTAGGAATCGAACTCAGGTTTTAGCAGTCAGAGTCACTTATCACCAGGCACGCAATCCAGTCTTCAAATCTATATACTTAATAAAATAAAGCTGTACAATATGTTTGTTTGGTTGAACGTGCTAATCTCTAATACTTATTACCTGTCCGATTTAAAAATGCTTTATGCATCCTGTGTATTGATGAAGGCTATTATAATTATAGATGAAATTTTTGATGAACTCCAAAAACTATGTTTTAAGGAACATATTATTGCGTTTAAGTAAATAAATAATTATTATTCCAAATAAAAAAAAATCGACAACATATATTCTACACTTCTAATAATTCACACACAAGAGTAAAAATATTTTAAAAAATTTGAGTTACGTATTTTTGGCACCATCGCGTCGCCGCCGTGCGAATGTGTGCGTGTGTGTTGCACTCAGCTCGATCGTAATGGTTTAAAACTCCTTAAGCTCTACATTAAACCAACTGTCTAATGTAGAGCCACCTACTAGTCGTGCTGCAACTCCAGTAAGAGCGCCAATCTGTGTAACGTGCCCGTAACATCTGTTCACTTGATTTTTCAACAAGTTAAACAAGAACGTCTTTCCAGCGCCCCACGCTTTTACAATCAAATATTATAATTAAAAGCACATAGTAAACACTTCAGTCAACAGACAACTTGGACGATCCATAATTAATTATTTGTTTTTACGTGCATTTATTAAAACGCGTTTTTATAGTTTTTTTAACTATTAATTTTAGTTATATTTTTTGGTCTTTGATAACGAAATATTTTTAACATTTATTCAAGATTCTCTGTTAACTGCTGAGAATATAACACGCCATTCATTCATGACACAATAAATCATCTAGATTTTGGTTATGAAAACCACTGTCACTACAACCTTCTCAACTTTCACTAACTTAGTTAATACTCAGCTAGCGAACACACCTTTTTCTTCTTTCTTAGAAGTGACACCACAGACTTCCAGGAAAAGGAACACTTAACGCAGGAAAGACAAGAGAAATATCGGACATTGACATGCTGCCGAATGGAAAGACAATAAACGGAAATTGCTAAGAAACTTAGGCGATGACTTTATGAGTAACGATGGTGCTGTAAGGCATTGTAGCATACTTACTAAATAGTTTCTTTAAACTTAGTAACGGATTTTCAATAGGTTTGGGCATTTAGGGAACCTTGAAAAGCATGATGTAATGTGTGTAAGAAATGTATGCGATCATATAAAATGTTTTCAACTAGTAGAATCTCATTAAACTCGCCAAATAAACCTGAAGATCCTTATATTATCCTCTTAGCGTTATCCCAGTTAGACCGGTTTCTGCTTTGTAGTCTAACGGGATTTGAGTGAATATTTGTTTTTACTCAGAGCGACTGCCTGTCTGACCTCCCCGCAACCCAAATGAATAGCTTTATTCTATGGTTTAGACTAGTGTCAGTTTATTCATAGGTACTGAGTCCCTAAAACGACTGTCAAAGATATTTAGAACTGCCGCAGCTGACGGCTTAATGTGCTCGCCGAGGCACGGGGCAAATGTTAATTTTCAATTCAATACGCACATAACTCTGAAAACTCATTGGTGCGTGCCGTGAAGTCGAAGCCGATACCCTCTGCATGGATGTCTGTTGGCATCATAAGCGTCTACTAGGAGACAACGTATACCTGATAATGTTGCGCTCTGTGTAAGTAGGCAGCCGATACCTAAGGCAAAAAAAATTATGATTTGATGAACATGTGCAAGTCTCAAATCATACACCAAGATTTTTTTTAACGTCTACCAGAAACTGGTAACCATAGTATTCCAAACAAAAAATCCAATAAAATTCAGACAAAACATTTTTATATTATTAGTTGCGATGAAAGTTATCTTATATACAACATACATTACTAAATTCTAAATAAATTGTCAACGTAAAAGATAGTAAGTACTACATACAATTAAATACGGCTGATATTTTCAAAGTAGAAAATCGTACGTGACTTTTGAGGAATTTTAGCAAAAATAACAATAAATCTTATTAGAGGTCATAAACTAAGCCTAAAAATATGTCAGTATGCCAATTTTGGTTCTTAAATTTGCTTATTTGACTTCACAAACATCAATGATCTGCTTCCGTACCTTTCAATGGCGATACTGTAAAGTTGATAAAATGCAGTTACGATATTGTACGTAGGAGGTGTCGATACACATTCAGTTAGTACTTCTGCTCTCTACACTGACCTTTCAATTCAATTTGAAACGATTAAAATTTTTATTCGTCAAGATAACTTCTGGTAAATCACGAATCGTGTTCACGAGATCTGAAGTTGCTGACGGCCAGATTCCATAAGTATAAGTCGGTTCACAAAAGATGACCACTGCGCAGAAATAATTTTTTAGGTCCCCGTGGAGATGCGGGCTGAGGCGCAGGTGGGATGCCAATGGTGTGGCTCCGTTCTTGACGCATTCCCTTAATGCGTCAAGAATGGAGCCACGCCATTGGTGCACGAATGTACATATGCGCGACGGCCGCCATTTGTGGTCAACTTTCGTGAACCGACCTATACACTCATCTTAATCTTATCGCTAAGAACTTTGAAAACTCGCGTTGATCCTCCGATAATCCAATTAACGGCTAAGTAAAAAAACACGAACGTAAAAGCTAATTTTAATAAACTGCTTGAGCAACTTTTAACGTTGTCCGTCGAATTGAAAAGTATAATTTTAACTCAAGCTGATTGGCGATTCCATAGATCAGGCGTTTTACACCGTCACTTTTAATTAGAAGTAAGTGCGATGTAAAGTAATAGCGGCATATTGCTACGTCATTTTTAAATTTGATTTATTATGTTTCTTCGTGTGGAGCAGTATGTTATTTTAAATTGTATTCAAAGAATGTTTGAGACCCAATTTAGGGAGTTTCTAAAACTATAACAATTTGGATGTCTTTGCAGATATCTAGGCTAACTGTAACAACCTGCTACACCACCATTTTTGACTAGACCAGCATTGCAATTATAAAGGATATTGAAATTTTGCATTCACTGAACTTATTCCGATAACAACAATAATTCCTCAGTATAAAAAGCCTGAGCTGATTCTTCAATGACTTGGAAAATACACACTGGCATACCTCAGTATAGACATCAAAGCTGGTTTAAAAATATTTTTCTGTTATTTTATTATATAAATACTTGTGCTCAAAATATTGTTCAAAGATATTTATTTGAGAAATATTTCGCCTTTAATTTAGACATGAATGAAAGACCTTTTACTGGAGCAAGTTTATGTTTCTGACAAAAGATGCTTTCAAATAATGGATTTGTGATTATTTGAGACTGAATAATCCATTATTACATCTATGTTATGTGAGACAGAAATTAATAAAAAGAAGTAGTACGCTTGGCAATAATTATAATATAATTTTATAAAATTGAATTTAATATAAATCTTGTTTTCATTTAATGTTTTAGCCAGGTTTTTATTAGATAATGTGTTTTTACAATATTTTTTTAATAAAAATATACAAATTAAATTTATAAATTAAATTTATATTTTTTTTATTGCGTCAAATAATTCGTTTACAGAAAGTTGTGTTCAGAATCTTCTTTTAAGCAAATAATGCTTGTAGTAGAAAACTCCGCTCCGCGCCCGCGTCTCTGTGCGTGTGCGTGTGCGTGCGCGTGTGCGTGCATGCGTGCGTGCGTGTGTGTGTGTGTGTGTGTGTGTGTGTGTGTGTGTGTGTGTGTGTGTGTGTGTGTGTGCGTGCATTCGTGCGTGCGTGCGTGCGTGCGTGTGTTCGTGCGTGCGTGTGTGTGTGTAATATATATATAATGTATGTCATATCATCCTTTTATTTATTCTGTTATATAGTTGAGGGTATATCCGCTATATCATACTTCCTTCTTTTCGAGCTTAAATCCACATTAAAAGGCAAAGACTTATGCTTCTTTAACATCGTTTAAATGATGTACAACTTTCTGACAGAGAATACATCACTAATCTGATAAAGGCTCACCGTAGGAAATCTTAGTTTTTTAAAATGCATTATCTTAAGGAGTGCCCGTTGTGCTCGTTCAAGTTGTATAAATTTTGTCTTTGCTGCACCTCCCCAGACCGGAATACAGTATACGAGCACAGATTGTACGAGTGAAAGGTATATCTGTGTAAGTAGATTTTTAGAAGGGCTTTTGTTATGTTCTTTGATCATTGGTGCTACATGTCTTAGAGTCTTGAAAAACCAACTGAGCTTCCTAATTCTGGCGTGAGTGTACCAGGATAGTCTGTTGTCTACAACTACACCCAAATATTTAACTTCGGCTACTTTAGGAATATTCTGAACAATGAAAGCCCAAAAATTATATTTTCTCGAAAGGAGATGGACAAAAATCATATGGGCCTGTGCCCCAGCAAGTACAGAGATGAAACATATATCATTTTAAAGAACAAGTCTTCTAGTTATGCAATAAGAAAGGCGCATTAAGCTAAGCAGCAGTGGTCAAAAGTTATTAACGTTGGAAATAAATGATTAATGACATATTTTTTGACAATATTTCACAATGTATTGATATAATGTAATTAGTATATTATCTATTTTAGTTTTCATGCATTTTATTGTTTTAAGATTCTATTATTTATTTTTGGTCTTCGCTTAAGGGACTCTCATCATATAAAATATAAGTATAATACACTAGTCTAGAAGTAAACTATAACCGAAAAGGCGCGTATGTCGAAAGATAAGACCTCCGTAGTATAATTTTACTCTATGGATAAGACGATAGGCCAACATGTCAACTATTTTGACATTAGGTTGGTGATACCAGAGCTGGATTAAAAAAACCCTGTTAGTCTTCTTATAGATTTTGAACTATATTTTGAACTCATTTTTAATTTATTATTAAGAGGTTTGTTTTATAGAAAATAATATAAATAATGATTTAATCATTCTTAAGTTTACGCGTATTTTAACTCTTACAATAGGCTTGTGTCCTAAAATGTAATTGGCGATTGATTCGTTCGTTTATTAGATGTTAAACGGAACTACGTCATTTTTGCTTCAATAATCGATCAGCTAAATTACTAATTACGGCTTTTAACAAACCTTTTTGAATTTAACACGAAAACGCTGTAAACCATCATGGCGGTTGAGTGATATCATAAAGTACAAAACAAAACAAACCGTGAATGAAGTCTGGTCTGATGTACCTACCCACTTTTATTTTGTTATTTTCGATTTGACAGGTTTCCTACCAGACGTTTTAGTTGTATTTACTATTAAACGTCAAGAACATGAAAGGCGGACGTACTGTTTGACGTAATGCTCTCTGATTGGTATTCACTATCACAAGAATAAATACTTGAATTTTAGCTTTAGAATCCTAAAAATAACATTAATCTTACCTTTTTATAATAAAAAGTAAACTTTATTGGCATCTTAAAATCGTAATGAATCTATAGATAACCGATTTATTCTTAGTGGACACAAGCCTGTTCTGTTGCTATATTTTTTCCTTACACTGATCTTTTATCATTGTTTCGTGGCAACATTATCGGTAGATTCAAACAAAGTCAAATAAAAGGAAATCGATTCAAATTCTTTTAAATAATTTTCTTTTCAGCGACTGCAATGGAATGTAAAAAGTACTTTAAAATTCCTTGTATGTTTTATATAACTTATCTACAACCGCTTGTTTCTGGTCAACGTGGGGCACATTTTGTCCAAGTCCTTTAAGTTTTATAAGCGTTTATAAAACTTTTCATTGCGTACACAATCCACATTTAATTTTAAGTGTTAAGTGTCAGCTTTAAATATAGTTAATAAAATTATTTTTAACGATCGCATGTATGCGCCATCGGATAGAGAAGCTTAATTGGCAGCTTTTATCGCTCAGTTATTGGGTCACAATTAAGGTCAAGTAAAGAATTCGTTCATTCACGTTGTGATGATATACGAGTATAATAAATGGATAACTAATTTATGATGAATATTTCAAGAATTTTGAATAGCTTGTGATTTGATAGAGTATTAGGCTACTAGCGGCACCTTTAAATTTTGGCTAAAAGGTTCGTATTCAATTTAAATTATAATGGTATTGTGTGATAGAATATCACATTCTGCTATTGCCTTTTATACCTACCAAATCCTCCATAGGTAGATGAAGTTTGTAGTTAGGTAAATGGCTAGGTATGCAAAAAGGGTTTTACTATGTATCGAATAAATTCATGCTTGTATCACTAACTTTATTTGTTTTACATACTTAAAAGATGAGAAAAAAATATTCATGGTAACCATTCATCCTAAAAATTCATGGCGAAATGTGGGTGTAATATTACACGTCTGCCTACTCATTCAGGGATACGGGCGTGAGTCTTTAATAAAAATAATATAAAAAAGATGAGACGAATAACTGACTAATTAATGTATTAACGCAAAGCTAAAATCACTGCAATTGAAACTAAATTTGTAACTAAGGCAGAGATCATTCAAAATTTCACCCAAAGGGTTTCGATAATCTCCTATAGGAGTTTGAAATGTGTAGGCGAGTTAGAAAGCGCGAAAAAAAACTAATCGTAGGTATACACGAATAGAGTGATCATAGAATTAATGTATACATCCGTTTAAGCACGACTAAAACCAAGGGACGTAAGGTGGCTATTTTTATGTAGTACTCAAAAAATTTGAATTAAAAATATTCCGCAATTATTTTTTCACCGACATCGTATTTAAAAAAGCTCAATTATCTAGTCAAATCAATTTAACAGGAGGATAACAAAGGACCATACTAATCTGTGCCCCAGAAATACCCAGATAAAGTAAATTACAAGATTGTACGTGTACGATGCTTCACATCGTACATCACGTTGTGCGTAGTCAGCGTTTACGCCGACACACGCCGCATCGATCATTTTATTAACCAGTTCATGTGTAATCACCAATCGGTTCGCGTGTCCTCATTGTATAACTATTTACCATACCATTTAGATTAAGTTAAGATAATAAAACCAAATTATTGTACTTAACTCTATATTTTATTTACGAACCATACGTAAATACCTCTGTACGGTAACCACCACACCGAACATCGTGGTCCTTCTTGTCTGGATCGTAAGGCGGGACCTGCGCGCGCGTGTAGACCAGTAATACGTGGCAGTGAATCCTACTTATGAACAAAGAAACATTAATCAGTTTTACCAGTGACCTTTATCAAGTGGATAACCAGTTTCCCTGACGACCAAACCACCCAGGATCCGGATCGTACTTCGAGAAAAACCAGGTGACCAAGTGCCAGTCTTCAAGTAAGATCTTTCCTTTTTACCACTTTCTACACCATATAATATATTACCATGACTACTATGGAGGCGACCTTAGCTAGCAAAGAACGAATTATTTCCGCGATGACCAACCTTCGCACCAATTTTCAGAAGGACGGAAAGGAGCGTAAGACGCCTGCCTATATTGCGTACAGAAGACCAACAAGTACAATCAGCCACTGTGTATGGCTTTCCTAGATTACAAGAAAGCCTTTGACTCCATCGAAACCTGGGCGGTTCTGGATGCTCTGCAGCGGTGTCACATCGATTGGCGCTACATCGAGGTGTTGAGATGTTTGTACGACACAGCCACTATGACCGTCCAGCTCCAGGACAGTAAAAACAGCCCCATTAAGTTGCGAAGAGGGGTGAGGCAGGGGGATGTAATATCCCCTAAGCTCTTCACCAACCGCACTCGAAGAAATCTTTAAGACGCTGGACTTGACTGGACGGAGCATAAACATTAATGGCGAGTACATATCCCACCTTCGGTTTGCCAACGATATCGTCACCGTGGCAGAGAGCCTCGAAGAGCTGAGCGAGATGCTGCACTTGACGGGTCGGTCTCAGCATGAACTTGGATAAAACCAAGATTATGTTCAACGAACACATTGTGATTTGTGGCGGGACCGGTTCACGTCGACGGATCGATATCGAAGTTGTTCAAGAATATGTCTACCTTGGGCAAGTAGTCCAGCTTCGTAGAAACAACTTCGAGAAAGAAATCGACCGCAGGATCCATTTGGGTTGGGCAGCGTTTGGCAAGCTACGGCGAGTTTTCTCTTCGCCCCTACCGCAATGCCTGAAGACCAAAGTCTTCAACCAATGCGTCCTACCTGTTATGACGTATGGTGCCGAGACGCCGAGACACTCACAGTGGGACTAGTCCACAAACTAAAAGTCACCCAGCGAGCTATGGAACGGGCTATGCTTGGCGTCTCTTTGAAGGATAAAATCCGAAACGAGGTTATCCGACAAAGAACCAAAATTACCTACATAGCTCACAAAATCAGTAAGCTCAAGTGGCAGTAGCATGGCTATATCTGTAGAAGGACTGATGGCCGTTGGAGCAAGCGTGTCCTAGAGTGGACACCGCGCCTCGACAAGCGTAAGGTAGGGCGGCCCCCGGCTAGGTGGACCAACAACCTGAAAAAGGTGGCTGGGACAGACTGGATGCGGAAAGCTGAGGACCATGTACTGTGGCGCGTGTTGGGAGAGGCCTATGTCCAGCAGTGCACTGCGATAGGCTGATTGATTGATTGATTGATATAAACAGATATACTATTATTAGACATATTATGTTACTAAGATAGGCAGCGATAGCCTAGTGGAGATTTTAACAGACTGCCATTCACAGGCTCGGGTAAGAATTCTAGGCACGAAATTTTCGAAGTAATGTGATTAAATTGTTAATTATGGCTCACCTCGTGCCTCAGAGAGCAGCTCTTTAAGACTGGGTAGTGTGGACACCCCTCCCTACTTTTTTCTGACATCAAGATTTGATGTATTCCTGCCACCGGTGCAGGCTAGGTTTCTTAAAAGCTTTAGTACCGTGGGCCAAATCCATACAGAGCATACTTTTTCATAGGTTATTTAGAAATCCGAAGAGTAAAACCGCCCGCTGTGGCTGGCTTTTGTGGATTACGAAAATGTCTTAAACTCCATTGAAACTGGGCTGTCCTGCAATGCACTGCCTACACAACATATCTCTCAGAGAGCTATGAAAAGGACAATGCTAGGGATTTCGCTGATGGATAATTTCCGGCACGAGATTATCCGGCAGAAGACCAAAGTAGCTGACATAGTTCGTTAGTTTTAGATTTAGATTAGTAGAGTTATAGCAAATTGAAAGGCGGAACTTATGGCCTGTCGATTAAAAAGCAGGTTCTTAAATTAAGGAGGTTCTCAATGGGTCATGTGGCATACCCTGGGGAGGCCCACCTCTAGGAGTGAAAGGCTGATGAAATGAGTTAAAATAATGAGCAGAAGTAGTAAATATAATTGTTTGACCATTAAACGCCCTTTCCTATTATGAAAGCTTTAGGCTTTCATAATAATAGGAAAATAAGAATAAAATTGTTCTCCATTTCTTGGTGATGTAAAAAAAAGTGTCAAAAAAGCAATAAATCGCGATTATCTCGAAACTTGAAGTTTTGAGTTATCCAGTTCTTCCATTATACCCATGTCGTAGGTATAATTGAAGAACTAAATAACTCACATTTTGGCCAAATTGACCTTTTACCATTTTCATGAACCCCAAAATGTGTCGCATCTTTTGGTCTAACAATCATTCTTATATCTTTACCCAGTCCAAAAATAAAGCATTTTTTGTTTCAATTGTAGAAATAGATATCTATAAATGAACAATTAATATTAGTAGAAAAATGACTAACTCTATAAATAAATGAACAACTGAGACTTCTGATCACTTGAGTATGAAATGAATTAGCTAAATTGAGTTATTTAGTTCATCCGCGCACGAAAATATTTTAATCAAACTCGTCAAGTTGAAGGAAAACTAAACAACTTGAGTTATTATATTCGGGCAATAATAAGCGTTCTTTCGTTTTTAAATAAGTATTTTTATTTATTTCTTCTTCGAGAAAATATAAATTTTATAAGAGATTCCAATCAAATAAATGTCAATAGGTGAAATTATTTAATATTTCTATTTAAAGTATACGCTCGTAAGCAAAGTTATCATGCAATTCAGTAGTACAAATTAGCGCGAAATAATGTAAACCATTCTCAAAGTGTGCTCCGGGGAGCGCCAGGGCTCAACGAAGCAATTAAAATACTTAAATATTACTAAATCACTAGGTAGCAGAATACAGCAAAATTATCGATTTCGATTCTAAACTGACTGCAACTTAAAGTAGTAGTATGTGCTTTATGCTATGCTTTTACCGGCGATTTATTACAATCGGATAATTATAGTATAAACAGATATTATACTATTTTTTATTGTTATATTATATATATATATATATATATATATATTTTATTACTGGTACAAAACATACATATACATTGTTATAATTAAATATTAAAGATAAAAGCTAAACCTAAAACTAATCCATAATTATGAAAAAAAAAGGACAAAAGAGAAAAAAAATACAATAATAATATATGCTATTCTGCGTCCAAGAATTCTTTCGCAACGTTATCTACTGGTAGCGTGCCCAGAAGACTGGCAGCATTGCCACGCTGGATGGCAATACTTATTCTCTCAGCCTTCTGGTCGCGGGAAGCATCGATCAGCTTTTTGCTATTTCTCTGTATAGAGCACGCGCACTCGGGCTCCATGGTCTCAGCGTTTCGACCCCAAATGGCTCAAAAACGTAATTTCCAACTAGATTTTTGTATTTGCGCCGTTTGAGGGTCTTCGCCGACGCAGCAGCAGCGCCAGGTGTACCAGCTGTGCTTAGAAGATGTGATGGCGCAAGGGTCTCGACGCAGGTTGCGTCCCATTCCCATACCATCCATCTTCCAAGGTAATAATGAAATACCGTCTGGTCTCTTTCCAACGTCACGTTCACGTCACTATTAGGTTCAAGATGAGCTGGTACATCGGCGGTGGAAATAGCACGACGGATTATGTCATTAATATGGGCGTGTCTGGAAGTACGCCCTGCACTTCTGCTGCATGATAGGCCATGGTGGCCAAGGCTGTCGACGGCTTCCCACCCCCACAGTTGCAATGATGAGGAGAAACACAAACAGCACCCAAGCGAAGGCAAGAAGCGATGCGGAATGTAGTATCGTCCAACATGGTTCCTATATTGGACGATGGAATCGCTTGCAGCCATAGCCCTGATTCCCACTCTCCCACAGCCAACAAACGGGCGCGCTCTGCAACACCAGACGCAGTAGTTAATAGATTATCTCTAATCTTGCTGCAGAGCGGCCCGTCCCATTGTCTCTGAGAGAAAAGATTTCGGGGCAAGTCAGAGCTCGGGCAAGCCATTTTCCAAGCATTTATGGCATCAGCCTTACACGGCACCTCGGAATTAACCAGTGTGGGTTCTAGAATTTTCCTGGTCAATTTCTCAGTGCCTATGGCACCGAGGACAAAAACGCTGTCAAACTGACATCAGTAATTTTGTGAACGCCGAGGCCGCCCAAACGAACTGGTAAAGTTGCTTGAAGCCAAACTCAGTCGTTCATCTTAAGATTTAGAATATTGCTCAGTGTTTCAAATCACATTATCTATGGTTTCCAAAAGAGATGAATGTTTCCAAAAGGGAGATGACCGCAGAAAATGAGTGAGTTTTGGAGTGAAGAGGCAATGCCGAATAACTATGTAAGCCGAATGTAAATTGATTTTGCATAGCCGTTCTGAAGAATCACAGAATTTTTGAATTTTCTCATTTACAAAAGTTTCAAAAGCTTCTTCAAAAAGGGGGGACCCGAAAAGGCAAAAGGAAGATTTATTGATTAGTTTTATATTTGGCATCAAATAATAACATTTTGAAAATACCGAAAAGTGTTCTAATGTGTCATTTATGAAAATTTCACATTTATTGGAATTTAGTTCTAAACCGATAGTGCCAAACTGATAAAAAAAAATTCTGTATCTTGTAGAACCGTGTCTACATCGCCTCCAATAGTCCCATCGTCCAAGTACCAGATGTTTAATTTCAAATTTATTTGTTTTATAATTAGATGAATCATCATCAGCCTTTAACAGTCCACTGCTGGACTAGGACTCTCCTTTGAAAGGAGGAATTGGCCTACTATACCACGCTGGCCAAACGGGTTGGTATAGGGTTTGTATCAAGTTTTCCTTCTCTTACAGTGCTGTTCTCTGCATAATATGCTCCCTCTGTCGGCTCTTACGACACCCATGGGATGATATGGGGTAGTGACAATCTGTATTCTTAATCCGTCACCACACAGATGAATAGCTAAACTAAAAATGGCTGGCCCGAGAGGGTCACCTTGCTGACAACCAACTGCAGATTCTTATAAATAGTTCTTATAAATTAATTTGGATGGATGCCTATAGCATTGCCAAGGATATTTGAAAATTTATGGGTATTTCTAATTTGGCTTGTGACAGCAAGGTGTCCCTATTCACTGAGTTAAAGGCAATCTTCAAATCAATATTTAAAATGACCTTACTTTTATCGCAGCCAAGAAACGTAGACAGCACATGTATGGCAGCCTCGCAGCCTCCTTTTGAACCAAAGCCAAGTTGGATTGGCTGAAATTTATGGACCAAGATGGCACTGTATTTGCAGCATGATTAAGCTGCCATACGTCTGTAAGTACACCCTACGGCAATGGGTTGGATGCCACCATCTTTCGCACAAGTTGACCCCATTGATGACATCTGTGACCACATTGCCGGAGAGCATAAGATCCATTAAAGCCGTTAGTTCCCTCAAAAGTGCATCACCGGCGTCCCCAGCACTTGCACATACGAGGTCTTTCAGGTGTTGAGGAGTCAAGCCATCAGGTCATTAGCTGGCGCTGGGCTCTGCACACCTGCAAGTGTGTCTGCAGAGCAAGGCGCCACCACATCGCTACTAAACAATAACCTAGATGCACCCCGAATGTCACCTTCCCTTAATTTTAATTCTACACTTGATTGATAAATTGTTTTATTAAATCTATTGGTGGTAAATTTGGGTCAAAATTCGTGTTAGAATTCCTACATTTCTCTTTAATTTGGCTTGTCAAAGATTTCGTGTTATTCGATTGCTCTCTACGTGTAACATTCTGTAAGGGAAGGTAAACAACTGTTCGCAGGCTGTTTTGGAGTTCTCACGGATGACGAGACCAATACAAACAGCTAAACTCTGAACGACTGCTGGTCTCGCGCCACGTGGAACTCGCTTTAATACCGGAATGGAATCGTTTAAAGTACCTAGATGTTGCATAATAGAAATTGGGAAGAACTAGAATGTGGAATAGTATCAGGGCCAGGAAGGATATTTTAGTTTTTGTGCACTTTACCAAAATGTACTCTCAAGCCCCGCTCACCTTTAAAACACCGAGCCTGGGAGCAAGCTGGGCAGCGCACCAGGTAAGTCAGCGATGTGGCAGATTGATTTGTGGCACTTCATTCCGCATCACTAATGCCATCACTTGTTGATTGCATATATATGTTACGAAGATATTATAAAACCTTAAAAATAATACGACACAATAAAAAAATTGATATTATAGTTTGTTTTGACATGTTTATATTTTGGTGACAGGCCGTCGCCAAGGCGTCGCGTCCCGTCACTGCCGTCATCTTATTTATTTTTCTATTACTTTTTAAATTGTCTATTATAAATTTTATGATAAAAACACACAAAAAGCAGTCATGCACAGCTTAGGACTTTACATATTCTTGGTTACAGAAAGGTATTGTTGGTATATGGGTTAGGTATTATGCTGTAGTATTGTTGGTATGCTTTTTATAATTTATTCGCATGAATTTCTTCGAAAATCGCTATCCATTTTTTATTCTTAGTGTGTCTTTTTTGGGAGATCTGAAACTTACTGTAATTTGTGATATGCTGTAAATAATTATTATTTTCTTGACAAAGGCGCCGCAAGTTTTCACTTATTTAATATTTTATAATTATTATTATACATTTTAAATATTAAATTTACTTGTTGACAGTTACGTTCCGTTCCGTTTTTCGGATATACTGTTATTAGACATATTATGTTTGCCGTGTGGTTGACGGCATAGAATACAAGTGTCACCACCCCCTATCTTCCCGCGGGTGTCGTAAGAGGCGACTAAGGGATAACACGATGCAAATAGGTACCATCTTTGCGTAGAGACGGAAAATTCGACATCAAACCCTATACGACTGCCTCGTTGGTCTCGCGGCATAAATGTGCGCGTGGGATCGGGAAGTCCCGGGTTCGATTCCTGGGTCGGGCAGTGTTATTGGGTTTTTCTGTCACGAAATTCTCAGTAGCAGCACGGAGTCTGGAAATGTGCCCGGTACGGCAATAGGCTCGCCCTTTATTACGTGGGACTAAAGTATATCTGGCGAAAAGTGGGTATAGAAATACACCTCTGCCTACCCCTTCGGGGATAAAAGGCGTGACGATATGTATGTGTATGTATGTATGTATGTTACTAAGGTAGCAGTAGGCAGCAATAGCCTAGTGGAGATATCAACAGACTGCCATTCACAGGGCTCGGGTTAGAATTCTAGGCAGTAAGTTTTCGAAGTAATGTGATTAAATTGTTAATTATGGCTTGCTTCGTGCCTCAGAGAGCAGTTCTGTAAGACTGGGTAGTGTGGACACCCCTCCCTACTTTTTTCTGACATCAAGATTTGATGTTTTTCTGGCACCGGTGCAGGCTAGGTTTCTTAAAAGCTTTAGTACCGTGGGCCAAATCCATACAGAGCATACTTTTTCATAGATTATTTAGAAATCCTAAGAGTAAAACCAGCCGCTGTGGCTGGCTTTTGTGGATTACGAAAATGCCTTCAACCCCATTGAAACTGAGCTGTCGTGCAATGCACTGACTACACTACATGTCTCTCAGAAAGCTATGAAAAGGACAATGCTAGGGATTTCATTGATGGATAATTTCTGGCACAAGATTATCCGGCAGAGGACCAAAGTAACTGACATAGTTCAGAGTAATAGCAAATTGAATGGGGGAACTTATGGTCTGTAGATTAAAAAGCAGGTTCATAAATTAATGCCACGTCTCAGCAAGCGTAGTGTTGGCCGGCTGAATGAGTCTTCTTGCATACCCTGGGGAGACCCACCTCTAGGAGTTATAGGCTGATGAAATAAGTTAAATGAGAAGAAGTAGTTAATATAATTGTTTGACCATTAAACGCCCCCTTCCTATTATGAAAGACAAAAGGTGAGAAAATACCTCGCGAGATAGCGAGCAAGGCGTGACGTGGCAAACCGATACTCCGAAAAGGTAGTCAGAAGTTGTAATTATTACACACACATTTGGCCATGTCATGCATTTTTAGATCCTACGTAAAAATGGGGTCTATTGACGTTGCCGGGCACATTGCCGGACTTCGTTTTACTACTGATAATTCGGAAAAATCAGTTACCTACACTCTTGCCTAACCCGAAGCTTATCGAACCCAAGACCTCTCGATCAACAGACGCATAGGTTATTTACTGGGCCATGGAGGCAATCAGCGACAAAATAAATATACAGGGTGGCGCTACCATAGGGGCACTTTTTGAACAGAGGCATAGCGTACAACATTCTGAAGCCTTGTACCAAAAATCAATTAAATCGGTGCAGTAGTTTAGCCACAATATCGATTTTAAGTTCCGCAATTTTTGCACATGCTTTGAATTCCACAAAGCTGATACAAAACGGTCAACGACCCTACATTGCACACCCCGACTCGCTCCGACGCGACGACTGGACTTCATCCGAAGTTAGGCTCAGCGCAGATAAAACAGAGCGCAGCGGAGAGGATTTTATTAACGCACTTGAAAATAAACTATATTTTTTTACAATAAAGTGCATAAATGCTTGAACCTGACAAAAAAACATTCGCACGTCCTCGAAGATATGTGGGAATCCTCGCGCGGCGTCGAGTCGGCGCCCGCATCGTAGTGAGTCGCGGCGCGCAATGTAGGGTCGTTGACCGTTTTGTATCAGCTGTGTGGAATTCAAAGCATGTGCAAAAATTGCGGAACTTAAAATCGATATTGTGGCTAAACTACTGCACCGATTTAATTGATTTTTGGTACAAGGCTTCAGAATGTTGTACGCTATGCCTCTGTTTAAAAAGTGCCCCTATGGTAGCGCCACCCTGTATAATATACGAAGATTTATGTCAGTAATATAGTCTAATCTGCAAATGTGGACCTTTTTGCACAACTTCTACCTTCAATTTTTCTAATAATAAAGCCTAGTATGCTGCAGTAATAGTTATCCCTTTCGATCTCTCTCCATGAACATCCCAAACAACAGCATCACTTTCACAGCCGAAAAAACGGCCTTTGTCCTTTGGAGTCGGTTCCTCCTTAGCAATTTACTGTTTGGAATGTATTATTGATTTTGGCGTATAATGGTGTATCCAGGTTTCATCTACAGTCAGTCAAAACTTGGATTTTAGGCCTAAACTACGCAAACAGAGCATTAAAAAATGTTCATTCGAACGCGATTTTGGTCTTAACGTGAGCAACCGTGGCACCCATCGCGCTGGGAGCTTGCTCATGCTTAAATCTTGATTTAATATGTAACTAATACATTTGTTGGTCATTTTCATAGCCTCTGCTATCTCTCTTACTCAATTCAGCTGTCGTCTGGCACCATTTGGTGAAATTTAGGGAGATTATCGGCAATGGTTGCAGTTTTTGGACGTCCGACCTTCATACAAAATAAATTAGCGGGTCTTGATCGCGTACAACTAAATTATATAAGGTATAAATCAAGAAATATAACATTTCAAACGGGAGGGTGGATAAAGATTATCGGCTACTTGGAATCCAGTCATCAGCAAATGTAAACACCGCCGCAGTGATAAATCTCAACAGTGTGTAGACGTCATTAGTGTAGTGTGTCGGAGTACCGACATTGCGAACTGAAATAAAGACCAAGTGAGGCTAGGTGCCAAAACCCGCACTTCCACAAGACGGCACTGAGCTCTCATAAGTCTCTCCTAGTGGAGGTACCAATGGCAGTCCATGCAGAGGGTATCGGGTTCGAATCCACGGCACGCACCAATTACTTTTCGAAGTTAAGTGCGTATTAAATTGTTAATTATCGTTTGCCCCGTGCCTCGGAGCACGTTAAACCGTCGGTCCTGGCTGTCATGAAGATCTTTGACAGTCGTTACGGGGAGTCAGTAACCTCAAATAAACTGATACTGGTCTAAACCATGGAATATCGCTATCCCTTTGGGTTGCGGAGGTCAAACGGCAGTCGCTCTGTGGAAAAGTTGATATTCTGTCATAATTATCTGGTTAGACCAGTAAGGGGACCTCGGGCTCTAAGACGTGTAAGTGTTGGATGCAACCGGGATAACGCTAGGGCGATGATGATGGAGCAGAGAGTCCGTATAAACAGAGTTTTAATCAAATTTAAATGGCGTCGGCGTATTGCTTTGTAAAAACAAGAATTTAATGACAGCTTGATACAAAATTTCCCATTTTCACAAAAAACACTCACATTGACTCAGCCGTATGGCTGTCAAACAGCAACTACTAGTACAAAATTGCTGAAATGTTGGTGGATAACTGCCACAAGAAGTACAATTACATCCACAACACTTTTTTTGACGAGTGCTGCTTTCTTCAGGTAGAGGTCGGAAACTTTTCAGACCATCCTAGTATGTTTTAATGCAAAGGAAAGTTATTTTTGTTTTAGTTGATTTTAGAAGATTTATAATAGGTAATTAATTTGATTTTATTACATAATTATAATATTTTGTTGCCATACCTAATTCAGGCAGCGATAGCCTAGTGGAGAGACCGACAGACTGCTACGCAGAGGGTCCGGGTTCGAATCCACGGCGCGTACCAATGACTTTTCTTAGTTATGTGCGTATTAAATTTATAATTATCGCTTGCTAAACGGTGAGGAAAACATCGTGAGGAAATCTGCATGTCTGAGAGTTCTACAAAAATGTTCTCGAAAGACATGTGAAGTCTGCCAACCCACACTAGGCCAACGTGGTGGATTATGGCCTTAGTGAGAAGAAACCCGTGCCCAGCAGTGGGACAGTTTATATATAGGGCTGATGATGGTGATTACTAATTCTGTTAATTTTGATATTGTAATTTTAAGTTAATTTTTTATATACACAATGTTACTACTTCCAATCCAGGTTTTTTATTTCATGTGAGATCAATAATCAGTGATAAAATTTAACTTTCGTGTTTAAATATTTTTTTAGGTTCAAAACACAATAAGTGTCCTTAGTTGACCCAAATTCATGTATTCACATTCATCTAATCATCTAATGTGTGGGATAACTGAATAACTACAATATAGAATTAGCTAACTACGGTATGTTTACAATATCTTGATGTGGCAAAATTGGATAACTTGGTTTTTTATTTTTATAATTTTTTGGTTCATGATAAAAGTTAGTTTTATCAAGCGTAGAATCGACAGCAAACATGCTTAAAGCATATAAAATCGCCGACGGTAAAATTGTTCTCCATTTCTTAGTGATACATTGTACTAGACTACGCCTGTGTGAAATATACACCATTTCAAAAATCACACTAGGTATCTATATATACATATAATACTCAAAACAAAATAACGGCCACTTCGTATTTTTATGATTTCGGTTAAGTTATTGACATGCATGCAATGTTGAGTGGCTGATACTACTATTGTTTACCTATCGTCTTAATTTACCTTTTGCGAATATTATGCCGCGTATTCGACGACATATGGACTTGCCAACCATAACTTGGGCTGTAACTTTAATTCAAGAAACACATTCACAGGGTTCAGTGGCACTACAGCTTGGCTATTCACGACGAGCAATCCAAAATGCTTGAAATGGTTTTCAAGAGCCGGGAACAATATCCAGAAGACCAGGATCAGGCAAAATTAGAGCAACCATCGCACAAAAAGACCGATATGTTCCCTTGACTGCGCGAAGGGAGCGTTTTCTCACTGCTCGCTGCATACAAAATCGCTTGCGGCAAGCCAAGTGTAGCCGCGTCAGTGATCAAACTATTAGGAAGCGGTTGCACGAAGACCAGCAATTCTTCTGAAGACGAGTAGTGAGAATTCCACTTACGAATTCTCATCGTGTGAACCGATTTGCGTATGCAAGGCAACATCTTGACTGGGACATAAGTGTTACAGCATAGTGTTGTTGACTGATGAGAAGAAGGTGAAATTCTTTAGTGATGATCGGTGCGTTAGGGTTTGGAGACGAGAAGGTGAGCGATTTTCAGATGCTTGCATCCACTAAAGTGAGAGATTTGGGGGCCCCAATGTAATGGTGTGGGGAGGCATCAGACTATCGGGTAGAATTGAGCTTGTAATCCTCAACGGAGGCACTGTAACAGCTCAACGATACATTGAGGAGGTTATCAGACCTCAGGTGGTGCCATTTGCACAGAGAATCGGTGCACGATTCAAGTTGATGCACGACAATGCACGCGCACACACTGCTAGAGCTACCAGAGCTGCTCTAGAGGAGGCTGATATTCAGGTGCTACCGTGGCCTGCGAACAGTCCTGACCTCAACCCGATAGAACACATATAGGATCTACACAAACAAAGCGTTCGAAGCACTGAACGACCGGTAATTAACGAGAGACAGCTGATTGAAGTGCTCAAATCAAGCTGGGAGTGAATACCTGATGGAACACTGCGACACCTGATTGAAAGTGTGCCTTCCATGCTTCAGGAATGCATCCAAAAAGGGGGAGGCACACGCTACAGGAAAAGCAAAAAAAAAAATAAACTTCACAAATGTTGACAGTGGTTGATAGCTTTTTTCTTCAAGTGAATATTTTGAAGCGCGTGAGGTTTGTAAGGATAGGAGCAAGTGGCGCTCTGTTGTATCTGCCTACCCCGACGGGAAAAAGGCGTGAGTGTATGTATGTATATATGAATATTTTGCTAAAATTAGTACTTGGCTAAAAAATAATTTATGTTATTTTTTTTTGTATCGATTTTAATTAAATTTTGAGTTAATTTCATTAAAAAAGTATACATCTAATGACTTAAATCATTGCCTAATCCCTAAGTTCAATAAACACATAAGTATCATTGAAAATTGCAGTGGCCCTTATTTTGTTTTGACTAGTATATATTATAATATATGTATATAGAGATGGTGTATATTTCACACGGGCGTAGTCTAGTACAAATATATCGTACAAAAATTACATATTCACGTTTGCCATGTTCAGAAACCACAAAACTTTTGGTCCTATTACAATATCGGGAGATCACCTACAATTTCGTGTGATGATAATCTACTCTTATCCCAATAACATAGCTTCGGGTAAACCAAAACTATCGTTAAACCGCCTGTGGAATATCATCAGCCCAGATTTAAGGGTCAAGGTATTTGTGGCAGCACCGGGCGTGAGATATCCATACCAAACACATGTCTATATACGCAAAAGCTTAGCTACACATAGATTTGCGTGGAAATAATCCTGTTAAACGGACATTTTTATTAACTTTCTTTGGACAAATCCTATTGAAGAACTTTCGACTGCTTCACCAACTGTGGTGTAATGGAGGTAGTGTAAACAACTGCGGATGATGAGGTTTTGGGTTCGATTCCCAATTTCCATTAAAAAGTTTGGGGTCAGGGAATTGGCAGTGTTATACCACTGTGTCTCAGAAAGTACGTTAAGCCGTCGCTCCTGCGCCCAATCTCTCTCCGGTTATGTCAGAAATGCCGGCCCATCGGACTATGGTAATGAGGGAATAGCGAGAGTACTAACTTGTGTTTGGACACACACTTGTGCATTATAATATGTCCCGCGTAGTAGAATAGCCGCTGTAAAAATCCGGTCGGAGGACATTATTGAAGAAAGACAAAATCGGAAGACATTGATGCACTGATTTTCAACTTTTTATATATTTCTCTTAAAGAGTTCACTCTCTTCAATAATTAGTTTAGTTTGTGAGACGTCTTTGTGTGTCACGATCGATTTTTAATTACGAATCAAAGTTTGTCGTCCTAAACTTTGTGTGTGTAGTTGAAAATTGTTAAGTCACTGGGCTACTTGAAACTTCGGCCTACTCATTTTCTCTAATTAGTTTTTCATTATTCAGTTGCTTAGGACTCTAATTCATCCGTCAATGTATGTCATATTGGTACGAAAGCAACAAACCTTTCAAATGTGCCCACGCTTTGAAGCAAAGATCAATTAAATGTCGATACATAGGTATGCTTCATGTACTTCTTCAATTCTTAAATAAGTGACAGCAAGGACCACATGAGACACCACAGATGACAGCGAGTCTCGGGTTCGAATCCACGAAGCGCACCAATGACTTTTCGAAGTTAAGTGCGAATTAAATGGTTGATTATCGCTTGCTATTATATGCTATGAGGAAACCTGCATATATATCTGAGAGTTCTCTATAATGTTCTCGAAAGATATGCCAACTCTGCCAACCCGCACTAGGCTAGCGTGTTGGACTATGGCCTTACCCTTCTCATAGTAAGAAGAGGCCCGTGCCCAGCAGTGGGCAGTATATATACAAGGCTGATGATTATGATGTCTAATGGTAGGTAGTAAACTATGCCTTAGGATTTATGGTTAAGTTTATAATATTTTATGACGATAAAAATAATGACGTATATGTTATTTTACAGTCAAAGATTTCGTGAGAAGAAATGAAAACTGGTTCGTGGAGGTCCCTAGGTAAGGGCTCTTACTAGTGAACCTATATTATATAATTTTTTTAACAATATCCGCCTACATGTTAATATTAATTATTCAATGTCCGGCCTTGCATTACATTATGTAAATTATAACAATAGTATAATATACATAACTAAGCTGAGCTGTTTTATAAATAGTAGATAGGTTAAAGCAAAAATAAAAAACAAAGAACTGATAGTTACAGTTATATATCGCGTAATTATTTTTAAATGAGTTAATCTAAAAAAACAGCATCTAGGCAACAACTAGCAATTTGGATAAAATGTGGCATTTTTTAGGCTCTCTAAGTCAAGTAAAAAGGCATTTTAATTATTTTTGTGTAAATAAGCTTCATGTAGTTAGGCATAATCGTTTGCACCAGAAAAATAATGTCTGCACTGTTGAAAATTTTGCAACATTCAAGTTCGCCACAAACTTCACCTGCTTATTCGAAACTCGTCTTAAGGGAAATTTAATCTGCATTATAGTATACACGGCTTTACAATAATCTCTGTCTACGTACGTATTACGGCGCAACATTATACATTATTCTGTAAGTACCATACACAGGAGAATACTAACGTTGACTACGACAGGACGGTCGACACTGGCCCGTGCTATGAATAATTTAGATCAGCCAAGCAATGTACGCGAAATATTGTAAGGCAAGTGTCTCACGGACGATTGTATGCGACGCCTTTGACGCGCGTCGCCATGAAGTGAGCCTTATTGAGGTTCAAGAACGTACTCATAGATAGTCGTTTAATGTTACCCAATAAAACCTCAGTGCTGAATACCACTAGTCTGCTAGCTACGATACAACTTCGCAACCGTTTATGATTTTTATGTCGCGTGGCGGAAGGAGATAACGTTTTCTAAAGGCCAATTCTAGTAATTTGACACTGACACTGTATTAGCATGAAATGTGATTTGATTTTGAATTTACACTCAGTTAGGATTCTGTTAAACTTACCTTTATTATAGTCTAATTTGACACATAGAGATCGACGTTGACACATAGTTTGACACTTTGTTTAAATTACGATCTAGTCGCGATAACATTCAAGTATTGTTGAAAGTAGTTAATTTACGAGAATACCATATAGAACACTGAGACTAGACTAAAACAGATTACATGAAAGTCAAAACGGATCACAACAGTTTTAATACTGCTTGAAAAATGTTTTTATTGATCATGTGGCATTCGTTTATAAATAAACTACGTTCTTATTTGTGATTCTGGCTTCCATTCGATTTGGGCATAGGGCTATTAGATGAATGCAATTTACCCTCTATCATGAGCTTAAGACTAAAATAATAAAAATCATCATCATTATCTCAAACCATTTTGCATTTATTTGGCCAAGAGGCTTCCTTCAATCCTCTTCACCTTGTTCTAATGTTATAATTATGTTACAAGAATAAACTTAATAGCCTTAGTAAGCGGCGCAATGGTTTTTGTTTCAAATGCCGCGTATTAATTACATACCTGCAAAGTGGAGGGACTCCATACGGTACGTCACAAAAAGTAAACCCCTTTCAAGTAGTGACCTCACAAACGTAGCTTAATCTAAAACAATTACCTATTTGGAATAACAAATTAAGCTCATACTAAACATAATTTTTACACGTATGGCTTAGTGGTGGCTTTACCGTTTAACACTGCGTCTAGTATTGTGCTTCGATCCCTACACGGAACAACTCTTTGGGTGGATGGATCTTAATCCATAAGTTGTTGTTTAAGTGTGGGTTTTCCTTGTGTTCTTTCTTTGAAAGTTTGTAAAATTGGCCGCATAACAGTATTAATTTATGAAACAATAGATAGGGGACGTTCAAACACAAAAATAAAAATGTTGTACAGAAACATTGTGGTTGCGAATGTTAACTTTAACATACGAATAACATTAAGGCTTAAATTATTGCATAGGAAAATCTCATGTTTTGTTGGCAAAATAATATTACCCGGATATGTTAAGTATTAGAAATATAAATGGTAAAAAGGCTTTGAAAATGCAAATGAGGATTTAATGTGGTATAATACATATAATATTATTGAACGGAAGCTTAACCTTTTATCGACGCTGTCGCAAATGCCAAGGTATTATTGTAGTACGTGATAAGTAGGTAGGTATGTAGCAAAAGAACGAAAGTTTAGATAGTGAAAATTGTTACCCATTTAGGTTTTTGTGGGTGGTGTCATTATACAAGCAGCATGAGTTTCGGGTATATTGATGTCTTACTTTAACATACACATTGATCGAAACCTGGTGCTACAATAGTGCCGAAATATCGGTTAAGCGAAACGGGTACGTATCAAAATCCCGAAAGTTCATAATACCTATGATTGAAATACCGACGTCTAAAACACCAAAATTCAAAATACCGAAAGTTATAAATGCCGATAGTCGTTATATCGAAACACTAAATACCGATGTTCAAATGCCCGAAAGGACGAAATCCCGAATGGACGAAATCCCGAATGGATGAAATACCGATGAATGAAATCCCAAGGAGCAGCGACGTAGTTCCCGCGATTACTCATAGATGGCACCGCAACGGTTCACCCTTGTTTGGTATAGCAACGTTTTGTCGAAAATCACTCCGGCTAATTTTAGTTACAATTAAGTCATTTCGGATAATTATTCATTTGACCGAATAATTAATTGGTAGATTTTTATTTCGCATATTTATTTCTTTTAAATAATGTCATTTGATCGTATTTTCAAATGCACTAATTGTATTTAAACTAATGCTTCACTAGACTAATAATGATTTCTTTGCTTTCGAGTGCCTAGGGTTAGGTCCGACTGTAATTCCAGTAACTAAATAATAATAATAAATAATTATAATATTCTACCACATTCACACAACACCATCTAGTCCCAAACTAAGCATAGCTTGTACTATGGGTACTAGATAATGGATAAACATACATAAACTCAGTGGATTATGAAGGCGCCTAGGAGCGACGCAATATCATATTTTCGACCTTTAATCTACAATTTTTTTATCTTTATTATTTAATTTTAGGACTTGCTATTTCATTTTGTGGTTCACTTAACACACCTTTTTGGAATATTGACCTACTAACATCAATCATCTAGTTTCATAAAATGCACACACGAGTTATGTACATCAAACTCAATAATAAAGGCTTAATAACATTGACATCATTTACGATTCTGCTGACCCACAGTTTTATAAGTTACGCTCGTGAGTTCTCCTTTTTTTTTTCACATTCACACGACACCATCGAGTCCCAAACTAAGCAGAGCTTGTATTATGGGTACTAGACAATGGATAAACATATACTTTTTTTTTTAAATACATACATATTATACATAGAAACACCCAGACCAAGACAAACATCCATGTTCATGCTCACAAATGTTTGACTTGAGCGGGAATCGAACCGGCGACCTTCGACGTAGCAGTCGCTTACACTCCCGCTAGGCCAACCGGCCGTCAAAGGTTATGTTAGGTTCTCTTTTGACCTTTAATCTGAAAATTGGAGCTCTGCGAAGCAGGGCTCCTATTCCACTAATCTGAATAATAACGATCTGGAAAATGGAGGTAATTGACGGTCATGGTCAGTATACCAATAGAATGTTTCTTACTGCCGGTTCGTATACTGTTGTCGTCATGCTCACTTAAATGTCATTTCTTGTGGTGGCGTCGTGTGTCGGGTCATCCCTGTCCCTCTAATATGGCGAGAGGGATGATGGCTGGCACATGCGTTATACTCGTGAACGGGTGCTACTTGCGGTGACTGGTCGATGACGGTCTTGCGGGGTGGTATTAATTTTTTTTTTTTTTTTTTTAAAAGACAACTCCCGCAGTAGGACTAAATCCTGTGTCGCGGGGGACTTTAAAAACATACAACTAACGGACACAATGAACACCCAGACTCGAAACAACACTTTTATGAATTACACAAAGTGTTGTCTCGTATGGGGATCGAACCCACAACACTTGGCGCAGTGTCAAGTGGCGAGGCGGCCGCTTAAACCACTACGCCAACCGTGCAGTCAAATTTTAATATTTAACTGCATCATTTCCATCATGGTTCTGATCATGCAGGCAATCCGCGAAAGCAGATTGCCTGCATTATTAGGTATATAATTATAATGTAAGTGGATGCTCCTGTTTCACCTAAAAAAAAAATCAAAATTAAAATTAAGTATTATACTTGACTATTATTATGTACAGTAAATATATACCAGTGATATAGAAGGTGTAACAGTTGCAGCAATTTCCAAAATGTAAATTATGTACATTATGCAAAACCTGGCGATGAAAAAGAGTGACCGTTTATTGCCCGTTCTTTCTCATGGTTCTACGCCCTTGCTTTGCGAACGTCACAGTAAATGTAAATGTAGAATCTTTAAGTAATTATTTTATAAATTTATTGTTTTGACGTTCATACGCGTCACATGGTGACTCAAAGGAATAAAGGATTTTGACTTTGACAATGCCTAAACAAGTCGTGCCAATCCAGAGCAGATAATTCCCTATTAATTTCCTGATAGTCCGCGCGATGAAAATTTAATTTACAACTACTTAGGTTTGGATTGAAACCAGTTACACGATCAATAAGTGACAATTCAATATCCAGCGGCGGATGTAGAGGGTCAATCGATGAAAGTACTTCACAAGAGTCGCTTACCTTACAACTTGGTACATCGACGAATATGAGATCGAGAAGTTTTTGCTTGTTGTTAGGAATTAAGTTACACTGCCTTAAATTAATAACATTAATAAAATCGATAAATTTTCTACTTAGCGCCGAAATGTGCTCATTATTTACAAAATTCCAATCTATATTACTTAAATTGTATTCTGCAAACATGCAAGTGTATCCCTCATAAAATTTATATAATGTATTACAATTTCTTATAAAACAATCCATGAGTTGCATGTTTCCATGCAGGGGGGGGAGGGCAGGAGGGGGGAGGTAAACTGCACAAATGGCTAACTCTTTAGTAGGTCCAGTTCCTGCCAATTCAATGACGACCCATAAATCCTAACTAGAATAACGTGCCGAAGTGGGTAACTAGCACGTTAAAACACGATAAGACTTCAAAATGGTCATAGTGAATAAGCCCCAAGGACCACAAGTTGATTGAAGTGTAAGGACGTAACGTAGAAACAAGGCTGTCTGTTATACCAATATCTTGTCAGACTAAATATCTCTTGTTAGGGAGATCGAACGTTTGATATTCTGAGTAAATACAAAGCATACGAAATATTCACAACTGTATTAAATGAGCCTACCTATTCTATTTTATTTGATAAAAAAATAAAGTGATCATCGGCATCAACACAAAAGACGTATAATAATATATTGAATCCGGGGGCCAATTCTCCTATTTTTATATGACATTGATATTATATTTTGAATTGACTCAGAAGCGGTATTCTGATAACCTAATGTCATTATCGTATAATTTGAAATAAAAAGTTTGTCGTTGACAGATATTTTGACACTAGTTTCAATTTACGATCTCTTTACAATTTCGTTCAATTATCGGATAATTTAGAAGAATACGTTTTTAGTGACGTAAGTATGACACTGACATCATATCGAAATTATATTTATTTAGGAGAATTGGGCCCCAGATGTACTTACAATTCCACTCAATCTAACCCCTATTTGTCTTGAACAATGACAAAACGATTTTCCATTGTTCAGTCAAACATGAAATGAAAACTCAATATAGACAAATAAAGCCTGTAAATAAATATTTTGTTTGAAGAGAACATTCGCTGTCGCAAAATTGAAAATAATTAGTTATATTTCTGAAGGTGGCCAGACGATTGAGTAAGCTTACACCTACAATATTTGGCGAAGCTGCTAGTAACACTTTGTGAATTCTGAGAAAACTGTCTACCAATTGTTGATTGAGAAAATAATTGTCAACGTAATATATTTTCGTGCTATTTGCCGCTACCCATGCAAAAAATACATTTTTAAAATTTGCTTTAGTGTCAGCCACTTATAAAAATTATATTTATAGCGTTATACTTTTTTCAGTCAATGAAAATTATATTCGTAAGAGATTAAACAAACAACTATCAAAATGGATTATACTTTGAACTTACTTTGAAGAAAGTATGTAAGGGTCTGGGGAACTCAGAAAAAAATTAATCAGATACCATGCCAACCCGTTTTCCCAGCGTGGTATAGTAGATTTAATCCTCCTATTGACTGTCAATACTATCACCATCAACAGCCATTACAGCATCACCATATAATAGTCCACTGCTGGATATAGGCCTCTCCAATGGCACGCCACTGAGCCCGATCTTTGGCTTTTCGTTTCCAGCAGCTGGCAGCCACTTTGCGCACTCCGTCTCTATCACTGCACCTAGCTGGAAGGCGTCCTACTTTTACGTTTGGCAAAGCGTGGTCTCGACTCTAGAACACGGCTACTCCAATGGTTATCGGTTCAATACTATAATTACACAAATTAAGAGAGGCCAATGTCCAGCAGCAGTGGACTACAAAAAACTTAATAGTGATGATGATTATACCGTGGTATCAGTAGCCAGTGGCCTGTAAAATTCGTGTAACGATATGAACAGCACCATTTTAATTTATGTACTGATTAATAATTCATCATAATTCGTTACAATAAAGAAAGATAATATGAATTCGTAATTAAATATTGAAGAAAGATTCAGGAAACGAAATATATACTTTACCATGGTACCACATTATGATTATAAGCGGGTAGACGACTGCTGCGCCGAGCTTACACAATAATTCGCCTTGTATATAATTTGTAGCGTCAGCAGCCGCTACAAACATCAACATGAAACTGTTGCTGTAGGATTCATATTCAAACGTTTGAATACAGATATTTTCAGTATTTTTAATATGCGAAGTATGACATGCCAATGATAGCATGCGAGGTCGTCCAGTAAGCTGTAACCATATCGGCTAATGGAATTCGTAGGTGATATAACAGTTTCTTTTTTCTTTAAATACAACTCCTGCACTATGAGTAAATCGAGAGGAACGTTACAAATATAAAACCAACGGACACAATGAACACCAAGACTCGAAACAACAATTTATGGATCACACAAAGTGTTGTCTCGTGTGGGAATCGAACCCACAACACTCGGCGCAGTCTACAGCGGCGAGCTGGCCGATTAAACCACTACGCCAACCGTGCAGTCGAGATATGGGGAGAGTGAGGTCACATTGAGTCTAACTAAACTGTATATATAACATGATTCGGGACAAAATATTGGTTACTTAACTAGACTTCAACCATGATTTCGCCTGTGTGGATGTCGGTTATCAAGACATAACGTAGCAAAATTAATGTGTTATTTTGATGTATAAGTTATACTACTGTAAAGATTTATTTAACGCCTGATTTAATGTGTTATTTTGAAGTATAAGTTATATACTGCAAAGGTTTATTTAAATCCGATGAGCAGTCTTTGCGTAAAAGAGTAACAAATCCATTCAACCTCACAAACTTTCTCATTTATAATACATACATATACTCACGCCTTTTTCCCGTCGGGGTAGGCAGAGACAATAGAATGCCACGTGAAAAAAAGTCATGCTTCTATCCTTACAAACCTCACGCGCTTTCTCTACACCCATTACTTTTTTCATACATGCTCGCCGGTTTCGGGTACTTCAGACCTTGCTGTTTTATAGGACGTCCCCAATAACGTGGGGTCAAGCACTTTATTATGAAACGCCAATCGCGCCACTTTTGGAACAGTGCAGCCGTTCACAAAGACATACAGTGCTCCTCCATAAATACCTTCACGTCGCCTATGTAGCATACATCTACAAATGAACGCGAAAAACGAGATCATTCTCGCGATCTACGTTCAGATTCACACGTGGACCTGATTTTATATCGAGATTTTCTTATTAGCATAGTGAATTTGGAATACGGTAAGAAGTACCCCTATTTCTTACAAGGCTAAAATATCCATATCGCGCAAAACAGGCTTCTTTTGTCTGTAGGCTATTAACGTGTGAATAATTTTAATCATGTACCAAGTACTACGCTGTAGCTAATCAAGATGACAGGATACTGAGATTAGACACACAAGAGATTAAAATTTTCATACTCGTAAAGTTATGTTGGTACTACGCAATTAACACGGTTCTAAGCCCTTGAGTCCCAGAACAACATTGATTACATCCTTCTTCTAAGACAATTTTGACTTGAAAATGAGGTTAGTTTTAAAATAGATGTGTGTCTGAAAGTTGAACGTTATAATTATATTTCTTTTCTTCAATCTATGCTGTCCAAAGTGGCCAAGATGCTTTATGCCACGATGTCACTTCCCTTGGCCCTTATATTATGCCTTTAATATTTAAAATAACATATTTATTTATTTGAGTTAGATGAATGAGGGGCTGACGTTTAACATAATTGTAGTATTTGCTATCACAGCAAATATAACCACTACACGAATCGATGTAACACTGGCTCCACTACACACAGATCCGAGAAAGCACGTCTAGCGCGCACCGCGCCTGTCAACCGACTGACTGTCCGTCGTGACAGTGACAGCCACAGACTATACAGATATACTACTAGTGACAGGTGTCGTGACGTGAGTGACGGTACTTCCTCTACTGGTGTACATGAGGCAATGTATTGTATCTATTGCATAGATACAAACACTACATCTCTTCCCTTTTAACATTTTGATTTATCATTATAATGTATGTCTATTTCATTGGCAAATAATTATACGTCATTGTCTTATTTTTCTTATACCTAGACCTTATACGCAAAATACACGCCAGGACGTGGAGTTGCGGAAACAGCCCAGGCTACCATACCATACATAGATGCTGTCCCTTTCTGTTTGTTTTGGCCTTACCGCTCTTCTCTTGCGGTCTCCGTATTATTTTCCTTTTTCCTTTTGCAACTTCGGTCTCATTATCCGTCTTGTCTTTTAAAATAGATTTAATAGTATTTTTATCCGTCTTACTTATATATTTCAACATTGGGTTTTTATCCATGTTCATTCTCTTGAAAAATACTTCTGACGTTTTTCCTGTTACCGTATGGGAGGTGGCGTTGTACTTCATTCAGTATTAAAAATTTTAGTGTATCTTTCATACCCTGCTTTTCTCTTGAGTCGTTTTACTGTCTTTTGTTAGATGCTCTCTTCATTTGTGGCCAATATCGCACTGTGTTAAAATTTTAATATCACCATCATGACAAAACTTTCAACTCCTCGCCAACGAACCGCCGCAAATCAGACGAACAGCCATCAGTAGTGACCAATAGTGGGCAGCCCAGCCGACCGAGGACTTCTCTCAGAATTTTTATAATTTGCGAACTCGTTATAGTTCTTGTAATCTTGATTTCTTTACAGCGGTTGTAACTTCACTATATACACAACAAGAATATAACCGTTATTTGGCAATGGGCCCAATAGATCGATCGCAATATCAAAGTTCTCGTCCATTTAAAAGTGCTAGAGAACTTGGTAAGCTAACTAGAGTGCACCTTTTGCAATTCTTCATCGCCCATTCAACGTCTCCATCGATCCTAGGCCACCAGATCCCACGGGATCCCACGCACGAAGGCGACCACACTTGGATGCCTCTGATGCGCCGCCAGCAGAAGCTTTCTCCAGAGGCTCCTTTGAATGTCTATTCCTTTTCCTATCAGTAAAATGTTCTCACAGAAATACAATTCATCCGTAAATATTCTGCATGATTTCCTGGACTCATCCCTTTAGTCACCATAAATTCCTTTCTTAGCATTAGTGATCTCCCGATCGCTTCCTGATTCCTTTATCATTTGTTGCATTGAGGTTGCACAGGGTTTCGCCAGCTCGACTATCTGGTGAACGTAACTCTCTTCTGATGATGCACTGGATTTGGTGATCTAATCTTTACATAATCTCGATACTGGTCCACGTTTCTTTTCTTTTTTTTCGCAAAAACCGTCTTTCCACACGAGTACACGGGTTTGATCTGGGCCCAGCAAAAGCCTCTTTTTCTGTCTGGCTATATTTTCTTTCACATTAAGTGTCCAATTTCCGTATGCTATATTTCATATTCTTGGTCCTTTACTATCAACTTGCGCTAATACCGCTCTCAGTCCTATAGGACTTGCGTCTGCTTTTACCCACGTCTTGTCTTTAATGTCGCAATATCCCTATGTGTCTATTTCCGACAGCATTCTTTTTTCATTCAATCCCATTCATTCCAATCTTCTCTTCAGTATTTTCTATGTTTGCCCTATTGCCCAATTTCCTAAAAAGCTCTGTAATTCCTCTCCAGTCCTTGGCATTCAAAATCCAGTTCCTTTTTTTCAACGGCCTAACTACTTCCGGTATCAGTTCGTGACCCAAAAGTGCGTTGTCTGTGCTTTATGAATACATTTATTTTTATTTAATAAAACATTGTTTTATTTAAGCACCTCCATTACTGCAGAGAGCCGCACATCGTGCTCCCCCTCGTTGCACTGTTGCATTTACTCCTACAGCGAGACTGGAACTCTCCGATAGGGTGGCATAGCTGGTTTGACCGATGTATCAAAAGATATCTATCTCCCCTTTAATAACTACGTCGTCGTTCATGTCAAATATATACTGCACTTCCAATTTCCCAGCGAACGCCTCCATTGTCTCTTGCCACAGTCACCCTATCCTTCCGGACTTCGGGCTAACTACCGTTTTTTGTTGGAATTCTTTAGTTTTGCAAAATCTTTGGTAGCAGCCGCACTCCCCGTAGCCGTTACACTCCCTTGAACTTAACTGGGCAAGGAAGGCCCCGGGACACATGCGCTGATATGCCACATCCTGCACCTCTCGGTGTCCTTTTCTCTTTACTCACTTGCTCTCTTGTTTCGCTTACCTAGCACCATTCCTGCTTAGGTTTCTCACTGCATTAACTTCATTTCTTACTTTGTGTTTTTGTTCGTATCAGTTCCGTTGGCAATCCACACCTTCCAAGGTGTTAGCCATAGTAATAACCTTGTCCAATGCCATCTCATCACCCATCGTCAACACTTTTCTTATGTCCGATGGCATGGATTTATCCAGTATTTGGTCCATTATGTAGTCATCAGGTTCTTCGAACATACACTTCCGAGCCCGATTCCTCAGCTCAACAAGAAACTTCTCGAAACGTTCCCTTTCATCTTGCCGAATAAGCCGGAAACCGCGCCGTTCAAAAGTCGTGTTTTGTTTAGGTGAGAGGTACCATAAAGCTTCTTAATAGCTACTTCAGAAATACTCACATCCACTACAGCTTTCCGCTAGCTGCTGGCAACGGTAAAATATTTCTTGCAGTCCGCCTCTTCTTAGGAACATCAGCACAGCTCTCAAATCACTTCCAATTCAATGGAAGACCACTTCCAATTTAATGGAAGACCACTTCCAATTGAATGGAAGACCACTTCCAATTGAATGGAAGACCACTTCCAATTGAATGGAAGACCACCTCCAATTGAATGGAAGACCACTTCCAATTGAATGGAAGACCACTTCCAATTGAATGGCAGACCACATCCAATTGAATGGAAGACCACATCCAATTGAATGGAAGACCACATCCAATTGAATGGAAGACCACTTCCAATTGAATGGAAGACCACTTCCAATTGAATGGAAGACCCCTTCCAATTGAATGGAAGACCACTTCCAATTGAATGGAAGACCACATCCAATTAAATGGAAGACCACATCCAATTGAATGGAAGACCACATCCAATTGAATGGAAGACCACTTCCAATTGAATGGAAGACCACTTCCAATTGAATGGAAGACCACTTCCAATTGAAAGGAAGACCACTTCCAATTTAATGGAAGACCACTTCCAATTTAATGGAAGACCACTTCCAATTTAATGGAAATTGTCGAATCAAATAAAATCAAATCATATTTTATTTGTTATACATAGGTTTGCAATAGTTGGTTATAGACAAATATAATAGTACGCTATGTTTTGTCACTTAGATATACAAATACTAGGCAGATACTTACCAATTTAATTAAACAAGTAAATAATCAATATAAAATGTAAATTTAAATACATATTAAGAAAATTAGAATCACCTATTCCAATTTTAATGGTCGAGTGGAATTCGCAATCCTCGAGACTTAGATCATATACACCTCGATTCCTTAATTAGTATAAGGATAGTATTGACACTCGTAGAGACGTTATAATTCCATCGATACCTTCAATAAACAGATCAGCCTCTACCCACGGCCTCGCTCACCCATCGCTTAAGAAGCTAGCCCATGGGCCACTGTGCTGCACAAGCCACTACTACACTACTGCAATAGCATATCATAATACCTCCTTTTATGAAAGAGTAACAAGTGTTCCTGACTCGGTTACATAAAACAACAATATGCAGATCCCAATTTGAACAGGTTTAACAAATCAAATCACACACGTGTCTGTATCTACGTTCAAATCTACTTATCGATATTCATGTTTGATTTACCCCTTTATTTTTTAACTCAGTCTGAGAATTTATCAACATTCTATTGAAATTAATTCTGGCAAACCAGATCGTGAGTGATCATTCAATATACTTTCCATATTCAAATATAATACGTCATTATTAACTTTTAAGAACGATGTTCAACATATTATGTCTCATGAGTAATGACTACTAACACTCGTAGTTACATAACCGTAACGTATGTTACACAATAAGTGTATTTCTTTCTTTTTATTATTTTAATTTTTCACTCTCCTATTTTTACAGATTATGATGTATACGCATATCTAGGAATCTAGTTCAGTTTATAATTCTATTGCTTACATGTTTGCCACAAGTGTACTAGATTCTGACATGTGTGATTAAATAAATAAATAAATTCCTTCGATATTCACCACGAGTAAGCCCATCATTAGTCAAATTAAAATTAGTAACAACCTACGAAAATTCGAAACGCCATTCGTCTAGAAAGACTTCCTAAATCAAAGTGAAGTGAATAATTATGTTCTGTAAGGCTGCTATTGTAATGCAGTTTCCATGTACTTTCCTTACTCTAAGATAATGACATTAAATTAGCAGAAAACCGATTCTGAGTCAATTCAAAATATATTATCTCATTTCGTTCAAAACATAGTTTCAATGTCATATAAAATACGAGAATTGTCCCCTGGTTACATGTCTAAAAGGCAAAGTCACACACGCCTATTTAAGAAATAAAAGGTCAATCGTAGCTATTTAGTACAAGCATACACTCTATGAACACAGTACGTACGATTCGATTAGTCAAACAATTTTAGCGCCACTGCCCTGCAAAGGACAGTCTAGACCGGGTTTATTGTTCTATGTTTAGCAGAAAACTAACCCAAGCTGGGCGTTGGTTCCAAAACCAATATTACAACTATACTAGAAGAACAACCAGTACGTTTCACTCAAACGCGCTTGCTTTTATTGGAATAATGCAAGTCGGACTGTACGCTCAGTTTTGTTTATATTACATACTATGTCCATAAACGGCTGTACGCGAGACCAGAGGATACTTTTGTCCTCCTAGCTAGCCAAGCATACGTTCACAAGGTTCGTGATCGCAAGTCGTGCTTTCTTTTTAACCCGAGTATCGAACCCGGAACCTCTGATCCTTCGATATTTACGCTGTAGCTAGATCATAGTTGTATTCAGACAACCATATGCTAACATAAGATGCAAAAGTCGTAAAAATCGTAATTAAATCGTTCAGTCCTACCCGCCATTTTTTGTTTTACTTTTATTTATTTTGTTCTTTAGCTATTGAAAAGAAGCTTATTCATGATATCTTGTCATGGAAAATGCGACACCGGCACCGTAGACGTCAAACGGTTCACGTAAACGCCTGTTCCAACCACAACAGTAAACAAGTAGGCCCAACAAGTACCTACACTAATAATTACATACATTATTTCACTATATTAATTTTGTAAAAGTCAAGTAAGATATCTGAATATACAATGGCTTTGTTTATATAGTTTTTTGTCAATTCATACTACCCTTGACGATTTGGCTGTACTGAATTGAATAACTCATAGGAATTATTTTGCGTTAACAACGCCCTTTATCGTAACACAGGTCAATTTCACTTTAAAGTTATTATAAATTTAAATTAAACGTAACGTAATATGCTACACCGACATCTAAGCAGCGTATACCTTGTGCATAAAACTCAAAAATAGTCGCACTTTCCTTTCTTTTTTAAATATTATATTTGTTTCACTGACCTGTATTTATCCTCGTCGCCATTTGTAGTATTTGCTATCACAGCAAATATAACCACTACACGAATCGATGTAACACTGGCTCACCACTACACACAGATCCGAGAAAGCACGTCTAGCGCGCACCGCGCCTGTCAACCGACTGACTGTCCGTAGTGACAGTGACAGCCACAGACTATACAGATATACTACTAGGGACAGGTGTCAAGTGACGCTACATCCTCTACTGGTGTACATGAGACAATGTATTGTATCTATTGCATAGATACAAACACTACAATAATTATAGTCTTTATCCCTCAGAAATATCAAAGTGGCTACGCCTTTTCAATGAAATTATACATACATACATACATAGACTCACGCCTGTTTCCCCGAAGGGGTAGGCAGAGGCATATTAAACGCCCACTTTTCGCCAGTGTTTTGATCCCACGTAATAGGTGGCGAGCCTATTGCCGCTTATTGGGACATTTTGTTTGCCAGAGCCTCGTCCGTTGATCGGCAGGTGCACCACTTGCAGGTGAGGTTGGCTTGGGACCCTAAGTTCTTGGTGGGAACCCTATGCACCCTATGAAATTATTGAGTAAAATGTTTTTTTGGAATAGAAGTAATCCCTTCAGGTTGCGATTTATTTTATCTCTTTTAAAATTATACATACATACATATGTACATAAGGTCACGCCTTTTATCCCCGAAGGGGTAGGCAGAGGTGTATTTCTACACCCACTTTTCGCCTGATATACTTTAGTCCCACGTAATAAGGGGCGAGCCTATTGCCGTACCGGGCACATTTCCAGACTCCGTGCTGCTACTGAGAATTTCGTGACAGAAAAACCCAATAACACTGCCCGACCCAGGAATCGAACCCGGGACCTCCCGATCCCACGCGCACATTTATGCCGCGAGACCAACCAGGCAGTCGTCTAGGGTTTGATGTCGAGTTTTCCGTCTCTACACAAAGAGGGTATTTGCATCGTGTTATCCCTTAGTCGCCTCTTACGACACCCACGGGAAGACAGGGGGTGGTGACACTTGTATTCTATGCCGTCAACCACACGGCAAAAAAATATTTAAACATAAAAACACATTTATTTGGTACTTCTACCAACGTGCCAAAACAGGCGCGACTGACGGTTCATAATGGAGTGTTTGTGCCTACGTTGATGTACGGTAGTGAGTGTTGGGTGTGGCAGAAAAAGCATGAAAGCAGAATTAACGCAGTTGAGATGCGTTCAATGCGTAGTATGTGCGGGGTAAGACTGATTGATAGAATTCCGAATGCAGTTATACGAGAGCGATGTGGCCTGAAAGAAGATGTCGTGACAAGAATTGAGAAAGGAATGCTGAAATAGTTTGGACACGTGGAGCGAATGAGTGAAGAAAGAGTGACGCATCAAATTTATGAGGCTAACGTGTGTGGGCAAGTCGATGGCGGCAGAACTCGTCGAACATTTGTTAATCAGATTGGGGACATCTTAAAAAATGGCAAGGTCCGAAGCACCCGGAATCGGCAAGCATGTATGAAGAGAGTAATGAATGTAGAGGAAGCGCGTCAGGTTTGTAAGGATAGATGCAAGTGGCGTTCCGTTGTCTCTGCCTACCCCAACAGAAAAAAGGCGTGAGTATATGTATGTATATTCTACCAACGTAGTTTACACGATCACAAATCTAGGAATCAATATATAACAGGATCCGGTTGCCGGTGCTGCTATCTTGGGGTCTCGGAAATATTTATTTCGTTTAGGGATCGGAACTGTTAAATTTAATGTTAGTTTTGATAGAAGCGATAAAAAGTAAATAATTATATTTACCATATTATTACGTAATCATTAAAACGTCGTTTTTTATCCTTCCCTATGAACTATCTTAAGCAGTTACTGAAGTACTACAGTTAGGCATGAGTTGTTTATCATTTAGGTTCCAAAAGTCAGTGGAGCGTGCCGTGGCTTTGAACTCGTGATCCTCTGCTTAGCAGTCTCTTTAGCAAGCCATCGCTGCTTTTCGTCCTACATGATCAGGATTTTGACTCAATTAATATCGTTATTTAAACCAAAATATCACATATAGGCAGCGATAGGCTAGTGGAGATAACAACAGACTTACATGCAGAGGGTACGGGTTCGAATCCACGGCGCGCACCAATGACTTTTCAGAGTTATGTGCGTATTGAATTGTAAACTATCGCGTGCCCCGCGTCTCGGAGGGCACGTTAAACCATCGGTCCCGGCTGTCATGAACATCTTTGAAATTGGTTATACGGAGTCAGTTCCTATAATTAAGCTGACACTAGTCTAATCCATGGCATATAGCTATCCTTTTGAGTTGCGGAGGTCAGACAGGCAGTGGCTCTGTGGAAAAGCTAATATTCAGACAAATCCGGTTAGACTAGAAAGCGGACTCTAGGTTCTAACTGGGATAACGCTAGGAGTATGAATATCAAATACCTATTGCTAGAAATAGAAATGTCTGCAATGAATGTTAGAACCATATCCAGTTACTAAACTGCATGATTTTGGATACAATCAATATCAGTGAGGATGGCCTCATTGCCAGGCCAGTTGTTAATGGAGGGTACTGTAAAAACGAATAAAAAATATCTAAGAAAGAGGCTGTGAGCTTGTGTCACATCTGATATGTTGCCCCCTTTGTTGGCTCATGGTTGTTTGTCATGACAATTTCATGCATAATTAAAAAGACTAATCCTTCACCTTTCCCGTTGGGTGCATGAGCTGTAGACAAGATAGTTGATTCACATTATATATCCGACTAATGTCCCTTTTAAACTGCCAATGCAGCTTTGCCTGTCCAAATTGACTTTCAACCTTCAAAACTTAGTACTAATACTTACTGAACACTATATCGACATCAATTAATATCAGATTATAAATCCGGGATCAATAAACTGAATGCAAATATTAGATTATACAAGGTTATTGAGCGGGTCTTGCTCGCGATGACTAACACATTTAAGACATAAATACCTCAGTACGATTTATTGGCGGTTCTACACTACTATACAAGTACAAGATGTTAGTCGTAGCGCTAGGTCATCAATAGTACCTATTAATATGGTCATGGGCTTTCTTTTTAATTTAGCAACGCGCAAATATAGAAAAATCTAGGCATCGCATCAGTCATCATTGTAACGAATGGAGACTTCATTAACTATAGTGATACATTCAGGGCCAGCCTTAAATTAAAAAGCTAATTAAACTAGACAGCTACACTGACCTTTCGACCGTACCCACATATATTATGGGACAAATTCTATTGTTGAACTAGAAAATTGTATGGGCGATCACCGGAGGTTTACGACATTACTATGATAATAACATAACGCCCTAGTTTCACAAAAGCGTAGGAATCTATGCAAGTTACATTTTACAAGGCAACTTTATGTAAACCTATTTTTGATAGGAAATATTGACATATTACTCATTCCTTATGCAGATACTACAAAACAGGAAATACAATGAATTTGTGCACTAGGAAAAATCACACAGACTAAAAACAAAAATGTGTATTACAAAAAATGTCGTCTTATGAAGAAGACAATCCGAAAACACTCAGCGTAATACCACATGGCTTGGCAGCTTCAATACGCTTTCGCCATCCATTGCAGTGGTCAAAATGCTATAGATTCTTCCCCAAAATGCAATATTTTGATGTCATCAGCATTTCAGCCTACACAGAACGATCTTCAGCCGCCCGCATCTAACCACTTCCCGCAATGAAAAACTTTAACTTTGTAAAATTTGACCCACACATCCTAACTAACAAGACAAGTTAAATAAAAGCTTGTGGTAAACACGTCTGCTTACAATGTTCATAACGCCTAATGCTGAATTGGGAACAGTTTATTTTCAGTCATGTAATAAGCGTAACTAAATAATACATGAACTTTTTTGGCTGACATGACTATTACGCATTAATAATGGCCTCCAAATTTATATTTAAACGCTGTACTTTACCATAATGTGCTGTAAAAACTATTTGTTTTTGATGTAGACATCACAACTGTTTTAATTTGAAATGTTTCTGACATATTTTCACACGAAGTAACTTACAAACTAACAGGAATATGCGTTTACACTTTAGTAAGCCCTCAGTCCCGGATGTAGAGTTTACAAACGTTTACGCCCACAAGTCCTACGTCTAAGGTAGCGGTTTAGAATATTTTTTTAATAGAACATTCGGACATTTATTTAAAACTTCTTGCAAAATACATTGCACAAGTCGGACAATCTTGGATAGCAAGACGTACAAGTCTAATTTAGCCTAGATTCGATTTCTTTGGGGTATTTTTTTATATACCTAAAAGAGCCAGATTGCATAGTATAAACAATTACCCTTAACAATTCAGAAGGACTTTGCTAGCCAAGGTGGTCCACATAAACTTATTCTCAAATAATATAGTTCACATGCTGTCTTGCAAATGCACTATTCAGAACTCTGTTTAAAAAATAAAGTAAACCAATTGCCAGCACAATGCATAATAAAATATTATTGGTATTAATGATTGTAAACATCCATAGATCAGGCTTAACAACAATTAAACTGTAACATGGCTAAATGTGTAATATTTGTAAATTGTTTCATTATTAACAATGTATAAAAATAAAAATCGGAGCCGAAATTACAATACTTACACACAAAACATGAAGAGGACTATACCACCAACCCTAACGTTATTACTTTGTTCGCAAAACGCCATTTTGTGAACGAAGTTGAAGCATACCCTGTCACCCTCTTCGTGGTCGGCAAGAATATCAATCAATCTGTTGATACGACGTTTACGAAGGCGAAAATTATGTTGTTCGCGGCCTGTTTGGGATCCTTTATTTGTTCGTCCCGTTACCGAGTTGCCTCGCTCGCATGCCATTTATGTCTTATTTATTCTATACTTTTTCCAGCCAGTGTTAATAATATTTTTTTTATGTTTTTAGTAAGTTTTTTTCGTGAAGTGTGCTTGATATTTCCATGACTATAGGCGGTGTATTTTATTTCCATGCTTAGTGTTAGTAAATTATATCACCATCAGTTTGTTGTTAACGAATGACAGAACACGTAAAATAATTGCATAGTAAAAGAAATATATAATATCAATAGAAAATTGCATATTCTTTCATTTCCAAATGTATAAAAATAAGCCTGTGAAATAAAAAATTGTTCTTAGAATCACGTTAATAATAAAGTTACCACAAAACTTCATGAATTTTGTATATTACAAAACGTGCGTTGAAAAAGTTAACATAGTTCAGGAGTTCGGTAATGCGAAAGTTGGTTGCGCTAATTTTACATTTATTTAACTTTATTTAATGACTCGTCACAGAGCTCGATGTCTGGCTCTTCGCGTCCAGCCGCTGCCAGCCACTTGGCGTAAATTGTCACTCCACTTTGCTGGAGGGCGTTCTCAGTCATGTTAACCTAATATTCTTTAAAATCGCTGCGTGTTTCAAAACTCACTTTATCCTACGACAGAGTCGAAACTCGATATCTTCGCTGACAAAGCATTGGTTTTAAAACGGCTGAACAGAATACAGTGACAAGATTTTGATAAATTTGTAAAAAAGCAGTGAAAAGAAGAGGCAACATAATTTGCGCGATTAATTTAAATAATTCATTCATAATACTAGAATGTAAGATAATTATTGTAATAAAATGTTTGTTATTTATTAGCGACACTATTTACGGTGCGGTAATGTGGTACTAAATTATTCCTACACATTGAGATCCCAGTATGGCGACAAAATTTCATTATAATTACCCGTTTTAGAGAATAATGTGCTTTTCAGGTGCTTACACAGTTATTTTGACGCTTTTAATGGCTATGTACTGGAGAAGTGTATAAATAAAGGGTTTTTATAGTTCGTGAATAGGTGCCGTCGATTTTATGTAGCCTTATATTGTGTTGTAAAAGTTAGAGCGAGTACACATTAGGCGTTTTGAAGCACACGCTTTGGTAACGCACGTTTTAAGAACAAAGGGAGTATTCGGAAGTATACACATACAAGTGCGCGCTTCTGATCAAGCGCGCGTCAGATGCGCGCTGGCAGAATTTTGTTAGAACGCGCACTAGCGGACGTCACTGTGCGCTTGTAGATACATGCACCGCCATTTTGCCGTACATTTGATCGCGCGCTTTCTTTTAGGGTGGACGTATATACTATAATTATACAAAATGGAGATCGAGCACATCGATACAGACCTATGAATCGACAAAATTCATGACAATCCGGGTATATGGGACATGGAAAGTTCTGATTATGAAAATAAAATATTAAAAATACCTATAATTTTCGGTACTTGTGAGAACAATTTGGAGAAAAAAGCTGTTGTGTGACTATAAATTAATTATATTTCCTATAACTACATCATGTTGTCCTACCATACACAAGTATAGCAGCCACACACAAGCAATCACTTCAACGTCCACTTCCGAACGGCGCCAGTAGCATGGATACCGTAGTTTCGCTCGTAAACCGCGTTGCTAAGCGCGCTGAATGTACGCTACTAACGCGCGACGAGCGCGACGCCGAGCGCATAATGTGTACTTGCTCTTAAGGTCGTTTTTGTAGGCTGTGCACGGTACCTGGCAACATGAATAATAAATCGTTGAATAACAAAAAATGAATTTACTGATATTGATAACACACCACACAATTTTGAGAGATGTTGTAGCTTTACTAGTACCTACCAGAGATATAAATTTTACAGGAAAGAAATTGAGTTAAAGTAGTCGACCGAATTCGGGCTCCTCCAGAACTTATTATTCTTCAAGAAGCAACTGAATGAAAAGTTGAACTTTTTCTTTTACGTATCAATTTTTATCTATCTGCGCATCAAAAATATTTTTCAAATTAGATTTTTTAGTAAAAGATTTGCCATGATATCAACAACTAGAAAATAATGAGTAAAACAATACGAACGGGTAAACTTATATTTCTCTGTAAAAAATCTTCAAAATATGCCCGTATTATGATGGTTAACAGGAAAGCTCTGAAAACAAGAATCCGCCATCCAAATGTATTTGGAGCAAAAGTTATGTGTGAACACACTCTTATTATCGTGCCCGCATTCCAAAACTTTTTCTTTCATATCGCGCTTGGGACGAAATGTTCCGTAAAGTTATTTTTTGGTGAATTATGTACTGGTATATTAATTGAATAATAATAAAAATAAACAAGAGAAAAAAAACTTTTAGCCCTTCTGCGGCCCGCATTAGATTTGGCTTCGAGATAACTTCTGTTTTGTCAGAAGAGTTTTTTAGTTAGTTATTCAAGTGGATCTTTACTAAGCATCAATTATAATAAGCAGGTTTATATTTTCAGTAAACGAACTGTCAAAGCTACGTTATTTTTAAGACCACCCTATAACTTAACTATAGTGCTACTGGAGAATCCCATTCCCAAGCGAGGCTAAAAATGAAAGTAATTATGCGGCATAATACTGGTTGTAAGGGACGGTGTACCATATACTGATTCAGTACATGATACTAAGGCCCTTGGTGGTGCAATGTATAGATAATAATGGTAACTATATTGATTAAATAAATATGTTAAAAATAAAAAAATAAAAAATTTTGATTTTCAGTACAAAACGGCAGTTTCATACTTTAATCCCTAATATAAACATAAAAAACCGCCAGAATTAAGCAGACCTTTTTATTAGCGACACAGCCAAAGATATTGGCTGGAAAAGGTTAACAACAAAAAAAAACAAAGGTGGGACGAAGTTCGAAATGAAATACAGCGACCGGTGGCCGATTCTAATTTTCCACGCGAATTAATTTCCGAGGACCTTTTTAAGAATGTCAATGGAGACTGAAACCTTTTTTTCCATGGAACTGAAGACTAATTTTACTTAAAAACTGAATATGATACCTATCTGCTTCATGAATTTACGGATCAAAGATTTCTTGAGCAGAGATCATAATTTGGTTATCTCTTGCTCATATGGTAAGCTAAATGTGCTACGGGTTTCTATTCTTGATTTACTGGAATGTCGAGTCCTGTGCACGACAACCGTCTGACTACTAAAGCAGCTGAACTATAATTCTGTGGACTGAAGCTTGAAGATTCGTAGCCCGAAATCACCGCAATGAAAACGCTGACATACCAAATTCAAATTCAAAAATCATTTATTCATTTGGGTCCCAATGTGACGCTTATGAACGTCAAAATAATACATTTATAAAATCATTACTTAAAATTATATTAGTAAGAACATTTTTGACATTCGGCAAAGTGAATTTCACACATTTTGTTTTGCCAGAGTTGAGTAGCAAATTATTTGTCGTGAACCAATGTAGTACTTGCACAAGAGAATTATTTACGCTGTCAATGTTACTTGTATTACGATCAACTTTAAAAATAAGTGAAGTATCGTCAGCAAAAAGAACAATATCACATAGATGTCTAACAAAGAATGGCAAGTCATTAATATATATTAAAAAAAGATACGGACCAAGAATAGAGCCCTGTGGAACGCCCATTCCCACTGGCAAACCTTGAGACCTACTTCCACTAACATCTACATACTGAACTCTATCTCTAAGGTAACTGGCAACAAGATTGAGTGCGCTATCTCGAATACCATAATGGTTGAGTTTACGTAAAAGTGTATCATGTTCAACACAATCAAAAGCCTTTGACAAGTCGCAAAAAACACCAATGGCATCCTTCGAATTTTCCCAAGCGTGAAAGATATGTTTTAATAGAGTTACACTGGCATCAACGGTGGAGCGACCTTTAGTGAAGCCGTACTGCTCACTGTGCAATAAATTATTTGTGAGAAAGTGGCTCTCTAACTGATGCAAAATAACCTTTTCAAAAATTTTACTGATTGCAGGCAAGATAGAAATTGGCCGAAAGTTACTACGGTCGCTCTTGGATCCTTTTTTGAAAAGTGGTATCACCTTGCTGTGTTTTATTAAATCAGGAAATACCACTTCATCCACGCATCTATTAAATATTGCAGCTAAATATGGAGCTATGCTAAAAATGATTTGGTGAACAAGACTAACTGAAATACCCCATAAGTCAATAGATTTCTTAATATTGATGGTCTTGAATGTCTTGAGGATGTCATTGGTGTCAATGTATTTAAAATTAAACAGCACATCACACTCATTCACATTGCCCTTAACTAATATCTCTGCTTTGCTTGGGCATGAGTCTAAACACTTGGTTGTTTTCACTGGTATGTTTATGAAGAAGTTGTTAAAAGTCTGAGCAACATCAATTTTCTTTGTAACTATTTCTCCATTACATTTTAATTCATAGCTATTATCTACTAACTTAGCTCGACCAGTCTCACTGTTAACCCTTGAAGTGCGATCAAACTAAAGGCAAAGTGCCACAAGTGCGTAATGTTCCAAGTTGTTTTTATTTTGTTCTTGGATTCTTTAATTTTATTACTTATAAATATAGACTTAGCTGAAGCACATGCTCTCTTAAAAACTTTTGAGTAATTTCTTACATATTCAATAAATGAAGGATTAAAATTGTATTGCTTCATACCATACAGATCATACAACCTAGATCTACTTTTGTATATTCCTACTGTTGCCCAATCACAAAATTTCACTTTAGAGCTCTTGGCAAATGTCTTCTGCTTAAAAAATGTTTTGTACTTATTTTTAATAACATCAAATAATCACTTATATAATTCATCTGGATCATCGTGAGTTAAGTCAATGCTGGCAATTTTAGCAGCAACATCATCACTAAAGCGATTAAGGCGAGCAGAGGTAATAGGCCTACATGTGATTTTTTGTACTGTATGGGTTGTATTAGTTGGAATTACAACCTTTTGTCCACAGTGATCAGATGTCAAGCCACTCAAAACAGCTTTACTTAAGTACAAACAATTGCAAAAAATATTATCTAAGCATGTAGAAGAATATGAGGTAGTTCTGGTTGGTTCGGAAAATAAAACATTCAAATTAAATGACATAAATAAACTAACTAACCTAGTACAAGTTGGTGATTGTTCTAACAAGTTAACATTAAAATCACCACATACGATTATTGACTTCCTGCTGGAACTTAAGTGTTTTAAGACGTTCTCCATGATGCTTTCAAATTGGCTTAAGTCACTTTGCGGGGACACTTTGATACACAGTCTATGACGTGTTACTCAAGTTCATCACAAGATATCTCAGCGGTGCGCTCGATAGAAAGTTCGGCTATGTCCTTTCGTTCTTTACATTTAATACTATTACAAACATATATGAGAGAGTCAACACGAATAGCGTTCTTTCTTACGAATGCACTATTCACTGTATAAAATTCATTATTAAATATTAATTGGTCACCTCTTAACCAATGTTCCGTAATGCATAATACATGCAACTTATGTTTCTTTAAAAATAAATCATCTCTAATTCTTTGCCAGATAGGCCTTGTATGTTTTGATGAGCTAAGTTTAAAACACATGAATGCCTATCTGTTGTCTCATCTAGTAGTTTAAACTAATAGATTTATCAATACTACTGTTGGTATTACTATTATCTACCAAATTCCTAAGTACTCTAGTAGTACTACGTTCACTATGTAAATTAAATGCTAATAATTTAACAAGTTGTCGCCTATACATAAAAGAGAGATACATAGTATCTTTTGTTAAAAAGAAATTACTAATAAAAATATTAGAGTCGAAAAATAAAATATGGTCACTATGACTACAAGTACTATTATATAATAATAGATTCAATTAACCTATCTGGTTATTTTCTTTATAAGATAAGTTATTGGAATATGCTAATGCACAGACAATAAAATTGCACCCCACTTTAGAACTTTGTTCTATCATAATATCTGATAAAGCTAATATTTCTTTCTTGGTAACTAGTAGGCTATCCCCATATAAAATTATAACTGTAGAATGTTTATTTAGTCTAGCATACTTCAATTTATTAATTAACATAGACATTCCTTGTCCTGGTGAACAAATATTTTGTATTGACCGATCAGTATAACTATTAATCAGGCTACCCATACCAATTCCTAATTGGTCAGAAAAAATTAAAACATTGTTATCTAAAACCTTATTATTTTCATTATGTAATAATGTGTCAGAACCTGAACCATGACATGTTTTCGAAGGAATCATCTTGAAAGTCACTATATAACTTGGTTGTACAATTAGGTGAAGCCTCTAACTTATGATTTGAACAATTTAAACAGTTACTGTTGTTGGTCATAGAGAGCAGTTGTTTTAGATTTTCTCTACCATCTCTACTAATTTCATCATATTTCAATATATATTCCTGTGTTTCACTTTGATGATCTATTATCAATTTGTTGAGCTGTGCATTTAATGATGTGATTTGTGTTTGCAGCTCACATGTGTGTTGTTCATATTGTAATCGGCTACAGGCTAATTGCTCACTACTATCCTTAAGCTTAGAAACTAATAACTCACTCTCTTTAACTAAATCATGGTTAATTTGTGTTAAATCTATAATTTTCTTTGACCTCTTATAGCCTTACTCAAGTCGCTTTATAAATTTAATTAATTTTGTCAATTTCCTAAATTTACCATTTGACATCTTATATGTAAAGTTACAATTACATTTTACAGATTTAAAAATATTTGCCTTTCCACCAATGACTTCAGAGAACAGGTCCTGGTTTGCTGCGCTGCTTACTGACTGAATGGATTCCTCCAAGGCTGTTATTTTGGATTGAGCTTCACTCAAGCTTGTTTCCAACTCCATGATGCGACTGAGCTGCCTCATTATCATCTCAGCTACTATATGATCTGACTTCTTCCTGCAGTCTGTCCCGCTGGTCCAGAATGTCCATATGTTCTATGTGGAGTTCCGTCAATTGTGCTTTCAGTTGTGAGACTTTGTCATTAACATACTTAATTTCCTCTTCACTGTCAATTCGTTCCTTCAACAGTTGACTATGATCTTCCTTATATTTCTTGAGTTCCAGTAGTGCAATCTTCAACTTGTGCTCCGTTTCCTTTGCCAAAGCCTTACGGGTCATCATAGTATGTGTAGACATATTTTGTACCCAAATTACCAACCGGTATAACAAGTAGACACAATACATATAGCTAACCGATATAGTTAACCCTGCATCTGATATCTGAGTCTTTGATTATAAACTTGGTAAATTGAAATTAAATTAAATTAAAACTGTCTTGGAGATTATTTGCACTGACATTTTCTTGAAGTACCTACTGATTAAAATAAACTAAAAATATCCGCATTTCTGTTATACATAACTTACCAGTATTATTACAGCCATACATATTAAACTAGATCGAAACTGCAATGCGCAATGGCAACGAAAAGATTTGTTGTGGCTTACGTAACTTACGGTACGTAAGTAGTTAAGCTTTGACATTTCAAAAGATTCTTTTTGTTGTGAGAAGTCTCGTCGATTCTATTTTCTTATATTTAAGACCGGATCGCAGTCGTTGGAGGAGCGGAGAGGCATTTTAGCTTCTTACGACGTCTATTTTATAGAGAATGCTACAAAGAATTTATTTGGTATAGATCGGTTCACGAAAGTTGACCAAAAATGGCGGCCATCGCGCATATATACATTCGTGCACCAATGGCGTGGCTCCATTCTTGATGCATTTAGGGAATGCGTCAAGAACGGAGCCACGCCATTGGCATTCCACCCGCGCTTCACCCCGCACCTCCACGGGGACCTAAAAAATGATTTCTGCGCAGTGGTCATCTTTCATGAACCGACCTATACCACAGGAGTCTTTCTACCAATATATCACTCAACACTCAGGACCCATTCGTTCCCCGTTGATTCTTCCTTTTGTTGACTTTTTCAAGCTATGTTAGAATTAAATTGTTGAAAGTTGAAAATTGAAAAGGCGATGATAGTAATGTAAGAAATTATCGTCCAATCGCAATATTGTCGTGCTTCTCAAAGCTGTTTGAATCCCTTGTTTGCCCCATCTTGACAAGACATGTTGACAATGCTCTTACGTCCAACCAGCATGGTTTTCGGTCTGGCCGTTCCACGATTACTAATCTGCACGTGTTTTTAAAGGATTTGTCGTGCGAACTTGATCAAGGGCACGAGGTCGACACAATATACACCGACTTTTCTAGCGCTTTTGACAAAGTAAATCATGCGTTACTTATAAAAAAAAATGATACATTTTGGCATATTGGGCTCCTTGTTGAATTGGTTTCAGTCTTATCTTTCAAAGAGACTCCATACGGTGTCTGTCTGTGGTCATGAGTCACAACCCTACATTGCTATTTCCGGTGTACCTCAAGGTTCCCATCTCGGACCTATTCTCTTCTCTATATTTGTAAACGATATTGGCCAAAACATTCACAACTGCAAATATCTTCTGTTCGCCAATGATCTAAAAAATTATAAAACCGTCCATTGCTCTAACGATGTCAAAGACATTCAGGATGATTTGGCACGTGTTAAAATATGGTGTACCAAGAACCATATGGAGCTCAACACCACCAAATGCTTTCACATGAGGTATACCAGGAGAAAAAGAAATACCCTGGACTGCGCATACTCAATCGATGGTGTAACACTAGAAAAAGTACATCAAACAAGAGATCTCGGCGTGACGTTCGATAGTGAACTTCGGTTCTCGATGCATGTTGACAATATTGTCAAGAGCGGAGCACAGATGCTTGGTTTCGTCAAACGAAACACCAAGGAATTTAGGCAGGTGCGCACGAGAGTGTTGCTGTTTAATGCTTTAGTCCAGAGTCATCTGGAGTATGGCTGCACGATCTGGAATCCGTTTTACAGTGTAAACTCGCAGCGTATTGAAAGCATTCAACGCGCTTTCACTCGTCACTTAGCCGTCCTATCACATGGTATCACACACCGATGTAATTACGAGCAGCGCTTGAATTTCTTTAAAATACAAACACTAGCTAATCGAAGCAAAATGCATGATCTCATTTTCCTCCACAAGACTGTAAACAGTGGATTTCAGTGCGCAGAAATATTGAACAGCGTGTCTCTGGCAGTCCCTCACAGAGTCCCTCGAAATCATATCACGAGAACATTCCACATACCATCAGTTCGTACGAATCTCGGCCTTAGTTCTCCATCGGTAAGAATGTGCAATACATATAACTTGTTCAATAAAAAGGAAAACGAACTTGATATTTTTCATGATTCCTTACGCGTTTTCAAGAGTAGGGTACTGAAATCATTTTCATAGAATATTGTGTTTTATAATATGTACATAATTATATGTTTATCTCAATAGTTATTGAGTTGTTTCCCATATTTTGTATTATTTTTGTCTAGTTTAATTTTATTTTAGTTTAATTTTATTTTAGTTTAATTTTGTTTAGTTTTAGTTCAATTTTGTTGTGTATTATCACAAATATATAATAGAATGCTGCACACATCTGTAATTGATGTGCATGTCAGAAATGTTCCTACTGTGATGGATGTTCATATATATTACTGTAATGCATAACATGTACATTGTTGATGTGTCAAATAAACAAATAAATAAATAAATTGTTAATTATCGTTACTTAGTTGAAAGTTGAAAGAAAATGTTCGCAACAGACATAAAAATAGTGCCAGTGATTAGTGTAATACAAAACTGCGAGTGAAAATCACATAAAAATAGAGCAGACCTATCGTGCGGTATACCGAGTTCGATTACCGGACGCGTCAAAGTGCAAAAATAACAATAGAACAGTGAAAGTGCGAGAATCGGTAATAAGAATCGTCGTATAGTGCATAAAAATTAAAGTTATACGTGTGATAGTCATATGAACTGTGTTATGGATCTTATCGTGCGTTATCAGTAGCATAATATAAGAATTGATTGTGAATAAATAGTAGTTTTGTTTACATGCTCAATTTATAGTTCCCGTTCAGTAACCGTATGTAACCATCCAGCACTGAACACCTGAATAGCTATGCTATCCCTTGAAGATGATGTTTCATTTGTGAAGCCCCGATAGATAGAAGCCATACAGTCTAAGCACACATAGAACACAGTTGTCGTAGGAACACTCCACAGATACACACTACCAGCGCACTGTAGCCGACCAGCCATGGTTCGACTCCTGGCATCTGTTACAGAAAACATAGTGTGGAAACCTGTATGCTTGAAAGTTGTCCATTTTTTATCTTTATACCCGAAGGGGTAAGCAGAGGTGTAATATTCAAACGACATTTCGCTGTGAGTTTTTAGGTCCCCCGTAATAGGGTCGAGCCTATTGCCGTTACCGGGCACATCACCAGACTACGTGCTGCTACTGATAATTCGGAAATATTCAGTAACACTTTTGCCCGACCCGGGAATCGAACCCGGAACCTCCGATCAGCAGACGCATACGCTATTCTCTGGACCACATAAGTAGTCTTTTAATACACGGAGGCAGTTATGATTGTAGCGTGACGACCTATGCAGATATTAAACGCAGCTCCATTTTTCCTACTTTTTCTTGATGTAATCTTCACATTTGATCCTCACCGAAATAGAGATATTTTATTTCCGTCTGTGACATAATGCTCCCACACACATGTCTTTCGAGTAGGATTATGTGTGACCATGGCAAATATGTATTTTCTTCCTAAAGTTACCTACGCAAGATTGTCGTTATTTGAAATGAAATAATAATTTTATTTCGGAGTCCCGTCCCGAGACAATCAAATTAATTCGTGCTTTCACTCTTAAATCTTTTATTAGTCACGTTAATTCACTTTGATGATTTCTCTTTTCTGATATTCAGTTAATTTTAAAGCCGTTTTATGTATGGAGCATTCTTCCGCACTCAAGATTATAATTAGGAGAAAATCATAAAACATAAATGGGACTAGGAAAATCGAAGGCGTGATGTGATGTTATGTAAATGTTGGATTTGAAATAATACTAACAGGTTAGTCTGTAGTTTAACTTATGTAGTCTTCTTCCTGTAACTACTAGGGTAGTTAGATAATTCGTAGTAAAGTTGCCTAACCAGCAGCTTTCTGTCCCACTGTTGAGCATAAGGCAATACATGCTGTGATAGGGTAAGACTATTGTCAACCTCGCTGTCCAAGTGCGAGTTGGCAGGAATTCACTACATAATATCTATCGAGAAAATTATATAGAAATCTCAGACAAGTTACCTTGCTATGTTTTCATACACCGTTGAACAATAGCAAGTGACAGCTATCAATTTAATATGCATTTCGAAAATTTGATAGAGTGCGCCGAGGATTCGAACTAGTTTTTTATCCTCTTCACTAGGCTGTCGCTGCCGCAGTATAGTCAAGTATTTATTAATTAAATTTTAATGTCAAAAAATACATTTTCATGTTTTATCAAAAATCATATACTATTTGTAACCGAGAAACCACACATCCTTTACACCTTACATTCGGTGATATCTATCCCAAAAATTGTACAGATATAATTATTAGCATACATGCTACATGTACCATATTTTTATAATATTATATTACACGATTACATACTGCAAATTATAGTCGTGTACCTACAATGTAGTACTATATCGGACAGTCATGCAATGCGACAATGCATGTTTACGACGCACCACACCCATTTCATTAGAACAAGCTAGCTGGACAAAATTATTTATCGAGGTATTTTGCTTCGTACGGTTTTTTTATGACCTTTTAATGCTGTATTAGCACATAACACCCAAATAAAAAAAAGGTATGGTCACGTGTACCAACAAAACAAAAAATTATAATAGCTATTGCGACAGATAGCTGAAAAAACAACAATAAAAAATTACCAACAGTTATAAAATACGCAACTACTAATAATCTAGCTACTAATTATATACAAGGCTGGTTTATTCTTTGCTCAAAGAATCAGCATTGCCATCCAGCGTGGCAATGCTGCCAGCCTTCTGGGCACGTTACCCGATGATATTGATGCGGAGGCATCCTGCACACCTGTACATATGTATCTATTTTTACTTTTTATTTTTAGTTTTATGTACATATATATTCTTAGACAGTATGATTATTTAAGATAGTGTTACGGACGGGGTAACGGGATTGGAAGGAAACACCGAGTAGCACTGATGACACTTTATTCGACTTGACACACGACACGCCGTTTAATTCCGACGCAGACAGCACCAACACTAGCGTCTTTTGCACTGCACTTTTCACTGCACTTCACTGCACTTTACTGCACTATACTTTCACTTCACTTTTTTTTACTACTTCTTCTTTCTTCCTTTACTTCTTCCTTTTCTTCTTCACTTTACCACTTTTCAACTTAAACTGGCGCTTAGCACGTCTACACCGCCTTATATACCCCTAGGAATGTTCTAGATCTAATAATTTCGATTGTCTTTTCGTTATTCAATTGTTTTTCTATCTCCTGTCTCTTTTTAACCTTTTCATTCCTTCCTGAACTTTCTAGAATTTTCTAATTTTTATTCGAAATATTTAAATAATCTTTTTTTAAATATTTGCCAAATATTTATAAACATTTTCCAAATTTCATAAAAACCAAAATCCATATAACTGTTATGACTGGGATTTGAACCCACGCCATCAGAACGTGAACGGGATGCGTTATCCGCACGGCCATGCATCGCCTTGTTGTCAACGGATGCTGAATTTGGCGAACACTTGACAAAATGTATACGTCATCGAATTAAAAACTCATTTCCAAATAATAAAATCGTCTTCAAACCTCTTTGCTAATTATTGTGTTTCGTGACGACGGTTTGACATGACATTGGCCGTCACAATAGTAATGTATATATAGTTGGTGCCACAAGAAGATAGTCAAATATAAACGGCGTGAAAATAACTTTTAAAAAACTTTATTTTTAAGTTTACAAGTTATGTGCTCAGCGTGAGCAGTACAATGAGAATGAAGAACATGACAAGATACATCGTTTATAAAAGGCTTACAAGCTAAGGTGAGGTACGGGGGGTACCAAGCATGGGACCACCTCTGACATGGAGACATGGCTACTGTTACTGGGTATCGTCTGCTAATTGATTAATTACAATAAATTTAATGATGACCAAAACAATAACCATAAAACTTGATATTAGTGTTTGTTCGCCTTCATGGAACTGTTATGGTGCGAACCGTGCGAACGGTATGTGGGGGCTGCATAACTCCTCCCTCCATAAGATCAAAATCATCATTTGAAGAAGGGTGATTTTGTTCAAAATTACGTAGTAATTTTGATCTATATTTATACACAAATATAAAAAATACAATTATTAAAATTACGTAAATTATTAGAGTTCCTACACTGGTGCTATGCATATTCACTATGTTCATAGACTTTTCACTGTTTAACACTTCACTTTCACTTTTCAGGACGTGTGACAGCAACTGAAGATTTTCCATGTCGATTTCATCGAGGCTGATAGATTTTCTTTGCAGGAAATCCGCTGGCGTTGTTATACTGGGTAGATGTATACACGGTGTGCTTCTGAAGGCAATTTGCGTTGTTTGTAGCCGACGTCTTTTCAACTTGATTGTTCCAATCTTCACAGTGCATGTATCGTTAGGAGTGACGATATATGTTCCCATGATATCTTGTTGGGTGATATCATTTTCACAATGTTCTGTTAAGAATATATTATGTGCGCCGGTGTATACAATCCATGAGTCTGACTGTATGGATTTTATCTTGACATCGGAGGTTTCGACGGATAGTGGAAGGCACGATGTGATTCTGGTAGAGTAGCTCAGCAGATCTGCTATGCATTTGTCTTCCTGACCGGATGATACGCTGGTTTCATGACAAAGGTACTTTCCTTCGTCTATTTCTTTGCAGGGCTGTGACAGTGGTAATACTTTCGACCCTTTCGCAAGGATGTAGGAATATTTAGGGGTCAAAAGGAACGTTCTATTGAGTTTAGGGTTGTACATAGGAGAGGGATGTAATCTATAGTAGTTATAGACATCTAATTGGACTATTGGTACTGATAGTATAAAAGTTATTTGTTTGCCCTTTACATAAGCTTTAATGTCTAGAGAATGTTCTAAGTTAATAAGATTATCTAATGTTACAGGAAAAATCAATTTATCGACTTTCTCTATGTCTTTAAAAATAGAAAATATTTCATTTGTGTCTAATATCGACTGGTGTAAGACGTTTACCCTACTAAAAGCTACTGCGGTTTCCACTTCATCTAATTGTGTTAATATTATTTGAAAATTATGATTAAGTAAATTAAAAGTGTTTAATACTAAATTTTTACTCCTTTGGAATTGGGTTTGATTCATAAAGGCTTCTATTTCTAACACAGATTTTTCTAACATAATAAAGTTATGTCTTGAGTGGTTAGTGTAATTAACAAATGAACCAATTATTTCTGTCACTAATGTCATTTTATTTAAGAGTGCATGTTGCTTCGATTGTATACTGTTAATTGTTTTATCATACCTTATTGCATCTTCGTTATCCAAATTACCAGTTATTGCTTTTATCATTGATCCAATAGTGTTAACTAAACCTCTTTTTATTCTAATATTCGGAATTAACTGATAATACCTTTCTATTGTAGTGTTCATAATATATTGAGTCTGTAAGTCGGCATCTATTAAATTACCATCTAAAATATATATGTTTTCTAACCTATCATGCATGTAACTAATAATTTCCTTATATTTTCCTATGTTATACTCTAAAGATTTACTAACTAATTCTAAGTCTAATATTTTAACTATGTTCCAATTATAAAAACTAATACTAGCTTGACCTTCTCTCACTGGGAGAATCCCTGGGTTTTCTTCAAGTCTTTGAAGTTGAAGGGCCCGGCTGGGGGTCGTTAGTGTCACTACCACCAGGACGTGAAGGACGCTTAATGTCTTTAAGTGGGACCTTTGATAGTCGATTTTGTTTCTGGACTGTAACTGTGTTTCTATTGGGGCTACTAGTTACTACAGCCTTTTGATAACGTGGCTTGTCCTTACTACGCCTAATGTTGACGCCTTTAATAAACACATTGTTGCCCGGCTTAATCTTAAACTGTTTTTCTCCGCCGCGCTTTTCTCTAATTTTCTCTTTAGATGCTAACATTCTTTCAGATAAGTAGTCATATAAGTATTTAGTGCGCTTAACATGTTCTCTAACTTATTGCTGTGTGTATTGTTTGTTATAATCGACATCAAAAACATTTGAAGAATCTGTATGACCGAATACCACTTCGAAGGGTGTAAGGCCCGTTGTACTATGAATCGATTGATTGTAAGACATAACTGCGTATGTCATCACGGATGCCGCGTCTGTGATCTTTCTTTCGTACTTAGCTAACCTGTAAATTTCTAATATTGTAGAATGAAAACGCTCTACTAAACCCATAGAATTAGGATTGTGAGGAGTACCTATGTGTAAATCAATCTTGTAAAAACTAAGCATTTCCTTTAACAAACTATTATTGAATTCAGAACCTGGGTCCGAACTAATTTTCCTTGGTACACCGTATAGTGAAAAATACTTAATTAACGCTCGGATTATTTCAGGGGTCGACCTGCTTGACACTTCGAACGCTTGTCCGAGTTTACTGAATGCATCTATTATAGTGAGAAAATAAGTTCCTTCAATTAAGAATATATCTATAAAAAGTTCTTCAAACGGTTTCGACTGCGTTTGTGTTAATTGCAACTCCGGTTTTAACGGATTTCTATCATACTTCATTTGTTTGCATAAATCACATGAGTTTATAATACTAGCTACGGTTTGACTTAAATTATTCCAATAAAATGTTCTTTTAAGGTGTGCAATAGTTTCCTTAATGCCGCGGTGGCATGTTTTTCCTACGTGATATTTTAAAACAATTTCCTTTTGCTCGTTTTCATCTTCCACATACACAACTCTTTCAGTACACTCATATAACTGAATAGAATCCTTTTTAAAGAGATTCGTGATTACATTACTAAATTGTTCTCGGTGACGTGTATCCTCGAAGTATAAATAGTACTTAATCTTAGGTCGTATATATTCCTTTAAAAACTGCTTTATTAAATCTAAGTTGTCTATTGGCATATGTACTTCTAAAACCTTTTGCCGATCCCTAGAAAGGTTTTTGACACTAGTTTCATTTTTATGCCATGTAAATACTAAAATTTGGTTTGGTTTGGTATCAATCGCCTCATGGAGTATTGGTATATCCGATGAGTCGGTATTTTCCTCCGAATGTACGGTGGCTATTGTAGACTCAGGCTTTTCTGAGGCTGTAGCTGTCCTACTATCTAATGACATTATTGAATATGGGGAATGCGGTCTATCTGGGTTCACAGAGGGTATACTTTGAGTATCCTCATCTGACGAGATTACTATAGGACTTGGGGATTTCTTATCTACGTTAACTATCATCGACTCGTTGTCGTTGTTTAAAATATTCAGTTTTATACGGGAAAGTGCGCCTGCGTTGCAATTCTGTTTACCTGGTTTATGCTTGATTTCATAATCAAATTCCGCTAATCTTAAACGCCATCTAGTCAACCTACTACCGGGTTCTTTTAGCGAATGTAACCACGCAAGTGGTCTATGATCGGTGACTATGGTAAACTTGTTACCGTATAAGTATGGCCTGAAATGTTTACAAGCCCATACAACAGCTAATAACTCCTTTTCTATTGTACTATATTTAATTTCCGCACCATTTAATGTCCTACTTGCATATGCTATAGGTCGGTCGCTGCCTACAGGACCCTGTGATAATACTGCACCAAGCGCAAAGTTTGAAGCGTCTGTGGTCAGTAGAAAAGGCTTGGAAAATCTCTTAAGGCTTAATAAATGAAATAATAGCTTCTTTGTCAGTTATGTTTTGTATAACCGTTTAATTCGATAAGCACGTCTAACTAAAGCATTTTGGCATAAATGAACCTAACTTAATAATTTTATTTTAATATTAGAATGTGTTCTAATATGAAATAATACAAATAGATTATCCTAACTTAGTTTGCGATTTTGAGCAAAACTAAATAATTATTCGTTACTTCGAATACCTACCTTACTATAGAGTATTAAAATAATCTCTTAAAGTAAGTATCTAAAATTCTCATCTAATATAGTTGAATATCAATTACATAAATAAATATTGATCCCTAATTTGAAACTAAGAGTGATCTCGATTTTTGTAGATTCACACTTCGTTTCCCAAACGTTTTTATAACTATGCGATTTCTAATATAGGATAAATGTGTTCTCAATTCTTGTAGAACTACAATACTTATTTTTCTATGCAATACTAAACATAATTCGTTCCCTACGTAAAAATATAAGTGAGTTCTCGATTTTTGTAGAACAACACTTTAGATATTTACTTATACATAATAATTCGTTCCCTAACTTCTTAATATATTATACCTTAGTGTGTTCTCAATGTTTGTAGAACTACAACACCTAAGTATTTTTTCTATAAAATACTTGCTAAACATAATTCGTTCCCTACCAAAATATATAAGTGAGTTCTCGATTTTTGTAGAACTGCACTTAAGATATTTACATAAAAATAATAAGTCGTTCCCTAACTTCTTAATATACTAGACCTATTTATTCAATTCGTTTGTACGACATTAATCAAATTTAAAATAATGATTACTTAATCATACTTTTCAGTGGTTAATGGCTCAATAAACTCTTTTCAATTGTGTTATGCCGAGTATTTGGCATCATTTAAACTTAATTAAAATAAAATTGGAAAATGTACTAATATTCAAATGTTTAATAATATATGTCTATATTGTAATTATTTTTGATTTAACTGTTACTTAAACTATTTTAAAACTATATTCCACTAATAAGGCTAAACTATCCAATTCCATTTCTAATAGGAGGAATCCCTACATTTACTTTAATGTTTTGAAGTTGGAGCCCGTAAGTTTTTATCACTACGTTCAAATTCTTTCTTAAAATCATATTCTTAATTCTAATTTCTAATCTAACGATAATCTTTGCTTGCGAACTTATTCTAGAAAACATTTTGATGCCTTTACACATTGATTTTTTATGCAATATATTCTTAATTCTTTTATTATTATTCATTTTAGTTTTAATAAAAATACATATAATATATAATGTTTATTCTCTTTAAATTACTTATCTTTACCAAAATTATCTAATTGGCATTATTCATTTTAACAATAACAATTAAGGCAAATAAATAACGTTTGTCAAATATTACGCGAAACTTAACTAAGTAACGAGTGTACCGGCGATGTTTGTCCAGTAGCACCGTTCTAAACCTAAATAACGAGTGTACCGGCGATGTTTGTCCAGTAGCACCGTTCTAAACCTAAATAACGAGTATACCGGCGATGCTTGTCCAGTAATACCGTTCTAAACCTAAATAACGAGTATACCGGCGATGCTTGTCCAGTAATACCGTTCTAAATCTAAACTTAACTAACTATACGTGTTTTAGCGATTTTTGTCGATTAACACGATAGAATGCGTTAACTAGCGATGTTCAGTCCAATTAAACGCTAAGGATAGACACGGAAAAGGAACAGTGCGAATAAAGGGTCTACTCACATTAAACTGCCCGTTGTCATGCCGATTCTCGAAGTTCTGCCGTTGCTCGCCGTAGTTGACAAATTTGTAAGTTCTTTTCGGATCCGCTGGTAAACGACGACGCCCGTAAGTACCGATTTGTGTACCGAACGCGATTTACTTTGCTTGCGAAATCCGCCCCGACTGCGCCAGTCAAATATAAACGGCGTGAAAATAACTTTTTAAAAACTTTATTTTTAAGTTTACAAGTTATGTGCTCAGCGTGAGCAGTACAATGAGAATGAAGAACATGACAAGATACATCGTTTATAAAAGGCTTACAAGCTAAGGTGAGGTACGGGGGGTACCAAGCATGGGACCACCTCTGACATGGAGACATGGCTACTGTTACTGGGTATCGTCTGCTAATTGATTAATTACAATAAATTTAATGATGACCAAAACAATAACCATAAAACTTGATATTAGTGTTTGTTCGCCTTCATGGAACTGTTATGGTGCGAACCGTGCGAACGGTATGTGGGGGCTGCATAACTAGATAGACTTTTTGTAAACAAACATTCAGGGCTTCACAACCTTTTTTCAAACAGTTGTGTTTTAGATTTTATACTTTTTGAACAGTCTTTCTTTTTCAATGCCTAATTATGCCGCTATGTTTTTAAATTTATAACAATTATAACGTAAAATTTTACTGATATAAAAATATTTGATTTTGTGTTTGAATGGTCAAATGTTCATAAATTTGCCGATTTTTTTGACGTTTTACTCGTAATTTATTCTGTAAATTAAGGAAAAATAGAGCACCATGTATGTTAATGATAGTGTACATACATGTTACTCTATTATTGACACGATTTTTTAAATCATAGACAATAAATCACTTGCTCAAAGTAGCATACCTATCCTAAAATAATAAATTATTGACCAACAATGAATAAAATTACGGATAACTAGCTAGTACATTGCATAATAATTTCTAGGCATGGAGATTTTACATTGTTTGTGAATGAAATCGTCAGAATGAACTTAAACAAAATCCTTTAAAAGTTACGGTAGTCTGAAAACGCAATCTATTTTTTAGGTATAAATAATTTTCTGCCATCTGCTATTCTGCACCCGCTTTTTAGAGATACAGGCAGCGGGAAGAGCGTTGCGATCCTACAAACTTGTATTTAACTTTACACTTACCCCTTCTTGATAACTAAAAATTTAATTTTGTCCTCTGATAAATGCATGTTAAGCCCAAGAATGTAACATTTCAATGAACTAACGCCAATTTTTGACAAAACATTATGACTCAAAACATTAAAGATTCTGTTGACAGCGCATAATATCGATAAAAACCCGATCCATTAATAATAATAATAATAATAATAATAATAATCTTTATTACGAACATATAACATCAACATATTACAGGTGAGACCCTGACCTCCAAACTAGTAAATAACTGTATCTTGAAGGTCAGTTCCATTGACATATTAGTTTCCAATGACACGTATCTATGTACCGTTGCGCTCATTGGATTTGACATTATTTGTTTTTGACAGAACTATCGCTAAGTAACTTAGTAGAAATTCTTTGTTTACAAAAAGTCTATGTTCTCGTGGCACGGACTATAGTTATAATTAATCATCTGCAATGTACCTAATTATGAAAATTTAACAAAATAAATACCTTTATGTAGATTGAAATTAAACTACAGTTTACGGATTTTATCGCGTTGTATTGGTTTCACTAAGTTATTACATTTGAAACTAAAGATCTAGAAACTATATTTTTAATTTATTACAAGCCGACGTTTCGAATTCTTTACAACAAATATCACCTCAGTCTGCCGTGAACATGAATTCTGTAAAGAATTCGAAACGTCGGCTAGTAATAAATTAAAAATATAGTTTCTAGATCTTTAGTTTCAAATGTAATAACTTAGTGAAACCAATACAACGCGATAAAATCCGTAAACTGTAGTTTAATTTCAATTTATGTAGATAAAAAAATATATATATATATACATTATTACTGCTCATTAACATTATTTTTTACTTAAATAACATACAGTTAAGAGCACCCCCGTTGGATCTCCACCTTGTCGTGGTGGGGGGCTCAGTAACCGTGGGTAGGTCACCCACGGTGAAGCTAAGCGAGATCCCAGGAGTGGACGCTCCGCGTGGGCTTGACGGAGGCCTGCGCAGGATGCGTCCAATTGTGCGGGTGCGAGGGACAGTTCTTCTGTCCCTCGCAGTCGGGCGCGGTCGCGGGAGGAGAGGCGTGACGGTGTTGCGTTGCCGCGCGCCCTATCTCCAGCGACCAAATGGGGGCGCACCATCATTGCGTCGCGGTGGGGCCGCAGAGGAAGAGGAGATGCGGTGTTGCGTTGCCGTCCTCCCTATCCTCTGCGGCCGCTGGGTGTTTTGGCGGCGGAGCCCAACACCTTCATCCGCCGCCAAGGGGGTTTTGTTCGGGGCCCGCCTGACCATCTGGCGGGCCAATACCCGTCGGGGGGTAGCGAGGAATGCTTCGGCGATACCCGAACGTCCGACACACGGGTACATGAGGAACACTGGTTGGTTTTTAGTCAGTAAGAGTCTGACAGTCCCCTTCGCCCTTCCCCCCAGGGCGGAGGGACTCCATGAGGATTTTCCAACCCGACACCAAAAAAAAAAGAATACAGTTAAGAAAAACAATAAGTTTTCAAATAATAATAAAGTTAGATACACAGCTTAGAAATCCATTAGTACAATATTATTTACAAGTCTTATTTATTCTACATCACTAAACTCTTCTTCTAAAGAATCTTCTACAGTATAATCTAACATACTAATATTTTGACAAAACTACCATAACTTACACTAGAACCTACATTTACATCATCATCATTTTCTTGCCCTGGTCCCAATTTATTTGGGGTCGGCGCAGTATGTCCATACTTCTCTGTCACCAGTCATCCGATCATTTACCCTTTTTTCTTTCGTATCCATCCTCACACGTCCATCCATCTTTTCTTTGGCCGTCCTCTCCCTTTTTGTCCTTCTACATGCATATTCATCACTTTTTTACCTACATACATCTCATCTCTCCGCATAAATTGTCCATACCAGGCTAATCGACTCCCTTTCACCTTTTCATCAATGGGCGCCACTTTCATACTACCTCTAACGTAATCATTCCTAATTCTGTCCATTCTTATCACTCCACACATCCATCATAACATTCTCATCTCTGCAACATGCAATTGTTTCTTATCCATCTTCTTTGTAGCCCAACACAGAGTAGAACCTACATTTACAGATGGGGATATTATTAATTCTAAACCCTCAGAAGTAAGTTTACTTGTCGGATTTTTGGGCACCTCTCTTACACCATGTATTACTGGATCAGATGTGATTAGTAACATATTATGTAAATCCCTATTCATGGTAATATGTGAAGGTTTTCGAGTATTGTACTCGCAGAACCTTCTATAATCCTTATTGCGCGCTTACTGAGCTTCTTCAGAAAGTTGACCGATAGGTAGAAGAGCCGATTTCATAATATCTACACTGTGCACAAGAATTTTGTACACTGTATCAGCCATGTAATTCCACGAATAGAGACTGAAAACCGCCTGATGTTTAATGTATGCACGCATTTCGTTTATAAAAATCTGTTCCTCGAGAGGGTAACGTTCAATTTTTGCCTGCCTTACACTAAAAAATGATGGGAATACCTGATGTCCTGCCCTGATACTCCACTTCCTCGTCTGTTTATAGGAGTGGCTTGTAGATTAAGCGTCTACGTAGTATGCCAAAACTTCCTCTTTTGACAAAAATCTCGATTCTTCGCGTACACCCACACTTCATTTAATGACTTGGCACTTTCCGGACTGTGATTTGCTACTTTAAACACAGAAGCCAAATTCCGATGGCCGGATATTCACGCTGATATTTCAAAAGCCACTACTAACTGGTTTACATCCCGCGTATGGAGAAGCTCCTCCACGCGCCTACTTTTCGTTCTTTCACTTGCTGCAGTGAATTCCAGTGATGGATGTCCAGAAATCAAAGCCTTCCTTGATTATGATGGTGTTGAGAAGTGGATTGATGCCTCTGAACTCAGAATTCTTAGTCAGGAAGCGATCGCGGTGCTTTCCAGAACTTGCCCATTTTTCTACGCATTTGGATGACAATCTTCCAATTGTCATTTTGATTTCCCTCACAGATACTTTCGTGATATTTGCAAGATTATGTGTTGTCGCTACAACATTATAGAGTCTACTATTACGGTTTTATTTGGTATGTTTCTGCCATTCATCAAAAAACTTCATTTGACTGAGAATTCGTATTCTGAAAAAAACAGACAAAATGACAAAGTTGTACTCAAGTGCGCAGGTTAAGATGACTAAAATTTTAAAGCTAAAGGATATGGCTATAATATATATTATTTCTAGCCTGAGTACATGAGGGTAGGTACAAGTACTTTGTAGTCTGATAAATTGAGAAAATTATCAAAATATAACATTATTTATTTAAACCCGAGGTATTAAAAAATGCAGTTAAAGTATATCCATTTTCTTATTAGAAATTAGAAGTACATACCTTTAACTTGAAGATCCATCATTAACACTTTAAAAAAAAACTGAAGCTCACTGACATCAAATATGATGTTAGTTCGGTAAGAGCAAAATTAATAAGTAATTTTCTAACCCTTTCTTTTTATACTAACCATTACCTTATCAGTAGTTGACACTAGTGCAAAACAATTTTTAGAATTGAGGCACATGGGTATGTAGCTAGAGGGTCAGGTAATAAATTCATGGTAATTAAACAATAACTTTTGTCCAGCTAGCTTGTTCTAGACGAAACACAGTGCGACGTTAGGCGATCCAGTTATTATTTATGTAAAGAAACAAGAACTCGGAAACAAATCTTTGTATTCATGGACTAATATATTTTTATTGTATTTTATTTATAGACTCACGCCTGTATCCCCGAAGGGGTAGACAGAGGTGTAATATTACACCCACATTTCGTTATGAATTTTTGGGTTTCACGTTATAGGGGGCGAGCCTATTGCCGTTACCGGGCACATCACCAGATTCCGTGCTGCTACTGAGAATTCGGAAAAAAAACCAGTAACACTTATTCTATTATATCTTTAGGAATATCATGTGCAAAGATTATGTCTGTTTTTTTTTTGTTTTCTTCCGTTTGAATATAAACGTATGTCGGACACAGAAACATGCCATGTCACTAACCATTCAACCATTTTCGTAGACAGAATTAAATTATTAATATTATTGAAAGATCAAGTAACTACAGGCATGGCAACAACTGCACCATGTAAGCCGACTGCATGTGCGCGTATCTAACTCATTATTATAATATGTGATCATATTATTTATTTTAGTAGTGTGTATAAAATATCTAAAACTGTCCGCTTGGTGAATAGTACTCCGGCATTCAAAATCATTATCATCCATCTAAACAAGCCCAATATTATGTATGTATGGACACTAAACACGTAGAAGCAGATTCAGCTCATCATACGCGACCTTAGAACAAACAACAATAATATACGAACTTTATATTTCACGCAAGAGATACAAATGCGCGATAAACGTGTACATTTAACGCCATAGATAAAAGTAAGGCTACATACTCATGCACGAGAGTGCAGCGCGATTCCCGCATCGACGGAGGATTATACTTAAACTGTAGCAATTCGACTAAGGAAGTAGTTTCACTATGCCTCATAATATTGTATGTCCAAAAGTTGACAATTATACTTTTGTGTTTTTGTGATGCTCTTATTTCCAACAGTCATTAGAAAGTAATGTCTCATCAGTAATGGTTTTGTTTATCTTTTAGTAAACACCCAGAGATTATCAATAACAGCGAATGGTTACTGGTATCGTTATTCTTATAAGTCATCGTATTCTAGACGCACTGAATGCAAAAAAAATACACAAAATTTAGCATGAAAAAGAAATTGTTTCTACCAAAGCCGCCTTTGTTGTCCAAGTCCGAAGTATTTAAAGCTGAAAATTGACATTTTAAGGATTAATAATAAATGTGGATGCCTTCGACAACAATAATTCAGTATCATTTCCACTAGCTCGCGAGACATACAAAACAACACGCCACACAACCTAGTCAGCAAGTACCTTTACTAAAAACGACTATTAGCTGTTAGCACAATGCACTAGCAGCACCCGTCAACAAACGACTCTAGTAATGCAGGTATACTTACACAAAACCCAATCCATTAGACACGTACACGTAGGGCAACCATGATTTAAATCTAAAGTAGGAACGTCATGGTGATGATGTATTGACACAAATATACTGTATGCATGCTTTTAGTTTTAAAAAATATATATAATTTATCATAATATCTTGTACCATGTTCTCTTGCAACCCTTATTTTATGAGCCAGTTATGTCTATTTTTAAAATAATGTAAACATCAGCAGATTATGATGTAAATTTGTTAGAGAGGGGCCTGGAGATTTGTCATACAGGTTTCGAACCTACTACAGACTCCAGTTCTCTCACAAAGGTCTTGTTCAACAGCTGTATTGACAACAAATTTTATGTTTTTATATACAATATGTACCTTTATGAGAGAAAATAAATAAATTATTAAATTATTATTGCTGATACTTTTTCGGCGTAATAAGGCCAGAAAAGAAGAAGTTTTAAATATTTATACAGATAACTATGGAAACGACAGATTTTACCACCGTTTTTTGCTAAGCACCAAAGCCAAGAATCTATGTCAAGAATTGAGTGAAAAGTGTATGTGATGATTATCAAGATATTTGTCGGGTGTTGTACTGTTGTTAAATAATTCAACCATCATCAGCCCTTTATACTGTCCCACTGTTGGGCACGGGCCTCTTCTCACTATGAGAAGGATAAGGCCATAGTCCACCACGCTGGCCAAGACAAGACTGCGGGTTGGCAGACTTCACATGTCTTTCGAGAACATTATGGAGAACTCTCAGACATGCAGGTTTCCTCACGATGTTTTCCTTCACCGTTTAGCAAGCGATAATTAACAATTTTAATACGCACTTAACTCCGAAAAGTCATTGGTGCTTGCCGTGGATTTGAACCCGAGATCCTCTGCGTAGCAGTCTGACGGGCTCTCCACTCATCTATCATTACATTACCTAAAATATTCTGTTCTTACATTTACAAAAGCAGTATGTCAGAAAAGCATTATACTCTTATCCATTGAGCTTATTCTGCGAACGGCTTTAAGCATTCTCGTAGTTCATTGCTGGATATAGGCCTTCCTAATGGCACGCCATAGAACGTTATTTTCGGCACAAAAGCTTCCAGAAAATTGTAAGCAGTATTCTGAACTATGCTATAAGTACTACTACATGTACTAAATTTATCCCTTCGCCCATTTTGTATTCGAATTAGAGTTAATTTGTCAGCGGTAGTCAAATAGCTGATAATATTGGAGTCGTCAATACTCAGCTATGGTACTGTAAATTTTAACTTTGTTTATGCGCTTTAGACGGGTTTAAAGTTCCGCACAGACACGGCTTAACTAAATGGACCATGGTGGCTGAAGTGCGGATGTAAGAGTTACGTATTATTCGGAGCACGTAGCAACGTTTGACAGTCTATTAAAGACTGACAGATTTAGGATTGTAATTTCAGTTTGAATCATTTGATAATAGCTTTAAAAAAGAGAGTATTTTAAGATTGAGTTCGTTTATTGATAATTGGAACACAAATTTTTTGAAAAAAAAAGTCAACAAATAAAATTATGCAGTCCTTTTTCGTCTATTTTTCCATTTTATTTCCATTTTTTTTAAATACTTTTCACTGATTGAAACTGGTTTTCTGTCAATATCCTGAAAATATAAACTTGTGGTTATCCTAAGTTTTGTGATAAAAGGCGATAAAGTCCTAGTTAAGTGTCTGAGCAAAGAAATAAGCACTCAAGATTCTAAAGTACGTTTTGTTAAGTTTATGAAGTAGGTATAAATATGTATTTTTACTCAGAATTAAAGCTGATTAATGACGAAAGTCGATTTCTAGTAATGACCTTAAGTATAAAAGTATTTGCTAGTATTTTCTACTAGCATGTGCTGCTTTTTCTCCACAATTTTCTTAAAATAAATGTTTATTTTTTATTTGTTATAGACTCACGCCTGTATCCCCGAAGAGCAGGGTGGCAGAGGTGTAATATTGCACCCTCATTTCGCTATGAATTTTTAGGTGCCACGTAATAGGGGGCGAGCCTATTGCAGTTACCGGGCACATCACTAGACTCCGTTCTGCTACTGAGTATTTGGAAAACCCAGTAACACTTTTGCCCGACACGGGAATCGAACCCGGGACCTCCTAACAGCAGTTGCATACGCTCTCCACAGGACCACGGAAGATATTGTATATAATATAGATATAAATAGAAGTCCGTGTTCACACTGTCCAACTTAAAGGAGAATGACCAATTTTGTATGGAAGTTGGGCTAATTTTGCTTCTTGATGGTTTGACCAGTTATGCATAGAAAATATAATCGTAATTAAATCAGGAAAATATAAATACGAAATTCGACGGCAGTTCTTAGATATCAGACATTTAAGATTCCAAATATTTTGAGGTTAAGTTTTGTTAAAGTTATAAGATTTTATCATATTAGTAGTAGCAAATAAGTAAATTATCGCCCATGCGGAGAGTACGTTAAGCCGTCGGTCCCAGTTGTCATGAAGATCTTTCACCATCGCGCGTCGTTACGGGGAGTCAGTGTCCTCATATAAACGCATAGGTACTGGTCTAAACCATACAATATCGCTATCCCTTTGGGTTGTGGCGGTCAGACGGTAGTGGCTCTATGGAAAAGCTAATGTTATGTCATATCTGGTTAGTCTAGTAAGCGAACCCAGGGCTCCTAGGCGTTGCAGTCCTAGATGCAACCGACATAACGCTAGGACGTTGATGATATGATTTAATCATTTACCGGCATTTATTATAAGCCTCTATGTATATCATATATAGAAAATAGTTGTAACAACGAGTGCAGCTACGAAGCAAACGCTTGTACATTATATTACTTTGGGGTTTTTTCAGTCCGATATATTTCTAACTGAGAATTCCCAATACCATGTGGTACAATTAATGAGATTTTCAGTGAGACTAGTTCGCAAAAGATAAGCTCATTCCTTTGGACCTTATTACAAAGTTGGCATTAAAACTACACTGTTTTATGCTTAATAGGTAAATGAAACACAGTTATTGTGTTACTTTTCTTTTTTTTTTGTCATAATAAATCTTCTTCAAATAAATCATCTAAAATGAAGCAGGAGCTTGAATATCGTATCTGAAACAAAGAATTTTCTCGTGTTTTCCTCACCAAATATTCAGACAGACTACTGTCGGAATATTTGGTGAGGAAAACACGAGAAAATTGAGAAGAGAAGTAAACAACACTTACACAGACTGGCGCTATTCATGATGTCAAAATATTGAGCGCCGAATGAGTTAACTTGTCCAAAGAACGGACGTGTTGCTGCCGAGGTACCGCAAAGGAAGAGTTAACATAACCGCAATACTCACCACGGCTAGTTGTTCTACGTCCAGACGACGAATAAAATGAAAAGTAACACAATAACTGTGTTTCATTTACCTATTAAGCATAAAACAGTGTAGTTTTAATGCCAACTTTGTAATAAGGTCCAAAGGAATGAGCTTATCTTTTGCGAACTAGTCTCACTGAAAATCTCATTAATTGTACCACATGGTATTGAGAATTCTCAGTTAGAAATATATCGGACTGAAAAAACCCCAAAGTAATATAATGTACTTACAAGCGTTTGTTTCGTAGCTGCACTCGTTGTTACAACTATTTTCTATATATGATATACATAGAGGCTTATAATAAATGCCGGTAAATGATTAAATCATATCATCAACGTCCTAGCGTTATGTCGGTTGCATTTAGGACTGCAACGCCTAGGAGCCCTGGGTTCGCTTACTAGACTAACCAGATATGACATAACATTAGCTTTTCCTTAGAGCTACTACCGTCTGACCGCCACAACCCAAAGGGATAGCGATATTGTATGGTTTAGACCAGTACCTATGCGTTTATATGAGGACACTGACTCCCCGTAACGACGCGCGATGGTGAAAGATCTTCATGACAACTGGGACCGACGGCTTAACGTACTCTCCGCATGGGCGATAATTTACTTATTTGCTACTACTAATATGGATTGCTCAAGTCAATATAAAGGACAGTAAATTATTTATTTACCTGCATAGACAAAGACCTCAGCTATTTACATTTCCTTTTTTTATACTTAGTAATAGGCGGTAAACGAGTAGATGGATGGCCTGATGGTAAGCAATTACCGCCGCCCATGGACACAAACAACACCACAGGAGTCACAAGTACGTGGCCGCCCCTTGGGGTGGGGAAAAGGGATAGAATGATCGGGCAAAACGGGTAAATTAAAACGTATTGCGGGCGTAGCCGTGGGCATCGTCTAGTAAAATTATAAAATAAAAAAAGATTTTCCATATATTAATGGTTTAGAAGCAAACGTGCCACAAAATAGCCCAGTTTTGGTCATTCTCCTTTATCATATATCGTGTATGCTTTTATGTTTGATATTTATGTGAAATGGCTGCAACGGACTTATAAATATGAAATTTAAAAAAACGCAGATTAGAATTGAATGCGCGACCCTGCCGAGACATATTTTTCTAAGTTAAATACTTTTTATCAACATTCTATACGGGTAAAGCGCAAATAAATTGATATTTCAGAGGACACGTAAATCGACGCGCTTATATTGTTATACCATAATTAATATTATATTGCTTTACTGGCGTTACTCCAAAATCGACGACCTTATCGATAATCACCTAATAAGTATTATTATGGGGATATTGTGACGCAAAAAGATCAGGTATCAAGACGCTTTACCGCATCATAACGATTGAAAATTGTATTGTTCATTTTATAGATATTGGGTCTAAGCCGTTGATGTTATTTGAGAGTTACTAGTGGGTTTTATGGTAGGAATTTTACTTGTGCATTCACAAGTCTGATTTAGCGTTATCGCTTAGAAATTCATAAACAGTTTGTATTTGATTAATATGGCGTATTTAGCATATCATTCTACATTATTATAATGTCTCTATCACACTCATGTTGAGATATTTGCGCTTCGATTCGAAATCTGATATTTGTTTGTACTAAGGCTGATCCCATATTAGGTGATTTTGTGATCGCCATACGAAGCATGGTAGCGCTCTAATGTAAATGTCAAAATGAGCGGTCACCCGTTCAAATGGTGTCCTCTCTCTACCAACGTTGCTTTACTTCACCTAGATCAGCATAGCATTAACAGATGATAAAAAACGGTAAGTCACACTATGAGCGCTACAAATATTGTATCTGTGTAACAGATACTTAAAGGTGTCATTAATTTCCTCTCATACAAGTTATTCAACTAACGCAAAGTTTAATATAATCTCTCTTAGATATCAAGTAACATAAAACTAATGTAATTCAAAGCGAATATACCGGATACTTATTACATTCTGAGTCTATCCATAAGTTCTCAAAACTGTTGAGGTGTCAAGTTTAAATTGTGGCAAGGTCGTGAAACTTAGAACCACTTATAATATTAATAGTCTTCAGTGGCAGCTTGATATTTGGCGTATCTATGACAATTGATACATCCCGCTGGGGCAGCCGTTTTCTCATCATGAGACCCAATAAAACAGCTTTCAAACATCATATTTATCTTGTGATATAAACAAAGCAAAATGGGTTACAGCTTGAAACAAAACTCGCAGGCCAGCTTCGTGGAGATACAGCGGTACCGAAGCTTAAAAGTGTCGGCCTCGTCTCCTGCTTGATATTACTGGTTGGTTGTAATGGAATACAAAGAACGCTCGCATGACCCTTAACTCTGGCTTGCTCAAATAGAGAACAGCTGCAGGAGGTATAATAAAAGCTCTGCGATGGAAGTGTCATTTTAATGGGCGAAAGCAAAGAAACCTTTGATTTTGTAGATTTAGATTATAAGATTGGTCCTGATTGTCCGATTTTAATAGGAAGATTCTATCTATGCCTTGATTCAAAATTACGCTAAACTTAGAGTAGGTACATAAAATCTAAAATCACCCTTTAGATTATCCAAAGTTCCTAGGCCACACGCATGATTATCAATTCTCATGGATCAAGAAGTTAGGGCCATCTGATATCCAACTACTAATCTAGGCCGGACCGTCCACAAACTTTATCAATTTATTAGTACTCTGTATAGGACTAACTGATCTAAGATAAGTTCTAGACAAAAGCAGTTTCTTGTTGAGATCGTAGGACTACAATCGTTTGAATATGCTGAAAACTAAATCGCTTAGATGTCAGTTTCACCCACATCACGCCAACGTGTAAACAATTCAGAAAGTGAATCCACCAGTCCTTTTGTACGCATTGATAGGCGAGGTCCGTCCGCGTCGCCTTTACAAATTATTTTTGTGTGACCCAAGTGATGAAAAACTCAGTTAAAGTACTTAGTAGTTTATTACAGATTTGAAACCAGTTCATCGCTCTCCAGTAAACTACTGAATAGGAGAATACAATTCAATAAGTATTGAGCAGGTTAAGATTAGGGTATCAGTTGAAATTGGTAAGACTGATAGATAAATTGTATAGAGTTACGTCTAAGCATAAAGTTATGTGTACGGTTGGCGTGTTCGTTTAAGTGGTCGCCTTGTTTTTCTTTAACACTATGTGGCGTTATGTGTTTAACAACTATTTTACAGATACTTTTTCGTTTGAATAAAATACAAAATTGTTCGCAAGACTCTCTGTGATGCAGATTTTATTCGGAGTAAACTATAAGTTTAAGACATAAAGAAATATATTATATTTCTTAGTAAAACACACAGATCAAGTAAGAAATGTAAATAGATACAGTTCTTCTTACTAGTGAAGTGAAAGACCAAGTGAATATCTCCTACACACGCATGCCTTAACAGGAAGTTCCAAATATACACTTTCTTTAGCAAGGCTTTCCTCTTTTGCCATAATTCGTTACAAATGTCACGTTATATCTGCCACGTCACACTCAGCTTGCTAGACTATGTTTTCTCTCGCTCCTTCTTTTTTCCCGGCGGCAAGTAATATGCTACATAGCTTTTGTAAGGCTATGATAACACAATTAAAGAATAACAAAAAATATGTCTATAGTGACAATCGCTTCTTACAATTTTATAGGGCGCTGGCTCGAGTATCACTAAAATAACAAATTGGAACTATTTCGTTCAGAGCTTATAATTTGTACCAATACTTACTCCGAATTCGTGCTTCAAATTCGATAATGGACAGAAAGGAGATTTTTATAATTAAATTCTGGCGCCCAAAGGGATACATCATCGCTTTGAATATTAATTTATTTTAACTTATAGCTTTCGTGCCACCGATAGATTGAATGAGCTTGCCAATATTTCTGATATGAATGAAACAATTTAATATGTGTAAGTTTACAATTTACTAAGTTTGACATTAATATTTTTGCGTTTATTTGCTATCTGAAAATATAGTATCAGCATGGCATAGTTTCTGTCCAAATAGATAAAATAAAATGGCATTGACTTTGACCGGTCTTGAGTTCAGTGAAAAATGTAAGCCTGTCAATATGATATATATTTAATACATAGTATTACGTACCAGACTTCATTGTAACTCAGACACATTTTTGATGGCTAGCGACGTTTAAATTAGATTAGATTAGATAATGCTTTATTGTACACCATACACAGAAATTTTACAGAGACAAGAGAGATAGTTGAGTTTACAATTTAAATGCACAATGGGCGGCACACATCATGCTATTAACAATGCTTAGTTACTAGCTAGGAATTGTTGTTTTAAAGCCTTTTTAAATATGCCTATTGACTTTGCGTGCCTAATTTCTAATGGCACCGAATTCCACAAGCGCACTGCCTGGACAGCAAAGGATTTACTAAAGAAGTTTGTTGAATGCGTTGGCATGTGCAGTCTCAGGTTCTCTGACGACCTCAGAAACTTTGAATATGTGTCATGGAGGAACTTAAAACGTTCTTTAAGATACAGGGGAGTGCTAGGGTCGAATAAAACGTTATACAATAATATAAGAATATGAGTATTCCTGCGAAGACGAATTGGGAGCCACTTGAGTTCGTACGAAATTCTGATACATGATCATGTTTGCGAAGACCAAATATGAATCTTATCAATTTTAGTGGCTGTTGGAAGAAAATTCCGCAGCCTACGTAATGAACCCGCTGACGCAAACAACTTACGACTGGTCTCCTGTATTTGATGGAACCACGTTAAATTGCTATCCAGATATATGCCCTAATTTTTTACATGATCTGTACATTGTAATATTTTACCGTCAAATTTAATCTCAGGCAACATTAACCAATTGATCCTCGAGATCATCCTAGGACTGCTGATAAGAACAAGCTGTGTTTTTAAGGGATTTACCTTGAGGCCGAACTTTTTGCTCCACTCACAAATTTGCGTTAAGTCGGTATTTATTGAAGAAAATGCGTCTGCTACTGATTCTAGGGGTACCTGCGAGTAAATTTGTAAGTCATCTGCGTAAAGGTGGGTAAGACGAAGTTAAATTACGGGATATAGAATTTATAAAAATTGCGAAGAGTAACGGAGATAGAACGCCACCCTGCGGTACACCAGCAGCTGTATTACACCATGAAGAGTACGTGTCTTCAACGCGTATACGCTGTCGGCGACCAAACAGATAACTATGAAACCAGTCAACCACCGTTGGAGATATGTTATTAGAGCTAAGTATGCCAAGCAGGATGTGGAAATCAACGGTATTGAACGCATTGCTAAGGTCAAGTAAGGAAAGTAGCGTGAGCTTTCCACTATCCATACCCAGTCTTATCTCATCAGTGATGTGAACCAATGCTATGGTAGTACTATGTCTAGGACGAAAACCGGACTGGTAGGGATTGGGAAGACAATTTTTAGAAAGGAATGAGCATAGTTGTTTATGAATGAGACGCTCTAGGACTTTGGAAAGGAATGGTAGTATGGATATAGGACGATAATCAGAAAAGGAACAGGGTTTTGGCTTTTAGGTAGAGGAATTATTTGGGCTTCTTTCCATGCTGAGGGAAAGGTACGGCTTATAGTTGAGTAATTCAGAATGTGGCAGAGGACAGATAGGATTTCATCAAGGATAGGAAGAATCATGTTTCGACTGATACAATCACTACCAACAGCATTGGATGAGATTGACATAATGCTCTTTTTAACATCACAATCGGTAAATTGCTCGAAAACAAAAGGTGAATATTTGGAAGTTGGAATATTTGAAAGGTCTAGTAACGTGTTAGTTTTAGTGATCCCATCAAAATTGGACGAAGCAGTGAAATGGACATTGAGTGAATTTATATTGCTGTCTTTGGATGGCACGTCAGTTCGTGACTTTCCCACTCCCAGACTTTTGAGAAATTTTCAGACTTTAGCTGAGTCTACGTTTTGAACAGAATTATGGATATGTTGGCGTTGTGCTTTCCTACACACCTTATTGCAGAAATTTCTTTTACCTCGAAATGAATACATACCTACTAGTTTAGTCTGCCGTTTTATCAAATACGCATTAATTATTGTATAATTTCGTAATATAGCGACTATTTTGTATGGTAATTAATACTTTCATTATACTCTCTTTTCTTATAATTTTAAAAAATGATCACCCGTAAACTAATATTATTTTTTATTTATTTTATTTATAGACTCACGCCTGGATCCCCGAAGGGGTAGGCAGAGGTGTAATACTAAACCCACATTTCGCCATGAATTTTAGGTCCCACGTAATAAGGGGGCGAGCCTATTGCCGTACCGGGCACATTACCAGACTCCGTGCTGCGACTGAAAATTTCCTAACGGAAAAACCTAACACTTTGCCGGAACCGGGAATCGAACCCGAGACCTCCCAATCCCATGCGCACACTATGCCGCGAGACCAACGAGACTAACTAATATTAACCTTTATTGATATTGAAATATCTATAGCTGTACCTACAGTAAAATCAGTTATTAAACCTAACGTTAGAAATACCTATTTTGTAAGTAAAACCCGCGAGACGATAGACATTAATAGATAGATTTATTACTGCTATCACCATGTGATGATAATAATTTATTTACAGCATCGTATTAATATAATAATTATTTCACCAGTAAACTCACAAACGATTTTAAATCACAAACTACTACGGCGTGTGCTATGGCGATGAGGTAAATGAAAAACCCGTGTGTGGATTGAAACCTTATAAATATTCGACTGCCTCCGTGGTCCAGTGGATAGCGTATGCGACCGCTGATCGGAGGTCCCGGGTTCGATTCTCGGGTCGGGCAAAGTGTTACTGGGTTTTCCCAAATTCTCAGTAGCAGCACGGAGTCAGGTGATGTGCCCGGTAACGGCAATACGCTCGCCCCCTATTACGTGGGAGCTAGAAATTCATGGCGAAATGTGGGTGTAATATTATACCTCTGCTTCGATACTTTTTGAGTTTATCGCATTCATACGGACAGAAAGGTGGCGGGGACTTTCTTTTTATTTATCAATACGCTCATATTTTAGATAAATAATACGTAGTAGTCACAGAACAAATTTTAATCATCTTGCTCATTACGAAAAGATTTGTCCTGCATAAAAAATCGAGCGCACCACCTACGGCGTAGCGGCTGACCGCTACGCCGAAGGTGCTGGGCTCGAATTTTTGTGTGACTCTAAAGTCACTAACTACTTGACAAACAAGTCAGACCATTTGTAACATATGAAAGTTGCTGCCTTCACTATCAACTGGCAACAACAAAATTCGAGATACGAATACATCAGTATCCCTTGGACATCTAATGAAAAAAGTTGACAAAACATTTGTGAGATCTGTGAAGCGGATGACCATCATCTACTAATGGATTATATCAAATACCGAGAACACAGAGAGTGAGAGAGACAAAGAGAGTCATTGGTGTGCAAATATAAACTTAACAACTACGTTTGCATGTTTACAAATGATTTAGCAACACTGTTCTCAAATGCTGCTCTCGATTTACTTAAGATATTTGCACACCGGAGATCCTGCCAATTCTTAATGCAATATAGGCTTTTTATCATAAAAATCCGGTTAGGGCTGTAATAAAACACACCGTAAGCTCCTTTCAAACTCCATCTTCAGACTCGCTTACAGGTACGATATTATTCTATTGTTACTATACAAATAATTGCCAAGTTTCATGATGACATTTAAATTTACAGGGAAAAATAGTCTCCGCTGCGCTTCCCTATATTTATTCCATAGGTACAGGAGAACCCAATAAAAAGCATGCGAAAAAGAATTTGGGTATTCTTAAAATACCCTTTGTTGGCTGATTTGCGTTCTGCTCATTCCAGTCTGGAAATGAAAAGTCAATTTGTCAGAAAAGTGACTTTGCAGGGGTGGCCATGCCGTTGCGCCGGCCTTTAGATTTTATTCCATAGGTACAGGAAAACCCAATAAAAATCATGCGAAAAAGAATTTGGGTATTCTTAAAATACCCTTTGTTGGCTGATTTGCGTTCTGCTCATTCTAGTCTGGAAATGAAAAGTCAATTTGTCAGAAAAGTGACTTTGCAGGGGTGGCCATGCAGTTTAAGTTAGTCTTGTATGGTGGGACGGAACCCATCGTGAGTGACGCTGATTTGCACGTAACGGTTTATATATGGTTTTATCTTCGCGTTTCAGCCTTACGCACTCAAGCATATATTGAATGAAGTATTAATCCGCCTCCATATACACACAAGTTCGAAGTATTTCTAGTTAAATACACATTCAAAATACAAACTCTGAGAGCGAAAGCCAACCAGGTAAAACTATTACGTCCTTACAAAATTCTATGTAGACTCTCAAACGCTTCATAACTTACAAATCGAAGTTTCGGGTTATTTGGAAGATTCATTTCCATAATCACTTACCGCCGCAGATTTGGTGTTAAACTTTGTAACGCTTACAATATAATGTTTGTAGGTGGTATCTTTCAAAGTTCTATATTTACATCACATTCATATGTTTTGATTATTTTCACGATGATTTTCAAATAGAAGACATTTGCTTGTTTCGAAATCAAATTGATTGTCCGCAGCTATTAGAAAGATTTCGACTTAGAGTGCCACGTGGCCATTCTCACAAACCAGCCACACCTTTGATCCCACCACTACGTACCGTACAGGACCAAATTTGGTGCATGTTCGCCTGTTCCCACAATAGCGATGTCATAGATATTTATTGCAGTTCCCTAAATGCTTTTATTGGGCATATCCTTGAAATTTTCAATGAAAGCATTTAGAAACCATTTTGTTAAGATTTGTTTTGATTAAATTGTCACTTTCTTTCTCTCTTTGTTTTCCAATAATTAGCTATGTAAGGTAATTTGTAATTCTGCAAATTGAAACTTATATTGGGTGAATGTAACATGCTCTAATTAGCAAGTAGTGTTTACCTCTATCTAAAGTTTGTGCAGTTAGTATTAAGGATGTTATTTTTGTAAATTACGCTATTACTGTAACAATAGCTGGTAGACCCAAATAAATAATGGTCATTCAACAATCATCTATGAAAAATAGGGTAGTGGTTAAAAGTTCATCATCATATGAGCCGAAAGACGTCTACTGCTGGACATAAGCGTCCCCCCCAAGGCTCATCACCTGGACCGATCTTGAGCCACTCGCATCCATCCGCTGCCTGCAATCCCAACAACATCGTTGGTCCACTTCCATCCGATCATACAATGATTTGTTACTTTCAATAATTATTTATGACTTTCTAAACCAGCATAACCATCGATACTATTTATTTTGAGTACATACAAAGTAAATAATAGACAGCTGTGAGTCACCTTCATTTTGCATGTCGTTTAATACAAGAACCAGCCTCAAAACGGTACTGAACTGTCCAGCGTAATTATATGCAAACTTTGTTGTCTGGTCTGTGTGCAGGCGGATAGACAAAAAGTTTTGATAGCGCCTTGAGCTCTTCGTGTCAAAGCTAAACTTGTACAAGAGAATAGAGTTAACATTTATTTGGAGATTTTGCCATAAACTAGCCTCTCTTTCCTAGTCTAGAAATAACTTTAGAGCTAGTTTCGTTGTGTCAATATAATTTTCGCGTGGCAGTACTACAGTGTGAATACTATCTGTTGTCAACATTCTTTGTCGTAATTTATTACTCATTTAAGTTTTTTTTTCTAACTCCTTCACAAGCTTTATGTCATAAACGATAGCTACATAACTAAATACAATACTATAAATAACGCTGTACTTACATAAAATCTCAAGATTCGAATTCCTAAATACATTTTATTATCAGATCCAACAAGTTCTAGGCGCACAAACTCTAAAGAAAAATATACATTTCGATTTGCTTGAAGAGTCTTAAACGCGAAGCTTAACTTCGATCTTTCGATTTCTACGTGACTTGAGGACGGATAGCTTGCGCTGCGATTTAGGGACGACCAAAGCGTGAAGCGGATCTTTATTCAAAGTATCATGTTGTTTTGTTGCCTTACGGAATTATATAAAGGACAATGGCAGATCTCCATACATTAAAATGTCTGAAATTAAATTGAAGCGCTCAGTAATACAAAATATATCAAAATTTCGGCGTAAGTAACAGAGTCTATAAATTATTCTATTTTCACTCGGGAAAGCCGGAAAAAGAAGATATCGGTGTTTAATGTTTAGTTAAGAATGAACAATGTGGGTACGTTTGAATTATCAAAGGCATTATGTCAGATTAACATCTAAACGCAGAACTATTCTGTAGTATCTACCTGTCACAGCCAAAGACAAAAGCAGAGCTGCACATTTTAAATCGATTTTATGTGAAATCGATATAACGTTAAAACGATGCTGCGACGTTTTTTTTTATTTAAAAGTTGTTTTGCTACAAAAGAATTAGCTTATTGATATAATAAGCTAATTCTTCTGTAGCCTATTTCTTTAACAAATAGGCTAAATTGCTGTACTTGTCAAAAAACAACATCATGTGACAATAATCAGCAACATGAAACAATTACACAGCCAAAGTCTCAAGAATTGCCTTGTACTAACACTCCTAGCAATAATGTTCAATGTATACCAATTTTGGGGAGCTCGTTGTCATCAGTTAACCACTCTCACAATAATTGCTATAACTCTTGCTGTATTTTCTCTGACCAGCTGGACAAAGACATGGGTAGTCTTATGTCTCAGTGTGCAAATGGTCCTGTAATAAATCATTGCTCACCTGGTGCCAGTTATAGTCAGTTATTACATAAAATCAAGATGACCCAGCTTAATTCAAATTCCACAGTAATATTATTGTATGGAAATAGTTTAGCTGTATCAAGAAATGACATATTAAATTGCTTTAATTTAATGGAACGTCTCAATAGGAAATATAGCTGTAAATTTATAATATGTGCACTGCCTTATTCACAAAATTTAAATATAGAACAGAACAAGCACATACATAACTTAAATTTGTTAATGTACAATTGTATAACCCAGTCATCTTGCCAAAAGTATTTAAGTTATTTTGATACTAACATCTTTGTTAGAAATTTTATTTTGACTAAAGATATTATGTATCTTTCTTTTAGTTTTAAGCGACAGATTGCTAAGTTATTAGCATATGATATTTACTGTGTTTTATATACACATAGTGTAACTACTGCAGTTACAGACATTAGTATTTCTACTAATCAGTATATTGAATCAACCTGTAATTTAAACTACAAGTTGAGACAACTGGCAGGCCACACTTTTTGAATGTTGTACATCAGAACATTCAGGGCCTTTCAGGCAAAGAGTTAGAGTTAGATTTATTTTTAGACTTTAGAAATGTTCATATCATGTGCATAACTGAACACTGGAAAAAATGTAATGAATTAGTTTTGTTAAATAATTACAATTTTACTGTTAAAAGTGCATTCACAAGGAAGGAAGCTATACATGGTGGCTCGTTAATTTTGGTTCATAATACTCTAAAGTGTAAAGAACGTAATGACTTAGTTAAACTTTCTGTGGAGCGCAGTGTTGAACTATCATGTATTGAACTTGATTATTTTGTTATAATTTGCGTATACCGCCCCCCCGCAGGTGACTTTAATATTTTTGAACTGACTATGGATGACGTTTTACAGCGTATAAAATGTAACAGTAAAAAAATAGTAGTATGTGGTGACTTTAATGTCAATTTATTGGAAGTATCGCCTTTAAGTGGAAGATTGATAAATTTATTTAAATCTTTTAATTTAAACTATTTATTTTTTGAACCAACTAGAGTAACCGCTACTTCTTCAACTTGTCTAGATAATATTTTTAGTGATGTTACTGCGTCAAACACTGTAATCCTTAACGAGCTCTCGTCTGATCACTGTGGACAGTTAGCCAAGTTTGTTAGTTACTCCAGCAAGATCTCGTCAAAAATCACCTGCAGACCTATCACAAACGCTCGTTGTAATTCGTTCAAAAACAAAATACTATCCAGTGTGAACTCCTCAATTTTAAAATACACCAACCCCGATGTTTTATATGAGTCGCTTTTTACAGTTGTCAAGGACGCTTTCAAAAATGTATTTAAAGAAAAAACTGTAGAAATAGGTAGCAATAAAAGATTTAATGAGTGGGCCACTACTGGTATACATGTGAGTAGAGGTAAATTATATGAATTATATGCTATAAAATCCTACAATTTTAATCCACAGTTTATTGAATACGTTAAAAAATATTCAAAATTATTTAAAAAAGTCTGTTTTATAGCAAAATCCATGTTTTTGAGTAACAAAATAAAGCAATCGGATAACAAAGTTAAAACTATTTGGAAAGTTATTAACGAACAAACTGGCAAAATTAGAATTAATAACAATAAGTTTGAATTGAAGTTTGACACTAAAATTGTACGCGAAGATGAAGATGTAGCTCAAGAATTTAATAATTATTTTTCGCACATACCGTTATCCGTTACGAAGGGTTTAGATGCTTCTTCTAGTGTAGCTGCAACATATTTGATTAATAATATGCCAGAAATAATGTGTACTTTTAGATTTCAGCCTATTAATTCAACTGACATTTTAAATACCTTCAAGTCTCTTAAGCCTAAAAAGACAGGTGACTTATGGGGCATTTCTGTAACAGTTTTGCAAACAATTATTGACCTAGTAGCTCCGTATTTAACTGTAGTATTCAACCACTGCCTTAATTCAGGAACTTTCCCAGATCTTATGAAATACAGCAAAATTATTCCACTTTTTAAATCTGGCAGCAAAGCTGATATTGGTAACTACAGACCCATTTCAGTGTTACCAGCGTTCAGTAAAATTTTTGAAAAACTCCTACTTAAGCAATTACTACAATATTTTAATCTTAACAGCCTCCTACATACTGAACAGTACGGATTTACTAAGGGTCGATCTACGACTGATGCAGGAGTAGCTTTTATTAAGCATGTGTACAATGCTTGGGAACAGTTGCAAAATGCTATAGGTATCTTCTGTGACCTTTCTAAGGCTTTTGATTGCGTAAATCATGATACACTTTTACGCAAACTGAAACATTACGGTATCAGAGATTTGGCACTTAGAGTCATTAATTCTTATCTGAAAGGTAGAGTACAAGATGTAGATGTAAATGGAGCTCATTCTTCCGGGTTACCAGTGCAATTAGGTGTTCCCCAGGGGTCCATTCTGGGACCCTTTTTGTTCTTCATTTATATAAATGATTTGCCTTATTACATGAATAACTTGTGTGACGTTGTTCTTTTTGCAGATGATACGTCTTTAATTTTCAAGGTTGATAGAAATAAGGAAAACTTTGACGAAGTAAATCGAGCGCTAACTAAAGTCACACACTGGTTTACAGCTAATAACTTAGTTTTAAATTCTAAGAAAACTAAATTTGTTAAATTTGTATTGCCAAACGTAAAGAATCTGGGACCTAACTTAGCACTTAACGAGGAGATTATAGAACCAGTAAATAACACTGTTTTCTTAGGTATAACAGTAGATATTTTTTTTTTTTTAAAGACAACTCCCGCATTAGGACTAAATCCTGTGTCGCGGGGGACTTTACAAACATACAAATAACGGACACAATGAACACCCAGACTCGAAACAACAATTTATGAATCACACAAAGTGTTGTCTCGTGTAGGGATCGAACCCACAACACTTCGGCGCAGTGTCAAGCGGTGAGGCGGCCGCTTAAACCACTACGCCAACCGTGCAGTCAAATGCATAATAAATTGCAATGGGGAGCACACATATTGGCTCTTACTGGGAAACTTAGCTCGGCTGCATACGCTATTAGAAAAATTAGACAGTTAACCGACGTCGATACGGCTCGTCTAGTTTATTTTAGTTACTTTCATAGTATTATGTCCTATGGTATTCTTCTATGGGGAAAAGCTGCAGATATTGACAGTGTATTTATTTTGCAAAAAAGGGCAGTCCGTGCTATTTATCAGTTAGGGCCGAGGGTGTCACTTAGGGATCGATTTAAAGAAATTGAAATCCTGACTGTACCTTCCCAATATATATTTGCCAATTTAATGTACATTAAACAAAATATTGAGTCGTATACTAAAAATAGTGATGTCCATAATATAAACACTAGAAATAAACATAAATTGTGCGTGCCTCATCTTCGATTACATAAAGTTCATAATACATTCATGGGGCTAGGTGTACGTATGTATAATAAATTACCAACTCATTTTTGTCAGTTACCTTTAAATTCCTTTAAAACTGAAGTTAAAACTTGTTTGTTAAAAAAAGCATATTACTCAATAGATGATTATTTCAAGGACAAGAATGCTTGGTAGACAAGTTCAATACTTACTGTTCCAGTTGTTGTTTACAGCTTTATATTTAATTGTTTTTATATACATACTGTTTGACATATGTTTGAATTTTGATTAATTTTATTTTTGACATAAGATTCTCTGATTGACATGTATATTTGTTTGCGTCATTATTTTATTTGACATTTAATTTTTATATACACTTTGACATTTTTTAATTCAATTATGCGTTTATTTGTTGACGTTCTGCTCTTTTAGATATGTTATAGTGCGTTAATAATGTCGGATAGATTTATTTTAGTCTAATGTAAGTTCGAATGGCTTGTCTTGGAAAGTAGGTTCGTCATGCTCACTGTACTGTCACTGCAGGCGGTAGCGTCGGTGGTCGGGTCACCCACTTCCCTCTAATATGGTTGAGGAGGGTGATGGCTGATCATTGCGTTATACTCGTGAACGGGTGCTGCCTGTGGTGACTGGTCGATCTGCTGGACAGGATACAGCTTTTGACTTGCTGATTTATGAGTTTATTTGCAATTTGTTCCAATTGTTTTGGTACCTACCTAATTAATGCATTGTAACGTGATTTGACTGAGCAGTGATTACATAACAACATGATAGTTAACATGTGTGCGGTTACACCCTACTTGTCATTTTGTTTTGGAGGCTAAGTGTTAGTCATTATTCTCAATTTTCAAGTCTTAAGTAGGTACGTAACTAAATAAATGGCAATAGGTTGTGTGATAGCTATCATGTTAACTGAAATGTGATATTATTATTTTTTGATTATAATGTATAACTTCTTATTTAAATACGCAGACAGTACTGTGTTACTAGGGAGTTTGTTGCGCTGCTTCTTCTTCCTAGCGAAAACACATAGGAAGCAGTGAAGTGTTGGGCTTTTTGGCGGACTGTCTATTGTAAAATTTAACGTTCAGAAAGAGCTGTTTACCAGCCAATTTTGAATAAAAGATTTTGATTTTGATTTTGATTTTGATTTTGAATGTTGATTAACAATTAATTAACTGCATTTTAATTAATATATTTTAAACCAAACCAATCCTATAAAGGTCGATCATATCGATTACTTATTTAATGATCGATACGCATCAATGTCAAACGTCTATTCCTGTCACACCATTGGCTATGGCAACAATCAAATAATAAAGTATGCACCTAGTTCGTAATCAATTGGAATGCTTTTTATCATCATAAAATAATCCGGCTTTATCGAGACAAAGTGAAAATATAAAAAATATTAGAAAAAATAAACAATTTGTTTTGTTCATATGAAGTTTAAGCTCGCCACAACAAACCCAGACCTAATTCTGCCATTGTTCTTTGCATTAAATACCAGCACATGAGTAGATAGACGGAACAGAGACAACGCTTCATACAACAGCGCGAATCGGTTGCACTACTACAAGCACGCGGCGCATGTGTGCGTGACCACTGGCCGCTTGTCGTGTACGCGGCGAGACTGGAATAAACCGGTTTACGTAGGCACAGGCAGTTGACAATCTCAGGGTTATTACGACGCACGATGTTTGTTTTTGAAATAAAACGACGTATTCCCAGAGACGAGTGGCAAAGACTGACAATGTTTTATTTCTTACTATAGAAGTAAACACATTAATTAAAATATATGTCCATATGTCTAGTGACAATAAAAGACAGATGGCCAGTACGATACATGGCCAGTGCTAATACATACTGTGTAGATATTAAACCTTCAACACCCCCACTATATCTAACAATATGTATATACACAATTATTACAATCTTTGAATACCTAATATATCCAAAAACTGATAATGTTTCACAACACATAAAACCTTTCTGAATACATCAGCTGGCATCTCAGCTCTAGGCAAATACTTCACATTTACAATTGTATTTACTACATATTCTATACAAAAGTAAAATATCTCAATAGACGCTTTACATTGCACAATGTTCTCTAGAATAGCAATTGTAAAAGTAACTCAAAAATCGAACTGCATAAGTACTATCAGGCCTGGTTAGATCTGCTAAGTACATTAGACAACCAATAGCTTGATATGGGAATTTTCCAACATAGTTTTCCCCCTTACATACATGCAAGTTAATTTTTGTAACACCTGATCAATATAATCAAACTGGTTCAATGTGATAGATTTCTCAGATTTATTAACACATTGACACCAATGACTTTCTTAAGTTTGAAATACTAACTAATACATTTTTCAAATATTCTGTTTCTTTACAACCATTTGAAAAAATAAAAATCTCTACAAAAAATATTTCTAACTTTTGTATACATACATGGATCTATCTTAGATCTCCTATAAACAATACATTCATAGCAACCTCCTATAAACAATACATTCATAGCAACTAGATCTCCTATGAACAATACATTCATAGCAACTAGATCTCCTATAAACAATACATTCATAGCAACTAGATCTCCTATGAACAATACATTCATAGCAACTAAATATGCACGGAACCGAACTTTGTTATAATATCACTGTCATATTTTACAAGGCACCCACTTACACTGCACAACCCTCCATCTTGTGAACTATCACATAATTCCCATGCATCATTTTCTTTGAAACTTTTCGAGTTCTTCTTGCATGGTCAACATCCACTGTTTATTTTCTGGTCCGTTGCAGTGTCAAACCTGCCCCATCATCATAGTTTTCAGCGCTTGTACTTGTACAAAGTTTCAACATACCATATCTCTCTGGCGGTTTCCGTGTTCGTCTGGGTCTGTCCATGAACCCTTCATTTTCACACTGAAGTGTACTCTCTGAGTCTTTATAATCCCTGTTGGAGTTATCTTCAAGACTAGATATATGAAGATTCCAAACTTGTTACCTTCTGGGCTTGTTGTTTACCTTCAAGACTAGATGTTGATTCCAAAACCTGTTACCTTCTGGGATTGTTCTGGTGTTTAACCTAATCCCCCACTGAAGCAACATTCTGGTCTGGTCTTGCACCTGAATCACACATTCAGAATTGATTTCTGGCTTCAATTTCAGGCCTATAACCTGAAATAATACAAAGTTTTCCCATCGACCGCGCTTTTAATTTCTTTATCTGGTTCTGCCTTTATACAATTTTTCATGCCTTCCAGAACCAAGAAATTTTCTGCAGCGAAACACCACTCCGAATAATTATCGCGTCCCTTTAGTTTCGAACTGTTGAATTTTGTCGAACTGATATACTGGAACATACTGCGATAATTAAAATTATAGCTAAATCGCACTGGATACTGTCTTTTAACACTTGCTTGCAAAATTCTTGTTAAAACGAATACTGTCTTTTAACACTTGCTCGCAAAATCCTTGTTAAAACGAATACTGTATTTTAACACTTGCTCGCAAAATCCTTGTTAAAACGAATACTGTATTTTTACACTTGCTCGCAAAATCCTTGTTAAAACGACTCAATTGCGATTTTATGAGCACCCTGGGCCCATAACCTGAAATAAAACGACGTATTCCCAGAGACGAGTGGCAAAGACTGACAATGTTTTATTTCTTACTATAGAAGTAAACACATTAATTAAAATATATGTTCATATGTCTAGTGACAATAAAAGACAGATGGCCAGTACGATACATGGCCAGTGCTAATACATACTGTGCCAATTAAACCTTCAACAGTTTTGTACGTTGCAAGTTTTAATATTTGAATGTAAAAACGTGGTACTTTATTATTTATAATGGTTGTTTATTGTACTGTGTGTATGAATAATACTAGATGAAATAATTCAGTCATTGTAAAGATTTTAACGATGGTAACGTACAATTGGGTTTTTTAATTATACCTCCTGATAATTTTCATTCGCATTTGTTGAATTGCTCGAGCAAAAGTTTCGCGAATATTTCGATCTTGAAATAAATATTGTCAATGTTGGCAACGAAATACTTAACATGTTTGTATGTTATATACAATAATGTATGTACATATGGGTACGTTCTTTATGTAGAATTTGAATGATATCAAATATGTATATATTTATGTATATTTAGTATGTATATTATTTTAAATTATTTAATTAATTAACTACACCATCGCCACACTTGATTGCTTACATCATTTCTGTCCATCCAAAGGTTGCCTGGAAGAGATCGCTTTTAGCGATAAGGCCGCCATTTGTACATGCTGTAGTATAAGCCAATTCACAATATGTTTACTGTTCAATATTATTTGGTGTACAATAAAGAGTATATCTATCTATCTATCTATGTTGACCACCAGGATCTTCTAGCCCGATCCCCCAGGATATACTCATGAACTCATGAGTTGTGAAATTGTGTAAAAGCAATTATTAACGCTTACAAAACCAATGATTATCAGAAGTGATCAGCCATCGATAGGGCTTACAAAAAACAGGTGCATGCGATTTTCGACCTTATTGACGTAACTCAGAATTTATAAATTTATTAACATATCAATGTCAGAAAGCGAGGAAATACAAAAAAAAAGTCTGTCATGAATTGGCAATAAGGTCGAAAATCGCATGCACCTGTTTTTTGTAAGGCGTATCGATGGTTGATCACTTTATAGTTATTTGTTTCACACAATTTATTTTTAAACTTATTTTAGGTACCTATCACTGTGGTAAAACTAGTGGCACATAATAGCTAAAGGAGATTCCTATGTTTATTAGCAAAATAGAACATATTACCAGAAAAATATTCAACACTATTAGTACCTAGTATCGTTGGGAATGTCAAATAAATCACGTCGTCACGTCGTGTCGTTGGTAACAAATGTATATTTTTATTCCGTGCTTTTAAAAGTTTCAGGTGCATGCCTTTTTTGGTTCCACACGCTATTTTATTTACAACTGTACTTTTGCCGTATAGCGAATCCGTCGAGTCCAAGAATCTGCCCAATCCACGAATCTGTCGAGTTGTTAATCTGCCGAACCATGAATCTGTCCAATCCAGAATCTGTCGTATACCGAACAAGCGATTTGTCTTAACCTATTCGCGACAACCCTACCAAAATAGGTAACAAATTTACAAGCTCTTAAGAAGCTGTCTCTCTGTTCGGTTTATTTACTCATGTGATACCAGTGCGTGCGTGAAAATAAATCACTTTTATACGCACAGCAAGCTTAGTTGGTAGGCACGAGACTCTTAATCTTAGTGCCGGAGGTCGTGTCCTATGTCGTAAAACAACGTCACATTTCAGGGGTATGTAGGGTTGCTTAAGGAGCACCTTTAGCAAACACTTGCAGAAATATAGATATTATAGACATTTACGCGAGTCAAATACAGAACACACAATCTACTTTTAAATGTAACATTTTCGTATTCAATTTACAAATACGTATTTCCTTGGTTAGAGTATCCAGAGTCTTGTAGCATCACAGGAGACTTAGGCTTCATGTCTTGCTACCAGCTGGTTAGCTATTTTTAACCAAGCGCTTATAGTATACTGATACTATAAGCTTGAATCGCGGCAAGTTCAGCCCTCTGGCGCTTGGTTAAAAATAGCTAACCAGCTGGTAGCAATGACTATATCAACTGCTAGCAAAAAAAAGCCTGACCTTACAACCTTCACAATTGTATTGTTTAAAATTTAATTTATAATTATCACATCGAGATAGTGCCTTATCACAATGATAGAGATTGGTATGTGACCTGGTGGTTTCTCCGCACGTGTAATACGAGATTGGGCATCGTCCAAAATAGGATTAGAACACACAACTTTCACTCAATTCACTAAAATTATAACTTCTTTAATCGTGTGACTCATCTGCATATAAAATCAATGAGCTACTAACTGACTGACAGACATGCTACAGCCGAAATTACTAAGCGCAAGTAGGTGTTTGGGATATAATTATGTTCCTTGAGGTGTGTACCGGCGCACTAAGAGAGGATTTTTAGAAATTCCTCCCCTAAGGGGGTAAGACATGTTTTCAGTGTATGTATGAAAATTTTTGTCCCTTCAATGGATTAACTTCAAACTTTGTATATTGGTTCCTCAAATGAAGTTAATGAACACTAAGAATTTCTTTTTGAAATTTTATCTCTAAGTCGATAAAATGGGAAGTCAACATTTGTATGAAACCCTTCTAATACTTCAAGGGATTAACTTCAATCTTTGTATATTTTTTATTTTTATGTATAGTCTCACGCCTGTATCCCCGAAGGGGTAGGCAGAGGTGTAATATTACACCCACATTTCGCCATGAATTTTAGGTCCCACGCAATAGGGGGTGAACCAGACTCCGTGCTACTACTGAGAATTTCCTAACGGAAAAACCCAATAACACTTTGCCCGACCCGGGAATCGAACCCGAGACCTCTCAATCCCACGCGCACATTTATGCCGCGAGACCAACGAGGCAGTCTAACAAACAAACTTTGTATATTGGTTCTTGAAATGCATGTTCCTTAAGGACTGTAGGGGATTTTGTACAAAACATTTTATTTAAGCAAAATTAACGCGAGCGAAGCAGCGGGCAGAAGATAGTTATCTTACAAAGGATCATGGGCATTTTTGTATGAGAGCTGGGCGTAAAACCAACAGAAATAAAATGTGTTGTAATTTACTTTATTGTACTGCTTAATACCCCCTATATACTTGCTAACCCCAATATCGACCGGGTATCACTGCAACAACATCCCAAAAATTGGTTAAATAAAACACATATATGTGTTAAAACTACCATATATCGATACCTTTTATTTAAATATCAATGGTTATTATCAACTATAACATCTAATAAATGTTCTGCGGGTGCAATGAAAGGCTCGTGCCGTCCTAACCCTAAAAACCACAAAACTGAAACTATGTGGGCACAACTTCCTACTGTTCTTCTGCCTGTTAAGCAAGTACAGTAATGCTCAACTATCGCATTTCTACCGATTTGGTCCCTATCGATCAAAATGTAAGTATTATATGTGCGCGATCTGACATGCCGCGACTGTTGACTTTTAATTCGACGAAACCACACATTAGTTTGCGGAATATTACATCTGTTTTAGAGGTGGATATACGCCGTTGAACTTGCTCGTACTACTGGTTAGTTGTCCACGCGCGATTTGCGAGTATCGGTGACGTAAAAAAATCCTTAGAGAATAATAAGTAAAGTTATTTGCAAAAATAAGCTGAAGGTTCCCTTGGTGTTCTAGTATATAAGAGGCTGATTTAATTTAAACAATCTTATGATTGATGAATTAGGAGAAAAAAGGTAATAACTACAAAAACAGAGGTTACTTTGCATATTTTATTCAGATATTTAAAATACTTTTTTTAGGATTTGGTACCAAAGAGAAAATGCTTTATATGATGTAGATTAAGACATATTGTTTTGGATTTTTTTTCTATAACAATTACGGAAAAATCGGTTTTAATTTACCCCTAATGACGCCCAATTCACATATGTCCTCGCCTTAAATCATCTAATGATTCCTCTCTATATAATTCAATTAAATATGAATAACGACTGACACGCATTCCCCGGCCTGCCCGCACGCTTGTTTTTTGGTCGGCGTCTGAGTAAGAGAGAGGTTAGGAAGGGATGGCTTGTAGTAATTCCGTTAGGTTACCAACCAATACATTGGTTTCATTGGCCTAGCTTAGCTCTGCACAACATCGTGTCGTGTTATCTCCGTTGTATTAGCGATTGTTTTGGATTCTATAAAAAATACGTTTGAACATCACTGAATATCTCTGCTCACCGGTTGTTTGGGTGATTGCCGTCATAGTATAAAATTAAGTAATGGTCATTAGCTTTCAAATAAAATATATTTTAAAGCTGTTGGTTTTACGCCCATTTTGACCGTGACCCTTTGCCTATTGAATTCAATTATTTTCTTTCATAAAAGAGTAATGATACCTAGTTACCCTGCCATTTGTAGTTCGGAATTTCCTTGATTGTATATATACCTACTCATAATTTGATTAGATATAGGCACATATAGGGGCACCAAACTTGTAGAGAATTATGGTAAATTTAAGCAGGATTCCTCGTAAAATTTTTGTAGCTAAGTAGTTCAACAACCTTCGCCAATAAAGCGGTTGCTTCATTATAACAAAAAATACCTACTATTTTTGTCATACGTAAACCCGCCATCCGCTTACGCTCTGTTCAGAAGTTACAGTCTTAAATCTTTCATAGTTATGTGACGTCAGACGCCTTCAACTTTTTGTAACAGTTAAATAATTTAGAGAAAAATAAAGTAAAATATTCGACAGGAATAAAGGACTGATAATAGAGAAACATATAACAATAATAATAATAATAAAAAAAGAAAAAGAAAAGCAAACGTCAACAAGACAACCTAAATTTTCTCTTGGTCCATTTTATTTGTATTTTATTTCATAGTTTTGAGTCAATATATTATATTTCCGATATTACAAGAACTTCTTTTTATGATAAATATAGTAATAAATTACAGAAACCATAAAATACATTAAGAAAATAATTACCAAAAATATTGTGAAGATGACATCTAATGTCAAAAGAAAACCAAACAAAACATCTATAAACAACAGCTGATGTAAACAAATAAACAAATAAAATAATGAAAAAATGTTGACGAGAGCAGCTGCTACACGCCTGAGATCCCCGGACTTGTCGCTCAGCTCCGCCTCGCAGCCGCCGGCACCTGCACCAGCGTCGTCGGCGAGTGTTGAGGCGTCGAGCTCATCGAGCGACGAGTATTTCTCTCCACCGACGTCGCCACCACCTGTACGTCGGCGAGGGAGAGGCCGGCCACCGACACGCTTGGGACCCCGAGACCCACTGGTCTTGAACAGGGCCTCCGTTACCGGTAGTGATGTGCACCGCATGAGATGGACTAGTTCAATGAATGAAAACGTCATGCGGGCATATTTCGTGGCCACAGAGGGAGGAACTAACCTCAGTGCGTACCGTGATCGAATGCTGCCTTTTTTTTTTAAATTGTCGAAACATGTAGCTGATAATTCAATTTTATCTGTTTCTCAAAATGGATGTGAAATGCTACTTTCGCGAATTATATTTTGTTCTAGGAGTTTATAAATTTGTTTTTTTAATTTCCTCTTTTTGTTTAGGTGCCTGTCTGTAATTTCGGACGTAAATAGGTTTATCGTCTGTTACTCTTAATTCGTGTTTCATGTCGTGAGTAAATGTTAAGGGTATTTCTTCGCAGTGAAAGATGTCACGATAGTTATAGCATAGTTTTTTGATTTCCCTGTTTTCCTCAGGATTCATGTGATCTGTACGAAGTCTTTCTAAGTTTTCTCCTTGAATTTTGTCGATGTCCTTCACGGGGTTCTGTGATTTATTACTGTTTTGTTTAATCGTTAATCTTTGTAGGTTTAAGTGACAGCTATTTTTAAACACTATTTCTTTATCTGATGTGTTAATTACGGTAGTTAGAGCGTTTCCGTTTTTTACTGGGATTAAGGCTGGTGGGAAGACAAGTCCGGTTTTTGTTGTTACTCATTCTGCAAAGTATTCGCCTTCTTTATAGTTACATAATAGGTTGATTACTTGTTCGCATTTAGGTTTTATTTTACTGTATGCCGCCTAACTCGCTTATGTATATATATGGTAAGTGATTCAGATTACGTGTATTATTTATAAAGGCTACATTGTCAAGTGATTTTGTAGGTCTAGAAGAAAATTTTCATCGTCTATTTCGTCTGATACATTTCCAGCGTTGTCTTGTTCGAATGACGATTGATTATCGCCATCATTCTCCAGTTCACTTTGGAAGTGTATTTTCTTTTTATTCGCGTCCGTGTTCTCTGTAGATGGTTTATTTTTCGCGTATTGGTCTTTTTTGTGGAATGAATTGTTAAATGAATTTGATTTTTGCGTTTTGTTCGCGGAAGGCTTATATTTTTCGTTGGATTTAGTTTGCGCGGCACGTCTATTGCGTAGTTTTATTTCTTCTTGTTTTGCTACGGTTATGGTTTGCTCTAAATTCTCCACGTGTCTTAACCTAATTAAAACCGCTGTGATTGTGTTTAGTTCATCTAAGAATGTTTCGAGAACCATCTGTTCGTAATACATGCGTTCAGCAGGTTCTGCCGATATCAGTGTACTCATTAAGAGTCTAATTTTATCACCAAATGCCTCTAAAGAGCTCGAATCTTTAGTGACGTTCACTAGTTCTTGTACTAATTGGATTTCTGTTCTAAATTCTCCGAATTTCTTTTTAAACACTTCTTTAATTTCTGGCCACGTTTTTGAGCCAGGATTCTCCGAGAGAGCTTTGACAGCTTTACTTGACAATTTATTTCTTACAAGATATGCAATGCAAAGGTGGTCTTTGTTGGCAATAAGTTCGAGAGCACTCTCCACACCTTCAATATAATATGCAATTGTTCACTTGTTCCCGTCATAGCTGGGTAACAATTTTGAGAACGTTGAGTAGTCGGTTGTTACCGGCTTCTCTTCTAAAACAGGCTTTTCCTCAAAGTACCTTTTTTCGGTGGCCATTTTAATCCAAAACCGGCTAAAGGGACTATTAAGTGAAGAAGCAGTGACAAAAAAATGGTATCAGATGAATTGGGTATCTAATACGATGCAACCTGGACACTAGATGCGCTATAGTATTATACAAATAGTTGCAAAACTGTGTCGAGGAAGGTAAATAAGGAAATCTTGGGAGTAAATAGAGTTAACACTTACCCCACGAGCATTGCCGATGAGAGGCTTGTCGATGTTGGTGAGTCTGTTGTCCTTCAGCCATTCCTGCTGCTAGCTCTGGACTACACTGCGCCCACTGTAGGTTCTTTGCTCGCGCCGCGGAAACTTGGACTTCAAATATCTTCAAAGTTGCTGTGACCGACAGAACGCGAGATACCGACTGCGCCAGTCAGGTAGCGGGCGGAGGCCGAAGGCTTTTTAAAAAGCAAACAAGGTGTTACCGCTTGAAAAGCAGATACCGACTGATCATTTTATTATTCAAGATCTTACAACTAACTTATCTTAACTAAGGGTCGTTTCATATGTGTAATGATCCACGTAATAACCATATCATGTTCTCTTATATATTTTAGTTACTCCGGTGTTATCTAAATAGCCTAATTACAATGAGTAGTATTGTATGGCGTCGTAGTTACGACGACATAACTGGCGCTCATCTGTTTTTCCAAAAAGGGACAATAGTCACTTTGAGCGGTCAAGCAGTTGTAACGGGTTCTAGAACAGAAACGCAGTAGAGGTTCTAGATGCGTTTATTGCCGAGTATTGTCTCACTTCCCTTGCACGAGTTTGACCGACCAACAACACGACACTGGCCTGAACACTAAGGGCTGCAGTCTCCCACGCTGTTCCCTCCGGTGGTATGCAGGGCAGGTTGCTTGAAGGGCTGCGCGTAGCGGCAGATCCTCGCAGGCCATTGGTTCAGCTGGCAGGCGCCGGCGGTCTGAGTGCGATGAGCAGGGCAGGCCAGACTCTTCGGCAGAGGTGACACCGAGGACGATGCAGGGAAGTGTAGCGGTCTAGGTGCGTAGCCGGAGTCTTAAGGTGAACCGGGAACCTGAAGGGAAACAGCATTAGGAAAGCCACAACCAATAGAGTCAGGCAGGCGGCGTCAGCCGACCTCAGCTAGCAGGTAGAGAGATGGGCAGTACGCTATCGCAGTAAATGTAGTGACTTACCCAGCTGCTGGGATCAGGATACACGTAGAATGTATAATTATAGATATAGCGGTATAGAATAGAGTAGCGATAGTAGGTTAGTGTAGAGTAGCGGTGCCGGCCTCTCTGTCGGCCCCTTTATATACTGGGCCCTCCATCAGCGTTGGAGTCCGTTCATGACCATATTTGGTCAAGCTTCGCGAGCGCGGACGATGGCCTTCTCTGATTGGCCGAGCGTATGGGCGGTAATGTGACGCAAACGTGGTAAGTACCGGACATACGTTACAATACCGCCCGCCTTAGGAGAGGATTTTGCGTGACTAACAGGAAAAATCCGACTAGCTGCGTTAGGTCTACGAGTCCGCTACTGTCCAAGCTAAGACGGCATATAGAAAGAAGGAAGGGAAAGTCTTAAACGCTTTGTAACAATTGGTTAGGCGTCATAGTGTATAGGTTTTAAGTCCTTTATGTGCCAAAACCCAATAGAATTTCCAGACGCGTCCGACAACTCGTAAACGAGAGGCGACTTTTTATTAATCACTGTGCACTTCACGAATTTAGGGGCTAGTTTCTTACAGAAGGACTTATCCTTGTCGCTCTGATAAAAAGTCCTTTTCCACACAGTGTCTCCCACATTAAACTCAGCTGGTTTACGGTGTAAATTATACGTTTGGGAATTCCTAGCATGAGCTTGAATGAGGAGTGCCTGAACTTTGTCAAATATGCCTGATAAGTGACCTATGTTTTCTGCGTAATTGTCCCTAGGTATGTATACTATATCATCAGCGTCCGTGTCGACATAGTGTGAGCCGCATGGAACTAATTCACGTCCACAGACTAAAAAACTAGGTGTATAGTCCGTGACTTCATTAACTGCAGTATTTAATGCAAACTGCACCTTAGGTAGGAGAGTGGTCCATAATCTCTGGTCATTTCCTACAAACGCCGCTAAGGTAGAACCAATGATTTTGTTATAGCGTTCGACCGTATTCACATGTGGGGAATATTTAGGAGTATAATGAAGATTAGGGATTTTGTACTTGCGCAACATAGCTTTTAAAGTAGCACTTATAAACTGTTTACCATTGTCCAGTATAATTGTAGATGGTATACCATGAACTAAAAATATTTTTTCTTCCAAAATATTAGTTATTATTTCAGCAGTTGCGCGCCTGATAGGAAAAAGTAGACAGTATTTACTAAAACAACAAGTAACAACAAAGATGTAGGTGTTTTGTTTTCTTGTGACGGGTAATGGCCCCACCAAATCTACACTAATGGTTTGGAAGGGTCGTGAACACACTTTGGGTCGTCCCATGGTTCCCAATGGTGCATGGTTCTGATGTTTGTGCGCGATACAAGTGTCACAAGAATTTATGAACTTTACCAAGTCACGGCGCATTTTGGGCCAATAGTAACGCAGTGCTAAGCGCTTGTAAGTTTTAAATATACCAAAATGTCCCGAAGTGGGTTCGGCATGGTTCTCTAATATGGCATTATTTCGATCAGAAGAAGGTAGTACTTCTTTCCATTCGAACTCCTTACGTAGCATACACCTAGATTTTATCAAACGATACAATTTATTATTTTTAATAGAATAGTCTGGATAGTCATTAGGCGAAGATAAACAACCATTGTAGGTGGCTGAATACCATTGATCAGTGTCAACATTAGGGTCATTCACATTATTATTATACTCGTTAATTATATTTACAGGTAGGGATAGTGATAATGCATCGGCTATAATATTATCTGCGCCGCGCCGATGCTTTATTTCGAAGTTAAAGGCTGACAGACGAACCGACCACCGAGCTAATCTACCAGTCGGGTTGCTCAAGTTTAGGAACCATTTCAGTGCAGAATGGTCAGTATACACAACAAACTTTAACCCGTTATCTAAATAACAGCGCCAATATTCGAGGGCTGTTAGAACTGCTAATGTCTCCCGTTCTGTTATACTGTAGTTTTGTTCCTGTGCATTTAGTGACCTACTCATGTAAGCGATTGGTAGTTCCACGCCATCTATTTCTTGTGTAAGCAACACACCGATGCCACTCGCACTCGCATCTGTGTGAACTTGAAAAGGTTTCTCGTAATCGGGACACGATAATATTGGTGCGGAGCTTAACAATTGTTTTAGTTTACAAAACGAGTCATCAGCTTCCACCGACCACTGAAATGGTACGGCTTTATTACCGGTAGAGGTAAGTTTGTTCAAAGGACCGGCAATAGTACTAAAATTAGGTATAAATCACCGATACCACGATGCAATGCCTAAGAACCTTTTGACTTCTTTTTTATTCTTAGGCGTAGCATATTGAAGAATAGCTTTCACCTTACATGGGTCTACTTGGAATCCTTTAGAATTTACTACGTAGCCCAAGTACTTCAATTCATCACGGAAGAATTTAGATTTTTCTAAGTTAATGGTAAGGTTGGCCGATTTTAATTTTTCGTATACTTTATTTAATAGTGACACATGAGCATTAAAAGATGGCGATATAAGCACGATATCATCTAAAAAAACGAATACAGAGTTTTCGAACTCAGGACTGTTCGTAAACAAGTGATCCACCAAACGCTGTTGTGTCGCAGGCGCATTCGTTAAACCAAACGGCATAGTCACAAATCTAAATGTTCCTCTAGTAGGCACATAGAACGCAGTCTTATCACGATCACATTCGCGAAGAGGCGTCTGCCAAAAGGACTTAGATAAGTCTATACTACTTAGATATCTAGCGTTTCTAAGGTTGTCTAAAATTTCAGATACGTAAGGTAGTTTGTACGCGTCTTTTTTAGTAATAGAATTAAGTTTCCGACTATCTAAACAAAACCTTACTTTACCGTCCTTCTTAGACGTTAGTAAAATTGGTGACGACCACGGACTTTCGAATTTTTCTACCACTCCCAATGCAAGCATTTCGTCTAATTCGTCAATAATTATTTTTAATTTCGCCGGCGGTAACCTATAATATCTTTGGCGTATCGGCGCAGAATCGCCAGTGTCTATTGCATGTTCTATTAAGTGAGTTCGTCCTAAACCGGTTTTTTCAGTAGAAATCGACTCGTATTGCTTTATAATTAACTTAGCCGTTCTTTGTTGTGACTCAGTCAACTCACTAAAAGATTGCAATACGTTCGTGTTACTTAGCTTATTTTCACTTAACACACTACACGGCAATATTTTAGACATGCATACGGATGCGATATGGTTAGGCAGTAATTTAAATACTTTCCAGAAATCGATGCCTAAAATGAAATGACTTGTAACTTCTGGAATAATATAAGATTTCAATAAGTGGGTTTGATTATTAAAAGTAGTGGGTAAGTTGATAAAACCGCGCGGCAACAATATATTTCCACCCGCGGACCGAATAGAATTAGTGTTGTGACACTGCTGTATTTCTAACCCGGTTTTAGTCATTACGTCCATATGGGAGTTGTTACCTAAAATTGTAATAGCTGAACCGGAATCGAGCAATCCACAAATAGGTAAACTGTTAATCGTTACGTTAACATAGGGCCGTAGGTAATTTTTAGGATCCAGGATCGAGGCGACGGAATAACTAGAGAAATACACTTTAAGAGTGTTTAGCCAATTTCTCCAATCATCTTTGTCAAAATTGGTTGAATAGGTTGTAGAACCTAATTTAGGCTTTGACACGCCCCGACCCTGACCAACAAGTTTTTTGGTTTCGTAGATTTACAGTTTGGGCAGTTAGGGAATGTCACATCCCTACGACCGCACTTGAAGCAAATTGCAAACCGATCGCGTTTGCACTCATTCAAACTGTGATCATTGATACGGGAGCGCGGGCAGTACTTGGACGTGACTAGAGCGACAGAGCTAGGTTTAGACTTAGGATTGCTAGGTTCGTTGTTCTCAGTGTATTCGGGTTTTCCGGGCGTACCCTCTATAGTGGCAACGCGCAACGGGATAATTATTGAAAGAATTATTACGCGCTCGGTTTGTGACTGTAAGCTAGGTCTGGTGCCAACGTGTCGTTACTATAATACGGTTCGCGGAATTGAGAGTTCAAACATTTCATCCGTTCGTGGTTTAAACATAACGTCTGCAGTGTTGCTATACTGTCTATTGAAGATATTGACGGAGCTAGCACTAGCGAGTAGCATGGACGTATGTTATGCAATTGAATGTCTAACTTTTCGCGTTCGGACAATCGCTTTGACGGTGACAGCCTAGCGAACAGCTGATTCATTATCGAGAGATAAATTATTATAGTTTCGGTAGCACCTTGAGTACGTCGGCGGATTTAATTTAATAACCGGTAGTCGTAATCGTACGGTGTGAAATCGTCTATTAATTTAGTGGTGAGTTCTTCCCATGTAGTGAAATATTCTTTTAGGCCGCGGTACCAGTGAAGTGCGTTACCGGTGAATTTTTCGGAGGCATACGATAAAATTTTAGTAGAAGGTAGATTACGCGCGGTTTGGAATTCAGTTACGCGTTGTAGGAACGCTCGGACGCATCCCGTGCCGTCGTATTTTAGCTTGGACAGTTCGCTAACTTTCAAATGCTCGCAATGCAATACTGGGGCTAACACCGCCTGCGTCGAGGTAAACGGCGCAGGTTGGACCTCAGCCACAGCATCAGCTGAGCGAACACCTGATTGCTCAATGGCGGACAGCTCCGCCGAGAGCTTTTCGAACCGGCTGCACAATTCGGTAATACGTTTTGAATACGCCGTAGGACGTTCCATCCTACGGAGTCTATGGAAAATGTGGTTGTGCAGTGCGGTAGACCTCCTAGCTAGGTTCACGTCGTAAGAAATGGATAAAGAATCCACTCGCTTGGCCAGCTCAGAGACGGCCTCGCTAGCGCCCTCGAAGTCCACCGTGATGGCTAGGCCCGACTCCAAAATGTCATCATTTGGAATGGCTTCCAGTAATTTAGGGAGCTGCTTCCGCAGACCTAGGACAGAGGTAATAACTTTATTCAATAAATAATAACTTTATTCAATAAAATAAACATCACATGTTACATAAGAAAAATATTACAGTAAAAATAATTAAATTAAATTTTATAATTCAGTATAATGTATGCGATAAGTGCCTTTGTTAAATTGTGGTACATTGATGCGTACTTACTTTATTTATTACGGTAATACATTATATTTGGTAAATATAGCTATTTTAATGTTTACCTGAACTAGGCTTTAACACCTGTGTTTCAGGAAAAAAATCTTAAATAATAATAATAAAGGGCTATATTTTAACATAATAATAATCATGAACTGCCAATATGTAATAGAAAGTAGACTTAATATTATGATTTGTTGTAACTTAGCGTAGGTACTTACACACTATTTAATTACAGTAAGCAAATTCTCTGTATCAGAGTAGGTCATTGTCATTAGGTATTTTGTTACAACAAGATGACACTGCTTATAACTTATGCTATATAAATCTAAGGTTTTATTTAATTTATTATATAGGAAAGGTCCGAGGAAAGCAAAGAATCTATTTACATAAACATGTTTACCTATAGGTTTGGTGCAGAATAGATCTTTCCGTCTTTTGCCTGATGGGATTGGTGTATAAGGAAGAAGGGTGTGTTGTTTTAGGATGGTGCGTAGAATAAATAATTGGCGCACAGTTAGAACACCGGTGGACTGATATAACTCGTAAGTGGGAAAAATGAAAGGGCGAAGGGTTGCTACCTTTAAGATAGCTCTTTGAGCCCGTTCTAAAGGCAGTAGGATCGTTTTAGCTGCCCCTCCCCATGCGGTTATACAATATGAGATGATGGATTTACATAGTGCAGTGTAAACCTCTCTTAACAATTTTAAGTTTACAACATCGCGTATATTTTTAAATATGGAAATTAGTTTCCGCACTCTTTTACACAATAATTCGATATGTTTGCGGAAGTTCAGATTAGTGTCAAGCGTAATTCCTAGATATTTAATATAATCAGTTTTTTCTAAAGTAGGGCAAGCGCATGCAGTGTCAGCATGTGAGTGAAGCTTGTTGTGAGCCACTAAACTGTTAGATGAGATGTGTCTGCTATTGTTTTTCATTGTAAAATGAATGTACTTTGTTTTATGTGCATTTAGGGTCAACAAATTTTTAAATAGCCAAGTGTTTACGGTGTTGAAGCCAAGTTGAGCCAGTTCATATACCTCATCGAGCCACTTTGCAGTAAAAATAAGTGCTGTATCGTCTGCATATGACATAATGACACCATTTTGAAGTTTTAGGTTGCAAAGGTCGTTTATATATATCAAGAACAGGGTAGCTCCTAATATACTTCCTTGGGGTACACCAAATGTAGTGTTAGGGACATCGTTACTTATGTTGTTGCCTATTCTTACACATTGATACCTGTCAGAGAGGTAATCAGTGAACAGTGCTAACTGTTTACCTCTTATACCGACAGATTCAAGTTTCTTAAGCAGTATAGAAGACGACACAGAGTCAAAAGCTTTAGCAAGGTCTAGAAATATCCCAATAGCATGCTGTCCACTATCTAAATTAGTTGTAATGTGGTCAGTGAGTTGCTCAACTGCCTGGCTTGTTGACCTGTGAGGCCGAAAACCAAATTGCCTGTCTGAAAGAATGTTGTTGGTTTCAAGATATTTTATTAGTCGATTGTTTATTATTTTCTCTAATATCTTAGATAGCACTGGTAATATAGAAATGGGGCGATAATTATTAACACAGCTCTTGTCGCCTGCTTTGTGGATAGGTATCACAATAGCCTTTTTTAAGCATTTTGGAAATATTCCTTCAGACATAAAAATTTGGAATAAGTGTGTTAGTGGCGGTGCAAGAATGTGCTTAAACCTTTTAATTATGTTTGTGGGGATGTTATCCCATCCCAGCGCAGAAGTATCTTTTAACCCAGTAATGACTTGAATAACTTCGTCTATATCGGTATCCAGCATAACAAAAGATTTAAGCCTGGAAATGGGTGAGGTATTCGAAGCATAGTTAGTAGATGAATGATCGGAAAAAGAGATTCTGTCTGCTAGATTTTTGCCAACGTCGGAAAAGAATGTGTTGATTTCATCTAGTGCTGCTGTAGGATTTGATCGGTTTTTGAGCAAATCCAAGGGTTGTTCAAATGATTTTGCAGTAAATGATCGTTTTTTTAAGAATTTCCACACTAGTTTAGTGTTGATACCTGCTTTATTCAACTGAGATGTATCGTACTTGACCTTTAGTTTTTTAAGAAGTTTATTGCAAAAGTTTCTATATCTCTTATATGTTATAGCTAGAATCTCATTTTCAGGTGCCTTTTTAGCTTTCATGTGTAAATTATCTCTGTGTCTAATACAGCGGAGAAGACCCGGAGTAATCCATGGCTTTATATTCATATATTTTCGCGACAATGTTACTGTGTATGTGTTTTTGCTAATTGCGTACTGTATGGAAGCTATGACGTAAGATATTGATTCGTTAACGTCGGCACAAAAGTAAACTGGGGCAAAATTTGTATTACGAATGCTTTTTTCAAGGCCTGCCATGTTTACTTTTGTATAGCTAGGTACGCAATTAAGTTTTCCACATGATAATTTTAGTGTTAGTAATATGGCTTGGTGGTCTGTGATAGTTGAGTTAGTAACTAAAGTGGTAGAGGGCTATTTAGTTTTAATAATGAAATGATCCAGGCATGATCCACTTTCATGTGTAGGGAAGGTGTGCGCCGGCAGAAGACCATGGAAAGCACAAATATTTAGATAGTCTTGTCCTTGAAGGTTACATTTTCCGGACAGAATATTTATGTTTATGTCACCCGTAATTACAATATTCTTATATGCTGATAACTTACTTAATTCTAAATGGAGAGATCGCAAAAATGTGTCAGTACTTTGTGAAGGAGGTCTGTACACTCCTAAAATAGCAGTGTCTGAATTAATTGTAATAAGTAGACAATTACAGTCCTGGATTTGTGGCTTTGCAACAATTACATTTAAGTGTTTTTTTGTATAGACCACTACACCATCATTTTGGTTAATTATGTTCTCAGTTGAGTGTAAGTTATAGCCATCTAAAGATGGTAAGCAGAACGCCCGCTTAGACAGCCAGCATTCGGTTAGAACAATTACGTCACAGTTTATATTAATGGTCTGTAGGAGTAATTCTAGGGCGTCTATATTCTTATAAATACTTCGGATGTTCTGTGTCATTATAACTAAGTTTTTATCAGACGCGGGTAGTAGACTTTTGCATTCCTCTATTTTACAAGTCATACTATTTGATACACAGTAATTATCTAGATCAATAAGTACTTGATTGTCCATAGTTATAATAAAATACCTTATAAATAAGTAAGAAAATATAAACTAGTTTTAAGTGCCTATTAATAAACTTTAACAGTGACGCTCTTAGGCGCCCTCATAGTCTATGCTATTAATATAATTGTCCTCTGCATATTTACGTGCCGGGCAACCTATTTCTCCCGTTTGGTGATCACATTTCCTCTTGAAGCGTTTACAAGTAGCACTCTTAGGAGGTGAAGTTTTGCTGTTACATTCCTTAAAAGAGTGGCCAAGCTCTCCACAATGATGACATGTGGGACTAGTTTCACGGCAATATTTGGCTGCGTGACCAAACTGTTGGCAATTAAAGCACCTAGTCACAAAGGTGAAGTCTTTAACCGGGCATGACGTCCAATTAATATAAATACGACCTTGGTTAATGAGACATTTTCTGATGTTAGCGGCTACTTCTAGGACATAGGTACAGGTGGGCATATTTTTCTTACCGGCTTTGTGGCTCAATTTCACAGCTTTCATAAAGGACTCACGTGTAGAGTTCGGGAACTTGTCGGCTATGTTTTGCTCGTAAATGCACTCAAATACTTCTTTTTCCGTTAGAGTATCGGGAACTCCAACTACAGCTATTCTAGGGCGGCGTTTAGTAGGTTCTTCGACGGTCAAGCCAGACGAGACAAGTTTCTCTGACTTTCTGAGCTTTTCGATGTCTCCTTTTGACTCCGTGCTAATTATAACGCCCCCATTCCTCACTTTTCTCACAGCACGAACATGTAATTTCATCTCTTCAGGAGATATAATTTTTTGGACAAGGGACTTCGTTTCGTCACTACTTTTGTTCTTGTCGTTAGGGTAGATGGCAAGAGAGCTCAAATTGTTTGGGCGGACAAAATTGTTTGTGATTTTTTTCACCATGTCAGCAAAGGAGTGGTGTTCGGCTGGTTTCAGCTTTTCTTCTACAGCCTCTTTGAACTGCTGCAAAGAACTCGTCAGGTCTTGCTTTTCCTGAGGTAGCCGGCTCCTCACCTCTAATCGCAACCTCATAGGCTAACTCGCTTTTATTTAAAAGAAAGTATTTTATGGGGTGTGAGCCCATTGTGTATGAAAGAGTACCGCGTAAGTATAACACTACACACTACACTTAGTGCGCAAGCGTTCTGCCCTTACAAATGGCCTACTTTACGATTAGGCGTAAAAGTTCAACCGTTAGGACTAATTAGAAAAACGTTAGATTCATATTTGCGAACTAGTACGTAGTAGGTAGTTACACTAAAAGGTAGATAATTAGTATAACAATACGTACCGGTTCGCTGTAGCCGCACCTCCTCGCTTACAATGATGGAGACCTGCTAGAAGAGAACTCGAGCACGGAAAACAAGACAATAACCCACGTAGGCGCCACTGTAACGGGTTCTGGTATTAAAACGCAGAAAAGGTTCTAGATGCGTTTATTGCCGAGTATTGTCTCACTTCCCTTGCACGAGTTTGACCGACCAACAACACGACACTGGCCTGAACACTAAGGGCTGCAGTCTCCCACGCTGTTCCCTCCGGTGGTGTGCAGGGCAGGTTGCTTGAAGAGCTGCGCGTAGCGGCAGATCCTCGCAGGCCGTTGTTGGTTCAGCTGGCAGGCGCCGGCGGTCTGAGTGCGATGAGCAGGGCAGGCCAGACTCTTCGGCAGAGGTGACACCGAGGACGATGCAGGGAAGTGTAGCGGTCTAGGTGCGTAGCCGGAGTCTTAAGGTGAACCGGGAACCTGAAGGGAAACAGCATTAGGAAAGCCACAACCAATAGAGTCAGGCAGGCAGCGTCAGCCGGCCTCAGCTAGCAGGTAGAGAGATGGGCAGTACGCTATCGCAGTAAATGTAGTGACTTACCCAGCTGCTGGTATCAGGATACACGTAGAATGTATAATTATAGATATAGCGGTATAGAATAGAGTAGCGATAGTAGGTTAGTGTCGAGTAGCGGTGCCGGCCTCTCTGTCGGCCCCTTTATATACTGGGCCCTCCATCAGCGTTGGAGTCCGTTCATGACCATATTTGGTCAAGCTTCGCGAGCGCGGACGATGGCCTTCTCTGATTGGCCGAGCGTATGGGCGGTACTGTGACGCAAACGCGGTAAGTACCGGACATACGTTACACAGTGAAATACCATGTAGTCCTTACAAACATATTCACAGTATTCTTTTTAAAGTACGAAGAGCACAATTGCAATTACCATTGCATAAATTTGTACAATGCACAATTATATCGCACATATAAACTAAATTGTTGATTAAAGTAGGATTTATTTTTATAGAGGCGGCCCGCGCCCAGCAGTTGGAAAGTTTATACACAGGGCAAACGATGATATTTTCGTTTGTAAACAATATATGATTATACATTATTAATCCCGGCCTACAAGTATTACATGACAAGTCCGAATTGATAAAAAAAAACAAAAACAGCGCTCGCCTAAGATCTAGGACTTGAAGACAATGCTTTTACGATAATTCGCAAAATTTAACTCGTAAATTCTTACCACGACAACATCTAGGCCTCCATAATTCACTCTCATTGAGCGTAATTGAGATTCTTTGTCGTGGAGAAATGAGGTCATCTAAGAGAGAACTCTCATAAGCTATAAATGTCTCCAAACTTTACATTAATGAAATTATTTTAATATTAAAAAAATCCATCCATTAGTCAAACAAAGTCTGAATCGGGTCATAAATTAATCATGTTATTTACTTTAAATTCTAAAATAATATCGTTCATTATGAATAATGAACGATATTATTTTAGAATTTAAAGCTAAGCTCATTAAGTCTGAAGACTTAATGAGCTAAGTAGAATAAAAATGTCTGAAAGTAAGTCCACGTTGTTGAAAAGATAATAGAATCAATAAGTTTGAATTATCATCGTGGTTTAAGATTGGATTTTCTTCGTGGCCGAAACAATTTTTTTTATTACTCTCTAAAATATATTTGACATATAAAGTTCAGATCACCCAGCTCTTCTGATAAATAAAATAAACTCATTTATAATTTCCTAGATTTCTTAGTTTAACTGGCTATCATTGTAATAACATTAATGTTAATAATGCTGAAAATAGTAATGAATCATGTTTTGTAAAGGTTATGAAACAGCGGTTTGTAAATTCTCAATCTATATTTCTTAACCATAAGAGGCGCTAGAAATGTGCATCTGGCAAGATAGGGGAATTAAAACACCATTAATTATGTTGATGGGAACACAGCTCTCAGTGAATCCATCAAACGGACAAGAGTCATCTATTTCATTCGCAGATAGCATTTCATGAGGGAGCATAGGCTATTTAATTTTTTCTGTTCTGTAGGGTAACTTGTACTGTAGATTTATACGAATAGTAGGTAAATTTGTATCTATATTAATTTCCTGTTTGTCTTTACCCGATGTTGAAACTATTACAATTACAAACAAATTATAATTATTCATAAGGAGAGGGAATGGCTCTTTTATTGACAGAAATGCATCGACACCCTTATACATATTTAGCTCTTTGATTGGGTAACATGGACATTCACACCATCATAATCAGCATACATAACATGTATTTTCAAGCGAAATTTTATTATTTTTCGCAGTCTGTATAGTCCATAGAGTATAAACAGAATGCTACGAAGGCGACGCTATAAAAAAACTTTCCAGCGGTACTTTAGCGTTGTAAGCAGTCTCAAGTCCCTAAAGATCAATGTCCTTGAAAGTATTTATTGGTTAGGTAATGTTTTCTTTATAAATAAAGTAGGACAAATACTGTTCAGTACGAACACTGAAAGCTAAGTGAGAATTGGTGAAATGTTTGATAAATATTGTTCCATATTTGTATAATAAAGTCGTCTTTAATATAAAGTTCTTTCTTCTTATAAAGTTTTTAAACTTTAACATTGGGAATTTGAATTAGTCGTAAAGATGGGACATCGCTGTTGTAAAAACATTTAAAATTAAACATGCGATAGTGTCATGGGATACTTCTGTCTACGCCTTCAGAGTAAATATTGAGAGAAATAAGTTTATGTTCTTACTTTAAATTACAATATTATAAACGGGCTAATAAATCTATAACAAGTGCCATAACACGTGCGGCCATCGCTACCAAACAATCAAAATTCTAAAATGTTGGCATTGATATTACTTATCAGTTTATCTGTACTTGTGACAGCTCTCAAAGTTAAGAGGGGCAGGCGTAGCAATATATGCTAAGAATAATTCTATACGTACTAAGAAAAGGAAGAAGCTAAATAAGGAGTATAACGCCTTAACATGTACGCAACATTTACGACACTTCCTCATTAGACCGTTGCATTGGTGCTGTAATGCTACCGCATGCGAACCGGCGGTGTGTAAGCGACATGGATGATTATTTTCTCCATATAAAATTACTCTACACAAGACTGTGCGACTTCTCTCTTCGTACGTCAACGCCTTGCTTATAGACGTATTTTTGCGAACCGATTCTTTTGCTACGTGTATTGTGTTTGCATATTGCAACTCAAATTAAGCGCGCTTGTACACGTTAGTAAAATTTACCGTGTCTGCGGCAGACATGACAAATTCTTCGTGTACACGACAAGAATTTTGTCTGTTCTACACACGAAAACTTTCCAGTCTCCCGCAGACAAAACCAATCGGAACGTGTACACGGCCAAATTTTTTTCGTGCAGTCGTCAGTCGGGCGTAGGGCGCGCAAGTAATAACAAGTCTGATAATCATTTTTGTTTATTTATAAAAATGTTAACTACAAAGCAAAAAGGAATGATAATTGCATATTATTATTATAACAAAATGAAAATGGTGGTGATTCCGTCGTCCTCTTGAGACTTGTCTTTCTTAGGTTGCTCAAGACCTTCTCTTACCTCGCCGGCGCCGTTGACATCAGGGATGTCCTCCGTGTATTGGCACGGTAGTTGGGCTCTTTAGTCATCATTGCTGGGTTTCGAGAGTTTAGACACCCATGATGCGTACAGCTCTTTGTAGACTCTCAATTTTAGCGAGAATTTCGAACTTGAAGGTTACACCTTCCACAGTACAATGAAATCTCATACTTGTGGTTCTGCTGTTTACAATATTTATTTATACGTGGTGGAACCGAATGCTTTTGCTTCCAATTTGCCCAGAAAAAAAATTGTCATTAAATTATTTATTTATTTTACGCATAACGGTACCACAGAAATTTGGTTCCATTTGTTAATAACTTGTTAATAACAGAAATATTTTTAATGTATAATGGTGTCAAGTATCAGTGGATCTGTTTTGTTTAAAATGACATGGAATTAATATGGTTTATTTGTTTAAAGAATCGAGTCCCATGGTGCTGTGGTTCGGTTTTGCAATATATATAATGTGTGTTTTTGCTGTTGGTTCCTTTCTGCTTTTTGTATAACTTGTTTCCAAGGAAAAAATCATGTGGATCGTTTTTGAATAAGAAAATAAACCACTTTTAAATTAGTATTCTTCAAAAAAAGCAAAAATCTAAAGAACATTGACCAAATCGGACCTGAGCGTGTACACATATGTTATATGTATGAAAAACATTGTAATTTTTCAAAGTTATATAAACAGTTAAAAATATCTCATAAAAAAGCCAAGAAATAAAGATATAATTTTTTTTATCATCGTACATTTTGTTGCAATCAGAATGTACCTGAATAACGTTTCATTTCGTATAAATTATTTTATCGATTATACTTAAATACATTATTTTCATTTTTAACAGTTAAGTAGCGGTAAAATATTTCACGTAATAAGTAGATACCACAATAACTCAAAATCTTTCTCTTTCTCAAAAACTCATGATTTTGGTTTGGAGCCAAATCAGTGAGTCGTAATATTCGTAGCAAGTTACAATATTTGTTAATCAATTTCAAATTATTTCATAGATTGTCTACTTTGCGTAATTGCAAACACAATATTATCAGCTCCCTTAAAAAATATTACGAGGGAATCCGTATTTTTTATTATCGTGATATAGCCTGCCAAATTAGTTAATTGAATATGAACGAGAGGTAACAACACACTAATTGGAGTCGTTTTAATATTGCTATCATCATCATCAGCCTTTAATAGTCCACTGCTGGACTAGGCCTCTCTTTTGAAAGGAGGAATTGGCCTACTATACCACGCTGGCCAAACGGGTTGGTATAGGGTTTGTATCAAGTTTTCCTTCTCTTACAGTGCTGTTCTCTGTATAATATACTTCCTCTGTCGGCTCTTACGACACCCATGGGATGATATGGGGTGGTGACATTCCGTATTCTTCATCCGTCACCACACGGACAAATATTGCTATAACGTGAAATAAAATAAATGGATGCTCGTTTGACATGTTCGCATTTAAAACGAACATCCTTTGCCTCCCTCACATTGGGCGTGCATGTTCTTTGAGCGGGCGCCCGGCGTTTTGCCTGACGTGCGCTCGGCGTTCAATCTGTGTACAAAGTGAATGCCGGGCACACACCGAACGCACGCCGAACTCATACACCACGAACTTGCATGCCCACCAAATTAGGAAGTGAGGAAGGCCTATAGGATTTTGATCATTTAAGAACTCTTCTATCTCTGAAATTTTCATGGTGTAAAAAAAACATATTATTTTAAATCATCCCAAATCTAAAAATCCCACAAAACGTATCCATTTCCGCAAAAGTGCCATCCAATCACATACATACTGAATAGTGATGAGCAACTCATCTTTTAAAACCAAAGCGTAATAGCATTCAGATTTACTTACGGCACCACACCCTCGACGTCGAAATAAGTGAAATGTAAATTGAGTTTCTCGTTTTCATTCCCGTAGAAGAAGTAATTGCACTCTGTGTCCCTTGGATAGAGGCCGGGGAAGTTAGGTGACGTCATTGAACCTCACTCTTTCACTGCTATTAAATTAGAAGGCACATGGAAATTCTAAAAGTTGTCGCCCCGTAGCGATTCCGTAATCTGAAAGCAAAGTTTTTATGATTGTTTTTTCTTTGTGTTTATGCTATTGGGCCATTCGCGGCACAAATGTTTTTTTAAATTTAAAGTAGGATAAAAGTGAGATTTCCAATACTGTAGCCTGAAATTAAATACTTATAAAACAAAATAAATTGGCTTTGCCTTGTTGTTCACAAGCGTAGCTCATACTCAACTTTAAACCCAAAATAATAATAAAATAAAATAAGCTCATAATCAGATAGAGCTATCGATTTAAAACTTGGGTGTGTGATAAAAATCACTACAAATTTAAAGGTCATTGGGCAAATAGTATGGGAGAAAAACCCACGGCGGACAGACTTGAAATTGTGAGTATATATCAGTAAATATCTCTAGTTAAGCATGGTAAGGGTCGCTTTCTTGTGAGTTGTGGGAATTAAAAAAAAACATATTTTTAACATTATTTGTCTATTGTGATTTTATCTAAAAATACCGCAAACATTTTGATTTCTTGTTGGTGTCTAGCCGAGGATAAAAAATAAATTATACTGGCACTATGCGCGCAACTGCATACGGTACGGAGGCCATGTATACACGAGCAGTAATAATCTTTAACTGTTTGTCTTCATAGTCTCGCCTGGTTTATCAAAATATCTTCGTACGTAGTATTTTCGCGCTCTGACATAACGACCGGTTGGCGCAGCGGGAGTGTACGCGACTGCCACCCTGATGGTCGCGGGTTCGATTCCCGCTCAAGTCAAACATATGTGTGCATGAACATGGATGTTTGTCATGGTCTGGGTGTTTCTATGTATAATATGTATGTATCTACAAAAACAAAGTATATAAGTATGTTTATCCATTATCTAGTACCCATAGTACAAGACTATATGGTGATGTGTGTATGTGGTAGAATATTATTAGAATTAGAATATTAGAATATTTTATTGGTTGTTTAAGGCAGCGATAGCCTAGTGGAGATACCAACGGACTGCCATGCTGAGGGTTTCGAATCCACGGCGCACACCACTGACTTTCGAAGTTAAGTGTGTATTATATTGTTACCCCGTGATAGCTTACCCCGTGCCTCGGAGAGCACGTTAAACCGTCGGTCCAGGCTGTCATGAAGATCTTTGACAGTCGTTACGGGGAATCAGTACTCTAAAAATAACAGATACTGGTCCAAACCATGGAATATCGCTATGCCTTTGGGTTGCGGAGGTCAGACGACAGTCGCTCGGTGGAAAAGTTGATATTCTGTCATAGCTTGTTAGACCAGTAAGCGGCCCTCGGGCTCCAAGATGTGTAAGTCTTGGATGCAACTAGGATAACGCTAGGGTGATGATGATGATCAATATTTTATTGTTTATAAAATCTTAGTCTCATATGCCCATGACAGTAGGACTTGTCCAATCTTTGATCATAATAAAATTATCAGTTCTTCGTATGGCAACTGTGGGAAATCTCTAAAATCTGGTTTGTTTCCATCTAATGGCATGAATGATCACTCGGTAGGCACATGCATGCACTCGACAGACCCGATTTGTAGCTATTTTTAACAGTACCACAATTTATATTACTTAAATAGAGTATGATATTTTTGCTTTTTTTATAAATATATTTCTAGCTCAAACTTTGTGAGGCGTCTAATTGTCTTAACTGCATAAGCTGCTGTTAACTGAGTTTGCCCGAAAGCCTTTCTATATGTGGACCCCATTGTAGTTTGGTGTCCAGCATAATACCTAAAAACATGGTTGTCTCGACGGGCTCAATCCTAGATTCATTAAGTTGTACATATGTTTAACATTGGGCATTGAAAATTTTAAAAGTTTAGTTTTCTTATTATTAAGTAATAGATTATTAACATTAAACCAATTGACAACTTTAGAGAGTGCATTGTTTACTTCGTCAAAGTTACTCTGTCGTAGTTTAATGTTAAAAATCAAAGAGGTATTATCAGCGAAAACTACAATCTCGTGATTATTCTTAACGTAGTAAGGTAAATCGTTAATATATATCAAGAATAGAAATGGTCCGAGAATTGAACCCTGCGGGACACCCATTTTCAAAGCAGAACCTGGAGATTTCTTACCATTAACCTCGACCTTCTGGATTCTGTTGCCCAAATAAGAAGTCAGGAGATCGAGAGCTTTATTTCTAATGCCGTAATAATATAGTTTCCTGATAAGAGTATCATGATGAACACAATCAAAGGCTTTAGACAAGTCGCAAAATATATCTAACGCATCTTCCGACTTCTCCCAAGCTGCAAAAATACTTTTCAGTAACTCAACTGCTGCGTCAGTAGTTGAACAACCCCTCGTAAATCCGAACTGTTTCTTGTGAAGAAGATTATGTCTATTGAAATGACTTAGTAGCTGAATAAGAATTAGTTTCTCAAAAATTTTGCTAAGTGTTGGCAATACAGAAATAGGTCGAAAATTTGAGGGGTCTGATGTGTCACCAGATTTAAATAAAGGTGTTATTTTGCTATACATCATTAAATCAGGAAACGTTCCAGAAGTGACACAACCATTGAACACTGTTGCAAGATGTGGAGCAATTAATGTAATAATAGATGAAACAGTCTTTAAATAACTAAGTAGCTGAATAAGAATTAGTTTCTCAAAAATTTTGCTAAGTGTTGGCAATACAGAAATAGGTCGAAAATTTGAGGGTCTGATGTGTCACCAGATTTAAATAAAGGTGTTATTTTGCTATACTTCATTAAATCAGGAAATGTTCCCGAAGTGACACAACCATTGAACACTGTTGCAAGATGTGGAGCAATTAATGCAATAATAGACGAAACAGTCTTTAAATAACTAAGTAGCTGAATAAGAATTAGTTTCTCAAAAATTTTGCTAAGTGTTGGCAATACAGAAATAGGTCGAAAATTTGAGGGTCTGATGTGTCACCAGATTTAAATAAAGGTGTTATTTTGCTATACTTCATTAAATCAGGAAATGTTCCCGAAGTGACACAACCATTGAACACTGTTGCAAGATGTGGAGCAATTAATGCAATAATAGACGAAACACTCTTTACTGACAATCCCCACAGATCCTTTGTCTTTTGCATATTAATAGTTTTAAATTATTTAAGAACATCATCTGTAGTAACAGCAACAAATTCAAAGGCCGTAACACATTCCGGCACGCAGTCTTTAAGCAGCATTTCAGCAGACATGGAAGACTATTTGAGTGACGCTGTAGTTACAATGGGTATATTAGCAAAAATCTTTTCAAATTCCGTCGCTACTTCCAAGTCCTCTGCAATACTCACATTATTGATATTTAGTAGGTAGTCGCGACTGCGTATTTTGGCTCTACCAGTTTCGCTATTGATCACATTCCAAGTTGCTTTTATGGTATTTTCAAAAAAAAATAGAAAGCGTTTTTTTTTTCAAATAAATTGATTTTGCAGCATAACAAGCTTGTCTAAATGTTTTTGAGTATTTTTTTACATAATTAATAAAGGCTGGACTATTATTAAAAGTTTTTTCATTATAAAGTTCATATAACCTAATCCGACTTTTATGAATGCCTTCAGTTGCCCAATCACTAAACATCAGACGGTCAGTTACATTTAATTGTTTAGGTTTAAATACAGTAGAAAATTCATCATTAATCAATTTAAATAATGAATTATATAACTGATCAGGATTGTCATGAATAGGCAACCAACGCATTTTATTTGATAGATTATTTTTAAAAAGGTTTTAAATCGGTTTTCATTTAAAGGTATAAAATTAATAATTTTACTCTGAATCTTAGGGCTTTTTCACAACAGACTAACTGCCCACAGTGATCAGACTGTAACATATTAATTAAGGATTTTTGTAAAGGCTTAGCGTTAGTAAATATATTATCAATACAGGTAGCACTTGTGGCAGTCACTCTAGTTGGTTCTAAAAAAGTATGACTTAAATTGTAAGATTTAAATAGATTTAAGAAATCAATTGAAAAATAACATTTCTCTAAAATGTTAATGTTGAAGTCACCACAAATAGCAACCGTTTTATGGCAATTATTAACTTTGCTTAGGGCATCCTCCATAATTACTAGAAAACTTTCAAAATGTGCACATGGAGGCTTGTATACACTCATAACAATGAACTGATCAAATTCGACACAATATATCTTTATAACTTGCTCAACAGAGAGGCTCGCAATATCAGACCTTTCTTTAAATTTTAAAAGTTTATGTATTATAATTAACGAGCCTCCTCGAATAAATTTTTCTCTGCTGAATGAGCTTGCAACCTGGTAGTTCTTGAAATTGAACATGAACAGGTGGCTTTTTAGCCAATGTTCTCACAGTAAATATCAATATTGTTACAGTTCATGAACAATTCCAACTCTAACTCCTTACCCTTCAACCCTTGTATATTTTGATGCACCAGGTTAATACAATTTTTTAAATTATTTTTTGTACAATGTGTGGTTGATGAAAGTGTGTTTTTATTACTTATATTTAAATTTATCAATGTCTTGTCTATGTTATTGACAGAGATTATTATATTATAATCGATCCAGCGATGAGTAACAGCTTCATAAATGATAGCACCTTCTTCTCACATCACAATACAAAGACAAACACCAACAATTTAGTAATGTTTAGTGATGAGATAGGTAGGAACATGAGCCAATTGTTGAGACAAAGGACAGGTCAAACCGTTACCAACTTTTGTATGCCTGGAGCAAGTTTTTCACATATTTTACAAAACATCTTCAGTAGAACATACTGTCCTAATTCAACAATAATCATATTTATTGGGAGAAGGGGTAATGCAAATCTTAATACTATTAAAAGGTATTTCGACCAATTATTACACCTAAAAGTTACAAAAATTATTTTACTTGCATTTCCCAACAGTAAGTTGTTGCCACAGGCCAAAAATGAATATATATATAAATTAAATTGTAAATTAAATACATTGACATTATACAATGATTTTATTGACTTTATTGACTCTAATGCTTTCATTAGAAGTTTTTATTTGACATGTGATAGTTGCTATCTATCTCAATATATTCAAAGACAAATAGCATCATCGCTAGCATATTATATTAATAACAAAGCCAAAAATTTGGCTAATAACACTGCTTTTATCCGCTTGACCGCGCACAAGTGACTATTTTCCCTTTTTGGTTACAGCGCTATACTCGGTCTGAATTTACTGTTTCTTTCTATCTCGTAATGTTTTAAATTATTTTTCTCTGTTTTATTCAAATCATGAACATTTCTTCATGCTAAAAATACGAAGCGAGTCTTAAAATCTTTAACCCGGAACGAAAAAATAATGTCAAATGCCACTCTTTATTTCGCGCGCTCCGTGATTACGTGCTTATCGTATGCGTGTAATTAAATATTTTTATACTATGATACATGTTTTTTTTTTATTTAATTCGGTGTAGATAGAATTCCCCTATAGTTAAAACTTATAAAATATGTATGTCATCGATTTACTTTTTAAAATAATCCTGTTTAAAATACACAAAGTGTTTTTTTCAACGATAGTCAATGTTCGCTGCTAAGTATAATAAATTAGAAAGTAAATATCAACAAAGCATTCATACGACTTGAAAGAGTCATTAATAAGGTTGAAGAAAAACATCACTTCAACTTACTCATATTACCGACTTATCAACAATAAATGTTTATGTTAGCGCGCCCATCAAGCGGTCAAGTGAATTCGGCGAATTGGCGCTAGCGGTCAAGCGGTTATTGAGCAGTCTAACTTGACATTGAATATAAGCTTGGAATCCGTTCCAAATCCTTTAAATTAAGTTATGAGTCAATAGAGTCAATCTCTGACAATAACATAGACAAGACATTGATAAATTTAAATATAAGTAATAAAAACACACTTTCATCAACCACACATTGTACAAAAAATAATTTAAAAAATTGTATTAACCTGGTGCATCAAAATATACAAGGGTTGATGAGTAAGGAGTTAGAGTTGGAATTGTTCATGAACTGTAACAATATTGATATTTACTGTAAGAACATTGGCTAAAAAGCCACCTGTTCATTTTCAATTTCAACAACTACCAGGTTGCAAGCTCATTCAGCAGAGAAAAATTTATTCGAGGAGGCTCGTTAATTATAATAAATAAACTTTTAAAATTTAAAGAAAGGTCTGATATTGTGAGCCTCTCTGTTGAGCGAGTTATAGAGATATATTGTGTCGAATTTGATCAGTTCATTGTTATGAGTGTATACAACCCTCCATGTGCACATTTTGAAAGTTTTCTAGTAATTATGGAGGATGCCCTAAGCAAAGTTAATAATTGCCATAAAACGGTTGCTATTTGTGGTGACTTCAACATTAACATTTTAGAGAAATGTTATTTTTCAATTGATTTCTTAAATCTATTTAAATCTTACAATTTAAGTCATACTTTTTTAGAACCAACTAGAGTGACTGCCACAAGTGCTACCTGTATTGATAATATATTTACTAACACTAAGCCTTTACAAAAATCCTTAATTAATATGTTACAGTCTGATCACTGTGGGCAGTTAGTCTGTTGTCCAAGAAAAAGCCCTAAGATTCAGAGTAAAATTATTAATTTTATACCTTTAAATGAAAACCGATTAGAACTTTTTTTAAATAATCTATCAAATATAATGCGTTGGTTGCCTATTCATGACCATCCGGATCAGTTATATAAATCATTATTTAAATTGATTAATGATTAATTTTCTACTGTATTTAAACCTAAACAATTAAATGTAACTGACCGTCTGATGTTTAGTGATTGGGCAACTGAAGGCATTCATAAAAGTCGGATTAGGTTATATGAACTTTATAATGAAAAAACTTTTAATAATAGTCCAGCCTTTATTAATTATGTAAAAAAATACTCAAAAACATTTAGACAAGCTTGTTATGCTGCAAAATCAATTTATTTGAAAAAAAAAAAACGCTTTCTATTTTTTTTTAAAAATACCATAAAAGCAACTTGGAATGTGATCAATAGCGAAACTGGTAGAGCCAAAATACGCAGTCGTGACTACCTACTAAATATCAATAATGTGAGTATTGCAGAGGACTTGGAAGTAGCGACGGAATTTGAAAAGTTTTTTGCTAATATACCCATTGTAACTACAGCGTCACTCAAATCGTCTTCCATGTCTGCTGAAATGCTGCTTAAAGACTGCGTGCCGGAATGTGTTACGGCCTTTGAATTTGTTGCTGTTACTACAGATGATGTTCTTAAATAATTTAAAACTATTAATATGCAAAAGACAAAGGATCTGTGGGGATTGTCAGTAAAGAGTGTTTCGACTATTATTGCATTAATTGCTCCACATCTTGCAACAGTGTTCAATGGTTGTGTCACTTCTGGAACATTTCCTGATTTAATGAAGTATAGCAAAATAACACCTTTATTTAAATCTGGTGACACATCAGACCCTCAAATTTTCGACCTATTTCTGTATTGCCAACACTTAGCAAAATTTTGGAGAAACTAATTCTTATTCAGCTACTTAGTTATTTAAAGACTGTTTCGTCTATTATTACATTAATTGCTCCACATCTTGCAACAGTGTTCAATGGTTGTGTCACTTCTGGAACATTTCGTGATTTAATGATGTATAGCAAAATAACACCTTTATTTAAATCTGGTGACACATCAGACCCCTCAAATTTTCGACCTATTTCTGTATTGCCAACACTTAGCAAAATTTTTGAGAAACTAATTCTTATTCAGCTACTTAGTCATTTCAATAGACATAATCTTCTTCACAAGAAACAGTTCGGATTTACGAGGGGTTGTTCAACTACTGACGCAGCAGTTGAGTTACTGAAAAGTATTTTTGCAGCTTGGGAGAAGTCGGAAGATGCGTTAGATATATTTTGCGACTTGTCTAAAGCCTTTGATTGTGTTCATCATGATACTCTTATCAGGAAACTTTATCATTACGGCATTAAAAATAAAGCTCTCGATCTCCTGACTTCTTATTTGGGCAACAGAATCCAGAAGGTCGAGGTTAATGGTAAGACATCTCCAGGTTCTGCTTTGAAAATGGGTGTCCCGCAGGGTTCAATTCTCGGACCATTTCTATTCTAGATATATATTAACGATTTACCTTACTACGTTAAGAATAATCACGAGATTGTATTTTTCGCTGATGATACCTCTTTGATTTTTAACATTAAACTACGACAGAGTAACATTGACGAAGTAAACAATGCACTCTCTAAAGTTGTCAATTGGTTTAATGTTAATAATCTATTATGCTGCAGACCTAAATACAATATTTGTTCTGCAGAAAAGAGCTGTAAGGGGAATTTATAACCTCAGTCCAAGAGTTTCTCTAAGAGAAAAGTTCAAAGAAATAAACATTCTAACTGTTGTATCACAATATATTTATGAATATCTGCTATATGTACATAAAAATATTGACAAATTTTGTAAAAAATGTGATATACATTCTGTAAATACAAGACACAGGAATAATCTCGTAGTTCATAGCACTCGTCTCCACAAAATAAGGTGCTGTTTTATGGGGCAATGTATACGTTTTTATAACAAGCTCCCTTATAATATAAGATACCTATCTATAAGTAAGTTCAAAATTATTGTAAAAGCGAAATTGTGTTCAAAAGCCTATTATAAAATATCTGATTATAAAGACGACCAAAACGCTTGGGACTGAGCTGTTCTAATTCGACACACAAAAATAATTGTATTAAATATTTCTTTTTAATGACGTTTCGTAAGAACTTTCAAAGTTTACACGAAATAAAGAAGTATTTCATTTCAGAAGTATTTCACTTCATTTCATTTTATTTCATTTCATAGTGCTATTTATGGTTACTGCACCACCCTCGTGGGTCGTAGCGTGATGTTATTTATTTTAAATTTATTTATTACAGTTTTACAATACATATATTAATAAAGTAGTGCTCCACAAAACCGGTTTAGCGGTTGGACTGTGGAAGAGCCATAATACTGTTTTACATAAATATTTAAACAAATGTTATTTAACAAATATTTTTTTAGTTTTTGTTTAAATTTAATTTTATCGTTTTCATGTCTGATGTCCGCGGGCAATCTGTTCAACAGATATGGTACACGTTTTTTCAATGTTCTGTCGCCGTAGTAATTTGTTACCCTGGGAACATTAAATTTACCTGCTGTCATCAGACGCGTGTTATGCATATTGGTAACCAGTGATAGGTTATGCTCGTTTTTACCATGTTGATTTAATAGCAGAAGATATTTATGTTTCATACTTACTGGTAGGATGTAACATATTTTGAATAACTACCTTTTATTAGGTATAACCTTCCTCAACAAATGGGCTAGAGAAGCAAAACAATCTTATACATTGGCTTGCTAGTTCCTAAGACCAGCGCGATAAAAAAAACAGTTTTGATATAGGTAAGTAGGTATATTTCCTGAGGCCCTATCCCCTATTCCTTCTCCCTTATCCCACTCCTCATCCTATCCCTTTTCCCAATCCCAAGAGGCGGCAACGCACTTGTGACTCCTGTGGTGTTGCTTGTGTCCATGGGCGGCGGTAATTGCTTACCATCAGGCAATCCGTCTGCTCGTTTGCCGCCTATTACTATAAAAAAAATATATATGATTTTAAAGTTTCGCGATTTGTATACATCATACAATATTATTTAGCGGGTCTTAGTCGCAATAATTTATTTATTTCAAGGCATAAATACCTCTGTTATTCTCCTTACGTTTCTACCGGCTTGCAACGGTTGTGGTCGCGGAGGGACTGATGTCAGCTCAGCGCCGTCATTGTGAAGCGCGGGTTTCGGCAGCCACCCTCACTTGTTTTGGATTTTTGATATTTTTAGTTCTATCCGCACTGTTGGTACTTCGACACACTACACTTATGACGTCTACACACTGATGAGTTGTGTTACTGCGGCGTTGTTTGCATTTGTTGATAACTGGGTTCCAAGTGGTCGATAGTCTGTATCCGTCGTCCCGGTTGAAATTTCTATGTTTTTTGATTTCAACCGCTTCACGTACTATCCTGGAGTAATAGTGGCGATCGGTGGATAAGACTTGTGGTTGATGTAATTCTATCCAGTGGTTCGGTCCAGATTCCAGAAAATGCTCAGCTATGGCAGATTTATTAATTTGTCGATTTTTGACAGCTGTGATATGTTCTTTGAGCCTTTCAGCGATCGTTCGTTTGGTCTGTCCGATATAGGAACTACCACAACTGCAATCGACCTTGTAGACGCCTGGTGTTTGTAGAGGAATTACGTCCTTTGGGGTACGCAGATTGTGTGCTACCTTGGAGAGGGGACTATATACAGTCTTGATGGAGTATTTCTGTAGTACTGTTCCAACTTTGTCCGTCACTCCCTTGATATAAGGCATGTAAGCCGGCACTCTGCTTACTTCAGGTTTGCGGTCCTTCCTCTTCCGACGGGTTATCTCCTTTTTGTATCCGTTGCGCCTTAGTACCTCCTGAACATGTGACAATTCACTGTTTAAGTGTTCAGGGTCACAGAGGTCATAGGTTCTGTTCACTAATGAGGTCGCTACGGATTCCAAATGTCGCGGGTGATGATACGAGCAGACGTTGAGATACCTGTCGGTGTGTGTCGGTTTTCTGTATACAGTGTGTCCAAGTGTACCATTAGCTCTCACCGTCACTTTGACGTCGAGAAAGGGTAGCGATCCGTCTACCTCCATTTCAAATGTAAACCGGATGTTCGGATGTACGGAGTTCAATTTGTCTGCGAATCGTTCTATGTCTTGCTTGTTGCCCTTCATGATGCAGAATACATCATCGACATACCTCTTCCATAGCTTTACATTTGAAGTCTGCATGTCTATGGATTCTTCGAAATGATCCATCCAGATATTGGCCATCACCGCTGCTACTGGGCTACCCATTGCCACTCCGTCGATATGGAGGTAATGTTTTCCACGATATATGAAGTAGTTACCCTCCAAGCAATTCTTCAATAGAACGGCGTATTCGTTAGACAGACCGCTATCCCTTAATTTTTTCTCAACGACCTCAAGGCAATCCTGAACTGGAACATTGGTGAATAGTGACTCCACGTCAAAACTTACCATCACTTCGTCTGGTTCCTTTGTCACGCTCTTGATGATGTCGATAAAATGGCGAGAGTCCTTCACGAAAGATGCCGTCTTACCTACTAACGGTTGCAGAACCTTGCTGATGTGTTTCGCCAAACCATATGTCGGTGAATTTACTGGACTCACTATCGGTCGCAATGGTACATTTGTCTTGTGGACTTTAGGCAAACCGTAAATCATGGGCGGCTGCACGATTTGGGGTTTGCGTAGACGTTCAAAGTCATCTTCCGCGAACACGTTTCTATGGTCCTTTATCATAGCTCGAATGCGTTTCGTTACTCTGGCTGTCGGGTTATAAGACACAGATTTATACATTAATGTGTCACTTAACATATTCCGTATTTTGCTGCCATAGTCACAAGAATTCATCACCACAGTGGCGTTCCCCTTGTCGGCCTGCAGCACTAAAATATTCGTGTTATCACGCAGCGTTCTTAATGCCTGACGCTCTTCTGTGGAGACATTGGGTTTCGGTGGCTTTGACTTACGTAAAATAACGGCAACATCCTGTCTAAGTGTATCCGCATCGTTAGACGGTAACTTGTTGCGCGTTATAACCTCCTCGATGCTGCTTATGACATTCTCGTACGGAATTCGTTTAGGTGTTAACGCATAATTTAACCCTTTAGCTAGTACGCTTTGTGTCGCGTTATCAATAATATAATCCGATAAATTAATTACCGTTTGTTGTTCGGTGGGGTGTACCTTTTTGCCGGCTTGCCTCACACGACGGTTTATTAATTTATCATATTTTTTGTTGTGCCGTCTTGTACGCAGATCGTTAATGCGACTAGTTGTTTGTAAGTAAAACGATCGCACAAACTAAAATCACTTCTTGATAACACGTCACTACACTCGGTATGAACTTTGTATAGGTCACACTGCACACTATTTAACTCGTACCCACAGTTGCGAATTAATTGTCTCAAAAGACGAACACTGGCATTATGTAGAATGCTTTCGAAGTTCGGAATGTCCCTGCGTGGCTTAATACGCACTGCCATGGGTACCACTTCACTATCTCAACGTCTCGTCAAAACACTCAGTGATGTTTCAAGACATACCCGCTTGATCCGAAAGCATTCTAGAAGTTTTATTTTTATTACACTTTCCGGCCCGTAGCGATTTGCAATAATCGATTTTAAACTTTCGCGATTTGTATACATCATACAATATGTTCGTTCGTGAGTTCTGTTACTGCGGCGTTGTTTGCATTTGTTGATAACTGGGTTCCAAATGGTCGATAGTCTGTATCCGTCGTCCCGATTGAAATTTCTATGTTTTTTTATTTCAACCGCTTTACGTACTATCCTGGAGTAATAGTGGCGATCGGTGGATAAGACTTGTGGTTGATGTAATTCTATCCAGTGGTTTGGTCCAGATTCCAGCAAATGCTCAGCTATGGCAGATTTATTAATTTGTCGATTTTTGACAGCTGTGATATGTTCTTTGAGCCTTTCAGCGATCGTTCGTTTGGTCTGTCCGATATAGGAACTACCACAACTGCAATCGACCTTGTAGACGCCTAGTGTTTGTAAAGGAATTACGTCCTTTGGGGTACGCAGATTGTGTGCTACCTTGGAGAGGGGACTATAATATACGGTCTTGATGGAGTATTTCTGTAGTACTGTTCCAACTTTGTCCGTCACTCCCTTGATATAAGGCATGTAAGCCGGCACTCTGCTTACTTCAGTTTTGCGGTCCTTCCTCTTCTGACGGGTTATCTCCTTTTTGTATCCGTTGCGCCTTAGTACCTCCTGAACATGTGACAATTCACTGTTTAAGTGTTCAGGGTCACAGAGGTCAAAGGCTCTGTTCACTAATGAGGTCGCTACGGATTCCAAATGTCGCGGGTGATGATGCGAGCAGGCGTTGAGATACTTGTCGGTGGGTGTCGGTTTTCTGTATACAGTGTGTCCAAGTGTACCATTATCTCTCACCGTCACTTTGACGTCGAGAAAGGGTAGCGATCCGTCTACCTCCATTTCAAATGTAAACCGGATGTTCGGATGCATGGAGATCAATTTGTCTGCGAATCGTTCTATGTCTTGCTTGTTGCCCTTTATGGTGTAGAATACATCGTCAACATACCTCTTCCATAGCTTTACAATTGAAGTCTGCATGTCTATGGATTCTTCGAAATGTTCCATCCAGATATTGGCCATCACCGCTGCTACTGGGCTACCCATTGCCACTCCGTCGATCTGGAGGTAATGTTTTCCACGATATATGAAGTAGTTACCCTCCAAGCAATTTTTCAATAGAACGGCGTATTCGTTAGACAGACCGCTATCCCTTAATTTTCTCTCAACGACCTCAAGGCAATCCTGAACTGGAACATTGGTGAATAGTGACTCCACGTCAAAACTTACCATCTCTTCGTCTGGTTCCTTTGTCACGCTCTTGATGATGTCGATAAAATGGCGAGAGTCCTTCACGAAAGATGCCGTCTTACCTACTAACGGTTGCAGTACCTTGCTGATGTGTTTCGCCAAACCATATGTCGGTGAATTTATTTGACTCACTATCGGTCGCAATGGTACATTTGTCTTGTGGACTTTAGGCAAACCGTAAATCATGGGCGGCTGCACGATTTGGGGTTTGTGTAGACGTTCAAAGTCATCTTCCGCGAACACGTTTCTATGGTCCTTTATCATAGCTCGAATGCGTTTCGTTACTCTGGCTGTCGGGTTATAAGATACAGATTTATATATTAATGTGTCACTTAACAAATTCCGTATTTTGCTGTCATAGTCACAAAAATTCATCACCACAGTGGTGTTCCCCTTGTCGGCCTGCAGCACTAAAATATTCGTGTTATCACGCAGCGTTCTTAATGCCTGACGCTCTTCTGTGGAGACATTGGGTTTCGGTGGCTTTGACTTACGTAAAATAACGGCAACATACTGTCTAAGTGTATCCGCATCGTTAGACGGTAACGTGTTGCCCGTTATAACCTCCTCGATGCTGCTTATGACATTCTCGTACGGAATTCGTTTAGGTGTTAACGCATAATTTAACCCTTTAGCTAGTACGCTTTGTGTCGCGTTATCAATAATATAATCCGATAAATTAATTACCGTTTGTTGTTCGGTGGGGTGTACCTTTTTGCCGGCTTACCTCACACGACGGTTTATTAATTTATCATATTTTTTGTTGTGCCGTCTTGTACGCAGATCGTAAATGCGGCTAGCTTGTTTGTAAGTAACACGATCGCACAAACTAAAATCACTTCTTGATAACACGTCACTAAACTCGGTATGAACTTTGTATAGGTCACACTGCACACTATTTAACTCGTACCCACAGTTGCGAATTAATTGTCTCAAAAGACGAACACTGGCATTATGTAGAATGATTTCGAAGTTCGGAATGTCCCTGCGTGGCTTAATACGCACTGCCATGGGTACCACTTCACTATCTCAACGTCTCGTCAATACACTCAGTGATGTTTCAAGACATACCCGCTTGATCCGAAAGCATTCTAGATGATTTATTTTTATTACACTTTCCGGCCCGTAGCGATTTGCAATAATCGATTTTAAACTTTCGCGATTTATATACATCATACAATATTATTTAGCGGGTCTTAGTCGCGATAATTTATTTATTTCAAGGCATAAATACCTCTGTTATTCTCCTTATGTTTCTAACGGCAGGCAACGGTTGTGGTCGCGGAGGGACTGATGTTAGCTCAGCGCCGTACTTGTGAAGCGCGGGTTTCAGCAGCCACCCTCACTTGTTTTGTATTTTTGATATTTTTTGTTCTATCCGCACTGTCGGTACTTCGACACACTACACTTATGACGGCTACACACTGATGAGTTCTGTTACTGTGGCGTTGTTTGCATTTGTTGATAACTGGGTTCCAAGTGGTCGATAGTCTGTGTCCGTCCTCCCGGTTGAAATTTCTATATTTTTTTATTTCAACCGCTTCACGTACTATCCTGGAGTAATAGTGGTGATCGGTGGATAAGACTTGTGGTTGATGTAATTCTATCCAGTGGTTTGGTCCAGATTCCAGCAAATGCTTAGCTATGACAGATTTATTAATTTGTCGGTTTTTGACAGCTGTGATATGTTCTTTGAGCCTTTCAGCGATCGTTCGTTTGGTCTGTCCGATATAGGAACTACCACAACTGCAATCGACCTTGTAGACGCCTGGTGTTTGTAGAGGAATTACGTCTTTGTCGATTGCCTTAAGGTCGTTGAGAGAAAATTAAGGGATAGCGGTCTGTCTAACGAATACGCCGTTCTATTGAAGAACTGCTTGGACGATATATGAAGTAGTTACCTACTTCATATATCGTGGACAACATTACCTCCAGATCGACGGAGTGGCAATGGGTAGCCCAATAGCACCGGTGATGGCCAATATCTGGATGGAACATTTCGAAGAATCCATAGACATGCAGGCTTCAAATGTAAAGCTATGAAAGAGGTATTTCGACGATGTATTCTGCATCATGAAGGGCAACAAGCAAGACATAGAACGATTAGCAGACAAATTGAACTCCATACATCCGAACATCCGGTTTACATTTGAAATGGAGGTAGACGGATCGCTACCCTTTCTCGACGTCAAAGTGACGGTGAGAGCTAATGGTACACTTGGACACACTGTATACAGAAAACCGACACACACCGACAGGTATCTCAACGCCTGCTCGCATCATCACCCGCGACATTTGGAATCCGTACCGACCTCATTAGTGAACAGAGCCTATGACCTCTGTGACCCTGAACACTTAAACAGTGAATTGTCACATGTTCAGGAGGTACTAAGGCGCAACGGATACAAAAAGGAGATAACCCGTCGGAAGAGGAAGGACCGCAAACCTGAAGTAAGCAGATTGCCGGCTTACATGCCTTATATCAAGGGAGTGACGGACAAAGTTGGAACAGTACTACAGAAATACTCCATCAACACTGTATATAGTCCACTCTCCAAGGTAGCACACAATCTGCGTACCCCAAAGGACGTAATTCCTCTACAAACACCAGGCGTCTACAAGGTCGATTGCAGTTGTGGTAGTTCCTATATCGGACAGACCAAACGAACGATCGCTGAAAGGCTCAAAGAACATATCACAGCTGTCAAAAATCGACAAATTAATAAATCTGCCATAGCTGAGCATTTGCTGGAATCTGGACCAAACCACTGGATAGAATTACATCAACCACAAGTCTTATCCACCGATCGCCACTATTACTCCAGGATAGTACGTGAAGCGGTTGAAATAAAAAAACATAGAAATTTCAATCGGGATGACGGATACAGACTATCGACCATTTGGAACCCAGTTATCAACAAATGCAAACAACGCCGCAGTAACACAACTCATCAGTGTGTAGACGTCATAAGTGTAGTGTGTCAAAGTACCGACAGTGCGGATAGAACTAAAAGTATCAAAAATACAAAACAAGTGAGGGTGGCTGCCAAAACCCGCGCTTCACAAGGACGGCGCTGAGCTGACATCAGTCCCTCCGCGACCACAACCGTTGCAAGCCGGTAGAAACGTAAGGCGAATAACAGAGGTATTTATGCCTTGAAATAAATAAATTATCGCGACTAAGACCCGCTAAATAATATTGTATGATGTATATAAATCGCGAAAGTTTTAAATCGATTATTGCAAACCGCTATGGGCCGGAAAGTGTAATAAAAATAACTCATCTAGAATGCCTTCGGATCAAGCGGGTATGTCTTGAAACATCACTGAGTGTTTTGACGAGATGTCGAGATAGTGAAGTGGTACACATGGCGGTGCGTATTAAGCCACGCAGGGACGTTCCGAACTCCGAAAGCATTCTACATAATGCCAGTGTTTGTCTTTTGAGACAATTAACTCGCATCTGTCGGTACGATTTAAATAGTGTGCAGTGTGACCTATACAAAGTTCATACCGAGTGTAGTGACGTGTTATAAAGAAGTGATTTTAGTTTGTGCGATCGTGTTACTTACAAACAAGCTAGTCGCATTTACGATCTGCGTACAAGACGGCACAACAAAAAATATGATAAATTAATAAACCGTCGTGAGAGGTAAGCCGGCAAAAAGGTACACCCCACCGAACAACAAACGGTAATTAATTTATCGGATCATATTATTGATAATGCGACACAAAGCGTACTAGCTAAAGGGTTAAATTATGCGTTAACACCTAAACGAATTCCGTACGAGAATGTCATAAGCAGCATCGAGGAGGTTATAACGCGCAACAAGTTACCGTCAAACGATGCGGATACATTTAGACAGGATGTTTCCGTTATTTTACATAAGTCAAAGCCGCCGAAACCCAATGTCTCCATAGAAGAGCGTCAGGCATTAAGAACGCTGCGTGATAACACGAATATTTTAGTGCTGCAGGCCGACAAGGGGAACGCCACTGTGGTGATGAATTTTTGTGACTATGACAGCAAATTACGGAATTTGTTAAGTGACACATTAATATATAAATCTGTGTCTTATAACCCGACAGCCAGAGTAACGAAACGCATTCGAGCTATTATAAAGGACCATAGAAACGTGTTCGCGGAAGATGACTTTGATCGTCTACACAAACCCCAAATCGTGCAGCCGCCCAAGATTTACGGTTTGCCTAAAGTCCACAAGACAAATGTACCATTGCGGCCGATAGTGAGTCAAATTAATTCACCGACATATGGTTTGGCGAAACACATCAGCGAGGTACTGCAACCGTTAGTAGGTAAGACGGCATCTTTCGTGAAGGACTCTCACCACTTTATCGACATCATCGAGAGCGTGACAAAGGAACCAGACGAAGTGATGGTAAGTTTTGACGTGGAGTCACTATTCACCAATGTTCCAGTTCAGGATTGCCTTGAGGTCATTGAGAGAAAATTAAGGGACAGACCGCTGTCTGTCTAACGAATACGCCGTTCTATTGAAGAATTGCTTGGAGGGTAACTACTTCATATATCGTGGACAACATTACCTCGAGATCGACGGAGTGGCAATGGGTAGCCCAGTAGCACCGGTGATGGCCAATATCTGGATGGAACATTTCGAAGAATCCATAGACATGCAGGCTTCAAATGTAAAGCTATGGAAGAGGTATGTCGACGATGTATTCTGCATCATGAAGGGCAACAAGCAAGACATAGAACGATTCGCAGACAAATTGAACTCCGTACATCCAAACATCCGGTTTACATTTGATTGACTGAAAGCTGGCAACACCCGCCTTGTTTACATTACCTCTGTGATTAATATTGTAGTTATTAGTGAATAATGTTATTTAAATTATCAAACGTAAATAGAATTACTGTTAAAACTGTGAACTCCATGTGATATTGTTGGTGCCTGAAAATAATAAGTGTAAAAAACTTATAACAATCACCTTAGTATTGAGTGATAATAGTGAAATAAACTCCATAAATAGTGTAAACCAACAATATAAGACAATAATTGTTCAGTGAATAACTTAATAGTAAACCAACAAACGTTTGAGACACGTTAAATAAAACAATTAATACAGGAATTAATATTGGAAGACGTTAAGAAAAATATTATAATTTGAAAACATACTACTAGTGACACTAATACTCCTAGTGGTCGATAGCTACATTACCACGTACGACAACTACTGCCGTGCTCGCATCCTGCGGCTGATAGCCGAACTAAAATAAATGTCTCTCACGTCATTTAAGGTCTGTCATTGCTGTCACTTACATCATTTATGTACAGCTAGCGCCAGTTTTTACCTCTGGTGGTGAATAGATAAATAAGAAGCTGTCAACAGGGTTGCCAGAGTAACAAAATATTTCGGTAGGATATTAATTGATACATATCGAAGGGATACCACACTGATTACAAGTTTTAAACCGAATTAAAAATAAATTAACATGAATTTCTTGGAAAATATTACGTTTCGCCGCACCCGAACACGTTCAGACACAGAAATTGCAAACGATAGCGATATAATATCCCAAACAATGAATTGCACTACAAACTCTGTGCCAGATATTTCAGAAGACGACGAAGATTGCCAACAAATTAAAATATTAAGAGACAAGATACAAGAATTAACATCACAACTGAATAGCGCTCACGAGGAAATCGAATTGCTTTCAATGGAAAATAGCGAATTAAAGATAAGTAATGAAGAGTTATTAAAGAAAAAAAATTTATTTAAAAACGTTGCCTGTAGCCCAATTAAACACAATAATTTAACGCCAAAGAAAAGCAACTGTGGAAAAAAGAAACACACACAAACATTGCAAAAATGTAACTTCACACCACGGACCGAGGATAAGAACAACACAAGTCCAATAGTCAATAGTCAAACTGACTACCAAAACAAAAGGATAGATGTCTCACCACCGGCCTCAGCATCATGCTCAAGGAAGTTTCACAAGCTATGTCTTTTAAGTAGTGAATCATGTAATAGATTATACAATTTAATTGATAAAACACAATTAGGGAATTTTGAAATTTGTCACTATCGCAAACCAAAATGTGGACTAAAATGGATCCTAGAGAACATTGACGAAAATCTTCGCAACTTCACGAAATCTGATTACTGCGTCATTTACATAGGCGAAGAAGACTTTCTCAAAACATATAACTACAGAGATCTCGTCAAGTATACTCGAGATAAGTTATCACATTTGAACCATACTAATTTCATAATCTGTTTGCCTACATTTAGATACATAAACAATACTAACTTAATGTTTAATAGTAGAGTAGATACTTTTAACAACTTACTTTATATGGACGTCGAAACTTATAAGTATGCTTTTGTATTAGACTCTAACCTTAATTGGCCCTATACGTATGACACTTATAGTCATCGATCTGGAGCTTTAAATAACATCGGACAAAAGATTGTAATCTCCGATCTGCAAGATATGATTAAAGATCTTAGCATTCAAACCGCTGTCCACATGGAAGTTGATAGTTTTCACAGAAACCAACCGCTTATTTCAGCTAATACACCAGCGCAAAATAATTCTCAGTTTTTTCTGTAATCATCTTAACATTCTTCATCAAAACATAGCGGGACTACTTAAAAAGCGGGACATCCTCGTAGTTAAACTAGAAAAATTACAAAATAAAGGTACCCCTATAGATATACTCTGTATAACAGAACATTTTATAGAAACAGGATATGAAGATTTATTGCAAATACCGAATTATAAACTAGCCGCATTTTACTCGAGAAATGTTAAGCGTGGAGGGGCATGCATACTTGTAAGAGTAGGGCTGCACTATAGAGAAATATCAGATATAGCAAAACAATCAGTCTTAAATGCTTTTGAATGCTGTGCCATAGAAATCATGTCCCATAATATTATTCTCGTATGCATTAGAATACGAGGGAATAATTGTACTGTATTTTATGAGAAATTTGACAATATACTTAATAAGCTTAGCCTTTACTCTAACAAAAAAGTTATCTTCTGTGGGGATTTTAATATTAATGTTTTAAAACGAAATGAAATGACATTAGAATTTGAATATTTCTTACAGCAATACATTTAAAACTTGCTCTTTATACACCCACTAGATTGATTAGCAATACATGTATTGACAACATGGCGCACAACTATCATAGGGAATGTAAGGCTGAAGTGATAGATCTTGTATAGCTATATATATATATATATATATATATATATATATATATATATATATACTTGACTATCTTGTGTATATATATACTTGCATATATTATAAACTCTTTTTAAACGAAATAGTAAAACTGAATTAAAAAATTATAGACCAATTGCGAAAATATCAATGTTTTCAAAAATCATTGAAAAAGTAATTTACAACTACTTTGAAAAACATAAATTATTCTGCGCCGAACAAAAAGGATTTCGGAGAGATACATCAATTAATATGGCACTTTATGACTTTTTATTCAATATAATGACATCCGTAGACAAAAAAATTCCAATATGTGCTGTCTATACGGACATGACAAAAGCTTTCGATTATGTGGATCATAGGATTTTACTACAGAAATTACATGGCTATGGTATAAGAGGGAATGTACTTAAGCTACTAGAGTCATACCTAAACGACAGAACTCAATGTACTGAAATCTCCAGGATAGACTTAAAAAGTAAAATAGAAACTTTAACTTTACTTTTTGTCATTAAGACACATTAAATACGGTGTACCTCAAGGCAGCGTATTAGGACCTTTATTATTCCTTATATATATAAACGATCTTCCTAAAACTATAAAACATAAAATGGTCCTTTTTGCTGATGATAGCACAGCAATTATTAAATGTACAAATCCCAAAAATTATCAAAATGATATCAATAATTGTTTACATGATATTATAAGCTGGCTCAATAATAATAATTTGATAATTAACTTAAATAAGACCAAGATCATGCACTTTCATCAACGGTGTATAAATCCAGCAATTTCTGTTACCTATGACAATAATTTAATAGAAGAGATCACCAATCATAAGTTTCTCGGTATATACATAGATAATAACCTGAATTGGAAACTCCACATGGAAAATTTATGTAAGCGATTAAATAAATCTGCGTTCCTACTTTTCCAATTGTCAAAAAAAGTTGACATGATGACACTATTAACAGTGTATTATGGACTGGTTGGTTCGGTTTTAAGATATGGTGTTGTTTTTTGGGGACAATCGACTGATAGGGAGACGTTATTCAGGTTGCAAAAGCGTTGTATTAGATCAATGTGCGGTCTTAAGATTACAGATAGTTGCTTACCATATTTTAAGTCACTGAATTTGTTAACAGTACCAGCACTTTATATTTTGGAAACTGCACTGTTTGTAAAACATAACTTACATTTATTTTCTATATACTCTTCTGTAAAACGAAATCCAATGCGAGCTCAATATTTACACAAAATATGCAATCAAGAATGTAAAACCTCTCTGATGTACAAGAGCTTTTTTGGTATAGCTCCTAGAATCTATAATAAAATCCCTAACTCAATCAAAACAATGCCTTCAAAAAATTTAAATACATACATACATACATAGTCTCACGCCTATAACCCCGAAGAGGTAGAAAGAGGTGTATATCTACACCCACTTTTCGCCAGATATACTTTAGTCCCACGTAATAAGGGGCGAGCCTATTGCCGTACCGGGCACATTTCCAGACTCAGACAGCCATAATTAGGTGATGTATTAGTATAAACGGAAAATACTATGCTTTAAGCAAGTACTGGACGTAATAGTTGAATCTACTACATGCTACTGAGTTCCTTGTTTAAGGAACACGGGCACGTCTATGTTACCAGAGCTTGAAGTTAGCTTGAAGATAATATAAGCGCGTTGGTAAGGTCAAACACCCTCCATTATTGTCGACACTGTCTTGTTTTCCCACTTAGTTCAAAATTCAGAGGCTTTACAGATTTTTCATGTGAAAATTGTGAGCAAATTAATAATGTGATAAAATAATAATCTGGTGGTAAGAATAAAAAAAATATTTTTATTCTTACCACCAGAGGATTTCTTCCCTAGAATTTTACAAACATAAGGAAATATTAACGAGAAAAACAAGTCAATTTAACCTATAAATAGATCTTACCTACAAAAATAACGGTACATTTACTGAAACGGTCTCGATCGATCACAGTAACAAGGAAAACGTAGACGTCTTTCTTGTAGATGACAAGCAAGAAAACATGTCACAACTTACCCAATCTTAAAAATAAAGCGATATAGTACCGATCACATACAATCACATCAATGCATGACCGCACATACTAAATTAAGATACGTGACCAGAAGGCTGGTTTATTCTTTGCTCAAAGAATCAGCCTTGCCATCCAACATGGCTATGCTGCCAGCCTTCTGGGCACGTTACCCGATGATATCGATGCAGAGGCATCCTACAACGCCTAAACACACCTGTACATATACACCACTATTTTTTAATTAGTACAAAAACTTTAAGGACATATTAGCGAAGACATTATTATCATATATGTGATGTAAGAATATTATAATATCTATAAATAGCAAAGTTATAATCATTTGTTTTTTGTAGAAAATCTCACCTAAATCATAGACATATTTTACAATCCATTCACTACTTCATTGATAGAACTTACTTTCCGTCCTACTCTTACGCATTCTTTTCGTCGCACTTATAATGGAGGTAGCCGTAGACAATAAAATGAAGCAAAAATAATAATTGTAGGTAGTTACTTTTTAACTTTTTTAATTCTACCCTCTCTTTCATACTTCATCCGGGCTTAGTGCCGGCAAAATGTACCGTTTTACAAGTAATTAAATACGGAGGAATGTAATTAGAAAGCAAACACATATCAAAATAAAAGAAGGTATTCTGTAATAAAAGAAAAGAGTAATTTTGGCGTATTTATGAAGTTAGAATCATCTGCTATTTACAAATATTATTTTATCATCATCATGTCAGCCTAGAGATGGCCACTACTGGGCATAGGCCTCCCTCAAGGTTCTCCACACAGACCTATCTTGAGCCGCCCGCATCAAATTATTATTTACTTAAGTAGGTATTATTTACTAAACTTACAAGTATTTCCATTGTCCTTCGAAACCTCCACCACCATTATCAAAAAGTACGCTTCTTTTCACTTCCTCAAAAGCGTCCAATATGCACTGTTTTAACTTTTCGACACTAACCGGCATACTTTTGTACTCTCACAAAAAGATGTCCATGGGTACACAGCTGCACTCGCGATTCCTCCACTCAAAAAGTACGCACGAAGCATAACTACATATGATGTGAACTGATAAGCCTCGAGGCGGGCAAACGTAGACAAACATTTAAATGAATGTTCTCAGTTCCGCTTGCAATTTAGCACTGTTTCGCATCCATCGGGGCGCGGCGCGGGCGCAGAGGTACAGGGGGAATTTATCAATGGAGCATTTACTACTGTTAAAAGTCATAGTACGCGCGTCGTTATTATGCATTTACCAATTATTGCGTATTTTTGTGGACAGTTTTGAGACAGTTTTGGGACTAAGTGTTTTTATTTTTTAACTACATAAATATGATCAGTTAAAGATACTTAGTGCCCCGTTAATTTTTTTGTACTAATTAAAAAATAGTGGTGTATATTTTCACTTTTTATTTTTAGATTTATGTACATAATACATATATATTCTTAGAAATTATGGTTATTTAAGATAGTAATGTATATTGTTATAATTAATCATCTGTTATGTTATTATGAAAATTAATCGATCAAAATAAAATTTTTGATTAGTTTTATATTCTATTCTGATTACTTTTCTAATAACTATTCAATTAAAATAGCCAATGAGAAAATGCCTTAATGAGTCACATTTAAATGAACTTATTATTTTAATTAATTGAACTGTTTAAGTTATTTCATGATCAGTTTGATTTTAACGAGTCAAATTTATTTATGCTCTACTTCGTGGTGAGATCGCAGCAACACCCAAATCGCGTGCTCCTTTAGCTATGAAACTCGGGGACGAAAACCACAGTTGTTTTAAGATGGCAATATCCGCCTTGTCTGCCTTAAAAGACTTTATATGCCGCCCGTGATTTCGGTTTCCACTATAAAGAAATGAAATTACGTTTACTAAATTACAGTGTACTGAAATAACTTCAATGCCACAAATCTTTGATTTGGAAAAACACTACTCATATATCTATTAGTAGTGTAGAGCAACAGCAAGTATGATTAAGGTACTATGCATAGCTTAAAGAATCTCAAGATTAGCTATTATTATCACTGAGTAATAGTTTGTAGTAAGATCAACTGCATGAAATTGCTCTTGCAATCAATAAATCTATAACGTAAATACTCATAGTATTTTCTTGGGTTTACGCGAAGGTTACACATTGAAATTAAACTGCACTTTACGACTTTCACTATCAATGTCAATACTCATTCAGTTATACAGGATGTAAAAAGACCCTTAACGAAAACTGAAACCACATATTGTACCAATCATTACGAACATTTTTTGCTTCGGCACCATACCTGGGAAATTACTGGTTTAGGAGATATTGAGGCTCAAAGTTAGTATGGAAGTTTTGTAATTAGGTACAAAATCGATGCATGTATGCCGCTAACCTGTTCTATTGATGTCCTATGCACCCAAAGATCAGTAGGTATTTCGAAAATTGGACGCGCGTATTTTTTATAGCGGCTTGAAAAAAGTGAAAACTTCAAAAAAAATGTCGTTTCCCAGGTTTTATTTTTGGTTAGTATGACTTGGCATGATGTCCAAAACGCATAGACTTTGGCTTGGTGATGGGTCTTGTGAAACCCTGTATGCTCCGATATTAGCTGCAAGCTGAAGTCTTCGAACACCAGCTTCACGCGTTCCCTCCCTCTCGCCAAGAAGTCGTAATGACACTGCGTTTTCTGAGGGTACGGCGCTTGATACAGTGGTGACGTCAGTTTACCCGTCTTGCTTTTGTCACTGTTGAATACTTGGTGACAGGATGATGCTGGAAGAAGTGCACAGTATCAACATTCAATAATATTATATTGCATATATTTTATACTTTAGGGTCAATTCTGACTCTGGTATATTTGAGTTGGATTTTACCGGAAAGGCAATTGCCGAGATCATTCTACATGACGCTTAACAAAGATTAGAAGATGTATTTACCGTGTTAAACTTGCACCATATCTAAACCGAAAAGTGCTCCTACTTGTCAGTACTTCATCGGAATTTCTTGGCAGTTGATTATAATAAGTGCTATTTCAATATATTGGCAACCAGCGACACTCACTTACTAAACGCAACGAAGAAATCTCTCCGATTTCTATAGTGATAAATAAATAATATACATAATAATAAATAAATTCATACATATAGAGTAAGAGATTATGATAATGTAACGATAAAAATGCCGCATCTATTTAAACTTCAAACTTTTTTTACTGCAGTCATAATAAATACCGTTAACACTCTGAGGGCCAATTCTCGTAATTATAAGTGTTCAAAATGCAGATTCGTTTTAGTGTCAGTGTCATATTTATGTCGTAATTAGTATTCTCCTAAATTAACCGCTATTTTACATGATAGTGCGACTAGATCCTAGATTGAAATTATGTGTCAGCGTCGAAATTTAAATGTTAAATTAGACGACAATGACAGAAATTAGTAAAATACCGATTGTGAGTCACTTCTCTCTTATATTCTCTTATAAAGAAAACTCCCGCAATAGGACTAAATGCTGTGTCGCGGAGGACTTTACAAACATACAATTAAGGGACACAATGAACACTCAGACTCGAAACAACAATTTGTGGATCACACAAAGTGTTGTCTCGTGTGGCGATCCCACAACACTTCGGCGCAGTGTCAAGCGGCGAAGCGGCCGCTTAAACCACTGCGTCAACCGTGCAGTCAAACTTCAAAATCTAATTTCATTTCGTTCAAAATACAGTGTCGATGACAGATAAATGACGAGAATTGGCCTTCTGAGGTTAAGTACTGAAAGGGTAGGAGTTCTCATCGCATTCGTAAACAATCTAAACACGTAGTAGGGGTAATATTATGATCAAATGAACCGTGCAGTGTATTCGTTTAGCTACTCTATTTTCACTTATTTCTCGGTCGTAGTAGTCTAAGAGCCAGTGTTCCGCAGACTTACGGTATAGTAGCAAACTCCATATTAATGCTAGTTATAGTCATTCATCTGCCGTAGATCAAATGGGGGTTCACTATTCCCATAGTGGGTTCCTTTAGGCGTGCCTAGAAGTCGAAAAGCATGAAAATCGACTTTCAAAACGTGATTGTAGCATGTCTGCCGTTTTGATATCTTAAAATATATATATTTTTTTTTTAGAAAAACTTAATGGCAGACACTTGTGCCGGTTCCTACTATATTTTACATAATATCAAAATTTCCAAAATTTCGTAAAATTGACGTTATTTTAGCAAAGCTAGAAATTATATATGTTATTTATATTATTAATATAAACATATATTTACAAAGACAGACACATAGGTCGGTTCCGACACGCGGGCAGACCACATGATACTTTCTCAGTCGTGCTATTGAAGTTGCATGATTTTGATTTTCTCACTCTTCATTTCGCAGGGAACTACTGTTTTAGCAAAGCTGCAAATTATGTATGTTTTTTACATCATTATTAAACATGTATATCTGTTCGCGACAGACATAAAACTATGACAGTGAATAGTGTATTCGAAACCGCGAGTGAAAATCGTTAAAATCAGTGTTATCTAATCGTGCGGTACACCGGGTTCGGTTCCCGGACGTGTCAAAACGTTACAAAATAGCTGAAATAGTGTAAATGGTTAGATTGTTAATATACAACAACTATGTAATACATGAACATTAGTCTTAAACTTTAGCTAACTGTAGGGACCTTAGATATCGAATCATAAATAGCGTTATCAGTAGTGACAGATAAGAGTTAATACTTCATAAAACAGCTGTTTGTTTACATATTCGTTTTATAGTTTTATAAGTGTTTTTTGGCTTCTTATTATATAGACTTGAAATCATGTCTAGATACCTTTTTATTGCTAGTTATTACCTTATATAGTTAAAATAAGCATAATAACAAACATTCGTATGTTTATCATAAATTTGTTTACTTACGATAGTATTTACTTAAGAAATTCTGTAATTTTTTTTATGATTCATAAGTTATCATGTAATAGGTTCGAATTGAATAAAGATATTTTCATGGTGTTTGTTTTAATAGATGCCCCATATAGTTGCACACAACGGCCTACCAAAATTATATATATAAATTTAGTATACAATAGTTTTTCAATAGAAAATATAGTGGGCGGGCCCTTGTGTGACAGCATTTTTTGGGAGTTTTTATGGAATAACTTAGTGACGCTAGTAGTTAGGTTTAGGTATTGTATACCAATAGATAGAACTTAATGAGACCTATCTAACGATGTATAGAACATGTATGTATGTATAATAGGAACGAATCATACGTAACATTTGTACTGTATTTGAAATAAAAATAAACGAAAGATTTTCTGTGCACGTGTTCGGTGCGATGGTCGTCGATAAGGTAAAGTTTCGAGGTACTTAAGCGACCATGTATTCGGCCAGTCGTTGGCGTCCCAACCACCATCTTGTGACCTATGTAACCATCAAGCACCGCACACCTGAACAGCATCGCTCTCAACGTATGAAGATGTTTCATTTCTGAAGCCCTTACACATCGAAGCCATACAGTCCACACACATAGAAGAACACGCATCGTCGTAGGCACACGTCAGCAGCACACTACCAGCGCACTGTAGCGGACTAGCAAAGGTTCGATTCCTGGCATCCGTTACAATATCTAAAAAACTAAACAGATAGGTTGGTTCTAAAATGCAGGCAGACTACTTATTAGTTTCGCAGTCATGCTAATAGACGTCTCACGCTTACTGGCAATGACAGCGAATCAGTATGAATACATGTGAACAGTGTTTTTAAATTTTATAATTTATAACTCTATTTTCAATCATAAACATACAATATAAGTAAGAAATCAACTTTTTTTTCTCTTACAATAATAATGATTTAGAAATAAAACGTACAACTTGAAATTCAAATAGGTATATTAGAATTTCAAGTTGTAAGTTTTGTTAGAATAAAATAAATAGCAAAATCATTTTTATTGTAAGTGAAATAAAAAACAAAAAAAGAAAAAAATATATATAGGCTACAAACAATCAAAATAATTCACTATTCTTCGTCAGAACTGCAGACTTTCGTTGATTGAATGAAGCAATCCAAATCCTCCAAGTTTTTGATATTTTTATCGCCTTCGTCATCTGAGATACTACATTCTGTAAAAATATATATATTTCATTATAAAATGCGACTCTATTAATAGCAGCAGGATATTTTATTGTGTTTCATTGAATTACCTGATGGACATTGGACAGAATCGGCTACAAAATCTGGCAGCTGATCTTCATCAAACCATTTGAAGACATATGTGTCTTGATGATTAATCCACCCATAGTCTTCCGGTTGTAATGTTGTCGGACATCGTTTATCATCATTATTCCAAATATTTGATATATATAACGTCCGTAGCAAAATCTTGCCACAGCTCGCTCTTGCACGGTGGTAAACTGCTTCCCTCAAAACTGCACACTTTAATACTGAATTGTTCGTTGATATCAGCAGCCCTATATGTATCAACGAACAGCTGAAATCTGTCTTCATTATGCATTTCTTCAAATTATACATTTCACAAGTAAATTTCTGGATAATATTGAAGATTTCGTTCATTCTATTCTCTGTTAAATTATGATCGCTGAGAGCTGCGCTTCTTGATAAAAAGGTTAGGTTTCGAAATGAATAGTGTAGGTATATTTAACAACCCTTGTCCATCGTTTTACAACGGTGCTTGAATACTGAATCCCTTCGAGATGAAGAGAGAGAAAGTCAATATCGTGTATCTCCATTAGCATGACTGCGAAACTATTATGTAGTCTGCCTGCATTTTAGAACCGACCTATCTCTCTGGCTTTTCAGATATACATGTATAATAATGATGTAAAAAACATAAATAAATTGCAGCTTTGCTCAAACACTAGTTCCCTGCGAAATGAAGAGTGAGAAAAGCAAACTCATGCAACTTCAATAGCACGACTGAGAAAGTATCGTGTGGTCTGCCTGCGTGTCAGAACCGACCTATGTGTCTGCCTTGGTAAATAAATGTTTATAATAATAATATAAATAACATATATAATTTCTAGCTTTGCTAAAATAACGTAAATTTTATGAATTTTTGGCAATTTTGATATTATATAAAATATAGTAGGAACCGGCACAAGTGTCTGCCATTCAGTTTTTCTTTATAAAAAAATATATATTTTAAGAGATCAAAACGGCAGACATGCTGTGATCACGTTTTGAAAGTCGATTTTCATGCTTTTCGACTTCTAGGCACGCCTAAAGGAACCCACTATGGGAATAGTGAATCCCCATTTGATCTACGGCAGATGAATTACTATAACTAGCATTAATATGGAGTTTGCTACTATACCGTAAGTCTGCGGAACACTGGCTCTCAGTCTATAGTGGCGATCTAGTTTTACGATTGTTATTGGAAGCCATTTGTGTTTGTGAGATGTTTTTGTAGCGTACTTATTTAAACCAAACAATTGTGTGATTATATTTTTGATACATTGGTAACATCGGTTTTAAAATCAGTAATACTAACATACATAATAAAATAACTCAAACCTAGATTCAGAGAGTCCGTTGTTGTACATCTTCAAAGTAAATCAGACAAAAAGCAATATTTCATACGAATAGCTTGTCTGCGATATTAACACGTTCACTGCGCAACTCGATTATGATAACTTTTAGTGGGTGCATCACGGGGTCGTTTAGAACCAGTGCATGACTTTTTCCTGGTGCGTTGAAGGGTCGAGAAGATCCGATCTACCTGTGTTCCTTTAACTGCTCTTATCTTTGAAAGTATGACGATTTATGAATATATATTAAGGGCAATATATTGTGACGTAATCAGCCAAGGTACATTTTAAAACAATTAATAAACATATAAAACAATTATACAATGCTTATGTCCGTAGTAAATTAGAATATAATGCAATAGTTTGGAGTCCTAAAGAGTCAATGAACAATGCAATGTTAGAAAAAAATCAACGTAAATTATGTAGATAGTTCTACAAAAGGCAATATGGTTATTACCCGTTTCTCTATCCATCTTTGTTTGTGTCGGGAATGGTAGGCTTCGATACACTCCAACTCAGGCGGGAATCCACTCATATAGTAACGTATTATCTTGTACTAACAAATAAAATAGATAGCCCTGCTATACGGGAATCAATACATTTTTATTTTCCCGACCAGTATATGCGTAGTGTAGGCAGAAGACAGCATAAACTTCTTTGCTATTCACCTATGTGGCGCTCTCCACAAGCCGACAACAGTCCTACGCCTAGAGCGACTAAGCTTATAAATGAGCTTCTTATATAATTATAGTCCAGATGCAGACATATTTTTTAACACACAGAGTTTAATATTAAAACATATTTATAAGTACCTAAATCTAAGAAAATAATTATCTGTTCTATTATGTTCCTATTTCTAGTTAAGTTTATTGTTGTTTTTGTTTACAAATTTTGTATTATTATTATTAATCTTAGGCTTATTTTTGGTAATATTGTAGTACTTAATGTTTAATTTAATTAAGTATATTTAGTATAGATATAAGTGATTTGGTGTACTATATGCTGTAAGCTTATATTCTTATAAATAAATGAATATGAATAAATCGCAGGTAGATTCACTGGGTACTTTGTTTGTAAATAGAAAAATAATATATCGTATCTTCTCGACCCGTTATCCGCACTGATTCGTAAAATTATTGATATGGTAGTAGTGTTGTACTTAGTCTGTAATAAAAAATCGATATCGAAAATAAGTAATCATTTTTATTTAAATTGTATGACTACATACTATTGCATTAAATTTGTGAGATCTATTATAACATTCACGACAATATAGTTGATTGAATCAGGCGTTACTTGGCGGAACTCCATTGTAACCTAATGGAAGGAAAAGGAACCCACCACGCACCCTCGGATTGACCACCCCAACCATTGCAATAGAAAAAGGTTGACAAAAAAAAGAAAAAAAATGGTTTATTGCCAAGTAATCTTTACAATATTTTACAATACCCTGTGGTCCCACACTAGGCAGAGCCTGTCCTGTGGGTACCTGACACGATTACACTTTTTGGTTTCCCTTGTTTGCTCGGACAACAGCTTTTGTTTAACTTAGCTTAGAGACTACGTACTACAAGTATTTGCTAAAAGAATTACAATAATGTTAAAGGAAATAAATCAAGAATTATACAACTATTAATAACATGTTCTTTTTTGCGAAGTAGTAAACCATGTGCTAGGCATCTAAAGTGAATGTACATGTATGTATATACTAGATAAATATATAGAAAATAATGAATATAAGTTATTTACACATATACACACATACATACATACATACACATACATATATACACATATATATATATATATATATACATACACATAATTATATATTATATCCAACATAAATATATACATTTTACTGTAGAGATAGTAAAAGACTTTCTGTGGAGCCATACGTTAGTGAAGTGAGCCACCTGAGTATTTTTTGCTTCGTCTCTGTCACAGAACATTCCTTGATATTACACGCGCTTGCTGCCTTGTTATATATGTAAATATCCTTAAACGGGCTGAAACGTCTAGCGAATCTGGTTTTGATTTGTGGTAGTGGTAATCTGTATACCCGAAGTAATAGTAATTTTGTATAATCTTTAGAGATTATGGTTCGCTTGTGAACGGAGAGAACTGTTTTTAAGATGAAGAGCTGGCGTACAGTCAAAACTTGAGAGTCCTGATATAACTTTGTTGTTGGGTACCGAAAAGGCTTTTTCAGCATCGTTTTAAGAACTGAGCGTTGTGCTCTTTCCACTTGTAACATTACGGTCTTATGCGCAGCACCCCAGCAACTTGAGCAGTATGTTATCAAAGACTGACTTGTCTTCAGGATAGAAGTCGTGGCGGATGACCTAAGTAATTTTTAAATATATGCAGTTCTACGGATTCTAGAGGAGAGTGAGCTTATGTGTTCCTTAAAATTAAGGCTTTGGTCAACTACCACGCCCAGATATTTAATGCTGTCTGCTTTTGACAAAGTTATACAGTTGCATGATTGTCTCTGTTCGAGACATTCATGCAACCGCATAGTTAAATTTTGTTTCATGGCTGACGCCTTAGTTTTGTGAAAACAAATGTATTTTGTTTTTTTAGCGTTTAAAGTTAGTAAGTTGTGTTGCAGCCATGTAGTTACCTGTCTCATGCCAGTCTCAGCTTTAGAGAAAACACCCTTCCATGTATGGTCATTATACAAGATAACAGTATCATCCACATAGCATATTATCTCTGCGTCGATACTGTCATGTATGTCGTTGATGTACATAATGAAAAGTGTGGGTCCCAAAATACTGCCCTGTGGCACACCGTAATTAGTTGTTTGTAAATCACTCTTGTAGCAGCCCACTTTAACACACTGTTTCCTGTTTGTTAAATAACTCGTGAACCAGTTTAAAGGTATGCCTCTAATTCCAAAGTAGTTTTCCAGCTTTCGGACGAGTATCGGGATTGACACGGTGTCGAAGGCTTTTGCCAAATCCAGAAAAACGCCTATACTTGCCTTTTTACTGTCAAGGTGACCGAATAATGTAGATGTTAAAAGACTAACTGCTTCTTCGGTTGACTTGTCTCTTCTAAAACCGAATTGTTTCGGGGAAATAAGACTATTGCCTTCTATATATCTTTGTAGTCTCTTATTTACTATTTTTTCCAATAGTTTGGAAAGAGCTGGAAGGAGCGAGATAGGCCGATAGTTTTCTATTTGTTCCTTATTGCCTTCCTTATGTATCGGTGACACAGATGCAATTTTCCAGATGTCCGGATAGATCCCCTGTACCAAACTGGAGTTAAATATAATGGTTAGTGGTTTTAAGATGGCATCTTTGATGTTTTTTAGTAAAACATTTGGGAGACCGTCTATGCCCGGGGCTTTATCCTTTTGTAAAGAAACTATTAGAGATTCAACCTCTTGTTCATCTGTTGATTGCATGTAAAAGGAATGTAAAATTTGTTTCTGTTTGATTTTCCTTGGCAATGTGTCCTGGTCTAATTGCAATTTATTTAAGATATTGTCCGCTAGTTTCTTTCCCACATTAGAGAAGTAGGTATTACACATGATCAGAGAATCATTAGTGCTTGTACTGTCTTCAAGCGATAGTAAATCTGTAGGTTCTTTATTTTTCTTTTCTAGATGGCACACACTTTTAATAGTCTTCCACAATTTTTTGGTGTCTTTCGCGTTACTTAGGAGTTCCTAATTTTCATAGCCTGATTTTAATTTTCGAAGGAGTTCACTACAGAAATTCCTATAACGCGTGTATATAATCTTCAGTACAGAGTCGTGTGGAAATTTCCGTGTTTTAATGTGTAACCTATCTCTATGTTGCATGCATCGAATCATTCCGGGCGTAACCCATGGCTTGATGTTATATTTGGAATGGCTTACGTGAATAATTTTCGTATTTTATCTATTATTTCAGCCAGTTTATCACAGAAAAGGCTTGCTGTGTGGTTTACATCTTTGTTGTCTAATAGTTGCATCCAGTTTTTTTCGATAAGCTCTTTCTTTATTGCTTCAATATCTCGCTTCACATTTGTTCTATTTCCAGGTCTTTGTTTTATTTTATTTGATGCTAAACCCAGTATTGCCATATTATGATCGGTTATATCAGTGTAGCAGATGATACCCACAGTGTCAGAAACATTTTTTATCCAAATATGGTCAATGCAGGTATCACCCCTTGTCGCCTTGGTTGCCATGCTCAGCTGCAAGACATTGGTATTCTATGTCATGGCTCCATGTAGTAGAAAGTAGATTTATATTTATATCACCCGCTACAATTAGGGTTATGTTTTTATTGCAGAAGTTTGACAATACGTGATCAAGGGAGTTTAAAAAAATTATTTGTGTTAGTGAACGAGGGGGGTCTATAGATACCAAAAATAGTGAAAGTTTTTGATAATGTCACTTGCAGACAGTTGGCATCGTGAATATCTGGCTCACTTACACGGGCTTCCCATGTATCTTTTACATAAATAACTACACCGCTATTTTGATTAATTTTTTTAAGTATATTGTATGAAGTATATTCTGTGATCTTCGGTATAACACTACATTCATCTAGCCAGCATTCGGTTAAGATAATTACATCAAAGTTAGTTTTAAATCTTCCTAGAGTAATTAAGAAATAATCAAAATGTTTTATGTATGCTCCTTATGTTAAAAGTTATAATTCTAAAATTGTGATGTGATGTAATTATTGTTTGAATTTGTTCAGGCTCAGGTATTGTTTGGCAGCTTATGCATAATGAATCCAGTTCCTCATTTATGTTATTGTTATTCATAGTTGTGCAATAAAATATGGTACAACTTTATGGCTTTGCATATGATATTAATATAACTGCCAAACAATATACATTTGGTATCACAATAGTATGTAACGCATTTCACCCAAATATAGAAAAGTCTAGTATTGCTTACAGTTACATCACATAAGAGACGCGTATATAATTTTATAATCATTAATGTATGTCTAATGGAGCAAAATATAAGCTTAACATCTATACAGAAAGATGATTTTGATAGAATATACAATAAAATAGTATAATAAAAATAATATATAAAAATGTATAGACAACCTTTTAAATTTAAATTATATAATATGTTTATATAAAGCACATTAAAATAACTAACATTAGATTCTAAAAACATAGGATTATATCGTACATTATTACCAATGATATATTTCGCTTGGCTTATATCAGTTTTTGGGAGTACAAAATATGCGAGAAAGATCGTCAGATGTACGTACTTGGAGCGCTGGTTTCCCTTCTTTTTGCTTGACATATATTTTACCTTGTGTGACCCAGCAGTATGCATATTCATGCTCCTTTGCTTTTGCTCGTGCGGTGCGAAAAAGCAACCTACTTTCTTTCGTTAAGCATTCGTTGTAGAAGATTTTATACGATTTGCCTGGTAAATTTAAGTCAGTACTAGTAACATTTCTTCTAGTTTTTGACGCTTTTATTAGTTGATCTCTTTTGCTAGGACGTAATAAGCGCACCACTATGGGTCTGGAGAAGTGTATGTCATCATTGGGAGCTACAGCACTCTTAATACGAGGTCCAGCTCTAGAAACCCAGTCGATATCGCCGTCAGTCAATTCGACGCCCACCATCTTCGCTGCTAAAAATGCAATATGCTGTATGTTTTCATTATTAGTTTCGGGAATACCCGCCAGCTCTATTTCGTTGCACAAATGTTGTTGCAGTTGAGTATTTAGTTCCTGTTGCAATTCCGTAACTCTTCTTTCGAGTAACTTGGATTCGTTATCACGATTTTCAAGGATTTTTATTCTAGAACCATTTGAGGCTATCGAAGTCGTTAATTCTTCTAATCTCGCCTGGCAGCGTGACATGGATGACGTAGTGTTTTCTAGGCGTTCATTTAAAGAAGTAATTTCGCGAGTAAGAAGACGTACCTCCTCCGTGAGCTCCCGAACTTCGGCTTGAAGGTTGTCCTCAGAGGATTCATCATGCCTTCTGCTTATTGTTATGTTCTCATCTGCTGATCGTACAGGGGTTAGGGTATTATCACCACCTTTCTTTTTCATGGCACAGCAGTCAGGACATTGCCAGTTCTTTCTCTGTTTTTCACAGGTACTAGAGCAACATTTTATGCTGTTAATGTCCTTAGAAATTTTTAAACAACCATAGCATTTCATTTTAATGTTTTTGGTGGTTTTATTTCGCTTTTATAAGAAAATTTCGCTTAGTGAAATGTGTTTTACAACACAAAAAGTAATCCGCCACCCGTCAGGATCGAACTCAAGCCCTCTGCTTTGAAAGCGCGCGATGACACTAGTGCGCCACGCTTACTCGTTACGAGTTCAATGAATATTTCGATCTTAAGGCGAAAAGTTTAAACAGCTTTATTAACGGCAATGACCTTACTTTTGTTTTTCAATGTCATTCACTTAAACATGAACACTTTTTTAACCGTTTATATAAAATGTTTAGTCAGTTTTTTGTTGATTGACACTGCACGGTCGCGGCTTATACACTATTTTGTTCGTATTTAGGTAGTGCACACACTCGTCTAATTATTAAGTATTTTTGCACGATTTTGACAACTATTTAGAATAAAATGTTTCAAGCACACAGTAACGGGTCTGTCTATAGACGGTGTCCGAGCGTAACTCTGAATAACAATAGCGAACTCCTCTAAAGACAATGGATAAGGGATATGTGTGGAATAATGCAGAAATGGGTTCCAGGAAATTACCTGACGTGCAGTATCTTCAGTCTAACTTCAACGGGTCTCCTCTGCTGAATTTGTTTTCATACCGGCATAATAACGCACACCAGTCGAGCGACGTAGTCAGTACTTTTGAATAAGTCTGACAACTAGTCTAAACCTTCGTATATAGCTATCCCACTGGGTTGCGGAGGTCCGACGCGACGGCAGTAGCTCCATGGAATAGCAAATATTCAGTCAAATCTGGTTAGACTAGTAACCGGACCCCAGGGTGAAACTGGGATAACGCTAGGAGGATGATAATGGTTTAAATGTAATACTAGTGAAGCCTATATATGGCGATAAAATCCGTAAGCAGTAGTTTAATTAAAATGTGTTACTTTCGCGTAAACTCAAGACAATATTATAATAACAGTCGACTATTTATCACGTGGGTTTATAATTGTAGATAATATCAATATTCACCTAGACATATGCGCGGCACTAGATCAAATGGCAAGTAATCCAGTGCGGTCATCGGGCATCGGGTCATTGAGACCTGCTAAACGCACTAGATGAAAAAAATATTTCTCTGGTCGGTAGCGGGTTAATTAGACCCGAAACGTTTTTATTACATATATGGTCAACATTCAAAAAGGTCGTTCGAAAACACTAGCTGTCTCTCTTTTATTCATACTAACTCCAAAGATATCTGTCCCGCACTAGCTTAAAGTACAGCAATTTTGACGCCGCACCGCGGGAAAGAACACCATCGGTTCTATTCAACCCGATGCCGCAGCGAACGTGTTAAGGTCATAATTAATGAAGTACCTACCTATAAGTCTGATACCGCAAATCGAAAGTATTTTCTAAGTTAACGTTTACCTCAAAATGCTTGACAACGCAACTACGTTAAAATTGCTAAACAAGGTATCCCAAACTCAAAATCACTTTACGATATCATTAGAATAAAATAATGGTATTTATAGCTATAAAAAAAATACGTGCAGTTTTAGCAGGAAAATAACCCATTTATGTTAGTCTTTGTATGTGAATTCGGTGTTAGGGTTACACGATGTTGTTTCAGGTATGGGTTTACCGGGCCCGTGATTGTGATGTTTGCACAGGTCCCAACGATACAAGGTTTATCTCCTAACCCAAAGTCGTATTATAGGTACCCTTAGTAACGTGAATGTGGAGGTCACACTATGTTTTGAATGGAACGTACATAATGTTCAAAATATGCCAGTTTTTGCCTTAAATGCTTAATACGAATGTTTTTATGCGTGTGACAGATTGTCTTCGTCACTAAGACCACTATTCACATAAAAGTACCCAACTACCCATATAAAAGTTTAGGACATAATAATATGATGAAATAAGTCGTGGAAAGTAATTAGCTAACTCAGAACACTCAAACGCCGTCGGGTTCAAGGTACGTGCACCAGACTTGTTAGCAAATAGTTATTTTAGCACTGCGCTCCACAAAGCTAGTTAGTCTGGTCCGTCAAAATTGTTTGACTAGCAAGCGAACTCTGTGATTCACTTACTAGTCAAACAAGAAAGGCTTGAATGCAACCAGGATGACGCAAAGACGATGATTACCTAGTTTTTTTATTACAGCACTAGATGAGCCCGCGGTTACACCCGCGTTATATAAGGCTACTGCTCCATTCCCGTGGCTTATAGTGTGGTGTTATATAGCCTATAGCCTTCTTCAATAAATGTGCTATCTAACATGGAAAGAAATTTTGAAATCGGTGCAGTAGTTGTTGAGGTCAACCAAACAAACAAACTCTTCAGCTTTATACTTTTTTATGTATATAAGTATAAAATATCAGTGTAATACTGAGATGAACTCACATTGATTAATTATTTGGTCAAACTATACCTGAATCACAGAATTGTAAATTATACCAGAAGGAGCGATCGCTTGTCAAAGTGAAGCCAAACGACTCTGCTCAAAATGAGCGTACCGGGCGTTACGTCATTCAAAACATCACATTACGCTTACATACTTTTAATTTTATTAAGCCATCGTGTAAAATTTATAAATATAAAATTCTGCCAAATATACCCATATTAAAAAAAGATTCGATCACATGTTATGTGTAAGTAGCATATTCAATAATTGATTAATAAAATATTTCATGATTATTGTCAAAAATATCATAACATTGCTGCGCCATTTTGTGAGTGTTGTCAGTGTGTCCTCGAACAATTACCCCATATTGAGTAAGGATAAAAAAATGTTACCTATTTTATTTAATATAGTATTTTCGTCATGATATTGCGATTTGGGTAATTTTATTTAATTGTATTAGTACTTAGTAGCGTTATTTATTGTTGATCAAATTATTGTTCACGTGTCACCTTTCTAGTACCTACCTATCCCAAATACCTTCATATTTACCTAACATTATATACCTAATTTGTTTTTGTTGATTTCAATTCAATTTTTACAACAGTTAATAAGTATTTAAATCAGTTATCACTATCAGTGGCTAGGTATTTAATTGATCGGCTGATTAAACTTGTTGTCTGTGTCAAATATATTTCTATACATTTTATAAAATAAAGTGTATAATTCACGCTGGCTGAGCCGGGGTCAAAGCACATGAGTAGATAAACGAAACAGAGACCACGCTTAATACAACAGCGAGAATCGGTTGCACTACTACAAGCACGCGGCGCATGTGTGCGTGACCACTGGCCGCTTGTCGTGTACGCGGCGAGACTGGAAAATGCCGGTTTATGTAGGCACAAGCAGTTGACAATCTTAGGGTTATTACGACGCACGTTGTTTGTTTTGTACGTTGCAAGTTTTAATATTTTCATGTAAAAACGTGGTATTTTATTATCAATAATGGTTGTTTATTGTACTGTGTGTATGAATAATACTAGATGAAATAGTTCAGTCATTATAAAGATTTTAACGATGGTAACGTACAATTGGGTTTTTTAATTATACCTCCTGATAATTTTATCGCATTTGTTGAATATCTCGAGCAAAAGTTTCGCGAATATTTCGATCTTGAAATAAATATTGTCGATGTTGGCAACGTAATACTTAACGTGTTTGCATGTTGTCCACCAGGATCTTCTAGCCCGATCCCCCAGGGGATCCACATGAACTCATTAGTTGTGAAATTGTGTAAAAGCAATTAACGTTTACAAAACCAATGACTATCAGAAAGTGATCAGTCATCGATAGGGCTAACAAAAAACAGGTGCATGCGATTTTCGACCTTATTGACGTAACTCAGAATTTATAATTTTACTAACGTATCAATGTCAGAAAGCAAGAATATACCAAAAAAGTCTGTCATGAATTGTCAATAAGGTCGAAAATCGCATGCACCTGTTTTTTGTAAGCCGTATCGATGGTTGATCACTTTATATTTTTTTGTTTTGTAGACGTTCATTTGTTTTACACAATTTCTTTTTAAACTTATTTTAGGTACCTATCCCCGTGTTAAAACTAGTGGCACATAATAGCTAAAGGAGATTCCTATGTATATTAGCAAAATAGATCATATTACCAGAAAAATATTCAACACTATTAGTGGTATCGTTGGGAATGTCAAATAAATCACGTTGTCACGTCGTGTCGTTGGTAACAAATGTATATTTTTTTATTCCGTGCTTTTAAAAGTTTCAGGTCCATGCCTTTTTTGGTTCCACTCGCTATTTTATTTATAACTGTACGTCTGCCGTATAGCGAATCTGCCGAATCACGAATCTATCCAATCCAAAATCTGTCGTATACCGAACAAGCGATTTGTCTTAACCTATTGTGACAACCCTACCAAAATAGGTAACAAATTTACAAGCTCTTAAGAAGCTGTCTCTCTGTTCGGTTTATTTACTCATGTGGTCAAAGTGTGGTACTTAGGTACATCCCTACTAATATAATTATAGTAACAGTAGATGTTTAAATCAGATATGATATAATCACCAATAACACATACTTGTTAAAATAAATGATTCATTACTACTCCATTCTGTGACTTAAAAATAAACATACATACATAGACTCACGCCTGTTTCCCCGAAGGGGTAGGTAATAAATAAACAATAGCTTAATAAGGTAACACGCTTTACATTTCATAATTTTCCCGCAAAGCAGGTGAACTGTTCTTGAGGTGGCAACACTGGCGAGTGTGAGGAAGTGACGTCTGCATACCCAATGACATTTGACCGGCTACAATCCGCGTCGAACAAATATGACAGATGACTCCATCTGGATAATTCAAATCTGTGACCTGAATATAGTTCAGGATACTATCCTTGAAATAATTCGAGTTTAGTTTTCTTCATAGCTCGCTTATCAAGCTTGCATCAGTGGACTGAACGCACTGCACGTCTCAGCTCCGCATATAATTATCATTGCGAGTGGGACGTATGGATCAATTAAGGAAAACGTCTTGAAAATTCAGTTTGCGGTGGTTGTTTTGAATCTTTGGCAAGATGCGTGATGGTTTATCATACATCATCATAAATGCAAGGGATTATTAAACTGTATTCCCTAAAATATCCAGTCACGGCAAACAGTTCTTGATAACATAAAATATGATTTTGGACCGTAAACACATATCAATACCGGCATAAAAACCTAGCAATATTCGATGAAATATTCGTAAAATAATTTTAATCCTTTGATTAAAGAAAACGACTTGATTCTCCTATAATTTTAATCTAAATGAAGGAAATCTGAATGAAATATTCAAAAATTTACTTCTAAGATAGGGTAAGAAATATAGTCTTAACGACACACGCAGGCTTTTCACGTAAGCGTTGCGAAATAATACGCCACGAATACATTAATGAAATTCCGGCTACTTTGACGTCTACGTCCTTAGTAGCAACGTCGCTTAGACAATGTTATATGACGAACGTCAACGGTGTAAGGGTTCAGTTACTCTAAACTAAACTAGCAAGCGACATCGGTTACCTATAGTATGAAACCTGAGGCCACACGTTTTCGGCCACATTTCTCGAATCCAAACATAAGCTTAGAACGCATAGGTACACGCTCGGCTATGCGAGATACTAATATCACAGTTCTGAGGCCAAAGCTAGCAGCGCTGTTAAGCCGACCTAAAACAGCAGGTGATGAAATTGGTATACGTGAAATTGGTACAACTGTGTTCAGATAGTCACATTATTTCACCCGCGGAAATGCGGAAATCACGATTTTATTTTCTCTGAACGCAGCAATTGACGCGACTTACAATTTGCTTACAATTTTGACTTATGCGCGATTTAAAAACCCGCGTCGGCTTTGCAACATCTGAACAGAGGCTTATACGAGTAGTAGTATTTGTGTAGGTATGAAAATACCTTCTTGACGTTTTGAAGACTTACGGGATCTGTGTAAGCGACAAACGCGGCGAGATACTACTCACGGCAAATGTACTACGTTTTTGTTATTACCTTTTGAATCATATTGCATTTAGTTGGAATGCTTTCATTTAAAGTACGACGTTCTTTAAGAAGCATGCCAGGATGGAGCAATATAATAGACCTAATTTTTATTGTGAGTTGTAGGTACCCCTAATTAATAGTACACGTCTTCTAAAATCTCTGTCCTCTTACTTTGAGAACGACGGACTTTCAGTGCAAACGTTATTTTTCCCCCTGGAAATAAGAATTTTTTAATATTTCTTCCTTAGAGACCAGCACCAGCAGTCTAAGTGTTGCGATCGACGAATTAATAAAGCATAGTATTGAATGTAACTTAACTCACCTCAGTAGATACTTAATTATTTTTTCCGAACAAAATTTCAGTTATATCTAAATAGATTTTATGGGCAGTTTTTTTAAAGAGAACCGCATATTATATTTCCAGTAAAAAATACTTTAGTAATTATGGTCTCTCGCTATTGGCATCCGTTATTTCAGCTATTTCGTTCAAAAATTGACGCGTCCACATCGTAACTATTAGTGTCAATTTTTAATTCGAAAAAATACTACTTTGATCGTCGATATTTTGAAAGCAACTTTTCATGAAAGAAAGAATAAGAAAAATAATATAAGAAAGCAAATAATATTTTTTTTTATCGAATTTCACCCTCGTTCCTACTCTTTAATAAACCGGTCAAGTGCGAGTCGGACTCGCGCACCGAGGGCTCCGTACGAACCTATAGGTATATAAATAATGATTTAAAAAATATAAGTGATTTAAGTAAGAATTTAAAGATTTCAGCACAGAAATTTGATTTTATTACAGCTTAACGGTGTTATAGACCCGAGTATTAGATATGAATTTCAATTTAGTAACTCTACGTGTTCATGAGGTATTAACTTTAAAAAATTTAAAAATGTTTTTATTATATGATGTAACTGTTTACATTTTTTGTTTTTTTTTCCTTATTCTGTGCTATTCGAAGTTGCCTCGTATCAAATTTCAAGATTCTTAGTTCAAGGGTACCATGGCTGTAGGTTTTGATTCCCTTGTGAGTTTCAAAAATTTTCGAGAATTAGCGGCATAAGCAGCTGTATTTTTTATTGCGATGACTTAGAAGTTTGATTTTGTTACAGCATAAAGATATTAAAGACTTGAGTATTTGTATGAATTTTAATTGAATACATTTACGTGTTCATAAGGAAAGGGCTAGTAACTTTAATTTTTTTTTATTTTTTATTATATAATATAACTAAAAGTTTACGGTTTTAGCAATTTTTCCTTTAACAGTGCTATGAGACGTTAGTTCGTACCAAATTTCAAGAATCTGAGTTTACGGGAAGTACCCTGTAGGTTTTGATTTCCTTGCCAGTAGTTGCGAGTTTGAAGATATAGTAAAATTGCTGTTTCTTTTGATTGCGTTGAGATAGAAGTTTGATTTTGTTACAGCTGAAAGGTATTATAGACTCAAGTATTTGATATGAATTTCAAAATAATAACTTTACGCGTTCATGATCAATGGGGTAGTAACTTTAAAGCTAATAAAACATTTTTTGTATGATGTAACAAAAAAAGTTACGGTTTTCGCAATTTTTCCTTTATCTGTGCTATAAGACATTGCTGCGTACCGAATTTCAAGATTCTGAGTTCATGGGAAGTACCCTGTAGGTTTTGATTCCCTTGCAAGTAGTTGCGAGAAAATATGCGTCTTAAATTGTTGTTTCTTTTTATTGCGTTGACTTTAATAGTGCGTCTTAAATTGTTGTTTCTTTTTATTGCGTTGACTGTAATAGTTGTTGTTTAATAAGAATTTCAATAAAAAACCTTTACGCCTTCATGAGAAAATGGTAAAGACTTTAAAATTATTAAAAATATTTTTATGATATGATATAACTGAACATTTACGGTTTTTGCAATTTTTTCTTTATCTGTGCTATAAGAAATTGCTTCATACCAAATTTTAAGTTTCTGAGTTCACGGGTAGTGCCCTATAGATTATGATTCCCTTGCAAGTTTCGAACATTTGCGAAAATTTGCAGCATAAACGGCTGTATCTTTTGATTGCGTTGGCTTAGAAGTTTGATTTTTTTTGAAGTTTTTTTTTTCACAGCTTCAAGGGACAGTAGACTTGACGATTTGATATAAATTTCAGTTTGATACTTCCACGCGTTTCTGAGAAAAAGGGTCTTGACAGACGGATGGGCAACAAAGTGATCCTATAAGGGTGCCGTTTTTTCATTTCGAGGTACGGAACCCTAAAAATTATTAAATACCACACAAGTATAATTTGAGGTGCATCATTTAAAAACTAATGCTTTATCTACTCAATTATGTCATCATCATCATCAGCCTTTAACAGTCCACTGCTGGACTAGGCCTCTCCTTTGAAAGGAGGAATTGGCCTACTATACCACGCTGGCCAAACGGGTTGGTATAGGGTTTGTATCAAGTTTTCCTTCTCTTACAGTGATGTTCTCTGCATAATATGCTCCCTCTGTCGGCTCTTACGACACCCATGGGATGATATGGGGTGGTGACATTCCGTATTCTTAATCCGTCACCACACGGACAATCTCAATTATGTATTTTAGACAAAACCGGCAATTTCGTAATTTTTCACGTAAAAATGGCACTCCAATTTTAATATGAGGTGATTTTCCTAAAAAAACGCTAGGCCAGTGTTTTAAAATGTTGGCATTAATTCAATACTTACTCGTCGCACTTACAACCGGTTCTAAGCCGGATATACCCTCCGTACTTGCTTTCTTATTAATATCTCCATCTGGGAAAAGATTATTGTTCCATTATACCGCCATGAAAATTAAATTAGCTGACAATAAAAGGTTTTTGCTTTCTACTCTCAATATTTAGAAGATCAGAGGTCAATATTTCTAAAGAGAATAATAATGCATTGAATAGGCTCAGATTGTGCGTGAATTGATATCATATGGAAAATATTAGACTCACTCCTATATTTTGCAAATTGTTTGCTTTACGTCTATTTGATAGCAAAAACTATTTGTCTAGTGGACCAAATTAAATTAATTTCCAACTTTCCAAACAACACGATCGTTTACTTATCGATTAAAACTATATAGTTCCCATTTATAACAGAAACGTTGTATTGCCTATTATATCTAGAGTAAACGGTCGACAAAACTATTTTGGTCTAGAGACCACAGAACATTAATTTCATAGCTGTTACTTTGAAACAATTTAGGCGATGACAGTACATTGGGAAATCAGAGAGACTGTCGCTTAATGTCGCAAATTTGCTCTCAGATGACAATTAATATTTATTGATTAAATTACTTCTTCTGATGAAATTATTTGAATATTAATGGATATAGCTATTTTTCAGTTATGCCATTACATAGTTAATGCTAACAACGTTAACCTAGCAATATTATGTTAAAGAGGTTACAAAAGGAAAAAAAAAATTTGTAATATATTAACATAGTATTTTCGAAACTGAATTCTTGAACAAATGTAAGAACTGTCTAATGTAATCGTCTAACTAGATAGGATTAATTCTAACCTTTTTATAACAACTGTCATTCGTTTTGTTACCTCAATTTAAAATACCGCATTCATTCAAAAACCATAACGCTTCGTCCTATTTTGAGACCGAATGTTACTAACTTTAAAATAATAATATAAAATTAAAAATATTTCATTACATCCTGAAATACTGATGAACTTATTACACATATTATAATGTAAGCTAAAAATAGACGTACACACCTAAATACAAAATCCAAAGTCGCTTGTAGTGTAACACGGATAAACCACTGACTACGTTTGTTCTATTAATTTATCCAATATACACAACAGCCCCAACTCGTACGTTTGTGAAATAAAACTTAAAACTATGACATGCTTACTAAGCCTGAATTAGGGTGGTCATCCATTTGGAACCGATAGCTCGCCTTGAAGCCTTGACCCGGTATGTTGGAGTTCGCTGTAAACTGGACCAACAAATCTGGACCGGTTGATAGTATCTCGTAACCTGTCTAAATTTTGACGGGGTAGAATTTACAATTTATGAAAATTTTAATATTTATTTAATTAATGCACGATTAACAAATTTAATGTTGCGTTATATTTTCTCGCAGAAAAAATTTGCTAAGAAAGACAATGTTGTACATATGAGCCAATCATACCACCCGTCACGTTCGTAAGTTGCCCTGGTTTCTAGACTTTTGCTTATTCAGTACACCGTTTCACAGTTGAACCACAGCACGGTAATATAATCTAACAGTATTGTAACTCGGCCGTCTTCGTGAGTTATATACCTACCAGACGCGCCGCATGCAAGCTGCGGCACGATAGCGGCTGCGGGTACTGTAGGTACAGTCCGCCCAGTCTAATGGGTACTCTGCTCGCGGCGCGTAGGTATAACTCGAGTTTCGTGCGTTTGTATGGAGTTACAATACTGTTAGATATTATTACCGTGACCACAGGTTACAGGTCCATAGTGTATTTTAACACACTTTTTAAAGTACATACGGATTGTGTTCTCAGTTCTCACAAAATAAATATAAGTATGTAATCCAAAGTGTGTCGTTCTTATTTTGCAGACGGAATAAATTTATATTATTATGTACTTTAAATAATTTTAACATAATAATATACATTTTCATCCAAATTTTTATAATTGAAAAACCGTTCAATTACTAAAACAAATTCCAATGAAAGTGTTGTGTCTTGTTTCCGATTATTGTTGTTGTATTCATGCCATCGCAAGTTTAATTATCGCTTGCTAAACGGTAAAGGAAAACATCGTGAGGAAACCTGCATGTCTGAGAGTTCTCCATAATGTTCTCGAAAGACATGTGAAGTCTCTCAACCCGCACTTTGCCAGCGTTGCCAGCGTGGTGGACTATGGTCTTACCCTTCTCAGAGAGAGGAAAAGCCCGTGCTCAGCAGTGGGACAGTATATATGTATATACAGGGCTGATGATGTATGTATGTAATATACCGTCATTCGTTTCGTTAACGATATTTATATAATTTTCTCGTCATAAAGACATAAATTCAGGTATCATACCAGCATTTAAATCGTCATCACTTAGAGATCATAGTTTCCATTGATTTAAAAGATATCGCACTAAGTAAGATGTTATTTATCTATATACTGAAGAACTAAAAATTCTTAATCCAATTAAAACTTCAGTCAAAAAATTTAGGCCAACTTCTACATCCATTTATCAGTGAGGAACTCGAGATGGTTTAAATAATTTGTTTTGGTACTACCATCGCTCAAGTCATTTGCGGCATTAGCAAAATTAATTGATATATTTACGGCAGCCGAACCAGACCCTGAGTGGATTAGACAGAGATAGACAGCTAAGGATCACACCGAGAGTGACTCTTACAAGAATTGATGATATCAAATAGATAAAATATAAAAAGTTTTCTCAGCCAAAAATGAAATTGAAAAGTAGGCTCGTGGCGATTTCGGGTTTCTTTTGTCAAATATTTATTATATGGCTGAAGACAATTTTCTTCAAAACTTATATACTACTAGAGGACGCCCGCAGCATACGCTCACACATTTTTTTTATTTAACTGTTTTTGCCCGATCTCCTGGGATTTTCGGGAAAACCCTCCTTAGTGCACCCCACGGTCCCCAAGGAACATACATGCCAAATTTCAGTTTCCTGCGCCTAATAGTTTTGGCTGTAGCGTGTCTGTCAGTCAGTCTGTAACGCAAGCATTTTATATGTACAGATAGGCTAGATATTTGTATATAATGTGGTTGTCGGGCAAAAGTGTTACTGGGTTTTTCCGAATTCTCAGTAGCAGCACGGAGTCTGGTGAAGTGCCCGGTAACGGCAATAGGCTCGCCCACTATTACGTGAGACCTAACAATTCATGGCGAAATGTGAGTGTAATTATTAATTACACCTCTGCCTACCCCTTCGGGGATACAGGCGTGAGTCTATAAAAAAGTGGTTATCTAAACATTCCCCATCTCAGCCAGAAGATGTTCACTGTTGGACACTGGGATGAACACCGGTGGCTCAAAATCAATTTATGTCGCTGTCGCTTAATGTCGCAAATTTGCTCTCAGATGACAATTAATATTTATTGATTAAATTACTTCTTCTGATGAAATTATTTGAATATTAATGGATATAGCTATTTTTCAGTTATGCCATTACATAGTTAATGCTAACAACGTTAACCTAGCAATATTATGTTAAAGAGGTTACAAAAGGAAAAAAAAAATTTGTAATATATTAACATAGTATTTTCGAAACTGAATTCTTGAACAAATGTAAGAACTGTCTAATGTAATCGTCTAACTAGATAGGATTAATTCTAACCTTTTTATAACAACTGTCATTCGTTTTGTTACCTCAATTTAAAATACCGCATTCATTCAAAAACCATAACGCTTCGTCCTATTTTGAGACCGAATGTTACTAACTTTAAAATAATAATATAAAATTAAAAATATTTCATTACATCCTGAAATACTGATGAACTTATTACACATATTATAATGTAAGCTAAAAATAGACGTACACACCTAAATACAAAATCCAAAGTCGCTTGTAGTGTAACACGGATAAACCACTGACTACGTTTGTTCTATTAATTTATCCAATATACACAACAGCCCCAACTCGTACGTTTGTGAAATAAAACTTAAAACTATGACATGCTTACTAAGCCTGAATTAGGGTGGTCATCCATTTGGAACCGATAGCTCGCCTTGAAGCCTTGACCCGGTATGTTGGAGTTCGCTGTAAACTGGACCAACAAATCTGGACCGGTTGATAGTATCTCGTAACCTGTCTAAATTTTGACGGGGTAGAATTTACAATTTATGAAAATTTTAATATTTATTTAATTAATGCACGATTAACAAATTTAATGTTGCGTTATATTTTCTCGCAGAAAAAATTTGCTAAGAAAGACAATGTTGTACATATGAGCCAATCATACCACCCGTCACGTTCGTAAGTTGCCCTGGTTTCTAGACTTTTGCTTATTCAGTACACCGTTTCACAGTTGAACCACAGCACGGTAATATAATCTAACAGTATTGTAACTCGGCCGTCTTCGTGAGTTATATACCTACCAGACGCGCCGCATGCGAGCTGCGGCACGATAGCGGCTGCGGGTACTGTAGGTACAGTCCGCCCAGTCTAATGGGTACTCTGCTCGCGGCGCGTAGGTATAACTCGAGTTTCGTGCGTTTGTATGGAGTTACAATACTGTTAGATATTATTACCGTGACCACAGGTTACAGGTCCATAGTGTATTTTAACACACTTTTTAAAGTACATACGGATTGTGTTCTCAGTTCTCACAAAATAAATATAAGTATGTAATCCAAAGTGTGTCGTTCTTATTTTGCAGACGGAATAAATTTATATTATTATGTACTTTAAATAATTTTAACATAATAATATACATTTTCATCCAAATTTTTATAATTGAAAAACCGTTCAATTACTAAAACAAATTCCAATGAAAGTGTTGTGTCTTGTTTCCGATTATTGTTGTTGTATTCATGCTATCGCAAGTTTAATTATCGCTTGCTAAACGGTAAAGGAAAACATCGTGAGGAAACCTGCATGTCTGAGAGTTCTCCATAATGTTCTCGAAAGACATGTGAAGTCTCTCAACCCGCACTTTGCCAGCGTTGCCAGCGTGGTGGACTATGGTCTTACCCTTCTCAGAGAGAGGAAAAGCCCGTGCTCAGCAGTGGGACAGTATATATGTATATACAGGGCTGATGATGTATGTATGTAATATACCGTCATTTTTTTCGTTAACGATATTTATATAATTTTCTCGTCATAAAGACATAAATTCAGGTATCATACCAGCATTTAAATCGTCATCACTTAGAGATCATAGTTTCCATTGATTTAAAAGATAACGCACTAAGTAAGATGTTATTTATCTATATACTGAAGAACTAAAAATTCTTAATCCAATTAAAACTTCAGTCAAAAAATGTAGGCCAACTTCTACATCCATTTATCAGTGAGGAACTCGAGATGGTTTAAATAATTTGTTTTGGTACTACCATCGCTCAAGTCATTTGCGGCATTAGCAAAATTAATTGATATATTTACGGCAGCCGAACCAGACCCTGAGTGGATTAGACAGAGATAGACAGCTAAGGATCACACCGAGAGTGACTCTTACAAGAATTGATGATATCAAATAGATAAAATATAAAAAGTTTTCTCAGCCAAAAATGAAATTGAAAAGTAGGCTCGTGGCGATTTCGGGTTTCTTTTGTCAAATATTTATTATATGGCTGAAGACAATTTTCTTCAAAACTTATATACTACTAGAGGACGCCCGCAGCATACGCTCACACATTTTTTTTATTTAACTGTTTTTGCCCGATCTCCTGGGATTTTCGGGAAAACCCTCCTTAGTGCACCCCTACGGTCCCCAAGGAACATACATGCCAAATTTCAGTTTCCTGCGCCTAATAGTTTTGGCTGTAGCGTGTCTGTCAGTCAGTCTGTAACGCAAGCATTTTATATGTACAGATAGGCTAGATATTTGTATATAATGTGGTTGTCGGGCAAAAGTGTTACTGGGTTTTTCCGAATTCTCAGTAGCAGCACGGAGTCTGGTGAAGTGCCCGGTAACGGCAATAGGCTCGCCCACTATTACGTGAGACCTAACAATTCATGGCGAAATGTGAGTGTAATTATTAATTACACCTCTGCCTACCCCTTCGGGGATACAGGCGTGAGTCTATAAAAAAGTGGTTATCTAAACATTCCCCATCTCAGCCAGAAGATGTTCACTGTTGGACACTGGGATGAACACCGGTGGCTCAAAATCAATTTATGTGGAGACTTCACAGGTAAGCAAGAGGCCATTCTAAGCTAAAATATCATCGAAGTATATACGGCATTGTTTGTCAAATGCCTTGTGGATTTTTACGGTTATATCATGTTAAGCTAATCTCGAAATAAGATGACATTGCGATACGGGATACTCCAGGAAACGTCACGTGTATCAACGGAAGTCAAACATTATGCGTTGACAGGCTTTAACATGGCGTACGTATTTCACGCATATTCGCGCAAAGGCGTACGTAGAAATGTATTATAATTGTATAGAAATAACTTAAATTTTCTTTTATTATTATTTAAAAGTACCTACTTGTAAAGTCGGTATTGTATTAAACTGGGAGTCATGTTTGACTTCTTAAAAAATATTGGCAGATTTATATACATATACCTAGACAATATTTAACCCAGCTTGCAACGCACAAAGATTAGCGTAGTACACAAAGAGTTTTTTTTATTTATGATAGACCAAAAATCAAATCGAATTTGACAAAATTCATGAGATCAAATCTCTCTGTTACATTTTCGATCAAACATAACCAACCAAAATATATTATTTCTCAATATCATGAACAATGGGTCTATATTTAGAAAGTTTTCATAGACATGTTATGTATTTGGTACGCAGTTGAGTATAATATTATTGTTGAATATAACATCGTATCAATTCTATATAAGAGATACACGACTTTATACGATGTCTACCAAATATAAAGAAATAACAAACATATTTACCTAAAATTCAAAAGGACTCAGTGCAGTAGCATTTAAATGGATAATTTAGTTGGCGAGTAAAAAATGTACTTATTATTTCCCATTTACTTACAACCGAATATATTTTTCTGAAAATAAAAATTAAAAAAATATATTTTAATCATACAGTTACAGTTCAAATTTTAGAGTCGCAACAGATAATCAATAGTTCGACACACGGGACAGGGAAATATTATATATATTAGGTCTAAATAACTTAACTAGATGGAAGATTTCAGAACTTGAAAACAGAATAATAAAATTAATATTATGGTAGGAAAAACTTACGTCTGTCTTTCCCAACAAAGCCAGTTGCATTGGAAGGTTTCGCTGCAGAATGAAACTCCAATACTAGTAGCGGCCCATACGAGAAGAGGGATGGTGGAGCGTCCATACGGTTTCCACAAGGTACTTTTGACCAGGCGGAGTATTCATTCACACCAGGAGGCCCTGGGCCGTGGACCCCGCCGTCGGAGTAGACTTTCAGGTAGTCACCTTGGGTACAACTGAAACAATGAGAAGCTGTTTAGTTATCTATATATGTACAATTCTTCTCCCATGGTCTGATTCACGGACAACACACAGCCGAAACTATTGGCCACAGTAAATTTAAATTTGGCATGTAAATTCCTTGGAGATCATTTGGCTGTACATATAAGGGATTGCCCAAAATTCCCACGAGATCGGGGAGTAACGGTCGTAGCTGCAGGCATACTCTAACAGTTTATGATTAGCTACCTATTGATTTTATTGGTACCTGCCAACAATGCGAACTTGTATTGAAATGTTTTCTCAAAATTGTAATAGATAACATAATACGACACATCTATTTTAACATTTCTGTGAGGACATCAATGTAACTTTTTCACATTGAAATTCTTTCACATTATTGTGAGTGTGCCGAAATTTCTATTATTTTCTTCTTCTATTATATAATTTCCAGACACATTTTGCTGGATATGTTTAAATTTTACAGTCGAAACCGGGCTAAACGGCGGCTTTACTTTATAAAATTATCAAAAAATATTTCTGGCAATCGAAAACTCTGGATTCAACCAAGTTAAAAGCAAAATAATTGCATCTAAAAACTCTTTGGCTACAAAGCCTGTAACCGGAGTAACCGGACTACTGGCTTTCCACATACATTTATTTTCCGTTATTTTTGTTTTTTATTTGCTCAGTCAAGAACAGTAGCACTAGACTTTGCCAAGCCGCAAAATAAGATAAATAGTGGATTGAAAATTAACTAGGTTGTGCTATAGTTTTTCATCGGCGTTAATACTTAGCACGATGCAATTTGATTAAAATGGTAAAATAATATTCATGCTCATCATTCTTGAAAAATTAATATGAACAACAGTAAAATCTCGGATTTGTGGCGGGTGAACACTCACCACTAGCATCCTTGAGTGTGAGTACAATTCCAAGATGGTTGAAAATCCAATCAAAAGTATTTTACAATCTTGCTGCTTTTTTCGCACAATGTCGAATTTCGAATGCCATATATAAATCACGACGTTTCAAAGATGTGTTTACAGATGTGTCTTTACCTTGCTGTCAAAAGCAAGAATATGATTATGAGATAAGATATTTTAATTAAAAAAGAATTAGCACGTGAGATAATTTTAATTAAAAAATTGTGAGCGCTCATAGCGAGACTTGGCTTGCCGATCGTAACAGATCAAACTCAAACTCAAACTCAAAATCATTTATTCATTTAGGCCACAAAGTGACGCTTATGAACGTCAAAAGTTAAAGTTAATTACTAGATGATTCTACATTTACATTTACTGCCACGTTCGCAATGCAATAGGTAGAACCACGAGAAAGAACGGGCAATAAAACTCGTGGCCACTCTTTTTAACTGCCAGTATAATGGTTTTACATGTTATATTTGTAAGGAGCTGCAACTGTTTCACATTGTGAGTTATCTACTATTGCAAAAGTTAATAGTTATTGATATCATACTCAAGCAATAAATTATGTTCATTTATTAAGCCTCCCAAAGTGAATATGGTGAAACAGGAGCATCCACTTACGTCTTTTGATGTAAGCAACTCGCGAACATGACTGTTCTGATCTATGGTGGAACAATATGTTCCGAAAAGTAATGCAGCAATTTACAATCTATTAGTTAGCAGTTCATGACCACGAGTTACCCTCACCTTACAAATCCAATAAATTATAATAAAAAGAGTAGAACAAGAATGCAAATGTAGCATAAAAAGAGAATACGGTAATTAACTACACTATAAAACTTCCTATTGACCTAATAATAAAAATAAATTGACCTAATAAAAGAATATTTATTTCCAAGCGTACTTGTCGTCAAAATACTCATTTAAACTATAATATGCCTTTAGTAAAAGATTATTTTTAACAATTGTCTGAAACGACCTTAAAGGCAAGTCTAAAATATTACTCGATATTTTATTATAGATTCTTATACTAAGACCAATAAAAGAGCTATGCGTTTTGTGTAAACGGAAATATGGTACACATAATTTGTGCCTGTTCCTAGTATTAATATTGTGTATGTCACTATTCATTTTGTAAGAATTTATATGTAGTCGTACATGCATAACACTGGCATAAATATATTGTGATGCTACAGTAAGAATACCAATAGTTTTAAATTTTTCTTTAAGTGAGACTCTTGTCTTTAACTGGTAAATGGCCCTAACTGCTCGTTTTTGTAATATAAAAATATTTTCGATGTCAGCGGCCCTACCCCATAATAATATGCCATATGACATAACACTATGAAAATAGCTAAAATAAACCCATCTAGCCGTATCGACATCAGTCAACCTACGAACCTTCTTAATGGCATAAGCAGCTGAGCTAAGTTTCCCTGAGAGATATGTAACGTGCGCACCCCACTGTAATTTCGAATCAAGTGTTATTCCTAGAAATAATGTAGATTCAGATGTTTCGAGAACATCGTCATTTAGAGCTATACTAGGACCAAGGTTTCTGACATTAGGCAGAGCAAACTTAATACATTTTGTTTTTTTGGCGTTCAGTACCAGATTGTTTACATTAAACCATTTAGTTACTTGAATGAGCGCACTGTTTATTTCGTTAAAATGTTCCTTATTTCTATCTACTTTGAATATCAAAGAAGTATCGTCAGCAAACAGTACAACGTCACAAATGTTTTTCAAGTAAAAAGGTAAATCGTTTATGTAAACAAGAAACAGGAAAGGCCCTAGGATGCTGCCTTGCGGCACTCCCAAATCAACAGGTAAGCCACTGGATTTTGAGCCGTTTATTTCAACACATTGGATTCTGTCACTTAAGTATGACTTAATGACTTCCAATGCTTTAGTCTGTACGCCGTAATGTCTAAGTTTGCATAAGAGCGTTTCATGGCAGACACAATCGAATGCTTTCGAAAGGTCGCAAAACACACCAATAGCATTTTGGGCATTCTCCCATGCACTGAATATGTGTTTAAGTAACGCTACTCCTGCATCTGTTGTCGAGTGACCCTTGGTAAATCCATATTGCTCACTATGAAGGAGGCTGTTTAGATTAAAATGTCTAAGTAATTGCTTGAGTATGATCTTTTCAAAAATCTTACTAAAGGCAGGTAGTATCGATATTGGCCTATAATTACTAGGATCAGTCTTACTGCCGGATTTGAAAAGAGGTATTATCCTACTGTGTTTCATAAGATCGGGAAAAACACCTGATTCAATACACTTATTAAATAAGTTGCTTAAATAAGGAGCTACTACATCAATTATACTTTTTAAAACCTTAACAGAAATGCCCCAGAGATCACCTGTATTCTTAGACTCTAGAGATTGAAAAGTACTTATAATGTCGGTAGAATTAATACGATCGAACTTAAATAATACATCACATTTTCCTACACTAGATTCTAATAGATTTTCTGCGACTATAGCTGATGATTTTAATTCTCTAGTAGTAGTAATCGGTATGCTAGCAAAGAATTTATTAAATGTGTGTGCAACTTCTTTGTCATTATGAATAAATTTGCCACTATCAAATAAACTAAAACTATTACCTCTAAGTGTTGTCTTACCTGTTGCTTCATTAATAGCTCGCCAGGTTGCCTTAATTTTATTCGAGGATTGTTCAATTTTGTTCCTAACGAATAATGCCTTAGCTGTATTGCGCACTCTTTTAAATATCTTGGAATAATTCCTAACATACTCAGTGAAGTTCGAATCAGAATTGTATCTCTTCATACCATACAACTCGTACATCTTTGCTCTGCTTTTGTAAATACCTGCAGTAGCCCACTCACTAAAAGCTCGAAATTCCTTAACTACTTTCTCTTTAGTCCTAAAAGTATTCTGAAATTCCTTGTTAACTACATTAAATAAATTATTGAAATTTTCATTTGGCGAATCAATCTCCATTAAATCAGGACTCATAGCATTCATTCCAATCAAAATTTTATTCCGGAATTCATTAAACTTATGCCTAGGTAATGGCCTAACTAACACTTTCTGTATAATGCTATCACTATAATACGGAAACCTTGCTAATTGACCACAGTGATCCGAAGTTAATTCAGAACTAACTAATTTATTCAAAACTGTACAATTACTAAATATATTGTCAAGACAGGTGGATGAAGTTGCTGTAATCCTAGTTGGTTCAAGGAACAAATTTATTAAATTAAATGATTTAAATAGATTTAAAAATCTACTAGTCATTACTGAATGATCAAGAATATTTACATTAAAATCACCACAAACTATAATACCTTTCTTATTGCTCCTAATTTTAGTAATTGCATCTTCAATAACTGATTCAAACAAGCTAAAGTTACTTAATGGTGGACGATATACACATATGATAATATGCTGCTCAAGTTCTACACATGACAGTTCCACGGTGCGTTCTATAAACAAACTTGCTATGTCTTTCCGTTCTTTACATGTTAAGCTATTTGAAACAATAATCAAGGATCCACCATGAATAGCGTGTTTCCTAGAGAAGGCACTGTGTACCGTGTATTGCGAGTTATTTAAGAATTTAATTTGGTACTCTTTTAGCCAGTGTTCTGTAATACACATAACTTGTATACTGTGATTTTCTAAATATAAACTTAATTCTAAATCCTTGCCAGATAGACCTTGTATGTTTTGATGTGCTACATTCAGTTGAATTTGTCTACCCTTTGTCCTAGTCTTAAGTTTAAAGAACTTGTGTCAGTATATTCAATAGAAGAATTATAAAGATAGGAACTATTTACAGAAGCTAAATTCTTGGATACCCTACATGTACCTGTGTCATTTTGTAAATTAAATGCTAGTAATTTAGCAACTTGTCTTCTATAAAATAGTGGCAGATACATAGTATCTTTGGTCAATGTAAAATTACTAATAAAATTATTAATGTCAAATAATAAAATAAAATCTTTATATTGCCATGTCAAATTGTATAAGCACAAGTTGAGTTCATGAATATAACTATTCATTGTTTCATTTAAGATATAAGAATAAGGTAAAGCAAGAGTTATAAATTTGCATTCAAATTTCCTGTGAAGCGATAACATAACTTCTGTCAAATTAAATATATCCTTTTTAGTCACCGTTAGGCTATCACCATATGTGATAATTATTGTAGACTGCCTATCAAATATTGTTGTATTTAATGTATTAATTAGATATGTAAACGAAGACCCTGGATAACAATAATTGATAGTATTGTGTTGTGTCAGCTCACAATTTATTAAACTACCTAAACCTACACCAAGCCTATCTGAGAATATATAAACTTTATTTGTGCCAGAATTCTTACCTAAAGAAGACTTACCTGTTCTATTATTCACTGAACAAGTACTTTTATCACTATCGCAAATAATCTGGGACTCACAAGTGGGTAATGTTGGTTCTATGATATTCAAACAACTATTGGTATTTGTTAAGGCCTTTACATATTCTAAATTTTGCCTCCCCACTTGTGCAATCTCATCATATGTCATAATATACTCCTGAACCTGATTTTCATATTGCGTGTTCATTCTACTTATTTGAGATTGTAAGGAAGTAATTTGACTTTTAAGATCCCTAGTATGTTTGTCGTATAACATTTTGCCATTAATCAACTCTGCATTGTAATTGTCTAACTCCATTAACAAATCTGAACGCTCAGAAACTAAACATTTATATTGCTGAGATGTTATCTTAGTTTTCCTATATTGCTTTTGACTAAGAATGAGTTTCCTAATATGTTTATTTAATTTATTATACTTTCTATGCCGTTTCAGACAATTAATGTTTATTTTTAATTGTTTTGAATCTAAGCCTAATCTATTACCTACAACCTCTGAGTAAAGGTTCTGAGTTTTATTACTGTTTAATATCTCTACAGTTTGTTCTAGTGATTTAATCTTAGTAAATGATTGTTCTAAACAGCATTCTAGTTCCCTAATGCGACTCGTAGACCATGAATGGGCATCATTGTTAGCGGTCAATAAATGGATTTCTTCCTGTAACCTATCTCGCTGGGCCAGTGTGTCCATATACTCAATATGGAGTTCTGCGAGTTGAGCCTTCAGGTTGGAAACCCTATTGTTGACAATCCTGATGTCCTCTTCACAGTCTGCACGCTCCCTCAGTAGATGGTTATTCTCCTCCTGGCACTTCTTTAATTCCACCAAGGTTACTCTCAGCTTGTTTTCTAGATCCTTCGCTGTGGCCTTCCTGGTCATCATAGTGCTCATTTTGGAATTGCTCATAGCCAAGGATATGCCAAACACCTATGGACAGAAAAATAATCAAGATGTTAGAGAAGAGATAAAACAGTAATGAGTAGAAGTTTATAGATAATAAGTAAATAAATATATATAAAAATTAATTATACTATTGCTAGAAGGACAGTAGATAAACAACAGAAAGGTAAAATATATATAAAAATTAAAAGTGTTATTCTGTTTTTTTAATGATGCAAAATATGTAGGTAAGTAGAAAAAAAAATATAATCTTGTGAAATTTACTAATTTATATAATTTTTTTACTAACTTATATATGGGCCTTGTCAAAGATATAAACACTTAAATTAATGTGAAGTGTTAAGTGTAGTAGGTGTTTGTATGGGGCGTTTGTTCAGTCTTCGATTTTGCTTCCACGTTTTGTCAAGCAAAAGGAGACAGAAACTATGCCAGTGTGTGATGGACGAAGCTCACGTTGGTGTGAGCCGAGTAAATGTGTGATGAGGAGTGTAAGTTAATAAGTAAAATACTCCCCGGGTTTAAAGATGATTTCAAATCCGTCCGTTGACAGCTGGTTATAGATCTGTCCGCCAAAAACTGTTTGTATCGAGGTTTCAAACACCAAACTGAATATCTTTCACACTTTACTTTACTATTTACTTTCTATTTAACAACAATAATGAGATATAAGCATTAAATATTCATTTAAAATTAAATAAAACTTTTAAAATTACAGAGCTACGTAATTTTACGTCTGATGTTTCCAGTGTTGCCAGTATTCTTTGTGTAGTGTTGTGATCCGTAACAGTCCCCACTTGGATGGGTGACCGTGTGGTGTGGCATTTACATCTGAGCGGTACCGTGCTTCGGAGGGCACGTAAAGCTGTCGACCCCGGTTCTTGTCTAAAGATAAGGATCGTTAGATCATGTCGGAGGCCCTCGGGCGGTCTGAAAACTCCGACACCAGAGTTGGCCACACACTCACACGAAAAATAAACAATAAAAAGTAAATAACACTGCGGTGATTTTTGTAAAAAAAAAATCAAAAGTTTCAAAGGGCCTATAATGTACAAAGAGAAATCATACACTGTGAAACTGTAATGAAGGGAACCAGATTAATTAAAACCCCTGAGGCCGTGCACGTCGAGTGGCAAACTACTAGACAAATGATATACATTAGCATAAATGACAGTATAATGGACACTTTACACTTAAAAAGCTAAAGAATAACTGAAGCGATATTAAATTATTAAAAAAATGTATTACTTCATCGAGAATACCGTCGTTTTATGTCTTAAGCAAGTCCATTAATTCAATTAAAAACCAAAACTTGATATATACATTTTCAACTACTGGTTACTATTTACGCAGAATCAGCTCACTGAATAGTAAGTAACACCAATAGTTAAAAAAAATCGGGCACCTTGAGATAACTAATTATATATTCTAGAAAAAGACAAATATTACGTCAATCTGCCATGACCATGACTTCTGTAGAGAAATCGAAACTTTGGCTAGCAATGAATTAAAAAAATAGTTTCTAGATAATTCGGTTTAAATATACTCAGTGAAACTAATATATCGCAATAAAATCCGTTAACTGTTGTATAATCTCAATGTGTAACAACCGCAACACTTGGGTGTTCAAGTCATTGAACTTTTTCTTTGGAATAACTTGCAATTAAGAAAAATAAAGCAATATGTATTAAATGGAGAGAATTATTCCAAAATGTTCAACCATAAAATTTTCTCAATCTGAAACTCAATTGATATCTGCGAACGTCTGATACTTAGCTAAACAAACTCACTTGGAGAAATGCCAGTAGAATACACAACACATGTCAGTGTGGTCAGTATACTTACAGAAAATTAGCTCTAGTTCCAACTTTGTTAAAACAAAAGAAAGAATCGAGCTACAATGTTGACTACACAGATACACAGTAGTCAGTAAGTGCCGGCAAAATGTCATTACTTCAGCGAGAATGTACAATTTTTGACATAAAAGTTACTGGCACGGTATAGCCACGTTTGACCACTAAACCGTTTAGTGCTCGGTGAAATAATATCCTCATCCCGACTAAAACGTTAGCATAATACAACAGTTTAGAACACGGTTCGGACTACTTATAACAATTTTATAATGTATTATCTTCTGTTACACTTTTGTAGCTGCAGATTTGATGTTGGTGTCGTAAAAAAAACTATCTTGATTAGAGAATGTAGTAGTATTACGTACATTAACCATTAACCTTTGCAAGTGTTATTTCCGCAGTCAATAAATATTATGCCAAAATGATATTTTTACAAAAAATATAGGTAGTATATTATTTTTTATTCGTGTGTGTTATGTGTGTTTAAATGTGTAATATCTTTAAATTTGACAGCATTTGTATGATAATTTTAGCTAACGCATGTCGAAGCAGTGTCGATTTTTAGCGCCAGTAATTAAAAAAATATGTCCACTCTCAATGCAAATTATTTTATAAAAACTAATCATTATAATTAAATGCTTACAAAAGATACAAAGATAAAGTATAGCTTGTATTATACATTAACCTTAAAATTTTAGTCGTAATAGATATACGGGAGAGAAGTAAAATTATTTTCAGTATCAAAATTTCGTGCTGCCCGAGTTTTGAGTCCGAAATATTTTGTCGCAGCAATAGTTTAAATGAATTTAGTTGTCGATACCGGGTTGATATTCGAAACTTGAATTTGATATTTTGCGCCTTATTTGTATATTTGTTTATGCTCAAGCGATAGCTTGAAATTTATTAATGGAAACGAATTAAATTTGAATTTGGGGAACAATTCGTTTGTTTACAGCAGTTTTGATGTGAACAATTTATTTCACGTCTTAATTTTTATTAAAATTGTGTTTTACTAACTGATTTTACGTTATAACAAATGGACAAAATTACTGCAACTGACCAATTTAATTAAATATTTTACGGTGTCATCGTGACCAACGATTTAATTACATGTGCCAAATAGATTTACAAAATAAAAATAACCTGACACAGGAAGCTTTGCAACGTGACAGGCTTTTCAACAAGCTTAATTAACACAATAGAAATTGTAAATTCAATTTCGCGGATTGAATACATCCGAGTATGCTTAATTTACGTATTTACTGCTAATGCCTCGAGAATTATCGTGAGATATATAGCGGTAAAAAGTAGACTTTTAAAATTGCCAGCCTCCTAGACATTTCCACATAGAAAAATAATAACCTAACATCTCCGTTGTGACGTGACAGAAGGATAAAGATCGGCTATAAAGATCAAATAAACAAGAAAACACTTTTGTATTTATACTATTAGGTAGTATGGATAAGATCCAATTTATAATATAAACTCAATTTTATTTTGGAAATATCTTTTTTGGACAGTATTAAAACATTCCAAAACGATACACATGAAAATTCATGAGAAATGTGATGTAAGTACATTTTAGCGTTATTATTTTTGTTGCAAAACAGAACAAAACAAACAATAAATCAATGTGCAATGACACGCGGACAACGCCGAATCAAGCCGAATAGGGGCGATCGTATTTGACGAAGTAAAAGTTATACCCTGTACAAGTTAGCTTGATCGTTTTGGCAGACGGGCTAGTGATGGGAAACAGAAAATATCTTGTAGTCCAAAAAATAACGTTTTATAATACTTGTAACTGTGACGAGATGGTGTGGGTGTATTATGTGTGAAATTCTTTATTGCACTAGACATATAAAACATTGGGTAGATAAGCGACGGTGGGTAATATTCATATTAAGTACCTATTTAATATTACAGGGTTATTTTTGGACCTCCCGCCAAATTTAAATAGGTGTTCCCGACCATGAAAGTAAACAACTTTCCTAAAGAAACACGGGTCGAAAAGTGTAAAAAAAATTCAGACTTTCCATACGAAATCGACCACGTGATGGAGCAGTTTTCTATAGTAGGGTCGAATTTTTTTCTCACTTTTCGATCCATGTTTCTTTGGAAAAGTTGTTTAATTTCATGGTCTGAACTACTATTTAAATTTGACGGGAGGTCTGGAGGATTTTTTTGTAATCGATATTTGTAACTGTTACTGCCTGTTATTCGTGTCCCATACTCCCATCCGTCCGACCGATGTAACTTTGTACAAGCGTCTTTTATTTTCAGGGTTCCTATTTAAATTTTACTTTGAAGCAATAAAAAGTCTTAAAATTTTCGGATAACGCTTGAATCTTTAGGGACTTTTGTATTATATGTATTTTTTTTAATATTTGAACAATTTCTTAAATCATTAAATTATGAAAATAATATGTTCGTCATTGCAAGGTTATGTCGATCTGAAAAATTTACATCTCACAAAAAGATCATGCTAACTTGTACATACTATAATTAGAAGTTCAACAGAAAACGCAGACGTAAAACAACGAAACATTGCGAACACATCCGAACCCATGCGGTTTAATCTCATAACATGCACAGCACAAATGAGTTTCTTTTTATCCCTTTCATGAACTGAAAGGGATAAAAAGCATTAAATTATAACGGTCCGTATGTTGCGATGTTGTTGCCATTTATCCGTTTTAACGCTGGCCGGTTTTGTGATTTCGTTTAAAAAGTAAAAAATACGTGATGTCTCTCAATTAGAAAAAACATGGCTTTAATGCGTTAATGAAGTGACCACGTAATGATATACCAGTAGACGTTTATATAATGAATTCAGTATTAGCTGCATTTTAAAGTGTTAGCTAATGAATCAGTGAATTGTCGAACAGTTTTCCAACCCTTCTTTAACCTCCTTAATTCTGAAATCCTATAATACACAGACAAAGCGTGATATTTTATCATTAAAGGATAACTTTTCTTCACATCAAACACATGCAGACTGCACAGCAAAACACTGTTTTAATAACGATGTGTATATATATTTTTAGAATACCATTTACAAACAAGAATATCAGACTAGAACTACACACCATTTTACACTTTAAAATAGCTGCTTTACGTTTCATTTTAAACCTTCATAAGATTACTTCTACAAACAGCGTTTGCAACAAGAATTCAACTAGATTTATTCGCTTAGTCTCCCTGCAAAGTGGCTACTACACCTCTACTTCGAAAGTCAAGACATCAACTTTAATTCAAGACTGTGATTGCCGGTTTGAACTGCGGGCGTTGTGACATACTGATGCAGAATTATGAGATTGAACATGTAAAGCTCTGGCAGTATTTTGAGTTGAGAAGTACTTGGGTTTTATTACAGGAAAAATTTAACATACGTTTATGATAGTTTAGAAATTCAACATTTTACTGATAAGATCTGACGAGGTCTGTGCGTATGAATGATAAACGTGTGTTGTAAATTTGGAGGTAAATGTAATATGTCGTATAAAATAATAACATTGATGACATAGAAATTTAAGATTCTCTGAAAATGTAATCTCGGCGGTGAAAAATCATTAGCACAATAGCAACAAAATAAAAAAAATATGGCAAAACCACCGTTCCTCATTTCCGTGAAGATTTAGCTGCTTATTCAAAATTTTTGCCTACGAGCTGATGCTATATACATGTAAGGCTATACAAATGTGTAAATAAATTTCGTAATTAATAAAAATCCTTCAAACATACATGCGCATTAACAATGGTAGAACGTGATTTATAAACAATAAAAATCATTTAGATTAACATTTATGTACCAAGTGAATGAAATGGATAAAAGTTGTCTCTTATCAGAAAAGCAAGACGTTAAGCCGAAATAATAAATTAGAAAGGACCCATTCCAGTCACAACGTTATATTAAATATACTTCAGTAATCTTTTTAAGAAGCTTAGTACAGCCAGTTATAGTATGAATATATCTCTATATATTCATGCTATAGCTGGATAAATTATAATATCAAATTTAGCAAAGCGCTAGTGGATCTACCAATCAATCGTGTTTGTGAACTTCAAAGATTCGGTACTTACAATTATATTAATATTCGTCCATAAGAATGCACATTTAAGTATTTTACTTAACTCCAATCTAGAATGCACATTTAAGTCTTTTACGTAACTCTAATCTAAGTCCGTAATCGTATCAAAAAACTGTAAAAGTATTTAGTGACAACAGAACACATCTTTGTTTAAATGAATCCAATAAAAATACAATATATCAAAAGTTAAACGATCTAGAAATAAGTTAAAATAACTTCGGGTGGAGAAGAAAACGGGTTTCCTGAAAATTATACAGTTCGAAAGAGACCCCGCGTTAAAGAGCTTTTAGTAAGTAACAATAAATAGTCATAGAATTTAAATATAATAATACAATATGAAACAATGCACCAAAACGTTCAGATACAAGTTGGATGACAACTGAACATAATTGTTTGACAGTCTGCGTTGGAATGTGTCTCGTAATTAACGTACTGCGTTGACATGTTTGCGGGCGTCGCACTTTTCTCGTGTCGGTATACTTCACTCGTTGGCTTTTTCGACCAGGCTCATTTATTTGGTGTACTTATATAAAGGACATTTTTTTTGAATTCGTGTATCAAAGGACAATGAATTTTTTTGAATCCATACATCGAAATGTCTGAAATTAAATTGAAGCGCACCGTAATAAAAATATATTAAAAAAATCGACGTAAGTAACAGAGTCTATAAATGATTCTATTTTCACTCGGAAAACCCGGAAAAATAGTATATCGGTGTTTTACTTTTTAGTTAAGAATGAACAATGTAGGTACATTTGAATTATCGTATGCAATTATGTCAGATTGACATCAAAACGCAGAAGTATTTGTAGCATCTAACTGTCACAGCCAAAGACAAAAGCAGAGCTGCACATTTTAAATCGATTTTATGTGAAATCGATACAACATTAAAACGATGCTGTGACGTTTTTATTTGATTTAAAAGTTGTTATGCTTAAAAAAATATTAGCTTATTGATATATTGTTAATTAAAGATTAAATAACTGCATTTTAATAATTATATTATAATAATCGATACGGATAAATAGCAATCTCGTCTATTTGTGTCCCACCATTGTCTATGGCAACAACCAAATAATAAAGAAGTTACCTAGTTCGTAATCAATTGGAATGCTTTTTATCATCATAAAATACTCCAGTTTTAACGAGACAAAGTGAAAATATTAAAAATCGTAGAAAAATAAAACAATTTGTTTTGTTCATATGAAGTCTAAGGTCGCCACAACAAACCCAGACCAAATTCTGCAATTGTCCTTTGTGATGAATATTGTGTAGGTATATTGCAAAAGTCTTGTTAATATTTGGTGCAATCTAACTTAAATACGAAATAGAGTCAAATAGTGGCATTATATGCGACACAGTTATTAAGTTAATATGGTCGTGATTTGGTGTGTTAATTCGTTTATGATGACTGAATTTTCGGTATTATTTGTATATTACATCCAAGCCTGGACATTACATTAAAATGTTATGTGAAAAGTTTACATAAATTGGTCGCTATATTATTCAATGTCCAAAAAACCGGTCGTATATGAGTTATATACCTAAATTATTTATTTTAATATTGTCCACCCCCTGTATAAACTGTCCCAGTCCTGGGCGTGGGCCTCTTCTCACTTTTTAATCGCCAGTCTCCTAGCCATTCACGCACAGAAACAAAAATCGTGCCCTAACATTTTCGTTGTGACGTGACAGCAGGAAAAAAAAGATCCAATTTAACACATCAACTTTATATAATTTCGGCAAAACTTCTTTGGGCTGAATAAAAACATTCCAAAGATGATGTAACCTAAAAATCCTACTACATACAAGTATTTAATATTAGGCTCAAAGGAATGCATCAAAAGAATAGAAGACCTTAATCCTGTAGTGATGGTTTCTAACTGTCCCATAGACCAGGTTAGTGAGGCTCGCAATCTGGGCTTAGTTGTAGATGGTGAACTGCAGTTTGAGACGCATGTACTTGAAGCTGTTAAAAACTGTTTCTACCGTCACAAACTGCTATAGCGAATTCGCCGGCATCTGAGTACCGACATGCGGATTTTGCTTTGCAAAACTCTATTCCTAGCCAAACTCAATTATGCAGATACTGTATTCGGGTCTTGTTTACTGAAAAGAACGGAGAAGGTAATTCAACGTGTACAAAATGCATGTGCTCGGTTCTGCTATAGTATTCCACCATGTACTCCATTTCTGTCACTCCATTTCTAAATAGTGGGAACCTCACACATGTCACTCCATTTCTAAATAGTGGGAACATCATGAAGATGGTTGCGCGGAGACATTTACATTTGGCGACCTTACTCTTTGGAATAGTTAAATTTCAAAAACCGAATTACGTCTATAAGAAGTTGACATGGTTAGGGACATGGGTTAGGGATGTTAATCAATACAGCACAAGAGCGGCATCTTATCTGTTGGTTATTTCAAGACACAAATCAGCCTCGTTCGAAAGTGGTTTTAAATTTTCGGCAGCCAAAATATCGACACCACCCAGCATGGCGCATATACGGCGTATTGGTCTGGGGTAGATAGATAGTACCACTAGAGCCTGCAAGGGAGTTGGTGTAATACTATTTGCACGAATGAATGAGTGTGTTAAAGAGTTTGAATGTGTAAATGCTAGGCTACTATGCTATACTATATATTTATTATTGGGCCCCAGTCAATATAGTTACGGGTATGTCATAGCAAGAGCAAGATGAAAGGCAGGAGTTTTGGGAAAGTTTAAGATATATTTTGAGGAAATGTAAGGATAACGAAAGATTGATCTTGTAAGGGGATTTCAATGGATGGATGGGAGTAAAACGAAATGGATTTGAAAAGGTGTTAGGTGCATTCGGTGATGAGTGTGAATGAAAATGGAAAAGCACTGCTTAAGGTTTGTTTGGGGTGGAGCCTTTGTGTGACAAACACCATGTTTGATCACAAAAGGATACAAATGTATACGCGTGAGGCGAAAAATGTAAGAAGAAGTATGATTGATTTTGTAATAGTAGATGAACGATTGAGAAAGAATGTGTTGGATACAAGGGTGTATCGAGGTATCGGCATCCACACAGACCACTTCTTGGTATTAAGCCGGATAAGTGGGATCTTTAAAGGATGGCGACACCGAGAGCATAATGAAAATAGAGTTTTGGAAGGAATAAAAGTAGAAAATCTACAAAAGAGAGATGTGAAAGATGAGTATAAACGAAGATTGAGAGCAAGATTTGTGAGGTTCGATGGTATAAATGATATGGATGAATTGTGGCACTCCTTAAAAGAAGAGGTAGTATGTGTAGCGTCTGAAGTATGTGGTGTGATCAAGAGAAGGAAAATCTGAAAGGTTAAGAATACATGGTGGGACAAGGATGTACAATCAGCAGTGTCAGAGAAGAAGAAGACTTGGTTAGATTGGTTGGCTTCCAGGGCAAATGAAAGAATGGGAAAAGCAACGAACGAGGACATAGATGAAGAAAGAAAGGAGTTTCTTCGGTCAAAAAAAATGGTTAAAAGGAAAAAAGAGGAAAAAAAGATCAGTTTGATATCTAACGATTTTCTGAAAAACATTAAGTTGTTCTGGAAATCCGTTCGTGCAGTTCGAGGAAGAACTCAATCCTCAGAATACACATCGATCAGAGACAAGAATGGAAGGATAGTGAATGATGAATCGTGCGTGCTGAAGAGATGGAAAGAGTATTTTGAAGGTATATTTGAAAGAAAGGCGGTAGACACACCCATCGATGAAATGGATGATAGTGATAGCAATGATGAAAGCGTTATTGGCGTGAATAAGATCGAAAAGGCCCTGGGAAGTATGAAAGTAGGTAAGGCTGCAGGATATGATAGGATTACAGTCGAAATGCTGAACGCTGGACAGGGCATCATAGTTGGTCAGTTGCAGCGGTTATATAACATGTGCTGGAGCACCGGCCGTGTACCTAATGACTGGGCCAAAGCTGTAGTTGTGCTTCTTTATAAAGGAAAAGGCTCGCAACAAGACTGCAAAAACTAAAGAGGCTTTATTATACTATTAGTCTTCTCAGCATTGTTGGCAAATTGTAGGCAAAGGTACTGATTGAAAGAGTTATGAAAGTAACCGACAAGAATATATAGGATGTACAAGCGGGATTCCGAAAGGGTATGGGATGTACGGATCAGGATTTTCCTTGCGAAGCATAGACGAAAAGTTTTTGGCAAAAGGTCAACAGATCTATTGTACATTCGTGGATAAGGAAAAGGCTTACGATAAAGTGGTGAGAAATGAAGTGTGGTCGGTGCTGTCAGTGAATGGGGTAGACAGCAGCCTCATTCGAGCTCTGAAATCCCTTTATGAGGATTCTAGAGCTTGTGTGAGGATAAACGGGGCATACACTGACTGGTTTACCATCGAGAAAGGTGTTAGACAAGGATGTGTAGCGTCACCGTGGTTGTTTAACCTCTTCATAGACAGTTGTTTGCAAGATTTAAAACATTGTGACTGCGGATTAAGGATGAATGGGTTACTCGTCAAATGCCTCTTTTATGCTGATGATCAGGTAATACTTGCCTTGTCTTCAGCGGAGGAGTTGCAGGAAATGGTAACAATCATGCATGGTGCGTTAGAGAGGAAAGGAATGAAAGTGAATGTAAGTAAAACGAAAGTTATAGTTTTTGAAAAGGAGGAATGCGTTACGGCTTGTAATGTTTTGACCGATAGACAGCGAGTGAAACAAGTGAATGACTTCGTATACTTAGGTACGTTGTAAAAGAGTTGTGTTGTTGTGTGTAAAAGAGGTGGTAAGAATGAAGAAGATATTGAAAGAAGAGTTAATGCAGGTAATAGAGTGAATGGAGCTCTGAAGGCGTTTATGAACAGTCAAAACGTTTCCAAAAAGGCACGTTTGGCTGTGTGCATAGAGGGGTGTTAGTGCCTACCCTTATGTATGGTAGTGAAAGTTGGGTGTGGCAGAAGAGACTTGAAACTAGAATAAATGCTGTAGAAATGAGAGCACTGATAAGTATGTGTGGTGTATCTTTGACCGACAGAGTAAAGAATAGTGTGATAAGAGTGGTGTGGGGTAAAATAAAATGTAGGGACAAGCATCGAGAAAGGCATATTAAGATGGTTTGGGCACATGGAGAGGATGGATGACGAACTGACACTGACAAAGAAGATATATAAGGCAAATGTAAATGGAACAGGACAAAGGGGAAGACCTAGACGGACGTTCTCTGACCAGATTGGAGACATCCTAAAAAAATGACAGGTCAGAAGTACCCTAAACAGAAGAACATGCATGAGAAACTTGATGAGAGTGAATGAAGAAAGGGAGGTATGTCAGGATCTTTGCAAATGGCGTTCCGTAGTCTCTGCCTACCCCTCCGGGAAACAGGCGTAAGTCTATGTATGTAAATATGGAATGACCTCCCACCGCCTATAAGTAGCCTGAAATCGGTATATTCATTTAAAAATAAGTGTAAGCAAATTTTATTAAACAAACGAAAATCGACCTTAGTATTACCATGGCATATCTAATGTATGATAAGCCAATTGAGTGCGGCACCTTCACCTACCTGTACGCCACTCATTGGATGGAAGGAATTTGATATGGCTGTCAATGTTACTTATTTTCTTATCTTGTTTATTTATTACTATCTTGTTATAACGTACACTCAACAGCGCGAGCGCAGCGTTGCCTTGTTTTATTTTATTGATTTTTTGATTAATATGTAGCGGCTTCAGCCAGCTAACGCAATGGTATCTTGCTTGACAGCTGACACTTTTGACAGAACAATCATTCAAGTAGTGACAATAGGCCGTCAACCACCGTCCATCCCCTGGTGTGGGAGCTCCCTGCCTGAAATCCGCATTACACAACGTGTGGTCAGGCGGCAGCTCAAACTTCTGGACATCCACAAGTCGAGTGGGCCTGACGGCATCCCAGCAGTGGTGCTGAAGACGTGCGCCCCTGAGTTGACCGCCATATTAAGGCGCTTATATCGTCTTTCCTATAATGCTAACAGGGTTCCATCTTCGTGGAAGATAGCCCATGTTCACCCTATTCCTAAAAAAGGTGACAGATCGGACCCGTCAAACTACAGGCCAATAGCGGTAACGTCCTTACTCTCCGAGGTAATGGAGCGAGTCATCAACAACAAACTCCTCCAGTACCTAGAGGATCGCCAGCTGATCAGCGACCGCCAGTACGGTTTCCGGCATGGTCGTTCGGCTGGCTACCTTCTAGTGTACCTTACACACCGCTGGGCAGAAGCCTTGGAGAGTGGGGGTGAAGCTCTAGCCGTTAGCCTTGACATTGCCAAGGCGTTTGACCGGGTCTGGCACAGGGCACTTCTATCGAAGTTACCATCTTATGGAATCCCCGAGGGACTCTGCAAATGGATTGCCAGCTTTCTGGCTGATCGGAGCATTAAAGTCGTCGCAGACGGCAGCTGCTCCGAAATGAAGTCGATCAACGCTGGCGTCCCACAAGGCTCGGTGCTCTCCCCAACGCTGTTCATCTTGCATATCAATGACTTGTTGTCAATTGAGAACATGCATTGCTATGCAGATGACAGTACGGGTGATGCGCGGTACACCAGCCATCAGAATGTCCCTCGGAGCCAGGTACAGGAAAGACGATTGCAACTTGTGTCTGAAGTCGAGGACTCTCTAGGGCGCGCCTCCAAATGGGGTGAAAAGAACCTTGTTCAATTTAACCCCACTAAGACACAAGTATGCGCTTTCACTGCGAAGAAGGACTCTTTCGTTATAGCGCCTCGATTTCAAGGAGTACCCCTGCATATTGCCGAGAATATTGGGATCCTCGGCGTCGAAATATCGAACAAAGTCCAATTTGGGAGTCATTTGGAGGATAAAGCCAAATTGGCAAGCAAGAAGCTGGGAATGCTGAACCGGGCTAAGCGGTACTTCACACCAAGCCAACGGCTTATGCTTTATAATGCGCAAGTCCGGCCACATGTGGAGTACTGCTCACATCTCTGGGCCGGAGCGCCAAAATATCAGCTTGATCCACTTGACTCCCTACAGAGACGAGCTGTTCGAATCGTCTATGATCCCGATCTCACGGCTAGACTAGAGTCGCTGGAGCAGCGGAGAGACTTTGGTTCTCTCTGGGTATTTTACCGACTCTTTCACGCGGAGTGCTGCGAAGAATTGTTTAATTTGGTACCAGGGTCACCCTTCTACCAAAGTACCACTCGCCGACGCAGTAGAGTTCACCCGTACTAACTGAAAGCGTTCTCATCTAGTACGGTGCGCTTCCAGCGATCTTTTCTACCACGTACGTGTAGGCTCTGGAATGAACTACCTGCTGCGGTGTTTCCCGAGCACTATGACTTGTCCTTTTTCACACGAGGTTTAAAGAGAGCATTACTTTCACGGTAGGCAGCGGCTTTGCTGTGTATACCCTGACATTAGCGAAGTCCCTGAGCAGCGGTTACCGTTTACCATCAGATGGGCCGTTCGCTCGTCTGCCACTAGCAGCAATAAAAAAATAAAAAAAAAGACCGAAAGCGTTCGGAAAAGTGCTATAAGGGCCGGAACATATCTGACGGAAGATCCGTCGCTTTTTATCGGTTGCGTAACGCCAATACATACAAATGTATAGAAAAACGTTCAACCATTCACACCTGACCGAAATCCGTTAGTACGTGGAGCGTAATAACGGATTATCCGTCGACGACGTGCGCACCACGCACCACGTGAATTTTGACCTTTGAGTAAGGAATATAAATGGAGAGGGTAAAAAGTAGGTACATATAGAAAAATTACATTATTAACATATATTTTATATTTTTATAGACTCACGGCTGTATCCCCGGAGGGGTAGGCAGAGGTGTAATATTACACCCACATTTCGCCATGATTTTTTTTATACACATATATACGAAATCGACATAAAGCCACCAAACATAGTGTTGTCTCGTTTTGTCTTAGGGATATCTCTGTCAGAAAAAAGAAATAGCCATAGTTTACTGAATAAATTAATCATGACAATGATTGAATGATTAGAAATGTCATTCGTGCCACTATCGCCATATTTTTCGCCAAGGTTTGTGGTACATCTGCTGTAAAATCGTTGTCTATCGAACATAATAATTTTGTTTTTGTGTATAAATATGTCTAAAAAACCGATATTGGCTCTCAGAGAATATTTTGTTACATGTTTCATACAAGGGTCGTCTTTCGCTTTGCCATGTTCGCCCACATTTGCATTATGGAATAAACTAATCTGGCAAAAGATTTAAAGTAACAAGGGTAACTTACTACAAAAATGTATTATTTTCCTCTAACCGGCTCCATAATATCGTTATCGATTACATTCTGGAGAACATCCCAAATGGCAGCCATTTTATTTGCCCAACGTTTCGTAGGTGTGCACGCTAATTTCGTAGGTGTGCACGCTAAATTCGTAGGTATTGGACATACCATATCCATGTCATTCCCAGATCGGTGATTTTAAGATCGTAAGATTCCAGGGCCGCCAGACCTTACTTATTTTTCAGAAACGAAATGTGTAGAATAATGTAGTGTTAGTATGTGCTATGAGTGTACGCATATTTGCTAGCTTGGATCGGGCCAATTTTTGGGTATGAGGTGCTAAAGGTCCACGGGAACAATTTCCATACAAACCTATATAGAAAACATTTTGTGTCTTCCTCTGCAAATGTAGTCTGTAACCCCTTCTATATCATTTGTAAAAGTTTTGTGAAAAACCGTAACCAAATCATATTATCGTCTTTTATTTTTGAACCTCCATACCTAAATAGGATATATATTTAAATAACGCTTGTTGGCTACTATAAAAAATCTTCGAAGTCCGACATATTTTTAAATAGTCAAACTCGAATTGCAATATAAATAACTACAGGACTTCAGTGACTACATAACATCAGGGAACACGAAAAATGATTAGGTAAAAGAATATGACAGTAAAATATAGAGCTGCCCTGAGTACGGCCCTGCACGAACAAACTTATATGTGTGCATAATAGCCACGCATTCAGCGAATGTGTGCAGATACGCTCGACGCATTTTCCGTCAGATGTGTACCGATTCATTTGACGGAATAGACGCGACCGAAGATACGTTCGACGCATCTTCAGTCAGATATGTTCCGCCCCTAAATGTGTTAAGATTGCCTGTCTGATTTAAAACAACAACATGTCAACTAAAAGTTTTTAGTATTTATATTTATTTATTTACATAAATTATATAAAAATGTATGTGTATATATTATACTGTCATATATATTTTAATTAGCATTTAAATAGCATTTTATTCATAATAATTATTATTTAAGTATATACATATAACTATTATATATCATCTGGTCCTGCGAGAATACCAACGTTGCTGCGTCAGATATTGTTCATCTGCAACAATAGCTGACGCAGGTTCCAGTTTGTACTCCAATCCGTTTGTCGAAACGTACAACTACCTAATTGTTTATACCAACGAATTGTTATAATATTGAAATAATACGTGTTTAGTTTTAAGGGTTATGGAGGCACAAATAAAATATTTCTTTACTTTTCAAAATGTGTATTATTAGCGTTTTTACTTTTGTTGCAAAACAGAACAAAACAACCAATAAATCAATGTGCCATGACACGCGGACAACGCCGAATCAAGCCGAATAGGGGCGATCGTGTTTGACGAAGTAAAAGTTAATTAGAAGTTCGCCAGAAAACACAGATGTAAAACAACGAAACATTGCGAACACATCCGAACACATGCGGTTTAATATCATAACAGTCATGCCCAGCACAAATGAGTTTCTTTTTGTCCCTTTCAGTTAAGCTTTCAATTATAATGGTCCGTATGTTGCAATGTTGTTGTCATTTATCCGTTTTTACGCTGGCCGGTGTTGTGATTTCGTTTAAATAGTAAAAAATTCATGACGTCTCTCAATTACGGAAAACATGGCTTTAATACGCTAATAAAGTGACCACAAAATGATATAACCGTGGACGTTTATAATTAATTCAGTACTTACTGCATTTAAACTATTAGCTACATAATCAGCGGATTTTCATCTCGGTTTCCAACCCTTCATAAACCTCTAAGTCTGAAATGCCGTACATAGAATACATTGACAAAGCGTGATATCGGATTTTTTATCACTCAAGGTCCAATTTGTTTCGTATAAAACACAATATTACGCATTTTCAAAATACGTTTTACAAAACAGAATACCAGACTAAATATACACACCATTACATACTTTAAAATAGCTGTTTTACTTTTTATTTTAAACCTTCATACAATTTCTTCTACAAACAGCGTTTGCAACAAGAATTCAACTAAATTTATTCGCTTAGTCTCCAGTAAGTACCTGCAAAGTGGTTTCTAATCCTCTTCTACGTAAGTTAAGACATCAACTTTTACTCGACCATTTTACCGTTAAGATGACAATAATAAAGTTATTTGGAACAAATCATTATTCTATATGGTACGAATTTACTTGAACATCGCCGACTTTAATCCAAGACTGTGATTGTCGGTTTGAATTGCGGGCGTTGTGACTTACTGAAGCAGAATTATGAGATTGAACATATAAAGCTCTGGTTGTATTTTGAGTTGAGAAGTACTTGGGTTTTATTGTAGCAATAATTTTACATTCGTTTATGAAAGTTTAGAAATTCAACATTTTACTGATAAGATATGACGAGGTCTGTGCGTATGAATGATAAACCTGTCGGTAAATTTAGAGGTAAATATAATGTTACATATAACATTGACGAGATAGACATGGGGTCCCTAAAAATGTAATCTCGGTGGTTTGCGATATTGAACAATCACTAACAGGATAACAAAGTAATAAAATAAATCAGCGCAAAACCATGTCTCCTCATATCGGTTTAGGATAGGATTTTAGTTGCTTAATAAACATTTTTGCATACGAGATGAGGTTATAAATAACGCTATAATAAATGCGTCAGTTAATTTCATAATGAATAAAAAATTTTTACGTTGTTACGCTTCTTATCCACCTACGAATTTACACGCGGCAACGGAGAAACTAATATCTGTCAATTGTATGGAAGCGTTTTATACATGCTACGTCTCGCACTATTAAACTGTTTAATAAATTAGTTGCGTCCTTGTCACTACAGTTACTGCTCCGCAGATAACTGCGAAATCGTCGTTAGACAGACGCAGTCGATTCGCAACGCAATGCGTCACCGCCTGTTCTGTCAGGACGGACAGATTTTCGAATGATGGAAGCCGGAAACATTGAAATATTGCTTAATTTAATTTGAAACTATTCCGAAATTGCGCGTTTGAAAGTGTAGATAGTAAAAAGAACTAAAATAGGTGTCTACTCCCACAGCCCACCAATATAAAAATGACAGCTTTTTTTGTTCCGCATTCGTTTCCACAATAGATTCGTATAAGATTCGCAGCCGCATTAGTGCGTTTCGGTGAAGAGCGTTAAACATAGATGCTAATTAACAAAGGAAGAACGTGATTTAAAAATAATAAAACAAAACCTTTAGAAGAACATTTATAGACCAAGTGAATGAAATGCATAAAAGTTGCTTCGTACCGAAAGTCAAGGTGTTAAGTGGTAATAGTAAAGTAAAAAAAACACATACTATTCACAACTGCTTAGCTGCATTGATAATAATGATTACAATTCAAAAATGATTTTGAGTGATTTAATTAAGCCAGTCGCAGCATGATTATGCTGTTTGGAGTAAGAAGGCGCTCAGAGAAAATTGGGATAAGATAGAAGTACTTCTACTGTTGCAATTTATTCGGAGAGTGAAAACAGCGGATGCATTCAATCTGTCATTTACATTCATGGGTTCTCTCCCAAGTTAAGAGGATGAGGAGAGAAAGTGGTCTAGGTGAAGAATGCAAGTAGATTCGTCCTTTATTCATCCAATACAATGCAGCTCTGACTATTTAAGTCTCTTACATGACTCAATATAAAACATCCATAATCGTATCAAAAATCTGTAAAACCAGTGAACAACACAAGTATTTGACAGTCTGTATGATGAGTCACAAAAGTGACGCGATATGTTTTAGTAAAGTACACTCAACAAAAATATTTTCTTCTCATCTCGGTTGCTTGGCTAAAACAAATCCAATAATAACATCTTCCACCAAAAGTAAGACGGTATAGAAATAAGTTAAAGTAACTTCTGATGGAGAAGAAAGTGGAAAGAGACCCCGCGTTAAAGAGCTCTTTTAAAAATCCCTACAAATACATAGTTCTCGTAATTTGTAATTAATTATAATAATACAATTTGAAATAATGCACCAAAACGTTCAGAAACAAGTTGGATGACAACTGAGCATAATTGTTAGACAGTCTGCTTTGGAATGTGTCTCGTAATGAACGTACTGCGTGGACATGTTTGCGGGCGTCGCACTTAACAAGGTTCTCGTGTCAGTATACTTCACTCGTTGGCTTTTTCGACCAGGCTCATTTATTTGGTGTACTTATATAAAGGACATGTATTTTGAATTCGTGTATCAAATTTTGTGATGAATATTGTGTAGGTATATTGCAAAAGTCGTGTTAATAGTTGGTGCAATCTAACTTAAATACGAAATAGAGTAAAATAGTGGCATTATATGCGATACAGTTATTAAGTTAATATGGGCGTGATTTGATGTGTTAATTCGTTTATGATGACTGAATTTTTGGTATTATTTGTATATTACATCCAAGCCTGGACATTACATTAAAATGTTATGTGAAAAGTTTACATAAATTGGTCGCTATATTATTCGATGTCCAAAAAACCGGTCTTGTATGAGTTATATACCTAAATTATTTATTTTCATATTGTATTACGACTATGACTGAATTTTCGGGACTATGTACTACATTAAATTAAAATATTATGACAAAAGTTTGCATAAATTGGCCGTTATATTATACCATGTCCGAAAAACCGTTCTTAAATATTACGCACGATGCGTGCTGTAGTTTCCTTAGGAAGAACTTAAATACAATATTCATATAAACTGTCCCAGTCTTGGACGTGAGCCTCTTCTCACTATGAGAAAGGATTAGGCAATAATGAATCCACCGCGCTGCAAAAGTGGCACACTTCTAAAGTATCTTCGCGGGATAGTTATGGATAAATGTCACTTGCTGAGTTCCACACTACCTTTAGCAAGCAAAAAAAGAAGGTTGAGGGGCCCTTTTTATTTATTTTATTATTGTCAAAGAAAAGAAAACCCTACCCAATGGTATAAACGAATAATTAAATACGTTTCAATTGCTTGGATCAAAGCTTTCCTATTAATACGTGTAACTATTTAGTTTTATAAGTGGGCTTTTTATAGTAGGTACCTATAGAATACATTTATTCAACTTTATTCAAAGTGTGTTTCTCGACTTTGAATTTATAATCTTTTTGAATTTTAGACCCGACAGACAGACAAACATCTTGAAAGTTTATGGAGGCCCTATAACCCAGTCCTGTAACGAGTCAATCAATTCATGGACCTACAAACTGTTGTCCCGTTTGGAGATCGTATTCACATCATACGAGACGGCTGCTTAAACGACGCTTTTGTTCATATTTCTGTTTACATTTTTTAAATACCCATTACTTAATGCTATCCGCTGTGAAATAAAAGTGAAACCAACAATATCCACATCTGCAGTTGCGCTGGCTGCTAAAACCCGAACTTTTCAACAATACAAATATTAAAATACCACGTATGCATGTGCTATTTAATTTCGTCCATAACATTGCCAACAGTCTTACATGAGTGCTGACTTTCAATATTACCATTTTCTGGCATTCGACTGGCCACACAAGCACTGTAGTATTCACATAACTGTTCTATTCACTGAGTTATTCATTATTTGCATTATTTTGTGTCAGTCCACAATGAAAAGATACAATGTTCGTTGTCCGCTCTCCTCTTTGTGAATATTTTATATCGTCTGTAATTTATAATTCTCAACTGGGGAACGTAATAGTGTATTAATTAATTCAAGATGGAAATAAACTGGTTCATGCTACAAAAGTTGTTAACTTCGGTCAAATATTTATGCTATTCTGCCGATTTTTTTTATGAAAAGATACTTGAAAAACAAATAAGTGATATTATTATATCTAACTACCTCTGTTACTCAACCTTATTTATCCTTATAAATATTATTAAACTGGTAGTTCTACATGACTATATGTAACGCCTGCACAGTTGAATTGTATTTGCAGAGTGATATGGACTCCAAGATCTCTCTAGAACTTTCTTTTTTGTACGTCCACCCATGTTGAAATATCGTTATAAACTGAAGGTATATTTACTGGTTATTTACATTAAAATTGTATACGCAATTGAGACTTGCTTCAAAAATATTAGTATAGACAACCTCTCCAATCCATCAAAGTCTTAACACAATTTCGTAATAATCGAGAACTCAACTAGATTGTTTTTTAAGTAAAACCAAAATGATCAGTGTCAATAGTATTAGAACATATCCAAAATCTGAGTCAACTCTCATGAGAACAGATCTGATATAGTCCACAACTGTCACCGTTCATCACTTCACCAGATTTGTCGAACAAGCAGAATACCGACCGCACCGCAGAGAACCACATAACTTGTATTCTAGCACTAGATACAAGGTTTTATGAACGTAAACACGAATTCACGTCTTGTTCAGATGTAGATTCAGTTCAAATTTATGAGACCGTACGTCATATCGATAGCCTCGAAGTACCGTTCAAAGCTTTGCGAATACGGCTGCGGTATTAACTAAAAACTGTATATCGGGAATAAGTTACACTAGTGTAATTGTCGATAGATTTTCGGGAACTTACTATTACAAAAGCAAAATGTTATATAGATGGAAATAAGTTACTATTTCACGAAAAACTACTACCCCGATTTTGATGAAATATAGCTTATTCATCAGAATTATACTTCTCTAAGCGCTTAGCGCCGTTTGTTAGAGATAAGTAAAGTAAAGATTGGTTTACAGAGCTTACGTTTATGTGGCTATTTTTATGAGAGCCCGATTCCCCTAAATAAATTTGTTCAAAATACAGTTTCGATATAATGTCAGTGTCACAAATGGTATTCTCCTAAATTAACAGATATTTGAATGAAATTGTAATGAGATCGTAAATTGAAACAAGTGTCAAATATGTGTCAAAGACGAACTGTTTATTTCTAATTATACGTTATTGACATTTGGTTAGCAGAATACCGATTTTGAGTCAATTCAAAATATAATCTCATTCCATTCAAAATATAATTTCAATGCCATATAAAATAGGAGAACTGGCCCCCAGAGCGCTGCCGTGCTACGGAGAGCCATGCCATGCAAAACCGTCAGTACCAGTTTTTGTCTCAGAACAAGAATAGTTTGGCCATGTCATGATCCTTTCGAGTGGTATATACACTGCCTCTCGAGAGGCCTTACACTTATAAGTGTAAAAGAAGAGAAATAGGAAAAAAACATAAGCTATTTTATTTGTTCGTTTGTTGGAAAGGAAATGCATTTTCGTATTAAGTCAGAAAATAGGAATAGAATAAAAATTCACCAACGTAAGTATTTAATTGGTTCCCTTTGACTTCTGTGTTTTTTGTCAGGTCAAGTCCATTCAAAATCCTTATTGCAAATATAACGTCAAATGAAAATTGACACTTTCTTGGATACATGACTTTCAATATAAATAGAAGGACAGTTGAATAGATTGTGTCGTCACACAGGTCAGCAAATGCTTATCAACTTATATTCGTCAACGTCAGTCATTTAAAATACACTTGAATACAAATAACGAAAAGCTAAGAACCATATTAGATTCACTCAACTTTTAACGCATATACCTTATCTAGATTTTTAATTAACGTCATTATGAAACATGATAATACTTTCTATTTTTTAAGATCCGAAACTCATAAAATGCATGAACGCTAACATAATTTCGCAGCATTAAGTTACAGGAGGATGTAAGCTGGCTGTACGCGATCATAAATAGCATTCATAAGAAACAATTTCATATTTACATTATTAAATATTGTGATAAGCAAATAAAATATTGTATTAATCACACTAATAGTATGAATGCAAAAGTGTGTTTGCTTGTTTGTTATCCTTCATTCAAGTCGCAACGGACGATGTTATGGTAAGATATTTTTTACCGCAAAAACCGACTTCCACGGTGGTCCTAGACGCAGATGAAGTGTTGTTTATGATCTTTTACTTTTAGAGTTATTATAATCTTATAAAACATTTTCTAATAGGGGCCATATAATTACATATAATACATGAACCTCGATAAATATTATTATGAGTCCGCGACAAATAAGTAAGCAATCGACATTGATGGTACTGAATTTACATACCAAAATACAGTTGACGAATTGCCAAAATTTATTTATAGTCGCATATACATATATTGTAACACTGATTACGAAAATACTGAATCATTCATGACCTGTCACTTATAAAAGAGACGTTGAATAGTACGTTATTTGGACTTTGTGGAAAGAACTATTTAGGAACTTTCCTAGTAAAGCCTTCGGTATTATTGATTTCTTTCATGCGATGGCTGTCAAGGGACTCAGATAGTGTCGTAATGGACTCGGAGTTTTTTTGTGATAGATAAGATTATTCGATGTTTCTTGAAGACGTGTGATTGAATGCCCAGGCGTGTTTTTTTATTTCCTCCTACCAAATTTACTTTTTGCTTCATATGAGCAAATAGGTAGCTGGTGTAGTTATATTTCGTATCTCAATCTATAAATTTTTACACAAATAAATAAAATATATGTGTATGTCTGTGATATCAAAATAACTATGTTTGTCAAGTGCATACAGTTAGTTACACGATACCAAGTCATCAACGACCATCATCACTTCAACCGATTTCAATGAGACTTTCACTGGAAGATAGACGACTTTTTAGATACATACAAAATAACTACACAAAATATGGAACTGACCTTTTATACACAAACCATTGGATCATATACTTTTCTTTTTACACAAAGAATCGCCTAATATGTCACTGTCCAGTAAGTCTTACTCATAAAAGTTCATACATTAGTGTTCCAATTACCGTTTACAAAGCTGAACTGTACACTTTGCAAAGCGATTCAGTAACATTTAAGTAGATACTTGTAACTTAAAGTATAGTCTGAGTTTCTAGTACAACAACTATACTGCTATGGGTATAGTTGTAGTAGTGGAGAAAGTTTTCTATACTATAAAGAGGTTAAACCGAGACTGGACCGATGCGCGACAAGTACTTTACGAACAATTAATAATATAAGAGAAGTGTGGCTACCTGTGATCAAAAGATCGATGATCTTCTTATTGTTGTAGGTTGAGACGTATAGGTTTTGTCTTAAATAAATTAAGAATAATCAGAAAGTGAATGAATTAAAACGTACCTATCATGTAATTTCACAATAGAATTTATGAGTCGGAGTCTGGTGATGTGCCCGGTAACGGCAATAGGCTCGCGCCCTATCACGTGGGACCTAAAAATACATGGCGAAATGTGGGTGCAAGATTACACATCTCTCTACCCCTTTCGGGATACAGGCGTGAGCCTATATATATACTTTATGAGTGCTATTCAAAAAAACATTATATTTTTAAAGGGTCTAAGAAGTGAACGCTACGTTCAAGAATATTTTTTGTATCATAATACTATTTTGCGTATCATATACACAGAGGTATGAATAGAAAAGAAGACGAGCAAACGATCAAAGATTCATGTGAGACATATTATTAGTCAGACATCCTTACATATGAATGCAGGCAAGGCTGTTTATTTGAACAATATCTAAACTTTTTTCATCACAGAATAATCGAGTCCTTGGGGCAGGCAAGTAGGCTGAACGAGAAGCTCCCCAACAGTCGTGTAGAGCCTACCCGCTAAATCACCGCGGTGACCGTTGACATCCCGTAGCGGCGAGGCCAGACTAATCGCAGTTAGCGTACGTTGGGTACATAATGGTCCAGTCATTTTATGCCAAATTAAGTGCAAATCTCGGAAAATTAACATTCCCAGTATATTACCACGTAAAATCTTGTATTTTGGCATCCTAAAACTGTTCTCAAAAGTCACATATAATTAGGTGTCCGCAAGTTTTAAATTCAGGGGTCAAAGGTCACAAAAATCGTTTTTATTAACATTTTTTGCAAATATCTCGTTTTCTATGGGTTTTACTCTATTTGTATTTATTATCAATATTGTAGAGAATGAAATTCTCTACAACTTTTTTCTTTAACATATTTTTATACCCTGAACTGTTTTCGAAATAGAGCGCGTAGAGCGCGCAGTCAGAGAATTATCTGAGGTCAACTGTTGGTCTCGATCAAAAACTCGTAACATTAAGATTATAATTTATTGCTAAACATATAATTATAATTTTTTATTAACTTTTAGTTTAAATTCAATCTTTCTTTATAATAATTCTCAAATGTATCAATAAAGTAATCACTCATAATCTCTTTCGGTAATTGAAAAATGTGGATAGTATCGATCATCTCCGTTATGCACTGTACGTCAAGTTAACAAAATCGAATAAACCTGTGCAGTTCTCAAATATTCCACCAACGAGTGGAGCAGCTCACCAACATTTCAGTCGCGTTTATTATCTGATCCAAACTTGGTTAGGGCATGATTTAGAACCTCAAGGATGGGGTTAGACTATGCGTAACGGATTCCTGTAACCTATCATGACTATTTTACCACCTGCTCCAGATGAATTACTTAATTCAATCTTCTGTAACTGCAAAAGTAGCTGTGACTCAAGATGTGGATGCAGGAAAGCGACATTACAGTGCTCTTTAGCTTGCGGCCAGTGTAACGGACAAGCTTGTCTTAATGCTGTACCATGGGATCCCATTCCATATAGCGTTTCCCGTCATTCTTAATTGTCTCAGCAGATGCCATTACTAGTATCGATTATTGATGACTTTCGTGCATAAAATTATACATACATACACATACATATCGTCACGCCTTTTATCGCCGAAGGGGTAGACAGAGGTGTATTTCTACACCCACGTTTCGCCAGATATACTTTAGTCCCACGTAATAAGTGGCGAGCCTATTGCCGTGCCGGGCACATTGCCAGACTCCGTGTTGCTACCGAGAATTTCGTGACAGAAAAACCCAATAACACTGCCCGACCCAGGAATCGAACCCGGGACCTCCCGATCCCACGCGCACATTTATGCCGCGAGACCAACGAGGCAGTCGTATAGGGTCTGATGTCGAGTTTTTCGTCTCTACGCAAAGATGGTATTTGGATCGTGTTATCCCTTAGTCGCCTCTTACGACACCCACGGGAAGATAAGGGGTGGTGACACTTGTATTCTATGCCGTCAACCACAAACACATTATAAATAAGAAAATAAAATTCTAAAATATGATATGTATTAATTAAAAAATCCCTTTATTACGATTAAATAAAAAAATGAAACATTAAATTGAATAAGAATATTTTTGAAAAATATGATGTGCACTTCGTTGCTCTGGTGGCCAAAAGTTGTACTAGCTTGTAGTTAAACGTTTCAATGAGTTAGCTTTCACTTGACATTCATAGATGGCGCTTTTACGTATGTATATATGTATTTTTTTTATTTAATTTAGTATTAATATGTAGATCGTAAAATAAATAAATATTTATTCAATATACATCAAAATATCTGAAAAAGGAAGATATTATCCTAACCAATGAACGGCCATGAGCATTTATTTTTAGTACCTATATTAGTTGAGCGAGCGATTGCGTTTTGTTTTTACATTTACGTAAAAGTAGCTCCTGTAGTGTAATAATTTTTTTCTAAATTTAGTAATTTCTGTGTTTGTAGTTTGTAGTAGTATTATATAATAAATTTTCATAAATTATGTTAATCAATATGTGTTTAACTGACATTTATAGGTAGCAACTAAAACAGTTGGTGTTCAGTGGGTTGTAAATCAAGGTAATGAAAAAAAACAAAACGGATTTTTAAACTGTTAGCCGACTTCTCTAGAACTCATCTTGGTTCCCGATTTGAATGCGCTCGTGTACTTGGTGTTTTTGTTTTACACAAAGTGACTTGGACTTAATTCGAACCCTGAACCTTCTGTTATCGGTAAACCTTGGCACGCTCAACGGAATCTGGCTCTTCTGCTTTTGCGACTGATCTTTGACTATCCCATCCCGGGCTTGTTTAGAACTAGCTTAATTTGTTTGGCAAACAAAACTTAATAAAATTGGGCAAGTGCGAGTCGGACTCGCGCACAAAGGGGTCCGTACCATCATCTATAAAAGAAAATCACGTTCGTTGTATGTATACTTAAATACTTTATTAGTTTCTACCTGTTTATTAAGATCGAGTAACAAATTGCTTAAAATTACGTTTGTTGTATGGGAGCCCCCCTTTATTATTTACTTTTTTTAAATTCAATTATTTATTTGTTGATGATATTGCAGGTGTAATAGCTTATTTTTTTTTTTTAGAAACGAAGGAACTGTTTATTTACATAGGTACATAAAAAAGAAATAAGTACAAAAACCGGGGCAAAATACAAAGTACAGACAGGTTTAGGCATCGTAGAATTCCTCCGCATCGCTGTCTATTGGTAACGTGCCCAGAAGGCTGGCAGCATTGCCACGCTGGATGGCAATGCTGATACGCTGGCCGAAATACAGCCCAGCCTTCTGGTCACGTGAAGCGTCGATTAATCGTTTGGCGATTTCTCTGTACAAAGTACGAGCGCTCGGACCCCATGGACCAAGCGTCTCCACCCCAAACGGCTCAAATACATAATTACCTATTAAATTACCGTATTTTCGCCGCTTGAGGGATTCTGCGCTTGCAGCAGCAGCGCCGGCACAGCTGGCTGTACTTGGAAGATGTGATGGCGCAAGGGTATATACGCACGTTGCGTCCCGTACCAAAGGCCTACCCAACTTCCAAGGCATCAATGACATACCGTCGGGCCTCTTCCTATCGTCGCGTACCAAACCATTGGGTTCAAGTACGGCTGGTACTCCGGCGGTGACAAGAGTGCGACGGATGATGTCATTAAGATAGGCGTGACGAGGCATTCGGCCCGCGCTTCTGCCGCAAGATAGTCCATGGTGTCCGAGGCTATCGACGGCTTCTCCACAATGACAACGATGCGGAGAAACACACGGAGCACCTAAACGGAGGCTAGTGGCGAGGCGAAATGTCGTGTCGTCCAGCATTGTGCCCACATTGGACGACGGGAGCGCTTGAAGCCAAAGACAAGACTCCCACTCCCACGAGAATGGGTTGGTAGGCAAAGCAGAGTTTGGACAAGCCATTTTCCAGGCGTTCATGGCATCGGTTTTACACAGCACTTCCGAATTAACCGGTGTAGGTGCTAATATTTGCCTGGTTAAATCTTCCGTGCTGTGCACCGAGGACAGGAACGCCGGTAAACTAACATCCGAAATTCTGCGAAGGCCGAGCCCACCCAGACGTACAGGAAGAGACGCTTGCAGCCAGGCTCGGTCGTTCAAATCCACATTTAATATTTCTTTAAGTGTATTTTTAATAATTTGGTCCATTTTTTCTAAACATTTCATATTTTTCCAAAGCGGCGAAGATCTCAAGACATGCGTAAATTTGGGAACGAAAAGGCAATATCGAATGATTGTAAAAGCCGAATGAATATTAATTTTTAGCAGGCGATCTGAAATTTCACTAAAATTTTGAATCTTTTCATCTACGAAAGATTCGTAGGCTTCTTCAAATATAGGAGACCCAAGGAGGCGAAGAGAATTCTTGTCACAAATTTTAATGTGTGGTGCCAAATAATTAAATTTTGATAATACCAAAGATTTTTTTTCATCGTCAATTTTATTTAGAAATAACTCACACTTACTTGAATTTAGCTCCAAACCGATCGATTTAAATTTGTCTTTTAGAACTGCCAAATCTTGTAGCACTATGTCAGCGTCTCCACCAAGGGTTCCGTCGTTCAAGAACCATATATTGAATTTTGAATTTAGCTGCCGAATAATTGGGTGAATTGCTAAGCTAAAAATTACTGGTCCAAGTGGGTCACCTTGTTGACATCCAACTGCAGATTCCAATAGGTTGTCCTTGTATAATAATTTTGAGGGATATCTGTAACATTGCGAAAGAAATTTATAAATTTTGGGGGTTTCTAATTTTGCCTCGGACAACAAGGTGTCCCTATTCACTGCGTTGAAGGCATTCTTTATGTCAACCTTAAGGATGACCTCTCCATTACCACAAACAAGGTACGTGGCCAGGCCATGTATGGCAGCCTCACAACCCGCCTTTGAGCCAAAACCTAATTGGAGGGGTTGGAATTTAGCAGATAAATCATTGCTATAATATCTGCACCATATCTTGGCTGCCATACGCCTATATGTGCAACCTATGGCAATGGGACGAATGCCACCATCCTTCTTGATAAGAGCGCATAAATTTGCTCCGTACAATATGTCAGTGATGGCACCGTCCACATTGCCGGAGAGCATCAAATTCATTAGAGCAGTCAGCTCCCTCAGGAGTGCATCGCCAGCCTCCCCGGCGCTCGAACACACAAGATCTTTGAGATGTTGTGGTGTTAGAGCATCGAGGCCACCAGCCGACCCAGGCCGGAAGGAGCAAACTGCTGCGTACACGTCGTTGGCCGTAGTAATCAGATGCTCCGAATCCATAACCGGGGCATCAGGAAAAGAGAGGCCATCCATCGGCGCTGGATGCTTGCTCTTCAAACCCGCAAGCGTGTTTGGAGAGCAAGGCGCCACCACATCAGTGCTGAATAAGAGTCTCGACGCACCCCTTATATCACCCTCTCTTAGTTTGGATTCTACATATTGATAATTCGTTCTATTTGTATTAAAAGTAAATTTGGTGTCGAAAGTATGGACCGAAACAGAACAGTTGTGTTTAATTTGGGCAGTAAGTGTATTTTTTGAGGCCTGATCTTTTTCAATATGTAAAATCCTATAAGGAAAGGGTAATAGTCGTTCCCAAGCTGTTTTTGAGTTCTCCCGCACAACGAGACCTATGCAGTCAGCCAATTTTTTGGCGACTGATGGCCTTGCACCACGGGGAACTCTTTTCAAAACCGGAACAGATTTTTTTAAATTCGAAAGATGTTGCCAAAAGAGAATTTGGACACAGTCTTGTGTAGAAATTGAATATGAAGTTAAGGGGTCAGAAAGTACATCTTGGGATTTATGCATTTTGCCAAGATGTACTTTCAAACCCCGCTTACCTTTAAAGAAGCGGGCCTGGTCACAGTAGGGGCAGCGTACTAATTCACTCAGTGATGTGGTAGGTTGACTTGCGCCCCCTTCTACCTCGCCATTGCCATCACTGTCTGCTTGCATCTTACTATTTGCACTTAATTACTATATACAACTATGTATTTACAGTAAAGTATTTACAAAATATTAAAATATAGATACAACATGATTCTAAGAAAATAATGAAAAAATAATGTCATAATAATATTATGTCGCATTGAGTTGCGCATGGCAGGTGGCGGCGGAGACATAGTGGGGCGTAGTCTCGGACCCAGAGACAGACCTCTCGAGACTGAATCAAGTAAAGTATAATTATTTTTTTATGATCTAGTCGTTTTGGCCAAAATAGTCCACTAAGAAAATTACAGATTGAAATGCAAAATTCAGCTTTAATGGTCATAAGATTTTAGTGGGTAGCAGTTTGATTCATTATTTGCAGTTTAGAAAGTTTCATCAAAATTAATGTGTAAAGTAACGATATACTTCTTCAGAGGAAACTAAGTCTATATAAAACTCTGCTTTGGTACAGTGGACAGGAGAAGATAATTAAGATTGGAGCTCGTCGTATCTGAGACCTAGTATCCTTCTTTGACATTCTAATAATTTATATAACTAAATATGAAAGAATGCGGAATAACGAAAAATAAAATATTATCTATTAAATATCAAGACGGCGACGTCTTGAAGCACGGAATGGTCCGAAGTACCCGAAATCACCAAACATGTATGAAAAAAGTAATAATTAATGTAGAGGAGGCGCGTGAGGTTTGTAAGAATAGAAGCAAGTGGCGTTCTGTTGTTTGTGCCTACCCGGCGAAAAAAGACATTGCTTTCAAGGACTTGACATCCAGACATTTACACCAGAATTACGATAAAAATATAATAATAATTAACTTTTATAATATAATGCTGTACAATTAATTCTCAGTATTACTCTTTCTTTCCACGAAGTTGAGTTCTCATGTTACAGCTAACCCGTAATATTTCGTTCGCATTATGGTTCCTTTTTATGACGATTTTCGCTTGAATGAAGTACTTAATTATAACATAGAGTAATTTAAGGTCTATCATTACTCAGATGAAATCTTCTTATAATAAAATTTACAACGACACACATAAAACGTAATAACGGGAAAGGTTTCTATTAGCCTCATTTCTACCTTTTGTTTGCGTAATTGTTTTAGGTAATTCTTCGATGTTTTCCTTCGTACTATGAGTAATAAATTTTACGGAGGCTAATTAGATATTTTAGTAATTGTGTTGAATACACTACGTAATTATTTTCACGCTATATTGTTTTATTACTGTATGTTTTATGCTGAATAACAGACACGATACGTATATTTCATTTACTTAGTAAGTACCTTTAGGGGTTGATTTTAAATTATCTTTCGGGATATATATTCCGAAAGATAATTTAAAATCAACAGTTTATTACTAATAGTACGCGTAAACCACGTTATTTGTTATATATCCCGAAAGACAATTTAAAATCAGTTTAAACGACCACGAAATTTTTAAATCTTTAAATTTCTATACCTACTATTCGCTACTACTAAGTAGCTGTATTTTATTCACTATTTAGTTTGCGTATTGGCTTAGGAGATCGTTTCACTTCTACCAGCGCTCCCTATATCGTCAATTCGTCCAAAAAAGTGCAATGCGCTAATATATTTTGTTTCAAATCGAATTGTTCTTTGTGTTCGTCGTTCCAAAGTTCGTCAAGTCGCCGTGATACAGGAATAATTTCCACTGTGAATGTCGTATTTAAAAAAAGAAACTGTTGTAATGGACAATGGGTAGAGAGCGCATTGCCGGCAACATTGTACGGATAACACCCAAACTATAAAATGAAATGTTTACAGCCTGTGATTTTAACTATTTCTTGTTACCTTAACCCCTCGCATGCCCCGCTCTAAAATGCATTTTTGTCCAGCCATTTTGAGGATGTAACGTTTATAAGATCCTAGGTTATAAAACTTTAATTTTCTCGCGTTTGGTATAATTATATGACGTAAATTTTAAACCGTATACAGTTCAGAAGTTACTCTATATGAGAATTATATTAAAATAGCTTACCTTTAACCTTTTCAAGTCGAAAAAAATTGATAAATGCAGGTCACTTTGTTTTTTCTTACATCATGTGAAACATTTTTCCAAAAGACACATAAATTATTCACGAAATTCCCTTTCTCACTGCACTAATATTTACACGGATAGACGACGCGACGGTTATATACATTAATTTAGCACAGTTCACCCATATTACTTCACAATAACCATTTATTCATAGCAGCGAAAAATTTGCGCCATTTTGACGATCCGACGGAAAACATTTCTTACTCACAAAACATATTTATACCTATTTATAGCAAAAACAATACTTAATGTCTTATTAACAATGGATTCCAAGACAATTTTGTCAGAAACTTATCTATATTTAGTAAAGTAATTAATAAATACTTACATATAATCATTTAAAATATGGAGGACGGCTAGCGCCCAAAAATTGCATCACAAAAGTAACTAACACTTTTTTTTGTAAATGTTTTTATAATTGGCTAAAAAATATTTAAAACATATACTTCACAAAATTTTCAATAATTTAATATAAAATACTAATACAATCACTTAACGTCTGCGTTGAGAACACATTTAAAAAAAAATCACAAATTCAACTTAGTTGATCGCCACAGCGCAATATGGCGGCACGGAGAAAACTGAGCACCGAAATTAGCAATTTTATTATTTTTCTCTGTTGCAAGCTTGGAAATATGGTAAAAATTTATGGTATTATGTTGGTTAATCTGCAACTAGTCGATGAAAGTTTCTATTATTGTAACCAATCACGCAACACCGGAGTGAAGTTCACACAAATCCTTATGGGCAGACCGTGCCCGTAGGACACTACCGGCCTATTTCTCTTACGTTTTAACAGCATTCTAAATAAAACCTTGTTGCACAGAAAAACCAAAAGTGTTTATTATCACCCCCACCACTTGCCATTATTGTTTGTAACATTGTAACCCCACCGAATCCACCACCACATCGGAATCCACTATGAGACAGGGCGTTTAAAAATAGAACCTTTACTCAACTATAAGTATGACAAAGTCATTGAGAAAATCTTTAAGACGTGTACTAACATTTTAATCTAAGTTAGTATTCCAACCAGGCATTAGCACTTTAAAAGATAGATGGATAGATAGATAGATAGATAGATTATACTTTATTGAACACCAAAACAAACAAAGTATTTACAGAAGTATATAACTTAAAACTAGTGTGCAATTGGCGGCCTTTTCGCTAATAGAGCGATCTCTTCCAGGCAACCGCGGATGGACAGAAATGATGTAGGTTAACAGTCATGTATATTGATGGTGTAGCGTCAGTAATCTATAATAATTATAAATAAATAAGTACCTAAATATATACATATTGTAATATACACTTACATAAATACATACTATATTATACTACTATAACATACATAAGTATAGGTAATATATGATATAATACATATTATAAATAAAATATGATTATATAATTATAAGGAAGCAGTGAAAAGAACACTTGTAGAACGACAGCTATACAATATAATTATGATAAATTAACAATGCTTATAATTATTGGTGTTAGATTGACAGGTAGTGTCTTTTTAACATACACTTAAATATGTTAAGTGATTTGGCTTTACGGATTTCTAGTGGCAATCCATTCCACAGGCGTGCAGCTTGAACTGTAAAGGATTTTCCATAGTAATTGCTAGAATGGATTGGCATCGCCAGGGTCAAATTCTCAGACGACCTCAAGGACCTTATATGTGTGTCATGAAGGAACTTAAAACGTTCTTTGAGATAAAAGGGGGTACTGGGATTAAATAAAACATTATAAAGTAATGTAAGAATGTGAGTATTCCTGCGAAGACGAATTGGGAGCCACTTGAGTCTGTTGCGAAATTCTGAGCATGTCTCAGAACTTCGTAATCTTTCGTAATATTCATATTTGCGTAATCCAAATATAAATCGTATACAGAAGTTTTGAAGGCGCTCAAGTTTGTCTAGCTGCTCCTCCGTGGGGTCAAGATAACTGACATCAGCGTAGTCGAGAATAGGCAACAGCAGCGATTGTGCAAGCGAAATTTTTGTAGCAGTCGGAAGAAAGTTGCGTAGTCTACGCAGAGATCCGGCTGATGCAAATAGTCTGCGACTCACCTCCTGTATTTGTGGTACCCAGGATAGATTCTCATCAAGGTAGATCCCCAGATTTTTAACCTTCTTAGTATAAAGGAGATCTTTTCCGTCGAAAGTAATTAGTGGTAGATCGGACCAGTTAATTTTTGCAGTCATTCTTGGGCTACCAATAATAATTAACTGAGCTTTATCAGGATTCACCATCAGTCCATATTTCTTGGTCCACTCGCAGATCTGAGCCAAATCTGTGCTAAAGGTTCTACATGCATCTGGTAACTCATCTAAGGGGGCTTGCGTGTAAATCTGTAAATCATCTGCGTAAAGGTGGTAGGATGAAAGTAGTTGGTTAGAGATAGAATTAATGAATATCGTGAAGAGTAACGGAGATAGCACGCCACCCTGTGGTACCCCGGCATTCGTGTTAGACCAAGTGGAATAAGAGTCTTCAATGCGTATACGTTGCCGGCGACCAAACAGGTAACTATGAAACCAGTCAATTGCCGTTGGAGATATGTTAAGAGAGTGGAGAATGCCGAGTATGATGTGAAAATCCACGGTGTTAAAAGCATTGCTGAAATCGAGCAAGGACATAACCGTTAGATTTCCACAATCCATACCTTTCCGAATGTCATCAGTGATGTGTACCAATGCAGAGACGGTACTGTGGCCGGGACAGAAACCAGATTGGTATGGATTAAGGAGCGAATTTTTATGGAGAAAGGAACTGAGTTGAGTGTGGATTAGGCGTTCAAGGACTTTTGACAGAAAAGGTAGTAAGGATATAGGACGGTAATCTGAAAAGGAACAAGGCTTAGGTTTTTTAGGTAGGGGAATTATAAGTGCATCTTTCCACGCTGACGGAAAAATGCCACGGATAATGGACTGGTTTAAAATGTTGCATAGGATTGGAAGGATTATATCTAGGATGGGAAGGATCATTTTCCTGCTGATACAGTCATCACCGACTGCATTGGACGCAATTGCCATAATACTCTTCTTAAGATCACAATCGGTGAATTGCAAGAAGACAAAAGGAGAATAATCTGGGGTTGGTAAGGATGAAAGATATTGTACATACATACATACATACATACATAGACTCACGCCTGTTTCCCTGAAGGGGTAGGCAGAGGCATATTAAACGCCCACTTTTCGCCAGTGTTTTGATCCCACGTAATAGGTGGCGAGCCTATTGCCGCTTATTGGGACATTTTGTTTGCCAGAGCCTCGTCCGTTGATCGGCAGGTGCACCACTTGCAGGTGAGGTTGGCTTGGGACCCTAAGTTCTTGGTGGGAACCCTATGCACCCTAAGATATTGTAATGTGTTATTTTTAACATTTCCATCAAATTTGGGCGAAGAAGAGAAATGAGCATTAAGAGAATCTAGATTTATATTGTTTGGGATAGATTGGTGCCTAGTCTTACCAACTCCTAAAGTGTTGAGAAATTTCCAGACCTTTGCTGGATCACCGTTTTCAACGGATTTATGTATATGTTGGCGTTGTGCTTTCCTACACACCTTGTTGCAGTGATTTCTTATAGCCACATAATTTTCCATGTTGGAAGGAGTTGGCCTGTGCTTTACTTTTGTCTTCGCTGCAGCTTTTTTTGTCATAATCTTCTTGATGTCCTCAGTAAGCCAAGGTGCGGGCAAATGTTTTATTTTTATAGCGCGAATAGAGGCATGAACGTCATATAGCTTAAAGAGATTGGTTGTCAGAATGTGCACCTTAGTGTCCACGCACTCGGTGGACAGCAGTGGTTCCCAGTCTATTTTGGCAGCATCCTCACGCAGTTCATCAAGCACCATGCCACCAAAATTGCGCTGCAAAACTATTGTCGGCTTCGCTTTAGGTGGGCGTATTTTGTATGAGAGATAGATAAGGTCATGGTAGGAAAATGCATCGGAAGAGCATTGACCATGCCTGTAAACGAAATTAGGAGAAGAAACTAAGATGAGGTCTAATAGAGAAGGAACAGAATTAGGAAAGTGATGTGTCGCATTAAGGTTTATTACAGGATTCTGTAACACGACGAAAAGACGTAGTTCGAGAATCACGTTTAAGGAGACAGGTATTAAAATCTCCCATAATAATGGAATGATCATAAGATGGAGTAAGATTTTCCAGGATTTGCTCGAAGGAAGAAAATAAATTTATGCGACACGAAGGAGAATAATATACGCCAAGCAACACTTTTGTATGATGGAGTTCCACTTCTAAGAAGAGATGCTCGCCAGCATTCGACGGTGGTGGCTGCGATGACATAGTGACTATATGATACGGAATGTGAGCACGTAAATATATGGCAACACCGCCACCACCGCCAAACGCGCGATCATTCCTAATTAGTTGGAAACCTGGAAGAGAATAAGAAGTCGATAAGAGACACGGTTTCAACCATGACTCAGAGATAAGAATCGCATGTATGTTTTTGCAATCAAAATTGGCCAGCATATCTGGGAAATGGGCTGGAATACTCTGTGCATTTAAATGGACTACATTAAAGTTCTTGGGCACGTCTGAAAACTGTGATTGGAGAGTGTCTCCCAGAGACGGTATACTAGTAAAGCTATCATCAAAGCTCGTAGCTGTTAGAAAACTGTCATCGTCGCTAATTGAGTCTGTAACCGACATATAAATATAAAATAATAATAATAAATATATAAAATAATAATTAAATATAATAATATATAGTACTTATATAGGCTATATAAATAAATAATTTAATACACAATAAAAATTGTAACTACGTTAAGCGTATTCATTTTGTCCACCCGCCAGTTAAATGCATTATCGAAGAAAGATAACAAATGTGAAGAGATAAATTATAAAACTAACAAATATAACAATAAAATTAAGATAAAATAATATACCAACACACAAAATTACTCAGAGTAGGCATTAACTCTATTTCAATTTCGTATATTTCCAAATCTAAAGACTACATAATTTTTTTTTTTTTACGAGAAACGGAACGTTGCGTGACATAATTGACAACTGACAATTATGACAGATTAGTTTTTCATTCATTGTTGACATGACTTAACAAAAATAAAACTAAACATAGTGAGATTAAAGTAACAGTGAGGGTGAAATAACAATATAATACGTTAATTACCTACGTATGAATGAATATTACGTAAAAGGCCTACTTCTTCATGGCGGCTGCTCGCTTGATCTTGGGTGCAAGTGGTTTGGCTGCGGGCTTCTCCTCGTCTGCAAGTTTAATCCTGCCTAGATCGCCGACGCTCGTAATGCGATGGCGGTTGCCGTCGGGGCCCAAGATGTAAATGTAGCCCTCCCGTGTCCCGCACTTCGCAACGCCGAACTTCGCCCGTGCAGCCATAAAGGCGTTGTGCCGCGAGCGTGTCAAGAACTCGGAGAGCGTGATACCCGTTCCCTTCAGATTTGTCTTGGCGAACCACATGTTGTCCCGCACCACAAGAGACTCAAATTTTATAAGAATGGGCCTTGCCTTGCCGCTGGAGGTCAGACGCCCCATCCTTTGACAGCGGCGTATGTCATCAGATGAGAAGGTGTCCATCTTAAGACGCTGCTTGACAGTCTCCACCACCACCTGAGTTGTCACCTCATCTTTGCATTCCTCGACACCATGAAGCAATAATATCTTCCGGCGGCTCCTCATTTCTAATTTGTCCACCTCACGACGCACAACTTCAAGCTGCTGCGAGAATGTCTTCAGGGACTGCAACACGAAGGCTTTGAACATGGCAAAGTCATCTGCCAAGCTTCCCGAGCTTTGTTGAGGTTTCTTCTGAAGCTCTGCCTCAAACCGAGCCATACGCTCCTCAAAATAAGTCTGCATGTCAAGGATCTTAGAGACATCAAATCCGTCCATTGTGTGTGATTCTGTGTATATCTGTCAGTTTTTGGAGATAATACTTAACCAGCAGGTATTTACTGTTAGCTATTTATTTTGGTCATTAAACTTAATATAAACTTAAAATAAACTGTTTTATTATTTTTTTAATGTAGAGCAATTTCAAATTGTACTTGCTGTCACAACTACCCACCACTTTTTTGATTCGAAAGATGAAGAACTAACTCAAAAGCACCTACGCTAATTCCCGTACAATTAATTGAAACCAATTCTGTTGAAGCTAAACCTTTTTACAACAACTCTGTACGGACGGTTTAATCCATACAACATTAAAAAGATAAAGAGGCAGTTTCTAAAACAATAGCAGCAAAACATTTCGAGAGTTTGGAAAAACAATAAAACCGGTTGGTTTTCGAGCAGTGTACGCCTGGCTCTCTTGTTCTGGCGTAATTTGTAGCAATGAGCGCGTGTGATACAATTGGACACCTATTTAGATATCTAGAGAAGCCAAAGAGAAATACGTCGACTGCATAGTACGACACAGTAACGTTAGGATAAAATTTGTAATAAAATGTTAAAAGGTTAAATGTTTAACCCTGTTCGTGTTGCTATAGATGACAGTAGAGTTTGTGAGTGTTTGTGTGTGTAGGTCTTAAAATTGGTGCACTTGGTGGCACATACATATCTTTACGACTTGACTTATTATCTACAGATGACATACTTTTATATTCGTAATAGTATTAGTTAGGTACTAAATCGTAAATAGTCAGTACTTTGCAACAACATAACTTTAGGCCATCCCAAAATAGTGAGCGGGGGTGTATCGCATCCATAACTCAAATTTAAGCCCTGTGTAATAACAACAGTTCCAACTGCCATTTACTGAATAGAGGTTCAAAGTTGCTGCAACTGTAAATGTCACTATAACTATATAAGACAATATTGACGCAGTTTATACTGCCACTAAAAAGATTTTCTGGGCGATAAACCTACCGAGTAAAGATAAGAAGAGACAATGGGAAACGGAGAAATCGAATGAGCATTTATTCAATGAGGCGAAACGAGTGTTTGCTACAAAATGTCCATTTAAAAGCCGAAACAGACTGAAACAAAAGCCAATAGGCGGGTCCACACAGACGGAGCAGCCTCGCGAGGAAAATGCTTCGCGAGGCTGCTCGGTCTGTGTGGACGCGGCTCGGTCGAGGAAAACGCATGTGCCGCCGCGGCCGAGCTTAGCGTGCGCCCGAGCTACCGAATTAGACACGTCCACACAGAGCGCGCAGCCTCGCGAGGAATTGGCGCGCGAGGCTGCGCGCTCTGTGTGGACGTGCCGCGGCCGAGGCAAGCGCGTGTGCCGCCGCGGGCGAGCGACCGAGCGGCCGAGCCATCGAGTTTGGTTTTTTGTTTTGCCGCGGTCTGTACGCAGTTTCGTGCCTCGCTCGAACATAATAAGCCTTACTAATAATATAAATTCGCAAGTGTGTTTGTATGTTGGACATTTTTTTTATAGACTGACGTCTGTATCCGCGTAAGGATAGGCAGAGTTATAATATTATTACATCCACATTTCACCATGAAATGTTTAGGTCCCACGTAATAGGGGACGAGCCTATTGCCGTTAACGGGCACATCAGCAGACTCCATGCTGCTTCTGAGAATTCGGGAAAACCCAGTAACACTTTTGCCCGACCCGGGAATTGAACCCGGGACCTCCGCTCAGCAGTCGCATACCCTATCCACTGGTCACTGAATGACGGAGGATACATTCATCATAACATTCTCATCTTTGACGCTATTTATTGTACGAATAATAATCCTTCAATCTGTGCTTCGGTTACAGTATCCTTGCCTACAGATATTCATTTCCTATAATTCATTCTATATTTTTTTCCATGTCTACCTATTCCATCCTTTAGGTATAACAATAATCGACGACCGGTTGGCAAAGCGGGAGTGTAAGCGACTACAACGCCGAAGGTCGCAGGTTCGATTCCCGCTCATGTCAAACATTTGTGTGCATGAACATGAATGTTTGTCTTGGTCTGGGTGTTTCTATGTATATATTTACAAAAAAAGTAAGTATAAGTAAATATGTATATTATGGCCCATTATTACCATTGTCTAGTACCCAAAGTAGGTACAGCAATTGGCGTCAGTCATGCAGCCGGCTAGTAAAAACACATGCCACAACCCTATTGCAGTATGACCATTTCCAAGTACTATATTTATAAACAAAATTTAAAAATAAGAGAGAGGAGAGACCAACAATCTCACATTGATACGTAGACCGATAGATGGCAAATGTACTATTTCACTCTAATTCACAAGTCGACAATTTGATACATGCGCAATACATAATAGTTTTCAACTATAGTCCGTTCACAGTTATTTTACCTCTAGCTGTTAGATTGGCCAACCTGGGCGTTGTGTTGCTATAAGTATTTGGTATATAATACTCCCATTTTAAATATACATTATTGCTAAAATGTACTTATTTTTTTATTGCCTAAGCGATCGTATTAAATATTTGGAAGTAATGTTTGCAACAAAACCTCTTGATATTGGCATGGCTATATGCATGTACATTTATTTTCTTACGAAATAACTAATTTCCTATGAAGATAAGTAGTTATAATAAAAATGTTGTCTATTTAATATATAAAGGTAAACGCATCATAATTACGCCAACGTGAGTTCTAATTATCAAATACAAAAACTGTAAATTTAATTTTCATATTTATTTTGAATAAGAATGATGTGGGTGTCATATTACACAGGCGTGAGTCTATAAGAATGATCCATGTGGACTGCCAATGTTATGATGATTCGTAACTGCTGTGATATTCAGTATCAGACTCAGAATTTAATTCTATTAAGAACCTGTCCATTTCAGCATCCGTAGACCCATCTGTTTCACGAAGCTTGTCTTCAATGTGGCGCTCATGTTTGCATTGTTTTTGTCAGTCTTCTGCAGTGATAGATTGAAAAGCTTCTTCAGCTAAATTCACAATGTTGGTTGCCTCTTGTCCTAAATTTTTGCTTGTGACTCGCCTTTTAATGAGACTCCACATAAGTTCAATTGCGTTTAGCTCGCAGTGGTATGGCGGTAATCTAACCACTTTGCGGCCATGAGCTTCAAGCATTTGAATTTTTGAAGCATTTCCACTAATATTGGGTAAAATGTTATGCACGGGTAACCCTATTTTACTTTCCTGTCATCACAGAGTACAATTCCAACATAAAGAAAATAAACACCTACATCTGTCAGAGGGAAAATAACTGTGAACGGACTGTATATTTTCATGTTCTGAATTCAAACTTTATGACAACTACAATTTTGTTTTTTCCTACGGTGCCGAGGCTGCCGCGCTCTAGGCCGCGTTCACATTTGTCTGATGTAATCTGTCGTGACGTCGTCTGTCGTGTCGCGACAGACAATGTCCCGGTCTGCGACAGAGAGGGGGGAGGGGTGTGGGGACGGTACAGCGCGAATTAAGAGATTGGACTCAGATTAATTGTAAAAAACATTTATTTAATTATAACAGAATATTTAAAATATAAAATAGTAATCGCTAATGTTAGATCTACAAAGGTATTTCTAATAAATTAATGCTAAGATGACAATAGGATTATCTAGATAATTTGGTGAGGAGAGATGTGCTGACGAAGCTAACATTGTTGGGTTCCGTACAGTTAACTCGCGCGACACAACTCGTCAGACTAATGTGGACGCGCCACTGTCTGTCGTAAAGCGTCAGACGCGCGTTTGCAATTGTGCGCAATGGACGACGAACTAATTGACTTCCTTTTTATAATATTATTCGTATACAGTACCTATAGATGAGCTAATTGAATACGAAATAATATAATCCTATGTAAATAATTTTTGGATATAATTGGGTATCTACTTAATCTGAATCGGATAATTCATCAAAAACATTGCGAAAGTGTGAACTCCACGAGAGTCAAGACAGAACTGATTTAAAATTGTGTCAGATCGCGACAGACGGCGACAGACAAATGTGAACGGTAAGTAATTACGACAGAGACCGTCACTAGAGATCACGTCAGATAAATGTGAACGCAGCTTTATTCTATGGCCTCGCTCGTTCGGGGACTGTTTCCTCGCGCGGCAAATGCCTCGCGAGGCTGCTCGCTCTGTGTGGACCCACCTAATGTGATTTCAAAATAACTAAACAGTTCGTTTAACTCAGTTCTTATAGGCATTTTTGCTGTATTAACTTTTGAGACAGTAAATTAAGTATCCTTTCGTGGCAGGAGACTCTGAAACATGGTTTTTCTTTTATAAAAAAAGCTGTCTTGTTGATACACGTCACAGGTATTTGCCATAGATCGTCAAGTTTCGGGTTAAATTCAGGCAATTTGTTCCCAGTGGCGGAACAAAAACATGAGTGTAGAGTCAGGTGTAAATCAGAAAAAGAAAATATGAATATCAATTATTTTTCTTGTGTATAAATAAATCTTGCTGTGAAAATAGGAACTGTGCCACGAGGGATTTTACAAATAATGGAACAATGAACGCCCATCATACTCGGAATAACTGTTTGTGATCGAAATTTAACGAATATGTACACTGAAAGCTTCTGAAATTTTGTGCCGAACTTATTTTCACTTCATCTTCGCTACAGTATGAAATATAAATTTAATAATAATCCGTAGTACCGAGAAAAATGCCAAAATACGCTTACAAAACGAGGTTATTGTTTTTTTTTAGATATAATAGGGGTTAAAGTATGAAATTGCCGTTTTATTGTAAAGGTACTTTGAATTGACATAGAATCTTCATGGTTTGAGGTTTTTGAATGAAACTTTTTCACATGGTTTCTATGATGTCCTTCTTTTAAAAATGTGAAACATTTGAATATCGACTTTCAATTGTTATTGTCATTCAACTTACGGCCATTTGCAATATTCGATCCATACATGGATTTTGAGATTCGAGATTCGTGTTTGACATATTTTGTATGGAGCTTATGTCAAAAACGAATCTAAAATCTACAGATCTATCTATAGATTGAATATTGAATTCCGTAGTTAGACAAGAAAGATGGATACTGTGAAAATTTGAGTAATTTTTGAATACGAGTTCCGACACGGAAGTAACGCGGCAGAAACAGCCCGCAATATCAATGTTGTGTTTGAAGAGGGGTCTGCTAATGAACGTACAGTGCGATTGAGATTAAAACGCTTTCGCGATGGAAACTTCAACTTGAAGAACGAGCCACGAGGAAGACTACACAGGTGAATAACGATGAATTAAGAGAGATGGTGGGAGCCGGTCAAATTACCAAGGAATTAGCGGCATGGTTTAACGTTACCTTACCCAAAATATTGAGTAATTTGCGTCAAATCAATAAAATTAAAAAAATACGAAAAATGGGTGCCTCATGATTTGACTGATCTGCAGAAAGAAACGCGTGTTTAAACTTGTGTTGCCTTGTTGAATCGGCATTGAAATGGAGGCATATTGGTTCGAATTGTGACATGTGATGAAAAGTGGATTCTTTATGATAACCGTAAAAGAAAAATGCAATGGCTGATCCCAGGTCAAACGCCATAACAGTGTCCTAAAGCAAAGCTTACCAATAAAAATGTAATAGTAACTGTTTGGTGATCTCAGCATGGTGTTATTCACTATAGTTTTCTCAGATCTGGTCAAGAAATAACGGTAGATGTCTATTGTACCGAACTCCGAACAATGTTGGCAAAACTAGCAGTAAAACAGCCCCGACTCATGAATCGATCTTCACCATTATTGCTCCATGACAACGCGAGACCTCATACAGCACGAGAAATCGTTTTGACCTTTCAGGAACTGCAGTTAGAAATCATTCGTTATCCTCCGTATTCGCCAGACCTTGCTCCAACGGACTACTATTTTGTTCGTGATTTGGACAATTATCTACGTGACAAGAAGTTTTCTTCCCAGCAGGCAGTACAAAATGCTTTCACACAGTTTGTGCAGTCTAGATCCTCAGAGTTCTATCGCAAAGGCATAAGTGACCTTCCTATTATTGGATGGCAGCAATGTATAGATAATAATGGTAACTATTGTGACTAAACAAATATGGTAAACATTAAAAAAGAAAAAAAATACAAATATAAAAAATAAAAAATAAATATATGCAAAAAGGGACGGCAATATTCTTTAACAGTTGTGTAGTGTAAATATGGAAGGCTATTTAGCCAAGCCGTAAAAACTTTTCCCTCTAAACTGATATTATAACTTGTATCCATCACACAATTAAGTTTGGATATGGCGGTACGTAGGTATTACGGGCGCAGGTGTATTCTATGTGTGACGATGATTGATGAAGACCGCGGATGTACGAGTCGCTATCGCTAACAAATTATTCATGTACGTCCCTTCTCGGGTACGAAAAAATGTGCCGTGAAATCGATTATTTAGGCTTTGAATTTCAGCTCGACTTTTCCTGAAAATTTTGTATCATAATTTATTCTGAGACATTAAAAATGTAAGATGTATTACTGTTTAGAGCCTCGAGCAAAAACGCGTTTGTCATGGGCATATGATTCACATGACCGATTTCGCCTTCAACAATGGGTACTCTTGACGTAGGCACAAGGTAAAGGGACTTGCACGGACTTGCCAATGACTCAGACATCTATTCTAATATTATAAATGTGAGAGCGTGTTTCTTGCTTTGCTTGTCCTTGTTTCAACGCAGTGATATTGTGGTACGATTTCAGGTTGTAGATATAATATGTAGTTTTAGGAGTCTGAGGACTTATACAAGCTACTTGGACAGAGCCGTGGACAAAATCTAGATAACTATATCGGGATAGCGAACATGTTGCAATATATTGTTAAAAAAAATACATCTTGTACATATTACTTAATTAATTCACGTAAATTTGTCTGCCATTAAATTCGCTCAACAAACCAGGACCATAGTATATTCTATGCATAAACCTACGTTATGACAAAACATATTACAACAAAAATCTCTATTCAGGGTTTAAGTATCCGTATATTATTCAACAAACGTGAAATTAAATGAAACGAAAAATAAAACACGTTAACGCTCCATATATCGTATTAAAACTACACTGAAAGTGTTCGTAATACGGAGTATGACCACGAATTTTCCAGTTTTTCTCAACCATACTTTTATTTTCGTTACAGTCTGCTTCTTTAAATTCTCAATTGTGGCTTTGTTTACGCTCGCAATCGTTTTGCTGTGAAACGTTGGTTAAGTTTTGCGAATTTTCGTCTGTTTGTTTTGGTTTTTCCAATAGCCAAGAAAAGATTTTTGTTTGAACGCAAAAATATTTATATCATTTAGACATAAAAGTGCCTGGATGTTAAACGTAAAGGCTTATAAACGGCGCATCAAAAGCGAAATGAACTATATAATGCATAATCTATTAAGTTTGTGACTAAAAACTGTGTATAAAATTTCGCTCCGAATTAACATTCTACTACTACAAAACTTAAACATTCTGGTGTTTAGCGAGATGCCTAAAACTACCAATCAAAAATAAAATTAACTTTTCACTTTTACTGTGTCAACTGATCCCGCGACATTAGGATAATTACTATGATTTATCACCTTCACTCTAATATTATTATAACATATACGCTGACATTATAGTTATTTAAATGGCATTGTAACAAACTCAGCAGGAGGCTATTCTCATATTACGCTCTTTGATGCGATGCGCTTCGAACAGAATCTTCATACGCTCGCATATTTTTGATCTCCAAAAATAATAAAACCTACATTCCTGTTTCGTCAGCGTACCTTGTGACGCGACAAAATGACGTGACACTAGGATAGTATGGTGTGAAAAATGCCACGTCATGTATTCGTGTCGTAACAAGGTTCCATCCTTTGTGTCCACGTCAAAGTTATAAAATCTTTTCACGTAAAATTCATAACCTAAAACTGACCACTCTCCACAATTCAGCTCAAAAAAAGGAAATGAACACAAATTGTAAAACTGGACAGTCGACTGACAGTTGAATGGGTTTGCACTTTAGTTCTGTGAAGCTTTTGACAGCCGGAGCTTTGAAGATACACCTTTCAAAGGTACTTTTTGTTGCTCAATAGCTTCAAATGTTATGTCATGGGATCATACGTTAGTGTAGCAATTATCATTTTTTGAACAAGACACCAAATACCATTTCTCTATTTTATTCAACGAAAATAATGTGAATTTATTATTTTAAGGGAGCGCCGTTGTTTAGTCCTGTTTCGTAATATGTATGTTACGTTTGTGTACGATTTACTTTGAAGTAGTTTAAATAAGTGTTTAAGTATTGAGTGAAGTGAAACAAAAAAAAAGAAATCCAAGACAATAATTATTATAATTTAAAATGCTCCATTGGTCAAGTAGCGAACGATAGCTTTTTGTAGCAAAGTAGTGCGTATGATAAGATACGTTCATGTATATTTTGTATGAGTTCTAATAAAATAAATACAAAATTGCTGTCTCAATATTTTTCCAGTCGGCTGCTTATACATTAGTTTTCTTTCACGCCTATCCACTTTAATATTTGTTTTCGTCGACTTGTAAAGAACTTAATTAAGATATCGGAGTAGAGTCATCAATCACTAATAATCGTCCAGTAATTTGTTTAGTATCGTTCAAGGACGAGAATGACTGTCAATATCATCTGATTAAAGTGAACAATATTAGATGTTTGTATAGAACTAAGATCGTTTCGGACGTGAATAGAAAAATATACATACATACATACATACATACATAGACTCACGCCCGTTTCCCCGAAGGGGTAGGCAGAGGCATATTAAACGCCCACTTTTCGCCAGTGTTTTGATCCCACGTAATAGGTGGCGAGCCTATTGCCGCTTATTGGGACATTTTGTTTGCCAGAGCCTCGTCCGTTGATCGGCAGGTGCACCACTTGCAGGTGAGGTTGGTTTGGGACCCTAAGTTCTTGGTGGGAACCCTATGCACCATGAAAAATATAGGAAATATTTTATGCCTTAAATTTGTAAGTAATGGTTTTGAATATGATTGGTGTAATTTAGTACACGTGTTTTGGATAAATTTACTAAGTTTTGTTAGAGCAGTTAACTAATTAAGTTGCTCATGACTGTCATGAGCAATAATGTGAATGGAACTGATGTATTCGATTATAATTATGAAATTAAAAACAATAATAAATCAATGAATAAAAACAAACCCAATTAATCTAGAACCGAGGTGGACCTCCTCAAACTCGAATCTGATTTGACTACATGAACAATAATGTGCACAACAACATTCAATCAAACGTTTCAACTGAACATCCCGATAAGAATCAGTTTACCCGGTTACACATAACCGCCTTAAAAATCATGAGTGCAACGTCAGATACGTCAGAGAGGTTTTGTATATCTACCAACTCTTATTTGTTTCAATCAGATCGTACGTCATGAATCCCGGTTTGGGTTTCACCCGGATTCACGAAGAACACGCGTTTGGAGAGCTCCAGGGAGAGTTAGCCGTCTACGGCACCCTCAGGAGGTCCACCCATACCAAGGCGGGACAATCATGGTGTGGGCAGGAATTCGTCTTGGCGGACGAACCCAACTCGTTTGGATCCAAGGCAGCATGACTGCACAAAAATACCACGAGGAGGTAGTAGAGCCCGTTATTGTCCCACACAGAACTCAAATAGGCCATGAATTTCTACACATGCACGATAATGCTCCTTGCCATACGGCGCGGCTGGTATCGACCGCTCTCCGAGAGCACGATATTCAAGTTTTGGATTGGCCTGCACAGTCGCCCGACTTAAATCCTATCGAGCATGCCTGGGACATGTTACAACGAAAAGCTTTGAGAGATTTTCCACCAAATTTGACGACTGAACAACAACTTTACGAACACTTGCAAAGGACATGGGACCTCATACCGCAGCAAGACATTGACAATTTAATTTTAAGTATTAACAATCGATGTCCATGTGTAATCAATGTAAGAGGTGGCAACACTGATTATTAATGATTAGATTTTACAAGATTTTTTCCATTTTTATTAAAATTAATAGTTTTTTAAGAAGAAATGTTTGTTGTTATCATACTAATTTTCCATGATGATTAAAAAAATTATTTTTTTTATTTAAAACAAAAAAAAAAACACGAAATGTTTTTTATTTTTATTAAAGACCTTAAAATAATCTATGATTCTTCTATTTACTGTATCTGAAAATTCTTCATAGATTTTTAGATATTTGATGAAATATAAAATATCCCTAGACTTTGTTGATGTGTGTATATGATTTAAACACCGGTAATATTTCACATGCGTGAAGTCGGACGCACAAAAGCGTCGGGGTATTCTGTAGCGCGTCGTTTGTTAGTTACGCGCGATTAGTCGCTGCGACATACGACAGTCGTGTCACCGCAACACGTCATGTGATCTATGAACATACACTTTAATTTGATAATTTACTATATTATCGGACTATGTTTGAAGGGAACATAGTTTATCGAACATGCGTTTGGATTTACTTGGCGTCTATCATCTCCCTCGAAAACTTTTCTAATGATTATGTTTTAGGTGGTTCGTACTTGGTGTCTCTACGTAGTATGATGAGTTTAGTGTGTATCGCGAGTGAAGCCGCAAGCAACAACTACAACAGTATAAAATTACTTGTCCTGACTGACACACAAAAAAAAAACAATGACTCTGAGTTTGTTTCGGCCTTTCTTCTCAGGAAGTCATTTAGCTAGGAAAAGCCGGCATCATCTAGAATAGGGTTTTGACATGTATAAGTGTTGTAAACAACCAAAATGCAGAAATAAATATGTCTTTATGTCTTTACATATGGTTTGGTTTCATAGCGTAGGCACCCACTTCCGTCTTTTATTCAAAAATACTTGTCGTATTATAAGATCGTGTTAGTCTCCACTGAACTCCTCTTTGAAAATCTTTACCCTTCTGTTAATTTATTTCATCTATATACATTTCAAATTCACTATTACAGCTAGTAAGTGTTTAGGATTAGCAATAACGCGCCGAATTAAAATCGACCAGAACAATAATTATTAGGTTAATATGATAATTATAATTATGAATACTTTTAGCTACAAACGTGAGACACAATTTTATGTAGCACTAATGTTTCCTTATTTTTTTTTATGTTTAGTTAATGGTTATAATAATCTAATGAATAATTAATTAAAATTTTTAACATATCATATATTTATAGCATTAGCTTTATTAGCCTTTCTGGTGGTATTCATAAATTACTGCTTGTATTATCGAAAGGCAGCAATATTTAACACTAACGGTCTTTTCGCTAAATGTGAAAATTAAGGATATTACTTAGTTTAAACAGTCTCAAATCAACCAGTGAAGGAAACATACAAAATATTATGAAAGTACTTGAAACAAAATAAATATACCAGAAACCGGCTATTTGCAAATTCTCTCGAACACTTTAGGAAACAGACTGCCTGAGTGTGTGAAGCTTCGATATAGTATTTTACTGCTGTTTTATTCCTTTATACATGCCGCAGCACAAATACTCTGAGTGTTTACTAGTATTTTGAATCGTTGCTACTTTAAAATTTAACCAAATAATAATTTTGAAATGAAGATTTAAAAGACACAATTCGCATTTTAGAAGCCAACGTTTATGTTTACTTACATAATATTCTCGTAGATAAGTACTTAAAGACTTACTAACAATGCAGGGTGCGGTGCACCTACACTCCGTCAGTAATTTAATTAGTGATTACGAGTTGTTGTTCATTTTGAGCCTCACTGATGTTTTACTACTACTTACCAGGGTTAGCTACACACATTTATTACTAGCACAAGATTATCAACGGCCTGCACACGTCAGTATTTTTCTGACACGGAGGAAATGGATATGAAAACGATGTCAAATAGCCATCAAGTTAATGAAGAGCTTAAGAAAATATGGCTAGAAATAATGTTCGGAAATATAATGTTGAACAGATAAAAGCAATTTGAATCCTTAATGGCACGGTTCTATGCGAATTCGTAAAAAATATACAAAAAGAAAGAGGGCTTTTGCCAATCTCGGTGTTAGTCGCTTGAGCAGGGCGGCACGCATTTAACTGTGAAGCCATTTAGATTTTTAGAATTTCAAATATAATTCTGACTCGAATCTTGTTTACTTACAGAGGGAAATAGATTTTTGAATTACTTGTTGCCAGTAACTGAAGATGTACTGATTGAAACACGAAACGCTAGACCGCCGTGTTGAGTTAAAATATTTCCATATAGTATTCATACATAGGGCCACGCATATTGCCGAAGAAGTAGGCAGGGAGTATGAATTTCCAATTACTGTGATCCAGACATATTCATTTCATTCGCTGTCGTCACGCTAAAATCGATGTTTTCGTCCAGAAACAACGACTTTTTGTGCAGAGCTCATTGAAGCAATTCTTTACTGTCTTTAATAATATAAGCAAGAAGATACACGGCCGATAAATCTGTTTTTCCTTTTCCATCCAATACGGAAAAACTCGTAACAATAATTGTTGCTTCACAATTCATCTCGCCGTGCTTTCTTATTTCAAAAGAATAAAACAAAGGAACAATAAATCTTTCATCTGATGACAGAGAAAGTTGTGAACAGTCCTTTTTTTCAAAAACTACGTGGGACGGCACCAATAGTTTATTAAAGTAAAAAGTTTCGCAAAAAATACAGAACACTTTATAGGGAAGCGAAACATTTTTTGTATGATAGTATTTTCTATCGAAGATTTCTGACGTAGCGCGTTTCTTTCAAAGCTCGGATACTTCTTAGTAATGAATTAGAAATGAAATGATTCAAACATTCTATTGTTTTTTCTGGCATTATTTGAAAATTCAATAACGGTTTAAGATAATGAAATTAATCATCTCTAAACTTATTTACATTTTAGTTTAGAAACGATTCTTAGAACATTAGAAAGCTGAATTACCCTCTCTCTCGACTCAATATAATAATGGATTCACAATGAAATCAAATGAAGATATATATTTTTAGATTTAGCTAAATTGTATTAGAATTACAGATTAAAGAAAATGTATTTTACAATTTCCACTGTTCCTGTTATGATTGACAACTGCTGCCAATAATCACACGCCTTCATACTTTGTCCTGTTTCCAACGATTTCTGTTGAACTAGGACAACATTGTCGTCATCCTCCGCGTGTCTTTCAACGCTTCGTATTGTGATGTAGCAAAACATGTCGAACGGAGAACAACGTCGTTCATTCTTTTAGCGCCACATACGGCAGGCGTAATGGAAATTGACTACATTGGTAGTATTACAGACGGAACAGAAATCGACACTGTCATAGAACAAAGTCGGTTCTACAAAATGGCTACTTTACAAGATAGCACTTTAAAGTTTTGAACTTAGATTTTTGGGCATAACTTTTTACGTAATTGGTTAAGAACATTATAATTTCCAAATAGCTTTTAGAATCATAACAAGAGTTATTTACAGTCAATAACAATTATATTTTATTTTTTATTAAAAAGGTAGCCCTCTTGTGTAAACATTCAGCTTTGTTCTTAGAACTTTAGAGTAGCATATGTAAGTTTATAACGTTGTCCCACGGAAAATTAGGTCACATAAATACATATGTCACTTTGTTCTTCGTTAATTCATGTTTATTTCATGTTGTATGTTGTCTTTTCTTCATAAAAAGTTGAAAAAATAAAAGAAATATAGTAACAATCAACGTTGTTTAATGTCAAATATAATTCAGTGACAAAAAAATAATCTAAAATTTACTTGATTTCAATTATTTGGTTATTTAATCACAAGATTCAATAAACTTTTTGATAAATGAGTCAAATCCTTTATATATACAACTAATTAAGTAAATATTTATAAAATGTTATTCATAATATAAATTAAGTTAAACAAAAGCTGTAAACCCTCTGAAACATCTTATATTACAGCTAATCTAGGAATATTTCTAGACTAACAACAGACGTTTGCTCTTTTAGGGATGAATACTGTCCCTGTGTGCAAAATAAAGGTGACAGTGTTCGCCAAAAGTATACGTCTTACCAAAATATTGTTATTTTTGCAGCATAAGTGTAAAAATAAGAAAACAAATGTGTTTAGATTTTGGCCAGCGCAGTTATCCAACCAAAGTTGCAATTCCTCAACACCTGTTTGAACTTTTTGCTGCAGATACTAAACCAACAAACAGCAACTTACTTCGTTGTTGGCCCCTCTTTTCTTGATTTAACTTTGTGATTTAAGCAAGTAATTTTTTGCATCGTTGCAGATTTTGAGGTTGATCGTTCCGCATCCCGCTTACCACCAGGTGCAGAAAAATGCATATGCACTAGCTGGTGTGTGGCAGGAGCTTTTGCAAGAAAATATTTAAAAAAATATGACCTAACCGTCGTTCATGAATTTGATGAAGCCAACACTAATTTTGTAAATTCCTCACCAGTCTTCATCGAGAAATTTGAAAATACTGTTGTGGCTACACCTGAATCTCCTGTTCCAACGTCTATGCCCTCTTCGACTAATAGTCACAATAAAAATAGCTGTAAATATATAAGATATAATTAACACAATCCACAGGGCCCCGGCCGTAATGCCTTGTCGTAATACCATCCTCTCCTAGTTCTGTAAGTCACGCTTGTAGTTCTTTGTGTGGTTCAGATGATAATTGTAAGTATTCTTTCTGGGGTACAAAGTTCGCTGGGTCAGCTAGTAAAATATAAATTAACACAATGAATGGCCTGTAGGTATATAATTACATTTCCACCAGACCTTAATAATAGCCTAATCAGGTCGCAAATAATAACTAGTTGAAAAAATTACACAAACCAACAAAAACGTTTGTTTTGAAGACAATTTTATATTTTTCGAGGAGGAAGGAGTTTTCCCTTAAACTTTCCTAGCTATTACAACATTTTATTATATTCAACTGGCCGCAGAACAGAATACAATCGAAATGTTGAGACGATAATTATTATTTTTAGGTGTGTAACCTAGAGAGGCTAGATGTTCCGGACAGGTTGTTTGTGTGTTACTAACTGCCTGATAGACAAGGCACAGCCGAAACCACTATGCGTAAGAAAGTAAAATTTGGCATGTACGTTTCATAGGGAGCATAGAAATGCACTAAGAAGGAATTTCCCGAAATTCCCACGAGATGAGGAAGCAACTGTGAAATTAAAATAAAATGTGCAGGCGTAGCTGCGGGTATTCTCTAGTAATTTTATACGAGGAATTGATCTTCAAGCTTTTTTAAATGCTTGCATAGGCACATTTTAATATTTCTTCGATGTAACCCGACTAACTACTCTAGCTGTACCCATATTTTGAGATTTAGCCGCCTGAAGATTTTGTAATGATATTCCATAGATGTCACATCCCTGTTCATTTTGAAGCCATCAGCCCAAATGAATGTCTTGCGTTTCAGTATTTAGGTCGCTTGAAAACCAAGTATAATATTGCCGATTTGCAGAGAGGACCCGAGAGCGGTGAAACTCAATCCACAATAGCACATGCTTCAAGTATGTGTTTTGTAATAATTTGAATATTTGTTTGATACTGCAGGGTGGTGATATTCCTTGTGATTTTTGCGATAATATAAAGGCTGCTACACACAGTGTTGGCGGTATGGCCGGCGGCCATGCCGCCGGCCGAGTCGCGTGCGCCCGGCGGCACACAAAGCCGCCGGCCTGGCGGCACGAATGAGCCGCCGGCATGGCCGCGCGGGCAGGCCGCCGGCCGACCGTGGGTTGCAACTTGCTACTTGTGTGCGGTCGTTCTATTAGGGTTGTCAACCATACTTTATAATAACGTATCCTATTTTATTTTTGGCAATAATACTTTATACTTGTGTATACAAATAAAGTAGGTATATGAAAATATTTTACTTCCAACCCTTACTGTGATGTGTAAAACCAAACACTAATTATGAATACTTATACACATAAGTTAAATGGATGATGGGAACTATTAAGGCTCAAAGAGATCTAAAAGAAATTCACCACTGATGGTAAATATTTTTTACAGAAAAAGGCAATTGGCAATAGTATTGACTCACGCCTGTATCCCCGAAGGGGTAGACAGAGGTGTAATATTACACCCACATTTCGCCATGATTTTTTAGGTCCCACGTAATAGGGGGCGAGCCTATTGCCGTTACCGGGCACATCGCCGGACTCCATGCTGCTACTGAGAATTCGGAAAAACCCAGTAACGCTTTTGCCCAACCCGGGAATCCAACCCGGGACCTCCGATCAGCAGTTGCATACACTATCCACTAGACCACGGAGGCAATTTATACTTGAAATCATATCTCCGTCTCCGTCCTCGCCACTTCAGAAGTTCAGAATTAAAGAGTTCAGTGATGAATCCAAAGTGGCGAGAAGAAAGAAATAGAACGTCAATAATAAACGTAATTAAAAGTTTATTTTTTATTGTCAAACAAGCTATGAAACATTTAAAGATAGAAAAAGTTGGCAACCCTACGTTCTATACAACTTGAATGATGCCCGGCGGCTTTCTGTGGCCGATGCCGGCGGCACCAACGCCCGCCAAAAGCCGGCGGCATGAACGGCGCGACAAAAGCCGGTGGCATGGGCCGCCGGCTTCTGTCTGTCACTGTGTGTAGCAGCCATAACGTACGCACTAAATTCCTTAGCATAGCAGTCATAGTTAATTTTGTAGATATTTGGAGTTGGTAATGGTACCGATTTTTTCAGGAACAGACATTGAATTGTTGATTATGAGTTGGTACTCATAGTCAACAATTCAAATCAAAATCTACGTTCAGGTGGTCCTGAACGTGTATCAACTCTTGCTCAAACATCAGTACTCAGGCATCACACTCAGATCGAAGCTCTGTTCTTACCAGATTGCAAGTGACGATGGGGGTGTCATGATGTTTAATACAGCTAAATAAAGATATTGGTATATACTTATAAGCGTCGTCCGCGTCCCACAATAAACCTCCTCTCGTATCATTAGTGTGCCAAAAATCATGACATTTTGTTTATCTTCTACTGTGTTTAATTTAATAGCAATTGAAATAATTATACGTATATTATCTCGTCCTTTGTGATCAAGCACTGGATGCTCATTCAGATTGCAATTGACATTCACAATAATGTTACCAAGTAGAGCATTAATCAAATCGTACAAGGAGCTATAATTACAATAGAATCAATTAACGTTCTGACCGCTCCAAAGCAGCCACAAGACTGGAATTAAGCTTGAGCATCTTGATAATAATATCAAAATTGAACCACTGTTCAAATTCTCGCTGAAGCAATGTTTTCATTCTAATAACCACAAAACGGCGTTTCTGATAAAAATGAAACCTGCAGTAAAACACATTTGCGAAGAATAACGTTGTACGTTGTTCACATGTTGCTGTGTTTTCGCGTGAGAAAAATATCAACACCAATATTTTTCATACCATTTACAGTGTAAACTTGCTTTAATAATTAACAAATTGATTATTAAAGCAAGTTTATGGTGTAAATTTTATGCAGTTATAGGCTCCATTGGACATTTCTAATACAGTTCTTTCAATAAAAATACATCAATAAAAACCTTCACATAACATATATTCAGTCAATACAACGTATTAAAATATTTACAACCCCATAAACCAGAAAAGAACAATCTTCACGCCTCGTAACAATAAGCTTTGAAGTTCTTAGAGTGATAGGTCACGCCAAAATATCTCCCTGTCGCCGACACACTGAACAATTTCCACTTGCTTTCACGTGAAAGCGTCATATTTATAGCCCACTATAGTAGTACCGGGACAGAGACAAACGACGATCACACAAAAGCTAGTTTGCTTTAGCACTAAAGAGTTGTGATAACGTGAATTACATGTTTAATCTTGTAATTCAAATGTTCACGCTTCAAGACAATGAAGGGATAAACAGAAACGTAATTTATTTCCAAATAAGTATATTGTAGGCATCATCCTACAATATAGGTATTTGGCAGAGATTCGGGTTATTACAAGATGTATGATGTGTGTGTTTAATTGATTTAATGGTACTCTCAAACTCTGACACTGATATAAGAAGTACTGAAATATTGCTATTTCGCATGTGGTGGCGTGCATGCAGATGTTCTTGCAAATAGTTTATATTCTCTCGAATGTGGTCGTATTAGAATGCCTGGATCAGAAAGTAAACAGAGAACTTGACTTCAGGTTAAAAACGATAAGATATTTAATAAATAAATTAGTAGCGAAGTGCTTTTTTTTAATTTGGTGTCGTGTTGGCAAATCCTCATGGAGTCCCTCCGCCCTGGGGGGAAAGGACGAAGGGGACTGTCAGACTCTTACCCGAACGAAACCCCCTTGGCGGCGGATGAAGGTGTTGGGCTCCGCCGCCAAAACACCCAGCGGCCGCAGAGGATAGGGAGGACGGCAACGCAACACCGCATCTCCTCTTCCTCTGCGGCCCCACCGCGACACAACGATGGTGTGCCCCCATTTGGTCGCTAGAGACAGAGCGCGCGGCAACGGAACACCGACACGCCTCTCCTCCCGCGACCGCACCCGACTGCGAGGGACAGACAGAACTGTCCCCCGCACCCGCACCTTGGGATGCATGCAGCCCACGTGGAGCGTCCCCTCCCGGGATCCCGCTTAGCTTCACCGTGGGTGTACCTCAAACCCACTGTTACTGAGCCATCCCACCACGACAAGGTGGAGATCCCACGGGGGAGTAGAGAAGTGGTAAAATTCAATGTATTCCTACTACATTACAGGTCATATACATTTTGTGGTAGTAGAGCCTTGCTGATTTCAGCATGAATTGGCCGGCTCGACCGGGGAAGTACTACTCTCTCACAGAAAATCGGCGTAATGTAACAGTACCTAAACTGTTGCGTTTCGTCCGGTGAGTGAGAGTGCCGGAGGCCCTATCCCCGTTCCTTCTCCCTCTTCCCACTCCTCAACCTTTCCCTTTTCCCAACCCCAAGGGGCGGCAACGCACTTGTGACTCCTGTGGCGGTAATTGCTTACCATCAGGCGATCCGTCTGCTCGTTTGTCGCCTATTACTATAAAAAAAATCGTGAGGGAAACAAGTCAATTATTAGTACTCTGGACAATTTTTTTGAACGCTCGTATGTTTTATGCACACTCCACCGCTGCTTCGCACGCGTAAATTTCGCTTAGATCAATTTATTTATACAAACTCTCCTATAATCCTCAATGAACATACATGCCAAATCTCACCTACTAGCGCTCAGTAATTTCAGCTGCAGCGTGTCTGTCAGGCAGTCAGTAACGCAAGGATTTTAAATATACAAATTGAAGTGATTCCATTGAAAAATAAAAGGTTTTTACACAAACTCTGACTCCCTTTTCTACCCTCTTAGGGCAAGAATTAACAAAATAAATGTCTTTGTGTTCGCTGAGTCATTTCAGGAACAAATATTCAAAGTTTGAAGTTAATCCGTTGAACGAATACACAGGTTTCATACAAATTCTGACTCCCCTTTTTACCGCCTTAGCGTAGGAATTTCCAAAAATGATTTTCTTAGCGTTCACTAACTTCACTTGAGGAACCAATATACAAAGTTTGAAGTTAAACCATTGAAGGAATAAAAAGATTCATACATACTCTGAATTACCCTCCTGTTTTACCCCCTTAGGGAAAGAATTTCCTAAAAGCCTTAGTGCTACTCTTACTACTACTTACTCTTAGTGTTACCCTACACTCTCCAAGGTACACACATGACAAATTTCACCTACTTGCACCCAGTAGTTTCGGCTGTAGCGTGTCTGTCAGTAAATCAGTAAATCAAAAAAGAACTGCAAATATTCTAACTATTCGCGACACAATTTTAATCCTCAGCGTGGATGAAAAATCATAGCATATAGTGGTAAAATGAACAGCTAAGTTAGCGTATCGATGAAATTTGTGTTTATCCTAAGAAAAATAAATCAAATATATTGTTGTACCAACCCAACGTCATACAGAATAATATCACTATAAATTATTCACGTGTTAGTCAACGAGGTTTGGCTTGGTTCTGCACGAGACCGTTGATATCCATGCAAGCAATTAGTCACACATAAGCAAATCTGCAAAAGCAGTAATTAGAACACGTTAGATAGAAGGAACTGTATTTTCAAATCACCGTTTTTTTACACGCTTTTATTAGGTCGCACAGTGTTTTATGAAGACCATTTTTCGGACACCGTCTTTTTATTAAAGAAGCTAATAGATATATTCAATAAAAAGAAATATTTCGTATCCCCATTAAGCTAGCATCTCTAGATTTTTAGAAAAACTTTTTTGAAAATCTTCATATTTTAAAGCGGATATTTAGAAAAAAAGATATTCCTCTTAAACTAAGCATGATACGCAATAATAATGTTACAAGCACCGATAGCGTCTCTTACACTGCACATTTTACAGTTAAAATGAACCTCATAACTTTACTAGAATCAAATTTAAGCGAGATTTTGGATTTTTAGATTTTCTTACTTTTCCCGAAGATTCTACCAAAAGTGGAAAAGTTATATATACAGAAAGGATGCTCTTTACTTTCCTCATATGCTCAATAAATTTCAGACCCCAAATCCATGGAATCTAGAAGTTATTCCATATAACTGTTTTTGCTAGTTTTTTCATATTTATATTCTGGAGTTTAATGATTAAATTTTTATTCGATATTGATTTCTTTACAACATATAATTTAGTTATAAAATCAATATCGAATAAAAATTTTATCATTATAATCAAATACAAATGTGAAAACCCTACCAAAAACAGTTAATTTAGAATAACTTCTACATTCCATGGATTTGGGGTCTGAAATTTATTGAGCATATGAGGAAAGTAAAGAGCATCCTTTCTGTATATATAACTTTTCCACTTTTGGTAGAATCTTCGGGAAAAGTAAGAAAATCTAAAAATCCAAAATCTCGCTTAAATTTGATTCTAGTCAAGTTATGAGGTTCATTTTAACTGTTAAATGTGCAGTGAAAGAGAGCTATCAGTGCTTGTAACATTATTATTGCGTGTCATGCTTAGTTTAAGAGGAATATCTTTTTTTCTAAATATCTGCTTTAAAATATGAAGATTTTCAAAAAAGTTTTTCTAAAAAACTAGTGATGCTAGCTTAATGGGGATTCGAAATATCTCTTTTTATTGAATATATCTATTAGCTTCTTTAATAAAAAGACGGTGTCCGAAAAATGGTCTTCATAAAACACTGTGGGTCGTCGTGTATGTAACTAACTATGTAATGGAATCTAAGCTAACCAATTTAACCAACTTCCAAGAGTCGTAGCGTAATGAAAATTGGCAGCTGTATGTAGTTCTGATGACAATACAATAATATGGTACTGTCAAACTGATCTGATGATCGAGCCGGAAGATATGAACTGGAACTTCATGATGGAAAATCGTATCATAGCTGTTCTGAATTTCCTAGAAAAGTCTTGTAATGAACTTTGGCCACGATTAGGTTTCAAGGTCAGATGATGAAGCCGGAAGATAGGCACTGGCATTCCATGATGGAATATCGTATCATAGTCGTGTTTGCACTTGTGAGAAAGGCCATGTAATGGACTCGGAACACGATCAAGTTTCAAGGTTATATCTATACATATAAATCAAATTGAAGTGTCTGTCTGTGATTTCAAAATAACTATGTTTTTTCAAGTGCATATAGCTAGTTACACAATTTTATTAGGTCGTCGTGTATGTCGCTACAATCGGGAGGGATTTGTCCCTACCAGCCGTAGTAGCGACAGTGGTAGAGGACACCCACAATTGGCGTGCAATGGTCTCCTTCTGTGAAGCTGTAATGCTCCAGAAGGAGGCCCCCGAGCGGGAGCGTGAACGACGCAACCCCGCTCGCAGGCGAAGGCGGCGTCGAGGCGGCGGCAGCGGCCGTTGAACTCGACTCTTCCTCAGGTCTGCGGGCGTTGGAGGGGGAGCCTCTAATGACCCACCACAAGCGGACCCGAGAAGGCAGCGGACTGTGTGGCGCAGTCTGCTGTGAAAGGCATTGCACACCCCGCCTTTCCTCGGGCACGCGTCCCAAGCAAGGGGACGGACGCGACAGGTACAGCGGAGCAATACAACACAATTCCCGCTGTACCTGCAAGGCGTCGAGCTACGGAGCCACCGTGTGGTTTTTAGTCGGTAACCCAGGTGGGAGTCCGACATACCCCCTTCGATCGCTCCCCGGTTGGATGGGCATGAGGTAACTCATTTTCCACACGATAAAAAAAAAAAAAAAGGTCGTCGTGTATGTAACTAACTATGTAATGGAATCTAAGTTAACCAATTTAACCAACTTCCAAGAGTCGTAGCGTAATGAAAATTGGCAGCTGTATGTAGTTCTGATGACAATACAATAATATGGTACTGTCAAACTTATCTGATGATCGAGCCGGAAGATATGAACTGGAACTTCATGATGGAAAATCGTATCATAGCTGTTCTGGATTTCCTAGAAAAGTCTTGTAATGAACTTTGGCCACGATTAGGTTTCAAGGTCAGATGATGAAGCCGGAAGATAGGCACTGGCATTCCATGATGGAATATCGTATCATAGTCGTGTTTGCACTTGTGAGAAAGGCCATGTAATGCACTCGGAACACGATCAAGTTTCAAGGTTATATCTATACATATAAATCAAATTGAAGTGTCTGTCTGTGATTTCAAAATAACTATGTTTTTTCAAGTGCATATAGCTAGTTACACAATTTTATTGTAAGTCCAAAACAACCCTTTGTAACGTTTATGTCTGTCTATCTTTCTGTTTGTCCGGGGTAATCTCTGGAATGGCCGAACCGATTCAAATGAGACTTTCACTCGACTTTCGACTTTATAGCGCAACATATAGGCCACAATTTGACCCGGTAGGTGGCGCTGTTTTCACGACACCGAGTATGTACTTCTTCCACTCATCTATACATATAAATAAAATTGAAGTGTCTGTTTTATGATTTCAAAATAACTATGTGTGGGGCGCTGGAACAAGAAAGACTTTATTGTTAACTAATACTAACTACCTTCCTGGCAGAAGCGCACAAGAGCATAGCTTTTATGCCGCCAAAGGATTACCAAAGGGAACCAAATATATATCGTCCACGAACAAGAACTTTACGTTTTGACACTGTTCACCCTTTAACCTTATGTACTTAATTTCCTGAAAGAGGCGTTAAAAATGTCGATAAATTTCGATAAATGTCGTTTTCCTCGCTGCTGGCGCATGTTTTGTCAGAGTTCGACAAACTGGAACTTTGAACAGACTGTTTAATGTAGAGCCACTTACTACTCGTGCTTCAACTCCAGTTAGAGCGCCAACCTGTGTAACCTGCTTCCCGTAACATCTGTTCACTTGATTTTTGAACAAGTTAAACAAGAACGTCTTTCCTGTTCCAGCGCCCCACGCTTTTACAATCAATTATTATAATTAAAAGCACATAGTTTACACTTCAGCCCAGAAATAGAGACAACTTGAACGATCCATAATTTGATTATGTTTTTACGTGCATTTATAAAAGCGTGTTTTTCTAGTGTTTTTTAAAACTATTAATTTATTTATTAAATTTAAAGCATTTCTAAGCTGAAAATGGCCGCTAGTATAAAATAACGATGATTTTATTTCGAGTAATAAATATGAAACTCCCAACTGATATTTCATTAAAAATAAAAGTATTTCATTTTCATAACGGATCAGCAGGGATTCAATTTTAATTACTATATTGCTCCGCAATAACATAAGTTTCTTAAAATAAACCGCAAAACAACTATGGCATAATGCGAATAACTCCATGCTCGAGAAACTTTAATACAAAACTTGTTTGAAACCTACTTAAATAAATGAGTCAGATTTTATTTTATTTAAGTCTTAAATATATTAAGTATTGTAGTCATTAATATGATACTAAATACATTATTTATAAACAATTATTTAGAAAAAAATAAACCAAGGTCGAATTAGTCAACAGAAAAGGAAGAAATATATTTTAAACAACAATTTTTAAGATCTGTGCTAATCACACACGTTTCATAATTTCTTACTTACACTTCATGCATGACCTGTCTTGTGCCATGACTCTGGTTGGTGCCAGCATCGGCTTCAAAACTATCGATAGGTAGTATATACGAATAGAAATATTTTTTTATGTAATGGCTAATAAAATAGTAAGGCAGCGATAGCCTTGTGGAGATACTAACGGACTGCCATGCAGAGGGTATTGGGTTCGAATCCACGGCGTGCACCATTGACTTTTCGGAGTTATGTGCGTATTGAATTGTTAATTGTCGCTTGTCTCGTGCCTCGGAGAGCACGTTAAGCCGTCGGTCCCGGCTGTCATGAAGATCTTTGACAATCGTTATAGGGCGTCGTACCTCTAAAATAAACTGACACTAGTCAAAACCATGGAATATCGCTATCCCTTCGGGTTGCGGAGGTCAGACAGGCAGTCGCTCCGTGGAAAAGCTAATATTCCGCCAAATCCAATTAGACTAGAAAGCGGACCCCAGGTTAAGACTGGGATAACGCTAGAAGGATGAATGGCTAATAAAATAGTTGTTATTTTTTTGGTTTAAAACGTAGTTTTTGTTTATAATGTTATAGTGTAGTCAATAAGTAACTGACAGCTTTCCAAGTTGAAAAAAGTAATATCTCTCTATAAATTCAGCCTATTACTTAGTTAATCAAAAGTAATATTAATGCATATATTAAATTTTAAAGCAACATGCATGCGAGCGCCATGTTCACGGATGTACTGAAGTATTGCGGGTGGATGAATGTTATAAACAAGTGAACCGGTCTACTCGCTTTCTTACTCGTTTATTGCGTGCACAACCACTACCACCGTTTTCACTCTCGCACTGTACTCGATCGCAACACTACTCACTACGTGCGCATCGGCTTGTGATTTAAGTTTTTGTGGTTCATCATTTGGCAATGGAAAAGTAGCTTTGCTTAGCAGTAGCTCACGTCTTTCATTACAGGTATGGTATTGAATGAGTTAAACTTGATAAGTACGTGTCTATGCTGGAGGTATAATCTAACCATATGCTTTAGCGGCGTGGCACTCTCCCTTTGTATACTGGGCAGTACACTTCAATGAGAAAATTGTCCCTTGCTTAATAGGTTTGTCTAACAATAGGATCTATTGTATGGTACTCAAAAATAAAGCTAGTGGACGTGATCCCACTAAACTACCCTTCTCACATTTCTATAGATACAATTGTAGAGAATATCTTGCAACCGAAAATTTTCTAATAAGAAGCTTTGTCCAGCTACTGTACGTTTTCTGATATCAGCCCACAATACCAATACAAAACGCTTTGAAGAAGAAAATAATAAGAAAATATTAATGTCGAGTTTCCTGGCTCAGGCGTCAAGTTTAATCAAAATGTACACATACATACATACATAGTCTCACGCCTATAACCCTGAAGAGGTAGGCAGAGGTGTATTTCTACACCCACTTTTCGCCAGATATACTTTAGTCCCACGTAATAAGGGGCGAGCCTATTGCCGTACCGGGCACATTTCCACACTCCGTGCTGCTACTGAGAATTTCGTGACAGAAAAACCCAATAACACTGCCCGGCCCAGGAATCGAACCCGGGACCTCCCGATCCCACGCGCACATTTATGCCGCGAGACCAACGAAGCAGTCGTATAGGGTTTGATGTCGAGTTTTCCTTCTCTACGCAAAGATGGTATTTGCATCGTGTTATCCCTTAGTCGCCTCTTACGAAACCCACGGGAAGATAGGGGGTGGTGACACTTGTATTCTATGCCGTCAACCACACGGCGATAGTAATCAAAATGTATCGACGATAAAGCAAGTTTGTTATTCCTTAAATAACACTCTAATTTTAATTTTAGTTGGTGTGACTTTTTGAACACCTTTCTAGCTACAGAGGTAATCTGAATATTAGTTATGTATGAATCTGGTTCATTTTGTTGCGATAAGAATAGTCATATTTGAATAACTATTATATGATGAAAACTTCTTCCATGTATATAATATTTATAACATGACAGATGAAATATAATCCAAAACACAAAAATAATGAAATAATAATTATTTCATTATTTTTTACCTTATCCGTATATATAGGTATAGCCTGTCTGCTGGCGACCGCGTTTCAACGCTCACTAATATATGCCTTTACAGTGAAAAAGAAAAAGAAACCAGTGTCAAAAGAAGAATGGCAAAATCAGTGTCGCTTATTAATGAAAGCGAGCATGAATGAATTTATATACATTTTATAGAATGATATCTGTAGTTTATTTTATTAGTTATAATTTTTTTTATTCAACGGGATAAAACAAATATCTAATAAAGAAATATTTTGTTACATCTGAAATGCACATAGCAATAACTAAACGTCAAAAGCGAGATTTTATAAGAATAATTAAATCCTCTTTTATGAAATCGTTAAAAACCTTACAAAAAAACGACGAATCGCGTGAATTTCTTGTCATCTGTCATTGATACAGTTGTCACAGATCTTATGAATGAATGTCTGTATTATATTTATTTTACGCATTTTCGCATTGTTTTGTTAACTTTTCTTAGCTTAGCTTTCGTTTCTGCTTTCAGTTAAGCTTTTGCATCCTGAGTGTTGAATACCTACCTACTTATGGTGTTACATAATTATGTTGTTGTGATACTGGACATACGTTTGAGACAAAAATCTAATACGTATTGTTATTTTGAACAGATTTTTTATTTGTGTAGTATGGGATTTGATGATTATACATTATGTGCATTGTATGATATCTGGAATATATTCGTCGTCAAGCTATTATTCCGTCACCAGTTCAGTTTTTCGAAGAAGTCAGAGGCATTATATAATGGTTCAAAATATGTAAATAAATGCTTTGTTACCAAACATATTTAATTTTCACTTAATTACTATTTTATGATACATACATAGGGCTGATGAAACGGCAAATCAGTTAAGTACCCCTAAATGCTAAATAGCGCGAGAGTTTGCAAAGTATAAGTTTGCTGGATAGATTATAGAGAATGTACTCTGTGATTATAGAGCAACATAATTACAGCGAAGTGTGATATACCTATATAATTATAAAGAAAATCGTAGAAGTAAGTGTTAGAAAAGGTACTCTCAAATGATTTAACATTCCTATCAGAGTTCTGTTATGCTCATGATACCTACGTTATTAGCTAAGAGCTCAAATTAATATTTACATAGGTAGGTAGCTCCTTGTAACGTCACCTGACGTTAGTCATTAGCGTTCTGCGCAATGTACGTTTATTCATTGAACTGCACATACGTGAACTTATCACTGTGACAGCTGTGACATTAGTGATCACAGATGATATACTATAACCATATGAGTGACTAACTTCAGACCTGCCCACACTAAATGCGCGAGGTGTAACTTACAACTCTTTAACTTCGTTTTCTATTAAAATCCCATAACATAAAAATATTCTGTAATTACATTTACTTAATAGGCCTTAGATCTATCTTTTTAAAGTATTTGTACTAATGCTCGCGAAGTCTTAATGTGACACTGATAATGTACGGTGGTTTGCCATTGTTCTTTCATGGTTCTAGCATCTGGCTTCACTAGTTTAGGATCTACGATCATAATTATGTAAGTCAAGACATGTAATTTATACACATAAAAAAGAACATTTTATTTACTTTTTAAGGTAAATTGAACATTCGCTTTGTGAATTTACAAAGAAAATTCTTGAATGTGCTTTAATGAAAAGGAGATAAAACCTTTTCTACCAAAATCACCAACCTTGGTTATGTAAATAAGGAGGTAATCTGAATATTAGTTATGTATGAATCTGGTTCATTTTATTGCGATGAATAAGTCATATTTGAATAACTATTATATGATGAAAACTTCTTCCATGTATATAGTAATTATAACATGACAGATGAAATATAATCCAAAACTCAAAACATACATACAAAGACTCACGCCTGTTTCCCGGAGGGGTAGGCAGAGACTACGGAACGCCATTTGCAACGATCCTGACATATCTCTCTTGCTTCATTCACTCCCATCAGATTTCTCATGCATGCTCTTCTGTTCAGGGTACTTCTAACCTGCCCTGTTTTAAGGATGTCTCCAATCTGGTCAGAGAACGTCCGCCTAGGTCTTCCCCTTCGTCCTGTCCCATCCACACTTGCCTTATATAATATATATCTGCTTGGTCAGTCTTTTGTCATCCATTCTCTCCACGTGCACAAACCACCTTAGCATACCTTTCTCGATTCTTGTCACTACATCTTCTTTTACCCCACAACACTCTCTTATCACACAATTCTTTACTCTGTCAGTCAAAGACACACCACACATACTTCTCAGTCCGCTCATTTCTATAGCATTTATTCTACTTTCATGACTCTTCTGCCATACCCAACTTTCACTACCATACATAAGTGTAGGTAACAACACCCCTCTATGCACAGCCAAACGTGCCTTTTTGTATACATTATGACTGTTCATTAAAACCTTCAAAGCTCCATTCACCCTATTACCTACATTAACTCTTCTTTCAATATCTTCTTCATTCTTACCATTCCTAGTAAACAGCGTACCTAAATACACAAAAAAGTTATTCACTTGTTTCACTCGTTGTCCATCGATCATAACATTACAAGCCGTAACACATTCCTCCTTTTCAAAAACCATAACTTTCGTCTTGCTCACATTCACTTTCATTCCTTTTCTCCTTAAAGCACCATGCATGATTGTTACCATCTCCTGCAACTCCTCCGCTGAAGACGCAAGTATTACCTGATCATCAGCATAAAGGAGGCATTTGACGAGTTACCCATTCATCCTTAATCCACAGTCACTATCTTTCAAATCTTGCAAACAACTGTCCATGAAGAGGTTGAACAGCCACGGCGACGCTACACATCCCTGTCTAACACCTGTCTCGATGGTAAACCAGTCAGTGTACGACCCGTTTGTCCTCACACAAGCTCTGGAATCTTCATAAAGGGATTTGAGAGCTCGTATGAGGCTGCTGTTCACCCCATACATTGACAGTACCGACCACATTTCATTCCTCACCACTTTATCGTAAGCCTTTTCCAAATCCACGAATGCGCAATAGACCTTTTGACCTTTGGCCAAGAATTTCTCGGCTATGCACCGCAAGGAAAATACTTGATCCGTGCACCCCATACGCTTTCGGAATCCCACTTGTACATCCCATATTTTCTTGTCGGTTACTTCCATAACTCTGTCAATCAGGATCTTAGCATACAATTTTCCAACAATGCTGAGAAGGCTAATGCTTCTATAGTTCTTGCAATTTTGTTGCGAGCCTTTTCCCTTATAAAGAGGCACAACTACAGCTGTAGCCTAGTCGTCAGGTACTCGGCCGTTGCTCCAACACAAGTTAAACAAGCGCTGCAGCTGACTGATTATGATGCCCTGTCCATCCTTCAGCATTTCAACTGTTATCCTATCATATCCTGCAGCCATTTCATTCTTCCCAGCGCCTTCATAATCTCATCTACGCCAATATCACTTTCATCATTGCTATTATTACCATTCATTTCGGCGATCGATGACTCTGTCGCCGGTCTTTCAAGTAAACCTTCAAAATACTCCTTCCATCTCTTCAGCACGCATGATTCACCATTCAATATCTTTCCATTCTTGTCTCTGATTGACGTGTATTGTGAGGATTGAGTTCTTCCTCGAACTGCATGAACGGATTTCCAGAAAAACTTAATGTTTCTTCGGAAATCGTCAGATAATCTGCTATCAAACTCATCTTTCTTTTCCTCTTTCTTCCTTTTTACGATTTCTTTCGCTATTCTTTTAGACCTAACAAACTCCTTTTTTGCTTCATCTATGTCATCATTTGTTGCCTTTCCCATTATTTCATTTGCTCTGGCAGCCAACCAATCTAACCACGCTTTCTTCTTCTCTGATACTGCGTATTGTACATCCTTGTCCCACCATGTATTCTTAACCTTTCGTAGTTTCCTTCTCTTGATCACACCACATACTTCAGACGCTACACAATAAAACTCAAAAAGAATGAAATAATTATGTACCTTATCCGTATATAGGTATAGCCTGTCTGCTGGCGACCGCGTTTCAACGCTCACTAATATATGCCCTTACAGTGGAAAAGAAAAAGAAACCAGTGTCCAAATTTCATGGTTCTAGCTTCTAGCTTCACTAGTTTAGGATCTACGATCATAATTATGTAAGTCAAGACATGTAATTTGATGTTAAATGTTATAAAAAAAAGATAATGACAAGATATGTCTACATCTACTACACCCCTCTTACCTGAAAACACACAAAATAAAACATTTTATTTACTTTTTACGGTAAATTGAACATTCGCTTTGTGAATTTACAAAGAAAATTCTTGAATGTGCTTTAATGAAAAGGAGATAAAACCTTTTCTACCAAAATCACAAACCTTGGTAATGTAAATAAAATGCCAAGGAACTCCCATTCCTGTAAATGAATTCAGAATCCGAATCATAATTTCGATAATGAACCAATATCTGAAAGCAAGGCAATCAATGTAATTGCAAACGAAGAAATGGGAAGAGAAAAAAATCGTACACTTAAATACTTGTGCCGGCGTCATTTGACGACCGGTTGGCGCAGCGGGAGTGTAAGCGACTGCTACGCCGATGGTCGCGGCTTCGATTCCCACTCAAGTCAAACATTTGTGTGCATGAACATGGGTGTTTGTCTTAGTCTGGGTGTTTCTATGACTGTATAATATGTATGTATTTACAAAACAAAAGTATATATGTATGTTTATCCATTATCTTGTACCCATAGTACAAGCTTCTGCTTAGTTTGGGACTAGATGGTGTTGTGTGAATGTGGCAGAATATTATTATTATTATAATCTCACCTTTCATACAATAGATACATCGGGAGGAAACAACTCATCTCGTAATTGCTTTATTCACATCGTATCCCTAAGCTATTGCGACGAAATTAATGTTATCTAGACATGCATTTGTTGAGCAACGAGTTTTTATTAAAACAACAACGTTTTACCTTCATAATTTATAGTTGCTTTAAAATTTAATATATGCATTAATATTACTTTTGATTAACTAAGTAATATGCTGAATTTATAGAGAGATATTACTGTTTTCAACTTGGAAAGCGGTCAGTTACTTATTGACTACACTATAACATTATAAACAAAAACTACGTTTTAAACCAAAAAAAATAACAACTATTTTATTAGCCATTACATAAAAAAATATTACTATTCGTATATACTACCTATCGATAGTTTTGAAGCCGATGCTGACACCAACCAGAGTCATGGCACAAGCCTGGTCATGCATGAAGTGTAAGTAAGAAATTATGAAACGTGTGTGATTAGCACAGATCTTAAAAATTGTTGTTTAAAATATATTTTTCCTTTTCAGTTGACTAATTTGACCTTGGTTTAATTTTTGTTAAATAATTGTTTATAAATAATGTATTTAGTATCATATTAATGACTAATATTTAAGACTTAAATTTAAAAAATACTTACTCATTTATTTAAGTAGGTTACAAACAAGTTTTGTATTAAAGTTTCTCGAGCATGGAGTTATTCGGATTATGCCATAGTTGTTTTGCAATTTATTTTAAGAAACTTATGTTATTGCGGAGCAATATAATAATTAAAATTGAATCCCTGCTGATCCGTTATGAAAATGAAATACTTTTATTTTAATGAAATATCAGTTAGAGTTTCATATTTATAACTCGAAATGATATCATCGTTATTTTATACTAGCGGCCATTTTCAGCTTAGATAAGCATTAAATTTAATAAAACAACGGTGATTTGAAAATACAGTACCTTCTATCTAACGTGTTCTAATTACTGCTTTTGCAGATTTGCTTATGTGTGACTAATTGCTTGCATGGATATCAACGGTCTCGTGCAGAACCAAGACAAACCTCAATGACTAACACCTGAATGATTTATAGTGATATTATTCTGTATGACGTTGGGTTGGTACAACAACATAATATATTTGATGTATTTTTCTTAGGATAAACACAAATTTCATCGAAGCCCTAACTTAGTTGTTCATTTTACCACTATATGCTATGATTCATAAGTTTCATCAACGCTGAGGTTAAAAAGTCGCGAATAGTTAGAGTATTCGCAGTTCTTTTTTGTTTTACTGACTGACAGACACGCTACAGCCGAAACTACTGGGCGCAAGTAGGTGAAATTTGGCATGTGTGTTCCTTGGAGAGTGTAGGGTAGCACTAAGAGATTTTAGGAAATTCCTCGAACTTCCTTGAACTTTTAGACTGGTTATTATCAACTTAAGGCGGTGTTTGAACGCCTTTCATTTGCTTAACGAGAACAGTATTTATTTCTATGGTGGTTGGAGATTTGAAGATGATTAATATGCCAATGTTTCTGTGAAATAATAGCTTTTATATTATTATATTGTATATGTGGGTACAATAAGTAAGTATATTAATCAAGAGCTTATATTGATGTCAAACTAGAGTACTAAAACTAACGTTGATATATTTTACTTTTATTAAGTATCAAGTTGCTGATTATTTCACCCCTATTTTGTTTATTGTTTACTTGAGTAATAAATAATTTACGTAATGCACACAATAATTTGCAGAGTAATTTAGGACGAGCTTCTCAAATTTTTAATATTTATTGTATTTTTAAAGTAGCTGTTGCCCGCGTTTTCATAGTGCTAGCTTCAACATTTCAACTTAATTTTTCCCTTTAGGAGAAGAAACTTCCCCCCCGTGGGATCTCCACCTTGTTGAGGTGGTGGGGCTCAGTAACCGCGGGTTTGAGGTACACCCACGGTGAAGCTAAGCGGGATCCCGGGAGGGACGCTCGACGTGGGCTTGCGTGAGGCCTGCGTAGGATGCGTCCCAAGGTGCGGGTGCGGGAGACAGTTCTGTCTGTCCCTCGCAGTCGGGTGCGGTCGCAGGAGGAGAGGCGTGTCGGTGTTGCGTCGCCGCGCGCTCTATCTCCCGCGACCAAATGGGGGCGCACCATCGTTGCGTCGCGGTGGGGCTGCAGAGGAAGAGGAGATGCGGTGTTGCGCTACCGTCCTCCCTATCCTCTGCGGCCGCTGGGTGTTTTGGCGGCGGAGCGCAACACCTTCATCCGCCACCAAGGGGGTTTCGTTCGGGGCCCGCCTGACCATCTGGCGGGCCAATACCCGTCGGGGGTTAGCGAGGAATGCTTCGGTGAAACCCTAACCTCCGACACATGGGTACATGAGGAGCACGGGTTGGTTTTTAGTCAGTAAGAAAGAGTATGACTGTCCCCTTCTTCCTTCACCCCCAGGGCGGAGGGACTCCATGAGGATTTTCCAACCCGACACAAAAAAAAATAAGGAGAATAATCTTAAAAAATATTTTCATAGTGAGAGCATATTATGCTCTCACTATGGGAATTATTTTTTATATATTTTTTTTCTATATTCTACGGACTATTTGAATTTAGAGTGTTCGCTAGAATTATCATGAAAATGTTCGGTTTGATAAGACAGAAAACGGCGAATGCTCGCTGTTCTGTTACAAGTGAATGCTCAAGTATATCATAGCCATTAGACTAAGCTGTGCTTTTTAAATGGATGAAGACGTACTATGGAATTGTGCTGTGGATGCGTGCTATGGATGTGCGCTATAGACGTTAGCTACTGTAAATGCATTGCAAAGCTCGAGCGGTGCATCTTCGCAGCCCAGCTAACCCACGCTTATTTTTTTTTGTTTTAAAATAAATCATCTTGTTCATAGCACATTTCACTTGCCCCGATACAAAGCTTAGCGCTAGAAAAAAAGGACACAATTTCGCAGCTTAGCTGCCGCATCCTTGCAATATAACCGCATACTTGTCGACGTCCGGTTGGCGCAGCGGGAGTGTAAGCGACTGCTAATCCGAAGGTCGCGGGTTCGATTCCCGCACAAGTCAAACATTTGTGTGCATGAACATGGATGTTTGTCTCGGTCTGGGTGTTGCTATGCATAATATGTATGTATTTACAAAAAAAAGTATATAAGCATGTTTATCCATTATCTAGTACCCATAGTACAAGCTCTGCTTAGTTTGGGACTAGATGGTGCTGTGTGAATGTGGTAGAATATTATTATTATTATTAAATAAAATTGCCCTGTTGAAAAATCATCTTCCGGTAGTGTTGAGATATTAAGTAATTAATAGTGGTTTCACATATTGACTATGACTAAATATGAGATTAATAAACACTTCTATATTTATTCTAAATATTATATTGGCTCACTTTAGTAAACTGATATGTAATCGCCTTTGTTTGCCTGTAAACAGTGCTTGAAAGAAAAATGTGCTAAGGCTATACAGGCGACGACCGGTTGGCGTAGCGGGAGTGTAAAGCCTGCAATACATGTTGGACGAGCGTCGCCGAGTGAACGCCAATACCAACGTATAGACAGTATATTTGCATTGTCTTGCCATCGCTCGGTGTCGCTCGCCTAGTTAGCCGAGTAAAGTCAAGCGCCAACGTGTATAGAACTCATTTGGCGTAGCTTGTCACAACTTGCGATCGCTCGCGAGCACTTGCCGCACTTCGGAGCGCTGTCGGTTTTTCTGCACAAATCAAAGGCGCTCGCGCGCACTCGGCCAATAGTGTCCACATGTTTGTCAACGCGCCATTTCGCCCTTGTTCTATTTTTGTAAATACTCAACATCCACCACCTTATTTGTCATATTTTCTTTTTCTCAACTTTAGTGCGATATACACTGACATAAAAAATATAAGCGCTCTTTAAATAAATAGCAGCAGCTGCAAAAACTGCTACGTCGTCGACATCCATCTTGTTTCAATTCACAATACAAACTGACGGAGCCCAACGTGTGGGCATCTCTTCAAAATTCGTCTGTATTGGCCATTTGCATTGGTTTTCGATATACTTGCCAAACGTGTAGGCAGTAACACTTGACTTGTATTAATTTGCCTACGCTCGCGTTGGCCTAAGCTCGACCAACATCTATTGCAGGCTTAAGCGATTGCTGGCGAAGGTCGCGGGTTCGATTCCCGCTCAAGTCAAACTTTTGTGTGCGTCAACATGGATGTTTGTTTTGGACTGGGTGTTTCTATGTATAATATGAATGTGTCACCGGAAAATAATAAGAACTGTAAATGTATAAATTTCCTAGGAAATTTAAAAACTTTCGTCGGATTATAAACGAGAGACAAATATAATAATAATAATAATAAATTAATTTCTCAAAAAACACAGATACAAATAGTATTCTTATAATATTATATAAAACTTACGGCTAATAGTGTTCAAGGCATTGGGAAGAACACCAGACTCCTGTACTAGTTAAAAACTGTATCACAGGCAGTTGGGTCCCTCTTAACAAATTTGTTGATTTGTATATTATCAATACAGCAATATAATTACACAATTTGACAGTTTACAATATAATCAATAAATAAAACTAAGTTACTAATTATTAGGTACCTATTCATAATCATTGATCGTATATTAGAATTAATGTATTACGTGTTGTGCATGATAAACAAAACTGCAATTGACTTGGAAAACTGCGGGTCAGCAGAATCGCGAATAATGTCAGTGTTAGACAATTTAGCATTTATTTATATAGTTACGTGCACTTATAAACTAGATGAAATAATGTTATGTTAGTAGGTCAATATTCTAATGAGGTGTTAACTTTATAAAATAGTACATGAAATATAAGTATTGTCTTATTAAAATGAGTATGGTGTATTCTATACAGAGAACTTAGGTATCTCCATAATCAATGGTATTGATGTACCTCTTCTCGGCCATTATTTTCGCTTATTGCGTAAATGGTATTACTTTACGCAAACATTTCCGTAAATTTATCAATTTGCGACATCTCGTCGTAAATGTATAAACTGACGGAAATCCATTCGTAAGATTCAACACTGTTCGACCAATCACAGACGGGCTTTTAAGTTTACGCTTCTTTAAAATACGGCAAATTCCACACTGCTCTCTGATTGGTCGGTTGTTGATAATGAAGGTCGACATCAGTTCTTCTTAATAGGTTATGTTAGGTTTTCTTGTGTGACTGCCTCGTTGGTCTCGTGGCATAAATGTGCGCGTGAGATTGGGAGGTCTCGGGTTCGATTCCCGGGTCGGGCAAAGTGTTATTGGGTTTTCCGTTAGGAAATTCCCAGTAACAGCACGGAGTCTGGTAACGTGCCCGGTACGGCAATAGGCTCGCCCCCTATTACGTGGGACCTAAAAATTCATGGCGAAATGTGGGTGTAATATTACACCTCTGCCTACCCCTTCGGGGATACCGGCGTGAGTCTATAAAAAAAAAGGTTTTCTTGTAGAACCTGAACACAACAATTTGCATGTATGAGATATGTATGCATGGATGAGACAGGATAAAAGTGTCATTTTAAGGGAAGGCCAGGTAGAGCCGGCTTGACAGGCACAAGATCGTTATAGATGATGCAATGAAAAGTGTGCTTAACAAAATATAAAGACCTAATGGACATGTGCTGCTCACAAGTTATTCAGTTAGAGTAAGTACTTAAATGTATGTATCATTATAATGGTCTTAACGTTACCAGGGTTGCAGCCACGACCTTTTGTCTCAGAACCCAGGGTCTACTTAGTAGTCTAAAAAGATTTGAGAGGATAGCCTAGTTATGTACTGATATGAGTATGAGTACTCGATTTTCAATATTGTTTATGTTTAGTTGTATTTTACTATTATTGAGTATATATTGTGCATCCATGTCTAGGTAAAAACGATGTAAGATTGTTGTTATTCTTATACGGGGTGTAAAAAGACCCTTAATTAAAATTTAAATCCCATTTCATCATCACGATTTTCACTTGGATAGTTAAGTATCTCGAGAATTGCTCTCGCTTACTTTACATGGCTTATAAGCTTTATAAGCTTATATAACCTATTTTAAGACATTTTAATAAAAAAATGACATAGCATTTAATTTTATAAAATATTATTTACAAAGGACTCATAAAGGATGAACAATCCCAACAAAAATCAACCTTTGTTAACATAGAACTTCTTTTAAATCGAACGTTTCCGCAAAACAACGCACGATGTTTACCACGGACCCTCGCTCTTCCGCCATAAAAAGTCCTACGTTGATATGTAACTCACTATCTCTTACAATTAAAGGACTAGAAATATACACTATAGGGCATTTAATTAGGATGGGCTGTTATAAAAACATACCAAAAAATCTTAATTTGAAGCATCTGGTTATAAGAGTTATAAGTAGTTACACAAGTCAAGAACTTCTACAGCCTCTACTGAAAATTGCGATCCATGCAGATCGGACTTTGTTCTGCGGATGAGTCGATATGTAATAAAAGAAACCCACTGTCCAAATGTTTAGTTCCTAAATTCAGTAATTTGGGCTTACGAAAGGGCTCGCTACGGAAGGACTTTTTAATATTTCAAGCCAGAATATTTAAAAGTGTAATTTGAGTCTGGTTAAAATAGAAGAAACTCATATTTAAATGTTTTCAGAAACTGATTCCCCAAGAAGGTAAAATAGGTAACAAAAGTTTTAACTAGCACTATGAATATTTCTTTTTAGCTCTCTGAATATGAATAAGAAAACGCGTTTTTAACGCTTTTGTAACCTATAAGAAGATTAAGTAGGAGATAAAAGTCTGTTACGAATTTCGCAACTTTGAAGTTAGCACTATTGGCGATGCTAAGATTCTAACTAGCGACTCCAGCGGCGAATTTGGAAGTTGTCCGGGTGCGACACTTTTGACAGCTCAATACAATTACCACTATAACCTTGAAGCAAAGTTGTATTGAAAGCTGTCAAAAGTGTCGTATCCGGAAAACTTCCAAATTCGCCGCTAGAGGCGCGTGGATAATCTTTGCATCGCCAATATACAAATTGTATTTTGCTGTATAAAGCACTATTTCAATGTTTCAATAAATCAGGCCCTAAGGGGGGAATTAGGGGTTGAAAGTTAGTTAGAAAGCCATCATAAGGAGTTTTCAACCTTTTTTGACAAATCAGCCGGGATTAAAGTTTGTATCATATTTATTCTCTTAGTAAGCACTATGAAATTGGGTGAAAATCGTTTAAAATAACCATTTTAGTTGCAACATTTGTCCACCCTCGATATTTTGTGATACAGTTACTTTTACTATGTAAAAACGACCTATTAGTACTCTGAGGTATATTATCTAGGTAACTATATAACACACACATCTATATCTGTTGCGCATAATTAATTCATTATATTTATTCTTTCTCATCAAAGTCGGATAATATCCGTACAAAATAATGTGTCCTCTTCACGAGCTGCGTGACAAAATTTTGCAGGCAGAACGAGGCAGCGATAGCCTAGTGGAGATACCAACAAACTGCTATGCAGAGGGTATCGGGTTCGAATCCACGGCGCGCACCAAAGACTTTTCGGAGTTATGTGCGTATTGAATTATTAATTATCGGTTGTCCCGTGCCTCGGAGAGCACGTTAACCCGTCGGTCCTGGTTGTCATGAATATCTTTGACAATCGTTACAGGGCGTCAGTACCTTCTAAAATAAACTGACACTAGTCTAAACCATGGAATATCGCAATCACTTCGGGTTGCGGAGGTCAGACAGGCAGTCGCTCCGTGGAAAAGCTAATATTCATCCAAATCCGGTTAGACTAGTAAGCGGACCCCAGATTGAAATTGGGATAACGCTAAGAGGATGATGAATTTACTTATTGATGAACTTTTTGTCAAAACGTTGTTGATGGCCCTTGATTACGGTAAAAAATAAATTATATTTATTATTTAAAATATTTAAATTTTGGTTAGAAAATAATGTCCATTATTTTGTTAATTTTTGTTATTCATTTTTGTAACGTCCAATTTGGTATTATTTAGAATTTGTAAAATGACAACACTCAAACTATAACGAGTTAATCACATGCCGGAATCTAATTTGAGTCGGCCATTTTGTCCTCGAGTAAAAATAATGAATGACGCATGTTTTTCTATCAGCGAGCAAAATTCCAATTTTAATTTGTTAGTTTTGTTTTGTTTCTAACAAAATAGGTAAGTGAACCCTTATATTATTAAATTAATCAATTAAGTACTTTATTGTTGACATTTATTGAAATGCAAGGTGGTTGTGACTCATTGCGATTTCTGTTTGGCTTAATGTATTTGAAGTAACTTTCAAAGTACAACGGTTTTTCATTTTTGTTATGATTTTAGTTACGTTACAAAAATGAAATAAAGTCGCAATCACATTGCTGATAAAATTTTATTAATAGAGCGGAATTCTAATGTTGTATAAAATATGTGAGTGTATTTTTTTTGTATATAATATGTATCCGTGTGTCTTTCTGTTTGTTGATATTGATTTAATAAAACGAATTATAAAAAATATAGTGTTTTCTTGCGAAATACCATAATTATACTAAATCAATAAAATAAATAACATTCAGATAATAATGTGTGTTGTAACCGAGCCCTAATATTTAATTTTTGTTATTTTTTGTTACGCGTTTCATTTTTGTTACACTTTCATTTTTGATTAATTTTTGTCACGATGGTCATTTTAAATGGTTTTCACCCAATTTTGTCAATAAACTTATTTAATTTTTGGTTAAATTGATAGTGAAAGTTTTCATTTTTTAGTGGATAGTAATATACCTAATATTTAGAGCAAGCGAATCCGCGAGCACCACATAATATTTAAGTTATGATCATGACTGCACATATATTATCGTGAATGTTTTGAGTGATGACCTCGCTACTTACTGTTAACACGTTACGACTGCCTCTGTGGTCCTGCGGTAGTGTTAGCGACTGCAGATCATGAGGTCTCGGGTTCGATTCCCGGGTAGAACAAAAAGTGATATTGGGTTTTTCTGTTAGAAATTATCCAATAGAAGTTCGGAGTCAGGGAGTTGGCGGTGTCACACTCCCGTGCCTCGGAAAGCACGTTAAGCCGTTGGTCCTGCGCCCAATCTCTCTCCAGTCGTGTCGCATGTGGCGTCCCATCGGACTATGAGAGTCGGGGAATAGAGAGTGCATTTGTATATGCGCACACGCTTGTGCACTATAATATGTCCCGCGCAGATGGCAAGTTTAGTCTCATATATAGACAAGCCGCCGTGGCCGAAATCGGTCAGGAGGACATTATTGTTAACACGTTGGTTGTTGTAGATTCGATGCCCACACGGAATAATATTTTGAGTGTTCGACACAAAGTTTCCAAGCCTTGGTAGTGACCTTTTTTATGTTTGTAAAGTCCCCCACGATACAGAAATTGATTATAATGCCGGCAACGTTGTTTGAAATAACGAGTTAATAATCTTATGATGTAGGTAATTATAATTTCGACTACCAGTAAAATTTTCTAGTATTTACCACAATTTGAGGGACACCTTATTACTAGTGATACAAGTTAAAGTAAATAATACTACAAGAGATCGAGGAACACACAAACTTAAATATGGTTATATCACATTGGATATCGATACACACTAAACTTTTCTAAGTTTGTTTTCAATTGCCATCAGTACTCAGCCCTAAAACGAATTTTAGATTACCCTATAATTGAAAAATATAATTACTTGAAACACTCGTGCATGTTACTTTTGTTGGTCTATCAAATAAATAATTTACTAGTCCTATTTATAATATTTCTACGAAATTCTATAAACGAGCAACGAAAGGTCACGAACACCGTGTACACAATTAAATTTTAATATACTGCCTAATAGAATACGATGAAGCTTTCGAGTGTTCAAAATAGACATCAAAACGGCAGCTGCTATTTTCACATAAATAAGTATCGTATCACTTTGTCAGTAGATACCTATCTACTATACATGGAACTAGAATACGCTTACAAACTATGTAATGCTATTCACAAGGGTAACAAGTTACGCCAGATGGCGCCACTTTGGCTGCACGAAACAGCTCGTGCGTAAGAACCCCTAGATTAAAATTCAAATCACTTACTCGAGGTGGCCTTAATAGATGTCGAAGTCTGTGAACACGAGTTGGACAATCTCGTGCGGCGCCGCTATGGACGTGTAGAGGTGGCAGTCGACGCGCGGCGGCGCGTAGGGGCGCGGGTAGTCGGGGCTGCTGAACGTTACGCGCTCCTTGCCGTGCGTCGGTCGACGTGAAGTGGAGATACGTACAACCTGATGATTGAAATAAACCAATTCAGTTTTTTTGAGATTTCGTAGCGCTCAAGATCGGGCGGTAGATGAAGCTGATACTGTTAAATGTTGCAAGTGAAATCAATATTAAATTGGATTTAAACTTCGTATCTCGCTGGTCGCATGACATTGCCGTCCCATGTTCGTCGTTACGTATATTTTTCTATATGACCAAGATATATTGGATTTATTTTGTATTGTAGAGACGCCTTACTAGTATTGAGCATAAATATTTTAATTAGGTCAGCAGCTTTATAATCCTAATACACAATTTCGACTAAAAAGCGCATCTACGTCGCTTCACACCATAAGCGACTATGACACGATTTGCAATCGTCCCAAGATACCGTTTAGATTGTGTCTGTTCGGACCAGGACGCAAAATACCCCAACGCTCCTTTCGCAGGTACGATTTGAATAAATAGAAAAGGCGACAGTGAAAAATTAAAACATACGAACTATGTTAAGTACACCCGTTCACCGTTGCGACCTGAATTGACCACAGTTCGAATCGTCAAAAGCTTCTTGGACTACTTCAAAAAAAGCTCTTGGGCAATAAAAGCTGTAACATATGCTCGAATTTGGTTCGCACAGACCACGAATCTGGTTCGCATCCGAAAGAAATCTGACCGTCTGTAGATTAGTCCTGCGAACATAATTATTATTATTTAAGTCCGCCTCGATCCGCTAGTTTGCACATCGGATATGGATTCATCTTCATCAGCCTTTAGCAGTCCACTGCTTGACTAGGGCTCTCCTTTGAAAGGAAGAATTGGCCTACTATACCACGCTGGCCAAACGGGTTGGTATAGGGTTTGTATCAAGTTTTCCTTCTCTTCAGTGCTGTTCTCTGCATAATATGCTCCCTCTGTCGGCTCTTACGACACCCATGGGATGACATGGGGTGGTGACATTCCGTATTTTTAATCCGTCACCACACGGATATATGGATTGCTACGTACCAAATCCGAACGTGTGGACGGTTGGGCCGAACAAACTACGACTAGTCGTGTTCGGAACGCCAAAAAGGACGGCCGCGCGTGCGCTCATTTTACATTATGGAGAAAATCGTTACCGAACGCGATGTATTAATTGAAGTTTTTGAATTATTTAAAGATTTGAATAAATTTAATAAATTTTCAAAGGTTTCGCGGTTCATTCGCAGATATATTTCAAAATCATCTTAATCTAAAATTCTTATCAATTTTATGTGACTTAATTCGTCACGTTCTCTTAAATACTGTTTCGCCCATTCTCTTTTTTCCGCTTTTTACGTTGTGGCTGTAACGTTGCTGCTAGTGTTGCCGCCATAATTTTCGTGTCCTACGACATGCTGACAACCATGTGCACTTGAAAGTGTACGTGAAGCAACTGTCCGATTCGGTCATCTGTAGCGAGAACGGATTTAGTCGGCGGATTTGGTCCGCCGGACCAAATACGAGCGTGTGTTAATGCTTTAATCACTAACGCTGTTGGAACCGCTCGCTGCGCGAAAATACTGTTGAGCCAAATAAACAGCTCATAAAATAAATTAATAATATGATTACTTTTAGAAATAAAAAAATGTGTGACGTTTTCGTCATACATTTAAAATAGACACTCAAGGCTTTTAACATATTTGTGAAGATGATATTAATTAATATCAGAGTCTTAAATGTAGCAACTCTCTTTTACAAGAGTAAAGCGAAAATATTACGTAAGCGTCTGTTCAGTGACCTGTTTTAATTTAAACGGGAACTCATTTAGCATTCGGACGGCTTCAGAGTGTAATATATTTTCTTGATACAATAGGATAGCCTAACAAAGTGTTATTATATTAGGTATTAATATTAATTATGTTAGTGAATAGTCTCTTAGAAGAGCTTAGGTTGAATAGATAAAAAATATTATATAATTAGTTGTATAATCTTTTTATTTATTCTGATTTCGATTTGGCATATTTTCATGTTAATAGGTTCTTTTAATGGTTTGCATTTGGATAGGTAATAGTATGTTGCATTTAGATCAGAGCGCTATCGTGCTTTGAAGGGTACGTAAAGCCATCGGTTTTGCGTCCAACACCTTTAGGCCATGTCGGAGGCCTTCGATTAGTTTTAAAAGTTTTACACCAGAGTGAGCCATACACTCATACAAAAAGAAAGAATTACATTCAATAATTTTTGTTTTTCTTCTAGTATTTTTTTCAATAACTTGGACGAAATACAGGTTAAGTTACGTTTTATTCAGTAAAATTGTATAAGGTACGTGTATTGGATAATTCGGACATTACGACATAGATTCAAGTATTCGAGAACATTACGGTTGAGAATATTTTATGTGACGGCTCAAAATTTTACGCAAGTGATGATTACGGTTGGTACATACCATACGCAAACAAGAAAATATAAGATATTTTAGGTTTACTTTTGGATAATTACATGATTGACTAAACTGCTAACTGACAACAAAACACACGACAAAAAAATTTGCAAACTTGTCACTAAACTAGTGGTTACGCTAAAGCTAAGCTAATTATGCTGCGACAAGCCATACAAAGTTATAAAAGTAACTTGAAATTCGTTTGCTTATTAGTTTAAAGTCCTTCTCAGCTTATTGACGAGGTACTGTTACACATTTAGCTTGAAAGAATTAACTGCGATCTGAGCAGAAACGTGTGGCCGCTGAAACCGTATCCACTTGAGCAGAATCTGTATATTATTATTATATAAAATCTTTGTGTTACTGACTGACTGACAGACACGCTACAGCCGAAACTACTGAGCGCACGTAGGTGAAATTTAGCATGTATGTTTCTTGAGGTGTGTAAGGGAGCACTAAGTGAGAATTTTTGGAAATTCCTCCCCTAACGGGGTTAAACAGGTTGTCAGAGTTTGTATGAAACTTTTTATTCCTGTAATGGATTAACTTAAAACTTTGTATATTGGTTTCTGAAATGAAGTTAGTGCACAGTAAGAAAGTCTTTTTGGAAATTCTTGCCCTAAGTGGATAAAAAGGGGGTCAGTATTTGTATGAAACCCTTTTAATACTTCAAGGGATTAACTTCATACTTTGTATATTGGATCCTCAAATGCTGTAAGCGAAAACAAAGACATTTATTTTGGAAATTCTTACCTGAAAACGGTAGAAAAGGGAGCCAGCGTTTTTGTTAAACCTTTTACTTTTGAATCGAATCACTTTCATCCGTATATGTTACTGTAAAAGGCCGCAGTACGGTAAACCTTAAGATTTACCAGTAAATTCTAAGATTTACCAGCATGAGTTGGTAAATGTTCAAATTTTTTAATAAAAACAAGAATAAGTTGACGGAGCCCTCCTTTGCAGGGCTGTTATTTTTACCCGACTACAGCAAAAGAGGGTTATGATTTCGACAGGTTATGTTTGTGTGTATGTTCATCTGCTCCCTTATAGCTCCTAAACTACTTATCGGAACTCGACAAATGAGTGTTGTTAGAACTGTCTTGATCGTCCGCTGAACATAGGTTACGTGACGTGTCACAAAACTCAATGTGGCGCCCTTTAGCGCCAAAAAAGTGTTGTGTTAAAAAATGAAAATGAGATAAACACTTCGTGTTTGGTATCATTTGAAAGGGCGTCACATGCACATTTCCATAATTTTGCTTAAATTTAAAGTGGCGCCCTCTAGTGGACAAAAAATCATGTGTTAAAAAATATTAAGATAAATACACCGTGTTTGATATCAAGTATAGAAGCACAGTGATTTAACACCAAAATAGTTTAAATAATAAAAAGTAAAAAAACTCAAACCAGCGTCTTTCAGCGTCGATTTTAGTGTCGTAGAAGAGTTTTTTGGAATAGGGGTCACAAGAGAACCTAACATATAGCATATTTGGCTATTTGTCTTTTTTTATGCACAATGTGTCAAATATTAGAATTATCGTATATATATATTACTGTAAAAGCCCGTAAGGTTAGGTGAGACTGTAACTCAAGTAACTTGGTTACCAACTCATGCTGGTAAATCTTAAGATTTTCCGTACTGCGGGCTTTTACAGTAACATATATATAAAATCCTTGCGTTACTGACTGACTGACAGACACGCTACAGCCGAAACTACTGAGCGCAAGTAGGTGAAATTTGGCATGTATGTTCCTTGAATGTAGGGTAGTTTGTACCAATCATTTTATCTAAGTAAAATTTACGCGTTCATTTATAAATTTTGTTTATAAATGAACATAAAATACACATTACCTAAAAAAAGTGACAGAGGCGAAGTCCTGTCTAGTTATACAAGATAATTTCACGTTTGTAAAACACCCCAGGTTCATGGTTAACCTAGACTGCTTTGTTTATATTAAAATTAAATTAAGATTACCATTTTAACTAGTAAAATATGTAAATTAATGTAAGAGTGAATAGTTAAAAGGGATTACATGAAAAATTCGTGTAAAACCACAATACGTGCCTGTGACAGGCGCTGAGTTAAAATTTAAATAATTATTCTCAGCGGCATAAACAGAAATATACGTAAGAAAAAAAGCACATAACCGAAAAATTGTGATTCCATTGTTCTAAATATGTGACATTTGCCACCTCAAAATAAAATAACAAAAACCACAAAGGCCCTCATTGTACACCGTAATTACCTTTCAACGATATAATAAAAGCCATAACGACAATGCTTAATGAAACAGAGGGAACAAATAAAACGTTAGAAAAAAGAGGTGACGAGCATAGCACGCGATTCGGGGCTTTAGCAATGATGAATATTTTATGTAAAAATCCTCAGGCGTCGACTTGGAGTTCAACGTAATCTTCAACGGCGTCAAATGAGATATTCAAGACGTTATTTTTAACAAAATTGTAGATAAACTTGCGTTATACCAAATTTTATTTGCGGTATAATTTTTGGGGAAACCATCTCGGTGGTGTTTTGACGCCCTACCAACGGCATAATCGTCGGGTAACAAATGATCATTTTGAATATAATATCGCGTTGGCTCGCCTCGTGTTTCTTTTTGTGATATTCCTGTTACAACATTAATTTTAATTTTTTTGATTTTGTTTAACTGAAACTGGCTTTGGCGGTAAATGTTGAGTTTTATAATTTAGCAAAAAAAGTGTGAAATGTTTAACTAAGGGTTTTCTGATAATTTCTTAAATAATAGTATAATGAAAGCGTTTTTTAAGTAATCAGTCAGATCCCACCAAAAACATTCTGTGAAAAAAATAGCCAAGTCTCGATGGAGTTGCTTGTTTATCTATAAAACGTACTGAAATCTCTAGACAAAGTTGAACCAAGTCTAAGGTTCCTTACTGCAATTTCTTTATTATTATATTTAATGTTATGTGATGATGAGTATGATGCCTGTAATGTTTTGTGAAACGTTCAACCATTGATCGCATTTTTTTCAATATCTAGGGCGTGAAAAAATGTTCAACCGTTGAAAATTTTTTACACGTTAGTGGGTACAGTCGATTATTGGAACTTAAATCCAGTTGGATCTAAGCTATATTAGTGCAAAATGTAGTCAAAGTCCAGTCCAGTAGTTCTTGCGTGAAAGAGAAACGAACATCCATCAATCTATCCATGATAACCTTCGCGTTTATAATTGTACTAACGTCCGCTGAGTCTATAATGTGCACTGGTTATATCGAAAATACAAACACAATTCAAATCAAATTGTTCATAACCATGCAATCAAACTGCAAGCAAAACCATTGCCTATACAATTTCAGCATTCAATACAAAATCTAAATTATTTGTTGCCGCAGTAATTTCACTTAATTATACTTACAATAGTAATGGTTGCGTTGCATACTATAAAATCTAGTATTATATTACCTGGCAAATTTAATTCTCTAGGGTTACCATGCTATTTGTTTCGGCAGTTTCGTTTTACTAAATGTATGATCGGCAAAGTCTTATTTGAAGATATAACTTTATTTTGTAATGTTTAAAAAAAATATATAGGAACACAAAAAATTGAGTTCTTCTGAAAGTTGGATTTGAGGCCCGATGGACGGAGTACATCTTACGTACTAAATACCCCTACAGTATACGTTTATTCCGTAAGTTATCTATAAGTTTGCTATGATTGAGCCAATATTCTCCACGTGAGACTTTAAAAGTAAGAAATAAAATCTATATACATGTCGGAGATTGGAAAACGGAACGTCAAATCTTAATCGATTTGACGATGGTTGGCAACACTGAGGTTGGCAGTTGACAGCTGTCAATGGCATTTGATGTTTTTTACAAGCAAACGTGGAGCTGTCAACGGGCACTTTGACTTTGGTGACACACATAGCGGAGGAAACAAGTGTAGTCTACCTACGTCCGAACTCGCCGCGTTTCCAAAAGTAAGCCATTTTCATCCGAGCCACGAGTGCATATTTAGATTGTGAAGATACTGTATTCTGTGTCCTCGAATAAAATCAGTGTACTCAGTGTGTATTCATTGCAAAGAGACCCTGCTGTGCATACATAGAACTGTGAAGCGTTGATACCGGCCAAAATCAAGCTGCCCGTCGTTATACATATATAAAAGCAAAAGGTCACGAAATTTCGAAAATTTGGCAGGAAAATAGTTTATACATAGTAGCCGTCCACTAAGAACGGGTTTTTCGAAAAGACTAGATTAAAAGGGTCTAAAGGCTCTCGCAAGTTCGAATAAAAGTTAATATATAATATAAAATTTATCCACGAAGCCGCAGGCCGCATCTAGTGATAGAATAAAAGTTTTAATTATATTATTAACAAATATAATAGCAAGAATTAAAACTCATCGCTCATAACTTTTTAAGTTAATCAAGATATTAGCTAATTAAAATTGAAACAATATTTGTAGAATGAAGTACTCATTACAACGACGAGAGTCGGGAAAGAATGAAATTAAATTTTTTAGAATTTTCTTACAAATCTTAAGTTTTTTAGTTAACAAGGGGGATAGTTTGGCGTTAATTAAAATTTATAATAACTCTTATCGATATTCTTCTCTGCTTTAAAAAGTATTTTTGTACTTTCTGCCAGAGCGAGGATTCCGAGATCTTAATAAAGATTGATGGCTTAGGCTTAGAGTGACTAAAAGACTAAGATGTTACAACGCACAAACGTGCGCTGAAAACATAATTTTATAGTATATGCACGAACCCGTACAATTTTTGTTGTTATATGGTGTACAAGACGTGTAAATACAGAACAGAAATAGTGTCTACGTTTGAGTACGTAGAGTTTCATTTCGTGGTAATTTTATAAAATAAAATACTCAATTCAAGACCCTTACGCATTGCTTTAAACACTTAAAAACTCTAATCAAGAAAGGTACAAATGTCACATTATTGAGCTGAAACTATTTTTACGTCTGCTAAACCGTATTATATATCTACCTTCCACATAGTTATTCTACTACTAGAGTATACCCGCAGCTACGCGGGCACTTTCTTTTTGAATAATTCGTTTCTCCCCGATACCACAGTCAAATAATCCATACAATCGTTCGACGAACGCGTCTAGACGGGTCAATCGTGCGGGGGGCAAGAGGTGAGACGCGGGAAGAGCGGTACCTAGTTACATGTTGTCGCCTTATTTCCTAACTAGGTACATGTTTTTGGGGGCTGGCGCGTGCTTGTTTTTTGTTCGTTACTTATTTATTTGCTTATGAATATTAATTAAGATGGTGCATAGGACTTGTGCTGTGAGACATTGCAATTATTTATGCTGCTTAAGGATTACAATAAATAAGGATTTAAAAAATCTGCGATTTCATCAATTTACTTACACCAAAAATAACATTTCATTAATTATAATTATTTATGTTATTTTTAAATGTATGTAACTATAACCACTTGAAATAATGTGCACGTAGCTACTAATCTACTAACATTTTACAATATCTCATGTTTGGCTAAATCACAGAATAAAGTAGTAATTACTGTACGTAAACAACATGGCAGACGTAAGAAAATATGCGTTGTAAGGAAATATTCAATTCAAGTGTGATTTTAATTTCATGCAATAAGTACCTAGTAGTTTCGTATTAGGTAAGTACATATCACATATTATTATGTATCTTGGTAACGGCGCGTCCTATCTCAAAAATAACCATATTTTTGGCCCCCTTTTATAAACCCCAAACATGTTTTTCTTAATCTCATAGCCCGGTCACCCATCCATAAAATGACCGTGATATCTATTGCTTTACTTTAACGTAGTTTGCTCGAAAACAAATCTGCAAAATACCTACTTCATATCGATGACATAGGCTCTTCAAGCTGATCCCATGGTTACCCATCCATTCAACGACCGCTTCAATCGCTTTGTTTTAACTTGGTTTGTACGATAAAGACCTAATGAAAAATGCTTCATATCCTTAATCCGCCTCCCACGACACCTGCGGGATGAAATATTTGCTGACTGACACTTTTTATGCAAAGCTGTCACCGCACGAAAAAATGCATACTGTTTTATAATATTTTTTTATTTATCGTTAATTATTATTGTAATATAATAAATAAGTGATTTAGACTATAATATTCATGTAGCGTAGCAATTGTAATATTTTTCTATAATAAATAGACAGTGTTTGAATAAGTAGGTATTGTTTACATGTGGCAGCCCTAGCCTCCTTACCCTTGTCTAGACGTTGTCGGCTTTTTCTTCGAGATCAAAGGCGTCAAACTACTGTATGTCTTTATACTGTGCCGATAGGTACCGTGGGAATTTCGGGAGATCCCTTTTTAGTGCACCCCTGTAACGGTCTCCAAAAAACATACGTGCCAAATATGTGGTTATTAATTTAAGTTTTTGTGTTCCCAGATCGCTTGTAGTATTAATACCTTTGACTTGTATCAGTAGTAATAAGCTGTCCCCAATATGGAATTTACCTGCATATTTAATTGGTATTGTTATTACTAACGACGAAAAAAATATTTATTTACTAGAGGACGCCAGCATTTTTTTTTAATTTACCCGTCTTGGCCGATCCCGTGGGAATTTCGGAAAATCCCTTCTTAGTGCACCCCAACGGTCCCCAAGGATGCCAAATTTCAGCTTCCTGCGCCCAATAGTTTCGGCTGTAGCGTGTCTGTCAGTCAGTCAGTAACGCAAGGATTTTATATATTAAGATTTTATTTATTTCTCCACAAAGGAAATATGACAATGTTGTGTTCTTAGATCTAGGTATCTAGGTACACATTATAGACCTTTGTGAGAAACTTGGAGTCTGTGCTAGGATAACCCTGTGGGACAGATCTCCAGGCTCTCACTTTAGACAGTTGAGCACAAGAATACAGTGAAACAACAATGACACATTTGGTAGAGGTTATACATAAACAATATCTATTAATTATTAAGACTAGACTTAAAGCTATTTAGAGCTATTAGTGAAATAAAAGATTTCACACAGCCACGAAAGGAAATATAGTATGATGTATTATCTACTACCGCTATCTATATTTATGAATTTTTTAGTAGCGTCATAATCGAGATTATGGAGCCATTTGAACAGTACTGCTTTACATTTATACTTGCTAAGAGGATATAACACATTGAAAAGAAAATTTAAAACAATTCGCCAAATATAATAGAAAACCTATTGGTACCACCATTTTCAACATGGCGGCCGCAGGACAAGAGCTGGGACCCCACCAACTTGGATTTAACTTCACACCACCTCCCTTTTGAAATGTATAAAATTAAATTGCGTCCTCTGTCGTAAGCCCCCTGCTAAGCTCAAAAAATTTTTTAAAGACACTAAACACCGAAGTCATTGTGTCATTCAGTTAAACTTTTGAAACTACTATTTACTTAATAATAACAAATTTGACAGTATTGCCAATATTTTTGTTTGATTCATGATTAAATAATATTGCAATAATTTAAATAACAAATTATGTATTATACCTACGTAGGTCACGTACGACATTAACTCAAATGTATTTGTATGGATATTTTAACTTCAATGCAATTTACATTTTTAGTATTTGAGACTAAAATATTTTACTGGATTCGAATTTATTTTAGGTGGCTTTTAATAAAATTTTGTTTTAAATTAATGATAGTACGTGACACAATGTGGAAAGAAAAAGTGAAAGATACTAGAGTGTACCGAGACTTGAATGTCGGTGCTGACCATTTTTTGGTAGTTAATCGTATAGCGGGACTAACGACTAACTACGGAATTCAGTATTCGATCTATAGATAGATCTGTAGATAGTTAGTTAGTTGGTTAGTTGGTCGTGGGTTTTCCGCACTTAGCCACTTATTTGGGCCATTGTGCGTAAGTGGCGACTTGATTGACGCCTACTACTCATACCACCTTAGCTCCTTCCAGAAAGCCATTAGTTGGCTGATGTCGTTCAAAGCCTCACACATGGTTCTGGGGTTGTTCCGCAGCTTTGCCCGTTGGTCGCTCACACTTGTGCAGTGCAGAATGACGTGAGCGGGTGTTTCTTCGGTTTTCATGCAGCCCCTGCACAGTGGGCTGTCCGCAACGCCTATGTTGAATAGGTGCTTGTTGAGTGGACAGTGGCCGGTTATTATGCCTGTCAGATGCTTAAGAGTTTTTCTATTAGAATGCAGCAGCATGTGCGAGAGTCACTTGTTCAAGCAGGGGATAGCATCTTTTGTTTGTCTGCATTCTTCTATGTCTGCCCACTGTTTTTCATGTTCATGTGCGGTTCTCTCGCGTAGCCACGTTTTGAGTTGGCTTGCCGGTATCGGTACAATCGGCACGGGTCCCATTATCATTGTGTCCGATCCTTTCCGTGCCAGTTGGTCTGCGGCGTCATTGCCTGCGGAGTTGCTGTGCCCTTTAATCCATTGCAGCGTAACCCGATTCTTCTCTGCAATCTTTTGCAGCTCTAGGTGGCATTCAGCAGCAGCTGTTGCAGTTGCTGCCGAGAACTTGTAGTACAGAGACACTGTCCGTGATAATGCGTATAGACAGGTTACTTACGTTCCTAGACGCGATAGCTGTTGCGGCTCTTGTTATCCCAACACACTTGGCTTGGAATACGGTGTTATGAGTGCCAAGGGATGTTGAGATGTTGATATTTAAGTCATGGGAGAATACGCCCGCACCTGTCCTATGCTTCGTTTTTGAGCCGTCTGTGTATACTCTGACTTCGTGTATACCAGAGCTGTCTTTGTGTTCCTCCTGTAATTGGATGCGATATTTTTTGTCAAAGACAAAGGTTTTAGAGATGAGATCGCAAGCGGCCTCTAGCATCGGGATCTCTTTGGTTAAGGTTCCTTTTAGGCGTGCGTGGGTTATTCGATCATCCTTTCTCCACAGCCCGAGCTTGTCTAGACGGATTGCTGCAGCGCCAGCTTCCTGCTAGATCAATAGGTGCAGCGGTCTTAGGTCCAGTAGTATCGCCAAGGCGGCTGTTGGGGTGGTCTTCATGCAGCCTGTTGTGGCCAAGCAGTTGAAGGCTCTGTAGCTTTTTTGTGATTGTGCTTAGTTGTTTGCGTGGCCACAACACTACTGCACCATATGTAAGCATGGGGCGTATAATGGCAGTGTAGATCCACAGGGTGATAGATGGTTTGAGACCCCATTTCTTTCCTATGATTCTCCGACATTGCCAGAAGATTGTGCATGCTTTTGTTGTTTTAGTGCTGATGTGCTTATCCCAGTTTAGCTTATGGTCATGTATTACGCCCAAGTACTTGACTTCATTCGATAGGGTAAGCTCCGTTCCAAAGAGTTTTGGTGTTGTACACATATGGGTTTTTCTTTTGTTGGTGAAAAGTACTAGCTCCGTTTTGTTGGGGTTAACCGTCAGTTCATGTTGGTTTAGGTTACTAGTTTAACACTCTTTTATCGAATGCAATAACAACTACTACGATTTTTGACTGTCCACATCTGGGCCGGCGTCTCTAAGAAAAATGGGCATTGTTCTTTGGACCATACGTTTACATGTTATGTGTGCTTTTGACAAAAGTACGTAAATGTTGGCACAAAGCCCTTGTTATGTCATATAGAAGAGAATATCGATATGCAAATTATTATTGTGTGTAGTTTAAAACGATTTTTGGTTTATTAGGTTTTGATGATATGAAGAAATATCCTTTATTCAAAATCTTTGTGAATAACATCATTGTTAGTGGATATATTCACCACCACAAATCATATTGTTCAGTAGAAAAAAAAAGTATTTTCAATAACGAATTGAATCAATTTTCAAAAATCATAAGAACCAAGACAATTTTTATACCAAAAAAGTTTCTCAATGCATCGACAACAAAGCTTTGAAGAGTATTATACTTGAAAACATCAAACCTTCATTATTTCAAACTGCTCCTTCAATATATTTTGGGATGTCAAACAAGATTTTACGATCCAATTTTGTCTGGATTATACTCACGTCAATGTGAACTCTTTTGTTGGTCGCATAAAAGTCTTGCTGGAATCTTTTAATACGATACATGATGTATTACGGTGATTATGCTACGGTTAGAAATATCTTACTTATTGTGGATACCATATATATGTTCTTTAATTTCTGCAATATTCAGTTAATGATAAAAATTATGATGTCTCTTACTAAATCAATTTTTTAAGGTAAACCATTCTGAATATATTTTCGTCAATTAGGTAACAAAAAAAGTAGATACTTCTGCTTTTTAATGCCACTTAGTTACTGGAGGCGAGTCAGTTCCTTAACCGTTTTCTTGTGTAAAGCGAGTCTGAACAGCCCTTTCACTGTCTTAATACCCGTCCACTCCCTGATGTTACGACAATATTCATATTATTTATTTTGTTAAATACGAAATATTATATGCTTATGCTTCACTGGTTTCAAATGGAAGATGTATAGAAAAATACCAGACGTAAGCTTACGAATATGAGTGTATGAAGCAGGTGAGCATTTTTGAGTCTTTTATAACTTCAAATTGTAGAGTGTATTTTAGCAGATACAGCTTTCTCTTTGTAATTCATGTTATTATAATGGATGTAACTAGATTTATGTGAAAGTATATGATATTATATTTTCACGATCCAGTATAGCTTTCAGTTCTTTTTATATTCATGGCATAAAAATAAATTTATCAAATATCCAATTTAAAAAAATCGTTTTATCATATACATAAGTATGGTTATTCAAAATAAACTTGATTTAAACGTGACGTCCTGAAAAAAGGCCAAATTACTTGTAAAGTATATTATTTATATGTTATACATTTTAAATTCCGTAACTTTATGTCCACAGCAGTCAGAACGCTAGTTGATGGACAGTCTTTAAATAATTATTACACAAACTTGCATTTTTAAACTGAACTTATATATTTTTGTTTCAAATGGGTACTCAGTAGCACATAATCTTTCGAGGCGTTATTTTCTAATTTTCATGGTACTATAATACCACACTAGCCAGACGTATTCGTATAGGGTTTTATTTCGAGATTTCCTTCTCTTGTTTCTCTAAGTCGCCTCATACAACACCCTCGTCATAAATGTTTATTTATACTTATTTATAGTTAGTTTTTCAGCTGTAATGAAAGCTGTAAGTGGGATTAATAAATATTAAATAAATAAATCATCACCCCCTACTCTCTCTCTAATCTCAATAACATATTTTTATTACTTTTTTATTTTATAGAAAGAAAATAATTAAGATAAAAGCAAAACTCATAGCTTAAGCATTATGATAACTGAGAATGGCATATCCAAATTAATTCTTTACAAGGATAGGAGATAGTCGACATGGATTTTATCAAGCAAAAAACATAAAAATTTACTTAGAATAGATAAATCAGACAAAACCTTGAATAGTGCCCAAAGGTTTGTTATTAACAATAATCACTTTATTGACATTTTCTCATTACATAGTGTACATAGTGTAGGTAATACAAATCTATGTGTAAAAAATGTATGTGCGGGATCGGACACTTTTTGATCATACATGTGACACACAGAATATTTAGAGAGAAAAGAATTGTGGCTAGACTAGCCCTTCGATTTTATCTTGGGATCGGCACATTATTAGTCCACTAGTCGAACAAGAACAACCAAGTTTTGGTCTCTGGGTAGATGACATTTAACAAAATTTCTTTCAAATGAAGATTCCCTTATTTTGATGCATATCCACTCAGTAGTCGTGACTATGAAAGCAGACAATCTTATCAAACCTTCAAATTACTGTCTTTTAAATATTACTGTCTTTGTAAAGAAAGATTAGATTTTTTCTATAGGTGCATTATTTTTTTTGTAATATGATGGATTCTAACAAGCTTCGGAATTCATTACTGTTGCTGATAGTTTAAATAATAGCAAGTAATTATTTAAGCACACACACTGATATGTTTAGAAGGGAGGAGCCATCTGTCATTACTATAAAAACATTCCGCAGTAAAATGCTTGGAACAAATTCTATGGTGCTTTCTAGGCACCCAATTTTCTCCACGACATACTGCAGCAATCCACTTATTTTATAAATCTTTACCACGTGCACATATAATCTAAAAAATAACGAGGTAAAAATATACGGTGGATAGACATATCGATAAGATTTTTTACAACACTTGAAAAGTCGATATAAATATTATGCGACTAAATTCAAAATCATGATAGAACTGTTATAAAAGAAAAAATCACTAAGGTTATATAATTTGATGGCATAATATTGTCTAAATTGTATCTTACACGTCAGTTGACTGTGTTCAATTTGGGAGTACTAGGACGGTCTCTATGTATATTATCCAATCTCTTTGGACATCACAAAATTTATTTAAGGAGCAGTTTGAAATAATGAAGGTTTGATGTTTTCAAGTATAAAAGCTTATTTTGTTGTCGATGCATTGTGAAACCTTTTTGGTATAAAAATTGTCTTGGTTCTTATGATTTTTGAAAATTGATTCAATTCGTTATTGAAAATCCTTTTTTTTTTCTACTGAACAATATGATTTGTGGTGGTGAATATATCCACTAGCAATGATGTTATTCACAAAGATTTTGAATAAAGGATATTTCTTCATATCATCAAAACCTAATAAACCAAAAATCGTTTTAAACTACACACAATAATAATTTGCATATCGATATTCTCTTCTATATGACATAACAAGGGCTTTGTGCCAACATTTACGTACTTTTGTCAAAAGCACACATAACATGTAAACGTATGGTCCAAAGAACAATGCCCATTTTTCTTAGAGACGCCGGCCCAGATGTGGACAGTCAAAAATCGTAGTTGTTATTGCGTTCGATAAAAGAGTGTTAAACTAGAATTTTGAGTTTGATTAGAGGTCCATCACATTCATAGTTTTATTACAAGAAGTACTTTTATATACTCACAAAACATTAGGTGTGTACCCACTTTTATTAGGATAGTTAAAGTATTTCGTAGTTTTGCTTAGAAAGGAATGAGTTAATCATTTGGTAAGGGTAGAAATCCGAAAGAAAAAGCCAGAAGTCGTAAAAGATCCAAAAACATAAAAAGCATTCACAATGTGCACGAGCAAAACAAATAGGTAACAAACAAAATAAACTGAATATGACATTATTGACATTTACGTAAGAGTCAAAAACGTGTTGCCATTTTACAGTTTTAAATGATATTGATTAATCGATATGGGTTTCGGACATAGGTTATCTATATATTTGGTTTAAATCGAACTTATTTGTAGTTAATCGCATATATACCATAAAAATACACACATTTTAAATGTTTAAGGACCATGTAGAGATTTGCTATTAACTCAAATCATTTTGAGTAGAGAAAACGTAAAATCGATAAAGAAGAAGTGATAATCGATTTAATATTATGATTTCTTTACTGGCAATTTCTGCTCTATTACGTGTTGGCTATTTAGACGTTAACATATCTTTTTAAACCTATTTATTGAATAAGTTTCTCGGCACACCTTTAGTAAGGCCTATAAATTAAGTTATAAATAAAAAGGATTATTCAACAACTAATTCAAACTTTATTGTGCTGTTCATGAGTTCCAAACTGGGCCAGAAATGGACATTGTTCTTTTAATTAGGGTCAATGAAATATTTTTATTATAAAGCGCAACCAGTTTATTTGATATTAATACAAATGGAAAACGGACGATCTAAATACTATGAGGAAGAAGCAAACATAAATTTTCATCATTAAAACAGTAATAAGCCATCGCTGACAAGGAAATTGACTGCCATCAAGCAACTTACAGATTCTTAATCATTAAAATATTAATATAAAACGCCGTTGCAATAAACTTGGTAATAAGATCAGGATTTGATTGTCAGAATATATTTGACATCTTTAGACGGTCCTACAATATGCAGTTTCAAGCTAATTAATACTACTGCAGCTACAATTCAGCTTGCGTAAAGCGTTAATTATTGCATCTATATCCTGGGCGTTTGTTGCCTCTATTTTGTTGTCTGTGCTCACGGCAATATATTTAGTATGACGTAATAAATGAGAGATTGCCAGAATATTCCCTGATATTAATTGCACCTTTATTATGGCTACCGGACGAACATCGATAGAACGTGTATTGTGATGAATTGTGGGTTGTTGTCACAAAACATTGTAATTGGCATTAATGAAATCGGATGCGGACAATTTTTTGTCAGATCATTTTTGTTTTGTGATATGTTGACGTACTTTAAAGGGAGGTTCTGACATAAGGTAAAATCGGACCATTATGATTTTGACCGATTTTGTGAAGTGCTTTATTGCTTAATACATACATACATAGTCTCACGCCTATAACCCCGAAGAGATAGGCAGAGGTGTATTTCTACAACCACTTTTCGCCAGATATACTTTAGTCCCACGTAATAAGGGGCGAGTCTATTGCCGTACCCGGGCACATTTCCAGACTCCGTGCTGCTACTGAGAATTTCGTGACAGAAAAACCCAATAACACTGCCCGACCCAGGAATCGAATCCGGGACCTCCCAATCCCACGCGCACATTTATGCCGCGAGACCAACGAGGCAGTCGTATAGGATTTGATGTCGAGTTTTCCGTCTCTACGCAAAGATGGTATTTGCATCGTGTTATCCCTTAGTCGCCTCTTACGACACCCACGGGAAGATAGGGGGTGGTGACACTTGTATTCTATGCCGTCAACCACACGGCTATTGCTTAATAATAGATACGAATAAATACAAAGTACATTATAATACGAAGTACGTAATAGCAGTAAAGACCTATTTCTTTTTTATTTTAGTGTGACATATTAGGCTTTACTTTCAGTGGTAACATGAGTTGATCTTTTTTCGGACAGAAGTTACAGATATATATATATACCTTATTATATATCAAAGACTACTAACACACTACCCCTGTTATATCTAGGTAAAATCATTCAATTTTCAAATACTTACCTATCTTACTCTAAAATTTAATCTTGTGTCAAGGGGACTTTACAAACTCTCAAACAACGGACCCAAAAAACACTCAAGAGTACACGCACTTTGCACATACCTTAACCCTATTATGGTCTAAAATAATTTAGATCCAGAAATGTAATATTTATTCCCTGTTGTACAATACGGTCTAATAAGTTTTAGACACAAATCTCTATAACAAATTAGTCCAGAAAACAGCCATTTTAATCATCAAAATTTAACAAAGTTCTTCTTAAAATGATCACATTTTGGTTTAAAGATCAGATACGCAAGTTACAGCGATTAAAAAACGTTTCAGGTTTAGCCATGTAACTATTGAGTCTCTCCAGATTTGAAAATCCAATTACAGTTTGTTGACATACGAGATGAAATGGATCTCTCGACAACGATCTCTCCACATTCACGTCACTAGTTCTGCAAGACAGACGTTAGACTACTAATATCTTTTTAGTTCCCTGATTTAATTTCTTTCTGAAATACCTGTGAATAAAGGTTAGCGTAACTAAATACTGCCAGTAAAGCATACTTCATTTAAAAGTCAATTTTGTTCACGAAAAAGCGTAATAGGAATACTCTTCCTAATCAAATTGTTTTAACTTTGTAAGCAATCCCTTTGCCACAAGCTAAATTAAAATTAAATGAAGAATTCAATCAGATTGCTTAGATATCTTGTAGTAATAATAAACTATTATGTGATATATGACAAACATATTGTGCGTTTTAGATAACTAATAAACATTTATTAAGTTATCTAAAACGCACAATATGTTTGTCATATCATATTTTAAGATCATTTATTTCTTCGCAAGTTTACTTTATCCAAACAACATATATGTAAGTTGTTAGCAAGCAAAACTACGATCAAAGAAATATCTTATAGTTGTTATTATACACACACACATGAGATGTTATAACTTAGCCTTTGAAATTTGACTAAATAGCTCAAACGCAGCGCTAGGTTTATAGACTTTGATGAAGCAGACAGCGAATATCTTTGAAAACATTAAATAAACTTAAAAAAAATGTAGATTTTCTTAGTACGCTTATCTTCAAAGCTAAAGTAAATAACTGCACAGAAACCTGATGGTTAAAGTGGTTGCCTCGCCATATGACACTACCATTTCGCCGCGTATCGTGAATACGTTCCCCACACAACAACAACACTTTGTGTGAACCTCCGATTTGTTCTTGTGAGTCTGGATATTTTACGTGTCAGTTGATATTTTTTTTGTAACATTCTACGTGACACATGGATCCAGAATGTATACCGTGAGTAGTCTTTAAAAAAAACATAAAATAAATACAGGCACGATCCAAAAATCTTAAATTATTGGAAATACCAGAAGCCTAAAACCTATAATTACCCTCTGCCTTCATCCAATACTCATGTATTGTTACAATCATTTTTTACACGGGTTTTTACCTGGACGGAAATAGGTTAAAATATAGAGTGGCGAGCGGTAAGGTTTCTGGAGACCTCAACAAACGGGGCTAGCGAGTAGTGCGAGCGTGCCGCGGTGGCCATTACTTAATGCCAGATACAAACATGTATTTTATAAAAGTACGGCTGGATGTTTTGAAAAAATTATAGTTAAACTATTAAAAGTGGTATAAAAGTGAACGAAAATATAAATTTTGAATAGAATCTGAACTGAAAAGTTTAAAAAAATAATATTATAATTATTAGGTCGTAATTGAAAAAATGTCTGTTTCATTAGGTTAATATCATTATGTACTTAAGACAGTACACCGCAGTTGGGCACGTTTATGACCGGCAATCACACACATTTTGATTGACAGTTTGCCGATTGTATAAATAAATAAATAAATATTTATCGTTCCAAAGTAGGTAACATTCATTGTGAGAACACTGGTCTTCACACTAGGATTCCCTGTGTCGTGAAGGCTAGTCTCTTTCATCTTTGCAGGAGCATAGAGGTAAGTACACAAAATTATGATGGAAATATCTTAAAATGTATGACAGATTGCAAAAGAATAAGACTCATTAAAGACCAATACATAAAAATATACATATATACGATAAAAGTAAATTCTTAAAAACACATAACGTTTAAAAGTGAACGAAGCAAGTAAAGTAAAGTTTTTGATACTGCGGGCATCAGATATTAAAACATTAATTAGAACATTAAACTAATCTATCAGAACGGTTAATTTTCACATTATTAAATGGGGTTCATGACCTCAAGAAAGCCACAATATTGTTTAATCAAACATCGCTTGCTAAGAAATAATAGTGTTTATTTCTTTTTTAGGGTCCCGTACCTAAAAGATAAAAAACCGGACCCTATTACTAAGCCTCCGCTGTCTGTCTGTCTGTTTGTCTGTCACCAGGCTGTATCTCATAAACCGTGATAGCTACAAAGCTGAAATTTTCACAAATTATGTATTTTGGTTGCCGCTATAACAACAAAATTATAAAAATAAACCTTTAAGGGTGGTCCCATACAAAAAACGTGTTTTCATTTTCGTTTCTTTTGCATAAAATTACTAACGGTAAAAGGTAGACGCTTAACATTTTCACAGAATATGTAGTTGTATATTACCTTTAAAAATAAATAATTAAATAAAAAAAGTAAATAATAAAATTTCCATACAACAAACGTAATTTTTAAGTAATTTGTTACTTGATCTTGATAAACAGGTAGAAACTTAAAAAATATTTAAGTATATACACACAACAAACGTGTTTTTCTTTTATAGATGATGGTACGGAACCCTTCGTGCGCGAGTTCGACTCGCACTTGCCCAATTTTTTTTTTCGTGTGTATGTATTGCAACTCTGGTTTCGGAGTTTCTAGGCCGAAGGAACCGTAGCGCTCTGATGGAAATACAACAACAAGCGGTCATCCATCTAAGCGGTAACCTGGCCAACATTGCTTTGCTTTGCCAGTCAGTTACGAGTGGCAAGTCAACGCTATAAGCGCTATCAGTGACAAAAAAAGAGTAATATATATATTAACATGTCGTAATGAGTGTACCTACACTCTACGAATAATAAATATTTCGTGAAGTTAACGAGCTCGTCTTGAAACATACTACGTACGTAATTGCTAATTAAAGGCACTGACAATAAGTCAGTCGCGTCGCTCGTGAGTTTTTTGAAAACTTCAAACATGTCTTACGTTAGATTTAAATGGATAAACGTACGTAGATTTTAATGGATAACGTACGTAACGTGACTTGCTTCAGCCGTGGTCCAGCCGCGACCACGGCTGAAGCAAGTCAGCCGAAACGTTGGCAAAAACCGAAGTATTTATGCCTTAAATATAAGATTTATCGCGAGTAAGACCCGCTATATAACCTTGTATAATGTATACTAGTCGCGAAAGTTTAAAATCGTTAACGAAATATTGTTATAAAGTAAGGTATAAAATAATTATAATTTCTCTTGTGTTTACGCATAAGTTACAAATTAAAATAACTGGTCAAATGAACAAGAGAGAGGACAAATGAGATGTCTGTTTGTAGATGTTACTGCGCTTTTTTTTGGTTAAAGGTACAGTAATTATCATCATCGTCCTAGCCTTTTCCCGGTTGCATCCAAGATCTCGCCTTTGAAACTGTGGTTCACTTTCTAGTCTAACCAGATTTAACAGAATACTAGCTAAACTAGCTTCGAAACACAGCGAGTGCCGTCTAAACCCCCATTTTTTTCATAAGATTAAAATGTCTGTGTCTGTTAATGACGTTAAAGGGTTGGGTTGATATTAATATGGGTATTAAAAAGTTTATTATTTTTGCTATTCATGCATTTGGTATTTGAAATGAGAACTGAATGTAATCATTCACGCTAGTCAATGGAAAGAGAAGGTACTTGTATAATGGGCACGACATCCGATAAACGTACGTCGCTATCTCAACGATTTGTACAAAATCACGATAAACGAATTTAAATTCAAAGTCGTTCGGTCGAAGACCCAAAGCAAATACGGATTCTGGGAAACACACGCCACATCATCGAATTTATACGGATTCAACATGAAAATCCTTCTAAACAAGTTGACACACGCACCCGGCCGTCCGAAACTGGCCCTTGGAAACAAAGGGACCCTTTTGAAACGAAAGAGTATTCGGAACGTAATCCTTTCGTAAGCATTGACAGATTTTATCCACTGTTCTATGAACCAAGTACTCGTCACTTGTTTAGTCATCTCACGAATCTTCTTTATGTCATGAAAGATCTTGCACTAATGAGAGCGTCAAGCGGCGATCGATAGGAAGCTAGTCATGAGCTGAAGAAACCCGTGGTAGGCCCCTCTGTAAGCTCCGCATGAATGCGAACGCATCCGAAAGAATACGAACAGCTTCATTTGAAATCCAATGCGCTGACTTATCTACTCCATCGGTAGCTCTCTGCATTCAAACGGCTCTTTTTTAAATGTAGCTGCCACGACTTGGGCTTATTGGCTTTCGTATCTTACAAAATTCACATCAAGCGGAACGTACTCGAAATAGATTTTCCTACAGGCGTCTCTTTACAAGACTCGTAGAACACAATTGTATCACATCGTAACCTTTTATTATTTGTATTTCGATTGTATTTGTTGCCAAGTCCAGATTTTCAGCTTGTTATTTTGCAAATACGTTTAAAGAACACTGTTTCAATATTCGCGACATAAATAAACAAGCTTTTTGTAAAGGATTTAAAAGAGAATTCGGATAAAAGCCTGCTAACAAAATAAAAGTTAAATCTATTTAGTTTTAAAATGTGTTTATTTAAAAACAAAGCTGAGTTGATTCAAATGAAAAATGTTGAAAAGTGTGAATAAATGTTTTATTATTGATTGAGAATTGCGTCTAGCGTCAAGCTTATAGTACTCTAAAATCTTTCATTTACTATAACTGTGACTATAACAGAATTCAATTATTAGAAAAGCTTGGCAGCTTAACCGCAGCAGCATTTGTATTAAAGAAATAAGATAATTTATTAACATAACATTTAATTGTCTACACGTATGGTGTAGAGGTTTAAACGGTCGTTTCGATGATAATATTTCACATGTTGTAATCATAGTTAAATTTTACTCTTTGCCAAAGAAATCATCTTTCGTAGTAGGTAGTCATCACATCATTGTTGGGTGGTTTAAAGCCTCTGTAAATAAGTCCTTAGAATCCTTACTAACCAAACTCCAACGTTAGAGTTTGCTTCTTGTAAATAATATTTATTTTTACTTAGTAAGTATTCAAAATAAATATTATTTATATGGGTATTATTCATGTGGTGACAAATCAAGGATACAAAATGTCACCACCCTATTACATTCAGTGGGTGCCGTATAAGGCAATTAAGGAAAATAGATGAAGACAACAATATATTTCCGGAAGTACGGAATGTTCGACATCAAACTCATTACAAACCCGTCTGACCAGCGTGGTAGGCCAAAAAGTCTGTAGAGCGAAGGGTATTTATATTCCCATCTATGTAAATATTTCATAAAGCATCCACCCAATCGCAAACATTATCATAATGAAATTGACTGAATAAAATTAATTCAGTCCAGAATTGGTCCCATATCTTAACTAGACGTATGTACCTTTAGCATTTACGTCGCTTCAAACCTACTATATCAATGGTGCGATGACAGCGTACCAACACGATTAATGCATTACTTCGCTACGAAACCTTACAAGTACATGCGCTGTTTGTACCTTTGTAACAGGCTCAAATAGGATTATTATTTAGTGGTAAGTACCTATTTGAAGTGACAAGTAAGGTCGCCTTATTTAATACTGTATATGTTGTATTGGATAAATTTTGTATATATTACGTAAGTGATTTTTCACTGTGTAGTTCAATAAAGTTGATCGTAGACCGAGAGATATATAGTCGATTTCAATGTTATTTCGGAACTTTGGTTATCTTTACTTTAAATGTACGTAAATTTTTGTGGTATTCGATAGAAATGTATACTCGACATCAAATCCTATACGACTGCCTCGTTGGTCACGCGGCATAAATGTGCGCGTGGGATCGGGCGGTCCCGGGTTCGATTCCTGGGTCGGGCAGTGTTATTGGGTTTTTCTGTCACGAAATTCTCAGTAGCAGCACGGAGTCTGGAAATGTGCCCGGTACGGCAATAGGCTCGCCCCTTATTACGTGGGACTAAAGTATATCTGGCGAAAAGTGGGTGAAGAAATACACCTCTGCCTACCCCTTCGGGGATAAAAGGCGTGACGATATGTATGTATGTATGTACATATGTATACTCAAAGTCAAAATCATTTATTCATCTAGGTCACAAGATGACGCTTATGAACGTCAAATTTTTTAAGTAAATTACTTAATGCATTTACATTTACTGCCTCGTTCGCAAAGCGATAGGTAGAACCACGAGAAAGAACACAATAAAACTCGTGGCCACTCTTTTTAATTGCCAGTGTTATGGTACATATTTCGTATTTATAAGGAGCTGCAACTGTTTCACATTGTAATTAATCACTTGTTAATAGTAAATTTGAAACATACATAATACTTAAACATTTAATGCAGTTACTAAATTAAGTGCTGTAGGAGCCTTCCAATGTAAATCTTGTGTAACAGGAGCATCCACTTACGTCTTATAATTTAGGCCACTCGCGATCATGTTCAGAACTATGGTGGAAATGTATGTTACAGAAAGTGACGATATATGAATACACAAAAATTACAAAAACGTAAGTGTACAGCCATCATGATCACGAGTCATCTTCATCTAACACTGTAGCAAATTTTAATAAAATTAGTGGAACAACCTAATAATACATGAATAGTAATTTAAAAGAACTAGAGATATTATATAAAAATTAAACTGAAAAGCAAGGTATCTATATAAATTTTGAATAAGTACAAAGATTAAGATTTGGCTAGTGTAAGTGACCATCTATTCTTATCACTGAAATAAACATTAATGGTATAATAACCTTTCCCAAAAAGGTAGTCTTTTATTTTACTTTTAAACGTACTAAACGGTAATTCTATGTAAACTAAATGGTAATTCTATGTAAAAGACTAATTGGTATTTTATTGTATATACGAATACCTAGCCCTACAAAAGAATTATTAACTTTATGTAAACGATGATAAAGAGCATATAACTTATGCCTGTTTCGAGTATTTATGTTATGTATTGCACTTTTTGTAGTAAATAAACCTATATTTTGCCTAATATACAATATATTAGCAAATAAAAATTGCGAGGCTACTGAAAAAATCCCTATAGACTTAAAGCGTTCCCTAAGAGTATCTTTTGCACCTTACGTGTATATTGCTCGTACCGCTCGTTTCTGTAGAACGAAAATTTTCTGAGTATCCGCAGCTTTGCCCCATAACAAAATGCCGTAGGACATGACACTATGAAAATAGCTAAAATGCACTAAACGAGCCGTATCTACATCAGAAAGTTGTCTTTTCTGACAGCATACACAGCAGAGCTGAGTTTTCCTCAAAGACATGCTGTATGTGCACCCCATTGTAGCTTATCATCTAATGTAATGCCTAGAAACACTGTCGAGTCAACTGTGTCAAGGGAGAAATCCCTATCTAGCATAATATTAGGTCCCAGTTGTTTATCGTTAGGTAAAGCAAATTTAACGCATTTAGTTTTTTCGAATTAAGTACGAGGTTGTTTGCTGTAAACCATTGTGTAACCTATATAAGTGCATTATTTACATCATCAAATTGATTCCTATTCCTGTCTACTTTAAAAATAAGTGACGTATCATCTGCAAAAAGTACGATATCACAGATGTTTTTTAAATAAAAAGGTAAGTCATTAATATATACAAGGAATAGAAAAGGACCTAGAATTGAACCTTGTGGAACGCTTAACTGTATAGGTAATTTAGAGGATGTAGTTCCATTTACATCGACGCACTGAAATCTTTGCCGCAGGTACGACTCGACAACACTAAGTGCGTTTTCCTGTACACCGTAGTGGCGAAGCTTACTCAGTAGTTTGTCGTGATGGACGCAATCAAATCCTTTCGATAGGTCACAGAATACTCCGATAGCATATTAGATGACTCCCAAGCATTATAAAGGTGTTTTATGAGAGCAACACCCGCATCAGTAGTGGATCTACCTTTAGCAAATCCGTATTGATCTTTGTGAAGCAGACATTTAAATCTAAGTGTCTTAGTAGCTGCTTTAATAAAATATTTTCAAATATTTTACTTAATGCCGGCAAGATAGAGATAGGCCTAAAATTATTTATGTCATTTTTACTGCCAGATTTGAATAAAGGTATGATTTTACTTATTTTCATCAAATCCGGAAATATGCCTAGATCAAATCATTGGTTAAAATATATGTAGGTAAGGCGCAACAGTCTCAACTATAGTACCTAAAATTTTAATTGATATGCCCCAATAGTCGCCGGTATTTTTAATATTAATTGAATTATATGCGATCAATATATCTCGCGGGGTAACGTGCTTGAATCTAAACACGCTCTTGCATTCAGGTACACTGCTAAGCAAACAATTTCCAGCGTCTAAAGACGATAATTGTAAGTAGCTAGTTTCTTTGCAGGTATGCTCGCAAAGAAACTGTCGAACATAATTATGCGCTACTTGATATTTGTCTGTGATTAATAAATTGTTATCTTGGATTTCAAATTGGTTTTACCAATGTCGTGCTCTAGCGGTTTCATTATTTATAATTCTCCGCGTTTCTTTAATTATATTTGTCAATTGCTTAATTTTTACCACTAATAAATTTCGATCTAGCCATAATACAAACTTGTTTAAAACATGTAGAATAGTTTTTTACATAATTTAGAAAAGATGTGTCAAATCTATGTTGTTTCGTACTTAATTCAAACAATTTAGCTCTACTTCTGTATATACTTATAGTGGCTCACTGGTTAAAAGATCCGGTAGTGCCCTTAGTGTGATAGTATTACTCTTGAAAGTATTTTGAAACTCATTATTTTCTAGTCCAGAAAGTGAATTATAAATTGTATTTCGATTTTCTGAGTTCACTATTGAGGGATTGAGTTTAGCCATAATATTGATTTTAAAACGTATAAGACGATTGGGAGTTTAGGCAGCGATAGCCTAGTGGAGATACCAACAGACTGCCATGCAGAGGGTATCGGGTTCGAATCCACGGCGCGCACCAATTACTTTTCGGAGCTATGTGCCTATGGAATTACTAATTATCGCTTGTCCCGTGCCTCGGAGAGCACGTTAAGCCGTCGGTCCCGGTTGTCATGATGATCTTTGACAGTCGTTACAGGGCGTCAGTACCTTCTAAATAAACTGACACTAGTCTAAACCATGGAATATTGCTATCCCTTCGGGTTGCAGAGGTCAGGCATGCAGTCGCTCTGTGAAAAAGCTAATATTCAGCCAAATCCGGTTATACTAGGAAGCGGACCCCAGATTGAAACTCGGATAACGCTAAGAGGATGATAAGGATGATGATGAAGACGATTGGTAGTTTGAGGCCTACATTCTACTGTATGTGATTTATTATATGTTGAACAGGAAAAACTAGCTATCTGTCCACGGTGATCAGAAGGAAGAGAACTAATAACTACTGGATTTTTAGCAACACAAGAACTATATGTTATCCAAACAAGTAGAAGATGTTGCAGAGACTCCAGTAGGTTCACAGAATAAGTTACTTAAAATAAATGAGTTAAAAAAATACTTTTTGGGCCTATTAGATTTTCATGTAAACGTATGGCTATAGAGTTAAATTAACGAGTAAAACAACTGGATATGCAAGAGATTGCACGATAGAAATTGATATAGCATATCTAGATATGATTACTAACATTTTTTCTATAACAATTTATTTGCCGTAAATGCATATGTGCTTGGTGAGTGTTCGCTAGTAGAGAGTTCACTTCAGCTGCATTTAAAGTTCCCTCCGGGCTGCTGCTTTTAAAGTAAGCACATTGAAACTAAATATTATAAAATGTCTGTAACTGTAAACACGTCGCTACCACCAAGCTCGACAAATACGAGTTTAATATGCTCCAATGTGTGAAACTTATAGTTAAGTGATATTATATAATTGACTAGTTGTAAACTGTATCACACGTTGTACATGTAAACAATAGGTATTAAACTACGTTATTAAAAAAATTATTGGAAGCACTCGTTGACTGTTTGTAATTCTAATATTTTATTATAGCTTCAAGCCTGTATCACCTGTATATAGGCAGAGGTGTAACATTTTCATCTTTTTCCCTTAGGTCCCACGTAACGGGGGGCGAGCCTTTTATCGTAACCGGGAACATTGACTGACTTCGGTCTACCACTGAGAATTCGGAAAACTCAGTAACACTTTTGCCTGACCCAGACTCCCAATCAACAGACGCAAACACTTTCAACTGAACCACAAATCTTAGCTAACTGAAACTATTGTCGCAACAATAATGTGACCAAATTGCAAAATGTAGGTATTTGATGTCTCTAAATAGCAACTAACAATAGACATGAGTGACTATAAATACCTTGTGACATAAACGATCAAACAAACTCCTTCTCAGTAACAAGCTGAGTCAAACAATTACCCAATAACGTTTCTTGTAACAAACAACAATCTAACTCCACATCTGTATGAATAAACACTACTTCACACAAAGTACTGTTGTACCAATACGAATAGAATACTCACTCAAACTACAACACAACAATAGTTAATTAAATCATTTAATTACAAACATATAAACTTGAATAGATGGATTAAATTCGTCATATTAAAGACGGAGTTTGATCCTCATTACTATATTACGGGTGCAGATTCCACAGGGGGGACTTATTACTACCTATTCACTTAAAGATTCACTTATATGTCACTATCGAGAAGGTATATTATAGAGGCATTTAAACTTCAATAAATAAATCTTAATATTTGTTAGGAATATATTCAACATCTACTTCTTTTAACAGTCTACATTAATTGCTATGGAATGCTTAAAGTAACGGCTTATGAACTCAAACTTGCTATTTACCATGCTAGAACGAAATATTTTTCACTTAACATAATTATGTAAATATTTTTAGATATGTACAACTTTTTGTGTGTAAAAGAATCCGTTGCTTACACCATTTGGACACCTGCACAATGATAACAAAGAAAAATACGAAAATAAAAATCAAACCATTACTCGCCAAAATTTCCATATGAATAAATACGTTTGTGTAACACAAATACAAACGTAACGATTCGCAAATAACACCTTCCTCCGTCATAATTACAGACCGCCCGTGGTTTCTAGAGTAAATATTAGATTACAGCCTTCCGCTTACAAATCACCATAAACTCAGTACGTGGCTTTCCCTCCATATATTTTTACGGAATTACGAAGAAATAAGATGTTTAATTTACCCGCTAATATATTTTTTATGAGCGCAAACGTGTTTTATCTCGAAATTTTATTATAATGAAAGAAGCGGAAAAATGATTAAGATCTGTTTTTTGTTCCTTGGTCCCTTTCTATTTACTTTTTCCTTACAATTTGTATCGTGTTGTTTAAAGACAACGTAAAAATAATAGCTGTTTCAAAATTGGTGTGAAGTTTATGTTGTGGTTATGTTATCGCGCAATGTGATTTATTATGTCGTAAATGAACACAGAATTTTCGATAGTAGTCATTATTCATATGCGTGTTCTGTAAGCAGCTGTGCGGTTGATATGATTTCACGGTCGGATAAATTGTTATAAACCTGTTGATGTCTGATTGTTGATAGAGTAAACACAAACTAAATTATAAAATTAATATTATAAAGTCCAATATTTCAAATTATAAGTGGTTGTGTACATAACTGGACTGTACATGGACCCCGGACTCCAGGACAAAGGTCTTGGATCACAACTGGGACAGCGCTAAGATGATGATGACAATTTTATGTTATAAATGTATGTTAAAATGTAATATAATTTTATTAACGTCAATACTATAAAACATTATAAGGAAAAGAAACTAATTACTCTGGCTAATACTACATATATGGCTAATAAATAAAATTATTCTCTTAAGGCCCTTTAAATTATTGTACTCATTCAAAGACACCTAACGAGTATAACTTATACCGTCAGAGTGAACGGAAATTAAGAAGTTTCTCTGTTGATTTTCATTATCCCCAAGGTGGTTACGTGCTTACATTGTAAGAGTAAATCAGGCCTTTTCCCCATACATCACGGCTAAGCACATTTAAATTCAACATGCCGTTGCTGTAATTCGATTCAAGCAATTCCAATGCCAATTAGACCATTTGTATTGCTCTTCGATGGGAAATGGCGACGAATGTTGTTGAATTTTCATTTGGGAAACAAAATAAGTAACATTTATTTCAAGTGTGCATCGTCAGCGTCAAATGATATTATCATCAGCATGAATGAAAATATAAAAGATAGACTACCAGCCCTCATGCCTGTACCAGATGCGAGAGTGATATCATGAACAAGTACTGAGTATAGTAATCTACATTCTCTTATAGTTATCATATTCTCGCAGAACTTCGATGTAAAGTGCCTGTATTGCAAGAGCGCGGAGTCACAGTATTGTACAGTAGATCTAAAGTTTCTTATTGTATTGGTTCTGCAATATTGTTGGTAACACCATCAAGACACGAGCTACAAGAGCCACTAGTACTGTTCACCCTCGAGAAGACCGCAGGTTCATGCGCTACCAACGAAAATGATAAAAGAAAGTCAATTGGTTAGGGTGCATATAAAAAGAAAATAATCAAAAAATCTTCTTCGACATATTATTTACGTCCAGGACATTTAATTTAGCCATTTGGTTGCAATGTAGGTTCAAACAAAGACAAAACACTATTCGACAATCCATTTTTCTGATTGCTATTCTACCGAAGTGAAACATTTGTTGCCGAAACTTGCAATCAATACCCTTCTAAAGCAAACATAGCCATTCTCACGATATATCACATCCCACGTTACAAGGGAAGAAAATCCACAAATAAATAAAAAAATCTTCCATCGTCCGAAACCTCTCAATCATAATCGGGACAATTTTTCATAGTTATTAGATAAGGGACTACCGAGGTATGGGATCCCTTGCAACGTGGGGACTAACTAACACATTGTCAGTCGCCGACTCCAATATGATATGAATACAAAACTCGAGGGAACGCATTTGGGTTTCTTAATGTGAAGAACTTTTGGGATTTGAGACGGTAGGGACAATACTTCAAGTATTTTGATGTCGATAACGACCGAAGATTTTCATAATGCTCAGTTGTTATAGACGGATTAGTAAACCTTAGATGCGTTTTATACATTAGTTCTACGAGGATAAGATATTTCGTTGTTAAGATCTTTCTTCCCTGTAATTTACGCTGAGAAAATACAGTTCATTATTTGAAATATTTGGTCACAAATTTGTACCTCGAACAAATAATAAATAATCATACTCTACTATTATTGTTTATTTACAATTTACATTTAGAAGAATAGAAGCTTTCAAGAGAGGCACTAGAGAAATTAAATATGGCGGTACCTACGAAGTTTCCCGGATCAGCTAGTATAATATAAATATCTTCGTAAATGAGTCGTATTTTGACGAGGATTTGTTCGCACATCAAAATATTACACAATTTTGAACAAGACTTCTAATAATATTACGCCGTACATATCTCGCTATTAACAAGTTTAATGGAATTGTTACTGTGTAATCAAATTATATTATCAGCAAAATTCCAGATAGACTATAAGGTGTCCAAGAAGCATCTAATAGTGTTTCTCTTTCATACTTTCGCCTTGTGAAGCATTTCTTAGAAATTATATAAAAAGTTTTCTGTACTAAGAAAGCTGGTTTCACTGATATATAGAGTAAAAATCACATGGAAGCTGGAACAAATTTTATGTGAAATCGAAGTAAATGCCAATAATTTATAAGACATGATTGAAAGATCACATAAATGACTATATCATAAAAAATAGTAATACTACGTTCAATATTTTATACGAGCGTTGCGAATCTTTTGTGCGAGTAAGACGTTTTCTTAGAAGAAATATCAATTTGAACGTCAATGCCAAATAACTGGTATCAACATAAAGCTTGTAATAAATACTAATAGTAAACCTCTCAGTTATACATTTGCGGTTGCAAATGTAGCAGGTTCTAATACTAAGCTACTACACAAATTCAAACCAAATAGCCGCAGGCTATATATTAATTATTGGCGTAGCCCAGATAGCGCACTCTAATATAGCTATTCTATTAATGTCATCGTATTATACGTAAATGTTCTAAGATACCTGGCGTCCATTTGTACTACTTAGAAATGTTGTGATGAATATCAAAGAAACGAGGTTAGAAATTGGTAAATTATTTTTCATGATTCAGTAAATGTAAACTATGGTACGGTATAAGATTGATCGATTTGAATTATTAGTATACGCGCAATCACTTTACCTTTCTTAAGGTTAAGTGTTTACAAATCGATCAATAAAATACGTTTACATTTAAATTGCGAATTGTTTACTATTCATTTGCCTTTTGTAATAATCTCGAATTACTAACGCAGTACTGGACCAGGAGCAGCTAAAGTTTAGTAATAATAATAACTATTTAATTGCAGAATATGTGGACAGAGCAGGTGGTAAATTGTTATTATATTTTGAAAACACGAAAATATTAAGATGTTATAGATGCTAACATGTCTACGTAAAAACATTCAAAATATGAAAAAAAGACTGAACCAAGATGACAGTTGAAAAAAGAAATAAAGCTCTTAAATCATTAAATGATAGGCTGTCTGACAGCCTCCCCCCCGTGGGATCTCCACCTTGTCGTGGTGGGGGGCTCAGTAACCGTGGATTGGTCACCCGCGGTGAAGCTAAGAAGCTAAGAGAGATCCAGGAGGGGACGCTCCGCGTGGGCGTGACGGAGGCCTGCGCAGGATGCGTCCAAAGGGGCGGGTGCGAGGGACAGTTCTTCTGTCCCTCGCAGTCGGGTGCGGTCGCGGGAGGAGAGGCGTGTCGGTGTTGCGTTGCCGCGCGCCCTATCTCCCGCGACCAAATGGGGGCGCACCATCGCTGCGTCGCGGTGGGGCCGCAGAGGAAGAGGAGATGCGGTGTTGCGTTGCCGTCCTCCCTATCCTCTACGGCCGCTGAGTGTTTTGGCGGCGGAGCCCATCACCTTCATCCGCCGCCAAGGGGGTTTAGTTCGGGGCCCGCCTGACCATCTGGAGGGCCAGTACCCGTCGGGGGGTAGCGAGGAATGCTTCAGCGATACCCGACCCTCCGACACACGGGTACGTGAGGAACACGGGTTGGTTTTTAGTCAATAAGAGTCTGACAGACCCCTTCGTCCTTCCCCCAGGGCGGAGGGACTCCATGAGGATTTTCCAACTGTTGGGTTTGAGGTACACCCACGGTGAAGCTAAGCGGGATCCCGGGAGGGGACGCTCCACGTGGGCTTGCGTGAGGCCAGCGTAGGATGCGTCCCAAGGTGCGGGGGACAGTTCTGTCTGTCCCTCGCAGTCGGGTGCGGTCGCGGGAGGAGAGGCGTGTTGTCAGTGTTGCGTTGCCGCGCCCCCTATCTCCCGCGACCAAAACCTTGTCGTAAGAATCCCGAGAGTGGACGCTCCACGTGGTCTTGGTTGAAGCCTGCGTAGCCCCCCCCCCCCGTGGGATCTCCGAACAGAGGCCTGCGCAGGGTGCGTCCAAAGGGGCGGGTGCGACAGTACTTCTGTCCCTCGCAGTCGGGCGCGGTCGCGGGAGGAGTGGCGTGTCGGTGTTGCGTTGCCGCCCGCCCTATCTCCCGCGACCAAATGGGTGCGCACCATCTTTGCGTCGCGGTGGGGCCGCAGAGAAGTTTATACTCGTCGGTGGAGTGACGATATACGCAAAGTAGCTGGCAGCGTCTGGACAAGTGGTACCGAAGAGCCGAAAAGCCATTTGAGAGGCATATATCCAGCAGTAGACTACGGCAAGCTGATGATGATAATGATATCTCAATCTTGATATTATTTAAATCATAACCATGAAATATATTCTATAAATATTAGCCCAAGGTTTCGGCGTAGGTAACACCATTCATAGTCACAATATGTAATCCCGAGACTACGATTAAAATATCTTCTATTTATCCGATGCCGAAACGTCTGAGCAAACAGAAATTAACACTCGTTATACAAATATTAGTATGTGTATAAAACGGAAAAGTTGGAAATTAGTACTAAGCATTTGTATTATCAGACAACTCATAGATGTCATTTAATAATAATGATGATTAGACTTCGCATACGGATGCCGCCCGCGTGAATTATACACCTGAATCACACTATCTTTTCTATTGGTGTCATTTATTTATTTTTATTTATAGTCTCATGCCTGTATCCCCGAAGGGGTAGGCAGAGGTGTAAACATTACACCCACATTTCGCCATGAATTTTTAGGTCCCACGTAATAGGGGGCGAGCCTATTGCCGTTACCGGGCACATCATCAGACTCCGGGCTGCTACTGAGTATTCGGACAAAACCCAGTAACACTTTTGCCCGACCCGGGAATCAAACCCGGAATCTCCGATCAGCAGTCGCATACGCTATCCACTGGACCGCGGAGGCAGTCTATTGGTGTCAACCGTACAAAAATCCATTCGATAGTTTTTTTTTTTCTGCCGAACAAATTGACTCCATGCTGCCTGATATTAAGCAGTCAGTGAAGTCCCATAGTGATGGACATCATCCCAGCAGCCAGCATGGCATTATGGCATGATGGCCCTTACCTTGACGGCCTTGAGTAAAGCTTTTTCACGCCCCGCTTAAAGGACTCGGGATCATAGGTGGAGGGAAACACGTGGACTGGTAAAGAGTTCCACATCTTAATGGTACGGCAGAGATAAGAGGCGCCGAACCGTTTGGTGCGTGACGGTATCTGTTCTAACGTGTAAGAGTGGCACCTCAACCCAGCACGTGTCGTTCGGGATAGGACAGGAGAGGGTGGGATTAGTTGAAAGAGCTCTTCGGAGCACTCACCGTGATAGATGTGGTAGAAGACAGCCATTGAGGCCATGTCTCTGCGTAATTGCAGTGACTCAAGTGTCTTAGTGGCCTCTGGATCCCCGATGATACGGACAGCACGCCGCTGCAACCTATCGAGGGCGTCCAATAAGTACTGAGCGGAGCCTTGTATCACAGACACAACTGCTCCGGCGTGAAAAACCTCCTCACCTTGTTCAGGACTCCGAGTTTCCGAGATGCAGATTTGATGACACCCTCGATGTAGTTCTTCTGGTTGAGATTTCTGCGTATGTCCATACCCAGGATATTGAGGCTGTCTTGAATCGGTAGTAGTGTGTCCAGAAGAGAGGGATGGGGAAGGAATGGAGATACCTTGGCTGAGAATGCGCACACATGTGTTTTCTTGGCGTTGAACTCGACCAGGTTCTCATCACCCCAACGCGAGATGCAATTCAGAACCCGGTCAAGATCAGCAACAAGTGTTCGCCTATATTCCTCAGTATCGGCTTGCTTAGTCGCAGGGTGTCCGAGATATCACCCATGTACAGTACTGTCATCTGCATAGCAAAGTATGCCCCCAAAAGTGAGCATATCATTGATATGCAGAAGAAAAAGCGTGGGCGATAACACGGACCCCTGAGGCACACCAGCGTTCACCTGGAGAAATTTCGATGACTTACCGTCACAAAGGACTCGTATACGGCGCTCATGCAGGAAACTGGCAACCCAGTTGCACAATCGAGGCGGCAAGCCGTAGGCTGGAAGTTTGGAAAGAAGCGCACGATGCCAGACTCGATCGAAGGCTTTGGAGATGTCGAGACTAATAGCCAACGACTCTCCATGCCTGTCCATCGCCTCACCCCAAAGGTGAGTGACATACGCTAGAAGATCACCCGTTGATCGTTTCGGTCTGAACCCATACTGATGATCGCTGATGAGAGAGTGATCTTCTAGGTAGCGAACGAGTTGGTTGTTGATTAAACGTTCAAACACCTTGCAAAGGATAGGGGTGATAGCAATGGGTTGATAGTTGCCCGGATCAGAACGATCCCCTTTCTTGGGAATCGGTTGTACGTTCGCCTCTTTCCAAGCCTGCGGCACTACGCCAGAGGCATATGATAGGCGATACAGGCGTGTAAGCATTGGAGACAACTCGGCTGCGCATTTCCTAAGCACAACCGCTGGAATTCCGTCAGGTCCACTGGCTTTCCGGACATCGAGAGATCGCAGTGTCGCGTGAACATCGCATTGCCTGATTTTAATATCAGGCATGGAGTGGCCGCAGTAGGGAATCGAAGGCGGCTGCGCACTACGATCATCGATTCGGAAGTTGGCCGCAAAGAGATTGACAAGCAGGTCAGCTTTCTCTCTCGGCCCATGGGCCAGTGATCCATCAGGGCATCGCAACGGCGGCAGTGAAGGCTGGCAGAAATTAGATTGCACGGCTTTGGCCAATCGCCAGTATCCCCGGCTGCCCGTGGGGTGCGACAAGAGTTTTTGACCAAACCGTGCAATGCGCTGTGCATCCGCTCTTATGTATGAATTTTTAAAGAACATTGGCCAAATCGTACCTGAGCGTGTACACATATGTTATAATCGTATATATGAAAAAATTCGTATTTTTTTTAAGTTATATAAACAGTTAAAAATGTCTCATAAAAAGCCAAGAAATAAAGATATTACTATTTTTATCATCGTACATTTTGTTGCAATGAGAATGTACCTTAACGTTTCATTTCGTATAAATTATTTTATCGATTATACTCAAATACATTATTTTCATTTTTAATAGTTAAGTAGCGGTAAAATATTTCACTTAATAAGTAAATATCACAATAACTCAAAATCTGTTTGTATTATTCATTTTATAAAATAGAAAACGTAACAAAAGTAAAAATTGCATCAATATTACTAATAAGCGTATAACGAAACGTGATTTCTTATTGATTGACGATTCATTGACAGATGACATCACAGAACACTTATACTCAGAGAGAAGAATGACAACTTCATACAACATTTGTGAGGAAATTTCTCCTTGTCGTCTAGCACCATCTATTTGCGGCCCACACAAAACTATTGTAAACGTCATATACCTATATAGGCATATCTATTAGCTTGTTTACTATGGGTTCAAAATAGGAAGTACTGTATTTTCCGAAGAGTTCCGGCTTAAAAACTATACTTTGAACATATGCACCGTCTATCTGCCTTCCTACCTTAGCTTTAGGGACTATGAGAACTTCTTGAATAACTGTGAAAAAAATATTGCATCCTATTCTCCTCATCAGATGCTTATTATTAGTGACTTTAACCAACCAGATGTCGATTGGTCCAGCTCTCTCTCTACATCCCCAACAAGTCGCAAAGCATGCACGCTCTTTGATTTCATGGCCAGAACTGACCTAATCCAATCAAACACGACAAGAAATAGCTTTGGTAGAATTTTAGATCTCGTCTTCCACTCTTCTAACATAAACACCCTTGAGGTAACAGAATCACAGCCTTTGAGCCGTGGTGACAATCACCATCCCTCCCTAGAAATATATATTAAGTGTAATAAATCATCCGCTCTAAAACAAAAAGTAACCCCATGATACAACTTCTATAAAACAGATTATTGCCAATGTAACTATGAACTGTCACAAGTCCAGTGGAACCAATACATCGACTCGTCCTGTGATGAATTCCTGAACAATTTCTATAAACATATATGGGATAGCATTGAGAGAAATTCTTCTAAACTAAGACCCAAAAGAAACTGTCCTTCATTGTTCTCACATTCGTTGATAAAGATGATTAAGGAGAAAGATGATTATGACATAAAGTTTAAAAAATATGGTAACCCTCGTGATCATGACACATTTTGCCTTTTGAGATTAAGAGCTAAACGTGTGCTTGATGCGTGTTATAAATCTTGTATATGTTCAGTTGAAAACAGTTTTAAACACAATATCATGGCTTTTTGGAAATACGCTAAATCTAAAAAAAAAACTAACGACATACCTCAGCAAATGTATTATAATTCGGAATCAGCCAGCACAGGTGTCGAGATAGCAAATTTATTTTCCAGACACTTTTCATCGGTTTACAGTGATCCTATAACAGATACATTTACTTACAATTTTCCCGAATCATCTACCAATATATCATCAATTGTCTTTTCAAGTGATCAAATAAAATCAGCCCTTAAATCCCTTAACATCACGAAGGGTGCAGGCCCAAACGGTATACCTCCGATCTTTGTAAGGAACTGTAATAAAGCTTTGCATATCCCCCTGACTCTCATTTTTAATAAATGCCTTGGTACTGGCTATTTCACTCCGATCTGGAAAATGGCGAACATTTTGCCCATATATACGACGGGTGATAAAAAAGACGTAAAGAACTATAGACCTATAAGTATTCTCTGCTGTTTTGCAAAAATCTTTGAAAGTCTAGTCTATAAACACGTAAGCAGCTTCTTAAAACCTACAATAAGTCCCAGACAACATGGCTTTTTGCTCGGGGCGCTCTACCTCCTCTAACTTAATAACGTATGTCCATTATATAACGCGCTCGCTTAACGACCGTATGCAGGTGGATTGACTTTTCCAAGGCGTTCGATAAAGTCAGCCATAACATTCTTTACCGAAAAGCACAACACCTAGGAATCCACGGTTCACTGCTACGTTGGCTTGCGTCCTATCTGTCGAACCGCTCACAAATCGTAAAGGTATACGGCTTCGAATCCTGCTCTTTTATTGCTAAGTCCGGTATTTCACAAGGCTCAAATTTAGGGCCTTTTTATTTGTAATCTTTATTACTGATCTGGTAGACTCTATAAAATGTCATTGTCTTGCTTATGCTGATGACCTAAAAATATTCCACAAAATTAGATCCCTGGAATATTGCATTCTGCTGCAAAATGATATAGATTGCGTACACAGTGGTGTTTTGACAATCATATGTCTCTTAACGCGGCCAAATGTCACCTGATCTTATTTACGAAAAGTAAGTCACTTATGTGTCACCCATACACAGATGATAAGGAAGTGCTAACACGCCAGAACGTCGTCCAGGACCTTGGAGTATGGTTCGACTCCAAGCTTACATTCTGTACGCATTATGACATCGTGGTAAGCAAAGCTAATAAAACCATGGGATTCATGCAAAGAATCATAAAACCATTTAGAAAACCAGAAAGCACATTCCTGTTGTAAAGAGCACTAGTTAGAAGTATAATGGAATACGCCTCACTGATTTGGTCTTCCTTCTACCGCATACACGTAGATATAATAGAGGCTATACAGCGACGCTTTCTTCGACACTTAAGCTCTAAACTTGGTTTGCGCCGGAAATTACCATCATATGAGTCTCGACTCCAATATTTTAAAATGGAGACACTAGAAAACAGACATAAAATACAAGATTACTCTACATTGTATAAGATCGTGAATTCTATATGGGAGGCTAGTGAATTGCTGAGCCATCTCTCTCTTAATGTGGGTGGTAGTAAACGCAAACAAAACCTTTTTTTTTTGACCTGACTAACAATAACGTAACATATCATGATCCAATATTGAGAATGTGCAGAGAGTTCAACAACCACCCCAAAGACCTAGACTTATTTTATTAACCGACTTCAAAAAAGGAGGAGGTTTACAATTCGTCGGAATCTTTTTTTTATGTATGTTCCCCGATTTCTCTAAGACGCCTGGACTGATTTCGAAAATTCTTGTTTTGATTGAAAGATTATACCTCCTAATTGGTTCCATGATCATCAAGTCAGGATCTGATCATGGAATCCTGAGAAATCAAGGGAACTCTTCAAATTTTATAAAAACACTTGAAGCGTTTTGACCGTAACAACCCAATGCCGTCGAGTTTGGGCTCGTTTGAGTCGTCTTTTACATGGACTTTGATGCTAGATGATTTCCATGGTCTGATGATAGAGTTGGAAGGTAAGCATGAGATCTTTGTGATACAATAATCCAATCTCATCGAGGTTAAGGTCGTTTGATTCGTCTTTACATGGACTTTGGTACTGGATGTTTTCCAGGGTCTGATGATGGAGCAGGAAGGTGGCCATGGGATGTTTGTAATACAAAGACGCAATCCCATTGAGCTTGTGCTCGTTTGATTCGTCTTTACATGGACTTTAGTGCTGAATGTTCACTAAACTCTGATGATGGAGCAGGAAGGTAGCCATGGGATATTTGTAATACAATTACGCAATCCCATCGAGTTTGGGCTCGTTTGAGTCGTCTTTTCATAGACTTTGATGCTGGATGATTTCCATGGTCTAATGAGTAGAGCTGGAAGGTAACCCAGTATCATCGAGTTTAGAGTCGTTTGGTTGGTCTTTACATGGACTTTGGTACTGGATGTTTTCCAGGGTCTTACTATGGAGCAGGAAGTTGGCCATGGCATCGTTGTATTACAAAGACGCAATCCCGTTGAGTTTGGCTCTTTGGATTCGTCTTTACATGGACTTTAGTGCTGAATGTTTACCAAACTCTGATGATGGAGCAAGAAGGTGGCCATGGGATCTTTGTAATACAATAACGCAATATCATCGTGTTTAGGCTCGTTTGTTTTGTCTTTGGTATTGGATGATTTCCAAGATCTGATGATGGAACTGAAACGAACGTGTTTAGGCTATTTAGTTGAAAACAAAAAATACTTGAAATTGCTAGAAAGGTACAGGTCTTCATTTCAGAATTGAGCCACCTAAGGCCTCCCCATCATGTACTACCTACACTATCCTGTGTACCACCTATTACTATTTTTTATTAGTATACCACTAAAAAGCAAAAAATAAAAATAATTTTTAAATAAAAAAAAAACCAACTTCAAAAAACACTCATCATCATCAGCCTTTAACAGTCCACTGCTGGACTAGGCCTCTCCTTTGAAAGGAGGAATTGGCCTACTATACCACGCTGGCCAAACGGGTTGGTATAGGGTTTGTATCAAGTTTTCCTTCTCTTACAGTGAGCTGTTCTCTGCATAATATATTATGCTCCCTCTGTCGGCTCTTACGACACCCATGGGATGATATGGGGTGGTGACATGCCGTATTCTTAATCCGTCACCACACGGAAAGAAAAACCAAAAATGTTTGCTCCAAAACCAATTATTTTTTGTTTTTTCAGTTCCTTAGTGTTTTTTGAAGTTGGTTTTTTTTTATTTAAAAATATTTTTTTCAGACATACAATGAATATTTGAGTAAATATAAGCAGATCCTGGCTATCCCATGATTTTCGTTAAATTTAATTTAATTTGTTTTTAATTTGTAATAATGTTTTAATATGTGATAAATTTAATTTGTGGTAATGTATTTTATTTTATTTGTTGACTGATTTTAATTTTAATGATTGCCATACTGATTATGTTATATCGATTATGTTATATTTATTATATTGACCTCATTTTATTCTAACCTTAAATATATGTAAGATTTTTCTTTTTAATTATAATTATTTTTATTACTTATTATTTAATGATTTAATTTATTATTCACAATCATTTTTTTTAATTAATTTTTATGTAAATGTTCTGTCGACCTAGCATATTTCAATAATTCTACACCTTTCTTTGCTTGTCTTTAATTAAATTATTCTGCAAATGTTGTGCACCACTTTAATCAGATAACAAATTGACATGTATACTTTCACTTATATTGTACCTATTTCTAAGTTATGATTTGATATCTTTTGTTGTGCCTAATGAATAAATAAATAAAAACACTTTGCCTGATCCGGGAATCGAACCCGAAACCTAATAATCCCACGCGCACATTTATGCCGCGAGACCAACGAGGCAGTCAATGGTGCGACTATTCTGTCAAAATAAATTACCTCGCGACCAAACCGGGACTTGAATTACAGAAAAATTCGCAGGCATTCATGAATAAGTATAAGTACAGATCAACCGTCTTTTTGATTTTGGCGCTGCCACATTTTGTGCGTGAATAATATTCCATTAATTTACGTACAAAAATACATCAATCTTGGGCTTATTGATTTAATTAAGCCTCGTTTTCTGGGGATAAGTAATATCTGGGTACAACTGATAATATAGTGCTTCGTTAATGTTATAAATAAGAGGCGGTGATATACAGACATTGCTTAGAACGACTATAGAACGCAAATAATTTGCTAAGTGAATAATAATGGTCAAACTAAATGGATTTGCCTGACAAATAGTTATTATGTGATGAGATATTTTAATAAAAATATTTTAAAAGTAATTATTAAACACCGTGTTTTTTAAGTCAGTGTTTTCCCGAAAAGTATGTACTCAGCCCATGATATAGAAGCTACGTATAATATTTTATTTTACAAAATATACAAAAAAAATGTTTCTATTAATTTTTTTCTTTAAAATCAGCATTTCTTAAGACTAAAATGTGTCGTGAACGTATGGTAAGTTACTTCTTAGGTTATAAATAAAGTGCATTGACACTACGCATTGACCGTCACATTGTTATGCTAGGAAAAAATAATTTTGGGGTAAAAAAAAATCGGGAAAAATATTATATATCTAACAAATTTTATAAAATAAATATTATAGGTAACTTCTATATCATGGGCTGAGTACATACTTTTCGGGAAAACACTGACTTAAAAAACACGGTGTATATGTAACAGCCATAGTCATTACATACATACATACATATCGTCACGCCTTTTATCCCCGAAGGGGTAGGCAGAGGTGTATTTCTACACCCACTTTTCGCCAGATATATTTTAGTCCCACGTAATAAGGGGCGAGCCTATTGCCGTACCGGGCACATTTCCAGACTCCGTGCTGCTACTGAGAATTTCGTGACAGAAAAACCCAATAACACTGTCCGACCCAGGAATCGAACCCGGGACGATCGAACATCGATGCCACGCGCACATTTATGCCGCGAGACCAACGAGGCAGTCGTATAGGGTTTGATGTCGAGTTTTCCGTCTCTACGCAAAGATGGTATTTGCATCGTGTTATCCCTTAGTCGCCTCTTACGACACCCACGGGAAGATAGGGGGTGGTGACACTTGTATTCTATGCCTTCAACCACACGGCAAATAGTCATAGTCATTAATATAAAATTATACCATAATGACTAGTCAATATATATGATTACTAAATTGCTTAGACAATTTGATAAATTAATCACTTCATCTGGACGTTACTCATAAAGCCAGGCCAAAAAAGTTAAAGTAATAAATAGGATACGAATTACTTGCCTTGCCAATCTGACACAGCGTAGCTTGATCACCAAGCCACGCTATAATGAAGTGTGGAGTCAGGGGATGTTTAATAAGCTAAGTTGACGGAGCCCTGCTTCGCAGGGCTTCTATTTTTAGGTGCAGGGTCACAAGAAAACCTAACATAACCTATATAAATGGTTTTCCTAGTTAATCCGCCAGTTAACATATCGATGTTCAGTACGGAACTGATTAAAATAAAACTTTACAATCATCATTTCATTTATTATATTACTTCATCCTAGAGTACTGAGATGTTATATAAAATAGCTAGTTAATGTGATTAATTCCGAATCAATTATTACTTTGTCTAAATTAAGTAGATATTATACAGGGGGATTTGTAATTGCTCGTATTCTCTTCGGGAGGTGATTCTAGGGACATAGTGGAGTATTTTATATGGGGGTCCAAAATGCCCCATTTTGGAATAAAACGGGTTTTAAGATTTTTTGAGCAAATTCAAAATTTTTGTCATAAACATCTTCTAAAAAAATATTTTGACCATTACTGGTAGCAAGTTGGGTCTTATTTAATGGAAAATTAAATTGCTCATCTTTTAAAATAAAATAAAGATACTAACTCAACGAGGAATTTGAAAATAGAGCCAAAAAACACAAAAAATGTTCGAATACAATAAAATGACTCCACAAAAATGTAATTATCAGAAAAAAATAATATGTGGCATGTTATGTAAAGTGTTGGAATAAGTTCCTGATTTTACCTGATATCCAAAAAAGAATAATAGTCTTAGCCAATTGGTGTGAATTTGGAGTTGTTTCGGCGAACCGAATGTTACTAGTCGATTTGGGAAAACTATTAATATTGTGGACTGTAGGATTTGGGTTCTTATCGACTAGGAAATGAGGAAGTGAATGATAATGGGTTCATGGAAAGGATAGGAGACGAATAGACGGGGTGTAGGAACACGCCTTACCTTGTACGTCATTCGTGACTACATACATAGATAAAGGTTTTTTGAGTGTAGTTGTAAACAACGAGGGTAACTCTCTTCCCTCATATTATATCCCGCATCACGGCGTAGTTCGCGAAGATAAAACCTCTACTAAACTTCGTGTGGTTTTAGATGCTAGTTGTAAGACTACATCGGGTCAGTCGATGAATGACATTTTGCATGCCGGCCCTAATCTACAGGGTGATTTATTTAACATCATAATAAAGTTTCGTCTTTTCCAAATCGCTCTGTCAGCTGATTGCCGCCAAATGTTCCTCAATATGGTCTCGCCTATTAAAACCATTTCGGTTGCGAGACTGGAGTTGTGCGCGGCCCTTCTGCTGTCTCAGTTGCTCCGCAAGGTTCAAGACACAGTCTTGCCCCACTACCCTATTAATAGAATATACGCAATTTCTGACTCCAAAGTAGTGCTCGCTTGGATTTATTCTTCTCCTCACCGCTGGCAGACTTTTGTCGCCAACCGCGTTAGTAAATTGATTGAACTTGTTCCCGCTACTTGTTTCAATCACGTCGCGGGTATTGAGAACCCCGCTGATTGCCTGTCTCGTGGTGTTACTCCACTTAATCTTCTGCGTCATCCATTGTGGCATCATGGACCTTCTTGGATTTCCCATGATCCGTCAGAGTGGCCCATGCAACCCTTTGACCACAGTGCAGAGGACGAGGATGTACCCGAACGGAAGTCTGTTTCTCATCCCGTGATTGTTGAGGTTGCTGAATCTCCGATCTATGCACTCGCACTACGCATGTCATCGTGGTCTAAGTTACTCCGCGCCTTCGTTTATGTCTGTAGGTTTCTTAGGCACCTACCTAATGGGACTTTTGTTTCAAGTACTGACATCAAATTCGCAGAATGTAAGTTACTAGGAGTAATAGTCACTTTTGTTCAAAAAAGTGCTTCTGGATGACTCACTTGGCAGACCATTTTTTCTTGTATTTGTTCTTAAGCTCTGTAATCAGCAGTGATTAATAGTGATTAATAGTACGGAGACCAACCTAGCAAAATGCATGGGGTTTTGGGTTCGAATCCTTAGCAAATCACTGTCTTTTTTTAGTTAAATGCATATTAAGGTTTTAATTCTCATTTGTCCCGTGACTCGAAGAGCATGTTCAGAAAGTTGGTACCGGACGTCATGGTTATCTTGGAAACTCTTTTAGGGGATTCAAAACCCTCAAATAAATAAGTTTTTTTTATTGTTTCACGCCTGTATCCCCGAAGGGGTAGGCAGAGGTGTAATATTACACCCACATTTCGCCATGATTTTTTTTTTGGTCCCACGTGGGGGCGAGCCTATTGCCGTTACTGGGCACATCACTAGACTCCGTGCTGCTACTGAGAATTTGGAAAAACTCAGTAACACTTTTGCCCGACCCGGGAATTGAACCCGGGACCTCCGATCAGCAGGCGCATACGCTATCCACTGGACCACGGAGGCATAGATAAATAATTGAAAGAAAAAGCTGTGAGACTTAATTAAACCATAAAATATCCCACTGCATTCGTATAACGGATGTCAGATGAGGTCAATCTGTCGCAAAACTTAAGATTCGTGATAAGGCGCATGATGCAGCCCGAGGAACTCTACTCCTACCGAACTAGTATGGTGAATATTGTTGGCCCACCCACCGCCTGGCGATTAGGTTTTTTGCTCCGTTTTTTGCCATACGTTGGCGATTTGGTTTATGCCCAGCACGGGCAGTTTTGTGCTGGGCAAAAGATCATACATTATCACACATCCAGCGGAACTTCTTCCAACAGAGCCGAAACCTCATATTATGAATAAGCCGTCGCAATAGTCTCATTTTCACAAAAAATAACAAATTTTAGAGTATCAACGCTGCAACAAGATTTCATGTAATTTATTTTTTGTCACAGTGAGATCCCATCTGAAATCCGGTTATTTTATGGTTTACTTGAATGTTGTGACACTTAAATAAATAAATAATTGAAAGAAACAGTTGTGGCTTTTGCTTTCAATTATTTATTTATTTGAGGGTTTTGACTCGTTAAAGAGTTTCCAAGATAAATATGACGTCCGGTACCAACTGGCTGAACATGCTCTTCGGGTCACGAAACTAGTGCGAATTAAAACCTTGATATGCATTTAACTAACAAAAGACAGCGATTTACGCTATGGATTCGAACCCAAGACCTTTTGCTAGGTTGGGCTCCGTACTAGTAAATCACTGCTGACTGCATAGCTTAAGCACAAATACAGAAAAGAATGTTCTGCCGAGTGAGTCATCCAGAAGCACTGTTTTTAACAAAAGCGGCTATTACTCCAAATTCACACCAATTGGCTAAAACTATTTGGATATATATATATATACCTTTTTGGATAGCAGGTAATACCAGAAAGTTATTCCAACACTTTACATAACATGCCACATATTATTTTTGTCGAATAATCACTTTTTGGTGGCGTCATTTTATTTTATTCGAACATTTTTGTTTGTTTTTTGGCTCTATTTTCAAATTCCACGGTGCGTTTGTATCGTTATTTTATTTTAAAAGATGGACCATTTAATTTTCTATTAAATAAGACCCAATTTGCTACCAGTAATGGTGATGATGATGTTTATAACAAAAATTTTGAATTTGCTCAAAAAATCTTAAAACCCATTTTATTCCAAAATGGTGTATTTTGGACCCCTATATGCAGGGGGTAAAAATACTCCACTATGTCCCTAGAATCCCGAAGGGAATACGAGCAATTACAAATCACCTTGTATATAATGCCTAGATAATATATGTATATAATACCGGGATTTATTAATTTGGCTGTAACATATACATTCCTCCTTTACATTACGTAGTCGGGTAAAAATTACACATAGTACTTTAATTTTGCAGGTAGTAGAGCCTTGCTGATTTCAGCATGAATGGGCCGGCTCGACCGGGGAAGTACTACCCTCTCACAGAAAATCGACGTAAAGTAACAGTCCTTAAACTGTTGCCTTTCGTTCGGTGAGTGAAAGTGCCGGAGGCCCTATCTCCTATTCCTTCTCCCTAATCCCTCTCCCCATCCTATCCCTTTTGCCATCCCCAAGGGGCGGCAACGCACTTGTGACTCCTGTGGTGTTGTTTGTGTGTCCATGGGCGGCGGTAATTGCTTACCATCAGGCGATCCGTCTGCTCGTTTGCCGCCTATTACTATGAAAAAAAAAATTACTACAAAATAAATTAAAATATTAATAAAATATTAGGTGCTAAAATAATAGAAATAAAAAAGCTGCCGTCTTTTTAAGTTGTATAACAGCTATTTTACAACGAATCACAAGCTTCGATAGTTTTGAAATATCGTTAAGCAAATGGATTGAAACGATAGTTTGACTCTCGACACACCTGATCGCTAGATCGTGAATTTTATTGCTACAAACTAACACAAAGTGTAGTTTGTTTGAGACGGATCTGAGCGTACCGTGAACATTGCTCTTTCTGACAATTTTCTGCTGGAGAAATGTTGTAGTGTTCCATTGGTATACAATACAACCTAAGTAGTTGAGGAGGTACGCATAAAGTTAATTGAAGTACACCAAGATAAGTCAGTTGCTATATTCTGACTGAATTAATTATGTCTGACCTTTAAGAGCTAATTGTTCGATTTTCTAAGACTTGTTTTTCTTGGAACTGGATTTGCTAAGTTATATAATTATCTCTACAATTATAAAACAAAGTCCCCCGCCGCGTCTGTCAGTCTGTCTGTTCGCTCAAAACTCGAAAAGTACTGGACAAATTTTTAAACAGTTTTCAACAACATCGATAGTGATCCCTGAGGAAAGTTTTAGTGTATAATAAGTTTAGATTTTGTGCAAACTGACGATATCACGACGATATTAGTTTAACGCGTCGGAAAAAATTAAGCCGATCTGGAGCTTTCCTCGAAAACGCTGCCAAATCTTTTGAGTTATAACGAAACAATGTATGGTGGGATTGTACCTCTTTAATAGATCTACAAAAAAGTCCGCGATGGTATATGTTTATCATCCAAGGATAACCCACAATAACCATATTTTGCTTTTACATATTACAATAAAATGTACATACAGTATTAATCCTTATTAAATTCGTTAGATACGTTATGCAAAGTAAACATTGGCTCCGTAAATTATAAATAATTCTATATGTTAATAGTGAATAAATCGTAGTAAAAGTTACATTTAAGTGAATAATATTAGTGAAATCATAAAGTGATTTAATAAACAACCTTTAAAAACCGCTCTGAACATTTATAAACCTCTTAGACAAACTGCACAGTGTTTGCGATTTAAAACTTTTTATGAGTGTAAACTAAGATTTATCGTGCTAAAATTGCAAAAAGATCCAGTGTTTTCAAAACAATACTCAGTAAATAAGTTTACAGTGTGAAAGTAACTTTTTTTTTAAAATAATTCGTTTTTTATTCGAACTCCATTCAAAACATAACTTTTCGCGGAAAACAGTGCTACCAACTTAAAGTTATCTCGCAAAAATCGCGTTCCAGAACCACGCATAATAGCATATTAGCATAAGTGTCAAAATAAAGACGGACATTCACGAGTGTTGGCCAAAGAAGTGTCAAGCAAATTATAAGGCTGGGCATTCACTGAATTTAAGAGAAATGGAATTTAACAGTAACATTACAATGAGAAATCATCGCATACACAAAACTCACTCAAGTGACTCCATAGAATCATTGGACAACTCTTCTTTAAATTTGAGTGTAAAAAGCATGATGGAATTATCCACAGACACCAAGAGTGATGAGATTTTAGATTTAATAAATTCGAACAAAAACTTAAAAGGACAATTATTAAGCGCACATGCGGAAATTGAAACCCTATCCTCAGAAATAATTATGTTGAAACAACAATTGCAAGAACAAGAATTGAAAAATGAGCGCCTTAAAAACATGTGTTCAAGCCTGAGCACAAATTTTAGCAGCAGAAAAAAAAGATACAATTTCAAATAGAAGAAATATTAATAAAATATTAACTACCTCAAAGCCTAAATTTTCTGCACGAAAATTGAACCTTGATTTAGAATTTCACACTCCAAAGCTTTCGTCTCAACCAGATTCCTCTGTAGACGTAAATAAAAATGATTTAAACCCAAAATCAATGACTTTACCAAAAACCATAGAACGTAATGTTACTGAAGACAAATATAATTTGAAAACCACCAGCAAGAAAAGGAAACTATGCATCCTAACTAATAGTAGCATAAACAGCAAATTACAAGACCTGGAAAATAATTTTGGAGAACATTTTATATATTGCCGTTACATTAAAAAGAACTGTAGTGTGTTGGAATTACTATTAAATATAGAAAACAAATTGCTAAATTTTGATATGAATGACTATTGCTTGATATTAATAGGAGAACATGACTTCAAAAATACAACAAATTACGCAGAATTAATACAATCTATTGAGGTACTGCTACAGTCAATAAAACACACTAATATAATAATATGTGTCCCCACCTACGTAATGAACTCACCAATATACAACTATAAGGTTGAAGTGTTCAATAATCTCCTATATACGAACTTAAAACAAAATAACGTATATGTATTCGATACCAACAATGCACTCACCTATGACATGTTTTCAAGAGGATCAGGCAAACTGAACATGCACGGCATACAAAATATATATAAAAATATAATGCTGCGGATTCAGATCGATATGTCTATCTTTCCATATGAAGACAAGAACACTGAGAATATGACATGTAACTACTATGATGGCAATACAAATTTGGCATCTACTATGAAAACAAATCCACAAAGAAATCTGAATAACATGAATAGCTTTGGTAAGTCAGTAGCAGAAGAATCAGTACACGATGAACAAGCGTGCAATATCCAAACAAGGACATTTTTTCTATAGTTATAAGTATTTGAATGTATTGCATCAAAATATTAATGGTATCTTGTGCAAATCTGAACTCCTGACAGTTAATTTGGAATGGCTTACGGATCGGGCAAAGACAGTCGATGTTATATGTCTAACCGAACACAATATGACAAAAGATGACACTAAATTACTATTAATTAAAAATTATGTATATGCAACTTCGTTCAACCAAAAATCTCGCCGTGGCGGTGCATGCATTTTGGTTCGCGATCAATGTGAGTACAAAGTAATTACCTCAGTAGAAAAATGTAGTATTACTGGAATAATTGAATGTTGTGCTATAGAACTCATACTTCATCGTTTAATAATAATATGTGTTTATAGACCACCTCGAAATAATACAGAAGACCTCGATCTTTTTTTCAAAGTATTTAATAATATACTAAATAGCTTGTGTTTCTCAAAAAAGAAAATTATAATATGTGGCGATTTTAATATAAACACTTTAGTGAACAGCAAAGCTACAAATATTTTTTTAGACACATTGAATAGCTACAACCTTAAATTAGCCATTAAGGAACCAACTCGTCCAGTAAGCGGAACATGTATCGATAACTTTATACACAACATTATAGGATGTGAATGTGCTGTACATGAATTTGCTCTGTCAGACCATACGAGTCAGTTGTTAACCTGTCCCGTTAAAGAAACTTGCTCATTGCCATTTTGGTTCATAGAAAGAAGAGATTATTCGAGAGAAAATATTTTAAAATTTATAGAATGTATACAAGCCCTTACCTTCAACGAAATTTACAATATGGATAATCCTAATGATGCATTTGATTATTTTCATGAAATATTCACCTTATTTTATTATTTATGCTTTCCGTTAATACTTATAAGGAATACATCCCATAAAAAGCCATCATGGATGTCAAAAGGTATAAGAAATTGTGCCCAGCAAAAGAGAGCCTTACTCTGGCAACTTAGAAAGCAGCCTAGTAAATATAATAAGAATAAATTCAAATCTTACTCTCAACGCTTAAACAAAATAATAAAAATGACACAGAAAGCCCAAAATAACTATAAAATTAATACTGCATCAAATAAAAATAAAGCTACTTGGTCTATTGTTAATCAAACTAAGAAAAACCTTGTCAAGGAGAATATTAGGGAAATTAAAGTAAATGGAAAGGTAACTAGAGACCCGATGGCAATTGCGGAAATATTTAATTCATACTTTGTCAGTGGCAATGAAGTTAATCGGACTGCTACAAACTCAAATTTAAAACTATCGTCAGGTAATAGGAATTATGGATCTATGTTCATGAACGCAACAACTGCTTTTGAAATAAATAACATAATACATTCGTTGAAAAATACTAAAAGCACTGGTTATGATGATGTTTGTACAAATGTTGTAAAAAGTACATCTGTATCTATTTCACCTGTCTTATCTCACATTATAAACTTATGTATATCTTCTGGGACGTTCCCAGATAAATTAAAAGTAACGATAGTAAAACCTTTGTACAAAAAGAATGAAAAAGATAACTTAAACAACTACAGGCCAATAGCACTAATACCAGTATTCTCAAAAATATTTGAAAAGGTTATAGCTAAGAGTCTTAATGATTATTTTGAAAACAACAGACTCTTCACAGAAAAGCAAGTCGGTCGGAATTGGTTACCGCACTTTACATGGATTTAACCAAGGCTTTTGATTACGTAAGTCACAGCCTTCTACTAAGTAAATTAGAGGCTTATGGTGTTCGAGGCAATGTGCTTAATCTTCTTAAGTCGTATCTTACCGACAGAAAGCAATGTACGCAAATTACACGAATGTGTTTAAAAACACAGACAGATACCGTTTATACTTCCTCATACCGTACAGTAACACAAGGTGTCCCACAAGGGAGTATTCTCGGGCCATTGTTATTCATCATTTATGTAAATGATCTTCCAAATGTTGTTCAACATGATATGGTCTTATTTGCGGACGATAGCACAGTTATGTTCACCAACTCAAGTAAACATCAATTAGAATCTGACATTATCCAAACACTCGACACAATAATTCAATGGCTATCTTTAAATAATTTATTAATTAATTTAAATAAAACTAGCATTATGACATTTATGAATAGAAAAAATAATTTATTAGACCTTGACATAAAATTCAATGGACAAAATATAGTTAAAGTTGACAACGCCAAATTCTTAGGTTTAAATCTAGATTCCAAATTAGATTGGAAATCAGAAGTGGAAAATATTTGCACTAAGCTCAGTAAATTTTCATATGCACTCTATATGCTCGAAAAAATTGTGAACCAATCTGCAGTCATTTCTGCATATCATGGCTATGTAGAGTCTGTGCTGAGATATGGTGTCATCTTTTGGGGGAACTCGGTAGACGTAGAAAAAGTATTTAAAGCTCAGAAGAGATGTGTGAGGGCAATTTGTAAATTGAAACCAACAGATACTTGTAAACCGTATTTTATTAGCCTAGAATTATTAACCCTTCCAAGCATATACATACAAGAGGTAATCATGTTTGTTCTCCAGAATATTTCATTTTTTACACAATTAAAAAGCAAAAGACATGATGCAAAAATATGTTTTCCAGCAAACAAAACAGCGCAGTTTAGTAATAGTTTTTTCTGTATGGCGCCACGTATATATAATCATCTTCCTGTAGATATATTAAAATGCACTTGTCTGAATATGCTTAAAAAGAAACTGAAACGATTACTTATCCAAAAGGCATATTATAGCATAAAGGAGTACCTTGATGATAGATTTATTTCATAAGATCTTGACATACCTATACAGAATTAAAATTGACATTATTTTTATTTGACATTATTTAAATTTTGAGTTTGTATTTGACATTATTTTTAGATTTGAGTTTTTTTATATTTTAATAACATTGATATTTATTTGACATTATTTACATTTTGAGTTTTTTTATTTATTTGTAATGTAATATTAATATTTTTTTGTGTGGATTTGTACCATTTTAATTTAATTTGTATGTTTTATATTGCATGCTAACTGGCGGAATATGGCTGTACAATATTATTATGTTATAATGTAAAACATCTCCTAAACCTATATTCGCAATAAATATATTCTGATTCTGATTCTGATTCTGCATTTAATGTAGATCAAAATTGCCTTTTACACTATATGTCTAATGAGTTATCGCAAAATAAAAATTTCCGGGCGAAATATTAATATCGATGAAGCGTAGCGAAGATGTCGCTCACTTGCTATTCCCCCTCCCGCACCGCGCCTACCCGCCCGCTGAGTTATCGCCAAATAAAAATTTAAAAACATATTTAATTGAGTGCACCATATTAACTGGTACATCAACCGGTGAAACTGTTTTTATGCCAAGAATCCCGATGATGCCCACAGAGTTACCTTTTCAATACAAGCGGCTCCAACTCCCCATAAAATTGGCGTTCGGTATAACTACAAACAAAGCTCAAGGTCAAACCGTAAACATTGCTGGGATTGACCTTACAACGCAATGTTTTTCACACGGACAGTTATATGTCGCCCTGTCACGTGTTACATAAAAAATAATTTATTTGTTTATACAGGCAATCAACAAAAGGCCACAAATTTGGTATACAAAGAAATACTTTAGTTGGTCAAAGAACATTAGAGTCATCGCTATTTATATTTATTTATCTACCAAAATACCTATTGCTAGTACTTGTATATTATAATAGTTCTAGCTATATAATTATACTTGTATATCTATGTCTGAACTTAAAATATCAACGCACCTTAGAATGCTAGGAGCAAAGAGAACTTACACTTAAGTTCATAATAACATATAGACACCGACTTGCAGGTAATGTAAAGTCAGTTGGAATCCGTGTCTTAATGTTACTTAACTTATGCATGTGTGCGTGTATATTAATGAAGTTGGATATAATACTTCCGAAAACGATGTTTTTTACTTTGTTTATTGATATCTTACATTACTTTGCTTAACAGCATTTTACACTATACTGCTTCAAACCTCTTTCGACTTGCTTTACAATATCACTGTAAGGCAATAGAAGAATTACGCTTACTATACCATGCTGGCCAGACGGCTGGTATAGTTTGAGATTGATCTGTATTAGACGCGTGTGTTCTAAGTATCCTTTGTTCAAATGTGTTTAAGACCTATCCGAACAAAGAAATTTATTCTGAGTTCTTTACTGTATAAAAAATATAGTGTCTAATTAATTGAAAATGAATTATGCGAAACTCGTATTTTCTGTCGCCTTTGAAATGCTACCTGCTTCGCTATTTCGTTTTATAGTGACACTAGCCTTGTTCAGAACACTTTCTCAGTATTTTTAATCAAATTAAGTATGAAAGGAATATGAACATTTCCACTCTTATCGTTCCCGAAAATGTACAGCTATCAACATTTTTGCACTTAGGCATCCTAAGTTGAAAGTGTGAATACAGAGCGAGTATTATTCATGTGGGACCTTAAATAGGATTTACTGCGTGTTTATCTGAAGCCTCTCCGCAGCTTTATGTAGGCCAACGACGAGGATTAGCAATATTCACCCGCAACCACGAAAACATTATATATTGTGCGACTGGATTTTTCCCACGAGTTAGGTCTAGTACGTTCTGATTATTTTTACGAAATGAAAGGGCTTCTTTTACCAGACGACGTAACAATAAGTATAAAATAAAACTCTGTACTTGCTCCTGAGAATATACTAGGGATTTTTGTATATGAATGTGTAGCGTAGATTCTAGAGATTCATATGTGACACGTATGTAGGGTTAACATTTTTATGAACACGCATAATGAAAACAAAAATATATTTAAAGAATAAGCTGTTGTAAGACCGTTTCTATCTGAAAATCATGTGATCAAGATGGTGACAAAAAATATCCAGAAAAAGAAACCCAGCATTATAATTTAGTCTTTATTTTTGCAGTTTAATAAATTGAAACGATCAGAATTCGAATATCATCATCCTCTTAGCGTTATCCCAGTTTCAATCTGGGGTCCGCTTACTAGTCTAACCGGATTTGGCTGAATATTAGCTTTTCCACAGAGCGACTGCCTGTCTGACCTCCGCAACCCGAAGGGATAGCGATATTCCATGGTTTAGACTAGTGTCAGTTTATTTTAGAAGGAACTGACGCCATGTAACGATTGTCAAAGATCTTCATGACAACCGGGACCGACGGCTTAACGTGCTCTCCGAGGCACGGGGCAAGCGATAATTAACAATTGAATACGCACATAACTCCGAAAAGTCAGTGGTGCGCGCCGTGGATTCGAACCCGATACCTTCTGCATGGCAGTCTGTTGGTATCTCCACTAGGCTATCGCTACCTATATATATATCAGAATTCGAATATGATTGAGCTAAAACTTTTTTAGGCTGAGCCTGGCTGTTCACAAAGCAAAGCAATGCATGGTGTGAAGTTAATTAGATGTCCCACCTGGAATTTCGAATCGGTTACCAAAATTCTGGGGTGAACACGGCGCACGTAGCTCATCTATCTGAAAATAGGGTGTAAGGTGTAACAACGTTGACCCTGATGCCAGTACCATTTTACTTAGGACTAAAAATATTTCTTACAATTATATCTATGTTTAGTAACTTTTGTTTTTAGTACCTGTATTACAAGCATTATGCATAATAGATACCTATATAAATATATCGGCTTTACTGCGATAATAGTAGTGATATTTACTCTCTTTGATTAAAATCTATATAACGTAGACATGTAGTAACCCTTTTTCGGACAAGGAATATTTGAAAGTACATACGTACATACATATCGTCACGCCTTTTATCCCCGAAGGGGTAGGCAGAGGTGTATTTCTACACCCACTTTTCGCCAGATGTACTTTAATCCCACGTAATAAGGGGCGAGCCTATTGCCGTACCGGGCACATTTCCAGACTCCGTGCTGCTACTGAGAATTTCGTGACAGAAAAACCCAATAACACTGCCCGACCCAGGAATCGAACCCGGGACCTCCCGATCCCACGCGCACATTTATGCCGCTAGACCAACGAGGCAGTCGTATAGGGTTTGATGTCGAGTTTTCCGTCTCTACGCAAAGATGGTATTTGCCTCGAGATCGAACAAGTCAATTTTGAGTTATCCTTAATAATGAGTTTTTAAGTTTACACATCTATTTTTAAAGAGCTTTTGAAGTCGAGTCCTTTTTGAAACCTTATCATGTTAGTCTTTTAAATACTGCCTTATACATTTCCTTTAAAATCATTATCCTTTAAATATTAACTACTTTGTAAAACAAAACAGAACAACATAGGTTTATACCTTAAATTAATAAAATATCGCGAATAAGACCCATTTTAATAAAATTGTATGATGTATACAAATCGCGAAAGTTTAAAATCAATTAAAACAGAACAGACTCCCATATGCAATATCGCTTCACTAATTAGTCTCTCAATATCCAAGCATTCGAGCGTTGTAATTGATATGCTTCCATCTAATATGTACGTCAACGCCACATGCGGTTCTTGTTACCGGTATAAGTAGCCTGTCTTTTGTACTTAGCATTATTTATGTGAAACATGATCATAACTTTGACTGCATGGTTGGCGTAGTGCTTTCAGCGGTCACTTCGCAAAACGGTGCACTGCGCCGAGTATAGTGGGTTCGATTCCCACACAGGACAACACTTTGTATAAACTGCTAATAGTTGTATTGGGTCTGGGTATTATCTGTATCTTTTGATTGAATGTTTGTATACTACCCCATTATTTAAGTGAGGGAATTGTCTGCCCAAAAAAAGCTCAACGAGATGAAGTCACTATATTACCAATTAACAAAAGACTGGACAGTAAATCACTTCCTTCTTATTTCAACATTCTGTTATTTTCTCCTTGCCATTGAACTGAGGAGTTGTCAATTACAAAGATCACTTTCAAGATAATCCGTAACTAGATTTCCTTTGTATAAGTTTTGCTCATAAAATGTTCTCAGAATGAAAATTAATTAGTTTAAAGCACTAAGAGACAAATAGAGTATTAGAGAAAAGCTTTTATAGTAAAAAAAAAACCAATCTGTCTCGAATAAAACCGAATAGACGAGTCCGGCCTGTCTGTTGTTTCTATAAATATGTACTTGTTTTTAGAAAGTATTTACGCACCTTGATACATAATCGTGTTTTACTAGATAAGAGCCACCGCAGACTAGCTTCTTTTAGCATCGGCGACCGGCGATTCGGTCGCGTTTTGGCATGCAGATGCAGCGTCCGCATGAATACACCGCACACTAGAAGATGCCGATCGCAGCGACTTGTCTCTTAAAATAATAACATAGGGGTCGTCCATTAATAACGTGATATTATGTCTTTGTCCGTGTGGTGACGGATTAAGAATGTCAATGTCACCACCCCATATCATCTCATGGGTGTCGTAAAAGCCGACAGAGGGACTATACTACGCAGAGAACAGCACTGTAAGAGAAGGAAAACTTGAAACAAACCCTATACCAACCCGTTTGGCCAGCGTGGTATAGTAGGCCAATACCTCCTGAAAAAAAATATACTCATTATTCTCTTCATCTCTTGCCTTGGATCCAATTTGTTTGGGTCGGCGTGTCGTATGTCCTTCTGTTCCATACTTCTCTGTCACCAGTCCTCCGATCATTTCCCACTTTTTCTTACATATTAATTCTCATTTCATCTTTTATTTGGTCGCCCTCTCCATTTTCCTCTCTACCCTCATATTTATCACTTGCTTACCTAAATAGATAATAAGATGTTTGTATTATGCGAACCTTTTTGTACATGGGCGCTACGTGCAGACTACTTTAATATTTTGTAATTTTTTTCTTGGTAAAATAATGATTAATATATCATGCGTCATACTATTCATTACCTATAACAATGATATTTTAAAACTATGCTGGCTTGTTCTAGTCTTAACTATTTCGCATCGAAAATAAAAAGAATCCCAGAAATGGATCAGAAAATACAGAAACCTCGAAGAAACCGGTGCACTAGCATAAAAAAATAATATTCAAATATCCACCTTTTTCAAGATGGTTAATTGAAAACATCCAATAGAATTCAAAAGCAACGAAAAATCTAAGTACAGCACTTTTCTGAATCTCTCCCGATTAAACGAACGTCGTTTTATGATGCGTATAGGATAAATATCTCTGGATCAAGAATATTGTACAGTCAAAGCAAAACAAAGTCACGTGATATCCCCCTACACTTCTATCTCCCTTTCACAGCTCCTTACCGTAGGTTGTCACTTATTATTTAACCCTTACGTAACACCGTGGGGTATTTTTTCACCCCAGGCGCATAAAACTTGATTTTGTTTTTTCTACGAAGGTAATGTCATCTCCTATCGTGTATTCTCTAAAGCTAGTAGTCATGTAGCGTAAAAATCATCCGTCTAGCCTGTATAGACTCATTTTATTACTATTTCTACCCGATTCCGTGGGCATTTCGGAAAATCGAAGGAAAAAACATGATTTAAACTTTTTGTGTCCAATCGTTTTAGCTGGCGTTGTCTGCCAGTCAGTCAGTAAGGCAAGCATTTTATAGATACAGATGGATGTTTCTTTAAACAATCGTATAATTTAGTAAGCTTTATTATGTAAACCACAAAAAATATTTTTTTGTAAAGATACTGCAACTTTTATAAATAGTCGTTTGGGGTAATATCACCCTAATGTGTTCATTTGGTTATGAAAATAAAGATGTTATTAAAGGGTTAATTCAACAAGTGATTGGCTTAAACAAAACCTATGTCGAAAAATATCGATAAAATTATGATAGTACATACATACATACATAGAATCACACCTGTTTCCCGGAGGGGTAGGCAGAGACTACGGAACGCCATTTGCAACGATCCTAACATATCTCTCTTGCTTCATTCACTCCCATCAAATTTCTCATGCATGCTCTTCGGTTAAAGGTACTTCAAACCTGTCCTTTTTTAGGATGCCTCCAATCTGGGGGGCGATTCAGAATCGTTCGATATCTCATTTGACATTCGATTCCGTTAATTGTCAAACGGGCTCCCTCATTTTTTGTCAAAACTATCGCATTTCCTATCAATTTTATGCATTCAGTATGAAGTTAATTAATAAATAAACCGAATTCAATGAATATTTGTTCAAAATATCTCTGATAGGCGGCTAAAAGATGAGGACAATAATTTGACATATCGTACGATTACTTGTCGTGACATTCTGAATCGGCCTGCTGGTCAGAGAACGTCCGTCTAGGTCTTCCCCTTCCTCCTGTCCCATTCACACTTGACTTATATAACTTCTTGGTCAGTCTTACGTCATCCATCCTCCCCATGTGTCCAAACCATCTAAGCATACCTTTCTCAATGGTTGTCACATCATCTTTTACCCCACAACGAAATAAAGAATTGTGTGATAAGAGAGTTATCACACATGCAATTGACAACTAACTCATTCATTCTTAACCCACAGTCACTATTTTTCAAATCTTGCAAACAACTGTCGATGAAGAGGTTGAACAGCCACGGCGACGCTACACATCCCTGTCTAACACCTGTCTCAATGGTAAACCAATCAGTGTACGACCTATTTATCCTCACACAAGCTCTAGAATCTTCATAAAGGGATTTCAGAGCTCGTATGAGGCTGCTGTTCACCCCATACATCGACAATACCGACCACATTTCATTTCTCACCACTTGATATGATAGTGTTTATAATAAATACTCAGGTGCAAACTGGCTTACTTACAATTAATATTTATTAAATGAAGATAAATGCGGTGTTAATAAATATTAAATTATTTTTATTCAAACAAATACATTTTATCATATCATTTGCAATTGGAAAAAATAAACTCATGGTCTTGTGCTGGAGATCCAGCTATGGATTAAGGCACGCTGATGATGATGATGATGATAATATAATTTGAATTAAATTAATATACACCACTATTTTTTAATAAGTACAAAAAAATTTACGGGGCACTAAGAATCTTTAACTGATCATATTTATGTAGTTAAAAAATAAAAACACTAAGTCCCAAAACTGTCTCAAAACTGTCCACAAAAATACGTAATAATTGGTTAATGCATAACTAAGACTATGACCGACTCTTGTACTATTAGTTGTAAACTATTCCATTGATAAATTCCCCCCTGTCCCACTGCGCGCGCGCCGCGCTCGTATGCCATAAACAGTGCTAAATTGCTAGCGGACGAGAGCGTACATATCGACTTTTTCGCTGCAATTTGCTTGTCTACGTTTTCCCGACGCGATGGCTTATCAGTTCATAATATCACGGGAGTATGTAGTTTTGTGGAGTTTTTGAGTGGAGGAATCGCGAGTGCAGCGGTGTGGCAATTTTAAATGAATATTTAATGCTTATATCTCATTATTGTTGTTAAATAGTAAAGTGTGAAAGACATTCAGTTTGGTGTTTGAAACCTCGATACAAACAGTTTTTGGCGGACAGATCTATAACCAGCTGTCAACGGACGGATTTGAAATCATCTTTAAACCCGGGGAGTATTTTACTTATTAACTTACACTCCTCATCACACATTTACTCGGCTCACACCAACGTGAGCTTCGTCCATCACACACTGGCATAGTTTCTGTCTCCTTTTGCTTGACAAAACGTGGAAGCAAAATCGAAGACTGAACAAACGCCCCATACAAACACCCACTTAACACTTCACATTAATTTTAGTGTTTATATCTTTGACAAGGCCCATATATAAGTTAGTAAAAAATTATATAAATTAGTAAATTTCACAAGATTATATATATATATTTTTTTTTCTACTTACCTACATATTTAGCATCATTAAAAAAAAAGAATAACACCTTTAATTTTTATATATATTTTCCCTTTCTGTTGTTTATCTACTGTCTTTCTAGCTATAGTATAATTAATTTTTATATATATTTATTTACTTATTATCTATAAACTTCTACTCATTACTGTTTTATCTCTTCTCTAACATCTTCATTATTTTTCTGTCCATAGGTGTTTGGCATATCCTTGGCTATGAGCCATTCCACAATGAGCACTATCATGACCAGGAAGGCCACAGCGAAGGATCTAGAAAACAAGCTGAGAGTAACCTTGGTGGAATTAAAGAAGTGCCAGGAGGAGAATAACCATCTACTGAGGGAGCGCACAGACTGTGAAGAGGACATCAGGATTGTCAACAATAAGGTTTCCAACCTCAAGGCTCAACTCGCAGAACTCCATATCGAGTATATGGACACACTGGCCCAGCGAGATAGGTTACAGGAAGAAATCCATTTGTTGACCGCTAACAATGATGCCCATTCATGGTCTATGAGTCGCATTAGGGAACTAGAATGCTGTTTAGAACAATCATTTACTAAGATTAAATCACTAGAACAAACTGTAGAGATATTAAACAGTAATAAAACTCAGAACCTTTACTCAGAGGTTGTAGGTAATAGATTAGGCTTAGATTCAAAACAATTAAAAATAAACATGAATTGTCTGAAACGGCATAGAAAGTATAATAAATTAAATAAACATATTAGGAAACTCATTGTTAGTCTCAAGCAATATAGGAAAACTAAGATAACATCTCAGCAATATAAATGTTTAGTTTCTGAGCGTTCAGATTTGTTAATGGAGTTAGACAAATACAATGCAGAGTTGATTAATGGCAAAATGTTATATGACAAACATACAAGGGATCTTAAAAGTCAAATTACTTCCTTACAATCTCAAATAAGTAGAATGAACACGCAATATGAAAATCAGGTTCAGGAGTATATTAGGAAATATGATGAGATTGCACAAGTGGGGAGGCAAAATTTAGAATATGTTAAAGCATTAACAAATACCAATAGTTGTTTGAATATCATAAAACCAACATTACCCACTTGTGAGTCTCAGATTATTTGCGATAGTGATAAAAGTACTTGTTCAGTGAATAATAGAACAGGTAAGTCTTCTTTAGGTAAGAATTCTGGCACAAATAAAGTTTATATGTTCTCAGATAGGCTTGGTGTAGGTTTAGGTAGTTTAATAAATTGTGAGCTGACACAACACAATACTATCAATTATTGTTATCCAGGGTCTTCGTTTACATATCTAATTAATACATTAAATACAACAATATTTGATAGGCAGTCTACAATAATTATCACATATGGTGATAGCCCAACGGTGACTAAAAAGGATATATTTAATTTGACAGAAGTTATGTTATCGCTTCACAGGAAATTTGAATGCAAATTTATAACTCTTGCTTTGCCTTATTCTTATAGCTTAAATGAAACAATGAATAGTTATATTCATGAACTCAACTTGTGCTTATACAATTTGACATGGCAATATAAAGATTTTATTTTATTATTTGACATTAATAATTTTATTAGTAATTTTACATTGACCAAAGATACTATGTATCTGCCACTATTTTATAGAAGACAAGTTGCTAAATTACTAGCATTTAATTTACAAAATGACACAGGTACATGTAGGGTATCCAAGAATTTAGCTTCTGTAAATAGTTCCTATCTTTATAATTCTTCTATTGAATATACTGACACAAGTTCTTTAAACTTAAGACTAGGACAAAGGGTAGACAAAATCAACTAAATGTAGCACATCAAAACATACAAGGTCTATCTGGCAAGGATTTAGAATTAAGTTTATATTTAGAAAATCACAGTATACAAGTTATGTGTATTACAGAACACTGGCTAAAAGAGTACCAAATTAAATTCTTAAATAACTCGCAATACACGGTACACAGTGCCTTCTCTAGGAAACACGCTATTCATGGTGGATCCTTGATTATTGTTTCAAATAGCTTAACATGTAAAGAACGGAAAGACATAGCAAGTTTGTCTATAGAACGCACCGTGGAACTGTCATGTGTAGAACTTGAGCAGCATATTATCATATGTGTATATCGTCCACCGTTAAGTAACTTTAGCTTGTTTGAATCAGTTATTGAAGATGCAATTACTAAAATAAGGAGCAATAAGAAAGGTATTATAGTTTGTGGTGATTTTAATGTAAATATTCTTGATCATTCAGTAATGACTAGTAGATTTTTAAATCTATTTAAATCATTTAATTTAAAAAAATTGTTCCTTGAACCAACTAGGATTACAGCAACATCATCCACCTGTCTTGACAATATATTTAGTAATTGTACAGTTTTGAATAAATTAGTTAGTTCTGAATTAACTTCGGATCACTGTGGTCAATTAGCAAGGTTTCCGTATTATAGTGATAGCATTATACAGAAAGTGTTAGTAAGGCCATTACCTAGGCATAAGTTTAATGAATTCCGGAATAAAATTTTAATTGGAATGAATGCTATGAGTCCTGATTTAATGGAGATTGATTCGCCAAATGAAAATTTCAATAATTTATTTAATGTAGTTAACAAGGAGTTTCAGAATACTTTTAGGACTAAGGAGAAAGTAGTTAAGGAATCTCGAGCTTTTAGTGAGTGGGCTACTGCAGGTATTTACAAAAGCAGAGCAAAGATGTACGAGTTGTATGGTATGAAGAGATACAATTCTGATTCGAACTTCACTGAGTATGTTAGGAATTATTCAAAGATATTTAAAAGAGTGTGCAATACAGCTAAGGCATTATTCGTTAGGAACAAAATTGAACAATCCTCGAATAAAATTAAGGCAACTTGGCGAGCTATTAATGAAGCAACAGGTAAGACAACACTTAGAGGTAATAGTTTTAGTTTATTTGATAGTGACAAATTTATTCATAATGACAAAGAAGTCGCACACACATTTAATAAATTCTTTGCTAGCATACCGATTACTACTACTAGAGAATTAAAATCATCAGCTATAGTCGCAGAAAACCTATTAGAATCTAGTGTAGGAAAATGTGATGTATTATTTAAGTTCGATTGTATTAATTCTACCGACATTATAAGTACTTTTCAATCTCTAGAGTCTAAGAATACAGGTGATCTCTGGGGCATTTCTGTTAAGGTTTTAAAAAGTATAATTGATGTAGTAGCTCCTTATTTAAGCAACTTATTTAATAAGTGTATTGAATCAGGTGTTTTTCCCGATCTTATGAAACACAGTAGGATAATACCTCTTTTCAAATCCGGCAGTAAGACTGATCCTAGTAATTATAGGCCAATATCGATACTACCTGCTTTTAGTAAGATTTTTGAAAAGATCATGCTCAAGCAATTACTTAGACATTTTAATCTAAACAGCCTCCTTCATAGTGAGCAATATGGATTTACCAAGGGTCACTCGACAACAGATGCAGGAGTAGCGTTACTTAAACACATATTCAGTGCATGGGAGAATGCCCAAAATGCTATTGGTGTGTTTTGCGACCTTTCGAAAGCATTCGATTGTGTCTGCCATGAAACGCTCTTATGCAAACTTAGACATTACGGCGTACAGACTAAAGCATTGGAAGTCATTAAGTCATACTTAAGTGACAGAATCCAATGTGTTGAAATAAACGGCTCAAAATCCAGTGGCTTACCTGTTGATTTGGGAGTGCCGCAAGGCAGCATCCTAGGGCCTTTCCTGTTTCTTGTTTACATAAACGATTTACCTTTTTACTTGAAAAACATTTGTGACGTTGTACTGTTTGCTGACGATACTTCTTTGATATTCAAAGTAGATAGAAATAAGGAACATTTTAACGAAATAAACAGTGCGCTCATTCAAGTAACTAAATGGTTTAATGTAAACAATCTGGTACTGAACGCCAAAAAAACAAAATGTATTAAGTTTGCTCTGCCTAATGTCAGAAACCTTGGTCCTAGTATAGCTCTAAATGACGATGTTCTCGAAACATCTGAATCTACATTATTTTTAGGAATAACACTTGATTCGAAATTACAGTGGGGTGCGCACGTTACATATCTCTCAGGGAAACTTAGCTCAGCTGCTTATGCCATTAAGAAGGTTCGTAGGTTGACTGATGTCGATCCGGCTAGATTGGTTTATTTTAGCTATTTTCATAGTGTTATGTCATATGGCATATTATTATGGGGTAGGGCCGCTGACATCGAAAATATTTTTATATTACAAAAACGAGCAGTTAGGGCCATTTACCAGTTAAAGACAAGAGTCTCACTTAAAGAAAAATTTAAAAATATTGGTATTCTTACTGTAGCATCACAATATATTTATGCCAGTGTTATGCATGTACGACTACATATAAATTCATACAAAATGAATAGTGACATACACAATATTAATACTAGGAACAGGCACAAATTATGTGTACCATATTTCCGTTTACACAAAACGCATAGCTCTTTTATTGGGCTTAGTATAAGAATCTATAATAAACTACCAAGTAATATTTTAGACTTGCCTTTAAGGTCGTTTCAGACAATTGTTAAAAATAATCTTTTACTAAAGGCATATTATAGTTTAAATGAGTATTTTGACGACAAGTACGCTTGGAAATAAATATTCTTTTATTAGGTCAATTTATTTTTATTATTAGGTCAATAGGCAGTTTTATAGTGTAGTTAATTACCGTATTCTCTTTTTATGCTACATTTGCATTCTTGTTCTACTCTTTTTATTATAATTTATTGGATTTGTAAGGTGAGGGTAACTCGTGGTAATGAACTGCTAGCTAATAGATTGTAAATTGCTACAATACTGTTCGGAACATACTGTTCCACCATAGATCAGAACAGTCATGTTCGCGAGTTGCTTACATCAAAAGACGTAAGTGGATGCTCCTGTTTCACCATATTCACTTTGGGAGGCTTAATAAATGAACATAATTTATTGCTTGAGTATGATATCAATAACTATTAACTTTTGCAATAGTAGATAACTCACAATGTGAAACAGTTGCAGCTCCTTACAAATATAACATGTAAAACCATTATACTGGCAGTTAAAAAGAGTGGCCACGAGTTTTATTGCCCGTTCTTTCTCGTGGTTCTACCTATTGCATTGCGAACGTGGCAGTAAATGTAAATGTAGAATCATCTAGTAATTAACTTTAACTTTTGACGTTCATAAGCGTCACTTTGTGGCCTAAATGAATAAATGATTTTGAGTTTTGAGTTTGAGTTTGAGTTTGAGTACCCATGGACATCATTTCGTGTGTGTACAAAAGTAAGCCGGCTAGTGTCAAACAATTTAAACATCGCATATTGGACGCTTTTGACGAAGTGAAAAGACTGTGATCTGTGTATTGACAATGGTAGTGGACATTTTGAAGGACAATGGAAACACTTCTAAGTTTAGTAAATAATACCTACTTAAGTAAATAGTAATTTGAGGCGGGCGGCTCAAAATCGGTCTGTGTGGAGAACCTTGAGGGAAGCCTATGTCCAGCAGTGGTCGTCTCTAGGCTGACATGATGATGATAAAATAATTTGTAAATAACAGATGATTCTAACTTCATAAATACGCCAAAATTACTCTTTTCTTTTATTACGGAATACCTTCTTTTATTTTGATATGTGTTTGCTTTCTAATTACATACCTTCGTATTTAATTACTTGTAAAACGGTCAATTTTGCCGGTTCCAAACCCGGATAAACTATGAATGAGAGGGTAGAATTAAGAAAATTAAAAAGCATCTACCTACGCTGATTATTTTGCTTCATTATATTGTCTAAGGCTACCTACATTACAAATGCGACGGAAAGAATGCGTAAGAGTAGGACGGAAAGTAAATACTATCAATGAAGTAGTGAATGGATTGTAAAATATGTCTATGATTTTGGTGAGATTTTCTACAAAAAACAAATGATTATAACTTGGCTATTTATATATATTATGAAATTCTTATGTCACATACATGATAATAATGCCTTCGCTAATATGTCCTTAAAGTTTTTGTACTAATTAAAAAATAGTGGTGTATAAGGAGATAATATTAATAACTTCACAAAACCAAATATCACTTCTGTTATGTGTGGTATTAGTGGTTTGCCACTGATAGTTTCATAAATTAATAATTATACTGTTAAAACGCAATAGTTTGTGCGGCTGAATAGATGCTTGTTACTCCTTCATGCAAATTCTTTTGAACGGATTTTGAGTAAACTTTTTAGTGTAGCTTATGAACGCACAACACAATAGGCTTCGTTCTACTGCGATAACTAAAATCCATGCAGGCAAAGCCGCGGGCAATAACTGGTCTGTTAAATAGCGTTGAAAAAGGAAAATTTAGAACCGTATCAAAGAATCATCAACAATATCAAATAATAGACACGAATGTCGTTTTCCGAAGTAAGTTTTAAAAGGCATGACATAAAAAGGTAGTCTGTGGGCATGACCTAGAGTTTTGTACTAGATTTTGACGAGGCAGCCCTTACCATAGATTATGATGAAACTATAATACCCACCTCTTTCTTTATATTGATGAAAATATCAACCTAGCTGAAGTCGGTATTTAGGCGGTTACCTACGTCCCACAACTACCTTACGTAAGTTATTTTTAGAGAGTATCATCTATTACTTCATACATTAATAATTAGCTATTCATTGTTTTAGAACATAAAAATAATGTAGACTGTCGATAACTTGCAAATGTTCGATATTATAAGTCTATTAATAACAGGACATGTTTTAATATCATTGTAACAATCATCATTTATTTATACTAGTATATATTATTAATGTTGCTACCAATCTGCGTTGCTTAAATGGTTTTATAATAATGAAGAAATAAATCCAATTATGGATAGTAAATTGGACCGACCACCAACACTAAAACACTACGGCCGCCGCGTCCGAACGCAGAGAGTCGCTAAAACGTGATGCAGCATCGATGCAGTTGCAAATTCGCCGGTCGCCCATGCTAAAAGAAGCTAGTCTGCGGGAGCCCTAACAAAAAATATTTTACATCTTGTCCCCGTGTCAGAAACTAGAATTTTCTTTATAGGTAAAGCTATTTGAGTAACACAAAATTATAGTATTTGCTTAAAAAAGATAGGGTATTCGGCATTCGTAAGAATAGTAGTTTTCCAATTATATAACACACAAAAAAATTATAACTGATTTAAAGCAAAATAAAATTTTAATGGGGTAAGCTTAACAAACTAACTTTTCATTTGAATTATTTATGTGAGGATGGATGTGGATTACGTCATATGTGGACCACCTGATGTGTTGTACACAACGGTGTTCCGGCGTGCGCTTTTTTCGTCGTGCTTATGATTTATGAGAACGGCCTGAGAGGAGAGCGCCAGTATGCATCATAGAATAAGCCTAAACATATCCTACTGGAAACAGACATCATAAAATGAATGTGCTAACGGAACTATCTCAATATTTATGTAGCTACAGAAAAAACCTCACTACAGTTGCCTGCACCATGAAACTACGTTGAACTGGAAGATGGCAGATATTAGTGAAAAGGGGCTCTTGCATTCTTCATTTGAAGCTAAGCTATACCTCATTCTATCCGCTAGATACTTGAAGATAATTTTTAGCAAGAAACATAATTATCGGTATAAAGCTCGATTGCTTAGCGCTACATTTGTAGATAGCACTAAAAATGTTTCAAGCTTAGAAGATGATATAATTTGCATAATGTGCTACTAAGCCAACCTATTTGTCATTTCAAAGTGCAAAGCAAAGGAGTCAAGTTCTGCAATTCCACAACACATCACTCGATATTATATCCGATTGGTGGCGAACATAGCTAAATATTCATACAACTGAACAAGGCTAGCTATGTTAGATATTGTCGTAGAGGTTAAGGCTTCTGCATCGCCTAGATTGTAGAGGATTAACTGAGTTTGCCCTGTTGTGTTGCGCAAAAGATTAGTACTGCGGTATTATCCCATTCCCTCTTCGTATAAAACGACTAGGAAGGGTCAACGGGATCACGAAACCTTAGCTGGCATTTTATAGGTAATATAAGGACGCTAAGGTATAATACGTATTTCGAAACAACTGCAGTAAGTATTTCGAATAATGCTACAACTCTTTCGCATGTGGCCCAATGGTAAAGCCTCACATTATTTAAGCAGACTTGAAGCACTAGAATTACCTGATGCTAGATCAGTTAAATAATTAAAATTAATGGAATAAAATATTTTTATCTTATACATATATTCAACGAGTAGCATACACGTGCTTGTATCTTAGTTTTAAAATCATCAATATCAAAACAAAATATTTCTGCCCACTTTTGAATAAACCGTGTCTCCGTAAGGAATATAGGAACGATTTCCCTTGCTAAAAATATGTGACAATTGTACAGAGTTTATTCAATATAATGCAGGTACCTATTGTTCCTTGCTACCAACTTTTACGTTTATTTTTCAACAGTTAACCATCCGTAATCTTCACATCCATCGTAGCATGAAAGACATCACCCAATCACTTTTGGATCAAACCCTTCCATTAAATAAAATTACTTACTGGCACTAGAACACGTGTTTCGCATTAACACAAAAAGCTTAAACACTGTAAAAGAAAAAGTAACCCAAGCGAGAGTCCCTGAGGGCTGTGTTTCAAAGACAGGAAGTTTTTATTTGAGATAAAATACGTCCGTCATGGTACGTCGTTCTACGCTTGGGTTTTTCGTCGAATGCATCACAATTTGTCATCGCCGGAGGGCAAATATTAGCTTAACAATAGATCTGGGATCTTCAGTTTCCCTAAAATTTAATTCCGTCGAATGCCCATTTATTAGACTGAACTCGGACCAACTACCTTTGTTACACGAAGCGAACAGCAGTGAGGTACTTTAAAAGTTCTCGCAACTAAAGTTCTAGTGAATAAATACCCAAACTTTGGTTGCTGTTTATATCTTTTCGAATAGCATTTTATTGTAATTTTTTCGTAAGTAAAACGCTTTGCTAAATGATGTTAGATTTACTTGACGAATTAAATTAATTTTTATTGTAACATTTAACCACGTTTCTCATTTAAACACCCCCTAAGTAGGGACGACGTTACACAAGACACTAAAGATGTTAGTAAGTACATTCGTAGACATTAGTGGTTGGTTTATGTAAAATGGCTTGAAATATTTAGTGGATGTATTAAGTTACAAGTTTAACACAAGTTCAAGCATAACTCATTAATCAAGCAATGTGTTAAGTCGACCACTATGTTTCCTGAGAGGCCACGGGTATGGGTATTTACTGAACAAATACGAACAGCTTTTAGATGTACAATGTGGTTATTGTTACGTACAGACATGATAAAATGATAACAAATTTTTGACTAACAATTAACAAAAATCTTTATTTAAATGAGCAATCCGACTTAATCATCATCATCGCCCTAGCGTTTTTTCGGTTATAACCGAGATTTTTTATCTGAAAGCTCGTAGTGCGCTTCCTAATGTGGTTGTAAACTGGCTAACCAGTTTTGACATAATATTTGCTTTTCCACAGAGCGTCTGCCGTCTGACTTTTGCAACCCATAGGGATAGCGACATAACATGGTTTCGACCAGTGTCAGTATATTCAAAGGTACTGAAACCCCATAACAAATGCCGATCAGCGTCAGGCCGTGCAAGTAACGCAGTCCACGTTGGATTTGCGTGGCCCACCCGTGTAGAAGATCAAGGACACTGTGGTGGTTTTTAGTAAGTAGGCTGAATGCTCGGAGGTGATAGACCAAGCATCTCAACTCTGAGTGGCGGATGAAACCTTGGATTTTCCAACGCGACAAAAAAGTCAGGCAAACATGGACCGAAAAATAAAAATATTTCAACATGATAAATCGTAGATAATGGTTGTATTCAAAGCTTTTCATTTCATTACATGCAAATAAAAATGCTTTGATTTGAATTTATAAAAAAATATTCACATGTTACTTTAAAATGTAAACTACTACATCGTATATTCGTCTCTGAATTTCGTGACAAATAAATATTCAATTTCTATACATTTTATTTGTTCAACAGTCCACTCCATATATCACGGATTATCATTTCACGGTTTAAAGCTGACTGTTAGACTTTTCAGTGTACACTATCGCTGCGAAAAAAAAACGTATATAAACGAGTATGCTTAATCCGCTAAAAGTAAATACGACGTATAATCCTAGGAAATACCATTTAAAAGGCCTTATTTTTTTATATGCCTCTTCAATACCGTTTACATTTAAAATGAACCTGGTTTGATATTTGTTAAACTAAAATCACTGCATAGTATAAAACAAAGTCTGTCTTCTGTCTGTCTGTCCCTATGTATACTTAAATCTTTAAAAATGTGCAACGGATTTTAAAGAGGTTTTTTTAATAGATAGAGTGATTCAAGAGGAAGGTTTATATGTATAATTTTGCACCCGTGCGAAACCGGGGCGGGTCGCTAGTATAAAATAAGATAAACTAAAATTATTAAGTAAGTTAACTTAAAATCACACAATCATCTTACCATCAAATAACTTTATTTCAATCAAACCATCCTCTTAGCGTTATCCCAGTTTCAATCTGGGGTCCGCTTACTAGTCTAACCGGATTTGGCTGAATATTAGCTTTTCCACGAAGCGACTGCCTGCCTAACCTCCGCAAGCCGAAGGGATGGCGATATTCCATGGTTTAGTCCGGTATCAGTTTATTTGAGGGTACTGACTCCCCATAACAACTGTCAAAGATCTTCATGACAGCCGGGACCGACGGTTTAAGTCATTGGTGTGCACCGTGGATTCGACCCAATAACCTCTGCATGGCAGTCCGTTGGTATCTCCACTGAGCTATCGCTGTCTCATTTATCTCAAACAAATAACTGAAACTAAAAAAATATTTTTTTCTAAAATTTGTCTTGGCAATGAAAAAAAGGACTAAATACCTTTAGATATTAAACAGTAACTACCATATCGGTTAAAAAATAGCAATCAGTACTGATACAAAAACTTCAGCTGTTTCACAGAAATAAAGCTAACCCTACAATTAGAACTTCTTTTTGAAACAATAAGATATTAAACGCTCGTTCAGAAAGTTTGGAATAAGAACTGATTGAGGTATAACCTGGGTAAATAAAATCTGCTTACTTTAGTCCGCTTAGATACTTGTTTTAGAAACTCCTGAATTTATTCGTATATCTTCTCAACACTTATCTCTGGGCTTTACGAAATTGTTATTTGTACGAAGTTTTGTTTGTTCGTTTGCTAAGGATTCAGACAACTGCTTAGTGTCCTATTTCAACAAATGAAATAGGTAAGTGCCTACTTCAGAAATCTTAAAATACTTGTATGTTGTGCTTTCAGTGTTGTAGCTACTAATGGTACACGTGGTTTTAGCACGTATACATTCATATACTCACGCCTTTTTCCCGTCAGGGTAGGCAGAGACAACGGAACGCCACTTGCATCTATCCTTACAAACCTCACGCGCTTCCTCGACATTCATTATTCTGTTCATACATGCTCGCCGGTTCCGGGTGGTCCGGACCTTGCCATTTTTTAAGATGTCCCCAATCTGATTGACGAATGTCCGACGAGGTCTGCTGCGTCTGACTTGCCCACACACGTTAGCGTCATAAATTTGATGCGTCACTCTTTCTTCACTCATTCGCTCCACGTGCCCAAACCATTCCAGCATTCCTTTCTCAATTCTTGTCACGACATCTTCTTTCAGGCCACATCGCTCTCGTATTACTGCATTCGGAATTCTATCAATCAGTCTTACCCCACACATAGTACGCAGCGAACACATATCAACTGCGTTAATTCTGCTTTCATGCTTTTTCTGCTAATCCCAACACTCACTACCGTACATCAACGTAGGCACAAGCACTCCATTATGAACCGCCAGTCGCGCCTGTTTTGGCACATTCTGGCCGTTCATAAAGGCATGCAGCGCTCCATTTACACAGATTCCCTCAGTCACTCTCCTTTCAATATCTCCTTCACATCTTCCATATCTTGTAAACATGGTTTTAGCACGTATACGTTATAGTTTAAATAATCTAAAAGCGTTTGTTATATGTTTGTTTGTTTTTCGTGTGAGTGTGTGGCCAACTCTGGTGTCGGAGTTTTCAAACCACCCGAAGGCCTCCGACATTGCCTAACGATCCTTATCCTTAGACAAGAACCGGGACCGACAGCTTTACGTGCCCCCCGAAGCACGGTAGCGGTCAGATGTACACGCCTCACACGGTCACCCATCCAGGTGTGACCTTTGCAAGCGTTGCTTAACTTTGCCGATCTGTTACGATCGGCAACCCAAGTCTCGCTATGAGCGCTACATATATTATGTAATACACACATCAAAAAAGTCTAAGCAACACATACAAATTTCAATTTTACACTGTGTTTTCGCATTAAATCCTTAGTATTTTCTTATTTATATTATTTTTTAATGCTTTTTTGTTATTAAACAACAATTCGTTTTTTAAATAATTATACTTATACTTAATTAACAATAATTACGAGTAAGTACTGTATGTACGTAGTACAAAGTAAGGTGCCTAATCAACTAAACTTTAACTAAACTTAAATGGTTGTACAAAAATTGCGTAATTTAATACACAGTGTGGCCTCCTCTGTTATTGAGAACTTGCTGGCACCGATTATTCATAGAGTCGATGAGATTGTTAATGTTATCCTGCGGCAATCGCTCCCAATGAAATTTTAGTAAGTCCATCAGTTTGTTGGGTTGTTGTCACTCCATCCAAGCCTTTTAAAACACGTCTCTGGAGTATGTCCCATGCACGCTTGATGGGATTGAGTTCTGGCGGTTGTGCAGGCCAAGGCAATACCAGGATGTTTTCCCTTGCCAAGTACTCCCCTGTGTGCAAAGCTGTATGCGAACGCGCATTGTCATGCATCAACATGAAAGGCATATGATAAAGTACAATTTAATATATTATTAAATAAACTGTACAGAATAGGAATACGTGGTAAAGCAAACGAATGGCTTACATCTTACCTACACAATAGAGATCAATTAGTTGAAATTGAATATTTTAATCACAAAACTCACACTATAGAAAATATTAGATCAGATACTATAACAATAAATTCTTCTATCCCCCAATGAAGTGTAATAGGCTGCCTCCTTTTTTATTATACACTAACGACCTACCTAAATGTATAGAAGGGCCCTTCTACATCCGCATCTCTCATTCCGCGAATACTACACACGTACTATTCGCGGATGATATTTCTTTACTCATCCCATGCCCAAACGCTTTAAATATAAACCTAATTCTAAACTCTATCCTCGAAAAGACATAAAATGAATGGCAGATCACAACCTAGCCATTAATTTCTCAGAAACCAAATTGATGAGTTTTTATCCCCGTCAAAAACCACCCTTACACCTAAAGGGGAATGGGCAAAAATGTATGGAACGTGGTACCTGCTCCAATAGTCATCATTAATATGTCATTGAAAAGACATTTTGAAAAGAAAACGCTATAAAATTCGAACAAATGCATTCGCTTTTGAATTTGTGAAAAAAAACAAATATGATACTCGGTTTTTATTACAACCAGCCAGTATGGCCTCTAGATCAAAAAAGTTTACATAGGTATTACCTACTTGGTAAGAAATGATATAATAATTGATTAATAACTTGAAATAGTATGTGTTGCTTAGACTTTTTTGATGTGTGTATTTATGGTGTGAGTTTTTATAAAAATCATCACATTTTGGCTTTAATTATTAAAATGGCGTTCCGTAGTCTCTGCCTAGCCCTCCGGGAGACAGGCGTGAGTCTATGTATGTATGTAATTATTAAAAACATAACTGCCGCCTACGGCTTTTATAGTATGCTGGGCTACGATTAATCATAAAACTCCCGTGAATCACTATGTCTACCGGTGAAATCCATTCAGTAGTTTTTAAGTTTATCGCAAATAAATTTATAAACGTGGCGGGGGAATGATTTTAGTTTTTTTTGGTTTGAGTAAATTGGTAAGCAGTTTAGTCCTAAACTTATTTGTGTAGGAATTATTGTTAGCAGACTGCTTATGAATGTGAAGATGTTTGAGTAAAATTCGTAGGAACAAATCTATACGTATGACAAAACAGTAAAAGAAATATATATATATATAAAGAAATCTGAACATTTAATATACTTACAAAAGAAATATTCAGTTAGGCTAAGAAAATAACAATTTTGTCTGTTTGTCAGTTTGTACTCGCTAATCGCCGAAGTTACTGGTCGGATTTGAATGAAACTTTTTTTGTTATATTGCTATTGAGTCTGGGCAACACAAAGGCTATAATTGATTTTGGAAAGTGAAACTCCTGATGCAGCTACACAGTGACAACAGCTCCGCTAAACTATAAGTAATTAAAAATAGCGCCTTGGCATAAAACATTACGCCTCATGAGCACTTTCTGTTGAGAGACTAAAATTTTAAGATCTCGAACATCTGATGGATGTTCACGAAAAACAATTCTTCTTTGATAGATAGTCATTATATTTAAGTATTTTAAATGTAAAACAAAATTAAATGATATTAAACGTCAATTGTTTCTTTCATTTTTAGTTTTAAGCCGTGTCAACTGGCATTTTAGTTACTTCAGTGATCAAATTTAGTTGCTATAAACTGAGCGTGATATTGCAGTTGATGCAGCTTCCAATACGCACTATAGTAGTTCAATGATTTGTCTAGAGCAAAAATGAACGCCGTAACCCCTCTTGGCTACGTGAACAACGAGAAGGGTCAACCACAATGTCTCAAACAAACTACCAGACTGTTATCCCACCACTGAACCATATTTTGCCAAACAGCGGAAAAGTATTCCATTACGCTGCTTTGCCCCACTTTTCGTTTACCTATGACTATACTAGACAAAGTCACATTCTGATTATATTCCCTTAAGGACTAAATTTCCATCAGTTTTCAGCTCACCGAACCATACAGCCTGACCCTTTAACTTGCTACTAAGAATTCGTTCAAAATTATCTTAACTATAAGTAACTTTTTATCATAAGCATTGTTCCTAAGTCGGTCATCAATGGAGCCCTAAAGTTTCTCCGGAAAACGATTCAAAAAATTTGCGAGGGCCAGAAACGTTTAGGAATTCGCCGTAAGTTTAATTTTGATAGGAGCAGGTAAGCAGGGTCTGAGAAGTTGATATCAAATACCTTGGAATATAGAACAAGTCACTCAACAAATTTTGATGAGAATTCAAAGTAAGCACTTGATGGAAATGGGCCTCATCTTGGCGAGATTCGTAACTTTGTTTTATCTGTCCAACAATTGTTCATCGGAATACAGTTATGATTATTCTCGACGACTGTGTTTGTAAAACGACGAGTGTGTGCAGCTTGCTGAATACCGTGTATAACAAATGGAAATATAGTTTTTTGAGTTTGTATGAAGGATATCAAGACAGAATCTCTGGATGGTCCTATCGTATTGTAATATAATTGACTACAATCCTCAGGTAAAGCACAAAAACAAGTTTACAAGATTTTTTCGAGATAATTAGTATTATGGAGAACAAATAAAGATACATAATGAATTTGGACTGGGGACTAATATTATAAAACGCTTTATTTCTCATTTAAATCTTGACTGTCAGATATAAAGTTAAGCTATCAGTCAAACCAGGCCATACAAATCATACATACATACATAATTCACGCCTTTTTCCCGTCGGGGTAGGCAGAGACAACAGAACGCCACTTGCTTCTATCCTTACAAACCTCACGCGCTTCCTCTACATTCATTATTCTTTTCATACATGCTCGCCGGTTACGGGTGCTTCGGACTTTTTCATTTTTCAAGACGTCCCTAATTTGGTCGACGAACGTCTTACGAGGTCTGCCGCAACCGGCTTGCGCACATACCTCTGCCATATATATTTAGTTCGTCAATCTTTCTTCACTCATTCGCTCCACGTACGTGCCAAACCATTTCAACATTCCTTTCTCAATCCTTGTCACGACATCTTCTTTCAGGCCACATCGCTCTCGTATTACTGTATTCGGAATTCTATCAATCAGTCTCACCTCACACATACTACGCAGTGATCGCATCTCAACTGCGTTAATTCTGCTTTCATGCTTTTTCTGCCATACCCAATACTCACTTCCACACATCAAGGTGGGCACCAGCACTCCATTATGTACCACCAGTCGCGCTTCCCAAATATACAAATCTTTAAACTTGTTCTACATTTTCATCTTCAATCGTAATATTACACTCAGTCAAACTTTCATCCTTCTCAAACACCATCACTTTCGTCTTTCTTCGAGAAACAACAAATGATGGACTGCATGAACTCTCGTTCATGCAGTCCATCATTTGTTGCAACTCATTCGCCGATGATGCAAGAATGACTTGATCATCGGCGTACAAGAGGAACTTAACACGCATTCCTACCATATCGATCCCGCAATCAATTTCTCTCATATTTTTCATGCAGCTATCCATGAATAAGTTGAAAAACCAGGACGAGGCTGCACATCCCTGTCTGACACCTTTAGAGATGTCAAACCAGTTCGTATAGGCACCATTAATCCGGAAACTGGCCCTAAAATCCCTATAAAGAGATTTTAGAGCCCTTATTATAAAGTATTCCACCCCATACATACATGGATAGCACCTTCCATAGTTCCTTTCTATTTACCCTATCATAAGCCTTTTCCAAGTCTATGAACGCGCAATATACCTTCTGGTTTTTTGCCAGAAATTTTTCGGTAACGCAGCGCAAGGAAAAGACTTGATCCGTACATCCCATGGGATGTGCAAGCGGGATTTCGGAAGGGAATCCTTCCGAAATCCCGCTTGCACATCCCGTATCTTGTCATTAGTCACGTTTACTACTCTGTCAATCAATATTCTGGCATACATTTTTCCAACAACACTAAGAAGGCTGATCCCGCGATAATTCTGACATTCCTGCTACGAACCTTTGCCTTTATAAATTGGAACAAGCACTGCCTCGGTCCAGTCGTCTGGAACTTGGCCCTGTTTCAAGGACAGAGTAAAAAAGCGATGCAGCAGGTTTACTATAAGTCCCTCGCCAGTCTTCAACATTTCAGACGTCAATCTATCGCACCCAGCAGACTTTCCTTACCTCATACTTTTTAGAGCTTTCATAATTTCATCCTTTCCAATTCCACACACGCATTTACTATTATCTCTTCTCGCTCTATTTCACTCACGTCTTTCTCAAATAAGCTCTCAACATATTTTTTCTAGCAATCCAGTATAATTTTTCTTCATTCATGACCTCACCTTTTTAATTCCTAATCACTTTCATCAATGTATTCATATTTTTCCCCCGCGCTTCTTTCACGAGTTTCCAAAACAGTTTTATATTGTCTTGGAAACTTGCGCCGAATTGCTCTCATTTTTCTCATTCTTCTTCCTCTATACATTCTTTAACTCACATACACAACAAATCACATGTTGCATAAAAGTGAAAATTGTGATCCACTAATCATGAATATCTCATATTATGATCAACATATTTTCATCGTAAAGATACCACGTTTTACGGTCGAGTGACATCACTATGAGCTTCAATACCGAAGCCTCTATATACAGCTGTACATCACATTTTTGAAGTATGTAGGCTTGTGCCCGAAAATATCTTCCATTATCATAAAACTGAGTGGTAATAAAGCTGTAAAGTTTACCAGACTATAATTATAAATTCACGCTGTCCATTAGCCTTATATAAGTAAGTAAAAACTGTCTCTGTCCTCATGATTGTTTAAGTGATTCTCAATCACTCCAAAGGCTCTGCGGAGGTGCTAAAACCAAAGTTTAAAGGTTGTTTATCATAACAAGTGAGCGTTCCAACTAGTTAATAGGCAGCACTTAAGAGTGCACCCAGAGTTAATTATTGTTGTCTTATATTGCTTCGGTAAAAGCATGAGGCGGAGTTTGTTACAAGTTTTATGGAGCCTTCGGTGATATTAATTGGGAACTTATGTCCCATGTCGTTTTACTATGGTGCCTAACTATTTGTTACAAACTGTGGAAGACTTTCCCTTCCTTCTCTCTATATGCCGTCTTAGCTTGGACAGTAGCGGACTCATAGACCTAACGCAGCTAGTCGGATTTTCCTTGTTAGCCACGTAAAATCCTCTCCTAAGGCGGGCGGTATTGTAACGTATGTCCGGTACTTACTGCGTTGCGTCACAGTACCGCCCATACGCTCGGCCAATCAGAGAAAGCCATCGTCCGCACTCGCAAAGCCTGACCAAATATGGTCATAAACGGACTCTCAGCCTGATGGAGGGCCCGGTATATAAAGGGGCCGACAGAGAGGCCGGCACCGCTACTCTAACGTCGCTTCTACTATAACTAAGCGTACCTACTGACCCTACGTCGTATTTACGTGTATCCTGGTCCCAGCTACGGGTAAGCACTACATTTACTGCGTTAGCGTACTGCCCATCTCTCTACCTGCTAGCTGAGGCCGGCTGACGCCGCCTGCCTGACTCTATTGGTTGTGGCTCTCCTAATGCTGCTTTCCTTCAGGTTCCAGGTTCACCTTAAGACTTCGGCTACGCTCCTAGACCGCTACACTTCCTGCATCGCCTTCGGCGTCACTTCTGCCGAAGAGTCTGGCCTGCCCTGCTCCTCGTACTCGCACCGCCGGCGTCTGCCGCTGAACCAACGGCCTGCGAGGATCTACCGCTACGCGCAGCCTTCGAGCAGCCTGCCTACACACTACCGGAGGGAACAGCGTGGGAGACTGCAGCCCTTAGTGTTCAGGCCAGTGTCGTGTTGTTGGTCGGTCATACTCGTGGCAAGGGAAGTGAGACAATACTCGGCAATAAACGCATCTAGAACGTTTACTGCGTTTTACTACTAGAACCCGTTACAGTGGCGCCTACGTGGATTATTGTCTCGCTTTCCGTGCTTGAGTTCTCATCTAGCAGGTCTCCATCATTGTAAGCGAGCAGGTGCGGCTACAGCGAACCGGTACGTATTGTTGTACTAATTGTCTACCTTTTAGTGTAACTACCTACTACGTAATAGTTCGCAAATTTGAATCTATCTTTTCTTTCTAATTAGTCCTAACGGTCGAACTTTTACGCCTAATCGTAAAGTAGGCCAATTTGTAAGGGCGGATTGCTTGCGCACTAAGTGTAGTGTGTAGTGTATACTTACGCGGTTATTCATACACCATGGGCTCACACCCCATAAAATACTTCCTGCTAAACAAGAACGAGTTAGCTTACGAGGTCGCGATTAGAGGTGAGGAGCCGGCTACCTTTGTCCTAGGTCTGCGGAAGCAGCTCCCTAAATTACTGGAAGCCATTCCAAATGATGACATCTTGGAGTCGGGTCTAGCCATAGCGGTGGACTTCGAGGGCGCTAGCGAGGCCGTCTCTGAGCTGGCCAAGCGAGTGAATTTATTAACCAATTCTTATGACGCGAACCTAGCTAGGAGGTCTACCGCACTGCACAACCACTTATACCACAGACTCCGTAGGATGGAACGTCCTACGGCGTATTCAAAACGAATTACCGAATTGTGCAGCCGGTTCGACAAGCTCTCGGCGGAGCTGTCCGCCATAGAACAATCAGGTGTTCGCTCAGCTGATGCTGTGGCTGAGGATCAACCTGCGCCGCCTACCTCGACGCAGGCAGGGTTAGCTCCAGTATTGCATTGCGAGCATTTGAGAGTTAGCGAACTGTCTAAGCTAAAATACGACGGTACGGGATGCGTCCGAGCGTTCCTACAACGCGTAACCGAATTCCAAACCGCGCGTAATCTACCTTCCACTAAAATTTTATCATATGCCTCTGAAATTTTCACCGGTAACGCACTTCACTGGTACCGCGGCCTAAAAGAATATTTCACTACATGGGAAGAACTCACCACTAAATTAATAGACGATTTCACATCGTACGATTATGACTACCGGTTATTAAATGAAATCCGCCGACGTACTCAAGGTGCTACCGAAACTATAATTATTTATCTCTCGATAATGAATCAGCTGTTCGCTAGGCTGTCTCCGTCAAAGCGATTGTCCGAACGCGAAAAGTTAGACATCCTATTGCATAACATACGTCCATGCTACTCACTAGTGCTAGCTCCGTCAATATCTTCAATCGACAGTATAGCAACACTGCAGACGTTATGTTTAAACTACGAACGGATGAAATGTTTGAACTCTCAATTCCGCGAACCGTATTATAACAACGACACGTTGGCACCAGACCTAGCTTACAGTCACAAACCTAATAACTGAGCTCGTAATAATTCCTGCAATGATTATCCCGTTGCTACTATAGAGGGTACGTCCGAATACACTGAGAACAACGAACCTAGCAAACCTAAGTCTAAATCTAGCTCTGTCGCTCTAGTCACGTCCAAGTACTGCCCGCGCTGCCGTATCAATGATCACAGTTTGAATGAATGCAAACGCGATCGCTTCGCAATTTGCTTCAAGTGCGGCTGTAGGGATGTGACATTCCCTAACTGCCCGAACTGTAAATCGTCGAAACCAAAAAACTAGTTGGTCAGGATCGGGGCGTGTCAAAATCTAAATTAGGTTCTACAACCAATTCGACCAATTTTGACAAAGATGATTGGAGAAATTGGCTAAACACTCTAAAAGTGTATTTCTCTAGTTATTCCGTCGCCTCGATCCTGGATAATAAACCTAAAAATGACCTACGGCCCTATGTTAACGTAACGATTAACAGTTTACCTATTTGTGGATTGCTCGATTCCGATTCAGCCATTACAATTCTAGGTAACAACTCCCATCTGGAGGTAATTACTAAAACCGGGTTAGAAATACAGCAGTGTCACAACACTAATTCCATTCGGTCCGCGGGTGGAAATATATTGTTGCCGCGCGGTTTTATCAACTTACCCACTACTTTTAATAATCAAACCCACTTATTGAAAGCTTATATTATTCCAGAAGTTACAAGTAATTTAATTTTAGGCATCGATTTCTGGAAACTATTTAAATTACTGCTTAACCATATCGCATCCGTATGCATGTCTAAAACATTGCCGTGTAGTGTGTTAGGTGAAAATAAGCTAAGTAACACGAACGTATTGCAATCTTTTAGGGAGTTGAGTGAGTCACAACAGAGAACGGCTAAGTTAATTATAAAGCAATACGAGTCGATTTCTACTGAAAAAACCGGTTTAGGACGAACTCACTTAATAGAACATGCAATAGACACTGGCGATTCTGCGCCGATACGCCAAAGATATTATAGGTTACCGCCGGCGAAATTAAAAATAGTTATTGACGAATTAGACGAAATGCTTGCATTGGGAGTGGTAGAAAAATGCGAAAGTCCGTGGTCGTCACCGATTTTACTAACGCCTAAGAAAGACGGTAAACTAAGGTTTTGTTTAGATAGTCGGAAACTTAATTCTATTACTAAAAAAGACGCGTACAAACTACCTTACGTATCCGAAATTTTAGACAACCTTAGGAACGCTAGATATCTAAGTAGTATAGACTTATCCAAGTCCTTTTGGCAGACGCCTCTTCGCGAATGTGATCGTGATAAGACTGCGTTCTATGTGCCTACTAGAGGAACATTTAGATTTGTGACTATGCCGTTTGGTTTAACGAATGCGCCTGCGACACAACAGCGTTTGGTGGATCACTTGTTTACGAACAGTCCTGAGTTCGAAAACTCTGTATTCGTTTTTTTAGATGATATCGTGCTTATATCGCCATCCTTTAATGCTCATGTGTCACTATTAAATAAAGTATACGAAAAATTAAAATCGGCCAACCTTACCATTAACTTGGAAAAATCTAAATTCTTCCGTGATGAATTGAAGTACTTGGGCTACGTATTAAACTCTAAAGGATTACAAGTAGACCCATGTAAGGTGGAAGCCATTCTTCAATATGCTACGCCTAAGAATAAAAAAAAAGTCAAAAGGTTCTTAGGCATTGCATCATGGTATCGGCGATTTATACCTAATTTTAGTACTATTGCCGGTCCTCTGAACAAACTTACCTCTACCGGTAAGAAAGCCGCACCATTTCAGTGGTCGGTGGAAGCTGATGACTCGTTTTGTAAACTAAAACAATTGTTAAGCGCCGCACCAATATTATCGTGTCCCGATTACGAGAAACCTTTTCAAGTTCACACAGATGCGAGTGCGAGCGGCATCGGTGGGTTACTTACACAAGAAATAGATGGCGTGGAACTACCTATCGCTTACATGAGTAGGTCACTAAATGCACAGGAACAAAACTACAGTATAACAGAACGGGAGACATTAGCAGTTCTAACAGCCCTCGAATATTGGCGCTGTTATTTAGATAACGGGTTAAAGTTTGTTGTGTATACTGATCATTCCGCACTGAAATGGTTCCTAAACTTGAGCAACCCGACTGGTAGATTAGCTCGGTGGTCGGTTCGTCTGCCAGCCTTCAACTTCGAAATAAAGCATCGGCGCGGTGCGGATAATATTATAGCCGATGCGTTATCACGATCCCTACCTGTAAATATAATTAACGCGAATAATAATAACGTGAATGACCCTAATGTTGACACTGATCAATGGTATTCAGCCACCTACAATGGTTGTTTATCTTCGCCTAATGACTATCCAGACTATTCTATTAAAAATAATAAATTGTATCGTTTGATTAAATCTAGGTGTATGCTCCGTAAGGAGTTCGAATGGAAAGAAGTACTACCTTCTTCTGATCGAAATAATGCCATATTAGAGAACCATGCCGAACCCACTTCGGGGCATTTCGGTATATTTAAAACTTACAAGCGCTTAGCACTGCGTTACTATTGGCCCAAAATGCGCGATGACAAAGTTAAGTTCATAAATTCTTGCGACACTTGTATCGCGCACAAACATCAGAACCATGCACCATTGGGAACCATGGGACGACCCAAAGTGTGTTCACGACCCTTCCAAACCATTAGTGTAGATTTGGTGGGGCCATTACCCGTCACAAGAAAACAAAACGCCTACATCTTTGTAGTAACTTGTTGTTTTAGTAAATACTGTCTACTTTTTCCTATCAGGCGCGCAACTGCTGAAATAATAACTAATATTTTGGAAGAAAAAATATTTTTAGTTCATGGTATACCATCTACAATTATATTGGACAATGGTAAACAGTTTGTCAGTGCTACTTTAAAAGCTATGTTGCGCAAGTACAAAATCCCTAATCTTCATTATACTCCTAAAAATTCCCCACATGTCAATACGGTCGAACGCTATAATAAAACCATTGGTTCTACCTTAGCGGCGTTTGTAGGAAATGACCAGATATTATGGGACACTCTCGTACCTAAGGTGCAGTTTGCATTAAATACTGCAGTTAATGAAGTCACGGGCTATACACCTAGTTTTTTAGTCTATGGACGTGAACTAGTTCCATGCGGCTCACACTATGTCGACACAGACGCTGATGATATAGTATACATACCTAGGGACGATTACGCAGAAAACATAGGTCACTTATCAGGCATATTTGACAAAGTTCAGGCACTCCTCATTCAAGCTCATGCTAGGAATTCCCAAACGTATAATTTACGCCGTAAACCTGCTGAGTTTAATGTGGGAGACACTGTGTGGAAACGGACTTTTTATCAGAGCGACAAGGATAAGTCCTTCTGTAAGAAACTAGCCCCTAAATTCGTGAAGTGCACAGTGATTAATAAAAAGTCGCCTCTCGTTTACGAGTTGTCGGACGCGTCTGGAAATTCTATTGGGTTTTGGCACATTAAGGACCTAAAACTTATACACTATGGTGCCTAACTATTTGTTACAAACTGTGGAAGACTTTCCCTTCCTTCTCTCTATATGCCGTCTTAGCTTGGACAGTAGCGGACTCATAGACCTAACGCAGCTAGTCGGATTTTCCTTGTTAGCCACGTAAAATCCTCTCCTAAGGCGGGCGGTATTGTAACGTATGTCCGGTACTTACTGCGTTGCGTCACAGTACCGCCCATACGCTCGGCCAATCAGAGAAAGCCATCGTCCGCACTCGCAAAGCCTGACCAAATATGGTCATAAACGGACTCTCAGCCTGATGGAGGGCCCGGTATATAAAGGGGCCGACAGAGAGGCCGGCACCGCTACTCTAACGTCGCTTCTACTATAACTAAGCGTACCTACTGACCCTACGTCGTATTTACGTGTATCCTGGTCCCAGCTACGGGTAAGCACTACATTTACTGCGTTAGCGTACTGCCCATCTCTCTACCTGCTAGCTGAGGCCGGCTGACGCCGCCTGCCTGACTCTATTGGTTGTGGCTCTCCTAATGCTGCTTTCCTTCAGGTTCCAGGTTCACCTTAAGACTTCGGCTACGCTCCTAGACCGCTACACTACCTGCATCGCCTTCGGCGTCACTTCTGCCGAAGAGTCTGGCCTGCCCTGCTCCTCGTACTCGCACCGCCGGCGTCTGCCGCTGAACCAACGGCCTGCGAGGATCTACCGCTACGCGCAGCCTTCGAGCAGCCTGCCTACACACTACCGGAGGGAACAGCGTGGGAGACTGCAGCCCTTAGTGTTCAGGCCAGTGTCGTGTTGTTGGTCGGTCATACTCGTGGCAAGGGAAGTGAGACAATACTCGGCAATAAACGCATCTAGAACGTTTACTGCGTTTTACTACTAGAACCCGTTACAATGGGATTGCCACTTTTAGTATAATATTAATGAATTTCCGAAAAAATGCGGTGGAGTAAACGATTCTAAGTTTTCTGTTTGGCTCCTGCAGTTATAAAATTGATGAACAGGGTGTTTATCATATAGCAATATAAAAAGTCCAAAGTTATAAATTCAAACAAGTACAGCACTGCTGCGAAAATGTTCAGCAATAAACGAGCATAAAAATCTCTTTTACGAACGGACACAAAGTACCTAAGATTTATTTGACGAGCGGGAATCAAAACCAAACGCAACACAACAACATTGTCAGCCGCAACATTATTATTACATTATAGAGATAGCAAAAATTTCAAAGTAACTTTAAAGATTTCCATCGAATATCTTCCCCAAAAGTTAAACATCCTGTTAATATCAAACTTCTAATTAGACTAACTTAATCTTAAATATACACATAATTGTCGTAACAAAATTATAAGTAAGTAATCTTTTAGATTGTTGGAGACTAGAAGTTATTGAAACGATGCGAATAATATAATTCACGTTTTAATTAATGTGAATATCTGCCAAACATATATTTTATACTTAATGAAATAGTTATTTACATAATTATTATTACTATGACGACCCGGTGGCGTAACGGGCGTGTTAACTACTGCCACTCCGAAGGTCGCGGGTTTGATTCGCGCTCAAGTTAGTCATTTTTGAGCGTGATCATGGATGTCTGTTGAGTGTTTCTATGTATAATATGTATGTATTTGCAAAAAGTGTATATGTATATTCATCCATACCTTCATGTTTTTGTATCCGTGATTAGGCTGCATTCCAAATCTGTAAGGAACAAAAAAAATTTGTTACACTGCATAATATACGATAAATAGATAAACGATACTTTCACTTTGTACCAAACTACGTTCAATTAATTATAAATATGTCCACCGTTTAAGTTACAAAAAAATAAAAACATAACTTCACGCCTTTTATCCCCGAAGAGGTAGGCAGAGGTGTATATACACCCTCATTTCGCCAGTTAGTTTAAGGTCCCAATGGAATAGGGGGCGAGCCTATTGCCATCTACTGGGCACATTATTAAACGAGCGATAATTAAACTAATATAATACATAACACAAAAAAATCTATGACCTATATTATATCATTGTGGGTTATAATATAAAACAACACAGTATCTTCTTGAGTTAACGCGAATGTTACACATTGAAATTAAACTACAGTTTACGGATTTTATCGCATTATAAAACAACAGTTTAATTTCAATAATAGTAATAATAATAATCTCGCCGAGCTGTCAAACCGGGCGAGGTAAATTAAAATCTTTTGTCCAGAAGTTAGTTTCACTCGTAGTAAATCCCGACAAGAAGTCTTCGACAAAATAACGAAGATGCACAAATCGTATCAATTCTTTTTTGTGTCTCACCTCTTATAAAATTGAGAGTGCATTGGAACAAGATGTTTGTAGTTGTGGACTGCAAGTGGATTACAGACGGATGATTTTTATTAGCATACAAAGATATTCGGCAGTGGCTTACGGGCTCATGTTTAATACAACTGCCCATATGCCTCACGGCACTTAGCGGTTTGTTGTGTGGCGGTATCCGTAAAAGCGCTGAATTATATTCTGCCATCCTTTAACTATAATGCCGTTAAGTACCAAAACCACATTTTGAGATACGCGCGAAAAACGGTGAAATAATTTCAAATGGATGCTACTTCCTAACTTGAAGTCACATGTGAACCTTTAAAATACCAAAAAATGTGTCATTAAAAGCTCTTTTAGTCAATGCTGGTGCCATTCGAAAACGTTTCCGTAAATGAAAGAAAATAAATATTTCATATTTTCGCAAAGTAACCTTAAAAATCTTAAAGTCCTAAAAACATGACTATAATGCCGTTATGCATACCTTAACGGCATTTTTGCTAATGGTTATATCCTAATATTGCAGTTATAGTACCACTCTTAATAAATTCGGTATGATACACACCTTAAAAGCCGTTAAAAGCGCTAGAGATAATATAGGTTAGCATTATTGCTTAAACAAATAGACTCGAACTACGCTATAATGCCGCTAAGTCACTTAAAGGCAATCGAGACAAGTAAATTTCAATAATACCTCAATGATATTTTTATAATAGACATTTTTTATTTGATTACATTGCTATAATGCCGCTAAGTACAAAACCTTTGACGATAACGGCATTTTAGCTATGCAATACACGTCACAAATTTAAAAGAGAATCAAATGAAAACAGACAATTCAATTAAATTCTTTGTTTATTCTTAATGCGCTGTTTTTCGGCTGAGGCCTCGAAGCTGGTACTCGTCTAATGGCAGTAAACCAACACTGATAGTATTAATCATAATTATTACTAATGCCAAATAATAAATTTTTAACCTTGCGGACTATTTAACGCTGGATCATTAGGCACAAAGCATGACGATTTTATAGCTACAATTTTACATCATTAAGTTGATATAATAGCTATCAATGAAACCTGGCTCAGACAATGTGAGGAGGGACGAGCCCCCAATTTACCGAATTACCGCCTTCGTCATGTGCCACGTCCAACGCATATTCGTACCGGCCGTGGTGGGGGCGTGGGCTTTTATATAAGATGTGGTTTGAGCGCGCGGACATGCGTGCACCCCGCCCATCCTACGACGGAGCAAATGTGGCTTAAACTGAAAATGAATGGTAACACAATAATCATTGGTACAGCATATCGTCCTCCCTGGTTAGATACGCAAACATTTTTAAACTCTATAATAGTTACGATAGCCTCATTTCCTGGGTATGACTATCTTATGGTCCTTGGGAATTGGAATATTAACGTACTTAGCCCTTCTGATGCTAAGTATACACTATTGCATAAATTTTTGACATGCACAGGCTTTAGACAGGTGTTAACTGCTCCTACTCATTTCACTGAAGGCTCGTCTTCGCTTATCGACATAATTTGCACGGACGCCCAAGTGCGGTCTGTGGATGTGGGGAGCATGGGTAGTATATACGGTCACGCGTTTGTCAAATGTGAATTGCTTCTAAAAAAACCAAAAATGAAGCCCCAAATAACAACTTTTAGGCCTCTGGGTGACATAGATCACGATCAATTCAGCAAAGATCTTATAAATTGGGAACGAATTAAACTACTACCAAACATTGACGACATTGTCGTGGATTACACAAATGCGTTAACTTGGTTATACGATCTACACGCACCATTAAAAACAAGGATCATGAAGGAATTACCAGCTCCCTGGATTACCAGTAATGTACAGCTTATGATGCGTTTACGCGACACCGCTCTTTAAAGGTACTGGCGCACAAAGCGTCAAGTACATAGAGATTATTATAAATTATTAAAAAAACAGGTAGATACTGCTGTGCTATTTTGAGCAACACATTAATAATAATATTAAAAATACAACGCTTTTATGGAAAAACATCAAATCAAAAATACTCAATCACGCAATCACTTGAACTGCCTGCTCATCTAAATGATCCTGATGCTATAAATGCTCATTTTCTCAATGTGCCAGGTAACACTAACATAAGCATATCTAGTCTTTCATACTACGAATTGCATAGGTATGGACCAGCCATATTTAACTTGAAGCCTGTTGAATCCACTGCAATAGCCAGAATAATAAAAGAGCTTCGGTCTAACGCTGCTGGTACAGACGGTCTAACATTGGATATGATCAACCTGCTCACTCCGCATACTCTTGATATCATAACATTGATGGTGAACAAATCTATCTGTGATTGCAAATTTCCCACTAGCTGGAAAACAGCGGTAGTAAGGCCAATTCCTAAAAATCCTAATGTAACTGATTTGAAACAGCTAAGACCTATCAGCATTCTACCATGCCTCTCAAAAATTTTAGAAAAGGTGGTAGCGGAACAGCTCCGCGACTTTCTAGAATGTAATAGGATATTACCAGAGGCACAATCAGGTTTTAGAAAACATCGCAGTACAACCACGGCTATTCTGGATGTTATGGACAATATACTGGGGGCGCAGGATCGCGGCGAGGGGACCATCCTGGTCTTGCCCGATTTCTCCAGGGCGTTTGATTGTCTGAATATACCCCTCCTCTTATCCAAAATGTCATTCTACGGCTTTGAACCTAAAACCGTAAAGTGGTTCGACTCCTACTTGAGTAACCGTTCATAGTTCGTGGAACTGAGAAATTCGGATGGAACAGCAACGCAGTCATGCCCCTCGCAATTAATAGAGGCGTTCCCCAGGGATCACTGATTGGTCCTCTTTTGTTTATATTGTTTAGCGCTTACATTATAGGCAGCATCGAGCACTGCCAATACCATTTGTACGCTGACGATGTACAAGTGTACTACTCTTTCCACCCCAACGATACACATGTGTATCGTTGGGGTGGAAAGAGTGACGGGACACAACCGAGAAACAACCGAGATTTGACGGGTATTTTCAGCTGGGCCCACCGCAATTCACTTGTGTTAAACCCGAACAAAACTAAATATATGATTTTGGGTTCAAAAAAACAGCGGGAGATCATTTCACGTAGTAATCCGCATATTTGTGTTGATGGCCAGGGTGTCTATCGTGTTCAACTAGCGAGAAATCTCGGCCTAATGATGGATGAGGAGCTACGCTTTGAGAAGCACATTTCAGACGTAGTCCGAAATTGCTTTTACCGTCTCAAACTGTTATATAGGCTTAGAGAGCATCTTGACATCTCGCTTCGTGAACAGCTGGTGGACTCTTTGGTTTTATCTAGATTCAATTATCTGGATACAGCCTACGGACCGACACTCCTAGCAAAAACAGCGAATCTCATACAACGAGTGCAGAATGCGTGCGCTCGATTTTGCTACAATATTCCGCCAAGACATCATGTCACACCTTACCTAAATCTACATAATATACTTAAGATGTCATACAGAAGGGAATTACACTCTACTATTTGGTGTCACCAAAAATGAAACTCCAAGCTACCTATACAATAAAATTGTTTGGATAAGTGAAAATAGTAGATATCCAAAAAGAACTGTATCGTGTCCATTACGTGTACCTCCGCACAGGACCACAGCATTTCGTGATAGATACAATTCTACCAGGTGCTGGAATAATTTTCCACCGCCGATACGTAAAATAAAAAGTGCACAAAACTTAAAAATTAAACTTAAAGCCATGCTTTTACTTAAACAAAAACCAGCACATAAATTATTGGATATTCTATATTATTTATTATTATTACTATTTTATTTATTCTAGTTTACTATTATCCTATTGAGCTTTATTCGATGACATCATAGCCCCCTTTACAGGCCTTTTTATTTATTTATACTTACTATTTTATGGACAATCTTTTGACTTATGATATAATTTAATGATATTTGTTGACATACCAAATTAATAATTACCCTTCCTATTACATAATTATTTTATTCTCATGACATATAATTCAGTCTTCATAGCTAACAGTAATTGATATTCATTTCGTTGACATATTCATTTTTTATTCGTATTGACATAACTAATTTTAAATAATCACATATTATTTCATATAACTAATTTTAAATAATCAAACTGCTAAGATTTGGAAGCCTACTAGCCCCAAGGGGCCTCAGTTGAAAAACAGCGCTGCAATTGCAATTGTATTTGCAGCATAATGCTGAACTGTGGCCTTTTTGCCACACAATATTATGCCGAGCCTATCTAATACATACATTATTTTCCTTCGAAATCCTCTGCATTCCTGTCCTCTTCTTACTTATTTTAAGTGTTCTTGACGCTGGCGTCATGTGGCTAGTTGGTGCGGCGCGGCTCGCGCAGCTCTGAAATTATTTTATATACCTTTTAAACTTGGCATACTTACATTTAGCTTATTGTGTTGCAGTAGCTAAAACAGAGATTATTGTATTTCTTTGGTTCAGAGATGTATATCAGTACATTTATGATTATTATGTGTGATCACGATTGCATTAATGTAACAAATCCGTAATATGTATGTACAAATATATGTATGAATAGGTTTATGGTATTGTTATGGACAAGCGTTTGCGCCTAGCCACAATAGGTAATACCGGTTTTCACGTACCTCCTTATTCTTCTCTGTCGGCGGGGCAATGCTATCGCTATTCATTGTTCACATTCTATGTTATATGGTAACTTGCAAATGACATGTCGTAAACCTGTAAACAGTGAATTAAAAAAAATATATAATTATAACCAGAAGATCATATTCAGATGATAAACAACATTTGTTTTAAATTACTTACTTATAATAAATATCATAGTAATAAGATAAGCAGTGCTTACCCAATGTTCATGGCTCACGTATTGTATTGACCCAACTGGGAATTAATTCTTGTATGCACACTTGTATAATTATGCCTGTTGATTACACGTAATCGTATCGTGGTCCTTGATGTACACAACTGTCGCCGTTCATAGATGTTATGTTATCGATCGCGCCGGCGAGCGAGCGCGGCGTGCGCGCGTGCGTGTTGCCGCTCTGCGCGAGCGTCATTGGCTCACTGGCCCGCGCGTCGCGTCACAAGTCACGGGCACGGGCCGAAGCTACATGAGTAGATAAAGCCGTGCCTGCGGTGCGGTGGCGCCAGCCAGCGAGAAATTTGCGCGTCTTACTTCTTTGTTTTGCCTCTCCTTAGCTCTTATTTACTATTGTAATTATTGTCATAATATTGTGTTAGTGCAAATAAATTCATTCTTTCTTTCTTTCTTTAAATCAATAATTATTTTTAAAATATCTTATCAAATCTTTTTACACTTCCACTGCATAACAATATGGCAGCATTTAAAAAGATCCTTTAAATGTGTTTTTTTTCTTAAATTCACCTCGATCACAACATTTTTCAAGGGGAACTTTGCTGAATTTAACCATAACATAATTAACAAAAGCAGTCTTTAGTTACTTAAAATTACTCGGTACTATTAATTGACCTTTTTATTATTGATTGGATAATTTCGATAATTTATCGAGAATGCCAGCTTCTCTCCAGTACCGGAACTTGTATGGTCTTGAAAGATTTTAATTTCTAATATAAAATAAACGAGTATAATGTCAAAATTAAACAAGTAATATACTTTTCATCAGTCTATAATTCGTCACAAGTTGAATAGAACATATTTTTCCATTTAATTTTAACAACTCAACATGCTGTAGTTTTTATTAATTAACATGCCATGGATATTCAAGCCAAAGTATTTAAGATGTAAGAATAAAAATATGTTATAAAAGCAGACAGTCTACAATTTAACATTAAAGTAGACCGATTTTAAAAAGTCCTTGCTTATGGTTTGCCATCGTGCCATGAAAAGTAGCGTGTTTATAATATTGACGAAAAATTCAAAACACCGTTGTACATTTTTGAGCCCACATCGATTATGCCTGGTTTTGACTAAGCATAATCGATATGGGCGTCAAAGCGGCGCAGCGAAGTTAAAATGAGACTGAAAGGTGGAAAATGTCTTTAGGATGCATCTCGAAAACTAGATGCACATCGCCACACAATGAAACCCTGGCGTCACTGGAGCAGGCCGAAAAAAATGATGACAGGATGATTAGAATGAACTTAATAGGTTTTTGGTAGACTGGTAAGATAAAGCCAAAGATCGGAATTTACGGAAGAGTGTGGGAAGACCCTTGCCTAACAATGGGACAGTAACAGTTAAAAAACAAATACCTATAACTTAAGTTTGCGAATAAAATGAGAGTTTATGCACTTGCCCTTCGTTTATGGGTAGTTGATTGATTAGATTGTTGAAGAAATTGTGGGGGCAAGAATAAATCAATTCTTTGAAATTTTCCTCATGAAATTCTTTAATTTCGAATGAAGTGATTATCTGTTGGAGCAAGTGCGAGGCCCTAGGGAAAATGGAGGGTGTCGAAGACGTTCTAACCTCAGCTCTATCTTATTTAGCAACCGTCTTTAGCGAAGTACCTACATGATCTAAATGTCAGTTGTTCTCTAGCAGCACATGACTATAACGCATAAAGATATGATTATTATTATAACGACTGATCGGTGTCTGTTGTTTAACAGGAACCTTCCCATCATAGTTTGCAATGGTTCACAATCTCTATCGATCGATGTACCGTAACATGTTGTCCAGATCTTGAAAAGCTGAAGTGCATGTCACAGCACTGGTCCCCTAGACAACAACCAGTACTTTTTCTGGGTGAACTTGCACTTTTGTAGGATTTGGTCAGTTTTTCTTGGTTCATCACGTTAATGAGTGTTTCCTATGGTGGTACCGGACCTATTTTTTCATCACAAGAAACAATACAATTCAAAATTTCCTCTTTATTGTGACGTTTGAGTAAACTAATACAGCACTCAATGCGTGTTTGTTAGTGTTATTTGCTTAATCATTTCTCGAGCTGTTTCTTTTCTAATTTGTTTTAAAAGAATTAAAATTGTTTCATAAATCGTAACTCACCACCGAAGCCTACCGTTAACTCTGATATGATTTGCATTGAATTTGCTTCGATGATTACATTTATTCTTCATTGTCTCGGGCCGTTCACGGGTTTTACAAAATGACGCAAGGAAACACGCAAGAGGGAGCGCGCAGTCACTGGTGAAGGAATTGTGACTTTACACTGTGTGGTAATGTTAAGTTATACTGAAATACTGTATAAAATGGAAATGCTTTAGTAACATTGCTTTAGTAAAAAGCGAAGCGAAGATACGCACACACATAAATGCCTGTTTGGTGAAAATACTGTAGACTTAAAGACCACAGTTTCGTGAAACAAAACAAAAAAGCGCGCTTCTGACAGAAGTTGGTATAGACTTCGCTCATGTTATTATCCATCGAATCGGTTACGAAATAACTAATCACCCGCTCGGCGTCCCGTCACCGCGTGCGCTGAATCAGCTGAACTTATACGCGCGTGAGAATACTTAGCGGCATTTTAGATTAGTTATGTTGGATAGCGGCAATTTAGTCTTGAACAAAATTATAAATATTTTCTAGATCGTTAAATAATTGCCGTTATAATTATAAGAATTCCAATTGTATATTGTAAAATAAAAATTTTGAAATAAAACGCTTAAATGCGGCAAAAGGCTTGTTGCGGCATTTAAGCATAGGATTCTTAAATAGTGGCTTTATAGTTATGATTTTTATGCATCAGTAATAAAAATAGCTAAGCTAAAACGCCGTTAAAGTTCTTTTGTCGTACTATAGCGTAGGAAAATTATTTAACGGCAATTTATCTAGGCAAAATATTACGAAATACTTTATAAAATTTGTGGCTATGTAGCCTAACCGCTTGACCTCTAGCGCCAATTCGCCGAATTCACCCGACCGCTCACGTTCTAAAAAAAATAACGCGCCGCCGCTCGCCAGATGGGCGCGCTATCATAAACATTTATTATTGATAAGTCGGTAACGTGAGTAAGTTGAAGTTGTTGTTGTTTTTGTACAACCTTATGAATGACTCGTTCAAGTCGTATGAATGTTTTGTTGACATTTAGTTTCTAATTTATTATACTTAGCAGCGAACATTGATTATCGTTGAAAAAAACACTTTGTGTATTTTAAACAGGATTATTTTAAAAAGTAAATCGATGACATACATATTTTATGAGTTTTCACTGTAGAGGGGTTCTATCTACACCGAATTAAATAAAAAAAACATGTATCATAGTATAAAAATATTTAATTACACGCATATGAGCACGTAATCACGGAGCGCGCGAAACAAAGAGTGGCATTTGACATTATTTTTTCGTTGCGGGTTAACGATTCTAAGACTCGCTTCGTATTTTTAGCATGAAGAAATGTTCAATGATTTGAATAGAACAGAGACAAAGGATTTTAAACATCACGTAATAGAAAGAAACAGTAAATTCAGACCGAGTATAGCGCTGTAACCAAAAAGGGAAAATAGTCACTTGTGCGCGGTCTACGGAATTTCGAAAATGGGATAATAGTCACTTGTGCGCGGTCAAGCGGCTAAGCCGCATTTTAGCTTAGCAATTTTACATAACGGCGTTTTAGCGTAGGTATGATAGATGATTTGTGCATTTAACGGCATTTAATTTTCTCATATCTCAATAACCATAAGAGCTATTGAAACTGTTGTCAGACTAATCGATAGAGCTTTTTTTTCTGATAAAAATGGTCTCAGAAAGTCAAAAATGACAAAATGTCACTTAACCCTGCAGTAGTCGCGCATCTAGAAGTAACGTAAGTGGTCGCGCGGATTACATACGTAGTCCATTTTAAAATTGATATAAAAAATAATATTTCGATTAAACTCTTTATTATCTTTATAAAAATACTATCATATGTGGTTTTTATTTAAACATTTTAGTAGCAAGACCTACTCACAACCCCTAAATTACAAAATAATTAACCAAAACAAAAATCATCTCTAATTAAGCATAAATAAGACATTATTTATTCAAATTGAGATCACACATAATATATGTATGAAAAACTAACTACTTAATTCGATTTTCTGCACAGGATAGACAAGTAATCTTCACATGATGCCCACATGTAAACTTGTTGCACGCGGTACACATTTTTCTGATGCTTATACTGCGGCTTCTTCACAGTCATGGAAATAACGCACTACGTTGCTCGATATTGAAGTAGTTGCTTGAGTTTCATGATACACAATGCCAAAAAAGTCTTATATCTTGATTGTTAGGATGTTTGGTTATGATTTTTTTTCAATTCTCTTATAAGATAGTAGCTTCATCCGAGTCAAATCGATCCATTTTTTTGTTTGCGCTACAAAAGTTATCAATACATGCTTCTAGCTGTGCAGCTCGGCGATTATCCTCCATATTTATACTAAAATATAAGTAAAGTTATGTTATAACAACAAATGTTAATAAATATAGTCTAATTATAGCAATTAAGTCAATTATAGATAAAAATATACAAAATTTTATAACATTGAAGAAGGAAAAAATACTTACGGAATCGGTCGCGCGGATTACAATTGTAGTCCACGCCATTCTCTGAGCTCCTATGAGCGACCACAGGGCGCAACCTGCGCTGGCATTGCACTGAGTGAATTGCCCAAATATTCATTTGAAAGTATCTAGCGGCTTATTTAGCTGGCGCTAACCGATTTTGAGAAATTATCGATTATATATAGGTGGATTACATATGTAATCCACGCAACCACTCCAGGGTTAACGGCATTTTAGTTAGAGGTTGGCAGTATTGTTACAGTGTCAATGTAACGGCACTTAGTTATTTGCCTGTGGCTGCTATAATTTTTTGTACAAAATAATGTAATGAGGGAAGCACCAGTCAAACCGTCACTATTGATGTCAACCTGTGTTACTTACTTAGCTTTGAAAATTTAAATAAAAAGAATAAGGAGATGATTCTGTGAGGTTCACGTGATGTAATAAAAAGTAGTTGTAACAAAGAGGCTACTAACACTCGGCACAAAAATAGTAAAGAATTTAATTAAGATATGCGAGAAATTACATCAAAACGTCAGGCCATATAGGTATTTAGATTCTAGGAATCGGACCCGTATCAAAACCTCAAAATATTAATAACAGCAGCGCTGAAATATACCCGTCCAATTGAAATTTCTTGTTAGTTCCGTATGAAATGTTGATTTTGGAATTATTCGATCTTGATTAAATTGGCGCTATGTAACGTATTTTAATTGATTACAAGTTTTTTACAAAATGTATTACGTCTTGTGACGAGGACTCTGTTCCGTTGATATTTCCTGTACAGGATGGTTGCTTCTCTCACATTTGACAAGCGCAAAACAGGTGTGGCGATCGTCTTACCCATCCGCTCTTTGACAGAAACCTTAATATTACTGATACAAGGTTTTAGTAATTTACTAGAGACTATAAATTATATATGACCGAAAACCCTAATGAAGTTTTATTATCTCTTAGATTATATTAAAACTTTACAACCAACATAAACTTAGCCCAATAAATTACCTAGGCCCAAGGAAATTAAACTAAGAATGTATGTAGAAGGCTCACTTCGATACAACTTACAATTTATTATGAAAGATTAAAGGCCGTGCCCACTTAAGAAAATTTGTTTGTGAGAAGATTAATATTTAAGCTTTACAAATTAATCTAAGAAATAAATCTAGGGCGATTGATTGTATAGTTACTGAGGCACGTAAAAAAAGTTTAATAAGTATATTATAAATCAACTAAGAACTATTTCTTTTTGCTTTTAGTTTCTATTTTCGTATAAAATAATAATAAAATTGTTATTACAAATTAGTTTGATAACATACTGGAGGAGACCCGCAGCCAAGCTCGCACATTATTTTAAATATAAACGTTTCTTACCAATTTTAGGCAATCCTTTCTTAGAACATACATACTGTTACGAGCTGGGGTTCGTGATAAATTATAACTCACTATGCCAGAAAAACTGCACTTTATTCACTAACACAATAACACTAGATACACACACTTAATTTTTCAACACTAATAAAACTCACTATTCACACCACTAGAAACACCACTAAACACTTCCGACTTACTTCTTTCGCTTCTTGTTTATCGCTCCGATATTCAATTGTAACTGTCCGTTCCGTTCGCTCGTGCTCTATTTATACTGGCCGGATAACATCACTAGAGCATTCTAGATGCTTCTACAAAACTGTCAAAATAATCTCGAACAGTCGATTACTCGATACAGCAACGCCATCTAGTACAGAGTAGCTGAATTACCTTTAAACCACCGATACATTCAATCTCTTCTAGTACCTCCATTCACCGATAGATGGCGTAACACTGCCCCCCTCTTAAACGTTTTCGTCTCGAACATCGTTGGACCCATGGTAACGAGCCAACTGGTCCACATGAACTATCTTCGGTGCACCTCGCGACCCCTTCTGGATTCGATAGGTGACGTCGTTCATCCTGTTAATTATGCGATATGGCCCGTCCCATCTGGCTTGTAACTTAGGCGATTTGCCTTTGCTTCGTACTGGGTTATGAAGCCACACCAATGATCCCTCATCGAAGCCTTTGTTGTTTGCCTTCCGGTCGTAGCGAGTCTTCATCTTTTCAGACATCTGTTGTCCTGACTCCCTGATGTGCTCGTATACGTCGTTCATCTTGTTGCGTAGCTCGGTTGCGTAATCCGTTATATTGCGTGGAGATTCTGGTGGAATACTGGTGATAAGGTCTGCAGGTAAACGGAGTTCTCTACCAAAATTGGCAAAAGCTGGTGTTACTCCTGTAGTTTCGTGGACCGCACTGCGATATGACAGGAGAAATGGTTGGATGTGCTTGTCCCAATCTCTTTGTTTGCTCTCCACGACCTTCGCCAGGTACCTTTCCAGTGATTGGTTAAACCGTTCAAGCATGCCATCTGATTGCGGATGATAAGCCGTGGTCCTGGTTTTATGTGCACCCATCACGCGACAAGTCTCCTTGAACACCTCAGATTCGAAGTTCCGGCCTTGATCGCTGTGGATTTCCAAGGGCACCCCGAACCGACAAAAGACTTCATGCACCAGCTTATCGGCCACTGTGGTAGCTTCTTGATTTGGGATTGCAAACACTTCAGGCCACTTCGTGAAGTAATCCATCACAACCAAGAAGTATTTGTTTCCGTCCTGGCTCTCAGGAAACGGCCCAGCGACATCCAACGCTATGCGCTCCCATGGAGCTCCCACGTTGTACACCTTTAATGCACCTCTGCTTCGAGTATGTGGCCCTTTGACAGCCGCACAACTTGTGCATTTGCGGCACCAATTCTCGACGTCATCCCGACAGTGGAGCCAATAAAACCGCTCCCGGATCTTAGTAAGGGTCTTCTTAACTCCCATGTGACCTCCCGAAGCACCATTGTGATAGAGCTGCAAGACTTTTGGCACCTTAGTTTTGGGCACTTCCATTTGCAAATGGCACTGGTTACCGCGAGCGTTTTCCCATTTGCGGCACAGAACTCCATCCTGGACGACCAAGCTTTCCCACTGTGCCCAATAACTCTTGCTGATGGGGCTCATTGCTGCGATATCACTCCATTTGGGCCAAGGCGCATCTGATTTCTTCCATTCAAGAATCGGTTGTACATCCTTGTCATCTTGCTGAGCACGCTGCAAAGCTTTTTTCCATCCGTCGCTCAGATCCGTCTTCAACATTCTCACTAGCGCTGCTGGCTTCGCTTCCTGTCTTGCACAGTGTTTGCGTTGGTCGGGGTAAGCCCTACCTGTCAGAGCATCTGCGCTACGTTGCTCTTGCCGCCAGACAGGTACGTCAGGTGACCCCTTTGGTGGAGACAGGGTACCAACGTGCCGCTTACGCTTTGGGCAGCTCAAGCGGATATGGCCTCTTTCCCCACAGTTGTAGCACCGTGGTGAAGAAACAACTTCCCTGATACGTTAAGGTCGATCCTCGTGACGCGCTGCTTCCACCTCCAGAGAGTAGGCCAAGGCTGCCTTCAGGGACTTGAAGTGCCCAAGTCTTACCGCTGCTCTAACTTCCAGGTCCCGGATCCCATCCGTAAACGCTTGTACGAGGTTCCCGTCAATGAGCGCAGGTGACGACTGGTATGCCTTCCTGACCAGCCTTTCTACCTCTAGAGCCCACTGCTGCAGAGTTTCTCCGGTGCGTTGTGTCCTGTCCTTCAGCTGAGCACGATACACATGTTCGAGGTGCGCGTCTCCGTACCTTGCCTCCAACGCCTCCAGAAGCTTCTCGTAGGTGGCGTCTTGCCCGAGTGCCTCCAACACCGTCAAGGCCTGATCACGAAGGCCCAAGGTTAGGGCGGTGAAGGCCTGTTCTTTGTCCCACCCATTCGCTCGCATTACGGCCTCAAACTGAACCTTGTATGCAACCCACGATGACGAGCCATCAAAGGGTGGAACCTTAAACCAACGAGGCGAGGGCGCCACAGCTGCAGGTGTAACGTCGTTGGTCTCAAGCCCACGCAATTTCTTCTCCAATCTGGCAATACGGATCTCGAGCTGGTCGTGTACACGCTTCTCAATGTCGCTGATACGGGCCTCGTGCTGCTGGAGTTCCTCCTTGACCGCCTTCAAGTCCTTCCCCACTGCGGCGCTGAGGTCCTTCATGAGCACCACCTGCTCTTCTAGGCGGCGCGCGTGCTCCTCCTTGTCGCGCTGGAGCTGTTCTTCTAGGCGGCGCGCGTGCTTCTCTTGACGGCGAGCCTGCTCCTCCTTGTCGCGCTGAAGCTGTTCCTCCAGGCGGCGCGCGTGCTCCTTTTGACGGCGAGCCTGCTCCTGTTGACGGCGAGCCTGCTCCTCCTTGTCGCGCTGAAGCTGTTCCTCCAGGCGGCGCGCGTGCTCCTCTTGACGGCGAGCCTGCTCCTGTTGACGGCGGTCCTGCTCCTCCTTGTCGCGCTGTCGCTGTTCTTCCATGCGGCGCGCGTGCTCCTTTTGACGGCGCGCCTGCTCCTGCATGAACGTCATCAGAGCCGCGATGTCGGGCACCGCCATGGAGTGTGCGCTTGTAGGCTCCGCTGCAGCCGCGGAGTCGCCTGATCCACCAGACGATGGAAAAGGAACGTCTTCGAAGCGTCTCTGGTCCAGGTCTTGCTGGCGCTGGTTCCTGGTACGCAGTCCATCAGTTTCTTCCTTCGGCATAACCGGCATAATTTATCCCTTTCTTCTGACACCAATTTGTTACGAGCTAGGGTTCGTGATAAATTATAACTCACTATGCCAGAAAAACTGCACTTTATTCACTAACACAATAACACTAGATACACACACTTAATTTTTCAACACTAATAAAACTCACTATTCACACCACTAGAAACACCACTAAACACTTCCGACTTACTTCCTTCGCTTCTTGTTTATCGCTCCGATATTCAATTGTAACTGTCCGTTCTGTTCGCTCGTGCTCTATTTATACTGGCTGGATAACATCACTAGAGCACTCTAGATGCTTCTACAAAACTGTCGAAATAATCTCGAACAGTCGATTACTCGATACAGCAACGCCATCTAGTACAGAGTAGCTGAATTACCTTTAAACCACCGATACTTTCAATCTCTTCTAGTTCCTCCATTCACCGATAGATGGCGTAACAATACCAAAGTTCAACTTTTTGCCTATAACAGTTTGCATTGTGCGTTGTCTGTCAATAAATCAGTAACGCAAAAATTTTATAAAGCCAGATTAGCCAAAAAATTGCGAATTTTAACTTAAAAATGATATAAAACGGATCATACACATGTCAAGTTTACTTACCTACTTCAAAATATTAAACTTATAAAAGTCTTACTAACATAGTAACTAGCAATATATCGAATACAGCTTAGGTTTGGCTGATTTAGTGGTCTAGCTCATGCCCCAACTAAATCACCGTAAGATATTGCAGTCAAAATATCCAATCGAACCTAAAATATCTATCGAAAGGTGCCAAGTAGGTAATATTATATGGTTTTGATTAACATTCTGAGCCATACAGGTAATTTGAATAATATAGAAAAAAGATTATTGTCACAGTATCATCCTTAACAATGCATGTGTGTATATAATGTAGCTGAATTAATAAATGTTATACTTATTCCATTGATAAAAATGGAGTATTCTTATTTTTTATTAAAATAACAGTGTTAGAATTTCAGCCTCACTTAAATTAAAATAACAATGGCTCAAAGATAAAGTTGGAAATGATGTCATAAGAAAAGAACAGAAAATTGCCGCAAGTGTGCCAAATACTTCTTTCAAATCTAACACGCCAATCATTACTATGAAACTGCAAAAAAATCAAACACACTCGGTTCATTGATCAATTAAATGAAAATAATGGTATATTTGACTGCGGCTTCACGATGGGTGGAAGTTGGTTAGCGCGTATGTTATTCTGATGTATAATAATCTGTAGTACTGCAAAGTTGCATCAAAGTCTGATAAGGCCATTTTCTGAAAGAGTAAGAAACACAATTAATAAGATGCGTAAATAAGAACTTTTAATAAATGAGTTTTAAGCAGTCACTATAAAAATATCAATTAATATGAACCTTTCAAAATAACTTATGTTTCAAGAACCACATTAGTACGATATCTGGGGCTCAGAAATCGTTTGATCTTAAAGCCAAGCCATTAAACAGAGATGGTTCATTATTTTTCATATAACCTTTAAGATTTTTTGGCCGTTAGTGAACGTGGGGCTTAAGGATAAACCCGTCTTGAAGTTTTAAAGCTCTCATTAATCAGTGGCCTTTGACCGCCGTAAGCTTGTATAGGGTCAAACATTATATGGTCGTCTTCTATCCATCTCGGAGTAATTAGATGTCTTGAATTTATTGAGGGACTTTTAGTTTTAAATTGAGATATAGCACTAAACAAAGTTTTAAGAATGTTTTGACATGACAATAGAAATTCTAAGGGATTTGAAAAGACGAGACGAAGGATTTGATTTATATTAGACTTTGCTTTGGTAACATATTTGCGCAGGCCCCGCATAAAGAGAGCAGGACTTAACTATAATAAGAAACAGCGTAATATAAAAAATAAACAATTGTAGTCGGGACTGCGGTATCCGAAAAGACAAACCTAAAAATATTGTCTAGTCAAGTACCGAAGTTTTAATACAAGTTAATATTCCTATCAGTTAAGGCTTTAGCTTGATGAATCGCACGACGCACACTGCGGCTTTGAGAGCTATAGAATACCATATTGGTTCAATGTGTATGTGACATAACTATTACTTATACAATACAGGTTAATATTCTATTACGTATAACATACTAAGCTTAATAACGTTATTTGACTCGACTTATTAGAATATAGCACTAGCTACTGAATGGCTTATACACACTTCTTTTTCTTCGTTGCATATGTTTGTGATTTCACCTACCGCTACCAATAGATCCCATATTAGATTTAATAATATTTGGAAATATCATACGCTGCTGTTGTCATAATACACACGTTATTCAAATACTAGAGCGATAGCAAAAGTATAAAATACTCACTGGAATGGTACAAAAAACACCATACAACCTTAATTAAACAAAATAATGAATCCACTGTCCAGTACAACCGATGAGGCACATAAAACACATAAACCAAGTATCTACGTAACATTGACACCATACGGTCTTAATGTAAACCCATAAGAGGCCATTTCATGCCACCACAAGGTGTATTTGATGGCTCGGAAGGGGAGAACAAAAGACTTCGGCATCCCACACAGGGAACAACTCAATTTGGCTTGAGAACCATAAAACAGCCTTTACTACGAAGGTTTATATTATTATAAATCGGGAAGATATGTTTTGTGGGCCCCCATAATGTCAGAGGTAGATGTGGTCAAATTTATGAGCCGTTAAATCATGACTATAGACGGCCTTGAAAGCAAAGGTTATAAATAGATTTATCGCGTGTTTCATAATATGTACCTTCTGGTATCTCTATGTTGCGTGTAGTTGCAGGTTTATGATGTTGCGGATTTAAGTCTTAATGATGAACTCACGGTGGCACTTGCAGAGTCGCCGTGTAATGTTGGGAGTTGGTTGCTAAATAATAGACGTAATTTTGTCGAGCTATTAGCATAATTATTATTTATTATAATGGCTCTTATTAAAAGAGTAAAAGCGCGACACACTACACATTACTTTATAAGTAGCTAAACCAGAGGCTGAGGCTGACTTCAATTTACATCCTAGTTTTATGGGCTCCTTAAAGGTGCCAAAAATATTTAATTCAGTTAACCCTTGAGGTGCGATCAAACTAAAGGCAAAGTACCACAAGTGCAAAGGGTCACGTTGCTGCAAATTTTCATTGGCATAGGTTACCGGAAAAAAAATAATTATGACACCTGAATATAATTATATCACATAAATTGCATATCATTGTGTTGGTTATAAAATCAGCTATAATAATAATAACATAAATTACTACTAAATACTCACCTTTCCGGCAAAACAAGCTTACAAACTTAGAAGTTTGTTATTTTTCACTGGTTTGCACAAACATTTCATCACATATTAATGAATTTCATTACTTGTTTGGTTCATAAACACAAAAACATTATCACATATACCTTTAGGTTTTCACACAATACATTATTTATTTGTGACAAATGAATCTAACGCCACTAAAAAAATTATAATCCGAACGCATAACAAAAAGTTCGCCGTGCCGGGCCGCCATGTTACTGTAGCGAACACTGTGGCTGTGAATTATTTACCATTTGAAACACGATAACAGTGAAAACGTACAACAATACTAGTATTTAATTGCTAAAATATGTTTTCAGAGAAATAATCTGGGTACTTTTATGTCTTTCATAACTATTAAAAGAGTATTTATCATAAAACTATTACGAAAATAGCAAGTTTCAAGAGTAAAAATAGCCGTTCTTAAAAGTTTTTGCCTTTTATCACTGTATTTCTTGTCTCTGTCACGAATAATGTCACTTCACAATTAATATTTATTTATTTCTGAGTAAATCTATATAAGTATCTTTATAAAAATTCACCGGTTTCTTCCACAAGACAACTTTTATTATAAAGATCGCGGAACAAAACACAACAATGGCGGACGCTTTCGCAAGTAAGACACAGATAATTATATTTCAATATTTTTTGGCACGTTTCGTTTCCCTCACCCTTCTAAAACGATTTAGTTGCATAGAATATGAACTATTCTAATAGTTACTACTTTCGTTTCTTGGTTTAAGTAAAACAAAACGTAAAAAATCCGCGACCAATAGGACGACTTTTTTAGAGCACGACCATGCGTGCTGTAAACACATGGGACCACTTGAATTAGAGCACGACCGTGCGTGCTGTAATCACGTGGGGGGTTAAACGTGCATTAGTTATGCCGTGTGGTTGACGGCATAGAATACAAGTGTCACCACCCCCTATCTTCCCGTGGGTGTCGTAAGAGGCGACTAAGGGATAACACGATGCAAATACCATCTTTGCGTAGAGACGGAAAACTCGACATCAAACCCTATACGACTGCCTCGTTGGTCTCGTGGCATAAATGTGCGCGTGGGATCGGGAGGTCCCGGGTTCGATTCCTGGGTCGGGCAGTATTATTGGGTTTTTCTCTCACGAAATTCTCAGTAGCAGCACGGAGTCTGGAAATGTGCCCGGTACGGCAATAGGCTCGCCCCTTATTACGTGGGACTAAAGTATATCCGGCGAAAAGTGGGTGTAGAAATACACCTCTGCCTACCTCTTCGGGGTTATAGGCGTGAGACTATGTATGTATGGTTATTCCGTAATAAATGTTATACCTCGTCGAAGACGAAAAAGTCATTATAATAGGTTCAAACGTTTTTGAGGTTACCTGGCGCAAACATAATACAAGTAGGTAATCGCAATTACATTGTTTAAAACGTTTTTATTTTCTTGTATATTTTTGTTCACATAATTAAAACGGCAAAAAAGCAGCGATAACCGAGAGGAGAGACCGACAGACTGCTACGCAGCGGGTCTCGAGTGCGTATTAAATTGTTTATTATCTCTTGCTTATCGGTGAAGGAAAACATCGTGAGGAAACCTGCATGTTTGAGAATTCTCCATAATGTTCTCGAAAGATATGTGAAGTCTGCCAACCCGCACTTGGCCAGCGTGGTGGACTATGGTCTTACCCTTCTTATAGTGAGAAAAGGCCTGTGCCCAGCAGTGGGACAGTACATAGGGTTGTTGATGATGAATTAAAACGGCTGCAAGCCACTTACACTAATTACACAAACGGAGTTCTCTCTTCAGTAACTATTGTCGGCTTAATACTCCGCAGCTTATTACATGTGCTAATGAAAACTCTTTTCTGCATATTTATAAAGTTATGTTAGGTTTACTGCTAACCCTGCACCCAGAAGTGAAGCAGCAAATCCGTCAACCTAGCCTATTAGTATAATAAGTCATCAATATTCCTTTATACAAATTAATGCCAAAAACGTAACAATTGATCCAAAATGCGATAGTTTTTAAAAAGTGGTATGATACTTTCCTAGGACTATAAAAGAATTCATACCTACATTTGACTTTATAAAAACTAGTTTAATCAGTTTCGATTAAAATTAAAAATATAACTCATAACAGCAGTTTCCGTTATTGATGGGTACATCAAATAAATCTGTGACCTAACAAAACTCTAATCATACCCTAACAAAATTGTTCATACAATTCACCTGACTGTTTAGCAATTTGATTTACAAAGTGCTAAACAGTCTGGCGTATAAAAATATTGTAACAAAAACATTTCCATAAGTAAATACACCTATCAGATTCGCATAAATGAAGGTTCAAAAACTGAATCCAATTCCGAAAATTAAGTCAACGGCCAAGGCACACAATAAAAAAAGACGTCGATTTTTTAAATTTGGGATAGGTAAATAAATTCAGAGGCAGAGTGAAGGCAATATCGGAAAGTCATTAATAACGGTACAGGGTGCGCTATCCACTGGACCACGGAGACTGCCTCCGTGGTCCAGTGGATAGCGTATGTATCTGCTGATCGGGCGGTCCCGGGTTCGATTCCCGGATGAGGCAAAAGGGACACTGAGTTTTCCAAATTCTTAGTAGCAGCACGGAGACTGGCAAAATTTTAACGGCAATAGGCTCGCCCCCTATTACGTGGTACCTAAAATTCATAAGGCAAACTGTGGGTGTAATATTACATATCTGCCTTCCCTTTCAATAAAAAAGAGCATCTTAATTAAAACCTCACCACACCTGCGGCGTTTCAGGGCCAAAATTTTTTTTTGTTTGGAATAAACAAACAGAGTCTAAGTATTTCTTAGTTTCCCGTACTATACAATTCACCTAAGAAATGCTATCCTTCGAAACAAATTTCTGCTGCTGTAAGTAAAAGCGAACTCGTACATCGAAAATGTCGACGAAAACGTGAAGACAGTCTTGTTCTGATTGCGCCCCTAGATTGAAGTTCAGATCATTCCAGAACTCGCGATATAATGAGTGCCATAGAATTTCTTTTTTGAAGCTATTACACAGCTGTACAAAGCATTTTTTAGGAAAGCAGGCTTTAAAACATAATTTTGTACATGGTAATCTAAAATATTGCTGACCACTTATTTCCTTTTAAAATTCAATTTCAAAGAATGAAGTATATTTTAAGGCAGTTAACCCTAGGTATCGTGTAAGTCGTCACTATTTCTAGCTTCTGCTTATCATTTCATAGCGTCAAATTAATTGAAAGCGGTTAGTGTGAAATACCACTCGATTTACGAGGTTCTTAAACTTGATGTCATATACTTTAAGAAGTAAAGAACACAAGATGTTTTTGTAACTGCTAGACGGCTTTATTAGAGCAGATAAAAAGACTTCAATCGTCTACGTAAGCCATATTCTCCGTAACATTATGACATTGAAGAGGTGAAATTATTAAAGAAAATTTAACCGAATGGAAAGAAAGAGGAATCCCTCGGATTGACTACCCGACTATTACAATAGAAAAAGGTTGACAATCCTAAAAACTCCTCTGAAAGAATAAGGGATACATAGGAATGGTATGGGTTCCAGGAAGTTCCTTGTAGTAACCTGCTGTATGCTTATATTTTTCTTTCCATTAGATGACTATGAAGTTCCGTCAAGTAACGCCTGATTCAATCAACTATATAAGAAAATTTACTTCCTCCGACAATAAGGTAATAGTTAATCCGGTTTATCTCTCTTCTTACGCATGGCATGTATAACTTACTTTGGAATAGGTATTTGATTTTACATGAAAGATGTTAATCGTAATGACCAAATTGCCTTCGAGTTGATGAAGAAACCCATTCAATGCAAAGCTTGTACTTGTGTATCTTGATTAGAGTTCATATATATTGTTAAAGACCATTAAACCGGGGATTACTATTCCGTACGAGAAAATTTCAAGGAGCGAAATACATTGAATCACATTTCATTTATACGTATTACACTGGAGAAAATTGCGAAATGGATGGATACTTTTCAACATCGGCTAACTGATGAAGAGGGACATAAAACTGTTCTGTCAGTATATTCAAGGATGAAATTATTTTTAAATGAATATGATTTTACGCTTAAACAAATAGATGTTTTCTGCGTTATAAAGAAACGTTGCCTTTGCTGTTTAGAATTAATTATAATATGACCAGTGCTTTTTGATATAGCATGTGTCTCGAAAAACTTAGGTCATGAAAAATTCTATGTAGTATAAAAGGTAATATGACAAATGTTAAATTAAAATCATTAACGGAATCTTCTTGAGATCTATCTTTGAGACATGGTCTGTAAACCTAAGATTGAGACTAGTATCTTTGGTCCTCTATTTGTGATAACATTATTATCTAATATACAAATTATTGTAACTACTTGAAAATATGCATTCATTTAGTTAGGCCCTGTTTCACTACCTCTAGGAATGCTTTTGCTCTAGGAATTTGTTTGAGTGGTGAAATTGGCACTTATTGAAATACTCATAATTCTCAAAAAAAATTATACATGAATCATTTCGACACTTGTGTTAAATGTATGCATACATATAACACCAGTAATAAATAGTAAAATCGCTTCAACGTATTGTTTGATGGCATAATTTATAGAATACGACACACACGTGGCTAAAAAGGAATAATGAACACTTTACTCAAGCAGTTACTTTAAGGCTTTGAAGGAATGACGGGAAATATATATTTTCCTACAAATATATCTTTCTGAAGTAAGAGGAGAATGGAATTAGCAAAATAATATATAGTTTACAAAACCAAATGACTAATCATGTTAATATATATTTTGTGTTTATCTGTCTATTCAACAGCAAAATCAAAGTGTCTGTGAATATTCTAATAAGGATCTGCCCGTAACGTCATATTATCATCATCTCATCTTTATCTCGATTAGTTCCAAGACTCTCGCCTTGGAGCCCCAGTACAGCATCACACATTTATCACTATTTATGACTTAGATTGCAAACACGAAATATACCTCTTGGCAAATATGCAATTTTCCAATAATGTTAATGCAATTAAATAACGTGTATTTTCTAAAGAGTATACAAAACACTTTGCTTCACGGCAAGATCAACGGTAAAATCTCGAGACAACAATCAATTGCAAACAATAACCAAAACAATTCCACGAGAAATAAATACACATGCTCGAGTTAAAAATATAACAAACATAGTTTGGAAGCGGATACTCTACAAATAGCGGTATCTGTCATAGTGTGTGTAAAATATAAAAGGACTTGCATTTCACGCGACCTTACAAAATAAAATATTTCTCTTGTGCTACCTTCAAATAGAAAATCTATCGGAAATTCTGCCTGATGCTGAGATATCTTGGTATCTAAGATGCCTTTGAGTAATCATAGCAGTGATTCTGAGGCTGTTTAGACACAGATAGGAAGATTTTTTGCCTGGATTTGAAGCACTAGACTCCGTAAACTGAGATGTTTATCTCATAATAGAAAGATCACATGCTTGCGACTGTCTCCGTGGTCCAGTGGATAGTGTCTGCGACTTTTTTCTGTTAATAGGTGGCAAACGAGCAGACGGATCGCCTGATGGTAAGCAATTACCGCCGCCCATGGACACAAGCAACACCATAGGATTCACAAGTGCGTTGCCGCCCCTTGGGGTTGGGAAAAGGAATAGGATGAGGAGAGGGATGAGGGAGAAGGAATAGGGGATAGGGCCTCCGGCACTCTCACTCACCGGACGAAACGCAACAGTTTAGGTACTGTTACTTTACGTCAATTTTCTGTGAGAGGGTAGTACTTCCCTGGTCGAGCCTGCCCGTTCATGCTGAAATCAGCAAGGCTCTACTACCTCTAAAAATCGGAGGTCGGAGGTCCCGGGTTCGATTCCCAGGTCAGGCAAAAGTGTTACTACTAGGTTTTTCCGAATACTCAGTAGCAGCCCGGAGTCTAGTGATGTGCCCGGTAATGGCAATAGGCTCGCCCCCTATTACGTGGGATCTAAGAATTAATGGCGAAATGTGGGTGTAACATTTACACCTCTGCCTACCTCTTCAGGGATACAGACGTGAGATTATAAAATAAATAAACACATGCTTGCTTAGCTGGATTTGTATTTTGTATCATATGTCCTCTTAGATATTAGTGAATATTCTTTATGGTAGAACTATAATATTATAATATTTTTTAAGTAACTTAAAGTCAAAGTCAAAAGTCAAAATCCTTTATTCATTTAAATCACGAAGTGACACTTATGAACGTCAATTTAAAAAAATAATTACTTAAAGCTTCTACATTTACATTTACTGCCACGTTCGCAAAGCAAGGGCGTAGAACCATGAGAAAGAACGGGCAATAAAACTCAAGGTCACTCTTTTTCATCGCCAGGTTTTGCATAATACATAAAAATTTAAATTTTGTAAGGAGCTGCAACTGTTACACCTTCTATGTCATTTGTAAATATTTACTCTACTTAATACTCAAGCATAATGTAGAAAAATGTTGATGTTCATTTAATTAGCCTCCTGAAAATTGACATGGTGAAACAGGAGCATCCACTTACATTAAGTACCTAATAATGCAGGCAATCCGCGCAAATGTTCAGAACCATGATAGAAATGATACAGTTTAATATTAAAAATGTAATACCAGCCCGTAAGACCGACATCGACCAGTCATCGCAAGTAGCACCCGTTCACGAGTATGACGCATGGGCCAGCCATCATCCCTCTCGCCATATCAGAGGGACAGGGATGACCCGACACACGACGCCACCACAAGAAATGACATTTTAGTGAGCATGACGACAACGGTACACGAACCGGCAGTAATTAACAATCTGTTGGTATACTGACCATGAACACGAATTACCTGCATTTTCCAGATCGTTAATATTATCATAAATATGTGGAACGCGTGCAAAATGCAAAGGTAGTACCTATATTTGATTGACATGATACTTTTTGAAATATAACCACCGATCGAACTGATTGGCTACACGATTATAATACACTATAAAAAAAAATTACAAATAAAAAGTATCTAACGAGATGAGTGACATTTAGTAATGTGGTGGCGATTCCAAAAACTATCATTTACATGATTTTAATAGGAATGGAATAATATTTAATTACATGTCAAGAAAGTTATCATCTACCTATTTACTATATAATATATGAATTATGAAACATTATTTCCAAGCGCATTTGTCATTCAGATATTCATTTAAATTATAATATGCCTTTTGCTTTAGGTCATTTTTAATCTTTATCTGAAATGCGTTAAAAGGCAAGTCCAAAATACTTATCGGTACTTGTTGTAGATACGTATACTAAGTCCTATAAAAGAACTATGAGTTTTGCATAAACGAAAATACGGAACACATAATTTATGTCTATTTCTTGTATTTATAGAGTGTATATCACTATTCTTTGAATATGATTTTATATTTTTACGTACATGCATAACACTAGCATAAATATACTGAGACGCTACTGTTAGAATACCGATTTCCTTGAATCTTTCTTTGAGCGAAACTCTTGTTCGTAATTGGTAAATGGCCCGAACTGCCCTTTTTTGCAATATAAAAATACTTTCGATATCAGCAGCTCTACCCCAAAGTAATATGCTATAAGACATAACACTATGAAAATAGCCAAAATATACCAATCTAGCCGTATCGACATCTGTTAAATTGCGCACCTTCTTAATGGCATAAGCAGCCGAACTAAGTTTCGCTGACAGATATGTAATGTGTGCGCCCCATTGTAACTTCGAATCAAGTGTTATTCCTAGAAACAATGTAGATTCAGTTGTTTCCAGTACATCACCATTTAAAACTATGTTAGGACCAAGGTTTCTGACGTTGGGCAAAGCAAACTTAACACATTTGGTTTTTCTGGCGTTCAGTACTAAGTTGTTCACAGTAAACCATTTAGTCACCTGAATAAGAGCACTGTTTATTTCGGTAAAGTTTTCCTTATTTCTATCTACTTTAAATATCAATGAAGTATCGTCAGCAAACAATACCACGTCACAAATATTTCTCAGATAAAATGGCACATCATTGATGTAAACTAGAAACAGGAAAGGCCCTAGGATACTACCCTGCGGCACTCCCAATTGTACTGGTACGCCACTGGATTTTGAGCCATTTATTTCTACACATTGGATTCTGTTATTTAAATATGCTTTAATAACATCCAATGCTTTAGTCTGGACGCCGTATTGTTTAAGTTTGCATACGAGCGTATCATGGCAGACACAATCGAATGCTTTCGAAAGGTCGCAAAACACACCAATAGCATTCTGAGAGTTCTCCCATGCATTGTAGATGTGTTTGAGTAAAGCTACTCCTGCATCCGTCGTCGAGTGACCCTTAGTAAAACCATATTGCTCAGTATGAAGGAGGCTGTTTAAATTAAAGTGCTTCAGAAGTTACTTGAGTATTATCTTTTCAAAGATTTTACTAAAAGTAGGTAGTATTGAGATTGGCCTATAATTACTAGGATCAGTCTTACTGCCGGATTTGAACAGAGGTATTATCCTACTATGTTTCATTAAATCTGGAAAATCGCCTGATTCTATACACTTATTGAACAAGTTACTTAGATAAGGTGCTACTATATCTATTATACTTTTCAGAATCTTCACAGATATTCCCCAGAGATCACCGGTATTCTTAGATTCTAGAGATTGGAAAGTGTTTATAATGTCAGCAGAACTAATAGGACTGAATTTAAATAATACATTACATTTTTCTACACTAGACTCTAATAAATTTACTGTGACTGAAGCTGATGAGTTTAGACCTATAGTAGTAGCAATAGGTATGCTAGCAAAAAAATTATTGAATGCGAGTGCGACTTCCTCGTCATTATTAATCATTTTATTATTATCTAGCAAGTTAAAATTGGTATTCCTAAAGGTTGCCTTGCCCGTTGCTTCGTTAATAGCTTGCCATGTGGCCTTAACTTTATTAGAAGAGTTTCTAATTTTATCACTTACAAAACTTGCCTTAGCTATATTGCATACCTTTTTAAATATTTTTGAATAATTTCTGACATACTCAGTGACGCTCGCATCAAAATTGTATTTCTCCATACCATACAACTCATACATCCTTGCTCTGCTTTTATAAATGCCTACAGTAGCCCACTCACTAAATGCTCTAGACTCCTTGATTACTTTTTCCTTGGTTTTAAAAGTACTTTTAAATTCATTGTGAACTAAATTAAACATAGTTTCATAAATCTTATTTGGTGACTTAAGCTCCATCATATCAGGATTCAAACCTATTGAAATTTTGTTCCTAAACTCATTAAATTTTTACCTAGGTAATATCCTAACTGTCACCTTACGTACTGCATTATCATTTATATATGAAAATCCTGCCAATTGACCACAGTGATCCGAAGTTAAGTCAGTAGTAACTAATTTATGTGATACTGTATGATTACTAAATATATTGTCAAGACAAGTGGAAGATGATGCTGTTATTCTAGTAGGTTCAAGAAATAAATTTGTCAAATTAAATGATTTAAAAAGATTTAAAAGCCTACTAGTCATTGGTGAACTATCCAGTATATTAATATTGAAATCTCCACAAACTATGATCCCTTTTTTATTGGTCCTAATTTTACCAATTGCATCTTCCATAGTAGATTCGAACATATTAAAGTTACTTAAAGGAGGGCGATACACACATATAACAACATACTGTTCCAGTTCAATACAGGAAATTTCTACAGTGCGTTCTACAGACAAGGTGCTTATGTCCTTTCGTTCCTTACACAGTATGGTATTTGAAACTAGTATCAAGGATCCACCATGGATGGCTTGACTCCTAGCGAAAGCACTTTGCACAGTGTAATGCATGTTATTTAAAAAAGATATTTGATAATCCTTCAGCCAGTGCTCCGTTATGCACATAACTTTTATATTATGACTTTCTAAATATAAACTTAATTCTAAATGTTTGCCAGATAGACCTTGTATATTTTGATGTCCTATATTTAATTGACAATGTCTATCCTTTGTCCAATTCTTAAGTTTAAAGAACTCGTGTCAGTATTTAAAATAGAAGATATGGTAAAGACAGAATTATTTACAGAAATCATTTCCTTGGATACCCTACATGTACCTGTGTCACTTTGTATATTATATGCTAATAATTTAGCAATTTGTCGTTTATAAGATAGCGAAAGATACATAGTATCTTTGGTCAATGTGAAGTTATATTTATTAATAAATTTGTTTATGTCAAAATATAAAATAATATCTTTATATTGCCATGTCATATTGTAAAAACATAAATTGAGGTCATAGATATGTTGATTCACCTTTCCATCTAGTGTACCTGAATAAGGTAACGCACAAGTAATAAATTGACATCCAAATTTTTTATGAAGTGATAAAATTACTTCTGTTAAATTATAAATATCTGTTTTGGTCACCATTTGACTGTCACCATACACAATTACTATTGTTGACTGTCTATCAAATGTGGTTATTTTTAAAATATCTATTAAGTTTGTAAAAGATGACCCTGGATAACAATAATTAATGATATTGTGTTGTTTTAAATGAATATTCATTAAGCTACCTAAACCTACACCTAACCTATCTGAAAACATGTAAACTTTTTTTGTGCCAGAGTCGTCAACTAAGGGTGTCCTATCCTTTGTACTACTGGTTGTACTGGAACTAGAACTTGAACAGAGACCTGAATCACTATCACCAGACTCGTTAGCTAACAAGGTAGATTTTAAACAATTTGAGTAACTATTTGTGTTTGTCAACGCCTTTACATATTCCAAATTACTCTTTCCAATTCGTGCAATCTCATCATATTTATTTATATATACCTGAACCTCTTTCTCATACTGGGTATTCATCCTATTTAGTTGAGATTCTAAAGCACTAATTTGTGATTTAAGGTCCCTTGTATGCTGATCATACAACATCCTACCATTAATTAATTCAATATTATAATTTTCTAGGTCCTGTAACAATTCCGTATGTTTAGAAACTAATGTTTTGTATTGCTTTGTTGTCATTTTCATTTTATTATATTGTTTTAAGTTCAGTACCAGTTTACTAATATTTTTATTTATTTTATATAACTTCCTTTGTTGTTTAAGCTTTTTGATACTACTTTTTAGTTGTATCCTATGTTTATTTGGCCCTAAGCATAATTTATCACCTATAACCTCTGAATAAAGGTTCTGTGTTGCATCACTGTTAAGTACCTGCACAGTTTGCTCTAAAGATTTTATCTTTAATAATGCCTGTTCTAGATCGCTTTCAAGTTCAGTAATACGACTTACAGACCAGGAATATGTGTCATTACAAGTTGTTAATGTATTGATTTCTTCCTGCAACCTGTCTCGCTGGGCAAGCGTGTCCATATACTCAATATGAAGTTCAGCGAGTTGTGCTTTCAAGATTGAAACCCTGTCATTAACAAGCTTGATATCTTCCTCACAATCAGAACGCTCTTTCAGTAGGTTGGTATTTTCTTCCTGGCACTTTCTTAATTCCATTAAGGCTATTTTGAGCTTATTTTCCACATCCTTTGCTGTGGCCTTACGGGTCATCATATAAGTGCTCATTGTTACAGCAAAGTGTAAACCAAACACCTAAGGACAGAAAGAAACAAGATGACAGGAGACAGACTGTTCAGTAATGTATAAAAGTACCTATACATAGGAGCAAGAATGAAGAGAAACAATTGAGGAAAACTGAAAATAAGTAATTTAAAGGTGTTATTACAGTTAATATTCTAGAATCATGTACAATTATATTTTAAAATGAACTATTCAGTAATGTAGGTAGGTAAACAATATAAAAATAAATTAAGTATTTTAAAACCACTTTAAAACAATTAGTTATTTGTTTTTAAATTATTGTTAAGTATCACAAAAAAATAATCTTATTTCGTGTATTGTGCTAAGTGATGGTTTGTTTTTCTTTATAAAATCACTTCAAGAATAAAATTTAATATTAGGGACTAAGTAGGTAGGTAAGTGCACATGAATGTTATGAGAATTGTGTTTATGCTATGTGGATTAGTAAAATAAAGATAATTCTATGTTGTGCTTTATGAAAAGTGTGAAATGTTAGTATGTCTTATATAAATTAATATACTCCCTGGATTTTATCTAGGTTTGTAAAGTTCTTCAAACGCCCCTTGTAACTGTCAAACAGCTGTTTTGGTTGTAAAACGTCGTTTTTAACGCTGTTTGTAATTTTTATATGCTGCGAACATTTGTTATCACTATTCTTGTTATTTAACTATAACTTTGTACATTTATCACTGATTATTTTTAATAAAATTAATTAAAACTACGGACAGTAACAAATTTGAAAGTTGCTTGATTTTTCACAGTCACTCAATTCCACACAATCAATCCTTTATCATGATTATGAGGTTGCTATAATTGAGTCAGCAAGTTACATAATTTTCATCTTTTTCCTATATATTATTTTTTTAATAATATTTTTTTATATTATCCCACAACATAACTGGTCATAATGCCATTCTATTTCCACCGTACAAAAACGATAAGTCTTCTCTTTAAGTTTTGATTGCCAGTTACTATGTCCAAGGCTCGGCACCGGTTTAAAAAATACCGGTTAACACCGGTTTCTTACGGTTTTCCTCCGAACTTTTCTTAAGAACGTGAACGTTTTTGAACTTTATTTTAACCTAAATTAACCGGTTTATTAGACGAACGGCATGTCGGTAAACACGTTGCCAAACAAAAAATCTTACTACTGAATAAAATCGTAACAGCGCGCGGCGTTTCTTTATGGTGCGTCCGTATTAACCGGTTTTTATTGCTCTAAACCGTTTAATCCGAAAAAACCTTTATGTAAATACTGTTCCAAATATCGGTTTAAAAAAACCGGTTTATGCGAACGAAACCAAATGTAAAGGTTTTGCGGCAAGTACATAATAACGGTTTGAAAATTTTACCGGTATCCGAGGCCTGACTATGTCAACTTGAGGGGAACCATGAATAACTCGTCATATATAAGAAGCCAATGTCGACAAATCAGTTTTACACATAAACTAAGCTATATACAGAAATATTTATTGCCTATATTTGCAGTTTAAAGTAACGGTTTGTTAACGCTGTAGTCGTAAGGTAGAGGCAGCGATAGCCTAGTGGAGCTACCAACGGACTGCCATGCAGAGGGTCTCGGGTTCGAACCCACCGCGCGCACCACTGACTTTTCGAAGTTATGTGCGTGTTAAATTTTTAATTATCGCTTACCTCGGAGAACACGTTAAACCGTCGGTCCCGGCTGTCATGAAGATCTTTGATAGTCTGCCCTCAAATAAACTGATCCTGGTCTAAACCATGGCATATCGCTATATATTTGGGTTGCGGAAGTCAGACAGCAGTCGCTCTGTGGAAAAGTTTATATTTTGTCATATCTCGTTAGACCAGTAAGGGGACCTCGGGCTCCAAGGTGTGCAAGTCTTGGATGCAAGCGGGATAGCGCTAGGATGATGATGAATACCGTAGTCGTAATTTTACAAAACTGTACCAAATTTCAAATCATTTTAATCCCGTAAGTCTATAAATAGATATAGGTGTATTTTACTAGTAATAAAATAGTTAATATCTTTCACATGAAAAAACAATTTAAAAAACCCACTAATGCCACAATGACGACTAGTTAGATTATAATTTCCGAGATCCTTAATTCTTTTGATCGTAGGTAATGGAAATTTGGCAAATTTTATCAACATTTATTCAGTGGTTTAACCATGAAAACGTAACGACCCCCAAAAGTACTTTCGCGCTTATAATCTTATATATACCATAATCAAAACGGTGTGAATTTATAAATATGTCGACGGGTTGCTTGATATTTGGCCGGTATCAACGCTTAACAGTTCTATGTAGGCACAGTGTTATAAATTCACACCAAATCAAATTAACAAAACTGACTATAATTATTTTGAATTACTGAACACGAAGCGAGTGACAGTTTCTAGGTAGGTACTTGTTGTCGGGCGGACAACTGTGTGGAGTCTCCAAGAGAAGTGATAGTTGTGTTGCTCCATTGAACGTCAACCGTCACCCTCCTCTTTAACTGTAGCGAACGTCACACTAGACTCTGTCGAAACGCGCCATCTTCACACTTCCGTTTCGTAGTCAGTTGACGTCCCGTACTCATGACCACTCCAATACGGCAATCCTACAAGACAAACGTCCCTGTGTGTTAATCTGTAACAAAATTTTACATGCACAGTATCACATTGCTCGGTCACTCCTGACTTAACCCAGGTAAGGGTTGAATCAAAACAGTATTAGAATTCCAATCAAATTTTCTACAAAATTACCCCCTACATTACATTCCTAACTATTATATGAGCTGGATTCAGAGCATCACTGACAATACAGTCAATTACCATAGACTTACGTTATAATCAAATCAAATAACTAAAGCTCTACATGTGATTCATAACCATTCAGTAACCTCCGGTTACTAAACCAGGCACTCAACCAGTCACTCGGGTGCCACCCATTTATCTGCGCATCCTCACAAGGATCGCCAAGTCCCTCCTGGACTTTATGGTTTCCTATGAAACTCCAACACCGGAGTTGTCTGCCTACCGCGTACTCAGGGACAACTGCCTTCACAGTTGGTTATACCGATTTGTACTGATTTGCGGCTACAAATCAACCTCTGACATTGAATCATGCAACCAATCAACATGTAAGCTTAGTTTTCTACTGTCTCGTCAGTATAAAGTTTCACACTTTGCTCTCTTCAAGATCGTCAGTTATGCTCTGATCCTCTGGCACAAAATTTCAGTAGCAAAATCAATAACCAGAAAACTCAAAGTAAAACTGATATTTCAGTATCGCGGTTATCGCTCAAGATATTATTTCAAACTAAGTAAACCAAAACATTTAAGCTCTACATGTGAACATGGCTAGGCATAGCCCAGTAACCTCCAGTTACTCTACTTTCTGCGAACCCCACATGGGAACGCCGAGTCTCTCCAGGACTCTATGGTTACCACGGAAACCCGGCCTCTGCCATAGCTGACTGCAATACCGCCTACTCACGGCTTACTAAGTTAGTAGACGTCGATTTCTACCGAGCTACACGTCAGCCTCTGGTCCTGTCCGATCCGATCATCATGTAAACTTAAACACTATCTTCAACATCAGAACTACTTTGTTCTACCTCAATTTCGTCAGTTGTACTTTGACTTTAAGGCATGTTTCGCAACCTGTCGTGTGCGTACTTAAAGGTACGCTTAGAATTAAGGGCTTTGAGATTATAAAGATCACCGCCAAGAACTTCTGTGACCTCAAATGGGCCTATATACTTAGGATCTAACTTCGTTTGATTACGTTCCTCGTTCATAATCAACACAATATAACCCACTGAAAATTTACTAAGCCTTGCCTTTGTGTTATCAAACCTACGTTTCTCATAATTATGATGCTGCACTCTCAATATTACGTAACGCATCATCTCTCACGGTATTTAGGTCAACCTCAGGTCCTACATCAACTGCCATCAATGATAGAGGCCGTGCACACACCTTGCCTATTAATAACTCTAGGGTTCTAGCTTTCGTCGTTCGGTTAATCGTACAGTTAATCGCAATTTGGACTTCGGCTAATGAATCCTGCCAAGAACGCTCTTCTCATACAACACAGAAACCAGAGGTATCTAACAATTTTAGTGAACAAATATCAAAGCAGAGCTATTTGAGTAGCAGGGAATCCATGATTGCGATCAACAACCACACCTTAATGCACTTCACTCTAGGAATAAAAGAAAATTATCGCACAGCACTCATTCTAGTCGTTCGGCTATTGCTGACCCAAGTCGGTGGGAAATAAAGGTACTCTAATCAAAATCATTACAGGTTTAATGAAAATCACAACTAACTCTTTCTCTCGAAGCTGACATGTTGAACAACACGCATACTCGTTAAAATAATAGGAAACTCATTAAAATATTGCATTGCTCATACTCTGACATACATCGTATCTTCAAAATCACGCTATGAAAGTTGCAACCTCCATCCAACCCGGTTACACAACACCACCCGGATAATCATTTCGAGCGTTTAACAAAGTAATCTTAAACTAGGTTAGTTCAACATGTTGCTTTGGTTTCTTATCACATAGCAGACTATAAGAAAATCTTACTAGGCTGATTCTCTAGATGTTAAGTTTACTACCAAGTATCCAAACAGTCTTTTCAGCGTTATATTTTGTCATGGATAGTCTAAATACGAAGCTTATCCTAACCTAATCATTAGCGATACAGCAACGGAGCTTTCGCGTTCAAGACGATGGACAACGTTTGTGATACTATGATAAATGCACTAATGGCTGTCTTGTTTGCGCACCAGACTATGACTAACACAAAAGCTTCAGGGTAAACTAGGCTAACCAGAAAGGCACTTTGCCGGTCCAATCAACGCCAATTCATGGTTAAACATGCAGCCGCACAAACGGCTTATTCAGTTTATGCAAATCTACACCAACGGAAACGTGGGTACCACAAATTTATCACAACAGCGACTAAATAAGTATCCATTTAATGAGAATAAGGTTAAGCATACACTAACGATCACTAACCAGTTCTTTCTACCTACAATGAAAATTAAAATCTCTGAAACTGATTATCGTAACGCACTACAATGATAGCTTAATCATTTTCTTCTACGTCTGATAATCAAGTTTAACAGCTTCTACTAAAAACACTATCACTCCTAAACGTCCTAAGCATAACTTGGAATTGGCCAGAGATCTCGGGGCACATGATAAAAATTCCCACCATATCACATGAATTTAAAACAAACACAGTAGGTAATTTTCACGCGTAATATTTTAAAATTTAATTTAATTTTACTAGTGGTGCCATCTAATAATCATGAGTAAGAAACATTTGAATGTGCCATGTTAAAAATTGATGCACACAAAGAATCAGGTGTAATTGCAACACCGAGATCGTCTGTACAACTCAGAATTAAAACGAGTAACAGTGCCACTTTTTACTTAGGCTCTGATCACGTTTAAACGAAAACCGTTAGGTATTATCAACACCACGAGTCAATAAAATAATGGCGCTAGTAATATCTTTCGACTATTGTCAGGTTATACTAATCAACCAACCACACTCGTCTAAACAGCACTGCAGTTCACACGTCTATTTAAGAAATAAAAGCTATAAGCTGTTCGTACACAAAATCAGCACAGTCAGAAGCAATAGCTCCACACATTCTTATACTATTAACTTAGTATGTACGATTCGATTAGTTTACCAACTTTAGCGCCGTTGCCTTGCGAAGGACAGTCTAGACCGGTGTTATTGTTCTAGATTTAGCAAAAAAACAACCGAAGCTGGGTGTTGGTTCTAAAACCAATATAACAACTGTACTGGAACAATAACTAGCAAATTTCACTCAAACGCACTTGCTTGGAATAATGCAATTCAGCCTGTACACTCACTCTCGTTACTATTACAGTCCACAAAGTAAGACCGAGACAAGATAATCTATTTGCAAGCAAGCATAGGATCACAAGGTTTGTGAGTGCGAGCCACCCTCGCATAAAGAAATAAAAATAATGGCTTTCTTTTTAACCGGCGTATCAAACTCAAAACCTCCGTTCGATATCTACGCTATAGCTAGGTCACAGTGGTAGTCAGACAACCATACGCTAACATAAAATACAGCAAAGATCGCAATTAAATCGTTCAGCACCCACATATTTTTTGTCTTTTTCTTCTTTAAGCTATTAAAAAGAAGATTATTCATGAGATCATGCCATGGGAAACACCACGCCGTAAAAGTTTGTGGGGAGTACCTCTAGCGAACACGTGCAAAAATATAGATATTATAGACACTTACGTGAGGCATATAAAGAACACACAATCTACTTTTAAATGCAATATTTTGTATTCAATTTATAAATTATATAATAAATTGTACGGTAGTAGAGCCTTGCTGATTTCAGCATGAATAGGCCGGCTCGACCGGGGAAGTACTACCATCTCACAAAAAACAGACGTAAAGTAACAGTACCTAAACTGTTGCGTTTCGTTCGGTGAGTGAGAGTGCCGGAGGCCCTATCCCCTATTTCTTCTCCCTCATCCCACTCCTCATCCTATCCCTTTTCCCCACACCAAGGGGCGGCAACGCACTTGTGACTCCTGTGGTGTTGCTTGTGTCCATGGGCGGCGGTAATTGCTTAACATCAGGTGATTCGTCTGCTCGTTTGCCACCTATTACTATTAAAAAAAATACATATTTCTCTTGTTAGAGTATAATAAGCACGAGACGGGAATTGATAGGCGATATGAGCGATGTCCAAAGTGTTGTAGCAAGACAGGAGATTTAGTTAGGCTTCCTACCTTTCTACTCTTGGCTACCAGCTAGTTTCCTGACTTCAACCAAGTGCCATTGGGCTTAACTTGCCTCGAGCTTATAATACACAATATCCATTTTTAGATTCACAATTTTTGTACATGCTGTGAACTCTCTACGACTGATTTAAAGGGTCAAAGACCCATGTTAAGCCCGTTGCTCGCTACTTGTGACGTCGGTCGTCCAGCGATGGCGCGGGGGCGAGGGCGGGGGGAATATTGTGGACAGATACTTCGTGACTCTTCGTGCAACATCGACGTGACAAGGAGTGTGACAAGGACAAACATGTGAGCCAAATAGAGTTGCCCAATTATTATGAACTACTATTATAAAATACTTGCATAAAAGTGTGTCGTGTAATGTATTGTGTGTTTGTATCGACATTGTATTTAACATACATTTAACCATTTAATAAATGAGATGGCTTTACGTTTGATAATAATTTAAACTGTGGTAGAAACATCAAGAAGTAGTTTAAGGGATTTTGTTTTAGTAAATAAAATTACAATAATTCACAATGTCCAGAAGAGTCTTAAACTGGCAGGAAATCAAAACTTTATAATCATAATCATAATCGTTTATTTGCGTAAAGTTGGTACAATATGGATCTTAATAATGTTAACAATGTTCATGCAACTTCAGTCAAAAAGTGACATGCAAATAATGTTTGTGTAACAGGTAGTGTAGCAGTAGATAATACCATTATAACAAAATGTCCACAAACTCGATGATGCAAACAAGGAATTCAAGTACCTAATAACAATTGTGAATGAATGTGATTGATTGTAATTATATAACATTATTAATTAATACCTGCGAATTATATCAGTAGGCAATACAATGTCAATGTATGATATAAAAAGAAATGTCAGAATAAAATAAGATGTTATAACACATTATCAATACAAACAATGTCAATATAGAATATTTTATGTACATACAGGTCAATTCAACTAATTTATTAAAATATTAACAACAAATTAATCAAAATATCAAATGTCCACTTAATATTAATTGAATTTTAATTGAAATTAATGAGCAGGCAGGTACTTCTCATATAGCTTTTTTACTCATAAAATCAGAAACCGTACAGAAACATTCATCTAATAACCATTTCTTTAACTTAGAGCTGAACATATTAGCAGGTAGACTCTTTATACTGTTTGGTATATTGTTATATTTAGCAACACCATTAAGCAATAACGTTATTGTTGATACAAATAAGGTATGCATACATCTTTTTTTTATTTAACGTACATAAATAGACTCACGCCTGTTTCCCGGAGGGGTAGGCAGAGACTACGGAACACCATTTGCAATGTCATTTGCTATTTGAACATTTTTATTTTAATACAAACATTTTATGTGTTGTTTGATTTACATATTAACATATTATGACATGATACAATTTACAAGTTCACGTACAAACAAAAATATCGACAGTTGCTGTACCTACGGGCACCACTAGTTCGCATTGCATCCAGATGTCCTGGCGCCATCTAAGTATTACTCATTTTAGTGCCGACAAAGCGATTGTCTGATTCGTGCGTCGATAATGAATTGCGCCGGCGCATTTTTTACGTATTTGTGCACTGTTCAATATTAGCTTTTTGTAAATACGACATAGTAGTTTTAAGTGATTTAATTGTGTGCGTGTGTTATTAGTTGTTTGATTACGACTTATAGCATTCTAATAAATTATGCATTGTTTGTAATGATAATGTCAAACTTTACGGCTTCGCAGTAAAAGTACGTGGTGCTGATTTATGAAGAGTGTCTGGGCTGTCTGTTATGCAGCAATGACATTGCAACCAGGTGAACACACATTTTAAACTTTCGCGATTTGTATACATCATACAATATCTAGGACTACGACGACGAGTCCCTTCGCGACCACAACCGTTGCAAGCCGGTAGATACGTAGGAGAATAACAGAGGTATTTATGCCTTGAAATAAATAAATTATCGCGACTAAGACCCGCTAAATAATATTGTATGATGAACACACATTTGTTTCGTGAGTCTAATCACCAGTAAACTTTTGGGCTGGGATTCACGAGAGATCGTGGGTCCAATTTTTATTGACGGCCTCCTCAACGCGCCAAAATTGTTCGATTCTTGTTGCTATGAAAAATAAGTCAGTGCTGTTTTAATGAGTGAACAACGTCTACGTCTGCCGAATTGCGCAAGTCGCCGTTCTTACAAAGGTCATTACCCTTTTTTTTTTTTTTTTGTTTTACGAGGTGGAAAATCCCTTCGGATCTCCGACTCTTGGGGGAAATAAGAGCCGGAGTATGTGGTGTTTCCACTAAAAACCACCTTGACTTCCGCCATGTACCCGTGTGTCGGAGGGTGGGGCATCACCAAAGCACTCGTCGCCACCCTCCGACGGGTATTGGCCCGCCAGATGGTCAGGCGGGCCCCGAACAAAACCCCCTTGGCGACGGATTAAGGTGTTGGACTCCGCCGCCAAAACACCCAGCGGCTGCAGAGGATAGGGAGGACGGCAACGCAACACCGCATCTCCTCTTCCTCTGCGGCCCCACCGCGACGCATCGAATGGTGCGCCCCCATTTGGTCGCGGGAGATAGGGCGCGCGGCAACGCAACACCGACACGCCTCTCCTCTCGCGACCGCACCCGACTGCGAGGGACAGACAGAACTGTCCCCCGCACCCGCACCGTTGGACGCATCCTGCGCAGGCCCCTCCAAGCCCACGCGGAGCGTCCCCTCCTGGATCCCTCTTAGCTTCACCGCGGGTGACCAATCCACGGTTACTGAGCCCCCCCACCACGACAAGGTGGAGATCCCACGGGGGGGAAAGGTCATTACCCTAATGTCATATTTGATTTCATATGGTGATTCGTTTTGCAACCCATCTTTTATTATTTTGTTTGAAAATTTTTTATTTTTATTTTATCTATGTTTTTTTGGATGATATTAAACATTTTATAAGCATCAATGCTAAACCATTTTTTGATAAATGCTCGTAAGATGGCGCCACCCTGTATACTGCACCAATGACTATCAGCTGCGAGCAGGGCGCGTGTGCCTGAGTGTGTTCTTGTAATGAGCAAAGCGACGCAAATAACAATACTCAAGCGCATCTTAATACCCCAAAAAAGTGACACTACAACCTTTACAATTGTATTGTTTAATATTTAATTTATAATTTTCATATCGAAATAGCGACTTGCATCACATATCACAATGAAAGAGGCAAAGATTGACAAGTGACGTCAATAGCAAATTTATCTGAATCCTTATAGGTGGTCTGTCCGCACGTGCTATACGAGATTGAGAATCGTGTGAGATAGGGATAAAACACACGACTTCCAATGAATCCACTAAGCTTAGCTATAACTTCTTCAATTATATGACTTGTTATCTTATAAATTTGCCTATTGACATAAATGATTATCTTTCACAAAAGAGTAATGATACCTAGTTAAACTGCCATTTGTAGTTCGGAATTTGCTTGATTGCTGGTATACCTTCTCATTATTACATTAGGTATAGGCATATTTAAGGCCACCTAACTTTTAGAAAATGATGGTCAAATTATACAATATTATTTATTCTCCTATGTGTATACCGGCTTGCAACGGTCGTGGTCGCCAGGGTCAGTCCCTCCGCGGAGAGAATAGCAGAGGTATTTATACCTTGAAATAAGTATATTATCGCGACTAAGACCCGCTAAATAATATTGTATGATGTATACAAATCGCGAAAGTTTAAAATCGATTATGATCAAATTAAGTATTGAACGATGATTCCTCGTGTTCGACGATTCAATATTTTTAATTAAGAAGTTCAATAACCCTTTCCCAAAAAAGGTTGCTTTTTATGACAGAACTTACCTTCTGTTTGTCTGTTCTGTTGTTTAGTATAGCTTGCTATCCGATTACGCTCCGTTCACAAGTTGCAGCCTTAAATCATTATTTGTTATGTGACGTCGAAGTCTTTCAACTTTTTCTAAAAGTTAAAAGACTATAATAGTGAACAGCAAAGAAGATAAGATAATAGATTATAGTGAAGAATAAAGTAAAATATTCGACAGGAGTAAAGGACTGGGTAGCATTTATTCAATAGAGTCAATAAATGAAAGTAATTGTGTAACAATGATATTTTATTTCGTTATATCTCTTGGACAGTATAAAGTTTATATATTTCTATCTGATATTCCATACAACTTCGCACAAACATACCAGTATTAAGAATATTGATAAACAACTTTTAGTACCTGAAACAAAAGAGATCAATTAGTAAATAATGTTATAAATAGGTACATTAATATTAACCCTGAGTTTGATATGTGAATTTAATTTTCTTAAATAATTTATGTTAGGTAATAGATCTCATCCCCCCTGTGGGATCTCCACCATGTCTTGGTGGGGGGCCTCAGTAACCGTGGTTAGGGCACCCACGGCGAAGCTAAGCGAGATCCCGGGAGTGGTCGCTCCGCGTGGGCTTGATGGAGGCCTGCGCAGGATGCGTCCAAGGGTGCGGGGGACAGTTCTTTCAGTCCCTCGCAGTCCGGCAAAAATGGGGGCGCACCATTTGTTGCGTCGCGATGGGGCTGCAGAGGAAGAGGAGATGCGGTGTTGTCAGATTGCCATCCTCCCTGTGCTCTGCGGCCGTTTTAGTGCCTGCGCACGGCAAGGGCTGGGGCTGCTCCCCGTCTGCCAAAAGGCAAGGAGGCGTTTAATGCATAAATTCTTACCACGACAACATCTAGGCCTCCATAATTCACTCTCATTGAGCGTAATTGAGATTCTTTATCGTGGAGAAATGAGGTCATCTAAGAGAGAACTCTCATAAGTTATAAAAGTCTCCAAACTTTACATTACTGAATTGCTTTTAATATAAAAAATGCATCCATTAGTCAAACAAAGTCTGAATTGGGTCATAAATTAGTCATGTTATTTACTTTAAATTCTAAAATAATTTCGTTCATTTTCAGACTTAATGAGCTAAGTAGAAAAAAAATGTCTGAAAGTAAGTCCACGTTGTTGACAAGATAATAGAATCCATAAGTTTGGATTATCGTCGTGATTTAAGATTGGATTGTCTTTGTGGCTGAAATTATTTTTTTTTATTACTCCCATAAATATATTTGACATATAAGGTTCAGATCACCCAGCTCTGCTGATAAATAAATAAACTCATTTATAATTTCCTAGATTTTTTTGGATTAACTGGCTATCATTGTAATGACATTAATGTTAATAATGCTTAAAATAGTAATTAATCATGTTTTGTCAAGGTTATGAAGCAGCAGTTTGTAAATTCTCAATCTATATTTCTTAACCATAAGAGGCGCTGGAAATGTACCGCATCTGGCAAGATAGGGGGAATTAAAACACCATTAATTATGTTGATGGGAACACAGCTCTCATTGAATCCATCAAAAGGACAAGAGTCATGTATTTCATTCGCAGAGAGCATTTCAAGAGGGCGCATAGGCTACTTTATTTTTTCTGTTCTATAGTGAGTCTTGTACTGTAGATTTATAGGAATAGAAGGTTCATTTGTGTCTATATTAATTTCCTGTTTGTCTTTACCCGGTGGTGAAACGATCACAATTACAAACAAATTATAATTATTCATAAGGAGAGGGAATGGCTCTTTTATGGACACAAATGCATCGACACCCATAAACATATTTAGCTCTCTGATTATTGCGTACCTACTTGTTCATTTAATTTGATAAATATTAATGTATGCAAGTTTATTAAAAATATATCTATAAATGTATGAAAAGAGTAACGAATGTAGGAGAACCGCGTGAGGTTTGTAAGGACAGAAACAAGTGGCGTTCCGTTGTGTCTGCCTACCCCAACAGAAAAAGGCGTGAATATATGTATGTATGTTAAAAATACGACATAATATTATATAATTATATCGTATTTTTAACATATTAGTGAATATAATATTCTTCATGACAATATTGAGTGCCTGGCAAGTGAACTTAAATTACCACAGCACGCTTAAATAATAAAAACTTACAAAAATGTACAAAATGTATCTAACAACCAACCATTCTCAATGTCTATAGTATAGTTATTCCATAATTTTAAAAAATATGAACCTGCGTTGAAAACCGTTTACCAATAAAAATAAAAAGAAGTTCTGGGTGGCTGAATTCGCGAACATGTATTTTCAAGCGAACTTTCATTATTTTTCGCAGTCTGTATAGTCCACAGAGTGTTAACAGAACGCTACGAAGGCGACGCTATAAAAAACTTTTCAGTGGTATTTTAGCGTTGTAAATAGTCTCAAGTCCCTAAAGATCAATGTCTTTAAAAGTATTTACTGGTTAGGTAATGTTTTCTTTACAAATAAAATACGACAGATAATGTTCAGTACGAACACTGAAAGCTAAGTAAGAATTGGTGAAATGTTTGAAAATATTGTTCCATGTTTATATTAAGCAACCTATCTTAAAAGCTAAATATTTTGAAAATGAACATTATATCTCAGAGGTCAAACATAATAATTATATGCGTATTGGAGAAATCGCAAGACGAAAGACTTTATTAGTATTTAGTATTAGTATTTGTAATTCTTAACGCTGTTGCTAGGCCATCGTTGTGTTTCAGATTAGATTACAAACTTTAGGCGAGTATCATTGGGAACTTAAAATTTATCTAATGGATCTTCTTCCTTATGAAATTAAACCCATAAAATTAAGCTTGCGATATTGCCTATGCTCATTCTCTTAACGTCTTCATAATATAGTAGTATGCATTCGAGACGTAAAGTATGTGTGCTATCTTTATAATAAAATATATTTATGTTATAAATACTGTAATATACCTAAATAGGTTATAAAACTATGAGGACTGCCATAATTAGCAAGTATAGCCATCACTTCAAAGTTGCAAAGATCTATAATATTTTACTAAATATTGGATATCGGTTCACCTTTGATATAACTGTAAATGTTGAGAAGGGCAACATAACTATGTTGAGAAAACATACGTACTAAGATAGCGTATAAACTTTAAGCAAGAAGTAAAATGCACGCACCATTTACGGCGCTTTCTCATTAGACCGTTACATTGGTGCTGTAACGCTACCGCATGTCAGGCGGTGGGGTGTTGGCACAAGGTTAATAATGTTTCTCTATACAAAATTACTCTACGCAAGACTGTGCGATTTTCACGTCTTGTTTATGGACGTAATACTTACTTTTGAATTTTTCGTGCGGTGTATAATGATACCAAGATATCTGTCAACCAGTTGCATCAACCGCCTAATTTAAAAATACTGCTATTGCGAACCGCTTCTTTAGCTACTATGTCAATGCTATGTGTATCGCGTGTGTAGTATATAGCAACTCAACTCTACAATGATGAACTGTTCGGTTTCACCATACGGTTGAGATATATTCTACGCTAAAATTACTAGAAGATTTCGAAAAATATTTATGAAATGTATAACATACCTTTAGCCATAGAATTTGGCATAATCATGCTGTTCATCTCAGAATCTCTTAAGAATATATAGTTAGCTTTGAATCCCGTGCCATCCAGTCTATCATTAGACTTGAAGGTTATCCTAAGGAAGTTGTTCTGTGACGTGACTTGAAGCTCCTTTATCTGACCGCAGTATCTGTGGCTTTGGGCTTCAATCATCTGGTGAGAGAACTGGACGTAATCACTGGCTGATACTGCTTCGCATCTGTGGGTTGAAATTATATTTTATTTTAATGTTCTCTGAAATTTGAAACTCCTATTTCAGAAGTAAAATGAATTTAATAAATACACGTCTTCACGACTCCCAGGCAAGGCATATTGTTGTGGATTTTGATTTGGAGCCAATTTAGCGAGTCGTAATATACGTAGCAAGTAACAATATTTTAAAATTAATTTCAAATTATTTCATAGATTATCTTGCGTGATTGCAAACATAATATTACCAGCTCCGTTAAAAAATATTACGAGGGAATCCGTATTTTTATTACCTTGATATAGCCTGACAAATTAGTTAACTGAATATGGACAGTGATAACGACACACAAATTGGGGTTGTTTTAATATTGTTATAACGTGAAATAAAATAAATGGGTCTTTATTTTACATGTTCGCATTTAAAACGAAAATCCTTGAGCATTATTGACGACCGGACGCAGCATTGACGACCGGTTGGTGCAGCGGGAGTGTAAGCGACTGCTACGCAGAAGGTCGCGGGTTCGATTCCCGCTCAAGTCAAACATTTGTGTTCATGAGCATGGATGTTTGTCTTGGTCTGGGTGTTTCTATGTTTAATATGTATATATTTACAAAAAAAAGTATATATGTATGTTTATACATTATCTAGTACCCATAACACAAGCTCTGCTTAGCTTGGGACTAGATGGTGATGTGTGTATGTGGTAGAATATATTATTATATATATATTATATTATATATTATTAAAAAGGAGATATGTATAAAGCCTCGCTGACATTGGCCGTGCGCATTCCTCAAGCAACGCCGTGCGCTCGACGTTCAATCTGTGTACAAAGTGAATGCCGGGCGCACACCGAACGCACGCCAAGCTCATACACCAGGATCTCGCATGCCCACCCAATGAGAATGACGAAAGATGAAAATTTCATTGTGTAAAGAAATAATATTATATTAAAGCATCATAAATTGCGCCAACAAAAACGAATCCGTTTCCGCAAAAATGCCATCCAATCACATACATACTGAATAGTAATGAGCAACTCAACTTTAAAAAACAAAGCGTTTTTAAAAGTTGAGTTGCTTTTTTTTATTCAAATACTTACGGCACCACGCCCTCGACATCGAAATAAGTAAAATGTAAATGGACTTTCTCGTTTTCATTCCCGTAGAAGAAGTAATTGCACTCTGTGTCCCTTGGATAGAGGCCGGGGAAGTTTGGTGACGTCATCGAACCTCTCACTCTTTCACTGCTATTAAATACGAAGGCACATGGAAATTCTAAAAGTTGTCGCCCCTTAGCGATTCCGTAATCTGAAAGCAAAGTTTTATGATTGTTTTTTCTTTGTGGTTATGCCATTGGGTCAGTTGCGGAACAAATATTTTTTTTAATTTAAAGTAGGATAAAAGTGTGATTTTCAATATTGTAGGCTGAAAATTAGATACTTATGAAACAAAATAAATTGGCTTTACCTTGTTGTTCACAAGCGTAGGCGTATACTCATCTTTGAGACCAAAATAATAATAAAATAAAATAAGCTCATAGTCAGATTAGTGCATTAAAATGAGATTTTTTTTATGTCTATAGGGGGTTAGTACAATATTAAATCCAAGTTTCTGGGGTCGCAGTCCTTGTCCTGCGGCCGCCATCTTGAAAAGAGTGGTAGTGATTGGTTTTCTAGTTTATCTGACAAACTATTGGGCGTACAAAAAAATTTCAAAATATGTTTTGTTGCAAATTTTTTTTTTCATGTTTGATTCCGTAGCATTTAGCCGTAAAATGATAGGTTTATTACCTATCATATATAGTTACAAACGAAAATCGAATGAAATTCGCAACAAGTTTTCTTTTCAATGTGTTATACGTGTCGTCAATTTAAATAATTTTTGCGTCGTCAGCAATAAATAATACATTTAATTTGTCTTTTCTTCTTCCAAACAAGACCCGGTCTGCCAACTTGAGATACTGCAGTACCATAAGGTACAATTCTCACTCATAACAATGACCCTAAAAACTTAGGTTGAAAAACAAAGACTCTATCTCTGGCCATCTGAAGTAGACAGTCTGCCCAGCCAGAGGATACTGTAATGTGTTCTGCAATGCCTAAATGTTCTAGGGACTTCTGCAGGAAAATTTTTTGAGATATCAAAATTCATAGAGGACAATGGTGAGTTATCGACAAAAAACGCCTTTCCTCTAAAGCTTTTCATAAAAATTGTATACTGGCACTTATTCAGACCCTGTGTCAAAGCCTGGCTCATGTCAAAAACTAGGGAACACAGATATAGAGGGAAAACATAAAAGTTGCCAAAATACAACAATAATAAAGATATAACTTTTATTTTTGACTTTTCAAATTCAAATTCAAATCATTTATTCACTGTAAATAGGGTTAGATAAGATGTTTGCATTCAAATAATAATATAATATTAAGAACAAGCCCATTTAGCCATAGATCATAGCACGCAAATATATATTTTTATTCTAATTATACTGTGGTCATATTAATAAATGAAATACGTTTAAGCAATAGGTAAAAGTTATAATTTTGCGCGTATACCAGTACTATTTCCAATCCAGAAACTCTTTAAGTGAATAAAACATTTGTTGTCGTAGCCAATTTCTCAAATCCCTTGTGAATTTTGATAAATTTTGTTCTTTTATGTGCATTGGAATTTTGTTATATATTGTTACACACATAGCATAACAATTATTTTTAAAGCGTGAACTTTTTGGTATCATTTTAAGAACTAATCTGTCTGGGTTACGTATATTACTTCTTTTTGTTACATTTTTGGCAAGGCTAAATAAATTCTGATTTTGTTTGACGAATTTTCCGACTTCTAAAATATATAAACAAGGCAAAGGCAGTATTCCTAGATTGTCAAAATAAGGACGACAGGAAACGTCCGGCGCAATGTCACAGATAGCCCTTATACACCTCTTTTGGGCAATAAAGACCTTATTTATATCTGTGCCGTTTCCCCATATCAACAAGCCATACCGTATCACAGATTCAATATATGCAAAATAGGCCATACATGCTGCATGTTTACTTGCAACCCTTGCAAGTTTGTACAGCGCAAATGAGAATCCATTCAATTTACTGCAAATTTTTTCGATATGTTCTTTCCAGTTTAGTTTATTATTAATAATTATACCAAGAAATGTCACTTTATCATTATTTAATAGTATATGTCCATTGTAATTAAGATTAAGAGTATTGTGTTTAAAATTATTGAAATTAATTAAATTTGTTTTTGAGATGTTAATTTGTAAATTATTATTGTTCAACCAATTTATAACTAATGTCAGTGTATCATTAATGTTAGTTTCATGCTGTGCAATTGTCATGTCTTTATTAGTAGTTATTATAATTGAAATGTCGTCTGCAAATAGTATTGTTTAATGATGCGTAATGTCAGGTAAATCATTGATACATATCAAAAACAAAAGAGGACCAAGCACGCTCCCCTGTGGGACTCCATATTTATTATTATCGTAATCAGACCTGTATGATGGAACGGATCCTTTTTCGTTCAGTTGGGCGATTTCTACACATTGGAGTCTATTTTCTAAATAAGTTTTCAGCCAATTTTGGGCTTGTCCTCTAATACCGATGTTTTCTAATTTTTTTAAAAGTAGACTATGCGAAACAAAGTCAAACGCTTTAGACATGTCTAGAAAAGCAACTGTTGTGTATTTTTTATCATTAAGGTTTTGTAATATGTTGTTTAAAAGGCCGCGCCTGTTGTAGATTTACTTTTTTGAAAACCGTATTGATTATTTTTTATTATATTATGTTTATTAAAAAAAGATGTTAATTTATCATGCATAACCTTTTCAAATATTTTGGAGATGACTGGCAGTAATGTGATTGGTCTATAATTGCACATGTTACTCCTGTTACCTTTTTTATACAAAGGTCTGACCATCGATAGTTTAAGCTTTTCCGGAAAGCAGCCTGTTTCTAGTGACAAATTAACTAGAAAAGTTAGTATTGGGCTGAGTTCATGACTACACGCTTTTAATATCTTGGTACATACAGAATCATACCCTTCAGAAGTGGTGTTTGCAAGAGACATTATGGTTTTGGTTATATAAGTTTCATCTATTGGTGATAGGAAAATAGAATGTGGCTGCCCAATTTTTTAATTGTGTGTTTTGAAGTGTGTTATTAATTTGATAAGTAGATGAAATAAAGTGTTTATTAAAACAAGTTGCTATTTCTAGAGGATCTGTAGTTTCTATGTTTTGTTCATTGAGTATATTTGTTATATAATTATTGTTCTGGGAAGAATCAGTTTCAGATTTGATAACCTTCCAGGTTGCTTTGCAAATATTTTTACTATTTATTATATCATTTTGATTGCAATTTTTTTTAGCACAATTTATACATTTTTTTAGTAATTTATTATAACTCAAGTATTTCTCCTTATCTATTTTCGAGCGAGTCGAGTAGTATTTATATCGCAATTTTCTTTTATTTTTGCTGCTTAACTTTAGACCCTTTGATAACCAATTGATTCTTTTAGTTAGATTTATTCTTACTTTATTAATAGGAAAGCATAGGTAGTAAAGCAAACAAAAGAAATCATAAAATTCGTTAAATGCTATATTTAAATCAGTTTGTTTATAGAGGTGCAAGTATTGTAAGCTAGTCAGATATTGTTTGAACTTCATTGTATTTTCAGTACTATAGCACCTCTTAAAAATATAAAGATAGTCTGGATTTTTTTCTTTGTGCTCCACAGGACAAGTAAGGATTTGAGCAGTATTATGATCAGACAACCATAATTCTAGAACTGAACCTGAAGCATTGGTAATATTGCTTAAAATCAAATCCAGACAGGATTTACCCCTAGTTGCATCAATTATATGTGAAATTAAATTAAATTTTTGCATTATACCCGTTAATTTAATAGTATTTTGATTTTTTTGGTCAAGCATGTTTATATTTAGGTCACCAGTAATAATTATTTTATTTTTTGAATGTTTAGTCAAGTATTTATAAAGCATTAAATCTAATTTGTCAAGAAAATAATTTAGATGAGAACTCTTTTTTGAAGGTATTCTGTAAATGCAAATTATTATAATATTGTTTTTTAATAGTTTGATAGCACAAAGTTCAAAATGATGAATTGATGTAAATTCATCAAAACAGGTTTTTTTTTTTATAAGCAATGCCCTTCTTTACCAATATGCATGTACCACCTCTTTTATTCTGTCTACTATAAAAGGATGCAAGTTCGTAGTTTACAATATTTATAGATTTTTCGGTGCCTAATTTGACAAAGGTTTCAGAGAAGCACAGTATGTCAGGTATACATTTATTCCTAATTTCCTTTAAAGTTATTTCTAATAGTTCCTTTTTACAGATTAAGCCATGAATGTTTTGGTGGAATAATGTCAGAGTGTGTATTTGCTTAGGTGCGAAAAAAAATACATTCATTATTTGTGGGTGTTGTTGAATTCAGTAACATTTGAGCCTGGTAGTTGCAGGGATTATTAGTAATTATATTTTGTTTATTGTTACAATTTTTACTAATTTGAAAGTAGTACGGTATTGTCCCTTTTTTTATTACGCATTTATGTTGCTTAATCTCAATTTCATTTACTACACTGTGTGCCTTAGTTTTATTAATATGCAATTTTATGTTGGCTGGTAACAAGTATTCTAACTGATAAAGCTTAAAGTTAATGTGGGTATTTATTTTGTTACATAAATTATTGACATACCCATAACGATTTTCACAATAATAGTTATGATCAATTACTGTGCAATTTTCTACATGGCTAGTCCACACCTTCAGAGATTTATTTAACATGTACTCATTCAAATATCGGCTATAGAATATTGGGGCTATATAAACTTTACAACAAAGGTTTACAACAAAGGTTTCAATAAGTTGTAGAGAATTTAATTTGCAACAAAAAGCTCTTTCACATATTCTTTGTGCGGCTAATAGTTAAACTATTATTACCAGATAATCAAGAAAAACCATCTGCACCCGCACTATTTCCAAAATGGCGGCCGAGGGACAAAAGGTACGATCCCACAAATTTGGATCAAGCCTTACACTAGCCCTCCGTACACAATAAATGCAACCTCAAATGTAACTTTTCAAGGGACTAGATAGCTATATCCCAATGATTTCAAAGTAATATATTAGTCAATGTTATATCCATTTAAAACTTGGGTGTGTCATAAAAATCGTCAGTATTTAAATTGGTTCATCTGTACAATTTAAAAACATGTAGTTATGATGTTTATTGCAGTGTATTCTTTTGAATAAGTAATAATAAATGATAATATAATCAGAGCGGAGAACAACAAATATTTGTGTACGTAGTAGTATCAAAAATGGATATTGCTAGATAATATATTATGATTAAGTACGTACGAGTTTTAACATTACAAAAATACAACTATACTCGTAATTTAAAAACTTATATTTTCTGTGAAGTATAAAAAATACTCGCTTAGAAGGCAGCGATAGCCTAGTGGAGATACCAACGGACTACCATGCAGAGGGTATCAGGTTCGAATCCACGGCGCGCACCACTACCTTTTCAGAGTTATGTGCGTATTGAAGTGTTAATTATCGCTTGTCTCGTGCCTCGGAGAGCACGTTAAGCCGTCGGTCCCGGCTGTCATGACATCTGATCTTTGACAGTCGTTACATATATTTGTCAGTACCCCTAAAATAAACCATGGAATATCGCTATCCCTTTGGGTTGCGGAGGTCAGATAGGCAATCGCTCCGTGGAAAAGCTAATATTCCGCGAATTCCGGTTAGACTAGAAAGCGGACCACAGATTGAGACTGGGATAACGCTAGGAGGATGATGATATAAAAAATACTCGCTTCTTGTATTTTGATGTCATTGAAGTGGGTCTCCCTTGTTTGACCGAAAGGAATTTGACAAATTTTCACTTCCCAAAAAAATTTTCGCATGATTTCATTTGCCAAATTATTACTTAGCAAAAAATCTATTCACAAAAAATTTTAACGCAAACCTAATGTTTGGGAGATGAACGTTTAAACTATAACTTGTTTACCAATAGCACTTTTAACATTTTTTATTTAGTCAAATATTTCAGTTGGAATAACAGTTTTTACGCAAAATCAATAATTATCCTAATCTAAATAGCTCAGTTCCGGCTAACCTATTAAAAACAATCTCTTTTTTCTATTAATGCAAGTCGTTTCTGGCGTAGGAGGTCACATGTCTAACCTAACAATTTTTTTAATAATTAACCTACTCTAACTACTTTCATAATTAAGCTAATATCACCAAACGTTTATTGTCTGAAGATTGTTTGCTGTAATAAATCATTTGATTAAAGACCAAATGCCATGATGACATTATACCTGGTAATATTTTGCAAAATAAAATTTGACCAAATAAAAATATGCGTACTAAAATCTTTCGAAATATTGCAATGGTATAAAGAAAGGTTGCTAAAATTTGTTTGGGTATTGAAATTTTGACAAAATCTTTTCGGCAATACGGCCAGATCCCCATTGAAGTATCACTAAGGTGAAACTAGTAAACCATATTATTATAGTAACATTGAACTGTAACACAATATCGAAAATAATTTGAAAACATTTCGATCGTACACATGTCAAATTAGCTTGACGTGACGCCTGACGTAGCCTTGGCAGGCCGCTCTCCGCATGAACGAAGGCTGTTAGGCGAAACGATGTTAGGCCAAGTGAAAAGATTGATGTAAAAACAAACATACTTTTTCAAACAAATGTGGTGGATATTCCGTTAAGATTTTAAACGATTTCAATCATTTATGGAGATGTGATAATTAGGGGTTTTAAAAGATAAGAATTAATTATCATTATTAACCGTGGGAATCTAAATGAAATAAAAAAGTATTGAAAAAATAAGTTTGTTACCTATTATGTGCTTGTCTCATACCAGGTCATATTACCTAATTTTGAAAAAAAATATTATGACTGCACAACTATCGTAAGAATACCAAATATTATAAAAAATTGTATATCTTGTACAGCACTGACCTTATAAAGGATAGGTTGGCGTAGAAGACGTGTAAAAACAATCGCATACCTACCGATATAAAATCTATAGATCTAGACCAATGTTCACAATGTGTTTACAAAAATATCTAGATTGAAGCTCGCAAGCCGTTCTAGATATGAAGGGTCAGAAGATCGTATCAGTCTGAAGGAAATTGTTTTTTTTTTTATGAGGCAGATATTGAAGCCTAGAATATGATTAAAATGATAAGGGGCAGATTATAAATTATAAAAATATGATGATAAATTAGATATTGCATATATTAGGTGTAGTTTTAGTATAAACGGAAAATACTATGCTTTAGGCTTTAGTAGAACCTACTACATGCTACAGGGTTCCTTGTTTCAAGAACACGGGCGCGCCATATAGACGAGTCATACTACCAGGACAAGCCAGACTGCTAATATAACACGTATATTAGCTTGAAGATAATACAAGCGCGTTGGTAAGGTCAAACACACTCTACATTATTGTAGACTCTGTCTTGTTTTCCCACTGAGTAGAATGCATGACGCTTTCTTATGTGTTCGACGCTTCATATTAAACGCACTAAGCCTATTATTATACATAGTGCAGTTTTTCTATTTTAGAATTAAATCAACATCTGTTCTCCTGTTGTTAAATATTATTTTTATTCGTAAGAACCGGCTGATAAGTAATTCTGATTCATCGTTATAACGATGAAACTGAATGATTGGTGGAATATTGTTTATAGTTATGATTGTTACTAATTTTGTAAAAATGTATGTGTATGTAATTTTAGGAAATGCTTTATAATATATATGTGTATAGCTAGCATAAAATATTTCTTGCGACCATACTTGTGAAAAGGCACTGACTTTTGTTACACAGGTAGCCAATACTTAGCTCAAAATTTAGAGGCTGTATAGATTTTTTATGTGAACATTTTGTGCAAATAAAGAATAATTTATTATAATTCTTACCAACAGTGGATCTGTTCCATACAATTTTACAAACATAAATAAATATTTACGAGAAAAACAAGGCAATTTAACCTATAAATAGATCTTACCTACAAAAATAACGGTACTTACTAACGGTATTTACCGAAACAGTCACAATCGATCAAACTAACAAGGAAAACGAAAATGTCCTTCTTGCAGATGACAAGCAAGAAAACATATCACAACTTACCCAATCTTAAAACTAAAGCAACATTGTACCGATCACATACAATCACATCAATGCATGACCGCACATACAAAATTAAGATAAGGTTAAAAAGAGGAACATACCTTCAACAAAAGAATATGATATCTTAAACCCTCTAGCATGTCTCGATGAGTACATTCCACGGAATTCGAGATAACTTGGGTCCATTCGACATAATTGGCTTCAGTATATCGTTCCCGCAAAATGATGCCATCTTTTCTAGACGGCCATCTACATATAAAAATACGTCGAGAGAATCCATACTTTCGCAACTGTAACAAAGTGAATTTGCTTAGTCGATATCATTTGGAATGATTTATTCTTCTTGTTCATGTATGCAGTAGTTCAGGTAAGCTGGTTGTATTAGGTTATTTTTATTTCATGATTATCTTGTTTATGTTGCAGATTAAAACATAACCAATACAGTAATATATGATTGTTTGGAATTGATCTAATTACAAAGTCCTGATGAAGTTAAAGAGAGTTAAAGCTTATGATTTTTATATCTAATTATTTCAATTTTTGGTTTCTGCCCTGGGAGTTGCCTTCATATTCACACCAGGCATAAAGCATGACGCAATTTATTTCTGCAATATCTTAATTGGTTCAATGTATACATATAATCTATACTGTATGCTATTAATGCTCCAATAAAATAATCGAAATTTATATTTTTTCGAAGAAAGTTTTTACAAATTGGCTAAATGAGAGGCGAGGGATTAATTGCTAATAAATAAGTATTTACACTAACAACTATTCAATTAAAATAGCCAATGAGAAAATGCCTTAATGAGTCACATTTAAATTAACTAATTATTTTAATTAATTTAACTGTTTAAGTTATTTCATGATCAGTTTAACGAGAATTTGATTTTAACGAGTCAAATTTATTAATATTTTATGCTCTACTTTGTGGTGAGATCGCAGCAACACCATGAATCTATGAATCGCCCACACCCGTAGCTATGAAACTCAGGGACGAAAACTACAGTTGTTTTAAGATGGTGATATCTGCCTTGTCTGCCTCAAAAGGCGTTATATGCCGCCCGTGATTTCGGTTTCCACCATAAAGAAATGAAATTACTTTACCTTAATTACAATGTACTGAAATAACTTCAATGCCACAAATATTTGATTTGGAAAAACACTACTCATATGCCTATTAGTAGAGTAGAGCAACAGCAAGTATGATTAAGGTACTATGCATAGCTTAAAAATCTCAAGATTAGCTATTATTATCACTGAGTAATAGTTTGTAGTAAGATCAACTGCATGAAATTGTTCATGCAATCAATAAAGCTATAACGTCAATACTCATAGTATTTTCTTGGGTTTACGCGAATGTTACACATTGAAATTAAACTGCATATTACGGATTTCACTATCAATGTCAATACTCACTCAATTATATGTTCCGATATTCGCTGCAAGCTGAAGTCTTCGAACACCAGTCTCACACGCTCTCTCCCTCTCGCCAAGAAGTCGTAATGACACTGCGTATTTTGAGGGTACGGCGCTGGATACAATGGTGACGTCAGTTTACCCGTCTTGCTTTTGTCACTGTTGAATACTTGGTGACAGGACGATGCTGGAAATGGTGCATAGTATCAACATTCAATAATAGTGCTTAAATTTTATACTTAAGGGTCAATTATGGTTTTGGTATATGTGAGTTGGATTTTACCGTGTACCATTAAATATCGAGTACATAAGTATCAGTGATGGAAGCAATAGGCTTGATGCTTAACAAGGATCAGGCGATATAATTGCTGTCTTGAAACTTGCATCCTTTGTAAATAAAAGAATCTCCTACTTATTACTACTTCATTGGAATTTCTTGGCAGTTGAATGTATTAAGTGGTATTTCAATATATTGGATACCAGCGATTGGCACTCTCTTACTAAGCGCAACGAAGGAATCTCTCAGATTTCTATAGTGATAAATAATTAATATACATAATAATGATTAAATTCAAAAGTTAGCAGCGCTGTTAAGCCGACCTAAATCAGCAGCATATGAAATTGGTATAACTGAAATTGGTATAACTGTGTTCAAATGGTCACATTATTTCACTCGCGGAAATGCGTCAAATCACGATTTTATTTTCTCTGAACGCGGCGATTGAAGCGGCTTACAATTTGCTTACAATTTTGACTTATGCGCGTTTTAAAAACGCGCGTCGGCTTTGCCTCATCTGAACAGAGGCTTACACGAGTAGCAGTATCTGTGTAGGTATGAAAATACCTGCTTGATATTTGGAAGACTTACGAGATCTGTGCAAGCGACAAACGCGTCGAGATACTACTCACGGCGAATGTACTACGTTATTAATCGATTTTAAACTTTCGCGATTTGTATACATCATAGAAATTAATATAGCGGGTCTTAATCGCGTTAACTGATTTAAGGTATAAATATCTATTTGTTACCGACGTTTCGCTCGTCTTGCACCGAGCGTGGTCGCGGCGAGACTGACGAGAGCTCAGCGACGTCTTGTGGAAGTGCGGGATTCAGCACCTACCCTCACTTGGTCTTTATTTAAGTTCGCAATGTCGGTACTCCGACACACTACACTAATGACGTCTACACACTGTTGAGATTTATCACTGCGGCGGTGTTTACACTTGCTGATGACTGGATTCCAAGTGGCCGATAATCTATATCCATCCTCCCGGTTGAAATTGTTATATTTCTTGATTTCTACCGCTTCACGTACTATCCTGGAGTAATAGTGACGATCGGTGGATAAGACTTGTGGTTGATGCAGTTCTATCCAGTGGTTTGGTCCAGACTCCAACAAATGCTCAGCTATCGCCGACTTGTTAATATGTCGGTTTTTTACAGCTGCGATATGTTCCTTTACCCTTTCAGCGATTGTACGCTTAGTCTGCCCGATATATGAACTACCACAGCTGCAATCGACTTTGTAGACGCCAGGTGTTTGGAGAGGAATGACATCCTTTGGTGTACGCAGATTGTGTGCTAACTTAGAGAGCGGACTGTATACAGTCTTGATGGAGTATTTCTTGAGTACTGTTCCAACTTTGTCTGTCACTCCCTTTAGATACGGCATGTAAGCGGGCACTCTGCTTACTTCAGGTTTACGCTCGTTCCTCTTCCGACAGAGTAAGTTTTTCTTGTATCCGTTGCACCTAAGTACCTCCCGAACATGTGACAGCTCACTATTTAATTGTTCGGGGTCACATAAGTCATACGCTCTGTTCACTAACGAGGACACAACGGAATCCAAGTGCCGCGGATGGTGGTGCGAGTTCGCGTTGAGATACCTGTCGGTGTGTGTCGGTTTCCTATACACAGTGTGTCCAAGGGTACCATTATCTCTCACTGTCACTTTAACGTCGAGAAAGGGTAACGATCCGTCTACCTCCATTTCAAATGTGAATCGGATGTTCGGATTTATGGAGTTCAATTTGTGTGCGAATTGTTCTACGTCCTGCTTGTTGCCCTTCATGATGCAGAAGATATCGTCGACATACCTTTTCCATAGTTTCACATTTGACGCCTGCATGTCTATGGATTCCTCAAAGTGCTCCATCCAGATGTTGGCCATTACCGGTGCTATAGGGCTACCCATAGCCACTCCATCGATCTGGAGGTAATGTTGTCCACGATATAGGAAGTAGTTTCCATCCAAGCAATTCCTGAGTAGAACGATGTATTCGTTAGACAGACCGTTTTCCCTTAATTTCCTCTCTACGACGTCAAGGCAATCTTGAATAGGAACATTGGTTTTTTTTTTGGGCGGTAGGTGTGAAAAAGTTTAGACATTGTCGAAATTTGAATAGCTTTTTTTTATTTATTTTAAAGTATAATTTAGTACTATCTTTGATATTTTTGTTTATTTATAAACACAAACGTACAGTACTCACATTTGTTGGAGTTTTACAAAGCTGCATGTAAACTCAAATTTGCAAGTCACACCACCTGCCAGCACTTCATAGTCACATCACATTTATTAATCTAAAAGCACTTGCACTAGTCAACTACAACTTGCTTCAACATGACTGAAATAAATGACATCAAGATGGCACAAATTAATCTGGAGGAGATGTTCGCAAAGAGGATGACAGAGCTTGAGGCGCAGCTGCACGGAGGTACGGCAAAGGATACTGTCGCAAAGGTGGCAGAGGAGTTCCGCACCTTTAGAGAGCTCATGATTGCAATGCTTGGTCTCCTGCGGCAACAAATTATCCAGTGCTCTCAAACCATCGACAACATGGAGTCCAGGCACAGACGGAAAGCAATCCTATTTCTTGGTGTCCCAGAGGTCGACAAGGAGGACTGCAAGGGCTCGGTGTTGAACATTTTGAGCAAAATGGAGCTTGCAAGCATTACTGCAGACAAAATCAATGTTTGCCACCGATTAGGAACATCCAGTGGTGGACATCACCGCCCCATCCTAGTGTGGTTCTCTAGCGTAGACCAAAGATCTGCTGTGTGGAGAGCGAAGACCCGACTTAAAGGCACCTCTGTTTCGGTGAAGGAGTTCTTGACGAAGTCCAGGCAGATTATCTTCGGAAAGGCACGGCTCCATTTCGGAATGAGAGCTTGTTGGACCCAGGACGGTGTGGTCATCGTGAAGGCGTCGGATGGTGCTCGCCACAAAATCTACACCATCGATGACTTGAACAGTCTGCAGCTAAAGTACCCCAAGCGCAGAGATGAGCCGACCGGGGATAAGAGTGGCGCCGGATCTGCGGGTTCGTCGAACACTAATTCAAAAACCCGTAAATAGTTTTATCCTTTTATCACTACTCATATTATTTTTAACTTTCTATTAGTTATACTATTGTCTTATTTATCGCTTCATATATTTATCACATGTTGTTTACATTTCACTTTTTTACTTTCATTTCATGTTGTTGGCAGCAGTTTGACTTTGACAGATGTCAGATTAGCGTACGTTTTACGTTCGGAAACTGTTTGCAAAAGTGTTTTAGTGTTTGCTTTTTTAGTTTTTTCTTTTTCTGAATGATTTTTATTGTGCAAGTTTATTTTAATTTTATTGATTGTGTGAGCTGGCGGGTGGTGCAGAGACGACTGTGTTGCCTGTAAAATTCAAAAATATTTATATACGGTATACTTAATATTTTATATATATTGTATTTACTTATTATTTTATATTTATTATTTTATTATAATTATAGTACTATGGATATTGAAACGTATTTATCGTCTAATGAATCAACTGCTTCTTCCGACAATGAGAGTTTTTGCTCGGCGGACGGCACGTTAAGCAAATGCCTTCATAAGGTATTTGCACTTCAATCTGGCTTGTTGTTTAACGTCTGTCACATAAATGCACAGAGTGTACCCAGCCATTATAGCGACCTGCTGGAAGCATTTTCTGGTTCCAATGCACATGCCATCCTGGTTTCAGAGAGTTGGCTAAAACCAGTTCTTCCTTCTACATCGTACTCTTTGCCTGGTTACGTCCTTATTCGAAGTGACCGAATCAGCAGGCGAGGCGGCGGTGTAGCTATCTATCTCCGCAGCACCTTCCCCTTTAAAATTCTTACTTCATCTACTGCCACTCCTTCACCTGCGGAGTTCTTATTTCTGGAGGTAAACGTCAAGGGTGCGAAAGCTGTTCTTGGCGTTGTGTATTGTCCTCCTAGTGTTGACTATTTCTCCAGTCTCGAGTCGATTCTGGAATCTTTAGGGTCCGAGTATACTCATCTCATCATCATGGGCGACTTTAATACCGATCTCCTTTCCCGTCAATCCAGTCGTTCCTGTAGGTTACTTGACATCGTCCAGTCAGCAAGCCTCCAAGTGCTACCTATGCAAGCTACTCACCACAACAGCAACGGCGAGGATACCTGGCTTGACCTAATACTAACCTCTGATCCTTCCAAAGTCACATCCCATGGCCAACTTTCCGCACCTGGATTTTCCCGCCATGACCTAATTTTCCTCTCCTACCGCCTGAAACCTCCTAAATCCCCACCCAAAGTTCTGCGCATGCGTTGTTTTAGTCGAATGGATGTTAAGAAGCTGAATAAGGATGCTGCCGAGTTAAACTGGAGTAGCATGATGTCTGCCTCCACGGAGGACGAAAAGGTAACCATATTTAACAACACAATCTCTGATTTATATGATGTTCATGCCCCAGTGAGACGGGTGAAGCTTAAACGTCCTCCCGCGCCTTGGATTACGACAGGTGTACGAATGGCAATGCGTCGTAGAGACCGAGCTTTTAGGCGATATAAAAAGGACCGTTGTGATGAGAACTGGGAGCTATTTAGATCTGCAAGAAATCGGTGTAATCAGATGGTGCGTAACGCCAAACGCCGACATATTCTCGATAACATAAATTTTTCATCACCTGCTAATACTTGGAGGTTCCTTAGAACACTAGGCATTGGCAAACAGCAGCACGTCGACAATTGTGGGACTCTTGATCTGGATGATATCAACCGACATTTCACCTCTACCATTTCGCTGGATCACCAGATCATGAGTCTCACGCTCAGTTACTTAGCGGGGTTGCCTCAACCCAATATTGAATCATTTCAGTTTTCTCCAGAGTCTTCAGGCGAGATCAAAAAGTCAATCCTCTCCATATAACATCTAATGCTGTGGGATGTGACAATATCAGCCGTCGCATGCTAACAACAATCTTGGATCACATCCTACCTGCGATATCCCACATCATTAACTTTTCTCTTGCTTCCGGTACCTTCCCTTCCTTATGGCGTAAAGCCTACATAATTCCCTTGCCCAAAATCCAAAACCCTACTGTTCCTAACCACTTCCGTCCAATTTCCATCCTACCTTTTCTATCCAAAGTGCTAGAGGCCTGTGTTCACAAACAATTGGCTCGGTTTGTTCACAATAACCGATTGTTAAGCCCTTTACAGTCTGGCTTCAGGCCAGGCCATAGCACTACCTCCGCCCTCCTTAAAGTGACTGGCGATATTCGAGAGGCCATGGAAAGCACCAAAATCACCGTGCTGGTGTTGATTGACTTTTCAAACGCCTTCAATACCGTCAGTCACGATATCCTTTTATCTATCCTCACTCATCTTAGGGTCTCGCCTGTAGCTTTGGATTGGTTCTCAACTTATCTTCGAGGGCGTCAGTAGTCTGTCCGCCTCGATGATTCATCGTCGGGGTGGTCGGACACTACATCTGGCGTTCCTCAAGGCGGCATTATTTCTCCCTTGTTGTTTTCTATTTTTATAAATCTCCTGACTCAAAATCTTCAGTGTGCTTACCATTTGTATGCCGACGACTTGCAGATCTATTCACACGTAACTGTGGAATGCGTAGCAGAAGCCATAGATAAGATAAATAGCGATTTGGCAGCTATACTAACTTGGTCAGACAAGTTTGGCTTAGCTGTCAATCCTAGTAAGACTCAAGCTATTGTTTTAGGTAGTCAAAGGATTTTAAAGAGGCTGGACTTCACATCTTTACCAGCTATTACATTTAGTGGTACTACCGTCAATCTGCACACATCAGTCAAAAATCTTGGACTGCATATAGATAGCACGCTAAATTGGCAAACCCAAGTAAACCATGTGAGTCAGAAAGTCACCGGTACTCTACGCGCTCTCTACCGCCTAAAAAACTTTCTCCCGCCCGAGACTAAAACAATGCTTGTGCAAACTTTGATTTTCCCTCTGATCGACTATGGTGATGTATGTTACTTTGACCTGAATGCAGATCTCCTAAACAAACTTGAACGCCTTCTGAATAACTGCATTCGATTCATTTTCAATCTTCGCAAGTATGACCATGTGTCCACTTATCGATCTCAATTGAAATGGCTCCCCATTCGTCAACGCCGTAGTTTGCGTGCTCTCACAACTCTTTATACCATTCTTACGTCTCCTACTCCCCCTGAGTATTTAACGCCCCTCTTCCAGTATTTATCATCTAATCATGCTCGTAACCTTCGCTCTTCTAATAACCTTCTCCTCATGGTTCCAACTCACAGCTCTAATTTTCTACACTCTTCTTTTTCTGTTCAATCAATCCTTCTCTGGAATGCCCTTCCTCTTGAGATCAGGATGGCCAGGACCAAGTGCTCCTTCAAGTTCAAAGTTAAAGAACTCTTATTGGCTGAAGCAGCAAGTGTATCATAATTCATTTATATTTCATTTTGGCTTATAGTACCTATGTATGTAGATATATATAAATATATATGTATGTATGATATATTATATATAGATGTACTAGTATGTAGCAATAATAAGTATTAATTGAAATTATGTTTATATATCTTTATTGATATCTATGTATGTATGTTATATATTTATTATAATCTATATTCATTTATGTAAGTTCAAATAATGTTCTCCTCATTTATATACCACCTACTTCTTTTCTCTCTGCACCACTCAAAGGTACACTGGGAGATAATGCCCACGGCATTAAGTCCGCCTGTATACGCTCTGTATATAAAGGTTTAAATAAATAAAATAAATAAATAAATAAATAGTGACTCAACATCAAAACTCACCATCACCTCGTCTGGTTCCCTTTTCATGCTCTTGATGATTTCAATAAAGTGGCGAGAGTCCTTTACGAAAGAGTGCGTCTTGCCTACTAACGGTTGTAGTACCTTGCTAACCATATGTGGGTGAATTTATTTGACTCACAATCGGTCGCAAAGGTACGTTAGTCTTATGTACTTTAGGTAATCCGTACATCTTAGGCGGCTGCACAATGTGAGGTTTATGTAACCGTTCAAATTCCTCTTCCGTAAATAAGCTTTTATGGTCCCTAATTAAGGCTCGAATGCGTTTTGTCACTCTGGCGGTCGGGTTATATGACACAGCCTTATATACTAATGTGTCACTCAACAGATTCCTTATCTTACTGTCATAATCACAAGTATTCATTACCACAGTGGCGTTTCCTTTGTCAGCCTTTAGCACTAAAATATTCGTGTTATCACGCAGCGTTTTTAGTGCTTGACGCTCTTCTGCGGTAATATTGGGTTTAGGTGGCTTAAACTTACGTAAAATAACGGCAACATCCTGTCTAAGTGTATCCGCATCGTTAGACGGTACCTTGTTACGCGTTATAACCTCTTCTATGCTACTTATGACGTTTTCATATGGAATCCGCTTAGGTGTCAAAGCATAATTTAATCCCTTCGCCAACACGCTTTGTGTCGCGCTATCAATAACCTGGTCTGATAAATTGATAACCGTTTGCTGTTTGGTGGGGTGTCCATTTCTACCGGTTACCCTCTCACGGTGGTTTATCAATTTATCAAACTTTTTCTTGTGCCGTTTTGTACGCAGATCATAAATGCGGCTCGATTGGTTATACGTTATACGGTCGCACAAGGTAGACGGATCGTTACCCTTTCTCGACGTTAAAGTGACAGTGAGAGATAATGGTACCCTTGGACACACTGTGTATAGGAAACCGACACACACCTACAGGTATCTCAACGCGAACTCGCACCACCATCCGCGGCAGTTGGATTCCGTTGTGTCCTCGTTAGTGAACAGAGCGTATGACTTATGTGACCCCGAACAATTAAATAGTGAGCTGTCACATGTTCGGGAGGTACTTAGGTGCAACGAATACAAGAAAAACTTACTCTGTCGGAAGAGGAACGAGCGTAAACCTGAAGTAAGCAGAGTGCCCGCTTACATGCCGTATCTAAAGGGAGTGACAGACAAAGTTGGAACAGTACTCAAGAAATACTCCATCAAGACTGTATACAGTCCGCTCTCTAAGATAGCACACAATCTGCGTACACCAAAGGATGTCATTCCTCTCCAAACACCTGGCGTCTACAAAGTCGATTGCAGCTGTGGTAGTTCATATATCGGGCAGACTAAGCGTACAATCGCTGAAAGGGTAAAGGAACATATCGCAGCTGTAAAAAACCGACATATTAACAAGTCGGCGATAGCTGAGCATTTGTTGGAGTCTGGACCAAACCACTGGATAGAACTGCATCAACCACAAGTCTTATCCACCGATCGTCACTATTACTCCAGGATAGTACGTGAAGCGGTAGAAATCAAGAAATATAACAATTTCAACCGGGAGGATGGATATAGATTATCGGCCACTTGGAATCCAGTCATCAGCAAGTGTAAACACCGCCGCAGTGATAAATCTCAACAGTGTGTAGACGTCATTAGTGTAGTGTGTCGGAGTACCGACATTGCGAACTTAAATAAAGACCAAGTGAGGGTAGGTGCTGAATCCCGCACTTCCACAAGACGTCGCTGAGCTCTCATCAGTCTCGCCGCGACCACGCTCGGTGCAAGACGAGCGAAACGTCGGTAACAAATAGGTATTTATACCTTAAATCAGTTAACGCGATTAAGACCCGCTATATTAATTTCTATGATACTACGTTTTTGTTACTACTTTCTGAATCATATTGCATTTAGTTGGAATGCTTTCATTTAAAGTACGACGTTCTTTAAGAAGCATGCCAGGACGCAAGGAGCAATATAAAAGACGTATTTTTTATAAATGTGAATTGTAGGTACCCCTAATTAATAGTACACATCTTCTCAAATCTCTGTCTTCTTACTTTGAGAACGACGGACTTTCAAATTTTCAATATTTCTGCCTTAGAGACCAGCACCAGCAGTCTAAGTGCTGCGTTTGACGAATTGATAAAACAATAGTATTGAATGTAACTTAACTCACCTTAGTAGATACTTAATTATTTTTTCCGAACAAAATTCAGTTATACCTAAATAAATTTTATGGGCAGTTTTTTTTAAAGAGAACGGCATCTTATATTTCCATAAAAAAATACTTCAGTAATTGTAGTCTCTCGCTATCGGCATCCGTTAAAAAATTGACGCCTCCACATCGTAACTATTTAGAGTATTCTCAATTTTTTATTCAAAAAAAATACTTTGATCGGCGATATTTTGAAAGCAACCTTTCATGAAAGAAAAAATAAGAAAAATAATCGAAGAAAGCACGTAATTAAAAAAATAAGCGAATTTTATCCTCGTTCCTCTTTACAAATGATTAAATACCCCACAGCCATAATTATGAGAAGAAGTAGATGCAGCATAAGTTTTTAAATTATGAACTAATTTAAAAACTTATGCTTTAGTATTTTAGACAAAACCGGCAATTTCGTAATGTTTCGATATCCAGTGAAGGAAAGTGCAAAAAATATCATTGTTGGGCAATTTTCACGTAAAAATGGCTCTCCAATTTTAATACATGATGTGTCCTAAGAAAACGCTGGGCCAGTGTTTTTAATTTGGCATTATTTCGGGGAGATGGGCCTCGTTAGCCTTGGTTGGCAACCTGTCTAGGAGAAGGAAAACTCCGAAATTAAACCAACTTCTAGGGAGCATACGTGAAACAAAACCCCGATCTAAGGTGTGAAGCGACCCGTGCCGAGGGATTCGTGGCCAGAGGGCAAGCTGGTCGTAAACAGAGGGTGCCTGTGTTGGTGGTCACAGGGCGCAGCTGATATTCCGCCTTACCCTCGTAAAGGGCTCTGCGGGGGTGGACAGTTTAGATCCCTACATCTCGTGGGAACGCTATGGGAACAATCTACTTTTTCTCCATACGGCGGCGACGCGGTTCGCAACCTGTCACGTCTAACGAGACGTGACGTGTTGCGAACCGCGTCGCCGCGGGGGAACGCCCCGCGAGGGTGAAAAGCAGCCTACAGAAAGCCGGTTTGCAACGTTGAACGTTGGAGGAGGGATGCAAGGCAAACTGGATGAAGTATGTCAGATGATAGATGACAAAAATATTGATGTCGTTTGTGTGAATGAAACAAAAAGGAAAGGATGTGACACCACCCAGCATGGCGCATATACGGCGTATTTGTCTGGGGTAGATACTGATAGTACCACCAGAGCCTGCAAGGGAGTTGGTGTAATACTATCTGCGCGAATGGATGAGTGTGTAAAAGAGTTTGAATGTGTAAATGCTAGGCTACTATGGATGAGAATGAAAGTAGGACTTACTCGTGTCTTTAATATTGGGGTGTACGCCCCGGTCAATATAGTTACGGGTATGTCACAGCAAGAGCAAGACGAAAGGTAGGAGTTTTGGGAGAGTTTAAGAGATATTTTGAGGAAATGTAAGGATAACGAAAGATTGATCTTGTAAGGGTATTTCAATGGATGGGTGGGAGTAAACCGAGATGGATTTGAAAAGGTGTTAGGTGCATTTGGTGATGAGACTGTGAATGAAAATGGAAAAGCTCTGCTTGAGGTTTGTTTGGAGTGGAGCCTTTATGTGACAATCACCATGTTTGATCACAAAAGGATACATATGTTTTGTAGTAGTTGATGAACGATTGAGAAATAATGTATTGGATACAAGGGTGTATCGAGGGATCGGTATCCACACAGACCACTTTTTGGTGTTGAGCCGGATAAGTGGGCTCTTTAAAAGATTGCGACAACGAGAGCATAATGAAAATAGAGTCTTGGAAAGAATAAAAGTAGAAAATCTACAAGAGAAAGATTTGAAAGATGAGTATAAACGAAGATTGATAGCAAGATTTGAGAGGTTCGATGGCATAAATGATAGGGATGAATTGTGGCAGTCCTTTAAAGAAAAGGTAGTATTCGTTACGTCTGAAGTATGTGATGTGATCAAGAGAAGGAAAATACGAAAGGTTAAGAATACGTGGTGGGACAAAGATGTACAATCAGCAGTGTCAGAGAAGAAGAAAGCTTGGTTAGATTGGTTGGCTGCCAGAGAAAATGAAAGAATGGGAAAAGCAACGAGCGAGGACATAGACGAAGCAAGAAAGGAGTTTGTTAGGTCAAAAAGAATAGTGAAAGAAATGGTTAAAAGGAAAAAAGAGGAAAAGAAAGATGAGTTTGATAGCAGATTATCTGACGATTTTCGGAAAAACATTAAGTTTTTCTGGAAATCCATTCGTGCAGTTCGAGGAAGAACTCAATCCTCAGAATACACATCGATCAGAGACAAGAATGGAAGGATAGTGAATGGTGAATCGTGCGTGCTGAAGAGACGGAAAGAGTATTTTCAAGGTTTATTTGAAAGAACGGCGATAGAGACACCGATTGTTGAAATGAATGGTAACGATAGCGATGATGCGATGAACGAATGGTGTGGATGAGATCGTCAAGGCAATGGGAAGTATGAAAGTAGGTAAGAATGCAGGATATAATAGGATTACAGTCGAAATGCTGAAGGCTGGACAGGGCATCATAGTTGGTTAGTTGCAGCGATTATATAACTTGTGCTGGAGCACCTGCCGAGTACCTAATGACTGGGCCACAGCTGTAGTTGTGCCTCTTTATAAAGGAAAAGGCTCGCAACAAGACTGCAAAAACTACAGAAGCATTAGCCTTCTCAGCATTGTTGGCAAATTGTATGCAAAGGTACTGATTGAAAGAGTTATGAAAGTAACCGACAAGAAAATATGGAATGTACAGGCGGGATTCCGAAAGGGTATGGGATGTACGGATCAGGTTTTTTGCTTGCGAAGCATAGCTGAAAAGTTTTTGGCCAAAGGCCAAAAGGTCTATTAAGCATTCGTGGATTTGGAAAAGGCTTACGATAAAGTGGTGAGGAATGAAATGTGGTCAGTGCTGTCAATGAATCGGGTGGACAGCAGCCTCATTCGAGCTCTGAAAAACCTTAATGAAGATTCTAGAGCTTGTGTGAGGATAAACGGGGCATACACTGACTGGTTTACCATCGAGAAAGGTGTTAGACAGGGATGTGTAGCGTCGCCGTGGCTGTATAACCTCATCATGGACAGTTGTTTGCAAGATTTAAAACATAGTGACTGCGGATTAAGGATGAATGGGTTACTCGTCAAATGCCTCCTTTACGCTGATGATCAGGTAATACTTGCATCTTCAGCGGAGGAGTTGCAGGAGATGGTAACAATCATGCACGGTGCGTTAGAGAGGAAAGGAATGAAAGTGAATGTAAGTAAAATGAAAGTTATGGTTTTTGAAAAGGAGGAATGCGTTACGGCTTGTAATGTTTTGATCGATGGACAGCGAGTGGAACAAATGAATGAGTTTGTTTACTTAGGTACGTTGTTTACAAGAGATGGTAAAAATGAAGAAGATATTGAAAGAAGAGTTAATGCAGGTAATAGTGTGAATGGAGCTCTAAAGACGTTTATGAACAGTCAAAACGTGTCCAAAAAGGCACGTTTGGCTGTGCATAGAGGGGTGTTAGTGCCCACTCTTATGTATGGTAGTGAAAGTTGGGTATGGCAGAAGAGACTTGAAAGTAGAATAAATGCTGTAGAAATAAGAGCACTGAGAAGTATGTGTGGTATGTCTTTGACCGACAGAGTAAAGAATTGTGTGATACGAGAGTGGTGTGGGGTAAAAGAAGTTGTAGTGACAAGCATCGAGAAAGGCATGTTAAGATGGTTTGGGCACATGGAGAGGATGGATGACGAAAGACTGACAAAGAAGATATATAAGGTAAGAGTGAATTGGATAGGAGGAAGGGAAAGACCTAGGCGGACGTTCTCTAACCAGATTGGAGACATCCTAAAAAAAGGACAGGTCAGCAGTACCCTAAACAGAAGAGCATGCATGAGAAACTTGATGGGAGTGAATGAAGCAAGAGAGGTATGTCAGGATTGTTGCAAATAGCGTTCCGTAGTCTCTGTCTACCCCTCCGGGAAACAGGTGTGAGTCTATGTATGTATTATTTCAATACTTACTCGCCGCACTTACAGCCGGTCCTAACCCGGATACTCCCTCCGTACTTGCTTTCTTATTAATATCTCCATCTGAATAAAAGATTATTTTTCCATTATCGCCATGAAAATTAAATTAGCTGACAATAAAAGGTTTTTGCTTTCTACCCTCAATATTTTGAAGATGATAGGTCAATATTTCTAAAGATAATAATAATGCAAGTCTTTGAATAGGCTCAAATTGTGCGTAATTTTATATTGGTATTTATATAAAAACCTCCTACCTATATTTTTCTTTGGGCTATTTGTGTTACGCCTATTATTTTCTAGTGAAAGTTGTTCGTCTGTTGAAACAAATTCAATTAATTTCCAACTTCGAAACAACAAGATCGTTTGCTTAGCGATTAAAACTATAAAGTAACCATTTGAACAAATTCTGTCTTGCCTATTATACATATCTAGAGTAAACGGTCGGCCGAACTATTTTGAACTAGAGACCACAGAACATTAATTTCATCGCTCTTATTTTGAAACTATTTAGGTGATGTTGGGCCATTGAGAAATCAGAGGGACTGTCGCTTAGTATCGCAAATTTGCTCTCAGATGACAATTAATATTTATTGATTAAATGTCTAGTTCTTCTGAAATTCTTTGAATATTATTGGATGTACCTACTTTTCAATTATGTCATTACATTTAGTACTTAGTCCTAACGACGCATGAAAGCTTAATATCCTGTTAAAGTTGCTATATGAGAAAAGTTATTTTCATTGATATAGGAATCACTTATTACTTTCAAATGTAAAATGTAATCATGTAATTGCCAAGTAGTTGGTAATTTTTTATTATATTTTATTAACTTTTCTTTTCATACTTTTGCTTTTTTATAGTTTAGGATTGTTTATTTATATAATTAGTTTTATTTAATGTACATTATAATGTTAATCCTACTTATAGATCAATTATAATGTAAATATTAGGATGTGATAAATAAATAAAATTTTATTCATCATGTAAGTTGATAGGATTGATTTCTTACTCACTCACTTATAAGTCTAATTTATTTTATTACCTCTACTTCGTTATTATAATCGCCTCAGTTGATTATGCAAACTATATAATCGGCTGTATAAGTGATCTTTCAGCCATGGGTATAATCTCGCATTATTATAATAAAACTCATGCAACAAATTCATAATTCATAATTCATTTAATCATTTGCGAATATGAGTATACAGGAGATCTTATATACTAATACATATTTAGGTTCTTTTACCATATTCAACCATTAGGTATGCAAATTTTGTTTGTAGGTATATTCCGGTACAATTATATGATTGATTTGCCAATTTCATGTAAGTATACATACAGCTTTAGAATAATATAAAAAAAACACAATGTCAGAATATAATTGTTTACAATTGATTAAGTATAAAAGTTTTAATGTAGCAATAATAATATACCTATGTCAAATATTAAAAATAACAGATATAGTTGTAATTGAATGTCAAAGAATATTAGAAATAATTTAATAAGGATAAAAATTTAATAATGAAATGTCAAAATATAAAGAAATGTCAAATTATAAAGAAATGTCAAATAAGAATAATAATAATGTAATGTCAAATAAGATAATTAAAATATAATAATTAAAAGCAAATTTATCGCTGATTAAAAATTCTCAATATTCTTATCTTCTAGAAATTCTTGAACAGAGTAATAACATTTAGCTGTAAGCAGTTTTTGAAGACGTCTTTTAAACACATGGGTATATTCAATATCAATTATCTGCTTTGGTAGCTTATTATAAATGCGGGCTGCATAACAACAAAAGCTTTTGTGCATTAGAGCTGTTTTGCTGGCCACCACACATAACTTATCCGCATGGCGAACCCTAGACCTCTTTTCAAATAAGTCTATATTTTGTTTTATAAACATGGCACACTCAATAATGTAGATGCAAGGTAATGTCATTAGATTATATTTTATAAAGTAGGGTTTGCAACTGTCGGGTATTTTAATATTAAATATGGTTCTGATACAGCGTTTCTGAACTTTAAATGCTAGTAGCCAGTCAGTAGAGTTTCCCCAAAATATGATGCCGTATCGTAAAGCCGATGAAACAATACCATGATATGCCGTTATCAGTGTAGATATATTGGATATGTTTCTTAATTTATAAAGCCCATAGGCAAATTGGCTTACTTTAGAACAAACGTGTTCTATATGCGCTTTCCAATTTAATTTCTGATCTATTATTAATCCTAGAAATTTGGTAAATTCGTTCTCTTCAAATTTATGACCATTGCAATTTATATCCAATGTATAATCCGTATTTTTGCTTCTTTGTTTAAAATCTATAAAGTTTGTTTTGTTAAGATTAATTTTTAAATTATTCATCTGTAACCAGTCTATAATAAGACTCATAGTGTTATTAATATCTGTTTCAAGAGATGTCATAGATTTGTTGGTAAAAAGTATACTGCTGTCATTTGCAAACAAAGTCATGTCGTAGATGGTGCTTGATGTAAAATCATTTATATAAATAATGAAAAGTAAAAGCCCCATCACGCTGCCTTGTGGAACTCCAAATTTGACAGTTCTAACATCGGACCTATTAATCAACTCTGATTTTGACTCCATACATATGGTCGAAATCTCTGTAAATTGCCGTCGGTTTGAAAGGTATGATTTTATAAGGTCATGGGCATTGCCTCTGATACCATAATGATCTAATTTATCTAGCAGAATGTCATGTCTTACACGATCAAAGGCCTTTGACATGTTCATAAACATTCCAATCGCAGGTTGACCTTTGTCCACATTTGTAATTACAGGTTTTAAAAAATTGAAGATAGCCATATTTATATTTTTTCTAAATCCATACTGCTCTGGTACCAGTACGTTTATTTTCTCCAAATAAAAATAAATGCAGTTATATATTACCCTTTCAAATATTTTTGCAAATATAGGTATAAGAGCGATTGGTCTATAATTGCTAATGTCCAACCTTTCTCCTGTCTTAAAAAGGGGCTTTATAATAGTTATTTTTAAAACATCTGAAAAGACGCCCTTTTCGTTACACATATTAATTAAATGAGACAGAATTGGAGAGATTATATTGGCTACGTCTTTTAAAACTGATGTAGTAATACCATCGTATCCAGTACTATTAGTGTTTTTTAATGACTTAATGATATTGAATATTTCCTGATGAGTTACAGGTGCTATAAAAATTTATTGATTATTTTTGTCTTTTAGTTTCAATTTATATTTATCTAAATTTTGATTATCTACTATGTCAACAAAATAATTATTAAATGCATTACATATGTCCTTTGGTTCCTTTATTAATTTATTATTAACTATAATACTCCTTATATCCATCCTAGGCTGCTTTTCTTTAATATTATTTATGATGTTCCAGGTTGCTTTTGTTTTGTTTACAGAGGATGTAATATAATGGTCATTCTTATGTCGTTGTGTCAAACGAATTATCTTTTTTAGTCGAGCTGAATAAGTTTTGAATTTTATTTTGTTAGATTCACTTGGTATTTTTCTGAATTGCCACATCATTTGACGTTTTCTAGCGGTACAAAGCTTTAGTCCTTTTGTAATCCATGGCACTTTGTTCATAGAGAATCGTTTGATTTTCACTAATGGAAAACATAAATTATAAAGTAAGGTGAAAAAGTCATAAAATATGTTAAATGCCTTATTTGGATCTTGCTCTTTTAATGCGTCAGAAAAACTAATTTGGGCTAAGTAGTTTTTAAACTTATTTCTATTTTCTTTAGAAAAATCTCTTTTTTCAGTATACCAATACTTTAGCAGACATCTCTTTGCAATTGGGCATTTTAATATTTGTGCTGTATGGTCTGAAATAGAGAAATCGTTTACCTGACTTTTGCATCCCCTAATATTGTGTGCAAAATTATCTATGCAAGTTTTACTTAAAAATCTTGTAATTTCTTTTAATTCAATTTTAAGGTTAAACGCCTTCAATGTTTGCTCAAATTCTAAAGATAGCTTAGTTCGTTTCAACAGATCTACTCGTATATTATAGTCCCCGCACAAAATAAGCCTCTTATTTTTATTTTTACATAGTTTTAATAATAGTAAGTTAAGTCTTTCATAAAAACCTTGCATTGTCAACTTATCGTACTTCGGGGGTCTGTAAATACATACTATGTAAATTTTATGCTCAATTAATTCTACTGCCGAGCATTCAAGCAAGCAAGTGACAATTTATTGATTTCATCAAGAACTCGATAAAGATATCCACGTTTAATTAATATACAAGAGCCTCCACGTCTATTCTTTCTCATATAAGAGGTTGCTAAAGTGTAATTGGGTATCTTCAAATACTGCTCATCGCCTTTCACCATATTATGCTCAGTAATACAAATGACATCGATTGTGTTATCTAAATCATCTAAGTGAATGCTTAACAAGTCCGATTTGCCTAGTAAGCCATTAACATTTTGATGAAATACGTATAAATAATTATGTGCGAAATAAATTATTATTTAAATGATTTTCAGTTAATTTCATAGTAGGATTGTCAATTAAATTATAAGAATGATTATTTATGTTTAATATTTCGTGCTGTATTGTATATTTTAGATTGTAAAAAATATTTTTCATTCCATTAGTATTAAGTATACCATTTTTTCTAAATACACTGTAGTCGCAGGGAAGATCCAAATTCGAGTCAAATAGAAGTGCATAATTATATGTATACATGTCAAGATAAAGTAAATTATTAAAAACCTCTATTCGCCCGTTAAACATTGCAGAATATTTATTAAATCTAAATGTCGGTAGACAGATAATAATGTTGGTATGTTGAACCGCTAATAATGCCTCTCTTATTTCTATGATGAGATCAAAATAATAATTGGTTTTACGAAAGTCTTCATCACCTATCAGAATAATGCAGTAGTCTTTCATCGTGTATTTTTTTAACTTTTGGTCTAAATTACTCAGAAGCTGTTTAGTACCACAGTTTGGATAACAGTAGTGACATATTTCGTAATTTTGAAAAGTATCTTCAGCTATTGGTAATATATTATTTCTGTTATTGCTGCTAATTATACACAGCCTATTCTTGTATTTTATATCTTCAATGGAAGTCTTTGAATTCAGGCTAGTTTCATTTGGTAAGCAAGTTTCTTGACGTTTGTCCAATTGTTGATCAAAGCGTTCAATTTCTAATATTTGTGATGTCTCTGTTTGAGGCTGCATGTCAATGTTTTGTATAACTCGTTTTTCTTGCTTAAATCTTGATTAATCTTTCTTAAATTAGTATTTTCCAGTGATAGTGAATCAATTTCCTGGTGTGCACTTTTTAATTCTAGCTCTAGGTTCTTTACTTGCTCTTTTAGGCTATCAATCAATTCATTTTGCACTTGTTTCGATAAATCGGGTAGGCTACTAGCTGTACTTTCATCGAAGTCAAAAATCATTGATTGCACATCCAAGTCTTATTTCGAGGTTGAGAGTGACTTTTCGAAATTGATGATTTCAGCTTACAATGAAAATAAAATAAAATTCAAGACATAAAAAGAAATATAGCATAACATCCTAAAATACTAATTTACTTATTACAAATATTATAGTGTAAGCTAAAAATATACGTAGGTACACACCTAAACATAAAATCCAAACTTGCTTGTAGCATAACCTGGATAAACCACTGAATACGTTATATTATTCTGACCAATATTACACAACAGACCCAACTCGTACGTTTGTGAAATAAAACTTAAAACTATGACATGCTTACTAAACATGAATTAGGGTTGTCGTCCATTTGGAACTGGTAGCTCGCCTTGAAGCCTTGACCCGGTATGTTGGAGTTAGCCGTAAACTGGACCAACAAATCTGGACCGGTTGATAGTATCTCGTAACCTGTGTGAAATTATAACCGGTTAGAATTAACAATTTATGTAAAATTTGAATGTTTATTTCATCAATGCACGGTTAGCAAATTTAATGCTGCGTATTTTCAGGCAGCAAAAATTTGCTAAGCAAGACAGTGTTGTTCTTATAAGCCAATCATACCACCCCTCACGTTCGTAAGTTGCCCTAGTTTCTAGACTTTTGCTTATTCAGTACACCATTCAACATTTGAACCACAGGTCCATAGTGTATTTTAACAAACTCTTTAAAGTACTTTGAATACAACATTTATTGCCACTTATGGTCAATACGGATTGTGTTCTCTCAAAATAAAAATAAGTAGGTAATCCATAGTGTGTTAAATCTTCTGCAGGCTTTTCAAATTTCTGTCTTATTTTGTAGACGAAATAAATTTATATTATTATGTACTTTAAATATTTTTAACATAATAATATACATTCTCCTCCAACTTTTTATAATTGAAACACCGTTCAATTACTAAAACAAATTCCAATGAAAGTGTTGCGATGGCATGAATACAAGAAAATACCAAAAAAATACAAATAATCTTTGCAATTTCAACTTTCATTTAAGATTTACGTGAGTTAATTAAGTAACAAAAAACAAAAAGGAAGTGTAATTTCAATAAATCGAAAAACCCACTTAAAAAGATTTGCGTGATTTTCAATTATGCGATGCTAGACGATTGAATGGGCGCTTAAATACGGCTATCTATAAAAACAAGGAAAATGAACGGATTGCTAGAGCAACTCTTTCATACATTTTTCTCATACGCCTGGCGTTGACTAATCATAAATTGGCTACTTAAAAATAAACCTTATTTTATTCAGGTAAGAATTGTATTTGCATAAATTTATTTCTGCTTATTTTATAAAAAAAAATCCTTGGTTCAAAATCTAAACAATCTAATGTCAATATTAGAATATATACATAAATAAAGACATATTGACTAGATCTCTAATTGTAAGTATTTCGGTTTGCAAATTAAAACCCAAGGGCTTAAAATAAGTGCGGTTAATTAGGGTTAATCTTCAGAATTAAGTAAATCTTATAAAGGGCTGCGTACGCTTTACCCAGGGGATTAAGATAATTTCCCTTTGCACTATTAAATATAAAGGCATAATTTTATTTTTGTGGTCCGCCAAATTGATCTGTAGTTCCGAGGATTTAATTTAATTATAGAAACGTTCATCACCCGCATATAAATATGAAATTATATGTTATATCGAACAGAAAATAACATTCATTATACAATATGTGGGTGGTTCACTATTCATGTAGAGAGCCTTAACGGAGGCCTATGTCTTCAGCTGAGATGTCACATCATAGTCAGCCAGTGCACATAGTGGTATTTCATTAATCTAGCTGGCCAAAAATATTAGAGCGCGTTTTTTGGTTTAAAATGACGGAAATAAAACAAGCAAAATATATACGGACAACAACTTTTATAATTTCATAAAAAAAGTAGGTAAGTACTTAACAAAACACAAATAAACAAAAATATATATATAAAAATGCAGAAAATGGGCTATATATTTACATATTATTACGTACATTTATCTACATTACTCTATATATTTGCATAATCTTACATAAACTTAAATACACACACTATTTACATATTCAAACATTACTTCAGAAAGATGTGAAAAGTAGTGAAAAGGTGGTCTCTCAAAAAACTTAATTTTTCTTCCAAATTGCGTAAATTTTAATTTTTCATGATATCAAAGAGATATTTACGAGTCACTTTTCTCACTCCGGAAGTACCCGCTATATCTGGAACAAGTAAATATTGTTTTTAGACATAAATACTTTTAAATTAGCTTATTTTGACCGTAAAATTCAATGTTCTACGTTTTTGCGCATCCGCGCTATGCCGCGGCTAATTTATTCAGTATTCGTTACTTAAGGGTCTATATTTTTATATAAATTAAAAAAATTGCCGGATCTATCCCGGTAGTAACATAAATAGCTTCCTAAGCATAAATTTCTTAAAAAATATCCTTATTTCAGACGTTATTTCTCGACCATTCATTTCAATTTAAGAGCTGTGTTCTTGTCGGTGGAGTGTACGCCATATATTTCGGTCTTCGGACAATACCTTGACCTCTTTATACGACATGACCTTTGCTTTTTCTTTCATTTGATCCGTGTCTGGGTCGTCCTCTCTTTCCTTCTATTTTGCCTTCCAGTATGTATTTAATAAAATCATCATGTCGTATAAGGTGGCCAAACATCTTTCCCTTTCTTCTTTCTACTGTCGCTAAAATGCTCCGTTTTTCTTGGACAAGGCTCAATACTTCCGCGTTGGTCTTTTTTTCAGTCCAGCTGATCCTTTCCATCCGCCTCCAGCACCACATCTCGAAAGCCTCCAGCCTCCAGCCTCCTCCTTTTCTCGGTCTTGCTGAGTAATTGTCCACGTTTCGCTTCCGTACAGAGCAATACTCCATATATATGATTTAATAAATTGTTTTCTAATCTGTCTTGCTATTTTTGATTTCAAAAGATGCTTTTTGTTGTTAAATGCTGTTTTGGCTATTGATGTACGACTTTTATTATCTTGAGTGCACTTCGAATCATGAGTAATGAGACTTCCCAAACATCTAAAGGATTTTACTTGTTCTATTGGGGCGTTGTTTAGTATGATATTTTGATTGTTATTAATTGCATTTCTAGTAACTGTTAAAATTTCTCGACCTCAAAAAGTATATTAAAATAAATCAAGTTTTAACGAATATATTACATTTGGATTGTCACATACCTGTAATTTCTGAATCCATTGCTATTTTGCACCAGATAAACACAAAAAACTTCAATTTAACACACAAAGTTAACGCTTTTGCAAATAGCTGATAAGAGACACGTACACAATGTTCAATGATCAACTTTTGACAGAATTTACGTAATAACGCGCAACGGAAGAAGAAGGGTGGCGGTCTATTGTTTGTTGGAATGTCCCCTGCCTCGGGTAGTCAATGTAATTAGCATTCCTTAAACTTTGTTATTTTTACTTTTGGCCGCCTAGATACTTAAAATACCCTTATGTGCAGCGTTAACATAAATATCAATACTCACATACGTGATGTTTTTTTTTCATTATTAAGAACTACAAAGGCTAAGCCTAAACTTTTATAGGGTTATTCATGGGTCTGGTGGTAAATAGAACGCCTTTACGAATTGTATATATTATTAGTAACAGAACCACTCTTGAATATAACAACTGACCAAAATCAATACGTCCAGAACTACAATTCCTAGTTTCGTCAAGAGTTCGAATAATTTATTCCAGACCCTTTTTTGATCAACACTTTTATCAAGAGCGACAACAAAATAAATATCTACAAAACATACCCACTGTTTTCCTTAAGTGGAAGACTTTATTGAAAAAAAATTCTGTATTCTTGCTAGAAATTCAAAGAATATCTTACCTACGACTTCATTACATAGCAAGGCGAGGACCGGGCACGACGAAGTACGTCCGTCAAATACTTTTATTATGTCTGCACGATTCAGGCAACTGGAAAGTAGAAAAGTTATACCGCAAAAGGCCAAAGAAAGGAACTTTTTATAAGACGCATCAAAATCGTGAAAGTATTGGGTATCATGAATTTCGGTCACAGCTATGAACATTGAAAATAGATGGTTGGAATATTGGCAAGTCGAAAAAATTGGGCGCTAAAGCGAGTCTTTGGATATAAGGTATTTCTAAACTTAATAAATGTTTTAAATGAAGTTCAATAATTTTATTGTGTATAGCATCTAATAATCTTCGCTTACGACTATGATCGAATGTTTATAACCTGCCCTTGCCTTTCATATCAATACTACATGAGCCCGCGGTTACACCCACGTTATTTAAAGCTACTGCTCTGCTCCCGATGTTATATAGCCTATAGCCGTCCTCGATAAATGGGCTACCTAACACTGAAATATTTTTTCAAATCGGTCAAGTAGTTCCTGAGATTAGCGCATTCAATCAAACAAACAAACAAACTGTTTAGCTTTATATATTTATTAGAGTATTAGATGATCTGTGACTCAAAATCAAGTTAAATCAGGCTACAAGTACTTTTTAATGAAGCCAAGGAACAAAGCAATGAATTGCCATATTTCCTTTTTTCCTTACATGTAATTATTTCAAATTACAAAATTATATTATGGTACAACTTCTACAAAAGAGTCACATAAACTTCAAATAACATACTGCTACTATAGCAAAAACAAAGTCCATGAATGCCAAGATAATACCTTTCAGGATTTTTACAGGTAGTAGAGCCTTGCTGATTTCAGCATGAATGGGGTGGCTCGACCGGGGAAGTACTACCCTCTCACTGAAAATCGACGTAAAGTAACAGTACTCAAACTGTTGCGTTTCTTTCGGTGAGTGAGAGTTCCAGAGGCCATTATTTCTTCTCCCTCATCCCACTCCTCATCATATCTCTTTTCCCAACCCCAAGGGGCGGTGAATTAGTTCGCACTCAGTCGGAACTAATTCTTCTCTGGTGTGAGGCCAAGTATGAAGGTGGGTGGAGCTACTAGTTGTAGGTTATTTAATAAAACCAAACTGTAACTTGAACTTATTATGCTTTATTTCAATTGACCTCAAGCACCCACAAAAAATATATGTTTGGCTATATATACCTAGCGCGGTAACGAAACCATAGCGCGATTCAGCCGAATGGAACGTCGCCATCTATCGAGCACTAGGATAATTTTGTCGACTGTAAATTAATTATGACAATGAAATGTTCCTGAATCGCACTATGGTTCTGAGCTTATAAATCGTGAACATACCGCCCACCAAGGGCATTTAGTGCCAGAATGTCCTTCACATAAACAATGGTTTTTGGGAATTTGACAATAATTCTTATAATCTATGTTGTCCTTTTTTTTAATCTAGCATAATACATAATTATATAGGTTCAACAAAAGTTGAATATGTGATCTCTAAAATGTGAGACATGCGAACCCAACAACCGAAATAAAACAAATGAGTGTTCTCTTAAACTAAACAAAACACAAAACAATGTAAATAAATGACATTAAACAGTTACAATTTAAATTTACACTGTGATAACACGAACAGATATACATACAAAGAATTAATTGGCCACAGGCAAAATACATATTTTGTTGGTTGGCCTTTTAAAAGTAGAGCCTTTAGTCCGTAATGTGACCACGCGAGTGACATTATCGTGACCGGGGTGTTTTTCTAGTACCCTACCTAATAGCCATCGACTTGGAGGCAAGTCGTCCTCTTTAACTAAGACGATGTCTCCAATTTTTGGTTCGGGAGTTTTTGTAGACCATTTATATCGATTCATTAAATTCGCAAGATACTCCCGGGACCAACGACTCCAGAATGATCTTACCATTCTTTGTATAAACTGCCACCTTGTCAAAGAACTAATGCTTGAGCTGTCGTGATTGTAATCCGGTACAGTAACCAACGGTTCTCCAACTAAAAAATGCCCCGGAGTTAATGGCATGGGCTCCCCAGGATCATCAGTACTAATCACACTTATAGGACGCGAGTTAAGACAGGCTTCAACTTGCGTAAGAAACGTACTAAGTTCCTCATACGTGAGTGTAGACTCACCAACGACACGTTTAAGGTGGAACTTGGTGGATTTGACGCCCGCTTCCCACAGACCGCCGAAATTGGGCGCGTGAGGGGCAATAAAGTGCCATTCCGTGCCGTTTGCCTCTAAGTGCTCTACAATGGTAGGTTGAGCCTTAATTAACTCCTGGAGTTCTCGCGCGGCACCTACAAACGTACTGCCATTGTCACTCCAGAGTTTGGCGCAGTGACCTCGTCTAGACACAAACCTTCTGAAGGCAGCTATAAACGCTTGTGAGCTCATGTCACTCACAACTTCTAAATGTATTGCACGAGTAGACATGCAAACGAACACACAAATATAGCCCTTGTAAGCACGATGTCCACGACTCTTTGTTGTTCTTACATTGATGGGTCCAGCATAGTCAACCCCACTATGCAGAAAGGGTCTGGTTGGCGAACATCGCACCGAAGGGAGAGAACCCATCATAGGGTTATTTATTTGAGCTCGTTGCTTTGCGCACGTTACACATTTTCTAACACAGTGTTTTACTAATTGTCTCACTCCGATGATCCAGTAGCCTGTTCTCAAGTAATTTAACATCAGTTGAGGACCACCGTGCAGTGTCTTGATGTGTGCGTCTGTTACAAGAAGTTGTGTGAAATGTGATGCTTTTGGCAGCACTACGGGATGCCTCGTTTGTTCATCTAGTGGTGCCTTTTCTAATCTACCCTGCGCTCTTAATATGCCCTTGTGATCAAGATAGGGGCATAAAGTTTTCAACTTACTAGCTTTTGTTTTTAAGTATCCTAGGTCTTGTATCTGTTTTAGTTCCTGTTCAAATGTTTGTAGCTGTGTCACCTTTATGCAACATTCTAACGCTTCTTCTATTTCTTGTTTCTTTAAATATCCCTTATTTTGTCCTTTCTTCATGAACCGCCTACAATACGCAATAACCCTTAGTAGTCTTGGTAGTGTTGAAAATCTTTCGAACGGTGACGGTTCCGCAGTTGTTACCATGAGCGTCTTCACGGCATGTTCTAATTCAGTTTTGAAACCGGTTGGTCTTTGGTAAATTATTATTTTCTCCATCAAAAATAAAGGCCCAGAAAACCATAACTGATTTTCCCTAAACAAACTAGGTAATAATCCCCTTGAGGCACAGTCCGCTGGATTATTTTTTGTAGAAACATGGAACCACTGAGAAGCCTGCATTGTAGTCAATATTTCAGAAGTCCGATTAGCAACGAATGTCTTCCATCGGCTTGGATGACTGCTAAGCCAAGCAAGGACTACGGTAGTCGGTCCATGCTGTGATTTTGTCATCTTTGATCTTTAAAACCCCTGCGGTTTCAGCTAGAAGCTTAGACAATAAAACTGCGCCACATAACTCCAAACGAGGAATACTCACCTGTTTTATCGGGGCCACTCTGGTTTTTGCTACCAACAGCGAAACATTTACTTTACCTGCTACATCAATAGTACGCGAATAAACTACAGCGGAGTAGGCGACCTTGGACGCGTCGCAGAACCCATGTAGTTCGACATCATCGTCAGAAACGGTGCCTAGCCAGCGCGGGATTCGAATTGAGGTAAGTAAGCACAACTCTCTGCGGTAAGTACTCCATTCGCTAACTAACTCTGTAGATAATGCGTCATCCCAACCGATACCTGCCAGCCACAGTTTTTGGATGAATATTTTCGCCAGGACCACGGTAGGAGCTAGCCATCCCAAAGGGTCGTACAACTTGGCTATATCAGATATAATTAAACGCTTCGTTAAAGTTGTAGTGGTCGGCGTGGGAAGATGTACCGAGTATTGAAAGGTGTCTTCGCTGCGGTCCCAGGTGAGTCCTAATATTTTTACAGTATTATCGAGCCTAATAGCTACATTCTTTTCTTCATTTTGAGCTATATGTTTTGTACTGTTGGTCTCTATTGTGTTATCTTTATTGCTTATATCCATTGAATTGATTTTTGCTAAAAGTTCCTTGCTATTTGTGTTCCACTTTTGTAACACAAAACCACCCTTTCCTAATAACTCGTTCATCTGCTTGTAGATTGCAACACCTTCAGTGACAGTTGTACAGCTTGTCATAAAATCATCCATGTAGAATTCATTTAATACCTTATCGGCAACCAATGGATATTTCTCCCCTTCATCATACGCTACTTGGTGTAGAGTTCTAACTGCTTGGTATGGTGCGGACGCTGTGCCAAAGGTCACTGTTACCAACTCATAGTCCTTTATTTCCTTTGTGGGCTCATCACGCCAGAGAATCCTTTGGAACATGGTGTCTTCATCAGCTATGTACACCTGACGGTACATCTTGACTATGTCTGCCACCAGTCCAATAGGATGTAGTCTCCACTTCAAGACTGTGTGCCTCAAGTCAGCCTGCAAGGTCGGACCAACCATGAGAGTGTCGTTTAATGATATTCCATTCTTATTCTTTTCAGATGCGTTAAATACAACTCGGACTTTAGTTGTGCTTTTATCATCCCGTATAACCGCATGATGAGGTAAGTATACTGCTGTATGTTGCTTACTATCGTTCTCATCTACAGGTTTCATATGACCTAACCGTAAGTACTCGTGTATTACCTCGGTGTATTTTTGTTTCAGATCTGGATTCTTTTGTAATCGCTTTTCTAAAGACCTTAATCTAGCTTCAGCAATAAGACGTGAACCACCTGCCTTGCAAGGAGGATCATCAACCTTAAATGGTAACTTTAGAACATACCTTCCATCTTCTCTCCGTTTAGTTGTAGCTGTGTAGAACTCTTCGCAACGTTTTTCTTCTGGGGTAAGTATCTTTCCTTTATCTACTTGTTGTTCTTCGATCTCCCAAAATTTCTTCAGAAGATCATCTTCCCTGAATTGGGCATGCATCACCTAAATATTTTTGCATGTGTTATCTACACTGACATAGGTTTCCACAGCTCCGGACAGGATCCAACCCAAAGTTGTGTTTTGAGCAATCAGATTGCTGGATGGACTCTTTATCATGTCGCTTTTCATGATGATACTGTGAACCTCAGCTCCTAGTAAAATATCAATCCTGTTAGGTTGATCGAAATGAGGATCAGCTAAATTTAATGTCGCTATGTTTACCCAATCGAAAGTACTTCTGTCAATAAAGCGATCAGGTAAGCTCGACGTTAATTTGTTTAGCACATAGGCGTTTAAGCTTAAATTGAACTGTGGATCTACCCTTGATTGTACGTTCAGGCGTACCATATACCGTGCAACGACTGAACCACTACCTAACCCAGACACGACTCCGCGAAGTGGTATCTTTTGCAGACTTAGATACTGAACTGTTGACTCCGTAATAAAACAGGCTTGAGAGCCTTGGTCAATCAGCGCTCTTACTACGTGGTAGTCGCCCGTCTTGGACTCTGCCTTTACTAATGCCGTAGCTAGTAGGACCTGTCTAGGCATGAGAATATTTTTTGAAAAACAAGATACCACTGTCGCGTCACTAGTTGAAGAACTAGCGTCGACGTTAGCTTGTTTCAATGAATCGTCTTTGTGTGAGTCTGCATCGAGATGCAACAACGAATGATGTCGTTTGTTACAAAGCTTGCATGCGGTTTGTTTTTTGCAACTTGTAACCATATGGTTACTGCCCATACAATTAAAACATAAGTTATGTTTTGTAATGAAATCGCGCCTGTTGTTGACAGGTTGTTTGGCGAATTTTTTACAATAGCATAATTTGTGTGTATCGGAGCAGTACTCACAACGCATATGGCTTGAACTTACGGCTACTAATGCCTTGGAAGTGTGCGAACTGTTGACTTGTGGAGCCATCCACCTTTTCGGTTCTATACATTCAAGCGCGCGAAACCGGGTTTCAATAAAATTAGAAAACTGCTTATACGTGAGCAATTCGTTAGATTCATTAGTACTTACATGTAATTCCCATTGCTTTCGTGTCTCTGAATCTAGCTTAAATGTGACGATATGAATAATAATGACGTCCCAAGTGGTCACATTGACGTCTAAGTTTGCGAGAGCACTGAGACAATCATTCGTTGTGTCAAGCATTTCCTTTAAAGAAGTCGCTGCCTCTACGTGCATGCGTTTTTGTGCGAAGAAACGTTTCAAAATACAATTTACTAAATATTTTTTGTTACTGTACCGTTTTTCTAACAGCGACCAGCACTGGACATAGTTCGAATCACTCACTGGTGTGTGCCTTACCAGCTGCTCGGCTTCACCTGTGAGATGACTTTTTAAATAATGCATCTTCTACACGTTATCTAAACTCAAGTTGTTATGCACGAGTGATACGAACAAATCACGAAACGTAGTTCACTCGGCATATTTGCCGCTGAAAGAAGGAATGACGATTTTTAGTAACTTGGCCACTGAACTACCAAACTTGGAACTACCTTTGGAAATAGGTTTTTCAGACTCATATTCGGCTTTAAATTTCTTTAAATTAGTCTTTAATAAGCACTTATAGGTGATGTAAGTATCCTCAGTGGACTAATACATGGTTATCAAGTTTTGAACGTCTACATCTACATAGTTCTCTAGAAGCTTGGTATGATTATCTTTATACAAACACCAATCATTTTCCAATAGTTCAAACTTTGTTTCTAAAAACTCTATAGACAACCTATCTTTTGGACTCTTTTTAAAGTTGACCAATCCCTTTTGAATTACACTTTGAAAGTTTTTTAACACATTAAGTAATCCTTCCATTATGAGAAATATTTTTCTAAGTTCTGACAAAAGCCGAAAATTTTACAAGTGTTTAGAAATTATAATACAGTTGTTGGAAATCGGGCATAGAGTCCCCGTTCCCCCGTTTTTTATATCAATTATTCTAAGTCTACACACAATACTAACTACAAATCTTACAACTAACACAATAAAAGTTCAATCAACAATAAGAATTTTTCTAAGTCTCTTCTTGATGTCAAAATTACTTTGGCACTTGAGAAATTAAACTAAGTAAATATGCTCTCAGATATAAAGTTCAAATTTGCTTGAATATTGACCACTATAAATGACGTAAATTGTACTCACAGTTACACTTCACAGATACCTCACTCGAGTGTAACGCTGCTGGTGGCGCCCTCTATAGGCTCTGAGATGTCCTTATGACGTCCGCGTCCAACCTCTGCGTATTGCCTGTCGCTCGCCTGCGCCGCTAACTCGCACCTCAGTATGAACAGCTCAGCAGCGCCTCCTATGGAGAGCGTCTTGCAACTCGACGCAGATGTACTGCGGAGATCTCGGTACTCGGTTTGAGCTGCGATCCACAGCGAGTACCAAGGGGATATGCAAAAAAGGCCTTAGGAGCAATCCGGCTCTGTAGGACCAATGAATTAGTTCGCACTCAGTCGGAACTAATTCTTCTCTGGTGTGAGGCCAAGTATGAAGGTGGGTGGAGCTACTAGTTGTAGGTTATTTAATAAAACCAAACTGTAACTTGAACTTATTATGCTTTATTTCAATTGACCTCAAGCACCCACAAAAAATATATGTTTGGCTATATATACCTAGCGCGGTAACGAAACCATAGCGCGATTCAGCCGAATGGAACGTCGCCATCTATCGAGCACTAGGATAATTTTGTCGACTGTAAATTAATTATGACAATGAAATGTTCCTGAATCGCACTATGGTTCTGAGCTTATAAATCGTGAACAGGCGGCAACGCACTTGTGACTCCTGGGGTGTTGCTTTTGTCCATGGGCGGCGGTAATTGGTTACCATCAGGCGATCCGTCTGCTCGTTTGCCGCCTATTACTATAAAATTTTTTTTTGATTTGCAACACAAGAAAGAAATAAACTTTTAAATACCTTTCGTCGCCTTTCTGGAGGAAAGATTCTTCGAAAACTAACTTGATCCGTTCGCTGTGCCTAAAATAGTAAGTTTTGTTTTAGTATGTTTCAAACAACTTTCAATTGTTATAATTGTGTTTCGAATCTTATTAGCCTTTGGATTAGAGTTTGAAGAATTGTTTAGACTTTTGGCTTATTAAGCGATAAGTGATGGAAACTTTTGTTAATCTTGTTTGTTGAAGATTTACCGACCAGCTAGTTAAATTGCAGTAACTATTATTATGGTATTAACTATTATTACCCGAAACTACATTAAACCTGTCAAAGGATGGGTATAATACAGTGACTATGTATTAAATTGAAATTTATTATCCTTTCGTATTAGCAATATATGGCTCATACCAACTGTCGTTTAACAAAAACGGTGTAATAATTACGTGGACAATGCAATTAAACATGAAGATAATACCATACACTATTTATAGAGATTAATGACAGTATCAAAACATTGAATTGGAACACATTATATTTTACCAAAATTAATACTATTATAGACTCACGCCTGTATCCCCAAAGGGGTAGGCAGAGGTGTAATATTACACCCACATTTCGCCATGAATTTTTATGTCCCACGTAATAGGGGGCGAGCCTATTGCTGTACCGGGCACATTACCAGACTCCGTGCTGTTACTGAGAATTTCCTAACGGAAATACCCAATAACACATTGCCCGACCCGAGAATCGAACCCGAGACCTCCCAATCCCACGCGCACATTAAAACTAAACTGTGGAGAAAACCGAAATAATCCATTATCATTCTATATTTTCAACAGAAGATTGTTCAATGAGAACTTTCTACTATAACAAATCTTATAACATAGATAATCTTGTCTGTTTGTTACTTGTCTGGAAATAAACTGACTGTGTAATATTGCGCTTATTATCGTGGCTTCTGGGTCGCTACAGCTGCAAGCCACTTACTACAAATGTATACAATTGTAAAGTAAAACTAATTTGTTAATATTAGTTATAAACTGCTAACTGCCTAACGTTGGGCATACATGTTTTTAAATGAATCATTAAAATTACATATTACAATTGCCTCAGCAATGTAAACGATTCTCAATAGTCTAGTGCGGTTGGTGCAACTCTTGTCGTAACTTTAAAGCAATACGGTTAAGTATTAAATAAATAATAAAACAATTACGCAATTGAGACCCTTTGCATAAATGATTTAGAAAATAATAAGCAGTTTTAAAAAGAAATCACATACCTTGCATTGAAATGATAGGTGCATCTCACATTGCTTGGGTAACTAGACGGGTACCGAGTGCTATACAACCTCCCATAAGCCGGCCTGTTTGGTTGCGAGTGAAATAAGTAATCGCACCAAGTCTCTGGAACTTGCACGCCATCTGTCTCGAAATTTCCTGCAGAACGAAACACAACTTTAGCGGATTAGAAAACTGCAAGCATCGAAGATGCTTAGATGTATTACGTGGGTGGAATATTTATTTGCACATCATCATCATATGAACAATAAACGGTTAATTATAGACGTTGCAGTATGCACTTTAATTTACAGCTCAAAGTACAGATAAACTGTGCTCTAGCGGAGCCCACATACAGTACGGAACTTTATATTTTTAAATTAAAACAAAATTTTCTTTTCCTTTTTTTCAGATAAAACCGCCAAAACTGTTATAAAAAAGAAATCTCCAAGAGATTTGAACACTATTACTGGACTATGCCAAACCAAAAAAGAATAGTGTGTTCTGTATAAAAAACGCTGTTGAATGTTTTTGCAACAGCGCAAGAATCCAAAATGTTGGATGTAAAAGTGTATACCACTGCATAGAACAAAAATATGTTTTCTAGTTATAAGAGCACATTGCAAGAATGTAATTTTTTTTTCATAAAACACCTACCTTTTGAAATATTTAGATCCGATCAAAAAGTGATCATGAAATTCTTACTTGAGAGGAACATATCAACATTCGTTTAGTTTACGACATTTATAAAATTTACTCGTCATAAAGACATAAATTCTGGTATCATACCAGCATTTAAATCTTATATAATAGGGTGCATAGGGTTCCCACCAAGAACTTAGGGTCCCAAGCCAACCTCACCTGCAAGTGGTGCACCTGCCGATCAACGGACGAGGCTCTGGCAAACAAAATATCCCGATAAGCGGCAATAGGCTCGCCACCTATTACGTGGGAACAAAACACTGGCGAAAAGTGGGCGTTTAATATGCCTCTGCCTACCCGTTCGTGGAAACAGGCGTGAGTCTATGTATGTATGTATGCTAAATCTTTATCACTAACTGAAAATAATTGCTTCTAAGTATAAAGATATGGCACTATGTAAGATCTTATTTATCTGAATACCTAAGTACAGAAAATTCTTAATCCAATAAAAACGTCAGTCAAAAAATTAGGCCAACTTCTACATCCATTTGTCAGTGAGGAACTCGAGATGGTTTAAATAATTTGTTTTAGTAGCACCATCGCTCAAGTCATTTGCGGCATTAGCAAAATTAATTGATATATTTACGGCAGCCGAACCAGACCCTGATTGGATTGGACAGAGATAGACAGCTAGGGATCACACCGAAAGTGACTCTAACAAGAATTAATGATACCAAATAGATAAAATATAAAAATGTAGCTCAGCCAAAAATTAAATTAATAAGTAGGCTCGTGGCGCTTTCGGGTTTCTTTTGCCAAATATGTATTACATGGCTGAGGATAATTTTATTATAAACTTATGTAGTATAGACTTTTGTATATAATGACGTTATCTAAACATTCACCATCTCAGCCAGAAGAAGTTCACTGCTGGACTGGGATGAACACCGGTGGCTCAAAATCAATTTATGTGGAGACTCCACAGGGAAGCAAGAGGCCTTTCAAAGTTAAAATATCACCAAAGTATATACGGCATTGTTTGTCAAATGCCTTGTGGATTTTTACGCTTATATTATGTTAAGCTAATCTTGAAATAAGATGACATAGCGACACGGGATACTCCAGGAAACGTCACGTGCATCAACGGAAGTCAAACATTATGCGTTGACAGGCTTTAACATGGCGTACGTATTTCACGCATATTCGCGCAAAGGCGTACGTAGAAATGTATTATAATTATGTAGAAATAACTAAAATTTTCTTTTATTATTATTTTAAAGTACCTACTTGTAAAGTCGGTATTGTATTAAACTGGGAGTGATGTTTTACTTCTTAAAAAAATATTTCCAGATTTATATACATATTAGAGATTCGTGGCCAGAGGGTAAGCTGGTCGCAAACGGAGGGTGCCTGTGTTGGTGGTCACAGGTCACACGTGATATTCCGCCTTACCCCCGTAAAGGGCTCTATGGGGATGGTCATTTAAAAACCCTAAATCACGTGGGAACGCAATGGGAACAATTAATAATATTTCCTCACACGGCGGCGACGCGGTTCGCAACCCATCACGTCTCGTTTCCCGCGAGGGCGAAAAGCGGCCTACGGAGAGCAGGTTTGCAACATTGAATGTTGGAGGAGGAATGAACGGCAAATTGGATGAAGTATGTCAGATGATGGATGATAGAAAGATTGATGTTCTTTGTGTGAATGAAACAAAAAGAAAAGGGTGTAAAACCACCAAGCATGGCGCATATACGGCGTATTAGTCTGGGGTAGATAGTACCACCAGAGCCTGTAAGGGAGTTGGTGTAATACTGTCTGCGCGAATGAATGAGTGTGTAAAAGAGTTTGAATGTGTAAATGCTAGGCTACTGTGGATGAGAATGAAAGTAGGACTTACTCGTCTCTTTATTGTGGGGGTGTACGCCCCGGTCAATATTGTTACGGGTATGTCACAACATGAGCAAGACGAAAGGCAGGAGTTTTGAGAGAGTTTAAGAGAGATTTTGAGGAACTGCAAGGATAATGAAAGATTGATCTTGTTAGGGGATTTCAATGGATGGGTGGGAGTAAAGCGAGATGGATTTGAAAGGGTGTTAGGTGCATTTGGTGATGAGAGTGTGAACGAAAATGGAAAAGTACTGCTTGAGATTTGTTTGGAGTGGAGCCTTTGTGTGATAAACACCATGTTTGATCATAAAAGGATACATATGTATACGCGAGAGGCGAAAAATGTTAGAAGAAGTATGATTGATTTTGTGATAGTAGATGAACGCTTGAGAAAGAATGTGTTGGATACAAGAGCATATCAAGGGATCGGCATCCACACAGACCACTTCTTGGTGTTGAGCCAAATAAGTGGGCTCTTTAAAGGATGGCGACACCGAGGACGTAATGAAAATAGGGTCTTGGAAAGAATTAAGGTAGAAAATCTACAAGAGAAAGATGTGAAAGATGAGTATAAACGAAGATTGATAGCAAAATTTGAGAGGTTCAATTGCATAAATGATATGGAAGAATTATGGCAGGCCTTTAAAGAAGAGGTAGTATGTGTAGCGTCTGAAGTATGTGGTGTGATCAAGAGAAGGAAAATACGAAAGGTTAAGAATACATGGTGGGACAAGGATGTACAATCAGCAGTGTCAGAGAAGAAGAAAGCTTGGTCTGATTGGTTGGCTGCCAGAGCAAATGAAAGAATGGGAAAAGCAACAAGTGTAGACATAGATGAAGCAAGAAAAGAGTTTGTTAGGTCAAAAAGAATAGTGAATGAAATGGTTAAAAGGAAAAAAAGGAAAAGAAAGATGAGTTTGATAGGAGATTATCTGACGATTTCCAGAGGAACATTAAGTTTTTCTGGAAATCCGTTCGTGCAGTTCGAGGAAGAACTCAATCCTCAGAACACACATCCATCAGAGACGAGAATGGAAAGATAGTAAATGATGAATCTTGCGTGCTGAAGAGATGGAAAGAGAATTTTGAAAGTTTATTTGAAAGGTCGGCGATAGAGACACCGATAGCTGAAATGAATCGTAACGATAGCAATGATGAAAGCGTTATTGGCGTGGATGAGATCGTGAAGGCACTGGAAAGTATGAAAGTAGGTAAGGCTGCAGGATATGATAGGATTACAGTCGAAATGCTGAAGGCTGGACAGGGCATCATAGTTGGTCAGTTGCAGCGGTTATATAACTTGTGCTGGACCACCGGCCGAGTACCTAATGACTGGGCCACAGCTGTAGTTGAGCCTCTTTATAAAAGAAAAGGCTCGCAACAAGATTGCAAAAACTATAGAGGCATTAGCCTTCTCAGCATTGTTGGCAAATTGTATGCAAAGGTACTTATTGAAAGAGTTATGGAAGTAACCGACAAGAAAATATGGGATGTACAAGCGGGATTCCGAAAGGGTATGGGATGCACGGATCAGGTTTTTCCTTGCGAAGCATAGCCGAAAAGTTTTTGGCCAAAGGTCAAAAGGTCTATTGCGCATTCGTGGATTTGGAAAAGGCTTACGATAAAGTGGTGAGGAATGAAATGTGGTCGGAGCTGTCAATGAATGGGGTGGACAGAAGCCTCATTCGAGCTCTGAAATCCCTTTATGAGGATTCTAGAGCTTGTGTGAGGATAAACGGGGCATACACTGACTGGTTTACCATCGAGAAAGGTGTTAGACAGGGATGTGTAGCGTCGCCGTGGCTGTTTAACCTCTTCATGGACAGTTGTTTGCAAGATTTAAAACATAGTGACTGCGGATCAAGGATGAATGGGTTACTCGTCAAATGCCTCCTTTATGCTGATGATCTGGTAATACTTGCATCTTCAGCGGAGGAGTTGCAGGAGATGGTAGCAATCATGCATGGTGAGTTAGAGAGGAAAGGAATGAAAGTGAATGTAAGTAAAACGAAAGTTATGGTTTTTGAAAAGGAGGAATGCGTTACGGCTTGTAATGTTTTGATCGATGGACAGCGAGTGGAACAAGTGAATGAGTTTGTTTACTTAGGTACGTTGTTTACAAGAGATGGTAAGAATGAAGAAGATATTGAAAGGAGAGTTAATGCAGGTAATAGTGTGAATGGAGCTCTGAAAGCGTTTATGAACAGTCAAAACGTGTCCAAAAAGGCACGTTTGGCTGTACATAGAGGTGTGTTAGTGCCTACCCTTATGTATGGTAGTGAAAGTTGGGTATGGCAGAAGAGATTTGAAAGTAAAATAAATGCTGTAGAAATGAGAGCACTGAGAAGTATGTGTGGTATGTCTTTGACCGACAGAGTAAGGAATTGTGTGATACGAGAGTGGTGTGGGGTAAAAGAAGATGTAGTGACAAGCATTGAGAAAGGCATGTTAAGATGGTTTGGGCACATGTAGAGGATGGATGACGATAGACTGACAAACAAGATATATAAGGCAACTGTGAATGGAACAGGACAAAGGGGAAGACCTAGGCGGACGTTCTCTGACCAGATTGGAGACATCCTGAAAAAAGGACAAGTCAGAAGTACCCTTAACAGAAGAGCATGCATGAGAAACTTGATGGGAGTGAGTGAAGCAAGTGAGGTATGTCAGGATCGTTGCAAATGGCGTTCCGTAGTCTCTGCCTACCCCTCTGGGAAACAGGCGTGAGTCTATGTATGTTTGTATGTATATACATATAGACAATATTTAACCCAGCTTGCAACGCACAAAAATTAGCGTAGTACACAAAGAGTGTTTTGTTTATGATAGCCCAAAAATCAAATCAAATTTGACAAAATTCATGCGATCAAATCTCTCTGTTACATTTTCGATCAAACCACATGTAAACATAACCAACCAAAATATATTAATTCTCAATATAATGAACAATGCCTATATATTGAGAAAGTTTTCATAAACATGTTATGTATTTGGTACGCAGTTGAGTATAATATTATTGTTGAATATATCATCGTATCAATTCTATACAAGAGATACACGACTTTATACGATGTCTACCAAATATTAAGAAATAACAAACATATTTACCTAAAATTCAAAAGGACTATGTGCAGTAGCATTTAAATGGATAATTCAGTTGGAGAGTAAAAAATGTACTTATTATTTTCCATTTATTAAGCGAGTGTTCACACTACAAGTAGTGGCAAAACAATTTGTATCTTTTTGATATATTTTTAACATTTTTATACACGTTTCGAATTTATGTGATTTTTAAGCTTTTTAGGTTACATCGTATATTTTTTATCTGTACGTAACGTTATTACTTTTTCAATTTTTTTTAACTGTTGGGCTCAATTTTATTACATTTCGTTTTTTGTTATTTTTAGCACACTTTTTGTTTAATTTTACTTTATTTAATTTCATTTTGATATCTTTTTATACTTTTTATTCATGTATTTTTTTTATTTCATTTTGATGTATTTTTTATTCCCTGAACTTTTAACTATTTTTGGCGTATTTTTATTGTCTTGTTATGCTTTATTTGTTTAATTTTAACGTTTTGTATTGTTTGTGAACTTTAAAAAAAAACAACTGTTTGTAATACTATTGGATTTCTTTTTTTTTCTTCGCTGGTAACACTAGCGAACAGCTGTCATTTCGCTACGTGTATAGTTGTTGATAAAAATAGTTTTATTTTGTTTTCCTCATTAATTGTATGTTTAAATCAAAGTGTATACCCATAAACCTTAGCAATAATCGTTTGTGTAACATAATATCAAAGGACTAGTGACTACACTTCACTGGAAAACTTGTGGCGGACCACCTGTCAAAGTAACGGACAACTGATACAACATAAACAAGATTCAAAATCAACTGGAAACCCGGGGAGTATTGTTTTCATTATTATTTACTTATCCCTGTATCGTTTTATTCATATAATACTAACTAATATACACTATACATTTCATAAACACTGCTCACTGCACGTGAGTGACGTCATTTACAATACACAGCGGCACCGTTTATGTCTCCTTTTGCTTGACAATTTGTGGAAGCAAAATCGATGACGAAAAAATTGGTTGCCTGTAAAGTCGGTATACGGGCGAAAGTTTTACGTGACAACGACTTTGAGTGGTAAAATAATTTTAATGTGAATATTCATTCGTATAGTAGGAAGAAGGATGAAAGACGCATGCCTTTCACTTTTTATGTCTGTCTCTCTCGCTCTTAGGCGGGACGCGTGCCTCTCACTCGCTCTCATTGTGAGCGCATAACGTGAGCGGAGCGTAACGCAGTTTCTTGAAGTGTCACCCGGCAAACCAATTTATAAGACGTTGTCACGTCAAAAACATTTGCCTCAGACACCATATACTACATGACACACTATACACAAAACATAATTATTTATTATAAAATAAGTATATTAATTTAAGGAGTACAATAGTGTTACACAGGTCAATTTATAGAAGTACCTACCTACATTCCAATTTAATTTTATTGTTTTATAAATAAAATATCAAACATATAAATTTTTTGTACCTATTCATTACTTTCATATTCCCCAATAGTTAGATTTAAAATAAACTGTTCCCAAATTTATTTAATTTACTTTTCTGTTATTTTTTTATAATCTACCTACATTATTTCCTTCTTAACTTTCTATCCACCCATTTCTTAGTTTCTCTCTGCTGACTTTACTCACTCTTCCTTATATTTCAGGTGTTTATGGGGTAGGTCTGTTCAAATGATGACCCGCAGAATGGCAGTTCTGGAGGACAAATTACAGTCCACACTCAAGGAATTGGAATCCTCTAAAAGCCTGTGTAACCAGCTGCTACAGGAGAGAGAGGACAGCGAAGAAGAAGTAAAGAAAATAGTAGACAAGAACACTGAACTCAAGGCACAGCTGGCTGAAATGCACACACACCATCTTGAAATACTTGAGCAACATGAACAACTTCGACTGACGGTGTCCAACTTCCAACAGTGCATGGACACTCATGAAGAAGCTCTGAGACGTGTTGCTGAACTGGAACGTGAATTGAGTGAAGCTCATAAAACCATCTTCAACATAGAAATAAATAAACACAGTCAACAGATTGCGAATACCTGTAGCCTATATCATGAGTTGGTTAGTAGTGAGCCTGATCATGTGTGCATTAGGGAGCCAGTTGTGACAATAGATCTGACCAGGGAGGATACCATTATTATGAGACCCAGCTTTTCTAGTCATAATAAACTTAAACGTTACATTAAAACTACTAAGTTAATAAAAAAACATCATAAATCTATTAGGAAATATAATGTGCATAGAGTTAATTTAAATCTTAGAAAGGAGCGCATAAACTTAGTTAATCAACTTTCTGAGTACTCTAGAAATTTGGAACATAGCAGATCAGTGTATGATATGGACACTCATCGCTTAAGGGAAGAGATATTACTTAGGGAAAGAACCTTAAATGAGATCTTCAACAAATACCAAGCTTCTCAACAAGAACTGAGCAAGCGTATAGTGGAGGCAGGTGAGCTCGTAGACTTGGTGAGGTGTAATGCAGAAATGTATGAGTCTCTGACCAATAAGCTCTCGTGTTCTTGTACTCATACTCTTGTACCAGCAGAGCCATTGAGTACCGTACTACCTGAGATTTTTTCTAACAATCCACAAAACTCACACTCATTACAATCAAATTTAAATAAATCTAGGCTTCCAACATCTATTAATAAAACTTTTGTTTTTTCTGATAGGCTAGATTACAATTTTGGTAGTCTTCTCAGTGAATATACAAATCAGTGTGTTATAAATTATTGTAGGCCAGGGGATAGTTACTGTAGTTTAGTTAATCAGATTAAGTTACACCCCTTAGATGAGAGTAGTACTGCAATATTATTGTTTGGTAACAGTTTAACTGTAAAGAGACAGGATATCATAGAATGTGTTGAATTGTTGATAGAACTTAATTCTAAATTTAGTTGTAAATTTATTTTAGGTGCCTTACCTTACTCAAACAACTTAACACACACACAAAATATGCAGATACACTCATTAAACATGTTATTGTATAACATAACTTGTCGTCATAGTGACGCAATATTGTTTTTTGACGCTAATAAATTTATTAGTAAATTTATTTTAACTAAAGATACAATGTATCTGCCATTTTATATTAAGCGACAAATTGCTAAGTTATTAGCATACAATTTACAGCAAGGCAGTGAGCCTTGTGTTGACAATTTATTTGATAGGGTTAGTACATGTACTAACAACGTTTTTATTGACACATCTTGTGATTTAAACTCCAAGATAGGACAACAGTTAGGCTGCAGTATTTGAATATAGTACATCAAAACATGCAGGGCCTATCTGGCAAAGAGTTAGAGTTAAGTTGATTTCTAGAAAAATATGACGTTAAGGTTTTGTGCTTAACTGAACATTGGTTAAGCACCCATGAGGTTATTGTTATAAATGAATATTACACAGTGCAGAGTTCGTATATAAGAAAGCAGGCTATTAGAGGCGGTTCTCTCATAATGACTTCAAATTTATTAAAATGCAAAGAACGTAAGGATATTGTAAATTTATCTATTGAGCGCACTATTGAGTTATCCTGTGTGGAACTAGATTTATATATTACAATATGTGTATATCGACCCCCTTCTGGTGATTATAATCTATTTGAGACTGTTATGGAAGATGCTCTTAATAAAATTATAGGTAGTAATAAGAATATTATAGTATGTGGTGATTTTAATATTAATATTTTAGAGAATACTTCACAATGTACTAGATTTCTGAATCTTTTTAAGTCATTTAATTTAAGTAATTTATTCTGTGAACCTACTAGAGTCTTTGAAATATCTTCTACTTGTTTGGATACCATATTTAGTTCTTGTGTTGCTAAAAACCCAGTAGTTATTAGTTCTCTTCCTTCTGATCACCGTGGACAGATAGCTAGTTTTTCATGTACAACATATGATAAATCACATACAGTAGAATGTAGGCCTCAAACTACCAATCGTCTTATACGTTTTAAAAACAATATTATGGCTAAACTCAATCCCTTAATTTTGAACTCAGAAAATCCAAATACAATTTATAATTCACTTTTTGGAATAGTAAATAATGAGTTTCAAGACACTTTCAAGAGTAAAACTGTCACATTAAAGGGTACTACCGGATCTTTTAACCAGTGGGCCACTATAGGTATATACAGAAGTAGAGCCAAATTGTTTGAATTATATGGTATGAAACAACATAGATTTGACACACCTTTTCTAAATTATGTAAAAAACTACTCAAATTTTTTTAAACAAGTTTGTGTTATGGCAAAATCTAAATTTATTAGTAGCAAAATTAAGCATTCAACAAATGTAATTAAAGAAAGTTTGAGAATTATAAATAATGAAACAGGAAGAGCACGACCACGGGAAAACCAATTTGAACTAAAAGAAAACAATTTATTAGTCACCAATCAAACTCAAGTAGCGCATATGTTCAATAGTTTCTTTGCGAGCATACCTTTGACAACTACTAGCTCTTTACAATCATCATCTTTAGATGCTGGAAATTTTTTGAAAATACCGGCGACTTTTGGGGCATTTCAATTAAAATTTTAGGTACTATAGTTGTTGCGCCTTACTTCTCTATAATTTTTAACCAATGTTTTGACTAAGGCGTATTTCCGGATTTGATGAAATTAAGTAAAATCATACCTTTATTCAAATCTGGCAGTAAAAATGACGTAAATAACTTCAGGCCCATCTCTATCTTGCCGGCATTTAGTAGAATATTTGAAAAGATTTTATTAAAGCAGTTACTAAGACACTTTAATTTAAATAGTCTGCTTTATAAAGATCAATACGGATTTACTAAAGGTAGATCCACTACTGATGCGGATGTTGCTCTCATAAAACACGTTTATAATGCTTGGGAGTCATCTAAAAATGCTATCGGAGTATTCTGTGACCTCTCAAAAGCATTTGATTGCGTTCATCACGACACACTATTGCGTAAGCTCCGCCACTACGGCGTTGAGGAAACCGCACTTTGTGTTGTCGAATCGTACCTGCGGCAAAGATTTCAGTGCGTCAATGTAAATGGGACTACATCCTCTAAATTACCTATACAGTTAGGCGTTCCACAAGGCTCTATTTTAGGTCTTTTTCTATTCCTTGTATATATTAATGACATACCTTTTTATTTAAAAAATATCTGTGATGTCGTACTTTTTGCAGATGATACGTCACTTATTTTTAAAGTAGATAGGAATAAGAATCAATTTGATGATGTAAATAATGCACTTATACAGGTTACATAATGGTTTACAGCAAACAACCTAGTGCTTAATTCTAAAAATACTAAATGCGTTAAATTTGCTTTACCTAACGTTAGACAACTGGGACCTAATATAAGGCTAGATAGGGAGGAACTTGACACAGTTGACTCGACAGTGTTTCTAGGCATTACACTAGATAATAAGTTACAATGGGGTGCACATATAGCATGTCTTGCAGGTAAGCTCAGCTCTGCTGTGTATGCTGTCAAAAAAGTTAGACAACTTACTGATGTTGACACAGCTCGTCTAGTTTATTTTAGCTATTTTCATAGTGTCATGTAAGTAATGCCATCAAGTAAGTAGTGTCATGTCCTACGGTATTTTGTTATGGGGCAAAGCTGCTTCAGAATATCTTCGTTCTACAGAAACGAGCGGTACGAGCAATATACATGTTAGGTGCAAAAGATACTCTTAGGGAACGCATTAAGTCTATAGGGATTCTTACAGTAGCCTCGCAATTTTTATTTGCTAATATATTGTATATTAGGCAAAATATAGGTTTATTTACTACAAGATGTGATGTACATAACATAAATACTCGAAACAGGCATAAGTTATATGCCCCTTATCATCGTTTACATAAAGTTAATAATTCTTTTGTAGGGCTAGGTATTCGTATATACAATAAAATACCAATTAGTCTTTTAGAATTGCCATTTAGTACGTTCAAAAGTAAAATAAAACACTGCCTTATTAGGAAAGGTTATTATACCATTAATGATTATTTCAGTGATAAGGATAGGTGGTCACTTACACTAGCCAACTCTTGATGTTTTTAATTTATATAGATACCTTACTTTTCAGTTTTTTTTTATATAATATCTGTAGTTCTATTAATTTAATATTCATGCATTATTAGGTCATTCAACTTACTACATTTACATTTTCATTGTTGTTCCACAAAGTTTATTAAAATTTGCTACAGTGTTGGATGAAGGTAACTCGTTATCATGGGCTGGATACTAACGTTTTTGTAATTTTCGTGTATTCATATACCGTCACTTTCTGTTACATAATTTTCCACCATAGTTCTGAACATGATCGCGACTTGCCTACATTAGAAAGCGTAAGTGGATGCTCCTGTTACACAAGATTCACATTTGAAGACTACTACAGCACTTAATTTAGTAACTACTGAGACGGAGGATCTCAGGTAGGATGTCGGGGTTCGAGAGAAACACTGCTAGGCTGAACAGGTTCTTTATTATGTCTCACTACCGCTTACATACAGTATGACCGAACTAGGTAAGCACTGGCCTGAGCTGGCTGGAGTGTAGACTCCTGCTGCTCTCCGACGCTCGCAGGGTAGCTGCTCGAAGGGTCGCCGATGAGCTGGCCAAGGTGCGCTGCGCAGGCAGCTCTGTGGTCGATGTTCAGGCTGAGCGGGTCTCAGGCGGTGCAGCCGATGTGGGTCGAGCGGTCAGGCTCAGGCGTCCGTGGCCTGGCTGTAGGAGCTCGTAGGCAGAAACGGAGGCTTGGGTGGCAGCTGGCTAGTAGCGGCACGGCGCCAGCAGCTCGTGGCTTGTAGCCCGTAGAGAGAACGTAGCCCGTAGGAAGAACGTAAGGTGCAGTGAGCCCGTAGGGTGAACTGGAAACAGCATAGAGAATACACAACAACCGGTCAGGAACAGGCTGTCCCTAGATCGGCTGTTATGCTTAAGAGACACAGATACTACAGACAGATCATATAGGCACACAGACAACTAGAATATGCTTACCCCCAGCGGGACAGTAGATAGGAAGTAGAATGTAGAATAATCGCGAGGTGTAGCGGCAGCGTTCCGATGTCTAGGGAAAGTGACCATTCTACAACGCGCACCCATCTTATATAGATGTAGCCTATGACTCACAACTGCCTTTGGCTAGTGAATATGACCATATTTGGTAATATTGCGAACGATGTCTGGCTAAGCTGGCGTTAAGCGCCTGCGAGATATTATAACGCAATACGTGTAGTATTACGTTACACTACATATTTGTTTAAGTATTATGTATGTTCTTATTTACTATTTACAAGTAATTAATTACAATGTGAAACAGTTGCAGTTCCTTACAAAAACAATTTGTTAAAAAAAAAATTAAAAAGAGTGGCCACGAGTTTTATTGCCCGTTCTTTCTCGTGGTTCTACCTATTGCTTTGCGAATGGGCAGTAAATGTCAATGTAGAAGCATTATTAATTTACTTTAAAAATTTGACGTTCATAAGCGTCACGTTGTGACCTAGATGAATAAATGATTTTTGACTTTGACTTTGACTTTCTTTTTGTTATGTTTTGGCGTATTCTTTACATATTGTTTAATTTTACTTTATATTTTCATTATATTTAAATTTCTTTAATTTTGCCATATTTATTATTTGGTTAGATTTTTCCTTTTCACTATATTTTTTGTTGATTAACTTTTTTGCTATTTTTGGCGTAGTTTTTGCTATCTCAATACATTTCATTATAGGTCTCGATAGCAATCTTATCTTAACGGTTTTTTAACATGGGACCTTACCAGACCACTTGCCGTTATAATAGGCTAGTTGACGAAAAAAAATTTATAAGTCCGTTCTTTAGATTATTCAAAAATAAGCGATACGTATTTTTTTTATTTGTAAATTAAACCAAAAATGATCAAGATATAGCTCATTAAAGTTACGTACAGTACGGCCGTTTATCGATGGCGAGTCTGAAGCTAGCCTTTGCGAATTACCGCGCATGTATATTCGTGTACAAAACTGTTATTGCCAGACTTTATATGTAACGTGACTTTGTATGCCAGACTTTGTATGACTTTTTATGTATGTAAAATTAAATGATAATGATAATAATATACAAAGAAACAGTCCAAAACTTAACGAACAACAATAGTAAGCAACAATCACAATGAAAAGTTGTCAAATTTTTCTTCAAGATACTTGTCAGAATGACAATCATATTATAAGGCAACAAATAAGGGTAGAGTGGTCTGTTATAAACAAAACTAAGTTTAATGTACTTACCTGAAGAATATATTCAGCATATTAACATAAATGGTAATATAATAAAATATCCCACAGAGATTCTTTCTTTCTTTTTGAAAAAGACAACTCCCGCATTAGGACTAAATCCTGTGTCGCGGGGGACTTTACAAACATACAACTAACGCGGACAATGAACATACACAACATACATACATAAATAACATACATGAGATATGAACATACATAACATACATGAGATAGAAAACTCTTTTGACTATTTATTATATATCTAGATCAAATCATAAAATTAGATCATGATAAAACCAAAATCAGTATGGAAAAACACTTGGGTTCTTTGTTTAAACCACCAACCACACGTGATAATATAAACAGTGCAATATCTAAGGTCTACAAGCAGTACTCGATACGATGGTGTATCAACTAGGATACTGAAAACCGTGTCTACTAAAATATCAAATCCAATGAGCCACATAATTTTCGGTAGGTATATTGCAGGGAGTAGATCCCACGGAATTAAAAAGGACCATAATAAAACGGCTCTTTAAGAAACATGATAAACATACTATGACTCGTTACAGACCTATAGCATTGATTCCAGTCATATCAAAAATATTTTATACGGTTATCCATAAGCCTATTGAACAATCGGAAACAAAAGAAACATACCTGAATGCCGCAGTATTTTTTTTTTTGAAAATTGCGTTGACAAACATAGATCGAACGGATTTTCTTTAGGTAGACACATCTTTTAAGCCGCAATTAAGAATGCGCCCGTGTTGTATTCCAAATAAGTAGGTATTTGGAACATGGCACGCATGGTATGCACCTATGAGTAGGTATCCATGGGACCTCTATAGATCATTATTTAAAGATAATTATGTGTTTTATATTATTTGTATTATTGTTATTTATGATAAAAGTTTTATGACTAAAGTTGTAGAGAATTTAATTTGCCACAAAAATCTCGTCCACATATTCTTTGTGCAGCCAATAGTTTACCAGACAATCAAGAAAAACTATCTGCATCTGCACTCTTTCCAAGATGGCGGCCGAGGGACAAGAGGTACGTCCCCATAAATTTGAATCAAGCTTTACAATAGAATACCTAATCTATAAAATAAAATTGCGTCGTCTGATAAATGCAACCCCAAATGTAACTTTTCAATGGACTATAAATACTTTTGTCATCGCCTGTACTTAAGACAGAGATAGTAAAACGAATACTAAGGTGTGACAGAGACACATTATATCGCACCGAAAACTTCAAAGGTAAAAAAGAGATGTCCAATGTACGTGTTTGCAGTAGTTTTTAGAATTACTCGATCGAACGATATAGATAGTTATGAAATATAGATAGTTATGATAACGTGTCCAGACCCATGCCTAGTGCCGGTGACATAGTGTTACCAACATTTAAACTAAGCTCTCCACCAGAAACCACAAATAAAATTTCCTTAGACGCATGACACCTACTGAAATTTCCACCAAAATAATTATTTCTTCTTAAAAAAAATAATCAATATACAAGCTACGAATTTTAACTTTCACGTTTACTAATATTGGGTCCAAAAAAAGGTATACCAAAATCGGAATCTAAAACTTTCTTCAATTTAATCATAAGCTATCGTGATCCAAGTATCATAATATTATAAGGACGAAATTCATATATCCCATAATACCTATAAAAACAATGTACGGATACATATTTACCGTCGATGATGTCGATGAATACAAAATTATAGAAAGTGATCAAAGTTTGAATTACATATACACATACATACATAACTTCACGCCTTTTATCCCCGAAGGGGTAGGCAGAGGTGTCAGACACACCCACAATTTGCGAGTTATGTTTCGGTCCCACTGTAATAGGGGGCGAGCCTATGGCCATCTACCGGGCACATTGTTAAGCAAGCGATAATTAACATTTTCAATACACACATACCTTCGAAAAGTCAAATGTGTGTGCCCGGGATAACTGTGGACGGAACCCGAGACCATCGTCTCGGCAGTCCGTTACGTATAACACCACCGGGCTACTACCTACCCATCTAATTATTATCTTTCATTGAGATTAAGAACACTGTAGATTTGGTGTTTTAAGCTGAAAACTATGTCGATAGACAAAAATATTTAACTGTGTCCGCCACAGAAAGCACTAACAAAGAAAATCCTATACGTACACCTACCCACTGAAATTTCCATTAAAATACTTATTTTACTTCGGAAAACAATTGATATACAAAAATAATAATTAGTTCTTTTTCTTATTATGTATCTTAAAAAATGCAAATGAAATGTTAAATCAACACATCAAGTAATATATTATAGTATACATAAAATAGATTTAACAATGTACAAATTTAAAACGAACGTTATAAAAAAAAACTACAAAGTTGGTAACACTGATTGGAGCCGGCCTTAGAATAAGAAAAATACTACAGGGACAGCATTACAATAGCAGACCTGCCTTGTCCAATATATTTACTTTATTTTGACTTATGATTTTTTTTTAGTGTTAAAGTAGGATAAATGTTTGTAAATGATTATATTATTTGATTTAGTCGGGGCTTTAACATTGCCAGACGCATGCAAATTAATTTGCAAACCAATATAAAATACGCCCTGCAATGTAATAAAGCCCCGACTAAATCATCTGGCTTATGTTTTGTAATTAAACTACAGTTTACGGATTTTATCGCGTTATATTGGTTTCACTAGTTATTACATTTAAACCGAATGATCTAGAAACTACATTTTAACTACTAGCTAACGTTTCGAATTCTTTAAAGGATACATGTTCATGAGCTTCGGGCTTAGGTCTTTAGGTCTTCTCCAGAAGACCGTAGGACACTGTGAGTTCATTCTGCGTAAATAGTAACACCAATAGTTGAAAAATGTTCGGCTGCTTTGAGATAACTTATACATTCAAGAAAAAGACAAATATCACCTCCGTCTGCCATTAACATGAATCCTGTAAAGAATTCGTAACGTCGGCTATTAATTAAAATGTAGTTTCTAGATCATTCGGTTTAAATGTAATAACTAGTGAAACCAGTATAACGCGATAAAATCTGTAAACTGTAGTTCATTTCAATATGTAACATTCGCGTAAACCCAAGAAGATATTATGGCTTATATTTTTTTGTATTCTTTAAACATTAAACTACAATATTAAAAAATTGCACGTTGCCTCAAATTCATTTTTGGTTTTTTTTTTCATAATTTTCTATAGCCCCGCTACTTGCCAGCCAGGTCTGCAGTTCCGTCTTAGGGTATAATAGGAGAGGTATGAGGCAACTTTTCAGCATGCCTCAAATACCTACCCAAAATTGATGCCAGCTGTCCTACTATAAAGTAAATATCGATCAATAAATTTGAACGTAGGAACAGACACTTGTGTGATTTAATTTCTAAAACCTGTTCAAATTAAGACCTGAATATTATTATGTTATGTAAGCAAGTCAGGTACAAATTGTGTTTTTAACTGATTGTCGAACGGACATTGAAATTCAGTAACAATGCCTGGTTGCCACCAGGCACCGTGCACTTAATTTAACTGGTAATAAAATTCAAATTCAAACCAACGTCTCTGAGTTTTGGAAGTTATGTGCATTTATTAGGTAAGTATCGCTTGCTATGATCTAGGAAAACATCGTGACTAAATATGCATGGCTTAGTAGTTGTTTGCTGAAAATTATTTTATATATAAACTGTAATGAACGCGAAAGTTTTTTCAGAATGTATTTGTTTCCCTTTCATACAAAAACATTTTAAATAAAAGTATCGATAAAATTTCAACGTCAATACGACTATCAATACAATCTTTACACGAATAAGTCAAAATGTCTATGAATGAAGTTTCTAAGTTTCAGATGAAGTTCTATTTAATTTTGACGGATAATGGGTGGAAATGGTCACCAATGTCAGATTCTTTTAGTGATGATATTGCAATTGAATCCTTCATCCTTGTATATATAATCTAGGGAACCGGCCGTCCGGTCACCGGGTGTCGATCGTCCGGGTGCCGGCTTCCGGCTAATTAGCCGGTCCGGCGTAGTGTGAACACTCGCTTACAATCGAATATATTTTTCTGATGATTATTTTAATTATACAGTTACAGTTCAAATTTTAGAGTAGTAACAGATAATTAGTTATGAATATAATATCTATTTAAATAACTTAACTAGCTGCAAGATTTCAGATCTTGAAAACAGAATAATTAAATTAATATTATGGTAGAAAATACTTACGTCTGTCTATAAACCTGTAGTTTTCAACAAAGCCAGTTGCATTGGAAGGTTTCGCTGCAGAATGAAACTCCAGTACTAGTAGCGGCCCATGCGAGAAGAGGGCTGGTGGAGCGTCCATACGGTTTCCACAAAGTACCCTTGACCAGGCTGAGTATTCGTTCACACCAGGAGGCCCTGGGTCGTGGACGCCGCCTTCGGAGTAGACTTTCAGGAAGTCACCTTGGGCACAACTAAAACAATGAGAAGCTGTTTAGTTATCAATACATGTACAATTGACTGACTGACAGACCACGCACAGGTGAAACTATAGGCCGCAGGAAATTTAAATTTGGCATATAAATTCCTTGGAGATCTTTTGGCTGTACATTATAAGTGATTGCCCAAAATTCCCACGAGATCGGGAAGAAACGGTCGTAGCTACAGGGTTACTCTAATAGTTTATAATAAGCTACCTATTGATTTTATTGGTACCTGCCAACAATGCGAACTTGTATTGAAATGTTTTCTCAACAATTTTAACATTATAAGATAACAGTGCAACATAATGTAACATTGCAATTGAAAATTAAATTTTAAAAGCGCTATGAAATTCTTTTTCATCATTGTGAGTGTGCCGAAATTTCTATTATTTTCTTCTTCTATTATATAAATTCCAGACAAACATTTTGCTGGATATGTTTTAATTTTACAGTTGAAATCGGGCTAAGCGACGGCTTTACTTTGTAAAATGATCAAAAGCTCTTTCTGACAACAAAAACTCTGGGTGCAACCAAGTTAAAGCAAAATAATTGCATCTAAAAACTCGTTGGCTACAAAACCTGTAACCGGACTACTGGCTTTCCACATACATTTATTTTACCTTATTTTTGTTTTTTATTTACTCAAGCAAGAACAGTAGCGCTAAACTTTGCCAAGCCACAAAATTAGATAAGAAGTGGATTGAAAATTAACTAGGTTATGCTATAGTTTTTCATCGGCGTTAATTACTTAGCACGATGCAATTTGATTTATATGGTAAAATAATATTCAAGATCATCATTCTTGCAAAATTAATATGAACAACAGTAAAATCTCAAATTTGTGGCGGGTGAACTCTCAGCACTAGCATCTTTGAGTGTGAATACAATTCCAAGATGGCTGAAAATCCAATCAAAAGTATTTTTCAATCTTGCTGCTTTTTTCTCACAATGTCGATTTCGAGTGTCATATATAAATCACGACGTTTCAAAGATGCAACCTTTACCTTGTTGGTAAAAGCAAGAATATGATTATGATATTTATTATTATTTTAATTAAAATATAATTAGCACTGGGGAAATTTTTGTAAAAATAAAATCAAAAGTTTCCAAGGGCCTATAGTATACAAAGAAAAATCATACACTGTGAATCTGTAATGAAGGGATCCAGATTAATTAAAACTCCTGAGGCCGTGCACGTCAAGTGGAAAACTACTAGACAAATGATATACATTAACATAAATAACAATATAATGCACATTTTATACTTAAAGCTAAAGAATAAGTAAAGCTATATTAAATTATTAAAAAAAAATATTACTTCAACGAGAAAACCGTCGTTTTGTGTCATAAGCAAGACTCTTAATTCAATTAAAAACCAAAACTTGAGAAATACATTTTCAACTACTGGTTACTATTTACGCAGAATAACCTCACTAAATAATAATACAAATAGTTTAAAAAATGTTCGTATACTTTGAGATAACTTATACATTCAAGAAAAAGACAAATATCACGTCAATCTGCCATGACCATGACTTCTGAATAGAAATCAAAACTTCGGCTAGCAATAAATAAAAAAAATAGTTTCTAGCTAATTCGGTTTAAATGTAATAACTCAGTGAAACCATTATATTGCAATAAAATCCGTTAACTGTAGTTTAATCACAATGTGTAACAATCTCTACACCCAAGAAGTCATTACACTTTTTCTTTGCAATAACTGCAATTAAGAAAAACAAAGCAACATTAAATGGAGAGAGTTATTCCAAAATGTTCATCCATAAAATTTTCTCAATGTGAAACTCAATTGATATCTGTGAACATCTGACAGTTAACTAAACAAACTCACTTGGAAAAATGCCAGTAGAAAACACAACACATGTCAGTATTGTCGGTATACTTACAGAAAATTAGCTCTAGTTCCAGCTTTGTTAAAACAAAAGGAAGAGTCGAGCTACAATGGTGACTACACAGATACACTGTAGTCAGTAAGTGCCGGCAAAATGTCATTACATCAGAGAGAATATACAACTTTTAACATAAAAGTTACGCGCACGGTATAGCCGGACGTTTGACCACTAAACTGTTTAGTGTTCGGTGAAATATCCTCATCCCGACTAAAACGTTAGCATAATATAACAGTTGAGAACACGGTTCGGACTTCTTCTTATAACAATTTTATAACGTATTATGTTTTGTTACATTTTCGTTGCTGCAGATTTGATGTTGGTGTTGTAAAAAAATACCTTGAATAGGGAATGTAGTAGTATTACGTATATTAACCATTACATTTTCAAGTGTTATTTCCGCAGTTAATAAATATTATGCCAAAATGATATTTTTACAAAAAATATTAGTACATTATTTTTCATTAGTGTGTGTTATGTGTGTTTAAACGTGTAATATCTTTAAGTTTGACAGCATTTGTATGATAATTTTAGCTAACACATGTCGAAGCAGTGTCGATATTTAGCGCCAGTAATTTAAAAATATGTTCATTCTCAATGCAAATTATTTTAAGACTACTCATTTTATTTAAATGCTTAGTAACGGCACATAGATAAAATAAAGTATAGCTTGTATTATACATTAACCTTAAAATTTTAGTCGTAATAGGTATACGGGAGAGAAGTAAAATTATTTTCAGTATTAAAATTTCATGCTGCCCGAGTTTTGAGTCTGAAATATTTCGTCGCAACAATAGTTTAGATGAATTTAGTTGTCGATACCGGGTTGATATTCGAAACTTGAATTTGATATTTTGCGTCTCATTTGTATATTAAATTTGTTTATGCTCAACCGATAGCTTGAAAATATATTAATGGAAACGAATTAAATTTGAATATGGGGAACAATTCGTTTGTTTACAGCAGTTTTGATGTGAACAATTTATTTCACGTTTTAATTTTTTATTAAAATTGTTTTAATAAAATATTAAAACGTTATTTTACTAACTGATTTTACGTTATAATAAATGGACAAAATCACTGCAGCTGACCAATTTAATTGAATATTATACGGTATCATCGTGACCGACGATTTGATTACATGTGTCAAATAGATTTACAAAATAAAAATAACCTGACACAGGAAGCTTTGCGACGTGACAGGCTTTTCAACAAGCTTAATTAACAGAATAGAAAATTCAATTTTGCGGACTGAATACATCCGTGTATGCCTAATTTACGTATTTACTGCTAATGCCACGAGAATAAGCGTGAGATATATAGCGGTCAAAAGTAGACTTTTAAAATTTCCAGCCTCCTAGCCATTTCCACACAGAAAAATAATACCCTAACATCTCTGTTGTAACGTGACAAAAGGATAAAGATCAAATAAACAAGAAAACACTTTTGCGCTTATACTATTAGTATGGATAAGATCCAATTTAAAATATCAACTCAATTTAATTTTGGAAAAATCTTTTTTGGGCAGAATAAAAACATGCCAAAACGTTACAAATGAAAATTCATGAGAAATGTGATGTACATTTTTAGCATTATTATTTTTGTTGCAAAACAGAACAAAACAACCAATAAATCAACGTGCCATGACATGCGGACAACGCCGAATCAAGCCAAATATCGATCGTGTTTGACGAAGTAAAAGTTAATTAGAAGTTCGCCAGAAAACGCAGACGTAAAACAACGAAACACATCCGAACACATGCGGTTTAATCCAAAAATTAGTTTCTTTTTGTCCCTATCAGTTCAGCATTCAATTATAACGGTCCGTATGTTGCGATGTTGTTGTCATTTATCCGTTTTTCCGCTGGATGGTTTTGTGACTTTGTTTAGAAAGTAAAAAATACATAATAAATAATAAAGCCTTTTATTTATTGCATTTTAACAGATAACAACATTATATTTGTAAATAAGTTTGGGTGTGTTCGAACAAAATACCAATCTCATAAATATTTAAGCATGTAATAGTGAATATTTTTAATCTTTTAAATAATGGCCTATAGGAATTTAACCCTTCAACTCCCTCCTATCTTAAAGGAAGATTCGAATTCCTACATTATACGCATAACCGTTATTTAAGGTTATCAGAAAATTTAAAGCTGAAGATGCCGGCTCATTGCACGGATTTTATTGATAAATCGTTTTGTGTCACTGCTGTTCGCCTATGGAATGCACTCCCATTACATATAAGACAGGCTCAGACGTTAAAGGGGCTGCACCAAATATTGCTCTAATACATTTTTTTAGCATATCATGACCTTGCTAATTTCCGTTGAGTTACCCCATAACAGGAGACCATATCTTAATACCGACCCCACATATCCGTGATATGCAGTTACCGCGGTCTTTTCACTAGCAAGATTACTAAGTCTTTTCAGGGCGTATACGAAACGATTTATGCGATTGCAGACTTGTTTAATGTGAGCTTTCCAATTGCAATGATTGTCAAGCATTATACCCAAAAACTTAATTTCCTTGACCTCTGAAATTTCTTGACCATCATATTTTACTTCTATGGCAGATTTCGCACTATTGTAGTTTTGGAACTGTAGAATTTTTGTTTTTGACAGATTAACCTTTAGATTGTTCGCACTTAGCCATTTCAAAATATTATTAATTGTTTCCTTTATTTGAATTATTTGGTCATTGCTTCCTTGATTTTATGATATAGCTACTGAACCGTCTGCATACAAAGTACACTTATGGTCGGTAACTTTGGGGATATCGTTAATGTTTAATAGGTACAATAGAGATCCCAATACACTTCCCTGAGGAATTCCAAATTGGTTAAATTTAAAGGAGGAATAATATGACTGAACTGTCTGTGTTGTGTCAATGCATAAAATTTCTACGCATTGCCTTCAAATATATATCTGTCTTTCAAATAGCTAGTTAACCAATCAAGGGCGTTACCTCTAATCCCATAGAGTTCGCATTTTCGTAAAAGAATTTTATGGTCAACAAAATCAAGCGCGCTCGTCATATCAAAGAAAACCACCGACATTGCCTTTCTTCTATCCAGACACTCTGTGACGTTTTTAATTAAATCAAAAGCTGCCATTGTTGTGGATTTATTTTTTTGGAAGCCGTTTTGTTCATCTACGATAATATTGTGTTTATCCAAAAATATTGTACCTAATACGGGTATGCATTACCTTTTCATATATTTTTGAAAACACTGGTATGAGGGTGATTGGTCGGTAATTGTTTAACTCTTCTTTTCATCTCTTTTGTATGATGGTTTAACTATCGAAGTCTTAACCCTTGAGGTGCGATCAAACTAAAGGCAAAGTGCCACAAGTGCGAAAGGTCACGTTGCTGCAAATTTTCATTGGCATAGGTTACCGGAAAAAAAAAATTATGACACCTTAATATAATTATATCACATAAATTGCATATCATTGTGTTGGGTCTTAAATCAGCTATCATAATAATAACATGAATTACAACTAAATACTCACCTTTCCGGCAAAACAGGCTTACAAACTTAGAATTTTGTTTTTTTTCACTCGTTCGCACAAACATTTCATCACATAATAATGAATTTCATTACTTGTTTGGTTCATAAACACAAAAACATTATCACATATACCTTTAGGTTTTCACACAATACATTATTTATTTGTAACAAATGAATCTGACGCCACTAAAAAAATTATAATCCGAACGCGTAACAAAAAGTTCGTCGTGCCAGGCCGCCATGTAACTGTAACGAACACTGTGGCTGTGAATTATTTACCATTTGAAACACGATAACAGTGAAAATGTACAACAATACTAGTATTTAATTGCTAAAATATGTTTTCAGATAAATAATCTGGGTACTTTTACGTCTTTCATAACTATTAAAAGAGTATTTATCATAAAACTATTACGAAAATAGCAAGTTTCAAGAGTAGAAATAGCCCTTTTAAAAAGTTTTTGCCTTTTATCACTGTATTTCTTGTCTTTGTCACGAATAATGTCACTTCACAATGAATATTTATTTATTTCTGAGTAAATCTGTATAAGTATCTTTATAAAATATTCACCGGTTTCTTCCACAAGACAATTTTAATTATAAAGATCGCGGAACAAAACACAACAATGGCGGACGGTTTCGCAACTGAGACACAGATAATTATATTTCAATATTTTTTGGCGCGTTTCGTTTCCCTCACCCTTCTAAAACGATTTAGTTGCATAGAATATGAACTATTCTAATAGTTACTACTTTCGTTTCTTGGTTTAAGTAAAACAAAACGTAAAAAATCCGCGACCAATAGGACGACTTTTTTAGAGCATGACCATGCGTGCTGTAAACACATGGGACCACTTGAATTAGAGCACGACCGTGCGTGCTGTAATCACGTGGGGGGTTGAGTGTCTGGAAAAGTACCTTGCAAAAAAGAACACATTTATGGGATGGCAAAGTATTGGCGTTATTTCATTGCAGGTTCTTTTTATAATCTTTGTGGATATGTCATCATAACCAACGGCGCAAGTATCATTTAACGTTTTGATTGTTTTTTCAGTTTTACAATCAGAGCAAGGTGTTATGAAAATTGTAGAATCAAGTTTATTTATTAGGCTGTAATTTGAGGACGTTGATTTTAGGATATTTGTTTTTTCAATATACATACATACATAGTCTCACGCCTATACCCCCGAAGGGGTAGGCAGAGGTATATTGCTACACCCACTTTTCGCCAGATTTATTTTAGTCCCATGGTGAGCCTATTGCCGTACCGGGCGCATTGCCAGACTCTATGCTGCTACTGTGAATTTCCTAATGAAAAAAAAACCAGTAACACTTTGCCCGACCCGGGGATCAAACCCGAGACCGCCCAATCCCACGCGCACATTTATGCCGCGAGACCAACGAGGCAATATAAAATTTATTAAAGGCGTTTGCAATAGTTATTGGGTCTGTTAAAACATTACCGTCGCATTTTATTGTTATTATATCTTTATGGATCTTAACATTGTCCAGTTTGTTACCAATTATATCCCAACCAGTTTTACACTTGTTTTGAGCATTACAAATGTACTTATTATTTATTATCCTTCTAGAGGCTGCTAAACATTTCCTTAAGAGCTTATTGTGTTTTACATAATTGGCCCCTTTTTTTGTTTTTTTTTGTTTTACGAGGTGGAAAATCCCTTCGGATCTCCGACTCTTGGGGGAAATAAGAGCCGGAGTATGTGGTGTTTCCACTATAAACCACCTCGACTGCTGCCATGTACCCGTGTGTCGGAGGGTGGGGCATCACCTAAGCACTCGTCGCCACCCTCCGACGGGTATAGGCCCGCCAGACGGTCAGGCGGGCCCCGAACAAAATCCCCTTGGCGACGGATTAAGGTGTTGGACTCCGCCGCCAAAACGCCCAGCGGCCGCAGAGGATAGGGAGGACGGCAACGCAACACCGCATCTCCTCTTCCTCTGCGGCCCCACCGCGACGCATCGAATGGTGCGCCCCTATTTGGTCGCGGGAGATAGGGCGCGCGGCAACGCAACACCAACACGTCTCTCCTCCCGCGACCGCACCCGACTGCGAGGGATAGACAGAACTGTCCCCCGCACCCGCACCGTTGGACGCATCCTGCGCAGGCCCCTCCAAGCCCACGCGGAGCGTCCTCACCTGGATCCCTCTTAGCTTCACCGCGGGGACCAATCCACGGTTACTGAGCCCCCCCACCACGACAAGGTGGAGATCCCACGGGGGGGACATAATTTGCCCTCATTTCACTATCTTTATCCCTGTAACACAAAGCTCTAAGTTTTCTCTTTGTGATAGATGATAACTTTATCGCCTTAGTTATCCACCTCGGGCAAGTAGTCGTAGTGTTAATTTTCACTCTGTACTTAGGAAAACACAGATTATAAAACAGGGTGAAACTATCAAGGAACAAATCAAAAGCTCGACTACAGTCTGTTTCGACAAATACCTCACTCAATGATAAACTTGCCAAACAATTTTTAAATTTCAAGACATTGTCATTGTTGTAGTCCCGTCGGCACACAACCATAAACGAAGGCTTTGGTTTGCTTGTAGTTGCAGGGAAATCAGGAGTTTGTCCTGTATTGTGATCCTATAAGTACAATTGATGCAAGTTACCAATGGCGCCTTTGATGTTGCTATATATGTGGTCGATGTAAGTTTGTTGCCTTATTGGTTTATTAATGTGAGCCTGCAGGTTAAAACTTTGAACGAACTCATTTAATTTGTAAGAGGAATGGGTACAATTTAAAGAGTCCATATTGAAATCCCCTGACAAATTATACGCCTATTCGTTTTTGAGTCTATTTCATGTATTTATAGTTCCAACTTTTCAAAAAAGACTGTTGTATTTGCATTGGGTATTCTGTAAACGCAAATAACTATGCACTGAAATGATGGCAGATCTACACCTCAGCATTCAAACAATTTATCACATGATATTTTCTCACAAAATTCAACAGGTCTACATTCAATTGACTCATTAACCAAAACACATAAACCACCCCGCTTTTCAGACCTCCTACAGAAAGAGCTACCTAACTGAAAGCTGTGGAGTTGAATGTTGGGCTTATCACCTTTTTTACCAAATGTTTCAGAAAAACATACTATTTGAATCGGTTTTTTATTAGCTCTAAATTCATTCAAGCACACTTCTACCTGTTCTTGCTTGTTTAATAGTCTCGCTATATTTTGGTGCAACAATGTAACATATTTAATTCTCTCAGACTTATTTGTACAGAAAAAACCTATTGCTTATGGATGTAATTGGTATTTATAATTTCCCTTTACTACTTGAAGGCAGTACCTTAAAATAATATGGAATGGTTTCTTTTTTGGCCTTAATGCTGTAGATCTTTTCGTAGTACTGCTATCTATTCGTGAATTTGCTTTTATTTTATAATTCGAATGAGAATCCCTGGAGGATCTGTGTGACAGAAATTTATCATAATAATACTGCGAATCAAGTACATAGTTAATTTTAGCACATATTTCTGACAGATAGTTAAAATTGTTTCTGTTATAATATATTTATGAATCTAGATCGACAAACGTACAATTGGGAAAATTCTTACAAATTATTTTTATGGTTTTATTCAACATTATTTCATTCAAACTTTCATTTTTCATGACACTTAATATAATAACCTGAGCATTATTTATACGTTTTAGCATTGCAGATAGTTCGATTACAGATAGATTAGGATTACAGTCATCACATATGCAATTAAGCAGTTGTTTGCGTTGTCCTTGAATTGATAACTAGGTTGCAATATTTGTTGACTGGATGCCCCGAGTTTTGTAACAGTCGATATTTAATAATCTTGAAATTTTGAATACCGCCTTGAATGCATCAGGTGTGTGGGTAGTCGAACGCATTGCTGTCCTCCCAAAATTAGTAATTCGTTTTGGTTGTCCGAGTTTTGTGTTCCTTGCAAACTTTTATCAATCTGCTTGCTTTGTAGTATTTGTGATATGGGTGGAAGGTTAGATAGATAGATTACACTTTATTGAACACCAAAACAAACAAAGTATTTACATAATTACATAATTATATAACTTAAAACTAGTGTGCAATTGGCGGCCTTATCGCTGATAGAGCGATCTCTTCCAGGCAACCGCGGATGGACAGAAATGATGTAAGTTAATAGTCATAGTGATGTAAGTTACTCATATTTTCATGCTCGTTGAGTAAAGAGTGAATTGGCATATTACTTGTAGATATGTTTTTGTTTTGTTTTGTATTTTTGTCGGTTTCTTCACTTGACGGAAGTCCTAGGTTCCTAACGCTCATGTTTTGTGTCTGTGTCTCATCCACCAGTAATTCTTTCGATTTTCGTTTATATTTTTTTTGTTGACATTTGTTTGTCAGTCTTACTAAATGGCGAGCTACGTATTGTTTTTAATTTTTATATTGTTCTGTCTTCGTTTTCATTCTGCAACTTCAACTCCTCTATTTCTAATGTTAATTGGTCGATTTCATTATTTGCCGACACTAATTTTGATTTCAAAATTAGTGTATTTCAATTCTTCAATTTCTGTCTTTAGTTTGTAGTAAGCATTGTCTTCTATATTTGCTGTCGATAAATCTGTTAAACTTTTTGCGAGATAATTCGAATTCGTTGATGTGAATGATGCATTGAATGATTCGTCTAAGTTAGTTCTATTTCACCGCAGTACAAAGTTTTCGTCGTCCATGTAACTCATTTTAGTATTTACAAGGTGCAGAATAAATTTTATGAATTACAAAAACTTTCTCGATAGCATAAGATTTGACCATCAACCTCTTGTTTGGTAGCCGACCGCCTAATCCATTCAGCCACAGGAGCAGTTACCTTGTTAGTTCAATTTGATGACTATTTAGAAACTTCACGCGCTTGTGATCTTTGTGTAAAAGAGTTGTATTAACATCTGAGATAGATGGCGCTTTTCTTAATTATTAATTAATGAAAAAGAAATGTTATGACTGTCAACACTGCATTTGATACAGCAACACCATAATAATGTCTTGTCTTGTGATAAAGCAGTGTTATCGTTTAGTGTCAAAGTCTATCATTAGATGGCGTTCGTTTCTGCGTGTTTTTGGTGATTCAAATAAAAAACGAAACCTTACGTAGAGACTAAATATTAGCGCAAGTAATTCAAAGTCAAACACTTTTATATTGTTTTTGTGGCACTAAAAAAATTAAACCTTCATAAGATTACTTCTAAAACAGCGTTTGCAACAAGAATTCAACTAGATTTATTCGCTTAGTCTTCGGTAAGTACCTGCAAAGTGGTTTCTAAACCGCTTCTACGAAAGTCAAGACATCAACTTTTACTCGATCGTTTTACCGTTAAGATGACAGTAATAAAATTACTTGGAACAAATCATTATTCTTTATGGTACGAATTTACTTGAACATCGCCGACTTTAATCCAAGACTGTGATTGTCTGTTTGAACTGCGGGCGTTGTGACATACTGATGCAGAATTATTAGATGGAACATATAAAACTCTGGCAGTATTTTGAGTTGAGAAGTACTTGGGTTTTATTACAGGAATAATTTAACATACGTTTATGAAAGTTTAGCAATTCAACATTCTACTGAGATATGACGAGTGTGCGTATGAATGATAAACGTTAAACGTGTGTTGTTAATTTGGAGGTAAATGTAATATATCGTATAAAATAATAACATTGATGTGCTAGACATGGATTTTCTCAAAATGTAATCTCGGCGGTGAAAAATCATTAGCATGATAGCAACAAAATAAAAAAAATATGGCAAAAACCACCATTCCTTATTTCCGTGAAGATTTTAGCTGCTTATTCAACATTGTTGAATTTGTGCCTACGAGCTGATGCTATATACATGTAAGGCTATACAAGTGTGTAAATAAATTTCGTAATGAATAAAAATCCTTCTAACATACATGCGCATTAACAATTAAAGAACTTGATTTATAAACAATAAAAATCATTTAGTTAATCTAAAACATTTATATACCAAGTGAATGAAATGGATATAGTTGCCTCGTATCAAAAAGGCAAGACGTTAAGCCAAAATAATAAATTAGAAAGAACCCATTCCAGTCACAACTGCTAGGATATTACAAAGATATCAATTATACTTCAGAAATCTTTTTAAGAAGCTGAGTTAAGCCAGTCATAGTATGAATACATATATCTCTGTCATGCTATAACTGGATCCATTATAATATCAAATTTAGTAACACGCAAGTGGATCTACCAATTAATCACGCCTGTGAGCTTCAAAGATTCTGTACTTACAATTATATTAATATTCGTCCATAAGAATGTTCATTTAAATTTATTATCAATACACCATTTATTTAAACAAAAAAAATTTTTTAAAGCACATATTGAGCTATTCAAATTCAAAGTCATTTATTTTGCTGAATAAAGGTTTATAAAGGTGTTATACAAAAGTTTGCTTTATATTAAATATATTCCTCCTTATTCCACCTATTAGGCATGCAATATTAAAAACATTTTCACAGTAAACATTTTAACAAAACAATTGTAACAATGTCTCAATAGTATTCATGAAAAATAATAATTATTTTTAATAGTATGTATTTTCAATGTCAGAATATAATAATATGTCAATGATAATAATAGTCAATGTTATATTTGCACAGTTATATCAAGTAGGTATATAATAGTAACATAATATGATGTCAAATAAAATAAAATAACATTGTACCATAGTTAACAAATTAATAATACATAAAAATTTATTGCCCTCCTGGAATTCATTGATTTTGTAATAACATTTATTTACCAAATACTTATGCAACTGTTTTTTAAATAAATTAATGTTTAAATCTTTTAGCTCATTTGGTAGTCAATTATATATTGCAGGTGCCATACAATATATACTCTTGTGGAGTAGAGCTGTGTTTGACTTGCGCAGTCGCAGCCTATTCTCTGTTAATTGTAGATATATGCAGTATCCGCCATGATAAATACAACTATACAAATTTTCAGAATGTTTATATTGGTCATACAAGCTTAATAAATTAGGACAACCTTCATCTTCTAAATTAAACACGCTATTATTATTATTATTTAAAATTCTTTTTAACCATAACATTTTTACATGTCCTTTAGTGTATATACACTTATCTCTTAAAACATCTAAAATTAAATATTGATAATTTGAATAAGGTATAAACCCTTCACTCCAATATATGTTCCGATTACGCTCAATCCATGCAATTGTCGTCTTTCTTGATTTGTTAAATCGTAAAACGGCAATGGTGGCTTAATCAAAAATACTTGCAGTTTCTTATTACAAAATATAGCAATTTCTTTTATTATAAATTTATTAATTTCTTTCTGTGTTAAAGCCTTGAATGTCTACAATGGCTGACATGATAGTCTGTTTTGTTTGTACTCCACAAGTCGATCGCTTATAATTAAACAATATGCTGTAGTATTATCTGGTATTGACATTGAACATTCAATTGCCTACTGGTCCTGTTTTTATATTATCGTTTTGTCTTGAAAAATCTATGATAAACAGAGGAACTTTCTCTTTAAAGTCCTTTAGACTGAGCAATGGATCCACTGGGCAGTTGTAATATGACTGACGAAATTTCGTATACATTTCATATAATATACTGTATTTATTCTCAGAAAATTTTAAACCTAAAGGTTCATATGGATAACTAGAGGACGCCAGCAGCTACGCCTGCATTTTTTTTTATTTACCCGTTTTGGCCGATCCCGTGGAAATTTTGGGAAATCCCTTCTTAGTGCACCCCTACGGTCCCCAAGGAACACACATGCCAAATTTCAGCTTCCTGCGCTCAATAGTTTCGGCTGTAGCGTGTCTGTCAGTCAGTCAGTAACGCAAGGATTTTATATATTAAGATATTGTGAATTTTAAAAAGAGAGTCAAGTTCGTTATATTAGAATGATCGAATAATGAACTATCATGCAACTTATTACTTTTTCTGCTAGTTTGTAAGCCCAAAATGACGTATTTAGGCTTTTCTAATTGTGATGCAGTTATTACTGACCATGAATGCTTTGTGGTTTTAGGAAGTAAGGGTTACTCATACAAATTTCAATTTCAAAAGCCCATTTGAATAGGTTTGTCTTTTTCCAAATGTTTTAAAAGTGTTAGACGTTCGCGATCAGACACTTTTATGTGAGGTACTCTCCACTGCATTCTTTCTATGTTTATTTGGATATGAGCATTATCTTCAGTAAGTATGACACTGTTTAAGTTAGAATTACTTCTATTCAATATAAGTTTGTTTACAATTTATGACAATTTTATTGTAATCTTCCGCAAATACTAAAATCTTGTTTAATGGTATGACTACATTAGAATGAGCATTATTTTTAAATCCAGTTAAGTTCCAACCCCATAAGGCTGCCACTTTGTTTTTTGCTTCGTTTAATGACATGTATGACTTTATTGTAGTCGTTATTCCTGATTTTTTTATACGATCTATTTCAATACCATTTATTTCGTATCTGATGTCTTGAAACAAGAACATAATTGGGTTATTAGTAAGCGAAACAGATTTCTCAATCGGTTTTCCATCTTTACCGAAGAGCTTTGCTTGTCCTTCGATGTAAATTAAACTTGCTAAAGTCAACAGGTATACGTCTTGTTGGTGTATAGGAATTCTGATTTCATCGTTTTCTCTAAATCAGTTATTATAAGGATTGTAAAAATGGACTTCATAACTTTCAATGGAAGCATCGAGATGCGGTAGGTCATTTATCTGTAGTATATTCATGTTTTAAAAGCTAAAGCTTTAAGAAAATCTATATTTGATTTAGTCAACTTCTTCACTTTTTTATTACTTCTATGCACTTTAGTAGTTGTAGATGAAGTAAGACATTTTGTTTTGCATGAAGGATTTATATTATATAATATCATTTTATTTTTCTTAAATTAAGACGTAATTCAATATTATGTTCTTCTTCTCCAAAGATAATAGAGCGACCTAACTGATCGACAATTCTGACAGATATAGATGGAATGATATTTTTATTAATGGGAAAGTAGATAACTTTTTGTGGTATTTCTAGGCAACGGTGATCTGGATCAATATCGGATACAAATTCATGAATAAAATGAGTTGGTAAGCCGTTGCAGTATGAACCGTTTACAAGATCACATTCGATTCTGATTACAGGTAGTCTGCTGTTGTTGACAGTCACACTTGGTCTTGTATTGAATACTGATAAGTATAGCAAACCGCACTCGTATTTGTCAGATAAATGCAACGGTGGCTGAAAGTATGAAATTAATTCAGATTTATTTCCAGAGATGGTAACTGTTGTAAACATGCTTATATTATACTGAACGTATTTTGAAGATTCTATTTATTTTATTCCTAGGTTACACCAGAATTTTTGTAGAAAATTTAAGCAGAGATGTCCACAATTAAACGGGTGATCACGCTATATAATTATATTGGACTTTGGAACCTACGTATTCTATGAATTCCTTTGGAGGCTTAAGATTTCCAGTAACTGTCGAAATACTCAACATAATCATTATATTTTTGTATTGAAAGCAAAAAACTAAGATATCGGCTACCCAAACGAGCCTTAACAAGGTAGTGGCGTAGCGGTAGTGTAAGCGACTGCTACGCCGAAGGTCGCGGGTTCGATTCCCGCTCAAGTCAAACATTTTTGTGCATGAACATGGATGTTTGTCTTGGTCTGGGTGTTTCTATGTATAATATGTATGTATTTATAAAAAAAAAGCATGTATATATGTATGTTTATCCATTATCTAGTACTCATAACACAAGCTCTGCTTAGCTTGGGACTAGATGGTGATGTGTGTATGTGGTAGAATATTATATTATTATATATTATTTTGCATAGGCTACCCAATGAGAACCAGGATTTTTAGAACTATCTAAATAAATAACCCCGCATTCTTTTGTAAAAGGAAATTTAGGCAGTTCATCTCTCATAAATACACCTCTAAAATAAGGAATACTGTTTCCATACTTCAAAATATCAAAGTTTGTTAAGGCTCGTTTGGGTAGCCGATATCTTAGTTTTTTGCTTTCGATACAAAAATTCCATGTCCATCTTTATGTGATTTAAGGTCCTTTCCCAATACATAGAGCTTCCATTTTTTCATTATGTCTCTTCGATCGTTATATCAACATCTTTTTAGCCATCTTGAATTCATTTATAGTTTTTACGGAATCAGAGGTCCAGCCTTAAATTTGTTAGAAAGTTATTTAAAATATCGAAAGCAGTATGTTGAAATCAAAAGCTTAAATGATGCACTTGAATGTACCACTTATTAATCCAATTTTCGATTTAATTAGTTCGGCGTTCCTCAAGGTAGCATATTGGGACCATCCTTTTTTTACTATATATTAACGATTTGCCATCCATTACTACGCATCAATGCGTCTTGTTTGCTGATGATATCTCACTCATAATAGCACACGAAGATAAAAAGGAGAATTACGAGGATATACTTAATAATGAAATTGAATCAGTACTGTAATGGCTAGAAAATAATAATATATGCTAATATATTAAAGACAAAGTATATTACATTTGCTAATTACAATAATAAAAATAATATTAGTTATAAACTGATATACCGAAAAGAAATTAAAGAATTTATAAATGATACAATATTTTAGGCATTACTATTGATAACCATTGTAATTGGAAATCACATATCGATAAAATATGTAAAAAATTAAATCAGTTTGTTTTTGCTGTAAAAAGGTTAAGATATACATCAGGACAAAAGACAGCTATGACAGCATATTATGGTTATGTGGCCTCTGTTTTGAGGTATGGGCTACTTCTATGAGGTAACTCTACCGATGTAAATAGAGCATTTATTATTAAAAAAAAATGCTTACGAGCAATCTGTGGAGTAGGTCCGCTCACATCATGTAAACCTCTGTTTAAAATATTTAATATGTTAACCCTGACGTCTATGTACATTTTTCAAGCTGGTTGTTTTGTTAAGGAACATGGTCCATTATTTAAAACATTTAATGACAAATTTAACTCTAAAATAAAAAACAGAGATCCAACAAGATTAATAATACCTAGCCGAAAAACTGCTCTCTGTCATAAAAATTGTTAAATTATGACAATAAAAATTTATAATAATCTGCATAGAAATGTAAGAGGGTTACCGTTAAGACAGTTTAAGACAAAACTTTATAAGTGGCTGGTAGATAAGTGTTTTTTTAATATTAATGAATTCTTTATGACATAAATGTATTCTTTATGATATAAGTGTATTCTTTATGACATGAATGTATACTTATTAGTAATGTTTGGTAAAATTAATAATGAAAATTCTATAAATTAAGCATGAATTGTCTTCAATATTACATGTAATAAATATTTTGCATGTCGGACACCTTTTCCGACGCAGTATGTGCTGTGCTAACCGTAATACATAACAACTGTAATCTACCATACAGCAAGCGAAATAAACATTTCATTTTCATTACAATACCAGCTGCACCGCCTACTAAGGCCGCTGCCGATAGTCCCGCAAAAAGGGTAATACTTCCACAGATTTTGGTTTAGGAATAACACGAGGAAGTTTAATGGATGAATCATTAGCTAATTCTCTGGCAGCGGCCATAGCTAATTCTATTGCTACTTTTTTGCATTCTGGTATTAATTTTTTATATGTCTTTTCATTTTGGTAATAACATTTTTAAATTTATTTTTCAAACCTTTTCTAGATGCAATATTTGAACATTTTTGTTAGTTTTTTTTAGACTAGGTGCAGTTTTAGCGCTGCTTACTAAACCAGCTGCCAGTTTTTCCCCTACACTCGCATCCAGGGCGACTGCTCGTTTTTTTGCTATAATTAACAAAACTAAATCTGCCTTGTGGCGATCCTCTAAGTTTGAAGACTTATGATAGGCAATATCGTGTTCTTAACAATATTCGTCTAATTTATTTACTCCTTTATCTCCGCGTGTAAGCCTTTTAATTAATTTAGTGCCAGGTCCGCAATAATTGTGTCCTGGTAAATGTAATTCAAATGGTAAATTATTTATAAGCCAATTGAGCCTCTCCGATACCCATCAGAAGACTGTTGCATTTTGAGTTTAACATTTAAAATATATTCCATTTCTCAATCCAACTGTTTTCAGAAGAAGACAAGCCTAACACACATTTTACTAAAACCCGATTTCCTTTTCTTTTAAGAACTTTCTCAACGATGATTTGTCTTTTGCAGTTCTTGCACATAAAATGCACCTTTTTTTTTGTTTTACGATGTGGAAAATCCCTTCGGATCTCCGACTCTTGGGGGAAATAAGAGCCGGAGTATGTGGTGTTTCCACTAAAAACCACCTCGACTTCCTCCATGTACCAGTGTCGGAGGGTAGGGTTTCACCGAAGCATTCCTAAACCCCCTTGGCGGCGGATGAAGGTATTGGGCTCCGCCGCCAAAACACCTAGCGGCCGCAGAGGACAGGGAGGACGGCAACGCAACACCGCATCTCCTCTTCCTCTGCGGCCCCACCACGACGCAACGATGGTGCGCCCCCATTTGGTCGCGGGAGATAGGGCGCGCGGCAACGCAACACCGACACGCCTCTCCCCCCGCGACCGCGCCCGACTGCGAGGGACAGACAGAACTGTCCCTCGCACCCGCACCGTTGGACGCGTCCTGCGCAGGCCCCTTCAAGCCCACGCGGAGCGTCCCCTCCTGGATCCCTCTTAGCTTCACCGCGGGTGACCAATCCACGGTTACTGAGCCCCCCCACCACGGCAAGGTGGAGATCCCACGGGGGGGACATAAAATGCACCTAAAATGGGTTGGCCTCTGATATCATCTTCAATTAAGTAGGTTATTGGAATTGTATTTTGTACTTTACGAATTTTAAATATTTCTGTTGACCAGTTGGGAGTATACCCCTTTTCAAATGTTCCTTTGTATTTACTGATACGTACATAATCACCCACTTTAAACTTGCTTTTTATATTATCGGTTTTTACTAACCTGAAATATCTTTCTAATATTCGTGTTTTATTAGTATGGTCCACGTTTGCAGGGATTTCATCAATTGTCCGATGATAGGTGTGATTGTATTGATAAATAACATCATTAAGGGTATTATCTACCCAGTTATAGTCACCTTTTAAACTAAATTCCATATACAGTTTAGATTTCAATGTTCTGATAAAACGCTCAACTATTGATGCCTTTTTTGTTCAGAGGGTTGAATAATGGTTTATACAAAAAGATTTCATAAGGTTATGAAATTTATTTTTATAAAATTCTATTCCGTTATACGTTTGCAAATTTTTGGGGACACGCCCATTATCAAACAAAATCTTGAAAGAGTTGCATACAACATCTTTGGTCTTACTTTTTAAAGGAAAGGTCCAAGCGTATTTTGAGAATCAATCAATAACAGTAAGAATAAATCTGTAATTTTTATTTTCTTTTGAAATTGCTTGCATATCAATTAAGTCTGCTTGCCAAAGGCCATCTGTATCTTGCATATTCACATGTCTTCTTGGAAAGTTTACCCTCGCATTTTTATGTATTTCGTTAACCACATTGGCTTTACTCATATTCCAAACTCAGAATATTAACGTCTGAAAACCATGAAAACCATGTTATTCCTCCTATTTATTCTTTGATTATGCCAGCTTCTTTTAATTCTTCAACTATTGATAATATTTCATTAGCATGGTTTGTATTGCTAGCGTCGCTTGAAGCAACCAATAATTTCAACTTCTCAACTAATTCGTTAGGGTCATCCCAATATACTAGGTCTTTATTTTTTTATACTTCTTTAATATTGTCAAGTATCCTCCTAGTTTAGTGTGAATTTTATCGTTTGACGTTTCGGAAAACAATGGTCTAATTATTTCACGATATTTTATTCCTTTAGCCGCTTGAACGCTCACCACTTTTAAGTGCTTACTCAGCATCGACAAATTTCAAGTGCGCGCCGCCAGTTAAAGACGGGCGCACTCAATTAATTAGGTTTTGTGCGATTGTTAATAACTTGAGAAGAGCGGTGTTTACTTTTCTGCAACCTAATGAATGTCTCATTCTAATGGTACAAAACAAATTACGTTTGAATGAAATGTTTACTTTAGGCGAGCGGCCGTAACGTAAACAATAACGTCTTTACCGACACTCGACACTTTTGTTTATGATAATAAAAGTATAAGCTGAATCTGGTTTGCTGTTATATTTTCATGTACCTGGTGATAATATTATCTATGTAGGGTAAACACTATAATGATTGTCACCCTAAGCCGGTTTCTACTACTAAGTAACAAATTCTTAGGAAAATACAAATTCAATAATATTTTCTATGGTTTTGTCGGAATTGTGTTAACATAGGCGCTAATAAAAATAAAACATCGTATTTATTAAAGCCGTTTTATTAGCATAAAAATGTGCTCAAACTTATTTCTTAACAAAGTACAATCATTGGCACCCTGGTATAGTTATTGGCAGTACCAAAAAGGTACAATCATTGGCACTGTTGGCCTAAGGCCGTGATACCCAGACAGTCTTAAGGCTTGATATCCGGATCTTTATACATGTATTCTATGTAATCAAAATATATATTTATGAATGTTTATGTAACCTTCTAATATTTCTAACATAAATCTATATTTGACAGAAGTTTAGTTTATTTACCACGTTTTATATCTTTCTTTCGGCATATTTTCTAATGTAGCTCATCTTGTCTCTTAGATAGGTACATTGTAGCAAATGAGCCCTGTTTCAGTTTCTCACAAGCATTTTGTTCATAATATTTTTGTCTATAACTACTAAGTTCTTTGTTTTAAGCGATATCTGTCCTGATTTCTGGGTACTTTGTAGAAAAAGGTTGCCATCTCTGTACGACCGTACCATAGTAAGTTGGGTGTAAAATGCGAAGAACTATACAATCTAAAGTTATTTGTATGCGAATTTGACCGAAAACAAACAAAAATCTGAAAAAATATGATTCTAAAATGTGCCAATGACTATGTTGTTGGAATTTTTTTAAGTATAGTCACTGGCACTATCGGAAAAGACGATCCATCTATTTAATATCGCAAAACTAACGTTTATTAAGCTTTTAAGAAGATAACAGATACAAATAAAAAGGTACTTTTGCGTAAAATTAATTAAAAATATGTTTTTACGCTTCGGAAAGTAACTACCTAACCTAAACATTTCATTAAATTTTTAGGCAATTTTCCTAACATTTTTTTAAAACAGTTGTTAAAGAAAAATGGTTCATAGTTAAGATTAAAATATTTGTTCTGTGTATAAGAAATAGGTTAATCCTGCTTATGAATGCATTTCTGTGACATAATTATATAAGATTTTCCTAATATTCAGGATAATTCAGCAGAGTGCCAATCATTGGGGGGGTGCCAACATTACTATAGTTTACTCTAATAAAATAAAGTTATAGCAATACTTGCAGAAAATTATTTAGATGTAAGCATTTGAAAAAAAAAATATATTTCGCTGACTTTGCATTCCGCGCGCGGAGCGTAATTATGGATTAAAAACATCATTGTAAACAAATTATGTAAATATATATCATACTTTTATGTTTTTATTGTAAATTAACTGATTAATTATGAAGTTACAGCAAAAAAAAATAATGTATATTACTTTAATTATAGCCAAAAAATTATTGTAAAAACGTCATTTTATGTAAAAAAGTTTAAATACATATGTTTGTATATAAGGTTATCAGCTGTTATTGGCTCGCCTAACAATACGCCGCCATTCCTGTCTAATGGCCGCCTATCTACCGCCGATTTACCTCGTGCTCGAGTGCCTTCAACTTTGCCCTGCACCACTAGGCGCTCGATGGACTCGTCGCCACGCCGGGATACGTGTCCAAAGAATGTCAGGATTCGAGTTTTCACAATGGAGGACAGGCGCTGCTTGATGTCAAGTTCCTGCATTATGGAGACATTAGTGCGGAATTTATTCCACGATACCCCAAGCATTCTCCTCCAGCACCACATTTCGAGAGCGTCTATCTTCTTCCGCTCATTCGCACGCAGGGTCCACGTCTCCGCAGCGTAGAGAAATATGGGAAATATAAGTGCTCTGACAAGTCGGATTTTTGTGGCTTTCGTTATGTTTCGATTCCTCCATATTTTCTTGAGCTTGTCCATGGCAGACCTAGTAATCGCCATACGCCGTTTTATTTCCTCTACGCACCCGCCATTGTTTGTGATCAACGCCCCCAGATAGATGTATGACTGGACCACATCACAGTTCGCAATTTCGGTGACTTCTGGCGAGTTGTTGTTGGCTCGGTCGACAATCATCATCTTCGTCTTCTTGCGGTTAATTTGTATTATGAGTATATAAATAAACCTTTGATAAAATATATAATACTCATATTATTTATGAGATATTAGTTATCATAAATTTTGGCGGGAACTTCAGTTATTTTGGCGGGAAAAAGTAAACAACTGTGCAGGTTCCAATAAAAATAATTCTTATCGGATTCTTATCAGAATTGGTTTTTATACTTGGAAATCTAGTTGGAAAGAAAGTTATCTAGGTTTTTAAAACGGTATTTTAAAAATAAAATATGAAAATTGGCGCCAATTAAAAAAAAAACATCTTTGTTTTATTTTTTTATGTTTAATATTAAAATGTTTCTTTTCATTATATTTATTTCCTCTAAAAGTAAATTAAAAAACCTTTCTAACTGTGTATGATACTTATATACCTCCCATAATAAAAAACGACGAAAAAAAGGAATATGTCAGAAATATAAAATCGCGCTCAAAAATGGCGGGAAAAATTTCTTATTTTCACTTTATATTGCCCTTGCGTGGGCTTAACCATATTATATGGTTTTAAGTTATATTATTGATAAGCTCATTTAAATACGCGTCTATTGATATGCAACATACCGTAATCGGTTAAGTAATCCGAGTTCCACAAACAGATTAGTGCGCAACGGAAAAGCGTGGGAAAAAATGACAGTTTACGCGCTCATCTGTTTTTGCAAAAAGGGAAAATAGTCACTTGTGCGCGGTCAAGCGGTAAACACCATTTATTTGTCCTCTAGGATTGAAGTCTCTCTTATGAGCATTTGTATAATGCAATATATCCTTGTAGACAAGTTTATCTTTAAGTTTATTTTTAAGTTTTAAATCAGGTGTTTTTAAGTAAAAGTTATTTTAGGTCAGGAGTTAAATTGTAGGATTTATTACTGATTTTAATCAAAATTACACTATCGTTATTCAAATTGTTAATTTTAGAAAATGATACTATTGAATTTCCCACCAATAATGTTTTGTTTTCAGTTCTTACTCCAAACGGTATATTTACAACATCATAAATACCACAGATATCCTGACCATCTAATGAAATTTCTAAATCATCTGGTAATTTCATTTTAGGAGACTTTTGAACCAATAGTGCAGAATTAAGTTTTGGTTCGTCACAATCCTCAAACTTTGTCGATGAGCTAGTATTAATGTCATCTAATTCAATATCTCCAGAATTAGAGAGTGTTGCATTTTCTAAATGTTTTGTTTTTCCATAGGTATATTCGAATTAACTAACGTTTTAAGGGGATCTGTGACAGGTTTTAGCATTTTATCGAGTGACAAATTCATTGAGTTCCTGGTTCTTCATTTGTTTTATTTTATTCTTTATGGAGTCTACAGACTTCATTAATTATATTTTAATATTTTTCTCCATGTTATACCAATTATAACAACTTCGGTTAGCTAAAGATCAAAATATACTGAATTTGATTTTGCATGTTAATTACTTATATGTACTTATAAACAGTCAGTCAAATTTCAAAAACATATCATAATAGGCTAGTTGACAAAAAAAATTATAAGTCCGTCCTTTAGATTATTCAAAAATAAGCAATACGTATTTTCTTATTTCTAAATTAAACCAAAAATGACCACGATATAGCTCATTAAAGTTACGTATAACGTCACGCCGTGCTGCATATTTTCGCACTAGGTGACGTCACACGTAACTTTAATGGGCTATATCTTTGTTATTTTTTATTTAATCGAAAAAAGAAAAATACGTGTCCAATATTTTTTTATATACTAAAATACGGACTGCATAAAATGTAATTATTTTGACCCTGGAAACTACCCTATTCTGTCTGTACCTTCCGTTATTTATCGACGATTCTTTATTAACAAGTAGAAAATCGTAAGGTTATTAATATTTCTGAACTCTTTCCATTGTAAATCAGAACTAACATGCTCTTCATAAATATGTTTTAAAGTTACATCATCTTGTTTGAATATAATAAGAAAATTAACATTGTCACGTAACAATTCCTTCGGAATTTTAGTATATGTTTGAGATAAATAGAAACAATCTATTTGTTTATGCCTACCCATAGAGAAATAATAGCGAATATTTACTTGATTTTCACACGCAACGTCATCAAAAATAAATACAGAATTCGTTAAAGCTTCACTCGGAGAAATGACATCAGAATCATTATTGAACTCGTAAAAGTTAATCTGTGGCACTCTTTTTAATACTTTGGTTAAGAAACGGTATTTTGGTTGAAAATAAGTTTTGGAGTAAAGATAAAGATTTTTAAATTTGAGCCCATTTTCATGCAGCAGTAAACTAATCATCACATTCGTTTTACTACAGTTAGATGGACCACATATTATACAGCGAATAGTATTTGGCAATAACGCGCTATGTCTGATGCAATGAAGAGAGTCACTAAATCTTATATTATTTACATTGAGAGATATAGTTTGCTTGATCAACTTCATCGTGTATATTAATCTAATTACAACATAACGTACACTTATACAGGGTGTAAAAAGACCCTTAACGAAAACTGAAACCCCATATAGTACCAATTATTACGATCATTTTTTACTTCGGCACCATACCTGGGAAATTACTGGTTCAGGAGATATTGAGGCTCAAAGTCACGAATTGTTTTTTCGAATTATTCCAAAATCGGGTTAAAATGATAAATGTACACTTTCTGCCAAATAAACATAAACAAAATTTTCAATATTTCCCTAAAATAAACGGCTTTAAAGTTTCCGACGCGTAGTGTATGCCTACATAATCAGCTGCGAGGTCATTCCTCTCGGCCGCGCGACCACGTGATCATAAACTGCCGCCACCGCGGCGCACGGTGTAGGTAGATACGGCCGGCGTAGGTACGATGTCTGCAAGCGCGCGCTTTACATTACCGGTAATAAAAGTTGTAATTTTTTATAAGCATAAAAAATTTTTTTGTTTCCCAGGTATTATTTTCGCGTAGTATGACTTAGCATAATGTGCAAAACGAGTAGACTTCGGCTTGGTGATGGGTCTTGTGAAACCCTGTATATGTTTATATCTCGATTACTGATTACCAGTTTTATTATTATTATGTTTTTCTTTTCCACGGGTATTGTTCTAACTACTTCATCAAAACAATACCCGGCCTTTGGAAGGCTTACACGGAGACATGGGTCCAACTTGCAGAGGCCCTTAGATATTTTTAATTTAAAATGGGATGAGACACATGCCGGGAAGCCTCCATAACTGCACTACTGACTACAGCTATGGACTAGCCGCAGCAAGTGTTTAATATCGTTAACATTAAATGATGGTGATGATAACGTTTAGGAAGTCATATCATTTTATTATATGAATAGTACATACCTTATTTTAAAATAATTAACATGCATTATATTGTATAGAATACATTAATTTATTCTTATTTTAGTATTTCAAATCATACACAAATTTCAAATGAATATATTCTAGAACAGTGGTTGTTCAGATGTGAATTACATAATAATAATTGGCGTTCAATTTAACGTAATAAGATCAATAAAAAGTTTAACGAACACTGATTTAAATCATCGCATCACAATACCCCTAAAGCAAGGTATGAATTTGATCTGAAAGTAACTCAACTTTGTCGTCGTTTCTATTTAATACTTGATTACTTACTTGTTGCGAGTACAATACATGCTTAATAGACTTTATAATATTCATTTTTAGAGTTCCGTACCTAAAAGGTAAAAAACAGGACCCTATTACTAAGCCTCCGCTGTCTGTCTGTCTGTCCGTCTGTCTGTCTGTCTGTCCGTCTGTCTGTCTGTCTGTCTGCCTGTCTGTCTGTCACTAGGCTGTATCTCATAAACCGTGATAGCTAGAAAACTGAAATTTTCACAAGTTATGTATTTTAATTGCCGCTATAACAAAAACTACTAAAAAAATTAAAACATTAAGGGGGGGTCCCATACAAAAAACGTGTTTTTTTTTTCGTATTTATTGCTCAAAATTACTAACTGTAACAGGTAGACGCTTTAAATTTTCACAGAATATGTAGTTGTATATTACCTTTCAAAAAAAAATTTAATAATAAAGGGGGTCTCCCATACAACAAACGTAATTTTTAAGCAATTTTTTACTCTATCTTAATAAACAGATAGAAACTTAAAAAGCATTAAAGTATACATACAACGAACGTGATATTCTTTTATAGATGATGGTACGGAACCCTTCGTGTGCGAGTCCAACTCGCACTTGCCCAATTTTTAAAGATTGATTTTTATCTAATAACAAAGAATCATTATAATTACTTTGTTTTAAATGCTTTGTGACAGATTTAGACATACCTTTCGCTTTTGTTATCTGTGTGTTTAAACTGCTAATGCAATACAGTTTTGCTCGTAAACCTGTAAATTCTGTAATTACGTCACCCCCATTTCATCCTTAAATAGGTAGGGACTTTTGAGTTAATTCTTGGTATATTATATTGATTATCTATTGGTAAATTGCTAGTATCAAAATATGTTAAATTCTCGTACATATCATGATAATAGTCATCTGTATGAATTAAGTATAGTAAACTATCGGTATCAGTATAACATAATTCAACTTTATCTCCATACTTTTTTTGTATAAAATCATAATGAAACTGATATAAATGTTTTTTGGCATACTCCAAAACTGTAAATCCGATTTAAATTGGTCAGTCTAATATTATTTTATCCTGATTTAATTGTATAGCTATAAAATCTTCTGCAAATATTGACACACTTTTAAAATTAGGTGTGAAATCAATTTTTATGCACAAAGTTTCTTATCCGTGAAGTTGTTCTTATCATCCCATTTGGTTACCAGTGTTATGTCAACTTGTTTCCTCTTATTTTCTATAGTTTTACCAAATTTTACATTATTTAGAAGTTTAAAAAAATCTTTTTCAAAAGAAGTTTTAGATGCCATGCGCTGATTGGTATTAAGATTTATGTATGTCTTAAAGAAATCATCTTGTCTGAAGTTTAGTATGCGATGATTTTTTAAATCAAACCATTTTTTAAGCATTGTTTTAAATGTACGTAATGAATAACATAATTTAATTTATTATAAAGATTAGCAATTAACATAGCTGATTTTCCTCCTAGGGGTACAAATTTCTCTGCAGCAAATGGTAAATCTTTATGCTGATCATAAATACAATCCGGATAATATAAATCTTCTTCTAAAATAAAACCATACAAACTGTCTTCTGATACATCCAATACATTAAAGCTGTCAATTTCATGTCGAGTTAAAAATCTGAACTCTGAAACAGGCATTCTTTTAGTCATTGCATAATAGTACAGATTATTGAAACCTAGATATATCAAATAACTCGAGGGTTTTAAATCATTATAATGAGTTAAATACTTATTATTTGCCTTAGCATGACAGAGGAAACATTATGACAAGCCTCCTCGTATACCTTTTTCAATAAATGTATAAATTTCTAAGTCACTAATGAGCTCTAATTCAACGTTAGTGTACAGAAGCACAGCGTCTCAGCTCAAACTAGTTGAAGTCACATAGTGAGCAGGATCCAGTTTGTAAAAATTTAGACTCGTGTCTCTGAATTTTTCAAATATATCGCATAACAACAAATCATCGCATTTCAAATAAAGATCACTGTATTCACCAAGCTTTATTATCTTAAAATTGTTCCAAATATCATAGGGCCTCCGCAGACTAGCTTCTTTTAGCATCGGCGACCGGCGATTCAGTCGCTTTTTAGCATCCAGATGCAGCATCCGAATTCTTACACCGCACACTGGAAGATTCCGATCGCGGCGACTTGTCACTTAAAATAATAACGTAGGGGTCGTCCATTAATAACGTGATTTTATGTCTTTCCAATTTTAAACTTACTCAGTGATGATGATACCTGGGTAGGCTGGAGGCTTTACCACCTCTCCTCATTCTTTATCAAAAGTATTTTTTATACAAAGTAAATAAAAAAATATTTTATCCAAAACAGACATTGCGAGCTACTGGTGTCAAAATTTAAGCTAAAATAAAAAAATATAACACTCATTATTCTCTTCATCTCTTACCTGACTTCAATTTGTTTGGGTTGGTGCTGTATAGACATACATTCTCTTCCATACTTCTCTGTCACCAGTCATCCGATCACTTTTCTTACATATCTATTCTCACACAGTTATTCCATCTTTTATTTGGTCACCCCCTGCCTTTTCCTCTCTACCCTCCTATTTATCACTTGTTTACCTAAATACATAATCATCCACTCTTCTCATAAGATGTTTCTAAAATGCAAATCTTTTCATCCATGGACGCTACTTGCAGACTTCTTTGATATTTTCTCTATTTTGGCATTGTAAAAAAATATTAAAATACATATCATGCATCATTACCTTTAATAACGCTATTTTAGAAGTATACTGGCTCATTTATGTCTTAACTTGCAATAATTGCAATTCAATTTTGCAAAATGTAATAATCTTGCAAAATATAAGCATATCAAACATAAAGAATTCCAGAAATGGATCAGAAAATTCAGAGACCGGTGCACCTGCATAAAATCAAAATATCCAGACCAAACTGAGGACATCCCCCTTTTTGAAGTGGGTTGATTAAAGCATCCTAGAGCATCCAAAGGCAACGAAAGATCTTAATACAGGACTTTTCTGAATCCCTGCCAATCGAACGAACGATCGTTGTTTTATGATGCGTATAGGATAAAAATCTCTGGCTCAAGATAAACAAGGGCACTTGATATCTGTCTACACTTATTTGTCCCTTCCACCTATCAAGACTCACGTGATTAAAGGACGACTCCTTACCATAGGTTCTCAGTTATTTGTTAACACTTAAATAACACTGTGGGGTAATAAAATTCTTCACCCCAGGGGCACAACTTGTATTTTTCTTACGATGATTACGATTATTACGATTCATCTCCTAAAGTTGTCAGTCACGTGGCCTAAAAAAAACTTCCATCTAGTCTGCTTAGCTATGTTAAAAAATTACCCCAGGGTGTCAGTTACGCATGCATTAATTTCTCATCAATTTAGTTAAATGTTTGATAAACTAAGTTTACAGAGCCCTGCGAAGCTCCTTTTTTGGGTGGCAGCGTCACAAGAAAACCTAACATAACCTATTAAGTTTTCTGAGTGGATAAGTTTCCGGAGCGGACGAGACTTTTCATATTAAATGATATTTTGTAGAACTATCGTTAGTTTGGTGTACAATTAGTAATTTAATGAAATAATGAAGTTTTTAAACGTGAAGCACTTTAGTGTTATTTAAAATGTTTGATGCTTTGTTAAAAATATCCCCATGTAAACTACAAAAATAATTTATTTTGTACACTACAACTTTTAATAGCCGTTTGGGGTAATTTTACCCCAAAGTTTTATTTATTATTCTGTAACCGAAAATAAGGATGTTATTATAGGGTTTGACTAGTGACTGGCTTAAACAGAATAATTAATGTCGATAAAATTATGACAGCGCTTATAATAAATATTTAAGTTTTTATTAAGGCAGTACACTACCTAGGGTGATGTACTAGATTTTGACGAGGCGACCCTTATCATAGGTTATGATAAAGCTACACTACCTACTGCTTTCTTTATACCGATGAAAATATTAAGCAAGCTAAAGTCAGTATTTTTTACCTACATCTAAAAACCAGTTCTCGTATTACTTTCGGAGAGCATCATCTATCAATTCAAACGTTAATATTAATACAAAGAAATGAGTGCAGTACTGTCCATGCCATCTATTGTTTAGAGCATAAAATGTAGAGTATAACTTGCCAGTTTTCGATAGTATAAGTCTATTAATAATAGAACATAATTTAACATCATTGTAACGAATATCATTTAATTATACTGGTATATTTGTGATTTTTGATAGAAACCTATATTACTGATATTGTACAATTATTGTATTACAACAATGAAAAAATAAATCAATTTATCGATAGTCGACTCGGTCGATAACGAACAACACACTACAGCACTACGGTCGCCGCGTCCGAACGCAGAGAGTCGCTAAAACGCGATGCAGCATTGATACAGTTGCAAAATCGCCGGTCGCCGATGCTAAAAGAAGCTAGTCTGCGGAGGCCCTTAGGCGTGAGTCTATTCGGCATCTGATAGAGATTCCATGGTTAAATTATTATAGAAACAGGACTTTGGGGGTAGTTGATTTTCATAAAATTTTGACCAGTCGTATATAATCATATATCATCATATAATCATATGGATAAATACCTTTCTTGCGTGATAAATTAAGTTTAGTTTTATCCGTAAATTCTGTCAGTCAGTAAGTGTCAATCAGTAATATGATCATGATCTTGAACTTTATCTCCAGACAATGGCTGATTACATATATGACACTTAGTTGCATTTCGATATTCTCGTTTTTGTTTATAAGTTAAAGGTTTCATTGATAAATGAGTAGATAAAACTTTGTTTATCCGCTTTACATCTTTTACTAATCGTTTAATAAAGACTTCGACGCAATCTATGCCTCTGTACGTGACAAGCATGTCAAGTTTGTTGTCATGACAACAACATATGTAATATGCAAAACTTGAAAGCTGATGCATTTTTAGTGTCTTTGTATTATTAGAACTATTTTCATTACAATTTATTAGCAAACTCTCAAAATCAGCATAAATAATGAAATTAACTTTTAGTTTTCTTTCATAATGTTTAAATTTCAATATGGTCTTTTTTTCTGTTAATAAAGTTAGTATTTTAGAACAAGTGTGGGAAACATATTTCTTTTCATTTGTAAAAAATTGTAAACATGAATCGCATATATTTTTTTTGCCATGATGATGAGTAACCTGGCGTCGCACTAAGCGTATAAGGTCTTTTATTAAACAGTAATGTCCTTTACCATTCCGTTCAAAGTATAATAAATTTATATGTTTTTCTTTTTTCTTATTCGTCATGTATAACGGACCAGTAACAATGTATTCGTTATCTAGCCCATAAATAGTAACGCCTATCGTAGAATTTAACCGTTCAAAAAGTTGAATGTCATTCTGTGAAGGAGCAAATAACATTCCTTGAATATTAAGAAGTTGGCTATAATGAGGATAGGATTTCGTTCTGCACCCATTATTTACACGAGGAAATAATTCGGCTACGACGCACCGTAAGAAACAACACTCGTCATTATTATGTAAATTTAAATTACTTTTAGTATTTTTTATTACCGAGGGCAACTCTATGTACGTACCGCCTCTCATGGGGCAAAATATATACATATTATATTGATCTCAATATGACTTAGAGAAAGATATGTCCAACCTGACTGTACACGTTCAATTCAGACATTTTGCGCAGTACTACATGTATTTTATTAAAAAAAAAAACTCGTGTATATTATTTTTTGTATATCATTTTTATTTTTTTAGTTAAAAGATTTCAGCTCTATTTGTTCGTCGTCAGATTTTACCAGAAGAAACTTAGCAAAAACCTCAAAATTTACTTTTGTGCAATCATACTTATTCAATATCATAGTTATTAATTTATTAATATCTGGATGTACAGAATTCAGAATCGCCTCAGGAGTATGGTGCTCGTCATGTTGACCTAAGTTTTACTCGGGATCGCCTCACGGGTGAGGTGCTCGTCATCCTGAGGTATACATGTCTGAGTACTACTCAGGATCGCCTCACAAGTGAGGTGCTCGTCATCCTGAGGTATACATGTCGGAGTACTACTCAGGATCGCCTCACGAGTGAGGTGCTTGTCATCCTGAGGTATACATGTCTGAGTATTATTCAGAATCGCCTCACGAGTGAGGTGCTCGTCATCCTGAGCTAAGTACAGACGAAAAGTTACTATTCTATTTTTAAATGCTGTTGCTACAATAAAAACACTTTTAAATTCAGTACTCAACAAGCTATTTGTCTTGTGTATATTAGTTGTCTTATGATATGCATACTGGTATCGTGGTATGTCAGTTTCACATTTGGTAGAATTCACAATTTTACTAAATGGATTTGTTAATGGTGTTCTGCATTATCTGGACTGTACAACTGTAAAATAATACATAAAATTTAAATAGCATAATGTTTTATTTGTTTATTGATAATTTAGGTACAAGTATTTCGATATTATAAAAAATACTTAAATATAAAATAATATAATGTTTTTACATGATTATATTATATGCGTAAAACCGTAATTGTCCAGCTAGCCTTATAAATAGTAAGAATTTATAAGGCTAGCTGGACAATTACGTAAATCTTGTTCAACTGAGGACGTAAACCCTTTTAGATGGCGCCACATCTCCGTGTCCGCATCATCTTTCGTTTTAACTGTAACTATTGAGTGGCGCCACCTATTTACTGGTGGTACGTCTGCGATTTCGTTACAATTATAGACTTTTAACTCTACGTAATACAGCCCCTGCGTAGTCTCACTAATTTTTCTGGCATAGCCTTTGCTAACCCTCTTACTAAAATAAGAATGAAGAGGAGATGGTGTTTTACCCGTGGACGGCTTGACAGACGAATCCTCTTCATCGCTCTCACTACCGAATAGGTCCCGTGCAGTTAGCTTGTTATTGGTTAACGGCACCGGTTGTATTCTGGGCTTCTTTCATCCGTGCGTCTTAGATTCATGGACTCGATCGGTTTTAGACCGCTTGTTTGCAGTCGATTTCTGCTGCTTTGACTGCGTCTCGATTTCTGACTCTTCATCCGATGAAAACAGTTGAGGTAATTTAGATAAAGTTACCTTGGACCTGAAACAATATAATCGGCAATATTATATTAATTTGATAGAAACATAAAATAATGGACGATTAATTTATGTAAAATTACGATTAAAAATACACAGGCAGCATTTCATTTATAAATTACGAGTTTTTATCGAAAGAATAAGATCATCGGATAAGAAAAAAATAAAAAAATAATTTGCATCTTCAATTTCTACATTCATCCGATCATTGACTTTTTCATTTACACGTTCGTTCAATCATTCAGGCATTCATACATTCAATAATTCATTCAAACGTTTATTCAATTGCATTATTTCAATAATTCATTCATCTTATATACATTCCATCATTAATTCATTCATACATTCAATAATTCATTCATACGTTAATTCAATTATTATTCGAACATTCATTCAATCATTTATACATCATTTCAATAATTCATTCATATATACATTCCATCATTCATTAATCCATACATTCGATCATTTATTCATTCATTGAATAAACCTTGTGATGACACATTTAAACACATCTAATGAAATAAAATATTAATTATGATCTACTTACATTTTGAAGATTTTTTCTTTTTGAAGCGTAGAGCAGATACGATAGCTTTGAAGGTGATGATTGTTTTCCTCGGGAGAGCAGTTTGTGATTTTGTTTGGCATCGATACACTTTATATACAGCGAAATTATGACGATGCACTACCAAATATGTCACCGAGAAGATTTATGCTTATGTTGCAAAACAAGATATCATATTAACCAATCCATAAAAAAATATATTTGTTATTGATTCTGTTATACTATGCAAGTACCATGGCTTCACTCATTCTAATTACTTATCGTACTGCATTTATTTACATACAATAAAAACTTCAACAAACAAACTAATCAACCGACACCGTAATCAATATAGTGACTTACTTTTAGCATCAAGTAATAGTAGAACTCTGTCAGTATTTTATCCAAATATATATTCATTTAGGTAAGGCACATAACTAGCTATCATCATCAGCAGCCTATCTCATTCCACTAGTTATAGTTAGCTATATTTTATTTAGATCATATTTTATTCTATTCCATTATACGTATAATAAATACGACTGACCAGTGTAAAGACACCTAAATTTAAGGTATAGATACTAATAAATAACCCATGGTTTGCTTCCATAGTACAACAGATTAGATGTTTTTATGTGTTAAGTAAGTATTACTTTTAACCGCTAGAAACAATATTTATGTGAGCATAGCCGCGGGTAATTCCTAGTCATAAATATATTAGACTCAGCATTACGTTAATTTGAACTCTATCAGCAACAGAATATTTTATATATAAATCGGGATAAAATAAGATACAAATTCACTTCAGTTCTTTCATTCTTTTATTGTGCTACTGTTATATTCTACAATGTCTGTAATTACCTACTTAATTTTACAAAATATTTAATTTTAATTATAATGTAGTATTTATTATAACAGTGGAAAATAATATATTGTGTTTCAGAGACCGAGTTGGGTTTATTCACCAACTTCACCTCCGTTAATGATAGAACCTGATGTGATTGATAAAGTCGTAAATTATTTGGATGAGGTCTGGGTGAATCCCTTAGCAACTAATCTTGCTTTGTACTTCACAACATTTCCTGCTGGATTTTTCTTTAACTTATAGACCCATTTACATGGTATAACTTTCTTGTTTTCTCTGTCAACCAATTTCCATGTATTTAGCTTCATCAATGAATTATATTCATCTGTCATTGCCATCTGCCACTTATCAACATCATCAGCCAATATAGCCTCATTATAAGTTCTAGGCTCATCAGACACTTGACTAGACACTTGGGATGAGAAGTAATTATGAGGTTTTCGATCTCGTGAGGGATATCTATGTCCATCATTTTGATTATCTTCAGTGACAACAGTATGGCCTGGAGCTGGTTTAACAGTGAGCACTGGAAATTGATCAAAAGACTCTTGAACTGTACTGTTTTCTTCCGGTATAGGCAGACTATTAGACAGTACTAAAGGTTCAGTAGAAGTCTTAGTATTGTTGACATTTCTATTATTTAAACTAGAAAAACAATCTTTAAAAAATGTTATTGCGTAAGATTCTAGGATAAGATGGTTTTCTAAAAAGATACGTATTAGGGTCTTCTGTATAGCCTACAAATACAGCTTCATCAACCTTAAGATCCAATTTCTTACGGTGACAAGAAGGTATATGTATAAGAGCTCTTCACCTAAAATTTCTGAGATTACCTAGGTCTGGTTTGCAACCATTCCACAACTCGTAGGGAGTTTTATTATTTAAGGCACAGTGTGGGCATCTGTCCGTGTGGTGACGGATTAAGAATACGGATTGTCACCACCCCATATCATACCATGGGTGTCGTAAGAGCCGACAGAGGGAGCATATTATGCAGAGAACAGCACTGTAAGAGAAGGAAAACTTGATACAAACCCTATACCAACCCGTTTGGCCAGCGTGGTATAGTAGGCCAATTCCTCCTTTCAAAGGAGAGGCCTAGTCCAGCAGTGGACTGTTAAAGGCTGATGATGATGATGATGATGTGGGCATCTATTCTTTAGGTATATAGCCGTTCAAAAACAGCATCTTCCCAAAAAACTTTAGAAAGTTCGCTTTCAGCTATAAGAAAGCGTGTCTTTTCTACAAATGAGCGATTAGTACGCTCGGCAACACCATTCTGCTGAGGACTATATGGTACCGTAATTTGATGCTTTATACCACAAGATCTAAGATAACTTGAGAATTCACTATTGACGAATTCCTTTCCATTATCCATCCTCATTGTTTTAATTGGAGCCCCAGTTTGTCTTTCATCCATAGACTGGAAGTGACAAAATCTATCCTTTACCTCTGTCTTTGAAGAAATAAAATATACAAATATAGTTCTCGAAAAATCGTCTACAAAAACTAAAAAGTATTTATTACCCTGAAAAGAGCTAACTGACATTGGTCCACAAAAGTCAGAGTGGATCAGTTCTAATATTGAAGTTGCTCTTTTATAAGTAATCGGCTCAAACAGTTTTCGAGCTTGTTTCGCCTGAACACAAGCAACACATGGATTTTTATCCACATCTTCATAATCAATAACCTTATGACTATTTTTCAGCAGATTCATACCAACGCGACATACATGACCAAAACGCTTATGCCATACCTGATACTTAGAAAATGTATCAGAGTGCACGTCATAGGCTCTAAATTTGGAAATGTTTACGTCACAATCAAGTGTGTACAATCCATCACTGGGCGAGCCATGTAGAACCGCATCACCTGTAAAGGAGAAGGTTTTTGAATTAAATAAATTACAACCCGACTTATCAAACATTACAGTAAAACCTTTTTCAACTGCTGTCTTCACAGATAAAAGATTTGTTAGCAAGTTAGGTACATACATAACATCATTAATTGTATTGACGTTGCTTTTGATATTTATAGATATTTTAACGATGCCTTCAGCGTCAATCTTAGTCCCGTTTGCAGCTGTTACCTTATTATCAATAGGTTTTATGTCTACAAACCAATCTCGTCTTGAAGTCATGTTTGGTCGCACCTGAATAAATGTACCATTTATCTATGTCATAATTATTTGTTGCTCCTAAAGCAGACACAGAGGTCGAGTCCTTATTAGAGGGATTCTTCCTTTTCATGACCTTCTTTTTCTTCAAAGGACAGTTTGGTCTTTTGTGACCGGGTTCTCCACAACCATAGCACACAATTTTCTTTGCCTTTGACTCAACAGAAGTGGCATCAACTTTTGACTTCATAGCTGTTTCCAGTTTTATCGAGTTTTCCATGGACATTTGGTTCAGTAATTTGGACTTAACCAGTTTGGTTTTAACGTTTACATTACTATTTTCAAGAGACATAATCAATGGGTCATATCTCGACGTTAGACCTCCCAATAGAATAGCACCAATGGACGTATCATCTATTACTTTGTCTATATCCGCCAAATCTTGGGCAGTGGAAATAACAGTATTGATATACGACTCAATATTATTATCAAAATCTTCAAGTCTCAATCTGTATAATTTCCGTTCTAAATATAAACGCCTACCCATACTTTTGTCCTCATAAGCATTTTGTAGAGCTTTCCATGCTTCCGCTGCAGTAGTTACATTTCGGACATGCGTAATTGCAGATGATTCCAGGGTAAGACAAATTTTTGTTAGTGTCTTCTGATCGCTCCTCATCTTTGTGACATTGGAAAAGTTCATCCCTGTTGGGTAGCCACTGATAGCCTCCCACAACTCCTCATGCATAAGATAATTACGCATTTTAAACTTCTACGTACCTTCTCTATTATGTAGGGTGAACGTTGGAATAGACGAACTACGCATACCTCGCTCATTTGTGTCTCCATTTGGGTTCGCCATCTCAGAAGTGTAAGCGAAGAACTATTATGTTTCGTACCTAAAAAAAATCACACAAATATCACTTCAACGAATTATTATGAAAACACACATTACTTTTCTTTTATATAAACAAATACAAGAATGTCGTGCTGATAACGATTTGTTGTAATTTATTTTTGCATTTGAGAATAAAAGACGTGTTTCATCTGGTTGTTATTTAATTGAAGTAAGTGGTAACCTAGTTACATCGAATAAGAAGAATTTTGAATACTTTGTAAAAATACTATAAAGCCAGTATTATTACAACAAAAACATTGCCTATTTGATTTGCACGTTTGTTGGGAAATAAATGCATTTTCGTATTAAGTCAGAAAATAAGAACAGAATACAAATTTCATCGTCGTAAGTTTTTAATTTGTTCCCTTTGACTTCTGTATCGTGTGTCAGGTCGAGTCTATTCAAGCTCCTTATTGCAATTATAAAGTCAAAGAAAATTGACACTTTATTGGATACATGACTTTAAATATAAATAGAAGGACAGTTGTAGAGATTGTGTCATCACACAGGTCAGCAAATGCTTATCAACTTATATTCATATAGTTGATTGAATCAGGAGTTACTTGGCTGCACTCCATTGTGACCTAATGGAAGGAAAGAAATCAATCGTTGCCCATCGCGCCTGAAGATGCCTCGTGCAGATGCGAAACACGTGTCGAAGAATAGTCGGCGCATACAGCGGGATACTGCAAGTCAGGTATCTTCCTGGAACCCATACCATTCCTATATATCCCTTATCATTTTAAAGGAATTCGGCATTGTCAACCTTTTTCTATTGCAATAGTTGGGGTGGTCAATCCGAGGGTGCGTGGTGGGTTCCTCTTTCCTTCCATTAGGTCAACTTATATTCGTCAACGTCAATCATATAAAATACACTTGAATACAAATAACGAAAAGCTAAGAAACATATTAGATTCACTTAACTTTTGACGCATATACCTTATCTAGATTTTTAATTATCGTCATTATGAAACATGATAATACTTTTTATTTTTTTAAGATCCGGAACTCATAACATGCATGAATGCAAACATAATTTCGCAGCATTAAGTTAGAGGAGAATGTAAGCTGGCTTTACGCGATCATAAATAGCATTTATATGAAACGATTTAATATGCAAGTACATTATTCAATATTGTAATAAGAAAATAAAATATTGTATTACAATCACACTAATAGCACAGTCTAATAATCCCTAATAGTATGAATGCAAAAGTGTGTTTGCTTGTTTGTTCTTCTTTCAAGTCGCAACGGATGATGTTATGGTAAGATTTTTTTTACCGCAATAACCAACTTTCACGGTGGTCCTAGACGCAGAAGAAGTGTATTTTATGATCTTTTACTTTTAGAATAATTATAATCTCATATAACATTTTCTAATAGTGGCCACATAATTACATATAATGCCTGGACCTCGATACATACTTTTATGATTCCCTGACAAATAAGTAAGCAATCAACATTAATGGTACTGAATTTACATACAAAAATACAGTTGACGAATTATTGCCAAAATTTATTCACAGTCGCATATATATTGTAACTCTGAATACAAAAATACTGAATCATTCATGACCTGTCACTTATAAAAGAAACGTTGAATAGTACGTCATTTGGACTTTGTGCAAAGAACTATTTAGGAACTTTCCTAATAAAGCCTTCGGTATTATTGATTTCTTTCACGCGATGGCTGTCATGGGACTCAGATAGTGTAGAAATGAACTCGGAGTTTTTTGTGATAGATAAGATTATTCGATGTTTCTTGAAGAGGTGTGATTGAATGCCCAGGCGTGTTTTTTTATTTCCTCCTACCAAATTTACTTTTGCTTCATAAGAGCAAATAGGTAGCTGTGTAGTTATATTTCGTATCGCAATCTATACACATATAAATAAAATGTATGTGTCTGTCTGTGATTTCAAAATAACTGTTTGTCAAGTGTATATAGTTAGTTACACAATACCAAGTCATCAACGACCATCATCACTTCAACCGATTTGAATGAGACTTTCACTGGAAGATAGACAACTTTGTAGCGACATACAAAATAACTACACAAAATATGGAACTGATATTTTATACAAAAACCATTGGATCATGTACTTTTCTTTTTACACAAAGAAACGCCTAATTGGTCACTGTCCAGTAAGCCTTACTCACGAAAGTGCATACATTAGTGTTCCAGTTACCGTTTACAAAGCTGCACTGCACACTTTGCAAGGCGATTCAGTAACCTAAAATATAGTCAGAGTTTCTACTACGACAAATATACTGGTGTGGGTATAGTTGGACTAGTGAAGAAAGTTTTCAGTACTATAAAGGGGTTGAATCGAGACTGTACCGATGCGCGACGAGTACTTTACGAACAATTAATAATAGAAGAGAAGTTTAATGGCTACCAGTGGTGTTGAAAAGATCGATGATGTTCTTATTGTTGTAGATTGAGACGTATAGTTTTAGTCTTAAATAAATTAAAATTAATCAGAAAGTGAATGAAATAAAACGTATCATGCAATTTCACAATAAAATTGATGAGTGCTATTAAAAAACACATTACTTATTAAAACTGCCTCCGTGGTCCAGTGGATAGCGTATGCGACTGCTGATCGGAGGTCCCGGATTCGATTCCCGGGTTGGGCAAAAGTGTTACTTGGTTTTCCGAATTCTCAGTAGCAGCACGGAGTCTGGTGATGTATCCGGTAACGGCAATAGGCTACACTACCAGCTAAATCACCGCGGTGACCGTTGACATCCCGTAGCGGCGAGGCCAGATTAATCGCAGTTAGCGTACGTTGGGTACGACTGCACGGTTGGCCTAGTGGTTTAAGCGGCAGCATCGCCGCTTGACACTGCGCCAAGTGTCGTAACCTGACTATGGATATTCAAGATATTTTATTTCTAACAAACCTCAATCGTTTAACTGCCTCTTGAGAACAACAGCTGTTATCACGAAAGTAAACTTCAGCTGAATAATTACTAATCAATGCCTCCATTCTACTATTACTACTCAGTATAATTAGACTAAGAACTCTATTAAGATAAGACTCGCACACATTGTATCCTCTAAACGTTTCCCAAGAGTTTGGAAAGTAAACCAAAGATAAAAAGTTGTAAGTCTGTTTACCTACGCAATTATCAGATCTCAACTCCTATTGTCAAGATGTAACATAAGAGCTCTCTAGGAATCTAATAATACAAAACTTTACCCAGTAGGCTACTTGGGAGTGCTTTTGTTTATTCCATCAATGTTTGTGGACGAAGATCCTCTAGGATTGAGCCTTTGGTAAAAACTGTTGCGGTTGCCACAGTGAAATGTTATTAAACGGTCCGGATATGACCCAGTAACAAGGAAACTGCTTTGTAATCAGGCTACCGATGTTTATTTTATGAGTGTGTTATTTTCTTTATTTTTTTCTGCCGAACAAATTGACTCTGAGGCACACCAGCATTCACCTGGAGAAACTTCGATGACTCACCGTCACAAAGGACTCGGATACGGTGCTCATGCAGTTGGCAACCCAGTTGCACAAACGAGGCGGCAAGCCGTGGGCTGGAAGCTTGGAAAGGAGCGCACGATACCAGACTCTATCGAAGGCCTTGGAGATGTCGAGACTAATAGCCAACGACTCTCCATGTCTGTCCATCGCCTCACCCCAAAGGTGAGTGACTTATGTTAGAAGATCACCCGTTGATCTTTTCGGTCTGAAGCCATACTGACGATCACTGATGGGAGAGTGATCTTCTAGGTAGCGAACGAGTTGGTTGTTGATTAATCGTTCAAACACCTTGCAGAGGATAGGGGTGATAGCAATGGGTTGATAGTTGCCCGGATCAGAACGATTCCCTTTCTTGGGAATCGGTTGTACGTTCGCCTCTTTCCAAGCCTGCGGCACTACGCCAGAGGCATACGATAGGCGATACAGGCGTGTAAGCATTGGAGACAACTCAGCTGCGCATTTCCTAAGCACAACCGGTGGAATTCCGTCAGTTCCACTGTCTTTCCGGACATCGAGAGATCGCAGTGTCGCGCGAACATCGCATCGCCTGATTTTAATATCAGGCATGGAGTGGCCGCAGTAGGCAATCGAAGGCGGCTGCGCACTACGATCATCGACTCGGGAGTTGGCCGCAAAGAGATTCACAAGCAGGTCAGCTTTCTCTTGTGGCTCATGGGCCAGTGATTCATCAGGGCATCGCAACGGCGTCAGTGAAGGCTGGCAGAAATTAGATTGCACGGCTTTGGCCAATCGCCAGTATCCCCAGCTGCCCGTGGGGTGCGACAAGAGTTCTTAAGCAAACCGTGCAATGCACTGGGCATCCGTTCTTATATATGCCCTCTTGCAGACCTTGTTGGCTCTATTATAGGCTGCCTTGATGAGATGGACATTCGGATCGCGACGGGGCCGAGCCCTGATCCAAGCGCGGTAAGCCAACTATTTTGTTTAACAGCATCGGCGCAGTCGCGATCGAATCAGGGCCGTACTCCTCTGCTGCTGGAGACGTCAGTGGATGGAATACATCAGCTTAATTATGTAGGTTATTAGCATTTACAATATTTTTGCCAAAACGTACAACTTGACGTCAACTTATTTTACCAAACCATTTATCAATTATTGTTTAAATGGAACTTGTCGTACATTTTAAAACCTGAATCAAGTAAAGTATAATTATTTTTTAATGATCTGGCCATTTTAGCCAAGATAGTGAACTAAGATAATTACAGATTGAAATGCAAAGTTCAGCTTTAATTGTCATAAGATTTTAGTGGGTAGCAGTTTGAATTATGATTTGCAGTGAAGAGAGTTTCATAAACAGTATCTGAACTCCATATATTATACTTCTCTATTAATAATATCAATTGTATTCGACGAAACTAAGTCCATACAGAGTAATGACCAGGATAGATATATTGGCCAGGAGAAGAAAATTGGGATTGAAGCTCATCGCATTTGAGATCTAGTACCTATCTTTCTATGATATTCTAATATTGTATAGACCTAAATATAAAAAATGGAATAACTAAAAATGACAACAAACAATACTTTCAAGACGCCTTGAAAAGCGGAAATGTCCGAAGCACCCGAAACCGGTGATGTCTATGTCATCATCATCATCGTCGTCCTAGCGTTTTCCCGGTTGCATCCAAGACTTACACGTCTAGAAGCCCGGGGTCTGCTTACTAGTCTATCCAGATAAGACAGTATATCAGCTTTTCCACAGAGCGACTGACCTCCACAACCCAAACGGATACTGATATTCCATGGTTCAGACCAGTATCAGTTTATTTGAGGGTACTGATTCCCCTTAACGATTATCAAAGATCTTCATGACAGCCGGGACCGATGGCTTAACGTGCTCTCCAAGGCACGGGGCAAACGATAATTAACATTTTAATACGCACATAACTTTGAAAAGTCAGTGGTGCGCGCTGTGGATTCGTTGATATATCGATATCGGTGGGCAGGTATAAAAAGAGTAATGAATGTAGATGAGCTGCGTTAGGCTTGTAAGGATAGAAGTAAGTGGCGTTCTGTTGTCCTTGCATACCCCTAGGGTAAAACGTGTGAATCCAGACATTAACACCAGTCGGCTGTCCCAAATCAAAACACAGTAAGGGACATTTTTGTCGAAATCAAGATTTTTACACCATGCTTTTAACACAGTAAATGCCCACAATATGCAAAAACCCTTTTTTCAATAAAGGCCTCCATTCCCAATATAGCGATACCATAAAACCTAGTAAGTGCACAGACTTAACCGCAAACCCCAAATCAAAAACCTAGTAAGAGCTGATAACCAGCTCAAAACACAGCAAGGCACACGTACTTACTTTGTTTTGGATTGGGAATTTCCACTTGCTAGGTTTTTGATTTGGGTATTAATATGTCTAAAAGACCATAAAATCTAAAAATTACACAGTATAGCACACACCCGTCGGAGTTTCTATCTCCAGGAATTAGGGTTTAAATTAGTGAGATAACATCAAATTTCGTATTTTGAGTTTATCTGTTTTTGTTATTAATTCCTCGTTTTCTACTATAATTTGGAACTTTTCACATTAAATTACTTCACCTTCTAAGAATTAGAATAATAAACATGGTTAATTCTCGTTAATGTGTTTTACTGCAATAGTTTTTAGATACGAACTTAGAATATTTATTTACTCATTTTCTTAATCATAACTTTTATCCGTAGAGCGTCACCGTGTTGGTCAATGCTTTTATTATAACTAAAAGTTTTCAAAAAAAATCTTATTATTAACTATGTTTTGGTTTAGTTTCCATGGGCAATGGTTAGTGTTGGATCCCATTCCAAACTTAGTAAATGTTATACAACGTGCATCGAATTATATTTTTAAAGTTTTACTATGCAAAAATGTAGACAGTAATCTTATCTACCATCATTTTAAATTCAAGACAAAGACAAATATCACCTCAGTCTGCCGTGAACATGAATCCTGTAAAGAATTCGAAACGTCGGCTAGTAATAAAAATGTAATTCCTAGATCTTTCGGTTTAAATGTAATTACAAATAACCAGTGAAAGTAATATAACGCGATAAAATCCGTAAACTGTAGTTTAATTTCAATCTACCATCTCCAAGAATCATATTCAGCTGTAGATTCATAGTTTGGTAAGGCATAATAAAATGAGCTTTTTTTGCCCTCCTGTAAAATTTTCTCGAAGTCCCTTACCGTGTTTTGATTTGGGACAGCCGCAGTATTAAAGTACAAAAATAATAATTAGCTATGATAATATAACGATGTACAATTCTCAGTATTACTCTTTCCTTCCACGGAGTTTAGTTCTCATGTTACAGCAAATCCGTTACATTTTTCTCATACAATGGTTCCTTTATAAAACAATTTTCGCTTGTATGAAGTACTTAATTATAACATAGAGTAATTTAAGGTCTGTGATTAATCAGATATAATCTTCTTATAATAAAATTTACAACGACTCTCATAAAACGTAACATTATTACGTTTTATGAGTTTCTATTAGCCTCATTTCTACCTTTTGTTTGCGTTATTGTTTTAGGTAATTCTTTGATGTTTTCCTTCGTACTATTAGTAAAAAAATTTACGTAGGCTAATTAGATATTTCAAGAATTGTATTGAATATTCTACGAAATTATTTCCACGGTATATTGCTTTATTACTGTATGTTACATAGCGTATAACCGATACGATACGTATATATTATTTACTTAGTACCTTTAATAGCAGCTGTATTTTATTCTGTCCGTGTGGTGACGGATTAAGAATACGGATTGTCACCACCCCATAGCATCCCATGGCTGTCGTAAGAAAATGAAAATGAAATGAAAAAAAATATTTATTTGAACCAACACCTTAATACATTAAATACACCCCACCAAACTGCGTGACAGTTTATCGGCGGGACAAGCGCTCATTATATTCACAACTGGCTAGGCTTAAATTATGTGAAAGTACAACACCTACCCATCACTATGCTACAGCGATATAAAGTATTATAATAATCCATATCACTGCAACACAATAACAGGCAGGTATTGCACATACAAATCGTACAATGTAGTGGACATACAAATCATGTTAATTGATAATTATCAATTAACATGATTTGCATGTCGAGAGAAATAAAGTGACATACTATTACCTACTTAGTTACAATCAGTTCCCCATTTATTTTTAACTAATGCCCAATTTTACAGCGAGATCAGTAATCAGTGATGTTTTCATTTTCATTTTCAGACCCAATTTACTTACATTCCTGTCAGCATTTCGGAGCCAATCATTCTCATTATATATATAAAGGTATCAAATACCTATTGGTTCTTCTGCCATAATAATTTTTTACTGCTTGTTGGATTAATTTTCCTTTGCGGACGCTTTTAGTATTATATTTATTTTGCCTTTTGACTTTATGCTGATCGCTAAAGAACTGCTCAAGAACCACTAGGTACTTAACCCTTTCATGTACAGGAAGTATGTTACATATAACAAAAAGTTTTTCATAATTTTCTTTACATTGTATTTTAATTTTCGGATTTACAAGGTATTTCATAAAGCGAATTTGTAAGGACTTAACGCTATCCAAATAGGTTTTAAATGTTCGGCCGTACACATTCAGCCCATAGCCCAGCAGTGAATCGGCAAGGGCAAAGTAAATTACCCTTAGGGTTTTTCTACTCAAAGGCGCACTTAACATATAAAATTTACTTAATACAGACCTGAGCTTTGTGCACACTGAATCAACCTGGGGCCTCCAGTTAAAATGAGAATCCACCCATAAGCCCAAATATTTGAATTGATCAACATAGTCTAGGTGCTGGCAGCTACAGTTGTTTTTACTTGCGTGCATGCATTCGTAAGTGTGACCTACAATACTAATTGACGATTTATTGACCCTTTTAGCTATCAAGTTATACGGAGAGTGTATATGCATTACCTTTGTTTTGCCTATATTCATTATGATGCCATTGTCATGTGTCCATTTGGCAATATAATTAAAATCTGCCTGCAACACAGTTCTAGCCTCCTGTATATTATGAGAAGAATACATAAGACACATATCGTCAGCATACATAAATACTTTGCAGTTTTTTACTACATTACTAACGCTATTAACATGAATGTTGTAGCCAACTGGGCCATAAACAGAACCGGTTGGGACACCAAGGTTAACAGCGGCTTCTCGTCCCATTACATCCGCAACATATGTCTGAAGAGTTCTGTCACTCAGGTAGTTCCGGAACCACTTATTGGTGGGGCCCCTGATACCACACTCTTCCATGGCCTGAAGAAGCATCTGATGGTCTAATGTGTCAAATGCTTTTTTGTAATCAATAAATAACGCCAGCACCTGCTTACCCTCGTCAAGGCTACTATTAATTTCTTCTGAAAACCGTGCAAGGGCTGTGGCGGTGCTGCGGCCGCGCCTGAACCCATGCTGTGCATCTGATAGTAGTTTGTTTTGTTCTAAAAATTCGCTTATCTGACCAACGACTATCTTTTCAACTATTTTATTAATAACTGACAATATGGCAATCGGTCTGTAGTTGGAATAATCACAATGCTTACCTTGCTTGTATATTGGCCTAATTATAGCTTTTTTTAGCAGACTTGGATATTCACCTTTCGCTAAACATAAATTGACAAAATGTGCCAAAACCGGTGATATTTCCTTTTTAATTAGTTTTAAGTCTATGATACGTATACAATCAATGCCTGGTGCCTTATCACTGCTCAGCTGATCTATTATTTTACTCACAATGGTACTATTAACAGGAGTGAAACGAAACGTCACATTACTTGACTGTACATACTGATCTCTGTCCAAGAACCTAGTATTACAGCTATGCTTTATTTTTAAAATCTCACTAGTAAATGTATCCGAAAAGTTATTACAAATATTGTACAATGACTCATTTTTTCCAAAATATCGTGTTACCATTTCATCTATATTTATTTTATTTCTACCAATCCAATTATTAATTTTTGACCATATTTTTCTAGGATCGCCATTACATTTTTTAATTTCTTCCTGTCTAAATTTATTTTTCTCTTTAAAAATTAATTTGTTAACCTTATTTCTAAAGCGAGTATACTCTAATCGTTTCGTAAAGTTATTAGGTGTGTCTTTCCATTCTCTAAATAACTGGTCCCTACGTAACAACATATTATTTAAAGCTCCTCTTATCCAGGGCTGTGATTCACGTTTTTTCTTTCTTATTATTACATTTTTACTTTCATTATAAATATTGTTAAAAACACACTGCAACCTTTTATACAAAGTTAGAGGACAATCAATAGACAATAGTTGACTCCAATTGTAATCAGTAATTTTTCTAGATATCAAATTATTGTTAATTACATACCGAATGTCCGAGTTCATGTTGTTATTGCACGGATGTATCGCACCTATCGGAATCGACACGCCAACCATGTGATGGTCGGACATAAAACACTCAATCACAAAGGACATGCACTCGCGCAACTGCCTCGCTCGCACCCATACGTGATCGATACACGATGTCTCTTTTTCGCCCGCAACGATAGCTTCTCGCGTAACTTCATTCACCGGTATAACGCACTGTAGGCCTAACTCACTCAAACTGTTCTTATATTGCGAAATGCAGTTGCCGTCACTCACTCCTGACAGATTCAAATTCACATCTCCTATGGCAATTATCTCCTCGTGGCTTGGAATATCCTTGATAACATGTTCGATTTCCGAAATAAACGACATTCTGTTCATATGCGGTGGCCTGTACAACGCAATGATATTGATGTTTAACTGGCGCAAACTGAGCCTCCCGTACAATAGCTCAACTGCACTTTTCCTTGTCTGTACAGTTTTCGTTTCGAAATTAAGACTATCTTTGGCATATATTAATACTCCTCCTCCTCTTCTGTGTTCTCGTGTATTTGCGAATAAATGGTAACCCTCTATTCCATACATTGACAACTCTTTTTCCGTAACATTAACCTCGGTTAATATTAAAAGATCGATGTTGTCAGAGTTGTTGTTTAACATAATAAGCAATTTGTTGAAATGTTTTTTAAGCGATCGTATATTTAAATGCACTGTATTTAGGTATTTACTGTCGACAGGTAAGGACTGATCCCAGCTCGTTATATCAGTATATCTCTTGAATTGACAATCTAAAGAAACAATTGCATCGAATGGATCCACTGTTGATCATCGCTTGAGCACATAATGTGTAGGTATTGCGCACCGTAATGTGCTGTATAGGTAGTTAAGACTCGTTAGTAATATCGGTACCTAGTAGTCCAGTGATATCGCTTTCGTTCCGAATGCATATTATTTTCTTTTGTTCGTCGCTTTTCCTTACTAGAATTTTGCCATCCTGCACCCATATGAACTTGTATGTATTCTTTAGGTGCTGTTTAGTCGACCACAGTAGGCTTCTTTTGTTTCTAGTTAAGTTCTCATTAATGTAAATACGGCTACTATTCTTTGTACCAAATATTACGTCATTAGTTAACACTTTTTTTCGACTATCGATCCATTTATCGCGAGCTTCCTTCGTTCTCAAGGTCACCACGATTGGCATGGGTTTCTCGGAATCTTGCTTTTGTTTCCCTACCCTCTCTGCTTGCTCGATTTGACTGATGTCCAGCTCGAGCTTTTGGGCAACCTTGGCGACCACTTCTCTGATATTTTCCATTTTCTGTCTCTCTATACCCGCTAATTCCACCTTCTTTTCTCTTTGTTTCTCCTCTAGCTCATTCACCCGTTCTTCAAGTGATTTGTTGCACTTTTCTAAGTACAAATTTTTGTTTTCTAAAGCTTTAATTCGTTTCTCAGTGGATGTCTGGTAGTCACAAAGTTTATCATATTTTTCGGAGATGAAGTCGACCAGATCGGCCACTTCACTTAGCTTTTTCTCCATATTATATACCACCTCCATTTTCCTATTTATATCAGCCAAGGTAGCTGCAATGTCAGCCTCCTCGTTGCTAGGTGAACTGAGGGGGGACATGCAGTCTTCGCATTTCTCGTTTCGTAACGTCTTTTTCGTTACACATTTCTTATGGAAAACGGCTTCACATGGTCCTCTACACCTTATGATTTCATCTTTCACCAACGACACATATTTATTACATTTCTTACATTGCACCATGATTCACAATTAACTGGACAAAAATAATTTTAACTAAGGAAAAAATACTTTTAGAAAATTAAGTAAGTAGGTACTCGGAAAAATAAATGTACGCATAACCCGTGACACAGCCATACGCTGAGCGCGCGCGCACGGAATTTGAAAGGAAGCCGACAGAGGGAGCATATTATGCATAGAACAGCACTGTAAGAGAAAGAAAACGATTGATACAAACCCTTTGGCCAGCGTGGTATAGTAGGCCAATTCCTCCTTTCAAAGGAGAGGCCTAGTCCAGCAGTTGCAAGCAACATTGTACTGAGAACACCGAAACTATAAAATGAAATGTTTATACCATGTGATTTTTACTAATTCTTATTACCTTAACTCAGGCACTGTTGGTCTTATTAATAAACTAGGATTAGCGTCAGAACAACTTTACTCCTAGACTTAAGCCAAGATTAGGCAATTATGGTATTAATAAACTAGGAGTAAGGACGGAGTTAACTATTCATAATTTACACCGGGAATAAAAGTTACTCCGCGGAGACCCATGGTTTAACGCTGGAATAAGCAAGGAGTAAGCATCCATTTGTCACGGGGTACGGTAGACTAGATCGAAACTTTACCTGAATACTAAAACATAAAAAATAAAGATTTCGAGTCGACAACATATATCCGCAAAATTCGGATTGTCGAGTATTTTGTTAATTTCTAATGCTTCTGACAGTATTAGAAATTATAATAATAAAAAAAGACAGAAAAGTCACTGTCACCGAATAACAGTCATGTTGAGTACCTACCTACTATGTAGTTTGTATACCATGTGTAAATACTTCTTGAAGTTATATTTCTTATCGGTATAAACAGTTTGTTTAAACGACAATGATTATTAAAGTATCCGTCTATTATGAGAGAATTGTGTTACTTCGAATTTACGCGAGCGAAGCCGCGGGCAAAAGCTCGTAGATTTATATTGTATTTCCATTTTTCATTGAATATACATAACCCAAATATATTTTCACATTTGTTTGGTGTTCGTTAGCGTACTTACTAGTATCTGATTTTGTAATTTTATTATTGTGGGTTAAAATTAATAGAGATTATTTCATTGAAGATTGTCAACCAACACAAACGCTTGCCAACCTATACAAACCTAGCCAAATACCCTATTCGCACGTTTGCATTTGTGATAGTTTGCCGAGAATGCCGAGATTTGGCAAGCGTGCGGACGCACCATTACATATGTGTTGGTTGTGTGTTATGTTCGCTTGGGATAGTTGTGATCCCTACTATGATATTATAAATGCGAAAGTGTGTATGCATGTACCGACGTATGTATGTAATGTTCCGTTTTCACGCTAAAACGGCTGAACCGATTTTGCTAAAATTTGATGTAGAGATATACTGGACCATGGAGACGGACATAGGCTACCATAAGATGCAAAAATTGAACTGGGAGGGATTGTAGGGAGGCTTGAAGTTTTTTCTGTACAAATTTACCTCTTGGAAGTAAGAACGCATACTCTATGATAATTGAGTGCGCTGGAGTGCGCTGTGCGGATATCTGTCAGTACTGCCACATCATACAATATAATGTCATATTGTGCACGGTGATTACATTATTCGCATATATAAACTAATAATTATATAAGTACTACGCTTAAACGGCTGAAACAATTTTCTCTACTAATATTATAAACGCGAAAGTGTTTATAGATATATTATATTGGACATGTATTGGAACATGGCTTTGACATTTGACTGTATGCAAGGCGATGTTATTATGTAGATATAATACTAGGCATATAGTGTCATGAATACCTACTGACCGAGCTACTTTGTATACTATAAAGTTTCTGAAGTCTTTAAAATAATCAGGAGTGTCTTCCCACAACATTAGATTTGTGTTACCCCAAATTTAACACGCGCGAAGCCGCGGGCAAAAGCTAGTTGTCAAATAAAAGTGTTTAATAAAAAGTTTTTATTCGACCAGGTCATTTTGTTCATTCTTTTTACTTTTAATGTCAGTGGGTTGCCATAACGTATACCTTAATCTCAATGAAAGAATAGTATTGTTACTCCGAACTTACTTCGTATTTATTAATACCGTTATTAACACGTAGCTATTCCATAACTAATCTAGAATTAACTATTACTGGTGTTACTTTGGAGTAAGAGAAGAATAAGCATTTTTTATTAATAAGACCGACATTTATTTGCAATGGCTTTTTTTTTTTAATTTAGTTGCCGGCGAAGGTAAAGATCTGGGTGTAGCTATACGGGAGTTGTTTGCCTTATACCACATACAGTACGAGTTAAAAACATTTTTGTACTGTGTGTGTAACAGCTTGTAATAAATCGTCCGAATATTTTATTCGGACGATTTAAAAGTAATAGAACGATGTAAAGAAATTTTACTGTATATAATAAAGTTTACGAAAAGAAATATCGTAGATACGATATTTCTTTTCGTAAACCTTTTTTAAACTAGTTGTTGTTACTTGTTTTCGTAAACTAGTTGACGTTGTTGTACACATATTATCATGTTGGTACGTACAGCCACAGTGCCTTTCACAGAAGTGATTGTTGAGTGTAGGTGTTTGGCGAGCGTAACGGGTCCTACACAAAGTTGTGTGTGGTGGTTCTACAAAACTGGTGTGATGCCCGGTGGCTTCCTGCGGCAGATGCCAGCGGCACAGACGCCCGGCAAAAGCCAAAGTGTTAAAGTTAAAGTGTGTAGCAGCCTTAAGCGCTTCGCAGACGTCACGGCAACGAGGCGTGTGCATCGCTTTCGATTGCTATGGCGTTTTCTCTGCCAAATTGGACGCAACGCTAAGCGGTGTACAATTTTATCATAAAATTTTAATTTTTCCGATACTAAAGTTGACCACACACTTACACGAAAAACAAACAATAAATACAATTTTAAAACGACTTAAACTACTGCAGTATGGAATATTATAAAAAATTCAAATGGAAATTACAGGTTGAAATTAAAATTTGACTACTAGTGCTGGTTAACGTATATAAGCATGCAACAATTTTCTGAAGTCGAGGAACGCACGAGTTCATGAGAGAAAAATTACTTCAGCATACAAGCTCTGCGGACACTATATATCCGCCAAATATATTTCCCAAACACGATATTCCTGATTTGGTAAATGCCACTTTAAACATTATTCGTAAGCATTTGCATTATTAAAGCACCGTAGTTGACTAGGTATTTTAATAGCACTCTAAATAAAACCGTGTTGTACAGGAAAACCAGAAGTGTTTATCATCACCCCACCACTTGCCATTATTGTTTGTAACATTGTAACCCCACCGCCGGAATCCACTTAGAGACAGGGCGTTTAAAAATAGAACCATAACTCAACTATACGTATGACAAAGACATTGAGAAAATCTTTAAGACGTGTACTAACATTTAAATCTAAGTAAGTACTCCGACCAGGCATTAGCACTTTAAAAGATGAAGACGTAACTCAAAGGGATCTACGCAAATTCCCATACAATTAATTGAAACCATTCTGTTGAAGCTCAACCTTTTTACAGCAACTCTGTACGAATGGTTTAATCCATACACCATTAAAAAGATAAAGAGGCAGTTTTTAAAACAATAGCAGCAAAACATTTCGAGAGTTTGGAATACCAATAAAAACGGTTGGTTTATGAGCAACGTACGCCTGACTCTCTTGTTCTGGCGTAATTTGTAGCTACGAGCGTGTGTGATACAATTGGACACCTATTTAGATATCTTGAGAAGCCAAAGAGAAATACGTCGATATAGCACGATACAGTATCGTTGGGATAAAATTTGTAATAAAATGTTAAAAGATTAAATGTTTAACCCTGTTCGTGTTGCTGTAGAAAGTGAGAGTAGAGTTTGTGAGTGTTTGTGTGTGAAGTCTTAAAATTGGTGCACTTGGTGGCACATACCTTTACGGGTTGACTTATTATCTACATATGAAATACTTTTATATTCGTAATTGTATTACTTACTAAATCATAAATACTCAGTACTTTGCAACAACATAATTTTAGGCCATCCCAAAATAGTGAGCGGGGGTGTATCGCATCCATAACTCAAATTTAAGCCCTGTGTAATAACAACAGTACCAACTGCCATTTACTGAACAGAGTTTCAAAGTTGCTGCAACTGTAAATGTCACTATAAATATAAAAAACAATATTGACGCAGTTTATACTGCCACTAAAAAGATTTTTTGGCCGATAAACCTACCGAGTAAAGATTAGAAGAGACAATGGGAAACGGAGAAATCGAATAAGCATTTATTCAATGAGGCGAAACGAGTGTTTGCTACTAAATGTCAATTTAAAAGCCGAAACCGACTGAAACAAAAGCCAATGTGATTTCAAAATAACTAAACAGTTCGTTTAACTCAGTTCTTATCTTAAAGGCATTTTTGCTGGATTAACTTTTGAGCCAATAAATTAAATATCCTTTAGTAGCAGGAGACTCTGAAACACGGTTTTTCTTTTATAAATAAAGCTGTCTTCTTGATACACGTCACAGATATTTGCCAAAGATCGTGAAGTTTCGGGTTCAGTTGTCATATTTAAAAGTATACTTTATTTATATTCAGGCAATTCGTTCTCAGTAGCGGAACAAAAACGAGAGTAAAAAATATCTATTGTTTTTCTTGAAAATAAATAAATCCTACAGTGAAAATAGGAACTGTGCCACAAAGGATTTTACAAATAATGGAACAATGAACGCCCATCATACTCAGAATAACTGTTAGTGATCGAAATTTAACGAATACACTGAAGGCTATTTTGTGCCGAACTTATTTTCATTTCACCTTCGCTATAGTATGAATATTAATAATAATCCGTAGTACCGACAAAAATTCCAAAATACGCTGACAAAACGAGGTTTTTGAAAAATCTTAAGATATAATATTAAACGACTGCCTCGTTGGTCTCGCGGCGTAAATGTGCGCGTGGGATTGGGAGGTCTCGGGTTCGATTCCCGGGTCGGGCAAAGTGTTATTGGGCTTTTCCGTTAGGAAATTCTCAGTAGCAGCACGGAGTCTGGTAATGTGCCCGGTACAGCAATAGGCTCGCCCCCTATTACGTGGGACCTAAAAATTCGTGGCGAAATGTGGATGTAATATTACACCTCTGCCTACCCCTTCGGGGATACAGGCGTGAGTCTATAAAATAATATAAAAATAATAATATTAAGACAGCCCTCTCACATAAGAACAATTTAAATTATGACGTGTCCTGGCGATTCAGAACTTTCCTTTCGGAGTCTAACATCCACTTTCTAGTCTATTCCAATCTAATAGACATAGCACAGACTTCAATACAAAAAGGGATGGCAATATTCTTTATCCCTCTCGTTAACAGTTGTGTAGTGTAAATATGGAAGACTATTTAGCCAAGCCCTAAAAACTTTTCACTCTAAACTGATATTATAACTAGTACCCATCACACAATTAAGTTTGGATATGGCGGTACGTAAGTATTACGGGCGCAGGTATATTCTATGTGTGACGATGATTGATGTCGACCGCAGACGTACGAGTCGGTATCGCTTACAAATTATTCATGTACGTCCCTTCTCGGATACGAAAAAATGTGCTGTGAAATCGATTATTTAGGCTTTGAATTTCAGCTTGGCTTTTGCTGAAATCATAATTTATTCTGAGACAATAAAAATATAAGATGTATTACTGTTCAGAGCCTCGGACAAAAACGCGTTTGTCATGGGAATATGATTCATATGACCGATTTCGCCTTCAGCAATTGGTACTCTTGACGTAGGCACAAGGTAACGGGACTTGCACGGCCTTGCCAATGACTCAAACATCTATTCTAACATTATAAATGTGAGAGCGTGTTTCTTGCTTTGCTTGTCTTTTCATACGTCGCAACGCAGTGATATTGTACAATATCACTGCGTTGAAATCGTACCACGTGGTACGATTTCAGGGTGTGGATATAATATGTATAAATCTAGATGACTATATCGTAATAGCGACCATATTACAATACATATTACAATAAAAATCTCTATTCAGGGTTTAATTATCCGTTTATTATTCAACAAACGCGAAATAAAATGAAACGAAAATAAAACATGTTTACGCTCCAAATATCGTATTAAAACTACACAGCGAATGTTCGTAATACGGAGTTTGACCACGGATTTGCCAGTTTTTCTCAATCATAGCCCATACTTTTATTTTCTTTACAGTCTGAATAAAGGCTAGTGCCGATGCTACGGTGTTAGATAAATAATGCTTCTTTAAATTATCAATAGTGGCTTTGTTTACGCTCGCAATGGTTTTGCTGGGAGACTTTGGTTAAGTTTTGCGAATTTTCGTCTGCTGTGAGACCTGCAAAGGCAGGCGTAAACGCGAGGGTGGTCGTCGCAATCGATGCGCAGCCAGAGGGTGGAAAGGTCTCTATCTTCAAGATTGCTGAGGCGGCGGACGCAGAGATCATCCCTAATGAACACGCATACACCGGCGCGTGGCAGAAACTTGTGCTCAAGCTTGTAGCCAGGGTACTGCAAATACGACGTGTCCAGTAGGAACGATATCGGGTCTCCGTCAAAAAGAGCAAAGCAGGCTTTTCGGCCTCAAGATGGTTGTGGACCGAGCTAAGGTTCGAATGTAACCCCCTCACATTACAGAAATGCACACGGATGGTAGGTGGCGTGGTGGCTTCAGTTAATTTGCCCTTGTCTTTTGCGAGCGGATTTTTGCCCACCCCAGAATACGCAGGGCGGCCTGAGCGGTAGTGCTCAGAGAGGGATTTCCCAGAATGGGAACCTGGAACCTGGAATGTCATCAACAATGAAACTGGCAGAGCCAAAGCACGCAGCCGCGACTACCTTTTAAAAATCAATAATGTGAGTATTTCAGAGGACCTGGAAGTTGGGACAGAATTTGAGAATTTCTTTGCTAATATACCTATAGTGACAACAGAGTCGCTCAACTCATCTTCCATGTCTGCTGAAATGGTTCTTAGGGACTGCGTGCCAGAATGTGATGCAGCCTTGGAATTCACTGTTGGTACTACTGACGATATTCTTAAACAATTTAAAGCTTTAAATATGAAAACGAGAATGGATTTGTGGGGACTGTCGGTGAAGCCTATTTCATATATTATTAGCATAATTGCTCCACATCTTGCAGCGGTATTCAATGGTTGCGTCGCTTCTGGAATATTTCCTGACATATTGAAAGTAAAGTTATAACTTTATTTAAATCTGGTGACACAACCGACCCTTCTAATTTTCAACCTATTTCTGTATTGCCGACACTTAGTAAAATTTTTGAAAAATTAATTCTTAGTCAGTTGCGTAGTTATTTTAATCGACATGATCTACTCCACGAGAAACAGTTCGGATTTACGAGGGGTCGTTCGACTACTGACGCAGAAGATGAGCTTCTCAAAAGTATATTTGCAGCTTGGGAGAAGTCACAAGATGCATTAGGTATTTTTTGTGACTTGTCAAAAGCGTTTGATCATGACACTCTGGTCCGGAAATTGTATCATTACGGCGTTAGGAACAAAGCTCTCGATCTTCTGGTTTCTTACTTGGGCAACAGAATCCAGAAGGTCCAGATCAATGACAAGACATCTCCAGGTTCTGCCTTAAAATGGGAGTCCCGCAGGGGTCAATCCTCGGACCATTTCTTTTTTTGATTTATCAATACATACAATTTATGTCATAATTTCTATGAACGAATTAATTTATTTATTCAAGAATATCAACTCTGTGGGTGCCAGAAGATACAAGACGTCGCCGCGGCCGGCCCCGAAACCTCTTTTGGCGGGATGACTTAGACGCCTAGCACAAGAACTGGACTGAGATTGCGTGCGACAAGCAAGCCTGGAAAGATTTGGGGGAGGCCTTTGCCCAGCAGTGGGACAGGGTAGGCTGCTAAAACAAAAAAAAATATTAACGATCTACCTTATTATGTAAAAAAGAATCATGAGATTGTGTTGTTTGCGGATGATACCTCCTTAATCTTAATATATAAAATCCTTGCGTTACTGACTGACTGACAGACACGCTACAGCCGAAACTATTGGGCGCAGGAAGCTGAAATTTGGCATGTATGTTTCTTGGGGATCGTAGCGGTGCACTAAGAAGGGATTTCCCGAAATTCCCACGGGATCGGCCAAAACGGGTAAATTAAAAAAAAATGTAGGCGTAGCTGCTGGCGTCCTCTAGTTTTTTATATAAGACGACAACAGATAAATTTTGACGAAGTAAACAATGCACTCTCTAAAGTTGTTAATTGGTTTAATGTAAATAATTTATTAGTTAACACTTTCACGGACAGTAAACGAGACACAATTAAAGTTTTATTGTTATCACGCCTATAGGCGTTTACTGTCCGTGAAAGTGTTAATGATAAGAAAACCAAACTATTAAAATTCTCAATGCCAAATGTTAAACAGATGGAAACCAATGTACAACTTAAGGAATCCAGAATTGAGCCCGTCGGGACAACTATGTTTCTAGGTATTATCATCATCATCAGCGTTTAACAGTCCACTGCTGGACTAGGCCTCTCCTTTGAAAGGAGGAATTGGCCTACTATACCACGCTGGCCAAACGGGTTGGTATAGGGTTTGTATCAAGTTTTCCTTCTCTTACAGTGCTGTTCTCTGCATAATATACTCGCTCTGTCGGCTCTTACGATACCCATGGGATGATAAGGGGTGGTGACATTCCGTATTCTTAATCCGTCACCACACGGACGGACTAGGTATTATGCTTGATACCAAACTCCAATGAGGCCCGCATATAGAAAGACTTTCAGGCAAACTTAGTGCTGCAGCTTATGCAGTTAGGACAATTAGACGCCTTACAGATATAGATACAGCTAGAATGGTTTATTTTAGTTGCTTTCATAGTATTATGTCTTATGGGATTCTTCTCTGGGGGAATGCTGCAGACCTTAACACAATATTCGTTCTGCAGAAAAGAGCAATAAGGGGAATTAACAACCTCGGTCCTCGTGTTTCTCGAAGAGGAAAGTTCAGTGAGATAGGCATTTTAACTGTTGTTTCGCAATATATATACGATAATCTGTTATATGTCCACAAGAATATTGACAAATTTAGTAAAAAAAGTGTTCTTCACAATGTAAATACTAGACATAAGTATAATCTTGTAGTTCATAGCACCCGCCTGCACAAAATAAATAACTGTTTTATGGGGCAGTGTATACGCTTTTGTAACAAGCTCCCTCTTAACATAAGAAATTTAACAATAAATAAATTTAATAATTTAAAATCCGTGTGGTTGACGGCATAGAATACAAGTGTCACCACCCCCTATCTACCCGTGGGTGTCGTAAGAGGCGACTAAGGGATAACACGATGCAAATACCATCTTTGCGTAGAGACGGCAAACTCGACATCAAACCCTATACGACTGCCTCGTTGGTCTCGCGGCATAAATGTGCGCGTGGGAACGGGAGGTCCCGGGTTCGAGTCCTGGGTCGGGCAGTGTTATTGGGTTTTTCTGTCACGAAATTCTCAGTAGCAGCACGGAGTCTGGAAATGTGCCCGGTACGGCAATAGGCTCGCCCCTTATTACGTGGGACTAAAGTATATCTGGCGAAAAGTGGGTGTAGAAATACACCTCTGCCTACCCCTTCGGGGATAAAAGGCGTGACGATATGTATGTATGTATGTATAAATTTAAGATAATTGTTAAAACTAAATTATGTTTAAAAGCATGTGATAAAAAATTTCGATTATATAGACGACAAATGCTTGGGATTAAGCTGCTCTAATTCAACATAAAAATATAAGCTTATACAACTGATAAATTTAGAATTGACGTTTCGTCAGCACTTTAAACTAAGTTTACACGAAATAAAGAATCATTTCATTTCATTTCACCAATACCTAAATATGGGTCATCCACAGATATAACAAACTACAGGTCTATCGCTGTATTGTGTGTATTTGGAAAGATATTTTAATCCATTCTTAATAATACCATTTATAAACAAATTAAAGGACTATTAAGTGATTGTCAGCATGGGTTTCGACCTGGGCGCTCCACTCTGACCAATCATATAGATTTTGTAGATCATATAAGTACTAGGGTTAAGTCTGGCTGTCAAATAGATGCTGTATATTTTGATTTTTAAAAAGCCTTCGATCTTGTAGACAATGATGTGCAACATAGATGAAGCCAGCACCAGTTTTGAAAATTCCTCACCAGTCTCTATCAAGAAATTTTAAAATACTGTTGCGGCTACACCCGAATACTGCTGTGCCGACTCCTACGCCCTCCTCCACTAATAGCCACAGTAAAAACAGCTGACGCAGCAGACGATTTCTAAAATACGAAGAACAAAGCTGGATGTTTACACAAGAGGGCTATCTTTTTAATAAAAAATCCGGTTAAGTGCGCGTCGGACTCGCGCACCGAGGGCTCCGTAAAAACCTGTAGGTATATTTAAATATTTAAAAAAATATGTGATGCAAGCAACAAAAATTTTTATGTTTTCGAATTTTTTCCTATGTGCTATAAAACGTTGCTTTGTGCTAAATTTCAAGATTCTAGATCGACTAGAAGTACCCTTTAGTTTTAACTTGAGCATTTGATATGAATTTCAATTTTATACCTCTACGGGGTCATGAGGAAAGGGGTAGTACCTTTTAAATTATTAAAAATATTTTAATTGTATGATATAAATAAAAATTTATGCTTTTCGCATTTTTTCCTTAATCTGTGCTATAAGACGTTGCTTCGTGCCAAATTTCAAGATTCTGAGTTGACGGGAAGTACCCTAGGTTTTGATTCCCTTGCGAGTAGTTGCGAGTTTGAAAATATGCTTAAATTGCCGTTTCTGTTGATTGCGTTGACATAGAAGTTTGATTTTATTACAGCTTAACGGTGTTATAGGCATGAGTATTTGATATGAATTTCAACTTAATAACTTTACGCGTTCATGAGGAAAGAGGTAGTAACTTGTGTAATGTTCTCTAATCTTGTAATGTTTTTATTATATGCTCTTACTAAAAATTTACTTTTTTGGAAATTGTTCCTTGTGGTATAAGAAGTTGCCTCCTACAAAATTTCAAGATTCTAAGTTCACGGGAAGTACCCTATAGGTTTTGATTCACTTGTGAGTTTCGAAAATTTGCGAGAATTTGCAGCATAAACAGCTGTATGTAGCTTAAAGAACCTAATAAACGTGAGTATTTGATATGACTTTCAATTAAATACCTTTACGCGTTCATAAGGAAAGGGCTAGTAACTTTTTTTTTTGTTTTATGATGTAACTAAAAATGTACAGTTTTCGCAAATTTTCCTTTATCTGTGCTATAAAACGTTGGTTCGTAAAATTTCAAGGATCAGAATTTACGGGAAGTACCTTGTAGGTTTTGATTACCTTGCCAGTAGTTGCGAGTTTGAAAATATAGTAAAATTGCTGCTTCTTTTGATTACGTTGAGATAGAAGTTGGATTTTGTTACAGCTTAAAGGTATTATATTTTTATGTATTATGCAAAACCTGGCGATGAAAAAGAGTGACCGTGAGTTTTATTGCCCGTTCTTTCTCATGGTTCTACACCCTTGCTTTGCGAACGTGGCAGTAAATGTAAATGTAGAAGCTTTAAGTAATTATTTTTTAAATTTGACGTTCATAAGTGTCACTTTGTGATTTAAATGAATAAAGGATTTTGACTTTGACTATAGACTCGAGCATTTGATATGAATTTCAATTTAATAACTAATAACTGTTCATGAGGAAAGGGAAAAATACATTTAAAATTAATACAAATATTTTTTTATATGATGTAACTAAAATTTACGGTTTTCGCCTTTATCTGTGCTATAAGACATTGCTTCGTACCAAATTTCAAGATTCTGAGTTCATGGAAAGTACTCTGTAGGTATTGATTCCCTTGCGAGTTTCGAAAATTTGCGGAAATTTGCAGCATAAACGGGTGTATCTTTTGATTGCGTTGGCTTAGAAGTTTGATTTTTTCACAGCTTCAAGGAACAGTAGACTTGACTATTTGATATAAATTTCTGTTTGATACCTCCACGCGTTTCTGAGAAAGTAGGTCTTGATAGACAGACGGACAACAAAGTGAAAGTATAAGAGTTCCGTTTTTTCATTATGAGGTACGGAACCCTAAAAATAAGATATATAATTTATTGTCTATAAATAACTATTGTTATGATTGTAAAAGGTATTTGAAAATTATAGTGTTCTTAACCAATTAGGTACAAAGTTATGCCCAAAAATCTAAGTTCAAAACTTTAAAGTGCTCTCCTGTAAAGTAGCCATTTTGTAGAACCGACTTTGTTCTATAATAGTTTCGATTTCTGTTCCGTCTGTAATACTACCAATGTAGTCAATTTCCATCACGCCTGCCATATGTGGCGCTAAAAGAATGAACGACGTTGTTCTCCTTTCGACATGTTTTGCTACATCACAATACGAAGAGTTGAAAGACATGTGGAGGTCGACGACAATGATGTCCTAGTTTCCCCTCAACAGAAATCGTTGGAAACAGGACAAAATATTAAGGCGTCTGATTATTGGCAGCAGTTGTCAATCATAACAGGAATAGTGGATTGTAAAATTCATTTTCTTTGGGGCAAGGTAGGGAATATATAAAATATCAAATTATAATCCTAATACAATATAGCTAAATCTAAAAATCTATATCTTCATTTGATTTCATTGTGAATCCACTATTATATTGAGTCGAGAGAGAGGTTAATTCAGCTTTCAATGTTCTAAGAATTAAGAATACATATATCCACGGGGCATAACGCGAACATGCATTAGGTATTTACATACCTTATTTTGCTTGACGTTTCGAGTCGGTTGCACGTCCCGTGGCAAGCTGACTGGTGTAGCGATGTCACGTCTCCGAGTGCGAGGTAGAAGATTCTGTTTGTACCCCCGGGTCGTACATTGTCGAAGTACCTGCGCAAAACACACTAACCGTATCTGTATATTGAATATTCGCCGATTGCGCATTAAAGGGGGGTGTTGTTAGCCAAATCACTGGATTCCACGCCGATGACAATTTGAACCCCAATGTCCCAAAGTCAAGCAAAATAAGGTATGTAAATGCCTAATGCATGTTCGCGTTAATCCTCGTGGATATTAATTCTTATTTTATTATTTTATTTTATATATTCTTAAACATGCAACACGAGTGTTTAAAAGTTTCAGTTCTAAGAATTGTTTCTAAACTAAAATGTAAATAAGTTTAGAGATGATTTATTGCATTATCTTAAACCGGACTGTTATTGAATTATCAAATAATGCCAAAAAAACAATAGAATGTTCGAATCAGTTCATTTCTTATTCATTACTGAAAAGTATCTGAGCTTTGAAAGAAACGCGCGACGTCAGAAATCTTCCAAAGAAAATACTACCATATAAAAAATGTTTCGTTTCCCTATAAAGTGTTCTGTATTTTTTGCGAAACTTTTTACTTTTAAAAACTATTGGTGCCGTCCCACGTAGTTTTTGAAAAAAGGACTGTTCACAACTTTGTCTGTCATTAGATGTTGTGATTTACTGTTCCTTTGTTTTATTCGTTTGAAATAAGAAAGCACGGCGAGATGAATTGTGAAGCAACAATTGTTACGAGTTTTTTCATATTAGATGGAAAAGGAAAAACAGATGTATCGGCCGTCTATCTTCTTGGTTATATTATTAAAGACGGTAAAGAAAATAAAATTTATTATTCCTTACATGAGCTCTGCACAATAAGTCGTTGTTTCGGTACGAACATATCGATTTTTGTGCGATGACAGTGAATCAAATGAATATATCTGGTTCAGAGTAATTAGAAATTCATACTTACTGCCTACGTCTTTGGTAATATACGTGAACCTATGTATGTACCTATACTATATGGAAATATTTTAACTCTACACGGTAGTCTAGCGTATCGTGTTTCAATCAGTTCATGTTCAGTTACTCCCATCAATCCATTCGAAAATCTATTTTACTCTGTAAGTAAACAATATTCGAGCGAGATTCATATTCGAAATTCGAAAAATACAAATGGCTTCACAGTCAAATGCGTGCCGAGCCCTGCTCAAGCGACTAACACCGAGATAGGCAAAAGCCCTCTTTCTTTTTGTATAATTTTGACGAATTCGCTTAGAGCTGTGCCATTAGGGATTTAAATTGCTTTTATCTGTTCAACATTATCTTTCCGAACATTATTTCTAGCCAGAGTTTTCTTAAACTCTTCATTAACTTGATGGCTATTTGATATCGTTTTCATATCAATTTCCTTCGTGTTAGAATTATCTGAGGTGTGGAGGCCGTTGATAATCTTGTGCTAGTAGTAAATGTGTGTGGCTAACCCTTGTAAGTATAAGTAAAACATCAGTGACACGGTAATAATATCTAACAGTATTGTAGCTCCATACAAACGCACGAAACTCAAGTCATACCTACGCGCCTCGAGCAGAGTACCCATTAGACTGTGCGGACTGTGCGAAGAGTACCCACAGCCGCGATCGTGCCGCAGCTCGCATGCGGCGAGTCTGGTAGGTATATAACTCACCAAGACCATAGTACAAACAGAATAGTAGGATAGCTTCATACAAATCGGCCGCCGCCGCCGCGCTGGTGTGAATATATGCGTGAGTCACCGGGGCGGCGTGTACGCACGCACTTTTCACGCACACAATCTCACGAGCGCGGAACGCTCGGCGCGGATTCAGTACGGGATGCGCGGCGCGTCTGATCGCGCGCATGCATATAGGTACTACACTGCTCGCCCGCGACCATTGTTTATGTACATTCAGTTTTGTAATGAAATGAAATGAAATGAAATGCATTTATTTACAAGAAATGTGGTTACATAGTCGTGTTAAGGTAAAATAAAAGTCTTCTCACATTCTACCATAACAATGGTGCGTAAATATTTAAACTTATACAATAATATTATCCAATTAAATTCTGCTTATTAGTATTTATTAAGTAATTAATGTCATGTATAATTGTAAATTTATAATAGTAAATCAATAATTGTATATAAATGTCAACTGAAATAAGTGTAAAAGTCAAAACATAGTATTATGATCGCATATTGAAATTTTAACATTAATTAGTTACATTATTTTCTCTATATGTCATAAAGTCATTTAGAGTATAGAAACATTTTTCTGCAAGCCAGGTTGTAATTTTCCTTTTAAATATAGTAAGTGGTAATTCTTTAAATGTATCTGGTAACTTATTATACACTTATATGGCCTTTATATATACATTTTTCTCATATATATCTAAGTGACACCTAGGTCGGAGAAGTTTAAATTTATTCCTAGCGTTCCTACCTTCTGTTGCAGAAAATTTACTAAAATACTGTGGATAAAGTTTAACAAAAACACAGATTTCTCTAACGTACATGCAAACCAGTGGCAGGATGTTGAACTTTTTAAATAATGGCTTACAGCTGTCAGTAAACCAGGCTCCACATATAGCTCTCACGCATTTCTTTTGCACCCGAAATGCTTTTTCAATCTCAACCGAGTTCCCCCAGAGCAAGAGACCATATGACAGCACCGATGACACGTATCCGTGATATGCACTTAGGGCCGCTTCCGTTGACACTGTTTGTCGTAACCGTTTGATAGCAAAAACGAATCGATCAAGTTTGTTGCAAACATATTCAACATGTGCCTTCCAGTTGCAATGTTTATCGACTATCAGACCTAAAAATTTAGCAGAGCTTACTTCTTGTATTTTATTATTTTTGTAATTTACATTTAACTCAATATGTTGTTTTCTATAGTTTTGGAATTGAATCATTTGCGTTTTATCTACATTGATTTTTAAATTATTATGAAGTAGCCAATTAATTGTCTTGTTAAGCGTCAAGTTTATGTCATATTCATACGTGTCTTTATTGTCACATTTGATAATAAGTGTCGTGTCATCTGCAAATAAAATAGTTTTGTGGTGGGTAATATTAGGTAGGTCATTGATGTAAATTAAAAACAAAAATGGTCCCAGCACGCTACCCTGTGGAACGCCAAATCTATTTAATTTGTAATTCGATCTACATGTGATTTTTTTATTGTTTTCTATTTTAGATATTTCTACACATTGATATCGGTCCTTTAAGTAGCTCCTAATCCAATCATTAGCGATTCCTCTTATTCCGTACTTATCTAGCTTATGAAGAAGAAGTTTATGGTCAACAAAATCGAATGCTTTACTCATGTCCAGAAATAATGTCGTTACAGGTATCCTATCATCAACACATTCAGTAACTGTTTTAATAAGATTGAAGCAGGCCAGTGAAGTACTACTGTTTTTTCGAAAACCAAATTGCTCTTGTTTTAGTATCGTTTCCTTCAACACGAAGTCGTGTAACCTTTTCAACATTGCCTTCTCAAAAATTTTTGACATTACTGGTATAAGACTAACAGGACGATAATTAGTCATTTCTGTTGACTCCCCCTTTTTATATAAGGGCTTAACAATTGACTTTTTAAGGATCGTGGGAAAAGTACCTTGTTCAAATGACATATTAATGATAAAGCTTAAGGGTTCACATATGTAGGGTGCACAGAGTTTTACCATCCTTGTGTTAATACCATCAATACCTACGGAGTTTGTATTTTTGAGATTGTTAATTAATTTAAATATCTCAATTGGTAATAAACGTTATTAATATTATACAATGTGTTAAACGACAGTAAATTAAACTTGTTACATTTTTCTCGCTATAAAGGGCATTTAGATAGTTATATAACGCTTAGCTAGTCAGCAGGTATTTGAAAAAAAATATATGCAAGCTTAAATTCTGTAGTATTCAGCGCAATCACTTAAAAAAACGGCGAAATAGCGCGCGCCGACAAAGCCGGCGGCGCCGCGGTGTAAACACGTGACAATCCGTGCGTCATCGCAAGAGTAGGCAATTAACTCGCCGAGCGGCCTTAGCTAGCTTACTATTCTGTTTTTACTATGCCAAGACGGCCGAGTTACAATACTGTTAGATTATATTACCTTGTCAGTGAGGCTCGAAATGAACAACAACTCGTAATCACTAATTGAATTACTGACGGAGTGTAGGTGCACCGCACCCTACATTGTTAGTAAGTCTGCAAGTACTTATGTGCGAGGATATTATATATAAGTAGACGTAAACGTTGGCTTCTAAATTGCGAATTGTGCCTTTTGAATCCTCATTTCAAAACTATTATTTGGTTAAATTTAAAGTAGCAACGATTCAAAATACTAGTAAACACTCAGAGTATTTGTGCTGCGGCATGTATAAAGAAATAAAACAGCAGTAAAATACTATATTGAAGCTAAACACACATCACATAGGCAGTCTGATACCTAAACTTTAACACTTTGAAGGACAGTAAACGCCTATAGACGTGATAACAATAAAACTTCAATTGTGTCTCGTTTACTGTCCGTGAAAGTGTTAACTGAAGGGTTAAGATTTTCAAAGAGGAGTTCAGTGGAGACTAACACGATTTTATAATACGACAAGAATTTTCGAAAAAAAAAGACGTCAGTGGGTGCCTGCGCTATGAAACTAAACCATATGTCAGTCAGGATAAGTAATTTTATACTGTACTAGTTGTTGCTTGCGGCTTCACTCGCGATAAAGAAAAGAAAGAAAGAAAAACTTATTTATTCCGTTTATGAACATGCATGCAACAGAAAGAGAGATAAAAACTAACTTGACGTAAACAGAATCGGATCCCAACTCAGCGTCATGCCATCTTGTACACACTAAACTCATCATACTACGTAGAGACACCAAGTACACACCACCTGAAACATAATCATTAGAAAAGTTTTCGAGGGAGATGATAGACGCCAAGTAAATCCAAACGCATGTTCGATAAACTATGTTCCCTTCAAACATAGTCCGATAATATAGTAAATTATCAAATTAAAGAGTACGTTCATAGATCATATGACGTGTTGCGGTGACACGACTGTCGTACGTCGCAGCGACTAATCGCGAGTAACTAACAAACGACACGCTACAGAATACCCCGACACTTTTGTGCGTCCGACTTCACGCATATGAAATATTACCAGTGTTTAAATCATTTGGGTGAATTTATTGGAGACGGTACAGCGTTTGATCCGGGGGCACGATAGTGCCCCCACCAAGTCGAGCAAAAAAGCGACACGGCCGTACCATCCTTTTCTTGAAGCAATTCAGGCCATTTTCGACCCCTTATAACTTCGTTGTGGATAAAACTAGAAGCCTGATTTTGTAACCTTGCAGATATAGTATAAACATGGTGTATTTTAAATTTCATTTAATTTGAACCAGTAGTTTCAAATTTATAACGAGTCAAAATTCTTAATTTTGTCACTCTCTAACCGATCATCAAAAGTCTAAGACGGTTCTAGCAGACGTAGAAGCTTCAAATTTAGAATACATTTAGTGTTTAGTATATGAATCAAGAATCAATAAAATATTAATCAATTTCTGTCCAGTTTTTGAGATACATCAACTGCATAAATAACTTTGTAATGCCATATAAATATATGGGATTACAAAATTAAATTTGCAGTTAGAGCTTTAATTAAGAAAATACGTTGTTGGTGTACAAGAGGTACAAGGTACCGGAAAGGACAAAAGTAAGACTATCTACAAAAAGAAATGAGATCCCATAAAAACAATACTTGTCAAAAATACCAAGTCTCGCGACCGTAAAATGTAGTGAGATCCATGTAATATCAAGTCGGTTAATTAAAAATCTTGAATGTTTTAAATAAATATATGACGCAAGACTCTCTCTGACGCATGCGCATGCGATTGCAATTGCATTCAAACATTTTAAGGCGGTTACGTGTAACCGGGTAAACTGATTTTTATTGAGATTTTCAGTTGAAACGTTTGATTGAATGTTGTTGTGCACATTATTGTTCATGTTGTCAAATCAGATTCGTGTTTGAGGAGGTCCACCTCGGTTCTAGATTAATTGGGTTTGTTTGTATTCATTGATTATTATTGTTTTCAATTTCATAATTATGTATGTATACATACATACATACATAGTCTAACGCCTATAACCCCGAAGAGGTAGGCAGAGGTGTATTTCTACACCCACTTTTCGCAGATATACTTTAGTCCCACGTAATAAGGGGCGAGCATGTATGTATGTATGTATGTAATCGAATACAGCAGTTACCATTCACATTATTGCTCATGATTTATAAAGCGAAACTCAATTAGTTAACTGCTGTAACTAAACTTAGTAAATTGATCCAAAACACGTATACTAAATTACACCAATCATGTTTGAAACCATTACTTACAAATTCTAGGCATAAAATATTGCCTACAAATTTCTATTCACGTCCGAAACGATCTCAGTTCTATACAAACGTCTAATATTGTTCACTTTAATCAGATGATATTGACAGTCATTCTCGTCCTTAAACGATACTAAACAAATTACTGGACGATTACTGGTGATTGATGAGTCTACTCCGATATCTTAATTCAGTTCTTTACAAGTCGACGAACACAAATATTAAAGTGGATGGTTCGGCTTTACACCGAAACCGTAGGGTTCTAGGCGACTTGGGAAGGATTAATGGAATGGACTGTATTAGGGCGAGTTCTGGGTCGCCTAGAAAGGAATAAGGGAAGAGGAGATGGATACGGGAGGAGGTGATTGAGTGGGTATAGGATATTTCAAGGATGGAAGGCACTTACCTTATACAGCCTTCTTCGTTTCTTTTCCTCCTGGTGTTTCGTGATGCAGCTGATTGTTTACACTTCAATTCACGCTCACTCCCACTTGCGAGCGGTTTATATAATCACATACAACGGTGCGGCGCGGTACGGTATCGAGACGGCGTTCTCAGTGGGAGGAATGTTCTCGACTGTCACTCGCGTCCACGATCGCGTCGACGAATCAGGCGAAGGCAGTGCCTCTTCCAGGGAGTGGGATAGAGCGGGACGGAAATATGGTATCGCTCGCACTAGACGTGGAACGATTGATGCTGATGCGATTAGTTATATATAGGAAGGTAGATGGCGCTACCATATCCCCCCAGCCCTAAAGGGTTGCCTTTAAAAAAAATAGAATTGAACTTAGCTATGTTGGGTGTACTACCGCATAACCCCTCAATAGGCTAAGACAGCGATATGACAATAAAATTAATCTAAACTAACTTTAGCGAAAACTACAAACGCAATAATAGCGAAAACTACTAACTAAATACTTAAACTAAGAGGTAGGTCCAACTTCAGGCTAGATCTCACTGAGTTGGAAGCGGACGCGAGTTGATCAGTGCCTCGACTTGTGCAAGGACGGTTAAAGGCTCTTCGTAAGAGAGGATCTGTTGACCTATAACTTTGAAGAGATGCGTTTTAATTACTTTGACCATGCTTGCCCAACATCCACCGAAATGTGGTGATGCTGGTGGAATAAACTGCCAGTCAATATGATCTATGGAGAGTTCTTCCTGAAGACGAGTACGATAACCCGCGACGTGATTGAAACAAGTAGCGGGAACAAGTTCAATCAATTTACTAACGCGGTTGGCGACAAAAGTCTGCCAGCGGTGAGGAGAAGAATAAATCCAAGCGAGCACTACCTTGGAGTCGGAAAATGCGTATATTTATTAATAGAGTAGTGGGGCAAAACTGTGTCTTGAACCTTGCGGAGCAACTGAGACAGCAGAAGGGCCGCGCACAACTCCAGTCTCGCAACCGAAATGGTTTTAACAGGCGAGACCTTAGACTTGGCACAAACTAACTGCACCGAGTAGTTAGAACCAATGCGGACTTGCAGATATACGACTCCGCCGTAAGCACGCTCGCTGGCGTCAGCGAAACCTATTAAGTTGACGGTACATCCATCTACCAACCCAAGATGACGCGGAATAGTAACTTGATTGAGCGCGGTAAGCTCAATACAAAACTGGCCCCAAGCGGCGACAATATGGTCAGGGGGTGTTTCATCCCACTTATACTTTGATAGCCAAAGCTCTTTGATCAAGAGCTTGGCGTACAAAATTGTGGGAGCCACAAAACCCATTATGTCCCATAGTCGAGCCACTGTGGACAGCATAGTGCGCTTGGCGCACTTATCATCTGGCGGTGAGACGTCAGACCGAAAACTATCACAGGATTTGTCCCAGCGTAAACCGAGAACCTTATGCGGTACAGACTTCTCAAACTCAATGTCTGGAGAAGCTTTATGAGAATCTGGTATGCATGCGAGAACCTCCTTAGAGTTGCTTGTCCATTTGACAAGATCAAACTGGCCTCGCTTGAAAAGCTGAATAAGCTCTTCACAAAGCGAAATTGCTAGCGGAGCGGGTATGACATTACAGGCAATGTCATCTATATACAAAGCGGATGTGTAGTATAGTATAGTGTAGCGTAGCGTAGCTTAGCATAGCATAGCGTAGCATAGCATAGCATAGCATAGCGTAGCATAGCATAGCATAGCATAGCATAGCATAGCATAGCATAGCATAGCTAATTAGTGCTTTATCTTACACACAGTTTTAGCACCCACCTTGATCTCTTGAAGAGCAGAACAACAACAAGACGTAATACAATGAGAAGTATGTAACGTAGGTACGGTACCCATAATCACATACCCAAGTACCGTCTCAATAGCGGGCGGTGAATCATATCGCTCACTACGTACTATTTTAGTTAGTAGCAAGTGCGGAAATATTGAAGCTCCGATCAAAAGATCAATGCCTGCCGGATTCGCAAACTCCGCGTCGGCTAGCGGCAATGATTCGAGATGAGTGAGTGATGCTACGTCTACATTAGCGTTCGGCAATGCGTCCGTGATACGCTCCACGATAAGCGAAGAAATGTTAAAATTAATATTCCTATCAAAACGCGAATGTATTTTAATATCTACGGAACCTTTGCAATGTTTTTCTGATCCGCCTATCCCTCGGATTATTGAGTTCGTATTTTTAAAGTTATTCCATAATCCGAGGCGTTTGAACAATTCTAACGTTATTAAATTGGTCTGAGATGCGCTATCTAGCAGACAACGTACCATGTGCGGCGACCCATTGACATCATATATGATAACTTGCGCTGTCGCTAACAGAACAGTCTTAGACGCCATACATGGCGGCCTAGCACTGCTCTGATCACTACAAGCGCGCGAAGGCCGTCCGCGCGTGCGTGCCGCCCGCGTAATGGATGTCGTACACAACGATATCTCATTATTGCGAGGCGTGGAAGGCGCAGCTACCGTGTTCTGCACTTGCGTGAGTGTGTCAAGGTTAGCGGCTTGACTTGACAACCGGTTATTTTTATCAAAATGTAACAGTGTATGATGTTTTTGTTTACACGTGCGACATCTCGTTCTACTGGAACAATTACTCGTTTTATGTTTTATGCTTAAGCAATTAATGCAAGCTTTGTTATCTTTTACGCTTTTAAAACGAGCAATTGGATTTAAATCATTAAAGGTGGGACACTTATAGTAATGGTCGTGCACTATTTATTACTGCACAGACACTTCTGTGAATTATTACTATTAGATTCCGAACATGTTACGTAAGATTGTGGATTAGGGACTGAGTTATTATTACTATTTCGCGATTTATTCAACCTTTGTTTGTTGTTGTTAGTGTTAGACGGGCCAGGTGAACCAGAGTGCGTATTATGAAATATTCGACACTGATCTTTGATGAACGAAATAAAACTATCTAGTGTAGGTATTTTATTATTGCGTTCCGTCATCTCGAATGCGCGAATTGTATCAGTGTCTAACTTTTTTAAAGCGAGTTGAAGCAACATAAAGTCGGAAAGATCTTCTAATTTTAAATTCCTAAGAGAATTAACCGCGGTTACGAAGTTATCAATAAACAGCTGGAAATTCGAGACAGACGCGTTGCTGGACAGTTTGAGATTTAAAGCTTGGTCAAAGTACGTAGACGCTAGGACGCGCGTGTCTTGATATCTGTCAAGTTGTGACTGAAATATGACCTGATAATTCTCAGCACTGGGTGTGACACCTGCAAATACGGACTGGGCCTTCGGTTACAGTTTACCTATTAAATAGTACAACCTGTCAGCATCTGTCAGAGAACCATTATCGTGCACTGTAGACTTAAAACTTGCATAGAATAACGGCCAATTTCGTATATCTCCGTCAAACGACATAATCTCGATTGGCGGTAATCTCGGTTTGCGGGCAACGGGCTCTGCCGAAAATTTACCCTCCAATTGCGATTGTATACGCTTAATAATACAATAAAGATCTTCGAATGAGGTATACGCCTGATAGTTCGGTTTTTCATCAGGATTGATAGAAAGTAATCTTGCGTTATAATCGTCTAACAACTTATGGAAATCTGTTCGAATACTATCTACTGTTGTACAATAACTGAGAAATGCTTCGCTATTACTGTCAGACATAGATGCGGTTTTTGATCGTTCATAGATATTTTGAATGCGCTCAAATAAAATATTGCGTTTTGCTTCTAAGATTGTCATCTCTTTGTCTTCCGACATGCGTGACTTCTTTTGTTGTGACATGCTTACGTAAGTATAAGCTAATGAGAACGAAACAAAATAAGAATATCTAATGTATCTATTATTTTACCTAAGTAGGCAACACTTTAGAGCTGAGGAAATAAAAGTTGCTTGAAATATGAGATTTATAAGACAACTATGATAGTTCCAGAATTAATAATTTAATAAGTAGGTAGCTACATAAAAGTTTACCTACTGATGCGGGCGGAAATAACCATGTGACGGTTATGTGAATATATTAGTAGTATAGCTAGGTGCTATAACTGCCTAGGTATAGCGATATAACGTATAAAAACGTAAATGAATCCGACTCGTATGGATCACAAAAATGGTTCGGCTTTACACCGAAACCGTAGGGTTCTAGGCGACTTGGGAAGGATTAATGGAATGGACTGTATTAGGGCGAGTTCTGGGTCGCCTAGAAAGGAATAAGGGAACAGGAGATGGATACGGGAGCAGGTGATTGAGTGGGTATAGGATATTTCAAGGATGGAAGGCACTTACCTTATACAGCCTTCTTCGTTTCTTTTCCTCCTGGTGTTTCGTGATGCAGCTGATTGTTTACACTTCAATTCACGCTCACTCCCACTTGCGAGCGGTTTATATAATCACATACAACGTTTCGGCGCGGTACGGTATCGAGACGGCGTTCTCAGTGGGAGGAATGTTCTCGACTGTCACTCGCGTCCACGATCGCGTCGACGAATCAGGCGAAGGCAGTGCCTCTTCCAGGGAGTGGGATAGAGCGGGACGGAAATATGGTATCGCTCGCACTAGACGTGGAACGATTGATGCTGATGCGATTAGTTATATATAGGAAGGTAGATGGCGCTACCATATCCCCCCAGCCCTAAAGGGTTGCCTTTAAAAAAAATAGAATTGAACTTAGCTATGTTGGGTGTACTACCGCATAACCCCTCAATAGGCTAAGACAGCGATATGACAATAAAATTAATCTAAACTAACTTTAGCGAAAACTACAAACGCAATAATAGCGAAAACTACTAACTAAATACTTAAACTAAGAGGTAGGTCCAACTTCAGGCTAGATCTCACTGAGTTGGAAGCGGACGCGAGTTGATCAGTGCCTCGACTTGTGCAAGGACGGTTAAAGGCTCTTCGTAAGAGAGGATCTGTTGACCTATAACTTTGAAGAGATGCGTTTTAATTACTTTGACAATGCTTGCCCAACATCCACCGAAATGTGGTGATGCTGGTGGAATAAACTGCCAGTCAATATGATCTATGGAGAGTTCTTCCTGAAGACGAGTACGATAACCCGCGACGTGATTGAAACAAGTAGCGGGAACAAGTTCAATCAATTTACTAACGCGGTTGGCGACAAAAGTCTGCCAGCGGTGAGGAGAAGAATAAATCCAAGCGAGCACTACCTTGGAGTCGGAAAATGCGTATATTTATTAATAGAGTAGTGGGGCAAAACTGTGTCTTGAACCTTGCGGAGCAACTGAGACAGCAGAAGGGCCGCGCATAACTCCAGTCTCGCAACCGAAATGGTTTTAACAGGCGAGACCTTAGACTTGGCACAAACTAACTGCACCGAGTAGTTAGAACCAATGCGGACTTGCAGATATACGACTCCGCCGTAAGCACGCTCGCTGGCGTCAGCGAAACCTATTAAGTTGACGGTACATCCATCTACCAACCCAAGATGACGCGGAATAGTAACTTGATTGAGCGCGGTAAGCTCAATACAAAACTGGCCCCAAGCGGCGACAATATGGTCAGGGGGTGTTTCATCCCACTTATACTTTGATAGCCAAAGCTCTTTGATCAAGAGCTTGGCGTACAAAATTGTGGGAGCCACAAAACCCATTATGTCCCATAGTCGAGCCACTGTGGACAGCATAGTGCGCTTGGCGCACTTATCATCTGGCGGTGAGACGTCAGACCGAAAACTATCACAGGATTTGTCCCAGCGTAAACCGAGAACCTTATGCGGTACAGACTTCTCAAACTCAATGTCTGGAGAAGCTTTATGAGAATCTGGTATGCATGCGAGAACCTCCTTAGAGTTGCTTGTCCATTTGACAAGATCAAACTGGCCTCGCTTGAAAAGCTGAATAAGCTCTTCACAAAGCGAAATTGCTAGCGGAGCGGGTATGACATTACAGGCAATGTCATCTATATACAAAGCGTATGTGTAGTATAGTATAGTGTAGCGTAGCGTAGCTTAGCATAGCATAGCGTAGCATAGCATAGCATAGCATAGCGTAGCATAGCATAGCATAGCATAGCATAGCATAGCATAGCATAGCTAATTAGTGCTTTATCTTACACACAGTTTTAGCACCCACCTTGATCTCTTGAAGAGCAGAACAACAACAAGACGTAATACAATGAGAAGTATGTAACGTAGGTACGGTACCCATAATCACATACCCAAGTACCGTCTCAATAGCGGGCGGTGAATCATATCGCTCACTACGTACTATTTTAGTTAGTAGCAAGTGCGGAAATATTGAAGCTCCGATCAAAAGATCAATGCCTGCCGGATTCGCAAACTCCGCGTCGGCTAGCGGCAATGATTCGAGATGAGTGAGTGATGCTACGTCTACATTAGCGTTCGGCAATGCGTCCGTGATACGCTCCACGATAAGCGAAGAAATGTTAAAATTAATATTCCTATCAAAACGCGAATGTATTTTAATATCTACGGAACCTTTGCAATGTTTTTCTGATCCGCCTATCCCTCGGATTATTGAGTTCGTATTTTTAAAGTTATTCCATAATCCGAGGCGTTTGAACAATTCTAACGTTATTAAATTGGTCTGAGATGCGCTATCTAGCAGACAACGTACCATGTGCGGCGACCCATTGACATCATATATGATAACTTGCGCTGTCGCTAACAGAACAGTTTTAGACGCCATACATGGCGGCCTAGCACTGCTCTGATCACTACAAGCGCGCGAAGGCCGTCCGCGCGTGCGTGCCGCCCGCGCAATGGATGTCGTACACAACGATATCTCATTATTGCGAGGCGTGGAAGGCGCAGCTACCGTGTTCTGCACTTGCGTGAGTGTGTCAAGGTTAGCGGCTTGACTTGACAACCGGTTATTTTTATCAAAATGTAACAGTGTATGATGTTTTTGTTTACACGTGCGACATCTCGTTCTACTGGAACAATTACTCGTTTTATGTTTTATGCTTAAGCAATTAATGCAAGCTTTGTTATCTTTTACGCTTTTAAAACGAGCAATTGGATTTAAATCATTAAAGGTGGGACACTTATAGTAATGGTCGTGCACTATTTATTACTGCACAGACACTTCTGTGAATTATTACTATTAGATTCCGAACATGTTACGTAAGATTGTGGATTAGGGACTGAGTTATTATTACTATTTCGCGATTTATTCAACCTTTGTTTGTTGTTGTTAGTGTTAGACGGGCCAGGTGAACCAGACTGCGTATTATGAAATATTCGACACTGATCTTTGATGAACGAAATAAAACTATCTAGTGTAGGTATTTTATTATTGCGTTCCGTCATCTCGAATGCGCGAATTGTATCAGTGTCTAACTTTTTTAAAGCGAGTTGAAGCAACATAAAGTCGGAAAGATCTTCTAATTTTAAATTCCTAAGAGAATTAACCGCGGTTACGAAGTTATCAATAAACAGCTGGAAATTCGAGACAGACGCGTTGCTGGACAGTTTGAGATTTAAAGCTTGGTCAAAGTACGTAGACGCTAGGACGCGCGTGTCTTGATATCTGTCAAGTTGTGACTGAAATATGACCTGATAATTCTCAGCACTGGGTGTGACACCTGCAAATACGGACTGGGCCTTCGGTGACAGTTTACCTATTAAATAGTACAACCTGTCAGCATCTGTCAGAGAACCATTATCGTGCACTGTAGACTTAAAACTTGCATAGAATAACGGCCAATTTCGTATATCTCCGTCAAACGACATAATCTCGATTGGCGGTAATCTCGGTTTGCGGGCAACGGGCTCTGCCGAAAATTTACCCTCCAATTGCGATTGTATACGCTTAATAATACAATAAAGATCTTCGAATGAGGTATACGCCTGATAGTTCGGTTTTTCATCAGGATTGATAGAAAGTAATCTTGCGTTATAATCGTCTAACAACTTATGGAAATCTGTTCGAATACTATCTACTGTTGTACAATAACTGAGAAATGCTTCGCTATTACTGTCAGACATAGATGCGGTTTTTGATCGTTCATAGATATTTTGAATGCGCTCAAATAAAATATTGCGTTTTGCTTCTAAGATTGTCATCTCTTTGTCTTCCGACACGCGTGACTTCTTTTGTTGTGACATGCTTACGTAAGTATAAGCTAATGAGAACGAAACAAAATAAGAATATCTAATGTATCTATTATTTTACCTAAGTAGGCAACACTTTAGAGCTGAGGAAATAAAAGTTGCTTGAAATATGAGATTTATAAGACAACTATGATAGTTCCAGAATTAATAATTTAATAAGTAGGTAGCTACATAAAAGTTTACCTACTGATGCGGGCGGAAATAACCATGTGACGGTTATGTGAATATATTAGTAGTATAGCTAGGTGCTATAACTGCCTAGGTATAGCGATATAACGTATAAAAACGTAAATGAATCCGACTCGTATGGATCACAAAAATGGTTCGGCTTTACACCGAAACCGTAGGGTTCTAGGCGACTTGGGAAGGATTAATGGAATGGACTGTATTAGGGCGAGTTCTGGGTCACCTAGAAAGGAATAAGGGAAGAGGAGATGGATACGGGAGGAGGTGATTGAGTGGGTATAGGATATTTCAAGGATGGAAGGCACTTACCTTATACAGCCTTCTTCGTTTCTTTTCCTCCTGGTGTTTCGATGATGCAGCTGATTGTTTACACTTCAATTCACGCTCACTCCCACTTGCGAGCGGTTTATATAATCACATACAACGGTGCGGCGCGGTACGGTATCGAGACGGCGTTCTCAGTGGGAGGAATGTTCTCGACTGTCACTCGCGTCCACGATCGCGTCGACGAATCAGGCGAAGGCAGTGCCTCTTCCAGGGAGTGGGATAGAGCGGGACGGAAATATGGTATCGCTCGCACTAGACGTGGAACGATTGATGTTGATGCGATTAGTTATATATAGGAAAGTAGATGGCGCTACCATATCCCCCCGGCCCTAAAGGGTTGCCTTTAAAAAAAATAGAATTGAACTTAGCTATGTTGGGTGTACTACCGCATAACCCCTCAATAGGCTAAGACAGCGATATGACAATAAAATTAATCTAAACTAACTTTAGCGAAAACTACAAACGCAATAATAGCGAAAACTACTAACTAAATACTTAAACTAAGAGGTAGGTCCAACTTCAGGCTAGATCTCACTGAGTTGGAAGCGGACGCGAGTTGATCAGTGCCTCGACTTGTGCAAGGACGGTTAAAGGCTCTTCGTAAGAGAGGATCTGTTGACCTATAACTTTGAAGAGATGCGTTTTAATTACTTTGACCATGCTTGCCCAACATCCACCGAAATGTGGTGATGCTGGTGGAATAAACTGCCAGTCAATATGATCTATGGAGAGTTCTTCCTGAAGACGAGTACGATAACCCGCGACGTGATTGAAACAAGTAGCGGGAACAAGTTCAATCAATTTACTAACGCAGTTGGCGACAAAAGTCTGCCAGCGGTGAGGAGAAGAATAAATCCAAGCGAGCACTACCTTGGAGTCGGAAAATGCGTATATTTATTAATAGAGTAGTGGGGCAAAACTGTGTCTTGAACCTTGCGGAGCAACTGAGACAGCAGAAGGGCCGCGCACAACTCCAGTCTCGCAACCGAAATGGTTTTAACAGGCGAGACCTTAGACTTGGCACAAACTAACTGCACCGAGTAGTTAGAACCAATGCGGACTTGCAGATATACGACTCCGCCGTAAGCACGCTCGCTGGCGTCAGCGAAACCTATTAAGTTGACGGTACATCCATCTACCAACCCAAGATGACGCGGAATAGTAACTTGATTGAGCGCGGTAAGCTCAATACAAAACTGGCCCCAAGCGGCGACAATATGGTCAGGGGGTGTTTCATCCCACTTATACTTTGATAGCCAAAGCTCTTTGATCAAGAGCTTGGCGTACAAAATTGTGGGAGCCACAAAACCCATTATGTCCCATAGTCGAGCCACTGTGGACAGCATAGTGCGCTTGGCGCACTTATCATCTGGCGGTGAGACGTCAGACCGAAAACTATCACAGGATTTGTCCCAGCGTAAACCGAGAACCTTATGCGGTACAGACTTCTCAAACTCAATGTCTGGAGAAGCTTTATGAGAATCTGGTATGCATGCGAGAACCTCCTTAGAGTTGCTTGTCCATTTGACAAGATCAAACTGGCCTCGCTTGAAAAGCTGAATAAGCTCTTCACAAAGCGAAATTGCTAGCGGAGCGGGTATGACATTACAGGCAATGTCATCTATATACAAAGCGGATGTGTAGTATAGTATAGTGTAGCGTAGCGTAGCTTAGCATAGCATAGCGTAGCATAGCATAGCATAGCATAGCGTAGCATAGCATAGCATAGCATAGCATAGCATAGCATAGCATAGCATAGCTAATTAGTGCTTTATCTTACACACAGTTTTAGCACCCACCTTGATCTCTTGAAGAGCAGAACAACAACAAGACGTAATACAATGAGAAGTATGTAACGTAGGTACGGTACCCATAATCACATACCCAAGTACCGTCTCAATAGCGGGCGGTGAATCATATCGCTCACTACGTACTATTTTAGTTAGTAGCAAGTGCGGAAATATTGAAGCTCCGATCAAAAGATCAATGCCTGCCGGATTCGCAAACTCCGCGTCGGCTAGCGGCAATGATTCGAGATGAGTGAGTGATGCTACGTCTACATTAGCGTTCGGCAATGCGTCCGTGATACGCTCCACGATAAGCGAAGAAATGTTAAAATTAATATTCCTATCAAAACGCGAATGTATTTTAATATCTACGGAACCTTTGCAATGTTTTTCTGATCCGCCTATCCCTCGGATTATTGAGTTCGTATTTTTAAAGTTATTCCATAATCCAAGGCGTTTGAACAATTCTAACGTTATTAAATTGGTCTGAGATGCGCTATCTAGCAGACAACGTACCATGTGCGGCGACCCATTGACATCATATATGATAACTTGCGCTGTCGCTAACAGAACAGTCTTAGACGCCATACATGGCGGCCTAGCACTGCTCTGATCACTACAAGCGCGCGAAGGCCGTCCGCGCGTGCGTGCCGCCCGCGCAATGGATGTCGTACACAACGATATCTCATTATTGCGAGGCGTGGAAGGCGCAGCTACCGTGTTCTGCACTTGCGTGAGTGTGTCAAGGTTAGCGGCTTGACTTGACAACCGGTTATTTTTATCAAAATGTAACAGTGTATGATGTTTTTGTTTACACGTGCGACATCTCGTTCTACTGGAACAATTACTCGTTTTATGTTTTATGCTTAAGCAATTAATGCAAGCTTTGTTATCTTTTACGCTTTTAAAACGAGCAATTGGATTTAAATCATTACACTTATAGTAATGGTCGTGCACTATTTATTACTGCACAGACACTTCTGTGAATTATTACTATTAGATTCCGAACATGTTACGTAAGATTGTGGATTAGGGACTGAGTTATTATTACTATTTCGCGATTTATTCAACCTTTGTTTGTTGTTGTTAGTGTTAGACGGGCCAGGTGAACCAGACTGCGTATTATGAAATATTCGACACTGATCTTTGATGAACGAAATAAAACTATCTAGTGTAGGTATTTTATTATTGCGTTCCGTCATCTCGAATGCGCGAATTGTATCAGTGTTTAACTTTTTTAAAGCGAGTTGAAGCAACATAAAGTCGGAAAGATCTTCTAATTTTAAATTCCTAAGAGAATTAACCGCGGTTACGAAGTTATCAATAAACAGCTGGAAATTCGGGACAGACGCGTTGCTGGACAGTTTGAGATTTAAAGCTTGGTCAAAGTACGTAGACGCTAGGACGCGCGTGTCTTGATATCTGTCAAGTAGTGACTGAAATATGACCTGATAATTCTCAGCACTGGGTGTGACACCTGCAAATACGGACTGGGCCTTCGGTGACAGTTTACCTATTAAATAGTACAACCTGTCAGCATCTGTCAGAGAACCATTATCGTGTACTGTAGACTTAAAACTTGCATAGAATAACGGCCAATTTCGTATATCTCCGTCAAACGACATAATCTCGATTGGCGGTAATCTCGGTTTGCGGGCAACGGGCTCTGCCGAACATTTACCCTCCAATTGCGATTGTATACGCTTAATAATACAATAAAGATCTTCGAATGAGGTATACGCCTGATAGTTCGGTTTTTCATCAGGATTGATAGAAAGTAATCTTGCGTTATAATCGTCTAACAACTTATGAAAATCTGTTCGAATACTATCTACTGTTGTACAATAACTGAGAAATGCTTCGCTATTACTGTCAGACATAGATGCGGTTTTTGATCGTTCATAGATATTTTGAATGCGCTCAAATAAAATATTGCGTTTTGCTTCTAAGATTGTCATCTCTTTGTCTTCCGACACGCGTGACTTCTTTTGTTGTGACATGCTTACGTAAGTATAAGCTAATGAGAACGAAACAAAATAAGAATATCTAATGTATCTATTATTTTACCTAAGTAGGCAACACTTTAGAGCTGAGGAAATAAAAGTTGCTTGAAATATGAGATTTATAAGACAACTATGATAGTTCCAGAATTAATAATTTAATAAGTAGGTAGCTACATAAAAGTTTACCTACTGATGCGGGCGGAAATAACCATGTGACGGTTATGTGAATATATTAGTAGTATAGCTAGGTGCTATAACTGCCTAGGTATAGCGATATAACGTATAAAAACGTAAATGAATCCGACTCGTATGGATCACAAAAATGGTTCGGCTTTACACCGAAACCGTAGGGTTCTAGGCGACTTGGGAAGGATTAATGGAATGGACTGTATTAGGGCGAGTTCTGGGTCGCCTAGAAAGGAATAAGGGAAGAGGAGATGGATACGGGAGGAGGTGATTGAGTGGGTATAGGATATTTCAAGGATGGAAGGCACTTACCTTATACAGCCTTCTTCGTTTCTTTTCCTCCTGGTGTTTCGTGATGCAGCTGATTGTTTACACTTCAATTCACCCTCACTCCCACTTGCGAGCGGTTTATATAATCACATACAACGGTGCGGCGCGGTACGGTATCGAGACGGCGTTCTCAGCGGGAGGAATGTTCTCGACTGTCACTCGCGTCCACGATCGCGTCGACGAATCAGGCGAAGGCAGTGCCTCTTCCAGGGAGTGGGATAGAGCGGGACGGAAATATGGTATTGCTCGCACTAGACGTGGAACGATTGATGTTGATGCGATTAGTTATGGATAGGAAGGTAGATGGCGCTACCAGTGGATAAGCGTGAAAGAAAACGAATGTATAAGCAGCCGACTGGAAAATATTGAGACAGCAATTTTGTATTTATTTTATTAGAACTCATACAAAATAGACATGAACGTGTCTTATCATACGCTCTGCTTTGCAACAAAAGCTATCGTTCGGTACTTGACCAATGGAGCATTTTAAATTATAATATTTATTTTATAGGATTTCTTTTTTTTGTTTCACTTCATTCAATACTTAAATACGTATTTAAACTACTTCAAACTAAATCGTAGACAAACGCAACATACATATTACGAAACAGGACGAAACAACGGCGTTCCCTTAAAATAATAAATTCACATTATTTTCGTTGAATAAAATAGAGAAATGGTATTTGGTGTCTTGTCCAAAAAATGATAATTGCTACACTCACGTATGATCCCATGGCATAACATTTGGAGCTATTTAGCAACAAAAAGTACCTTTGAAAGACGTATCCACAAAGCTCCGGCTGTCAAAAGCTTCACAGAACTAAAGTGCAAACCCATTCAACTGTCAGTCGACTGTCCAGTTTTACACTTTGGGTTTATTTCCTTTTTTAAGCTGAGTTGTGGAGAGCGGTCAGTTTTAGGTTATGCATTTTACGTGAAAAGATTTTATAACTTTGACGTGGACACAAAGTATGGAACTTTACTACGTCACGAATACATGATGTGGCATTTTTCACACTATGCCATCCTAGTGTCACGTCATTTTGTCGCATGCACAAGGTACGTTGACGAAACATGAATGTAGGTTTTATTATTTTTGGAGATCAAAAATATGCCAGCGTATGTAGATTCTGTTCGAAGCGCATCGCATCAAAGAGCGTAATATGAGAATAGGCTCCTGCTGAGTTTTTTACAATGCCATTTAAATAACTATAATGTCAGCGTATATGTTATGATAATATTAGAGTGAAGGTGATAAATCATAATAATTATCCTAATGTCGCGGGATCAGTTGACACAGTAAAAGTGAAAAGTTAATTTTATTTTTGATTGGTAGTAGGTATTATGCATCTCACTTAAAACCAGGATTTTAAGTTTTGTATTAGTAGAATGTTAATTTGGAACGAAATTTTATACTCAGTTTTTAGTCACAAACCTAATATATTAGATATGCATTATACAACATGTAACAAGTTTAATGCACATCTTGAAAGTACTTTGTTCAGAATCAGCTACTTAATCCATTTCTGACATTTTTAATATCATTTTTTTTTAATCCTAAAATAATATAATATAATAATATTCCACTACATTCACACAACACCATCTAGTCCCAAACTAAGCAGAAGCTTGTACTATGGGTACTAGATAATGGATAAACATACATAAATACTTTTTTTTGTAAATACATACATATTATACATAGCGACACCCAGACCAAGACAAACATCCATGTTCATGCACACAAATGTTTGACTTGAGCGGGAATCGAACCCGCGACCTTCAGCGTAGCAGTCGCTTACACTCCCGCGGCGCCAACCGGTCGTCGTAAAATAATTAAAATTACGTAAATTATAGTCACTCATTGCTTTGAAAAGGCGAAATATACGAAAATAAACCTTAAGTCAACGTAGAACGGCTTCTTTTTAAAGGCATTTGTTTAGTGGTTCCACGTACAGGAACGCACACATTAATACAACATAACAGCCGGTACAAGACAATTGACCACCAAAATATCTATCATCTTTCTTTCGCTTACGTATTAACAGCGGGAAAGAGCGAGACGTAATGTGTCTCACTTGTCACCGTCGGTCGCGTCGCACTGTGTTTCGTCTAGAACATGCTAGCTGGACAAAAGTCATTGTCTAATTACCTGAAATTTATTACCTGAGCCTTTTACCAAGTACCCAGGTGCCCCAATTCTGAGAATTGTTTTGGACACGTGTCAACTACTGATAAGGTAATGAGGTTAGTATATAAGGAAAGGGTAAGAAAACCACTTATTAATTGCATTTTTGCGTGTACGGAAGTAACATCATATGTCAGTGAGTTTAAGTTTTTTTCAAAAGTGTTAGTGATGGATCTTCAAGTTAAAGGTATGTTCTTTTTATTTCTAATAAGAAAATAGGTTTACATTTCCCCATTTTTTTTTAAATAGCTCGAGTTTAAAGAAGTTTGTCAAATTTTGATGATTTTCTGAATTCATTGGACTAGAAACTACTAGTACCCTCTTGTACCCGGGCTAGATTTTATATATAGCATAGCCGTATCTGTTAGCTTTTAAATTTTAGTCATCTTAGCCTGCACACTTGAGTACAACTTTGTCATTTTGTCTGTTTTCTAGAATACGGATTCTCAGCCTCGAAAATGGAGTTTTTTGATGAATGGCAGAAACATGCTAAAGAGAACCGCAACAGTAGACTGTATGAGTTTATAGTGATGAAACATGATCTTGTTAATATCACGGAAGCATCTGAGCGGGAAATTAAAATGACAATTGGAAGATTGTCATCCAAATACACAGAAAAATGGGAAAAATGTGGGAAATGCCGTAATCGCTTCCTGACTAAGAATTCTGAGTGGTTGTCTGGGGATTTTACATTCAAAGCATCTGTCCACCTCTCAACACCATCATCATCAAGTAAGAGTTCGATTCGTGGATGTCCATCAATAGATTTTCCTGAAGCAAGTGAAAAAACGAAAAGGAGACGCGTGGAGAACCTACTACACACGCGAGATGTAAACCAGCTAGTAGCCGCTGCTGAATTATTTATTGATATGTTATTGATATTGTTAAATTTAATTCTTTTACACAGGACACAAAAAAATTGTATCTTAGTCTCTATTCGTAGTATAAAATGCCTGTTACTGTGCACAAAATTCTTGTGCACAGTGTAGAAATTGTGAGATCGGCTCTTTTACCTTTTGGGCAGCTTTCTGAAGAAGCTCAGGAAGCGCGTAATAAGGATTATAGGAGGTTCCGGGAGCACAATACTCGAAAATATTCACGTATTGCCACGAATAGGGATTTACTTAATATGTTGCTAATTACATCTGATCCTGTAATAAATGGCCTTAGGGAAGTGCCGAAAAAACCGACGAGTAAACTTCCTTCTGAGGTTTTAGAATTAATTATACCCCCTCCTGTAAATGTAAGGTCTAGTGTTAGTCATTGTAGTTCTCATCAAAATATGTCAGATTATATGGTAGACGATTCTTCAGAAGAAGAATTTAGTGATGCAGAATAAATAGAAGTTGTAAATAATATTTTACTAATGTTTTTTTAAGCTGTGTAAGGTACACAGCTTAAATCTAATCTAACTTTATTATTAGTTGTCAACATATTGTTTTTTAACTGCATATTTTTTAAGTAAAAAGTATTGTTATTGAGTAGGTAGTAATAATGCCCTATTATGTAATTAGAAGCCAAGTCCTTAGTAGCACAATATTTTATGACTATTGTTATTTTTTTTCATTGTGATTTTTTACCTGTCTGACAATAAAAGATTAATCGCTATTATATTTTTTTTTTGTTGGCACACTTGACCCTACCTCCTGTTTTTTGGTGTTATATGCGCTAATACCCCATTAGAATATCATAATAAAGCCGTACGAACTAAAAAACCTCAATAAATAACAATAAATAATTTTGTCCAGCTAGCATGTTCTAGACGAACCACAGTGCGTCGGTCGCCCGCGCTGGTAGGTACAGCGCCGGCCGGGCGGCCATTGTTGCGCTTAGATAAATAAAATTAGTCATCTACCTGGATTCTCTGTGAGTGTACTGAAAAAATTTTTTAACAAGTTTACTTGTTTATTTACAAAATGTGTATTATCAACATGATGGTGCCCCCGCGCGTTTTACGTAGAACGTTCGAGATCATCGTGAAGTCGAATACAAGGAGCGCTGGATCGATCACGGCGGTCCTATCCAGTAGCCTCCTAGGTCGCCTGACTTGACGCCCCTGGACTTTTGCTTTATGGGGACATACCTATTAAACGACTAGTTGATTGTGTCGAGACAACAAGTGCCGGGGAGTTAAAATAAGATATCAGCTGCTTTTGAAACAGTGAAAAGAAACATTGTGTGTGTGAACTAAAGGAATATTTAAGCCGGGTGGTGGACACCTGATGTCAGCATTTTAAAAAGAGGACGCCGAACAAGTGACAATAAGCCTGTGAGTCATTTGGTTATTTTTTTATTGTAAAAAAATTATGATTCACAACTTTAAACACGCCGTTCTTCTTTAATTCTCTCATTGATACCCTTTTACTTTAATTTCTAATGTATCAATAATGCTAACTAGGTATGATTATTATGATTAAATTAAGATAGTCACAATAGCCACTAACGATGTTAAAAAATGATAGACCGTATCGTATTTCGCTGTCGTTTGTTTACCACAGCAAACGTTTCGTGTGATTGTGTGCGTGCGCAGGTTTGTAGTGACCACGCATTTTACTTATAATGAAGTTAATACTTTCGATCAAAAACAATGTTTAGGCTAATAAAAAAAATATTTCAATGCATGCAATATGATAATAACAAGGTTTTCTAATTGGGGTGTCTGAGGATGTGCGTTATTTCCGTTACACGTTGTATAGTTCATTTCGCTTTTCTGCGCCGTTTATAAGCTTTTAAATTTTACATCCAGGCATTTTTATGTCTAAATGCTATAAATCTTTCTGCGTTCAAATAAAAATTTTTTTTTGGTCATTGGAAAAAACCAAAACAAACGAGATGTTGCATCTCTCTGCGTTCTCTATCGTTTATATCATGGGGAGTGTACTGATGAGTTGTTTGGTCTGATACCCGCTGCAGAATTTTACCACCGTACAACTCGCCACAAACTGAATTTCCACCCTCACTACCTTGATGAATGGCGTTCTTCTACCGTACGATTCACACGCCATTTTCTGCCTCGTACGACCAAACTGTGGCACCAGCTACCTGCAGCGGTATTTCCAAACCAGTTGGACATTGGAATCTTCAAGAAGCGAGCATATTCCATTTTAAAAGGTAGGCAACGCACTTGTGATCCTTCGGGCGTCGCGGGTGTCTATAGGCGGCGGTGATTACTTACCATCAGGTGACCCGCTTGATCGTTTGTCTTTCTATACTAAAAAATAAATTTAGTTAACGTAGAATTGTTTATAAAAGCCAACTGTGCTCAAAACATGATTTCGTAGTATTCTGTCATTGTTCTACGACAGTGTCGAAATGTATGATTTTTATTAAGAGCATTTTTTAATGATAGTCAAACACATAAAACATTTTGTTTCAATTTTTAGTCTTAAATTTTAAAGTTAGTAAAAAAATAAGTTGAACTAGTTTCTATTTGTTAATTTTTGGTTCCTTAATCGTGTAGGAAACGATCATAAATAAACACTTCTTATACGTAGCAGTATATTGTAATTTAAAATACAACTACAGCATCAGGAATAAATCATGTGTTATTTACAGTTTTACAAAAGTAAATTTACTGTATCCATTCAATTCTAAATATAATATAAATTAACACAATGAATGGCCTGTAGGCATATAATTACATTTCCACCAGACCTTAATAATAGCCTAATCAGTTCTCAAATAATAACTAGTTGGAAAAATTACACAAACCAACAAAGACGTTTGTTTTGAAGACAATTTTATATTCTTGGGTGAGGGAGGAGTTTTCCCTTAAACTTTTCTAGCTATGACAACATATTATTATCTCCAACTGGCCGCAGAACAGAATACAATCGAAACGATGAGACGATAATTGACGATATTACGTGTGTAACCTAGAGAGGCTAGATGTTCCGGACAGGTTTGTCTGTGTGTTACTAACTGCCTGATAGACAAGGCACAGCCGAAAGCACTATGCGTAAGAAGCTGTAATTTGGCATGTACAGTACTCGCCAATCTTTATGGCCGCTCTGAATGTAGCCATCGGTACGAACTTGCGCATGGTACAGTCGGGTGGACATGTCATAACCAAGAAAATATATTTGTAATGATTGAAAATTAAAATCTTCAGTTACGTTGTTAGATTTGCTATATTATATTGTTTAATTACATATTGAATTAAATTCGAGTAATGTAAATTCAGTTAGGTGAAAGGACTTTTAAGCCTAGACTTCTTTCCTTCTTCATAAACGTTAAAACGTCATACACTATTTTCCGTGTTTGGCGACGTAAAACATCAAAGCGACCGCAAGGCATGATCAATGACAATGGTAACTATATCAGTACAAATAACAACAAGAAACAACGATGGCAACGAGAAACAATAAATAAGTAACACTACGAAACTATTTTAAACGCGACGATACTGTGAGAGCTCAGCGATTATGTGCGTCGTGTACGAACGTAGCACACTCACACTAACGCGCGGTAGGCGAGGACGCTAGCGGGAGGAAGACAGCGCGCGCGGGCGTGCCGCTGATACCTGATTTTGTGTTCTGCGCAACGCAATGCGGCTAGGTTCGGAGCGGCCATAAAGTTTGGCGAGTACTGTACGTTTCATAAGGAGCATATGAGTGCACTAGGAAGGAATTTCCTGAAATTCCCACGAGATGGGGAAGAAACTGTGAAATTTAAATAAAATGTGCAGGCTTAGCTGCGGGTATCCTCAAGTAATTTTATATGAGGAATTGATCTTCACGCTTTTTTAAATGCTTGCATAGGCACATCTTAATGTTTCTTTGATGTAACCTGACTAACTACTCTACCTTTACCCATATTTTGATATTTAGCCGCATGCAGATCTTAGCGAAGCTATGTAATGAAATTCAATAGATGTCACATCCCTGGTTATTTTGAAACCATCAACCCAAATTAATGTTCAGTAAAATTCAGTATTTAGGTCGCTTGAAAACCAAGTATAATATTGCCGATTTACAAAGAGGACCCGAGAGCGGTGAAACTCAATCCACATTAGCACATGCATCAAGTATGTGTTTTGTAATAATTTGAATATTTGATTTGATTCTGCAGGGTGGTGATATTCCTTGTGATTTTAGAGATTAATCTAACGTACGCACAAAATTCTTTAGCAGAGCAGTCATAGTTAATTTTGTAGATATTTGGAGTTGAAAATGGCACCGATATTTTCAGGAACAGACATTTAATTGTTGATTATGAGTACCACCTGAACGTGTATCAACTTTTGCTCAAAGTACTCAGGCATCACACTTACATCGAAGCTCTGTTCTTACCAGATTGCAGGGGACGATGGTGTCATGACGTTTAATACAGCTAAATAAAGATTTTGGCATATACTTATATGCGTCGTCCGCGTCTCACAATATGCCTCCTCTCGCATCCTTAGTGTGACAAAAAATCATGATATTTTCTTCCACTGTGTTTAATTGAATAGCAATTGAAATTAAATATACGTACATTGTCTTGTCCTTTGTGATCAAGCAATGGATGCTCATTCAGATTGCAATTGACATTCACAATAATGTTACCAAGCAGAGCATTAATCAAATCGTACAAGGAGCTATAATTCTGACCGCTTCAAAGCAGCCGCTAAACTGAAATTAAGCTTGAGCATCTTGATAATAATATCAAAATTGAACCACTGTTCAAATTCTCGCCGAAGCAATAATAATAATAATATATCCAGTCACGTGGCGCTACTTGCATGCTGCCACCCCCCGCGTCTGGCGGGCCGTGCGCGCGGGGTAACCCGCGACGGGGGGGGGCGCTCCATTCTGTTGTTGATTACTCGGTGATTTTTATAAATTTCTGCAAACATATATATATATATATATATATATATATATATATATATATATATATATATATATTTAGATTCTTCATAAAATTTCCTACAGATTGGTACCTATATAAATATCCTTACGTTATTATACATTTTAATCATAAAACTGCTGAAAATAAAGAAGGAAAAAAAATCGAATATAACGATCGACCGATTTCCGGCCTCTCGCCGGTCAGGCACTTTTTTGACGCGGCCGATTCCCGGCCTCTCACCAGTCACGTAGATAATAACATTCTACCACATACACACATCACCATCTAGTCCCAAATTAAGCTGAGCTTGTACTATGGATACTAGACAATGGATAAACATACATATATACTTTTTTTTTTGTAAATACATACATATTATACATAGAAACATCCAGACCAAGACAAACATCCATGTTCATGCACACAAATATTTGACTTGAGCGGGAATCGAACCCGCGACCATCGGCGTAGCAGTCGCTTACATTCCCGCTGCGCCAACCGGTCGTCTAAATGTTTCATTCAAATAACCACAAAACGACGTTTCTAATAAAAATAAAATGAAACCTGCAGTTAAACCCATTTGCGAAGAATAACGTTGTACGTTGTTCAAATGTTGCTGTGTTTTTGCGTGAGAAAAATATCGACGCCAATATTTTTCATATAGGTACCATTTACAGTGTAAACTTGTTTTAATAACTAACAAATTGATTATTAAAGCAAGTTTATGGTGTAAGTTTTATACAGTTATAGGCCCCATTGGACATTTCTACATACATTGCTTTCAATAAAAATACATCAATAAAAACCTTCACATAACAGATATACAGTCAATACAACGTATTAAAATATTTACAACCCCATAAACCAGAAAATAATAATCTTCACGCCTCGTAACAATAGTCTTTGAAGTTCTTAGAGTGATACGTCACGCCAAAATATCTTCCTGTCGCCGACATACTAAACAATTTCCACTTGCTTCCACGTGAAAGCGTCATATTTATAGCCCACAGTAGTAGTACCGGGACAGAGACAAACGACGATCACACAAAAGATAGTTTGCTTTAGCACTAAAGAGTTGTGATAACGTGAATTCGTATTTATACTTGGAATTCAAATTCAAGATCTAGGACCATATATTATGTAGGGATAAATAGAGATGTAATTTACTGCCAAATATATTTTAAAAATCATCCTACAATATATTTGGCAACGATCCGGGTTATCACTACAGATGTGATCAAAAATAAAAAGTAAAATATATTATAATTGATTTACAAAATATCCTGACACTGATATACGGTGTAGAATATTGCTATTTTATATATGGCATGAATGCAGTTGTTCTTGCAAATAGTTTGTATTCTCTTTTATATGGTCGTATTAAAATGCCTAGATCAGAAAGTAAAAATCATAACTTTAGGTATAATAACGATAAGATAATTAATACATGGATTAGTAGAAAAGTGCTTAAATTCAATATATTATCCCAACTACATTTCAAATCCCTCGTGAGGAGAAACAATTTAATTATTATTATACTCTGAACAAATTTTCAGAATGCACGTATATTTTATGCACACTCGTATATTTTATAACCATTGTAAAAACCGCCAAATAAACAAAAACGAACTGAGAATACCCTAACTATTCGCGACACAATTTTTAACCTTAGCGCTGATGAAACTCATTAATCATAACATATAGTGGTAAAATGAACAACTAAGTTACGTAATCGATGAAATTTGTGTTTATCCTAAGAAGAGTACATCAAATATATTGTTGTACCAACCCAACGTCATACAGAATATATCACTATAAATCATTCACGTGTTAATCATCGAGGTTTGGATTGGTTCTGCACGAGACCGTTGATGCAAGCAATTAGCCACACGTAAGCAAATCTGCAAAAGCGGTAAGCATTAGAACACGTTAGATAGAAGGTAATGTATTTTCAAATCACCGTTTTTTTTTTATTAAATATAATGCTTATCTAAGCTGTAAATGGCCGCTACTATAAAATAACGATGATTTCATTTCGAGTAATAAATATGAAACTCCAACTGATAGATATTTCATTAAAAATAAATGTAATTCATTTTCATAACGGATCAGCAGGGATTCAATTTTAATTACTATATTGCTCCGCAATAACATGAGTTTCTTCATTTATTTGCTGAAACTCTGTTACGCAAAACAACTATGGCATAATCCGAATAACTCCATGTTCGAGAAACTTTAATACAAAACTTGTTTGTAACCTACTTAAATAAATGAGTAAGTATTTTTTAATTTAAGTCTTAAATAAATTAAGTATGCTAGTCATTAATATGATACTAAATACAAATACGAAAAGGAAAAAATATATTTTAAACAACAATTTTTAAGATCTGTGCTAATCACACACGTTTCATAATTTCTTACTTACACTTCATGCATGAATTGGCCCGTGCCATGACTCTGCTTGGTGCCAGCATCGGCTTCAAAATTATCGGTAGGTAGTATATACGAAAAGTAGTATTTTTTATATAATGAGTAATAAAATATTTGTTAATTTTTTGGTTTAAAACGTAATTTTTGTTTATAATGTTATAGTGTAGTCAGTAAGTAACTGACCGCTTTCCAAGATGAAACCAATAATATCTGCCTACAAATTCAGCCAACTACTTAGTTCTTCAAAAGTAATATTAATGCACATATTACATTTTAAAGCACACATCAATTATGAAGGTAAATCGTTGTTGTTTTAATAAAAACTCGTTGCTCAGCGAATACATGTCTAGGTAACATTAATTTCCTCGCAATAGCTTAGGGATACGATGTGAATAATGCAATTACGAGATGAGTTTTTTCCTCCCGATGTATCTATTGTATATAAGGTGAGATTAAAATGACGCCGGCACGAGTATTTAAGTGTACGGTTTTTTTCTCTTTCCATTTCTTCGTTTGCAATTACATTGATTGCCTTGCTTTCAGATATTGGTTCATTATCGAAATTAGGATTCAGATTCTGAATTCATTTACGGGAATGAAAGTTCCTTGGCGTTTTATTTACATTACCAAGGTTTGTGATTTTGGTAGAAAAGGTTTTATCTCCTTTTCATTAAAGCACATTCAAGAATTTTCTTTGTAAATTCACAAAGCGAATGTTCAATTTACTTTAAAAAGTAAATAAAATGTTTTATTTTGTGTGTTTTCAGGTAAGAGGGGTGTAGTAGATGTAGTGGTACATATCTTGTCATTATCTTTGTTTCATAACAATTATCATTAAATAATATGTCTTGACTTACATAATTATGATCGTAGATCCTAAAATACATACAAACATAGACTCACGCCTGTTTCCCGGAGGGGTAGGCAGAGATTACGGAATGCCATTTGCAACGATCCTGACATACCTCTCTTGCTTCATTCACTCTCATCAAGTTTCTCATGCATGCTCTTCTGTTAAGGGTACTTCTGACCTGTCCTTTTTTCAGGATTTCTGCAATCTGGTCAGAGAACGTCCGCCTTGGTCTTTCCCTTCGTCCTATCCCATTCACACTTGCCTTATATATCTTCTTTGTCAGTCTATAGTCATCCATCTTCTCCATGTGCCCAAACCATCTTAACATGCCTTTCTCAATGCTTGTCACTACATCTTCTTTTACCCCACAACACTCTCTCATCACACAATTCTTTACTCTGTCGGTCAAAGATACATCACACATACTTCTCAGTGCTCTCTTTTCTACAGCATTTATACAATTTTCAAACCTCTTCTGCCATACCCAAATTTCAATACCGTAGATAAGGGAAGGCACTAATACCCCTCTATGCACAGCCAAACGTGCCTTTTTGGACACGTTTGGCTATTCATACCTGCTTTAACTCTTCTTTCAATATCTTCTTCATTCTTACCATCTCTTGTAAACAACGTACCTAAGTATACGAACTCATTCACTTGCTCCACTCGTTGTCCATCGATCAAAACATTACAAGCCGTAACGCATTCCTCCTTTTCAAAAACCATAACTTTCGTTTTACTTACATTCACTTTCATTCCTTTCCTCTTTAACCATGCATGATTGTTATCATCTCCTGCAATTCCTCCGCTGAAGACGCAAGTATTACTTGATCATCAGCGTAAAGGAGACATTTGACAAGTAACAAGTAAGTAAATGTTTTAGATCTTGCAAACAACTGTCCATGAAGAGGTTAAACAGCCACGGCGACGCTAGACATCCCTGTCTAATACCTGTGTCGATGGTAAACCAGTCAGTGTATGCCCCGTTTATCTTCACACAAGCTCTAGAATCCTCATAAAGGGATTTCAGAGCTCGAATGAGGCAGCTGTTCACCCCATTCATTGACAGCACCGACCACATTTCATTCCTCACCACTTTATCGTAAGCCTTTTCCAAATCTACGAATGCGCAATAGACCTTTTGACCTTTGGCGAAAAACTTTTCGGCTATGCTTTGCAAGGAAAAGACTTGATCCGTACATCCCATACCCTTTCGGAATCCCGCTTGTACATCACATGTTTTCGTGTCGGTTACTTCCATAACTCTTTCAAATCCTAAAATAGTGAAGCTAGAAGCTAGAACCATGAAATTTTGACACTAGTTTCTTTTTATTTTCCACTGTAAGGGCATATATTAGTGAGCATTGAAACGCGGTCGCCAGCAGACAGGCTATATATACGGATAAGGTAGGTACATAATTATTTCATTCTTTTTGTGTTTTGGATAATATTTCATCTGTCATGTTATAATTATTATATTCATGGAGAGTTTTCATCAAAAGTTATTCAAATATTACTATTCTTATCGCAATAATTTACAAATTTAAAAATGAACCAGATTCATACATAACTAATTTTCAGAAGAGCATGCATGAAAAACTTGATGGAAGTGAATGAAGCAAGAGAGGTATGTCAGGATCGTTGCAAATGGCGTTCCGTAGTCTCTGCCTACCCCTCCGGGAAACAGGTGTGAGTCTATGCATGTATGTATATAATATTCAGATTTCCTCTGTAGCTAGAAAGGTGTTCAAAAAGTCACACCAACTAAAATATAGTGTTATATAAGGAAAACATTATAGTGTTATATAAGGAATAACAAACTTGCTTTATCGTCGATACATTTTGATTAAACTCGACGCTTGAGCAAGGAAACTCGACATTAACATATTCTTATTATTTTCTTCTTCAAAACGTTTTGTATTGATCTTGTGGTCTGATATCAAAGAACGTACTGGACAAAGCTTCTTATTAGAAAATTCTTGGTTTCAAGATATTCTCTACAATTGTATCTTTAGAAATGCGAGAAGGGTAGTTCAGTGTATATGTGATACCACTAGCTTTATTTTTGAGTAATGTACAAAAGATTCTATTGCAAAGGCAGCGATAACCTAGTGAGGATACCAACAGACTGCCATGCAGAGGGTATCGGGTTCGAATCCACGGCACGCACCACTGACTTTTCGGAGTTATGTGCGTATTCTATTGTTAATTATCGCCTGTCCCGTGCTCCGGAGAGCACGTTAAGCCGTCGGTCCCGGCTGTCATGGAGATCTTTGACAGTCGTTATAGGTCGTCAGAACCTCTAAAAATAAACTGACACTAATCTAAACCATGGAATATCGCTATCCCTTTGGGTTGCGGGGGCCAGGCAGGCAGTCGCTCCGTGGAAAAGCTACTATTCAGCCAAATCCGGTTAGACTAGAAAGTGGACCCCGAGTTGAAATTGGGATAACGCTAGGAGGATGACAATAGATTATATTGCTAGACAAACCTATTAAGCAAGAGAAAATTTACTCGTTGAAGTGTACTTCCGAATATACAAAGGGAGAGTGCCACGCCGCTAAAGCATATGGTAAGAACTGCGACTACTCCACGTACTTATGAAGTTTAACTTACTCAATACCATACCTGAAATGAAAGACGTAAGCTACTGCTAAGCAAAGCTACTTTTACATTGCCAAATATACAAGGCTCCACGCCAGAAAGAAGCTATTTACGTGAGTAATAGTTAATAACCTTGGTCCAGTGTATCTTGCTATAAAAGATTTATTAGCCTCTATATTGCACCATACTATATTAATATTCTTTTTAGTACCGTAAATTGTGTGCGGTAATATGATTCTTTCAATTGAAACAAAATGTATAAAGACATTGAGATAACATAACTACTAGAGTAGGTAACAAACTCTTACAATTTACGTTTGAAATAGCGTGGCAACCAGCCGAGATAGACGACGTAGCTTTGAAACCAATATGCCCCTTAGAAAAAACCTATATTCATCTCTTTCACTTATGCAAAAATGACGTTCCAAAACGTAAATTTGAATGAGACAACAACTGAACGAAAAATAGAAGCACCCATACATACATGAGAAATAAATGAACCCTAAAAATATAACACACCCTTTTTGAGCAGTCGTGTAAAAATTGGTATAGAATTGAGTAGGAATTCAAATGAAGAAATAAATGTTCCAAATAAAAATATTTTAAGGCATTTTGTTATTGATTGTATCTCGTCGATTTCTCTTTAAAAATAAAGGAATTAAATCTATAAGAAAAAAAACAGGAACATAAAAAAAACAATTTACTGCTTCGTTTTATAGTAGGAAAAAGTCTTAGTAGGAAACAAAGAATGAGTCCTATAATTCCGATACCAAATGACAACGCTCATCAAGTTACGAAACTCACGAAAAAATGGGAAATCCAAAATTTTATTCCTTGACAACATCGTGAAGTTCAATGATTTTTTGCGATCATATTGTAATTTACAACAAAATGTCGTGATAAACAATTAACACAATAAAATATCTTGCCTCTTCAATTAAAAAATATCTTGTCTTAATCAACGTAATTTGCAATATTTCACTGCGTATCTACCCTTTTTACGATCGTTGTCTTTTCGTGTCGACAAATTTGACACTTAATGAAAATGTGATAGTAATAGGTCCACGAACCTATAACACATGGCCACAAATCTTCGCGCTCTTTGCCAATCCAGTTGTTATACAGATCAATGTATAAATATATTTGTTACCAGGAGATTTTCACGCGCATGTATCAGTTATCGTGACAAAACCGTATCGTACAGATCACATATCAGAGTAGCCAAATGCTACTCTGATTTGTGATCTGTATTGTTGCAAAGATTCATCAAAACCCGTCTACAGTAGATTCTAGTAGTCCTGAAGCAGATTCGCGTGTGAGTTTCATTTAAAGCGTCGTAGCTTGTGAATTTTAATAGAAATGTGTACATATAGGACAACACGATCGACTTTAATCTGCATTTTTTTTTAATCAGTGATGGCAAGTAATGGGATATTGTATAAATAAAGATAGATTTCCTTGATATAATAGGAAAAGCAAGACACTACGCTCGTCCAGTGATTACTAAGTTAGCGCCGCTATGTAGAACGCACCCTAAGGGCTCTTTCAATTTAGACGTTTCATGTCGCACCGCTGCGGTGCCGAAGCAATGCGTTTGTCGTATGGTGCACGGACGGTAATTTATTTTCATACAAAGCGCGCAGTGCGGCAACAGTGCGGTGTCGTTACCGAAAACGCACGACAACAGTACAGCAACGTCGCAAGTTCCACGTGTTTATTTCGATGTTGAATAGTGCGGTGACTAGACGTGAGAGCTAATTTCATCGAATTTTCATGTTTATTATTTTCTTGAAATGGATGATTAACGTGGAATAATTTAAAATTGAAATTGAATTACGTCCTGCTATATGATATAAGACGTTTAATTTACGTACCTCAATGTTATCAGTAGTCTTTCTGCGGCTGATATAGTATGTCTGAATGTAGTTTCTTGCTGAATTTTACTTCCAACTAATTCAAGTAATTCGTAGAAACATTCTCTAGACATTCTTAAGTACCTAATTAAAAATAATGCTTGGATCTTGTTGTAACCTATGTTAAAGATTATGGAAATCACCAAAATTACATGTTAATGAAAACATTGGTGATGCTATTTTACGGGGGCGTCGTTTTGTTTGTGTTTGATATTTTTGAAAAAGATCACTAACAGTAATGTTTCTTCGTCAGATTCCATGGCTCTAACTGTTGTCAAATAAATTTAAAACATCACTAGCATACAAACGCACGGCAGTCAGATACGCTTTCAACTTAGACATTTGGTGTCGGACGGCTAGCGTACTGCAGCGGCACGGCAGCGGATTATAACAAGCGGCACGGTAAACGTGCGGCAGCCGTCCGACACGAAACGTCTAAATTGAAAGAGCCCTAAAAGAGTAACAATCATCCATTTTCAAACTAATCCTCGTAACAGGATTCAATCACCGCTCAAATTCGTGTAAAAATTGTCCACCAATTCGCATATTTGCAAAATAGGCCCCCATAAAACGCAGACAATAATAAACCCGGTCATATAATTTGAAAGTCGCGTATTCAGGGATTCCTTACACTTAAATGAGTATTATTGCGCTCGCAAACTGCTGTCTTCAAACGTTTACATCGGCAAGTTTATTGCTACAAATGTGTCGAAAATGTAAATGCGCCCTTGAACGATTCCTTGATCCCTTGAACTTTTAGACTGGTTATTGTTAACTAAAGGCGGTGTTTGAACGCCTTTCATTTGCTTAACGAGAACAATAATTATTTCTATGGTGGTTGGAGATTTGAAGATGATTAATATGACAATGTTTCTGTGAGATAATAGGTATTATTATATTGTATAGGTGGGTACAATACGTAAGTACATTAATCAAGAGCATGATGTCAAACTGGAGTACTAAAACTAACGTTGATATATTTGACTTTTTATTAAGTATCAAGTTGCTGATTACATATCTTATTTCACCTTTTGTTCATTGTTTCCTTGAGTAATAAATTATATACGTAATGCACACAATAATTTGCAGGAGTAATTTCGGACGAGTTTCTCAACCTTTTATTTTTATTGTATTTTTAAACTAGCTGATGCCCACATTTTCATAGTGCTAGTGTAACGTATGTCCGGTACTTACCGCGTTGCGTCACAGTACCGCCCATACGCTCGGCCAATCAGAGAAAGCCATCGTCCGCACTCGCAAAGCCTGACCAAATATGGTCATAAAACGGACTCTCAGCCTGATGGAGGGCCCGGTATATAAAGGGGCCGACAGAGAGGCCGGCACCGCTACTCTAACGTCGCTTCTACTATAACTAAGCGTACCTACTGACCCTACGTCGTATTTACGTGTATCCTGGTCCCAGCTACGGGTAAGCACTACATTTACTGCGTTAGCGTACTGCCCATCTCTCTACCTGCTAGCTGAGGCCGGCTGACGCCGCCTGCCTGACTCTATTGGTTGTGGCTCTCCTAATGCTGCTTTCCTTCAGGTTCCAGGTTCACGTTAAGACTCCGGCTACGCTCCTAGACCGCTACACTTTCCTGCATCGCCTTCGGCTTCACCCCTGGCGAAGAGTCTGGCCTGCCCTGCTCATCGTACTCACACCGCCGGCGTCTGCCAGCTGAGCCAACGTCAGCGAGGGCCTGTACCGCTACGCACAGCCTTTGAGCAGCCTGCCTACACACTACCGGAGGGAACAGCGTGGGAGACTACAGCCCTCAGTGTTCAGGCCAGTGTCGTGTTGTTGGTCGGTCATACTCGTGGCAAGGGAACTGAGACGATACTCTGCAATAAACGCATCTAGAACCTTTACTGCGTTTCTATACTACAGAACCCGTTACACTAGCTTCAAAATTTCAACTTCATTTTTCCCTTTAGGAGAAGAATCTTAAAAAATATTTGCTTAGTGAGTGCATACGTAATTAAAGAAACCCACACGTTAAGCTCCTAAATTCAGTAGATTGGGCTTACGTAGGCGCTTGCTACGGCCCCTCCGTTGGATTTCCACCTTGTCGTGGTGGGGGGGGCTTAATAACTGTGGTTAGGTCACCCACGGTGAAGCTAAGCGAGATTCCGGGAGTGGACGCACCGCGGGGGCTTGACGGAGGCCTGCGCAGGATGCGTCCAAAGGTGTGGGTGTGAGGGACAGCTCTTCTGTCCCTCGCAGTTGGGCGCCGTCGCGGGAGGAGAGGCGTGTCGGTGTTGCGTTGCCGCGCGCCCTATCTCCCGCGACCAATTGGGGGCGTACCATCGTTGTGTCGCGGTGGGGCCGCAGAGGAAGAGGAGATGCGGCGTTGCGTTGCCGTCCTCCCTATCCTCTGCGGCCGCTGGGTGTTTTAGTGGCGGAGCCCAACACCTTCATCCGCCGCCAAGGAAGTTGTGGCCTTCGGGCTATCCACCGGGGTGTCAGGATAGAATGCTAATGCGACCACCTGGCGCCCTCAAAATGGCGTTGATGGATGCGCTGTGGTTTTAGTGGGTATTGCGGCCTTGCACTCCAGCCGTCGAGTCCCACATACGTGCGTAAATGCATTTCCACAGAGACGAAAAAAAAGGAACACACAAACTTAAATATGGTTATATCACATTGGATATCGATACACAATAAACTTTACTAAGTTTGTTTACAATTGCCATCAGTACCTACTCAGCCCTAAAACGAATTTTAGATTACCCTATAATTGGAAAATATAATTACTTGAAACACTCGTGCATGATACCTTTGTTGGTCTATCAAATAAATAATTTACTAGTCCTATTTATAATATTTCTACGAAATTCTATAAATGAGCAACAAAAGGTCACGAACACAAAATCATCAAAATGACAGCTGTTATGTTAAAATAAATACATATATATCGTATCAAATAGCCAGCATATACCTACGCATTGAACTAAAACACGCTTACAAACTAAGTAATGCTATTGTCAAGGGTAACAACTTACGCCAGATGGCGCCACTTTGGCTGCATGAAACAGCTCGTGCGTAAGAACCCCTAGATTAAAATTCAAATCACTTACTCGAGGTGTCCTTTATAGATATCGAAGTCTGTGAACACGAGTTCGACAATCTCGTGCGGCGCCGCGACGAACGTGTAGAGGAGGCAGTCGACACGCGGTGGGTAGGGGCGCGGGTAGTCGGGGCTACTGAATGTGCCGCGCTCCTTGCCGTACGTCGACGTGAAGCGGAGACACGTACAACCTGATGATTGAAATAAACCAATTGAATTTTTTTCGAGATTCCGTAGCGCTCGAGATCGGGCGGTATATGAAGCTGATTCTGTGAAATGTGAGAGAAATCAATATTAAATTGGATTTAAACTTCAATCTCGCCGTTCACATGACATTGGCGTCCCATTCCCATGTTACTAGTCACGTATATTTTTATAGACCAACAAGATCTATTGGAGTTCTTTCTCGTAAAGACTTTTACTAGTATTGAGCATATCTATTTTGATGCGGTCCACAGCTGCATAATCTCAATACACAATTCCGAGCAAAAAACGCATCTATTGTCGCTTCACACCATAAGCGATTATGACACGAACCGCAATCCGAGTCGAACAAACAATGCTTTTGAATCTTTTAGAATGGGTTATAATTCGTGCAAAAAGACCCAACGCTCATTTCGCAGGTACGATTTGAACGAGTTGAAGAGTTGGTAGTAAAAAAATACTAAACCATCCGATATGATATGGTAAGCTGTTCCCTGTTGAAGCCAATTGACCAATTACAATTCGTATTGGCGATTTGGACCGCGATGCTATAAGATTTATTTAGAAATAGCTTTTGAGAAATCACCACCCTGTCCGCTGGAAGCACTCGCGAAAAGACTGAAGAGCTAAAAAAGCAACTCATAAAGTAAATTAATAATTTGATTAATAAAAACGTCATACATTTTGAATAGACTCTCAAGGCTTTGATAATATTTGAAAAGACACAGAAATGTAGCATCTTTTTGTGAAGCGAAAATATTACGTAGGCGTAGGTTCAGTGACCTATTTTAATTTAAACGGGAATTCATTTAGCATTTGGACGGCTTCAGAGTGTAATATATTTTCCTGATACAATAGAATTGTCTAAAAAAGTATTATTATGTTATTAATATTAATGGTGTTTATGAATAGTCTCGTAGAAGAGCTTAGGTTGAATAGGTACATTACTCAATTTATTCAAGAATTCGAGAACATTACGATTGAGAATATTTTAATCTTTTGCGATTTGAATATTTATTAGTATTTATGTGATGGCTCTCAATAATTTTACGATACCATATCCAAATAAAATATAAGATATTTTAGCTTTACTTTTAAATAATTACGTGATTGACTAAACTGCCAACCGTCAGCAACACACGAGACAAAAAGAATGTGCAATCTCGTCACAAATCCCGTGGTTTTCTAATTATGCTGTGACAAGCTATCCAAATTTATAATAGAAGCAAGAAATTGTTTTGCTTATTAATTCTAAATCCTGCTCAGTTTATTGACTAGGTACTGTTAGACATTTAGCTTGAATGATTTAAATGCGTACTTAACAGTAACCCGTGGCCGCAGAAACCGTATCCGATTGAGCACAACAGACGCAGTGCTTATAAATTAACTTAACGACACAACCAAAAAGTGACATTTGCGAAGACTTTTTAAGTTTTAAAAATTAATTTCACTTTTGAAATCATTCCAGGTTCATAGTTAACCCAGAATGCTTGGTTTGTAAACATACATTAAGATTACCATTTTAGCTACTAAACTGTGTAAATTAACGTAAGAGTGTATGGTAAAAAGTTTATGTAAAACCACAATACGTGCCTGTAACAGGCGTCGGGTTAAAATTGAAATAATTATTTTTAGCAGCAAAAAAACCACAAGAAAAAACACATAACCCAAAAATTATGATTCCATTGTCCTAAACATGTGACATTTGCCACCTCACAATAAAATAACAAAAACCACAAAGGCCTTCATTGTACACCGTAATTACCTTTCAACGATATAATAAAAGCCATAACGACAATGCTTAATGAAACAGAGAGAACAAATAAAACGTTAGAAAAAAGAAGTGACGAGCATAGCACGCGATTCGGAGCTTTAATTGCTATAGCTTCGAATCACGTGCTATTTCTGCTTCGATGAATATTTTATGCAAAAATCCTCAGGCGTCGACTTGGAGTTAAACGTAATCTTCAACGGCGTCAAATGAGATATTCAAGACGTTATTTTCAACAAAATTGTAGATAAACTTGCGTAACACCAAATTTTATTTGCGGTATAATTTTTGGGGAGAACATCTCGGTGATGTTTTGACAACATACCAACGGCATAATCGTCGGTCGGGTAACAAATGATAATTTTGAATATAATATCGCGTTGGCTCGCCTCGCGTTTTTTTTCGTGATATTCCTGTTATAACATTTATTTTAATTTGTTTGATTTTGTTTATCTGAACGCTTTTGAAATGGCTTTGACGGTAAATATTGAGTTTTATAATTTAATAGAAAAGTGTGTAATGTTTAACTGAGGGCTTTATGATAAGTCCTTAAATAATTATATAGAAAGCATCCTATAAATAAGAAGTCAGGGATTTTACTACTCGAAATACACAGCCCTTAAAATCTGAGTTGGTACACCCGTTTCAAAATTTCAATTCCTCCTAAAATCAACCACGGCAATGTTGATAATAATACCGTACCACAGCTTCACCCATGCAGGAGTCAATTATTGGAACTAAAGATCCACGGGGAATTGTGATGTCTAAACTATATTACTGTAAAATGTCGTCAAAATCTTACCAGTGCTTTTGCGTGAAATATGGCGAAATGTGGGTGTAATATTAGTTACACCTCTGTCTACCCTTTCAGGGATACTAGCTTCAGTCTATAAAAAAAAGTAACAAACATCCATCGATCCATTCACCCTCATTAACTTTTAAGTTTATAATAGTAGTAAGATTTTCTGGTGAGTCTATGATTACGCACAGGTTATGTCAAAAATACAAACACAATTCACATCAAATTGTGCATAACCATGCAAACAAACTGCAAGCAAAACCATTAGCTATACAATTTCATCATTCAATAGGTATTAAAGCTGAATTATTTGTTGCCGCAGCAATTTCACTTAATATTACAATAGTAATGGTTGCGTTGCATACTATAAAATCTTTTACCTGGCGAATTTAATGCTCTAGGGTTTTTTTTTTGACTCATGATGAAAACCAAACTGGGCTGGGCCCCTAAAGGGGCTCAGTCTAGGGGGAGTGTGGTGACTCCCTGACGAGAAGCGCCGGGACTACCCACTAAAACCACCATGGTGTTCCTCTATCCGATCCCATTGAGTGGCGGGGTCACGGGATCTACATTAGCATAACTGCCGCGATCCCGCCGCTCTAGGGTTACCATCCTATTTATTTGTACTGATAGGGAGAAAGGTATCTATGTCACTAAATGTACCTATGTTCAAAAAAACGTATCTTATTTGAAGATATAAGTATATTTTGCTGAGTTTAAAAATAAGAAATTTTGTATAGGAGACGTGGTAAACCAATTTGCGAGGCTCTCTCCAACACACAAAATTGAGTTGAGGCCCAATGGACGGAGTATATCGTACGTTCTAAATACCACTACAGTGGCCACTTATTCTATCTATGAATCTACAGTATGATTTGATGAAGTCAAACATCCTCCGCGTGGGAATTTAAAAGTAATAAATAAAATCTACATACATATTTATAAGCGAAAGGTCAGGAAATCTCGAAAACCGCTAGACGTATAAAGATGAAATTTGGCAGGAAAGTAGTTTATATATAGTAGCCGTTCATTAAGAACGGGTGTTTCGAAAGGACTAGATTTCGAAAGTTTGAATGAAATTTAATATATAATATAAAATTTATCCGCAAACGAAGCCGCAGGCCGCATCTGGTCATAAAATAAAAGTATTAATTGAAGTAAGTCCAGAAATATAATGGAAATAATTAAAAGTCATCGCTCATAACTTTTTAAGTTAATCAAAATTTAAGCTAATTAAAAATGAAACAATATTTGTAGGTACTTCATTACAACGACGAAAGTTGGGAAATAATTAAATTAAAGTTTCTAGAACTTTTTTATAAACTTATTTTAAATTGTCTTTCGGGATATATACCACGTACCTTTTTCTGAGTATTACGGTTCAATCGAGTGATTGAACCGTAATACCCAGAGACAGATCAAGGAGTGCCAGCACGCGATCGGTGAAGATACGGTATCCCATTTACTACGACCTCGTAATGTTCTACCCCCTGAACTGTATGGTTTGCCAAAGGTACACAAGAACAACATTCCTTTACGGCCTATCGTCAGTCAAGTTGATTCACCTACTTACCAACTAGCTAAACACATAGCTAAGGTCCTGCGGCCATTGGTGGGTAGAACAACATCGTATGTCAAAGACTCCCGACATTTAATTGAGATTCTACGTCAGAGTAACGTAAGTGAAATAGCGATTTTACGTCAAAACTGACCATCACTTCGATGGTCAGTTTTGAGGTAAAATCGTTTTTCATGAACGTGCCGATAGCAGACTGCATGGAGGTAATTCGACGTAGGATCAGCGAGGACCATATTGCTGTGGTATATGCCAACCTGGTGCATCATTGCCTGACCACAAATTACTTTCTATACAGAGGTGAGTACTATCTACAAATTGATGGCGTAGTGATGGGCAGCCCGGTAACTCCAGTGGTAGCCAATCTATGGATGGAACATTTCGAAAACCAAGCCATTGCTTCTGCCCCATTGAGTATACAAATTTGGAAACGGTATGTGGACGACATTTTCTGCGTTATGGAAGGCGATGAAGCAACTGTTCATCAGTACTTGGCACATTTAAACAGCATCCACAGTAAAATGGATTTTACTTATGAAATGGAAAGGGATAGCAGAATGGCGTTCTTTGACGTTATGGTTGCCGTACGAGATGACGGTTCCCTGAGCCACTCCGTATACAGAAAACCAACGCACACAGATCGCTATCTACAAGCCGACTCACATCATCACCCACGTCAACTGAATTCCGTTAGAACGTCGTTTACCGATCGGGCATACAGCTTGTGTGACGAGGAACATTTGAATAAGGAACTTTCACATATAAGCGACGTTCTACACAAGAACGGGTACAGTAGGCGAATTAGACCACCCAGACATACTCAAAAACACCTGGACTTCAAGGTTGAACGACACCCAGCGTACTTACCGTACGTCAAAAGAGTGACAGATAAGGTCGTCAACATCCTTAAGAAGGTTTCAGTTAAAACTATCTTCACTTCTTTTAAGAAACTGTCGCAATATATAAGAACGCCGAAAGACAGTCTTCCCTTAGAAAAGCCAAGTGTATACAAAATTGACTGCACCTGTTGGCGTTCCTTTATAGGACAAACTAAACGCACCATCCCTTGCCGTGTAAAAGAACACATCAGGGCAGTCAAAAATAATGAACCACACAAGTCAGCCATAGTTCAACAGCTCTAAGACTCGGGTACCGACCCCAGGATTGAGTTACATAACCCTCAGGTGCTATCGACAGAACGCCACTACATACCTCGAATGGTTAGGGAGGCTATTAAAATTAAAAATTGCAAAAATTTCAATAGAGAGGATGGGTTTCAATGGTTGAGTATCTGGTATCCAGTGGTATGTCTATGTAAAACCCGTGAAAAGAACAAAGTCAAACCGCGAGCTGACGTAGTGAGTGTAGTATGTCGTGATCGGGCACAGTGCGATAGTGATAACAGTGCTAGTGGTGTTGAACGCAAAAATGTGTCTACACTTTGTTTGATGACTGCGGTATAATTTAATTTTTGGCTGTCACCTGTTTACATACTGCTACTCATGAATGTCATATACAGCCGACTGTCCTAAAAGCAGTTTGTTTTTGAAGACATTTGAAGAAACTAGACAGACAAAAAGGATCGGGTAACATTTCGGAAAATAGTTCATTCACGGGTTTGCACTATCATAGTACAAATGTTTGCTGGAAGCCTATTGTACTTAATCAAAATGTTTTTTTTACTGACACAAACAATCAACTGATCCCAAACTAAGCAGAGCATGTAGGTACCTACTTACTATGGCAACCAGGCAACAGGAAAACATAGCTTTCTTATATACTGATACAACATTCTGTAATTGGTTAATATAACACTGCGAACACTGGTAAACTTATTTTATATGTAATAAACTGTCCATCTTATAAGTATCTATTATGTAAACAATGCGGGCTAGTGCGCTGGTAGTATGCGACGTGCGACGCGCCGCGTCTTGCGGACCGCTCGCCCGCGCCCGCGCCGCTGCATAATTATTATGCATTGAATATTGGATGTGATACATACGCCGACTTAATTACGAAGTGATTGAGTTGGCGTATCTATTACGTATTTATGTAACTTTATTTTATTATTTTTCTTTATATGACCACTGTTTTTAATCCTGTTTTTGTGTACTTACGTATTTATTGTTTATGTAAAGAATACTCACTTGCTAGGTATATACCTTTGTCTTTATTTTTTATTTTTCTTTTCAATGATTATTGTGCTGATTAACGTCCGTGCGGCATTTAAGGTGCACACAGAATACCAGCGTTGTGTTGTGGATACTACCACAATGCAACATTAAAGCTGAGTGTGCACCTATCTGTCACAGATTAATCTTAAGGATTGCGATGTCTTATTTTATATGTTAAAATGTTTTTCTTTCTTTCTTCTTTCTTATTACATAATAAATATATTTTTCACAGACACAGAATAAAAAATCGTTTGTATTAAATTTTGTTTGTAAAATATGTTTATCACACAAAGATTTGTTCTGGGTGGGAATCGAACTTAAGACATCTAGCTTAGCCGTCAATACAATTGACCACTGCAACAAAGGCCAGTTTAAACCAGAACACTAGATGACTCAACAAACGATAGAGTATTTAAAGACACTAAACACTGAAGTCATCGAGTCATTCGAATAACTTTCTGTAGCTACTACTTACTACATAATAATAGATTTGACAATATCGCCTTTATTTTTGTGTTATTCATAATTAAATATTATTACAATAATTTTTTTAACAAATTTTGTATAATACCTACGTAGCTCACGTACTACATTAACTCAAACGTAAACGTAAACTCAAAAAAAATGTGCCATAAATATAAAAAAGACCCAAAGGTTTATTGGATCGTGACAATAGAGTATATATATATATGCAGCTAAGTTAGACAGAGAAAGCTGTATCTGCATGTCATGCACTACAATTTGAAGTTATAAAAGAATCAAAAATGTTCGCCTACTTCATACACATTCATATTCGCATTCTGTCTTCCTATACATTTTTCATTCATTTCAATGAAGTCAGAGAAGTATAAGCATATAATATTTCGTATTTAACAGAAAATAATATGAGTATTTTCGTAACATCAGGAAGTGGATGAATTTTGAATTGAATATTTTCATTGCCAAATTGACGAATAAATATATTGTCATAAGTAATATATCTTACTTCAATAGCCGAATATTACAGAAACTAGCCAAAAAAATTTGCCATCCACAATAGATAAGATATTTCTTAACCATATCATAATAACCGTAATACATCATGTATCATATAAAAAGATTCCAGCAAGACTTTAATGCGACGAATAAAAGAGTTCACATTGACGTGAGTATAATCCAAACAAAATTGGATCGTAAAATCTTGTTTGACATCACAAAATATATTGAAGGAGCAGTTTGAAATAATTAAGGTTTGATGTTTTCAAGTAGGTATAATGCTCTTCGAAGCTAATTTGTTATCAATGCATTGAGAAACCTTTTTGGTATAAACATTATCTTGTTTCTTATGTATCTTGAAAACTGATTCAATTTGTTATCAAGAAACTTTGTTTTTGGTCTACTGTATAACAATATGATTTGCAATTAACGATGACATTATTTACACACGATTTTTATTTATTTATTAAACTTTATATACACAAAGTATACAGGCGGACTTAACTTACACTTTTTGGTCGATTTTGGTCAAAGAATATTTCTTCCCTTCCTTAAAACCTTTTAAATCAAAAATCGTATTTAACTACAAACAATAATATTTTGATTAATTTGAAATAATAAGGATTTTTTGCCAAATCACTTCAGCCAGATATAGTTCACTGCTGGATGTAGGCCTCCCCCAGAGTAACACCACAAGATCCGATCTCCCGCTTTCAAAATCCAGTCACTACCAGCTCCCTCCTCAAGTCGTCGATCTATTTAGCAGAAGGGCGTCCAACACTACGCTTGCCGAGACGTGGCCTCTAGGCGAGAACTTGTCTACTCCACCTATAATTGGTTCTGCGACTGATGAGGCCAGTCCACTACTTCACTTTGCTACACCTCTGAATTAAGTTAGTAACTTTGTTCTGCCTTGGTTTTTGCCAAATATTTATTTGCTTTTTCCAAAAACACACATAACAAGCGTTTAGTCCAAATTCTAACTAAAGTATCAATTAAATATTTTTTAATAATAATACAAATAGAAGACGGATTAAAACTATTTAGGAAACAGCAAAAATAAATCTTCATCATTAAAATAATAAGTAGCCATCGCTGACAAAGAAATTATTTGCCATCAAGAGACATACAGATTCTAAATCTTAAAATTATTAATATAAAATGCCATTGCTTTTAATTTGGTAATAATACCAGGATTTGATTGTCAGAATATTATATTTGACATCTTTAGTCGGTCCCACAATATGCAGTTTCAGGCTAGTTAATACTAAGCGTTAATTATTGCATCTATATCCTGGGCGTTTGTTGCCTGTATTCTGCCGTTTGTGCTCACGGTAATATATTTAGTATGACGTAATAAATGAGAGATTGCCAGAATATTCCCTGATATTAATTGCACGTTTATTACGGCTGCGGACGCACATCGATAGAACGTGTATTGTGATGAATTGTTATGGATTGTTGTGACAAAACATCGTAATTAGCATGAATGAAATCGGATGCGGACAATTTTTTGTCAGATCATTTTTGTTTTGTGAAATGTTGACGTACTTTAAAGGGATGTTTTGACATAAGGTAAAATCGGATCATTATGATTTTGACCGATTTTGTAAAGAACTTAATTGTTTAATAATACAAATAAATACAAAGTACATTATTGTACGAAATACGTAATAGCAGTAAAGACCTATTCCTTTTTTATTTTAGTATGACATATATCTGCAAATATGATTATATATCTGAATTTCGATCCAGGCTCAAGTGGCTCCCAATTCGACTTCGCCAGAATACTCATATTCTTATGTTACTGTACAATGTGTTGTTCAATCCTAATACCCCCACGTATCTCAAAGAACGTTTTAAGTTCCTTCATGACACACATTTAAAGACCTTGAGGTCGTCAGTGGATCTGAGACTGCAGATGCCAGCACACGCCACAAACTGCTACAATAAATCCTTTGCTGTTCAAGCTGTCCGTCTGTGGAATGCGCTGCCAATCGAAATTAGGCAAGCTAAATCATTGAAAACATTTAAAAATGCACTAAAGAAGCACTATTTGTCATTGTAAACAAATTGTATCACTGTATTTGGTGTTCATATTATTATATGTATGTATATGTATTATATTTATGTATCATATGTATATATATGTATCATATGTATATTATGTATTTATTTATATGTTTAGCACCTATCATATCTATTGTATGTATGCCTGCGTATGTATGTTTATTGAATAAAAACAATTTCTAGTAATCAGATACTTTTAGTCGCTACACATCAAAGCTTTTTGTCTTTTGCCTTTTTCAGTCTATCCATCCTAAGGTTGCCTGTAAGAGATTGCACTCTGCGATAAGGCCGCCCTCGTGCATTTGATATGTGTCTTTAATTAAGTTATTTACTTACACCGAATTTTTACCAACATTTTTCCATCAACGGACCCAAAGAACACTCAGGAGTACACGCAGTTTGCACATTCCTTAATATTATCATGGTCTAAAATAATTAAGTTCCCAAAATGTTATATTTATTCTTTGTTGAATAATAAGGTCTAATAACTTTTAGACACAATTCTGTATTACAAATTAGTCCAGAAAATAGCCGTTTTAAACATCAAAATTTAACAAAGATCTTCTTAAAATGCTCTGTTCGCTACTATTTTAAGGTTAGATAGGTACGTCAGTTACAGCGATCAAAAACGTTTCAGGTTTTGCCATGTAACTCTTGAGTCTCTCCAGATTTGAAAATCCAATTACAGTTTGTCGACTAACGAGATAAAATGGATCTCTCGACGAAGATCTCACCACATTCATGTCACTAGTTCTACAAAACAGACGTTAGACTACTAATATCCTTTTAGTTCCCTGATTTCATTTCTTTCTGAAATACCTTTGAATAAAGGAAAGCGTAACTAAATACTTCCAGTAAATGATACTTAATGTAAAAGTCAATTTTGTTCACGAAAAACGTAATAGGAATACTCTCTTAATCAAATTGTATTAGCTTTGTAAGCAATCCCTTTGCCACAAGCTAAATTAAAATTAAATGAAGAATTCTATCAGATGGCTTAGATATATTGTAGTAATATAAACATTTATTAAGTTATCTAAAACGCACAAAATGTATGTCATATCATATTTTAAGATCATTTATTTCTTCCCAAGTTTACGTTATCCAAATTATAAGTTGTTAGCAAGCAAAACTACGATCAAAGAAATATCTTATAGATGTAATTATTATACATATGCGATGTTATAACTTAGCCTTTGGCATTTGACTAAATACCTTAAACGCAGCGCTAGGTAAATTTATAGACTTTGATATAGTAGACAGCGAATATCTTTGAAAACATTAAATTAACTTTAAAATTGTAGATTATCTTAGTACGCTTATCTTCAAAGCTAAAGTAAATGACTGCACAGAAACCTGATGGTTAAAGTGGTTGCGTCGCCATATGACACTACCACTTCGCCGCGTATCATGAATACGTTGCCCACACAACAACAGCACTTTGTGTGAACCACCGATTTGTTCTTGTGAGTCTGGATATTTTACGCGTCAGTTGATATTTTTTTTGTAAAGTTCTACCTGACACATGGATCCAGAATGGATACCGTGAGCTGTCTTTAAAAAAAAACATAAAATAAATACATGCACGATCCTAGTATCTTAAATAATTATAATTACCAGCAGCCCAAAGCCTTTAATTACCCTCTGCCTTCATCCAATACTCATGTATTGTTACAATCATTTTTACACGGGTTTTTAACTGGCCGGAAATAGTTTAAAATATGGAGTGGCGAGCGGTAAGGCTTCTGGAGACTACAACAAACGGGGCCAGCGAGTGGTGTGAGCGTGCCGCGGTGGTAATTACTTAATGTCAGATACAAACATGTGTGTTATAAAAGTACGGCTGGATGTTTTTAAAAGATTATAGTTAAACAATAAAAAGTGGTAAAAAAGTGAATGAAACTTTCATTAAGTTAATATCATTATGTACTTTAGACACCGCACAGTACACCGCAGTTGGGCAAGTTTATAACCGGCAATCACACAAATTTTGATTGACAATCTTTATTGTTCCAAAGTAGGTTACATTCATTGTGAAAACACTAGTCGCCACACTAGGATTCCCTGTGTTGTGGAGGCTAGTCTCTATCATCTTTGCAGCAAAGTAAACAATAATAAACTAAAAATAATATAGGAGGTAAGTACATAAAATTATGTTGGAAATGTCTTAAAATGTATGACAGTTTGCAAAAGAATAAGACTCATTAAAGATCTACACATAAAAACTATGTATACGATAAAAGTAAATTCTTAAAAACACATAACGTTGAAAAGTGAACGAAGCAAGTAAGGCAAAGGTTTTGATACTGCGGGTATCAGATATTAAAACACTAATTACAACATTAAACTAATCTATCAGAACGGTTAATTATCGCATTGTTAAAAGGGGTTCATGACCTCAAGAAAGCCACAATATTGTTTAATCAAACATCGCTTGCTAAGAAATAATAGTGTTTATTTCTTTTTTTTTCGTGTGAATGTATTGCAACTCCTGTTTCAGAGTTTCTAGGCCGACGGAACGGTAGCGCTCTGATGGAAATACCACATCAAGCGGTCATCCATCTAAGCGGTAACCTAGCCAATATTTGCTTTGCTTTGCCGGTCAGTTACGAATGGCAAGTCAAGGCACGCTATAAGCGCTATCAGTGACGAAAAAAAAAGAGTAATTCAAAGTATTTTATAAAATATTAAAATGTCGTAATGAGTGTACCTACACTCTACGAATAATAAATATTTCGTGAAACATACTACGTACGTAATTGCTAATTAAGGGCACCGGTAATAAGTAAGTCGCGTCGCTCGTGAGTTTGTGAGTTTCTTGAAAACTCCAAACACGTGTTACGTAAGATTTTAATGGATAAATGTACATATTTAGTATTTTGTTTATTAAGTTACAAAATACCTACAATGTATCCGTTGACTGCATGAATGGCGTAATGGTTTAAGCAATGAAATTACATGAATCTTTATTTTTGTAAATTTTTATAAGTACCTACTTACGACAAGTCCTTTTTTTTCAGTTTATACAGCATTATATTCTTGTGTTGAATTAGAGCAGCTCAATCCCAAGCATTTTTATCTTCTACATAATCTAAAATTTCATAATATGCTTTTTTTAAATTTATTTATTGGGTGTTTTTATGTAGGTAATATATATATATATATATATATATATATATATATATATATATATATATATATGTGTGTGTGTGTGTGTGTGTATCCATTAACTAGTATAAGCTCTGCTTAGTTTGGGACTAGATGGTGATGTGTGTAAGTGGTAGAATATTATATTAAATTATTACATTATTGTTCACAAATGAAATAATGGAAAAAGGAACAATTGAGGACATAGATGAAGCTAGAAAAAAGTTCGTATGTTCAAAAAGAATAGTGAAAGAAATAGTTTAAAGGAAAAAAGTGGAAAAGAAAGATGACTTTGATAGTAGATAATCTGACGAATTTCGGAGAAACATTCAGTTTTTCTGGAAATCCGTTCATGCAGTTCGAGAGAAAACTCAATCCTCAGAATACACAGCAATCAGAGACAAGAATGAAAAGATACTGAATGGTGAATCGTGCGTGCTGAAGAGATGTAAAGAGTATTTTGAAGGATTATTTGAAAGAACGACGACAGAGACATCAACAGGTGAAATGAATGGTAGTGATAGCAATGATGAAAGCGATATTGGCGTGGATGAGATTTTGAAGACACTGGCCAGTATGAAATTAGGTAAGGCTGCAGGGTATGATAGGATTACAGTCGAAATGCTGAAGGCTGGATAGGGCATCATAGTTAGTCGGCTGCAGCGTTTATTTAACTTGTGCTGGAGCACCAGCCGAGTACCTGATGACTGGGCCACAGCAGTAGTTGTGCCCTTTTTATAAAGGCAAACAACAAGACTGCAAAAACTATAGAGGTAGTAGCTTTCTCAGCATTGTTGGCAAATTGTAGGCAAAGGTACTGATTGAAAGAGTTATGAAACTAACCGACAAGAAAATATGGGATGTACAAGCGGGATTCCGAAAATGTATGGGATGTACGGATCAAGTTTTTTCCTTGCGATGCATAGCCAAGAAATTTTTGGCCAAAGGTCAAAAGGTCTACTGTGCATTCGTCATTATAAATTTAAAAAAGCATATTATGAAATTTTAGATTATGTAGAAGATAAAATGCTTGGGATTGAGCTGCTCTAATTCAACACAAGAATATAATGCTGTATAAACTGAAAAAAAAAAGACTTTTCGTAAGTATATATATATGTGTGTGTGTGTGTATGTGTGTGTGTATATCCCTTAACTAGTATAAGCTCTGCTTAGTTTGGGACTAGAATAGTGAAAGAAATGGTTTAAAGGAAAAAAGTGGAAAAGAAAGATGACTTTGATAGTAGATAATCTGACGAATTTCGGAGAAACATTCAGTTTTTCTGGAAATCCGTTCACGCAGTTCGAGAGAAAACTCAATCCTCAGAATACACAGCAATCAGAGACAAGAATGAAAAGATACTGAATGGTGAATCGTGCGTGCTGAAGAGATGTAAAGAGTATTTTGAAGGATTATTTGAAAGAACGACGACAGAGACATCAACAGGTGAAATGAATGGTAGTGATAGCAATGATGAAAGCGATATTGGCGTGGATGAGATTTTGAAGACACTGGCCAGTATGAAATTAGGTAAGGCTGCAGGGTATGATAGGATTACAGTCGAAATGCTAAAGGCTGGACAGGGCATCATAGTTAGTCAGCTGCAGCGTTTATTTAACTTGTGCTGGAGCACCAGCCGAGTACCTGATGACTGGGCCACAGCAGTAGTTGTGCCCTTTTTATAAAGGCAAACAACAAGACTGCAAAACCTATAGAGGTAGTAGCTTTCTCAGCATTGTTGGCAAATTGTATGCGAAAGTACTGATTGAAAGAGTTATGAAACTAACCGACAAGAAAATATGGGATGTACAAGCGGGATTCCGAAAGTGTATGGGATGTACGGATCAAGTTTTTTCCTTGCGATGCATAGCCAAGAAATTTTTGGCCAAAGGTCAAAAGGTCTACTGTGCATTCGTGGATTTGAAAAAGGCTTACAATAAAGTGGTGAGGAATTAAATGTGGTCGGTATCGTCGATGTATGGGGTGAACAGCCGCCTCATTCGAGCTCTGAAATCCCTTTATGAGGATGCTAGAGCTTGTGTGAGGATAAATGGGGCATACACTGACTGGTTTACCATCAACACAGGTGTTAGACAAGGATGTGTAGCGTCGCCGTGGCTGTCTAACCTCTTCATGGACAGTTGTTTGCAAGATTTGAAACATAGTGATTGTGCATTAAGGATGAATGAGTAACTTGTCAAATGCCTCCTTTATGCTGATGATCAGGTTAAACTTGCGTGTTCAGTGGAGAAGTTGTAGGAAATGGTAACAGTCATGCATGGTGCGTTAGAGAGGAAAGGAATGAAAGTGAATGTAAGTTAAACGAAAGTTATGGTTTTGGCAGGGCCGAACCTTCCCTATGTGCAATGAGCGCGGCGCACACAGGCGCCAGGGTGACAGGGGCGCCGCGCGCCGAGATATGCGTTAATTATAACACTTATTTTCGAAAAAGGATGCCAAAAACGGCGCTTCACAGATTTCGCACACAGGCGCAGTGGCGTAGGAAGTGCAAATATAAAATTAAATTGAGGCCGGAATTGTTAGGTAACGACTAAAAAAAAAGGTCATCCGCCCTACGCCACGGCATAGGCGCTTCATAGATTTCGCACACAGGCACTGCATTGGGTCGGAACGGCCCTGGGTTTTGGAAATGGAGGAATGCGCTACGGCTTGTAATGTTATGATCGATGGACAACAAGTGGAGCAAGTGAATGAGTTTGTATATTTAGGTACATTGTTTACAAGAGATGGTAAGAATGTAGAAAATATTGAAAGAAGAGTTAATGCAGGTAATAGAGTGAATGGAGCTCTGAAGGTGTTTATGAATAGCCAAAACGTGTCCAAAATGGCAGTGTGTGTGTGTGTGTGTGGTGGTGGGTGCTATGTATGGTAGTGATAGTTGGGTATGGCAGAAGAGTCATGCAAGTAGAATAAATGCTGTAGAAATGAGAGCACTGAGAAGTATGTGTGGTGTTTCTTTGACTGACAGAGTAAAGAATTGTGTGATAAGAGAGTGTTGTGGGGTAAAAGAAAATGTAGTGATAAGCATCGAGAAAGGCATGCTAAGATAGTTTGGGCACGTGGCGAGGATGGATGACGAAATATTGACCAAGCAGATATAAAAGGCAAGTGTGAATGGGACAGGACGAAGGGGAAGACCTAGGCGGACGTTCTCTGACCAGATTGGAGACATCCTAAAAACAGGACAGGTTTGAAGTACCCTGAAAAGAAGAGCATGCATGAGGAATCTGATGGGAGTGAATGAAGCAAGAGAGATATGTCAGGATCGTTGCAAATGGCGTTCCGTAGTCTCTACCCACCCCTCCGAGAAACAGGCGTGAGTCTATGTATGTATGTGTATGTATGTTAAATTTAATTGTATTTAGCTTGTTGTTGAATTTCCATCAAAATTACTGATTGCACAGCAGAATACACAACTCAAAGTATTAGAAAACACACTACAATTTATTTACGTAACGTACGGCTGTTTATCTTAATGCAAAGCAATTTTATTAATGCACTGCTTATAATGACTAATATCCCAAGGGTTGTATTTAACTGTTAGTCAAAAATACTAATTTTCCATCAAAAATACTAATTGCACCGCTAAGCTAAGTTGACGGAGCCCTGCTTCGCAGGGCTCCTATTTTTGAGAGAAGGGTCACAAGAGAACCTAACATAACCATCATAAAGTTTACTCGGATAGATATTTTGCTTTTACAGTGAGTATCTTCTACATGCGCACTAGTTAATTTTGCTGTGCAGTTAGTATTTTTGAAAAACATTTAGATTTTTTTGTACTTAAATAAATTTATTTGTATCGCATTATGAGGATAAAAGTAATGTCATGCTGATGTATTTTTTATTTTTTCTGCAGTAATAGTTTTGTTAAACATTCAGTTTATTTGTAGTAGGTAAAGTAATTTATTTGATTTAATAAAGCATATAAATGATGAAAATATATTGATATGTGATTATTTATTTGATGTGCAATTAATAATATTCCGTTATTAAATCGTATGCACTGTCCTATAAAACAGTTACTTATTTTTTGTAGGCGGGTGCTATAAACTACAAAATTATTCCTTTTTCTGGTACTTACAATGTGTAAATCACTTTTTTTTTATTTGTCTTTTATATTTTTGTGGACATGTAACAGATTATCGACATCAGCAATCGCCATAACGCCCTTGTCGTGGGTTTGAAGCCCACACATTTTGTGTGATCCATTGATTGTTGTTTCGAATCTGGGTGTTCAATCAACACAGCATTTATGATAAGTGGAATTAGAGTTGTCTTTTAAAAACAAGTTTATCAGTCTGCTATCAATACAGATTTGTTGTAAAAAAAATACAAAACAGAATAAGATACATTGTGTGGCACTTTTGTGACTAATACGATAAGAATAAATATTTCAAAAAAGAACTTAATTGTTTCAGATATTAATATGAGGTCGATCTTAGAATTAATATAATGTCTTCTGATCTTCCTAGCGTTATTTCAGTTGTATCTCGGGCTCTGCTTACTAATCTAACCGGATTTGACTAAATATTATCTTTTCCACAGAGCGACTGCCTGTCTGACCTCCGCAACGCAACCCAAAGGAATAGCGATATTCCTTGGTTTAGACTAGTGTCAGTATATTCAGAAGTACTGACTCCTTTTAACGACTGTCAAAGTTTTTCATGACAGCCGGGACCGACGGCTTAACGTGCTCTCCGAAGCTCGGGGCAAGCGATAATTAACGATTAAATTACTATGCACATAATATACATACACATAATAATACACATATAACTCTGCATGGGATTTTGATATCTCCACTAGTAATACCTTATATAAATTCTAAGATAATAACTGTATCGGACTAAATAAGCCGCTGAAATGTGAGACGTGCCACGCGCTCTTCTGTACCTATAGCGGACGAGTTAAGCTGCGGAAGGGTGAATGAATGTGGCGAAAATATATTGGATCCCTGTAGTTTATTACGGAAGCCCAAAAATAATATCACATTACCATCATTCAGTTCACAATCCTGTACCGGATTCGAAACATTATAATAATCAAAATTAAATATGAGACTGAATAATGAACAATCTTTTACCAAAAGAGAGTTGTCTTTCAATATTAAAAACATTTACGAAATTCGAAAAATTTACCATTATTAAATTGCTTTACCCTTCAAAGTTTTTATTCTATTTAGTCTTTAGTCTGACCAAACTTCGTCTTACCCGCCCTTTGTTTCGAACTAATAATAATATCAAAGAAAAACTTAACCTAACGCCGATGGCAACATCGGACACTGAAATTCTCAAGATTAAGGTTGAAAACATTCAAAGAGCGTAAATCACATTATTACGCTACAAAAGTTACAAATTACGGTCGCAGTAAACAAAATGATATTAAGCTAACAAAATGAAAGTACTTTTACTCACTTGGATTTACTGCATGGCCCTCGTCGACTGTGTGAAGAGATAAGTGGAGAAGCAGGATAAGTGTGGTTGACGTCTGAAATATAAAAGTAAATGGGTTTATAAACATGAAATTTATCAGCCGAATATTCGTACTATCCTATCACTTGGTCGGTCGTAAAAGAAAATTATTGTTCACCGGGATCGGGTAAACACGGAATTTTATTCCAGGGTATACGAGTGGGTACCTGAAAAAATAATTAAAATAATCTGGTCCCCTACCGGGGTACCAATGGGCACCTAAATAGGGGACCAATCTACAACTTTTATTCCAGGAGACGAATATTAGGGGACCAGTGTGACCATATTTTTAACGAAAATGACTAAAAGTAGTAAATAGTTTTTACTTAAAACCTTTACAAATGGTATACCGCCGTTTGCCTGAATTTTATTTGCCCTAATATAATTTGCCATAATAGTCAGCCATAATATTATATGTGTAACGGTTGTTATATCAGGAGAAACTGGATGCAATCGGGACTTTAGGGCACCCCGACTCGGATAGGTTAGGTTAGGTTAGGTTAGAGAGATGGCGGGGTCGTTTGGGGGAGCGAAGCAAGCAAAATTCCCAAATTATTTTAAAATCGCGAAGTTTAAAATCCCGAAAAAATTATTAAATATTATTATCAACAGCTAGTGCCTAGGGTTAGGTGCGTAGAACTAAATAAATACGTTATGTTAGGTTCTCTTTTGACCCTTAACCTAAAAATAAGAGCCCTGCAAAGCAGGGCTCCGTCAACTTAGTCCACATTCTTCAAACTAGTTTAATAAACTGAAGTTGACGGAGCCCTGCTTCGCTCTGCTTCAATTATCGGGAATTTTAAAATTCGGGATTTTGATACGTACCCATTTAAATATTATGTCTAATAATCATTATGGCGTTTAAATATTATGTCTAATAATTATTATGGCAATTAAAAATATGAAAAATAATACATATGGCACTCGTACTCTCGGGCAATTAAAAGCATGTCATATGTCTTTTAGGGCAAACAAAACATTCGGGCAAATGAAATTCGTGTAAATGAAATTCCGGAATATGATGATTATGGTATATAATCTTTGGGTCAACAATAGACAACCTTTACAAATAATTCCGATTTTTCGATTGGAATCATGTTGTTGACAAATAAAATATCCACATTGTAAAAGATATGCTAGCAAATAAATAACAAGCACACTGCATAGTTATTGTGTACTTTTCAAAGAATAAACCGCAATTCTATGTCTAATACCAAATAGCTACTCAGAAATTGACACGTAAACCTACAGGTTTAAGTGTCAATTTCTGAGTAGCTATTTGGTAACCGTGTTGATTACTGATTTTGTTGAATAGATATCTGTATTGCCGATCAATATTACCCTGTCCTTTGTCACTGACGGTGTCCATATACACTTTCAGCTGAATAATCGCAATTTTACGAAGAGATTATCGACTGACCCAAGTATAATATTTGAAGAATCGTATGATTTTCATATAATTCTTCATATGCATTATTTTCGTTTGGTTGCGGACAATAAACTCTCATATAGACTACAAGTTACTAAAATACTGCACTAGCTTTATTGCTTGTGGTTATAAAATATTAAAAATGTGAATAATGTTATGCAGACAGAAATAATGTTTGTATATGCGTCTCAGTTATGTTCGCCATGAACTTTGTAACGGTCATTATGACAAATTTTACCCGCATAATACTTTAGCGACAACATTAAACTTTGCGCCAAAATATAGCGCATAACTACTACTTATTATACTACCTTTTTTTGTTGCCTACGGTGGAAACTCTCCTTATGAGCCATCCCAACTCGACGCCAACCCGGCAGAGTGTGATCGACCGTCAACCGAGCTTGGGACTGGCGGAGGAGGTGTGTGGAGGCTCTCCCCTAAAGGCGTTCGGGGTATACCCACTAAAACCACCGCGGTGTCCCCACGGGTCCCGTGTAGTGGCGGGGTCACGTGATTCGCGGAAAGCATTCTTTTCCGTGACCCCGCCCGGGATTGGCCCAATGTTGATGTTGGCGGGCCCCGTCTCGTTATGCTACTTGGGAGGCGGCGCGGCCACTACGCAACCTTCTTGTCTTTGGCGGACGGGGAGCAGCCCCAGCGCTCGCCGTCAGCAGGCACTAAAACCCAGCGGCTGCATAGGATAGGGAGGACGGTAACCCGACAACAACGCATCTCCTCTTCCTCTGCGGCCCCACCACAACGCGTGAAATAGTGCGCCCCATTTGGTCGCGGGAGATAGGGCGCGCGGCAACGCAACATCGACACGCCTCTCCTTCTGTGACCGCGCCCGACTGCGAGGGACAGACAGACTGTCCCCCGCACTCGCATCTTTGGACGCATCCTACGCAGGCCTCACCCAAGCCCACGTGGAGCGTCCACTCCCGGGATCCCGCTTAGCTTAACCGTGGGTGTCCAAGCCACGGTTACTGAGCCTCCCTACCACGACAAGGTGGAGATGCCTCAGGGCCTATTATACTACCTATTCACTTGAAAATTTACTTATACGTCACTATTGAGAAGGTAAATAATAGAGGCATTTAAACTTCAATAAATAAATCTTAATATTTGTTAGAAATATATTCAACATCTACTTCTTAGTATAAATGTTTAAAGTATCTACATTTTAACAATCATCATAAATGGCTATGAAATGCTTAAAATAACGGCTTATGAACTCAAACTTGCTATTTACCATGATAGAACGAAATATTATTCACTTAACATAATTATTTAAATATTTGTAGATATGTTTAAATTATTGTGTGAAAAAGAATCCGTTGCTTACATAATTTGGACACCTGCTCAATGATAACAAAGAAAAATACGAAAATAAAAATCAAACCATTACTCGCCAAAATTTCCATAGGGATAAATACGTTTGTGTAACACAAATACAAACGTAACGTTTCGCAAATAACACCTTCCTCCGTCATAATTACAGACCGCCCGTAGTTTCTACAGTATCTAAAATGGGGTTACTTTCAAATAGCGGGGTAACTTTGATGATTACTTTTTATGGATGCTTTTTTATTAAATATCATTTTCTATGGAACGCAGGCATTTGATTTTTTTTGTTGGCATCTTTGACCGTTCAGTTATCTTTCTTCAATGCGTCAGCATTGGAATTGATAACGTTCCTCGTTTAAAAAAATATGTATTTCCTGTACTTGCAAATCCAAGAAATAGTGTGTGGGATAACTTCAATGCTACAAATGTTGGTATTATTTTTTAGTTATTTAGTTATTTAGATTTTTTAGTTATTTCAAATTATGAAATGGTATCTTCCGAGTAAAATTAATTGATTGCCTTGGGTAGATGGCGGCCATATTTTATTTTAATATGAGTATTTGTTCCTGGGTTTATTTTGATAAGTGGTACGGGGCAACATTGATCACAAATCACAATCAAAGTAACCCCAAGATTAATTTAAACAAATCTCAATGGAATAACACTTTTACAGATAAAATAGTGCGAAACTATAAAAAAAAAACGCCTTGTACCCCAATTACAGGAACTATACGGAAGAAACACTTGCAGAAGTGTTGCAAAAAGTTACCGATGGAGTTAAGCGATGCAAAAGAGCAATGAGCAAGCAATTTACATTGATGAAAATAATTGTGTAATGATCTCAATATTTCTTCCACAAGACTGTTGATTGTCTAGTTCCTGATATCGTAACTAAATGTATAAGAAAAGTTGATAATTTTCTCTAATTAAAATAAAAAAGGCTGATTATTCTAAGTAATAATTTAGTAATGAAACATTTTTGATTTTTCTTTTTTCCAATGAGTTTTGAGTTTTTTTAAAGATTTTAAGTTTTTAAAGATTTTAAACCTTTATTTAGTATATGATGTTACAGTTTGATTGTTTTTTGTGTCATATATTTGATTATCCTAAAACGATTGTTTTATTTTTCAACCTAGTAAACTGCTTAAAATCTGTTATCAATGTAACCCCTGTAATCAAAGTCACCCCACCGATTTTTAAATTGCTCTAATTTGAAATCTAAGTAACCAATATTACATTTTGTTTTTGCTTTTTACTCCTGTTAAGGGATACTATGATATTCCGACATAAAGTCGAGGCCTATCAAAATAACCCCATTGCAAATATAAAGTTGAATCGACACTTAGTGAATTTTTACGCCAAAACTATAAACGCTATTTTTTTTTATAGTCCTATTATGATAGCAGATCCCAAGTTGGCAATACAGTATTTATTTTGTATTTTTCTAGCATAAACTGGCAAAGTTATGATCAATTGAATTTTAAAATTAATCAAAGTATCCCCATTTCACGGTAAATATTACATTACAGAGCCTTCCGCTTACAAATCAACGTAAACTCAGTACGTGGCTTTCCTTCCATATATTTTTACGGAATTGCGAAGAAATAAGATGTTTAATTTACCCGCTAATATATTTTTTTAAGAGCGCAGAGGTGTTTCATCTGGAAATTTTATTATAACGAAATAAGCGGAAAGGTGATTAAGATCTTTGTCTATTTTTTGTTTCCTTGGTCCCTTTTTACTTTACTTTTTCCTTACAATTTGTGTCGTGTTGTTTTAAAGACAACGTAACAATAAATACTGTTTCAAAATTGGTGTGAAGTTTATGTTGTCGTTATATTATCGCACAATGTGATTTACTGTGTCATAAGTTAACTGCTACAATGTCTAAATGAACATAGAATTTTCGATAGTATTCATTATTCATATTCGTGTTCTGTTAACAACTGTGCGGTTGATATTATTTCACGGTCGGGTAAACTATTATAAATCTGATGATGTCTGACTGCTGAATAAAATAAACACCATACTAATTTATAAAACGATTGGTTAAAATAGAGTTCTATATTTCAAATTATTATTTGTCTACATAAAGCGGACCTCGGGCTCCAAAGCTCGTCTCGGATCGCAACTGGGATAGCACTGATGACGGATGATGATGATGATTTCAAGTTATTAGTTTAATTTGAAAGTAACATATTAACTTCAATTATTTAAAAAGATTGTGAGGAAAACAGAGTTATTACTTAAACTAATACTTTCATTTAGAAAATTCATTTATTCTTACATTTACGGCCATTAAAATATTGTTCTCATGCAAAGACACCTAACGTCAACTAACTCATACATTCAAAACGAACGGAAATTAAGAAGTTTCTCTGTTGATTTTCACTATCCCCAAGGTGGTTACGTGCTTACATTGTAAGAGTAAATCAGGCCTAATTTACCCAGACATTTGTTTGGTGCTGGGTTGGAGCTCTCCCCATACATCACGGCTAAGCACATTTAAATTCAACATGCCGTTGCTGTTATTCGGTTCAAGTAATTCCAATGCCAATTAGACCATTTGTATTGCTCTTTGATGGGAAATGGCGACGAATGTTGTTGAATTTTCGTTTGGGATACAAAATAAGTAACATTTATTTCAAGTGTGCTTCGCCAGCGTCAAATGATATTATCATCAGTATGAATAGAAATATAAAAGATAGACTACCAGCCCTCATGCCAGTACCAGATGCGAGAGTGATATCATGAACAAGTACTGAGTATAGTAATCTACATTCTCTTATAGTTATCACATTCTCGCAGAATTTCGATGTAAAGTGTCTATATTGCAAGAGCGCGGGGTTACAGTATTGTACGGTAGAGAGATCTAAACTTTCCTTTTGTATTGGTTCTGCAATGTTGTAGGTAACACTATCAAGACAAGAGCTATAAGCGTCACTAGTACTGTTCACCCTCGAGTACACCGCAGGTTCATGCGCTACCAACGAAAATGATAAGAGAAAGTCAATTGGTTAGGGCGCATATAAAAAAAAATCTTCTTCGACATGTTATTTACTTCCAGGACATTTCATTTAGCCATTTGGTTGCAATGTAAGTTCAAACAAAGACAAAACACTATTCGACAATCCATTTTATGATTGCTATTATACCGAAGTGAAACATATGTTGCTGGAACTTGCAATCAATACCCTTCCAAAGCAAACATAGCCATTTTCGCGATATATCACATCCCACGATACAAGGGAAGAAAACCCACAAATAAATAAAAAAAAATCTTCCATCGTCCGAAACCTCTCAATCATAATAGGGGCAATTTTTCATAGTTATTAGATAAGGGACTACCAAGGTATGGGATCCCTTGCAACTAACTAACACATTGTCAGTCGCCGACTCCAATATGATATGAATACAAAACGCGAGGGAACGCATGTGGGTTTCTTAATGTGAAGAAGTTTTGGGATTTGAGACGGTAGGGACAATACTTCAAGTATTTTGATGTCGATAGCGACCGAAGATTTTCATAATGCTCAGTTGATATATATGGTTTAGTAAACCTTAAATGCGTTTTATATAGTAGTTCTACGAGGATAAGATAGTTCGTTCCTGGGATCTTTCTTCCCTGTAATTTACTTTGAGAAAATACAGTTCATTATATGAAGTATTTGGTCACAAATTTGTAGCTCGAACAAATAATAATCATATTCTACTATTATTGTTTATTTACAATTTACATTTAGAAGAATAATTATAAGCTTTCAAGAAAGGCACTAGAGAAATAAAAAAGTTCACATAAATGGCTATATCGTAAAAATTAGTAATACTACGTTCAATCTTATATTAATATATAAAGCTGAAGAGTTTGATTGTTTATTTGTTTGGCTGAACGCGAACTACTGGTCCGATTTGAAAAATTATTTCAGTGTTAGATAGCCCATTTATCGAGGAAGGCTATAGGCATCACGCTATGAGCGACGAAAGCAGAGCAGTAGCCTTAAATAACGCGGATGTAACCGCGAGGATCGTCTAGTATTTTATACGAGCGTTGCGAATCTTTTGTGCGAGTAAGACGTTTTCTTAGAAAAAATATCAATTTGAACGTCAATGCCAAATAACTAGTATCAAGGTAAAGCTCATAATAAATACTAATAGTAAACCTCTCAGTCATACATTAGCGATTGCAAATGTAACAGGTTCTAATACTAAGCTACTACACAAATTCAAACCAAATAGCCGCAGGCTATACATTAATTATTGGCGTAGCCCAGATAGCGCACTCTAATGTAGCTATTCCATTCATGTCATCGTATTATACCTAAATGCTCTAATTTATCTTGCATCCATTTGTACTACTTAGAAATGTTGTGATGAATATCAAAGAAACAAGGTAAGAAATAGGTAAATTATTATTCATGATTTAGTTTAGTTAACCATGGTACGGTGTAACACTGATCGACTTGAATTTTTAGTATACGCACTTTCACTTTACCTTACTTAAAATTAAGTGTTTACAAATTGACCAATAAAATACATTTACATTTAAATTACGAATCGTTTACTAAGTATTTATTTGTTCTTTTGTACTAATATCAAATTGCTAACGCTGTACTGGACCAGGAGCAGGCAAACTTTAGTAATAATAACAATTATTTAATTGCAGAAAATGCGGACAGAGCAGGTACCACCTGCTCTGTACAAATTGTTATTATATTTAGATAACATGCAAATATTAAGATGTTATACATGTAAACATATCTACGTAAAGAACATTCAATATATGAAAAAAAAATACTGAACCAAAACGACAGTGGAAAAAAGAAAGAAAACTCTTAAATCGTTAATGATAGGCTGTCTAACAGCCTATCATTAACTAAACTTTACCTGTAGTACTGCCCACGTGAGAGTCAGTTATCGCGGTAAAATTTAACCTATATGTCACTCTACAGCTTCCTATCTTCACACACAAAATAATACCATGTTATGACTACGTTGCAAAGTGAAAGAAGGAGACGACAATCCGAACACACACTTGTTCGCATTAAAAATTTAGGTATGGATATTCTAGTGAGTGGCCTTAAAATCACGGAGAACCACATTATCAAAAGCAGACATTGTCATAATTCTACCTAAATTGAATGCTAGCTTAAAAGCAATTCATACACGGACAAATATTGCAGCAAATTCCAAAGAAACACAATTCATACAATACGAGCCTAAAACCAAATGTCTCATAACAATTCAATCGATCAATGCATGTTGACTAATTAGTATCAAATATGTTTCAACAAACGACCGGCATGCAATATGCATGTTACTGGATAGGCTGCGCTTTGTTTAGCAACTAATTAACTACCATGATTAAGTACCATGATGGCAGCATACGAATAGAATATATTAACAAATTTTAGAGTTCTAACATCAGATTGGAAACTCATTGCTTTGATATTCATTGAGTTACTTTATACTCGTCGGTTGATTGACGATATACTCAAAGTGGCTGGCAGGGGCTGGACAAGTGGAACCGAAGAGCCGAAAATCGGGCTCAGTGTCGTACCATTTGGGAGGCCTATATCCAGTAGTAGACTAAGGCAAGCTGATGATAATGATGGGATCTCAATCGTGATATTTTTAAAATCATAACCATGAAATACATTCTAGAAATAATAGCCTCGAATTTTCAGCGCAGATTACACCAGTAATAATAATAATATGGTATACCTTTTATTTAACCAATGCCAAAACATCAGAGCAAACAGAAAGTATTTCATATTTATTTTTTAAATTAAGACCCTTTAGATAAATATTAGTATGTGTATAAATCGCAATTTTTTTAAATTATTACTAAGCAGTTGTAGTTTCCGACAACTCTTAGATGTAATTTAATAATAACAATTAAAGATTAGGCGTCACGCGCGTGAATTATACACTTAACCTTCTTTTAATATCACATTATATGTTTGTAAAAAAAGGTCAAATATCCATCCAGTTTTTGAGTTTATCGCGTTCATATCCTTATCGTCTTTTTATTGTATATCTAATTTAAGTTTCGTCTTTTTATAATTTTCTAATCAGTTAATCTAAGCACGTGTATTACTATAATCATCATACTAAGCTCAAAATATTCGGTTAATGAATAAACTTTTTGAAAACTTTATTCAATCGTATCATTTAAGTGAAAATATTATATTCCATAATATTAAACACATTCATCACGTCATATTCAGCTTTAAATGAATGCAACTTTAATTAAATATTAATTATATTTTACGTGTATAATGCTGACAGTTACCACGTGAATAATTTTACAAATATTATCCAAAATGATAATGATGATGATAATGAGCGACGTGTAATAACGAGATCTAACAGAAATATAATTTTATAAAATATAATAAATGTAGTCACTATTAGTACTCGATATTTTCCTGCTGCTTGTCATGACAAAATGTAGTTTGATCGCTGTTCTCGGCTGCATTAATAATACTACAAAAGTTTATCAAATTCTATTCAGTACATGTCGTGTGAAAAAGCAACAAATATCCATCCTCACAAATTGTGGCATTTATTATAGTAGTAGGATAGGATATTCAGACCTATTGTTCTTTCATACCACTATAAATTGGCTACTGAAAACAATAGCAGGTCTAAAATAAACTAGGTCCAATATTCTTACTATTCACTAAAGCACAAAATGGTCTTGTACAAGAACAAACATTTCTAAATAGAATATCGCTGAACAAAATTAGCCACTTGGAATTACAAAAAGATACGCCAAAGGGTTTCATTAGAATTGTGTGAACATAATTGGCAATTTATAAGATCAAGAGGTGTATTATAAACTGTAGACCCAATCAGATCAATATTGACAATTTAATTGTTAATTGGTAGACCGTTAAATTGTTTTCTTTAGAAATTGGAAACGCCGTGCTTTCCTTTTCCTTACCCTTCTGAGTATTGTATCTGTGAAGCAAACTAAGGTTTTATGTAATGAATTTCGGTCATATTATTCAATGATCAAAGCAATTAGCTTAGTTTGACATTTTCCATATCAATAGCGTCATATGTCTCACAAGTTATCAATGCAAAGCTTCAATAATATGCAAACCCGATTTTTTTTTTTTTACCTTCGGTCTAAGTCAGTGTTTGAGTCTGTGCCGCGGCCGGTGAAACCCACATTGCATCGCTGGGAAAAAATCGTATGTCACCTTTATTTACAAACCAAGACACGATTAAGATCCCTAAAAATAATACGTTAAATTAAAGTAATAATAATAATTCCTCACCACAATAGAAATGTTTGTAGCAACAGTTGTATAGTTATTCATATCTATCTCATTATGAAATGCTACACATACCAAGTAATATATCAAAGGAAACAAACTTGAATATTGCTCTGCCTGAATACAAGTCTCTCATGACCTGACATTATACTCGTCGCACAGACACTTTATGCTTGATATAAGATGTATTGCACTTACATTCGTTTGTCATACATTGTATATTATACGTGTCTACTTATATAAAAAGGTTTCCACCATCTCATATTAGGATAAGAGGATTACTTTTGGTGTCGAGTTGCCTTCTATCCAGGCGGCTTGGTTGAGGCCGCTTTCACATATTCCTTTTTTATTAGCAATGACACGTCTCAACAGGACTTAAGAGAATTTAGGATCTCCATGGCACGGACAGTACAAGATACTGAAAAAATATTGTATCGTATATAACTAGATAAAGGTGATATGGTGAGGTTACTAATCTTATACGTAAGTCTTAGAAGATTGAAGGATTACGCGAAGTAAAAAAAGCCAAATACTGTCGTGTCTTGCTTACGATTATGACAGTTGGTGAAGAGACCTTCATTTGATGAAATTGTGGTCTTCTAAACATTACGCTACGAAATTTAGATATAGTTATGTACTCAGGTAGGTGAGATATTGTTCATCAAATATGTATTAACATAAGCTCAGTTGACTGAGATAATCTTGTCTTCAAATCATGCTCATAATAAATTCAGTTACGAGACACATACAATTTGGTATTCATTTTACTTACTACTGAATAATGTTATCTGGTATGTTTATGAGGGTAGGAGAAGATGTTTGTTACGGGCTGGCCACGGACAATTCGCTCCAGCGAAAATTCGCGCGACGCGACCGGCGACGCGACTTGCGACTGAATCAAATGTATAGAAATGTTCTAAGCATGCCACGAGCAGCAGCGACCGGCGACGCGACTGGCGAATAGCACCGAGCGGTACAGCGGCGTGTCGCGCGACACGTCGCGCGACCAAAACAAATGTATTAATTAGTACGGCGCACGCCACGGCGTCAAGCGGTAGTCGCGGCGACTAGCGCCGGAGCTGAGTCAGTATAACATTTTTAGTTTGTTTCTCCGCGAGCATGATATTATTCTTAGAATTTTTAGTTAGGCTAGCTATTTGGAACGTCTGGATGTTATCTATATCTACATAAATGTATACAGTATAAATAAAGTTGAAGTGTCTGCCTGTGATTTCAAAATACCTAAGTAAGTTTTTAGAAGTGCATATACCTAGTTAGTTAGATCACACTCACCTACATAAGCTTTTCCGTATTTTAACTCAAAACTCGAGTTAAAATACCTACAAGCGTCGGCTCAGTACGCATTCAGTAGGTACCTACAGAATGTATACCGGAGCGCCTTGAGTTTGGTATGCAGTAGGTTAGGTGGGTACCGAGCCTGACCCTCGTAGGTATAAATCGCGTTCCGACAGTTTGTATAAAGATAAAATACAGTACCTACAGTTTTCAATACCGTGGTTAGGTACATAATATCAAGTCTGCCTCTGTGATCTTGCGGTAGTGTAAGCGGATCACGAGGTCTCGGGTTCGATTGCCGGGTTGAAACAAATGTGATATTGCCACCAAAGTCCGTACAATGTCGAGCTAAATTTCATAAAAAGATCTCAGCTAATGTCGTCTCGCCCCTGGTCTACACTGGTCGCGACGGCGAGCGCGTGTGCCCGTGGCATGTTTTTCGCGTCGCGCGAATTGTCGCGTCGCCGGTCGTTTCGCAGGTCGCGTCGCCGGTCCCCGTGGCCAAGCCGTTACTCTTCCCCGCAACAACTAAACAGAATTTGATCAAACTTTGCAGTGATATAACTCGGAATAGCGTAAATAAAGCCGCCAAAAAGTTAGTGGACGATAATATAGACCCATTTTAAAAAAAGAAATGAAATAGATACTGTAATATATATACGTCTTTATTTAGATTTACTTTTAATCGGAAATTATTACATAGAATAAAATTTTATAGAAGACTAGAGCATGCCTACAGCTACGCCCGCACAGTTTTTAATTACACCTTTTCTGCCTCACTCCGAGAAAACTTCGGAAAATCCCGTCTTAGTGCGCCTCAAGGAAGATATATACCAAATTTCAGCTTCTTACGCCTAATAGTTTTGCCTGTAGCTTGTCTGTCAGTCTGATAGTAGCGCAAGATTTATACAAATACAGATGTTCAGAATGGTGCAACTATTCTGTCAAAATGAATTACCTCGCGACAGTCGGGACTTTAGTTTCAAAAAAATTGCAGGCATTCATGAATAAGTATAAGTACAGATCAACCGTCTTATTGATTTTGGCGCTGCCACATCTTGTGCGTGAATAATATTCCATTAATTTACTTGCAACAATACATCGATCTTGGGCTTATTGATTTAATTAAGCCTCGTATTCTGGGGATAAGTAATATCTGGTTACAACTGATAATATACTGCTTCGTCAACATTTTATAAATAAGTAGTGCTGATAGTCGTAATATAGACTAAATAAATAATAATGTTTTAACTAAATCGAATTGCGTGACAAATAGTTACTATTTGATGAGTTGTTCTAATAAAGATTATTTTAAACATTGTATTAAAATAACGATCAATAAGTTGATAAACACATTACTCCCGTTTGCATTGCGCAGTCGAGTAAAAATTACACATAGCACTTTAAGTATTTATAAATGACTACAAAATAAAGAAACATATTTATGTAGGGTACTAACATAACAGAAACAGACATAAAAACGGCTGTCTTCTCCATTTGTATAGCAGCTATTTCACAAAGAATCACAAGCTTCAATAGTTTTGAAATATCACTAAGCAAATGGATTGAAACGATAGTTTGACTCTCGACACACCTGATCGCTAGGTCGTGAATTTTTATTGCTACAAACCAACACAAAGTGTAGTTTGTTTGAGACGGATCTGAGCGTACCGTGAACATTGCTCTTTTTGACTGAAATTTCTGCTGAAGAATGAGGGAAATAGGTTTCAGGTAGATCGGATGTATTGAAATGTTTGATTTGCTTGAATTTGGGAGAAATGTTATAGTGTTCCGTTGGTATACAATACAACCTAAGTAGTTGAGGAGGTACGCATAAAGTTGATTAAAGTACATCAAGATAAGTCAGTTGCTATATTCTGACTGAATTAATCATGTAAGAGCTAACTGTTCGATATCATCATTCCTGAGTTTCTTAGAATTGTTTTTCTTGGAACTGGAGTTACTAAGTTATATAATTATACTAGAAAATTATACTAGTATATTATAATAGTTTTAGATTAGATTAGATAATGCTTTATTGTACACCATACACAGAAATTTTACAGAGACAAGAGAGATAGTTAAGTTTACAATTTAAATGCACAATGGGCGGCCTTATCGCAAAAAGCAATTTCTTACAGGCAACCTTTGGATGGACAGAAATAGGCTAGAGAAATATAGTAATTCAATGGTGTAGTAATAAAGTTACTTGTTTAAATTAACATATACATACGGTGCATAAATACATAATAAAATACATATTAATATACGTGATAATATACATAATACATAATAATACATACATAATAATATACATACATACATATTACAGTTTAGATATTATAGTAAAATCATGCTATAAACAATGACTTAGTTACTAGCTAGGAAATGTTGTTTTAAAGCCTTTTTAAATATGCCTAATGACTTTGCTTGCCTAATTTCTAATGGTTACACCACAAGCGCACTGCCTGGACAGCAAAGGATTTATCAAAGAAGTTTGTTGAATGCGTTGGCATGTGCAGTCTTAGATTCTCTGACGACCTCAGAAACTTTGAATGTGTGTCATGGAGGAACTTAAAACGTTCTTTGAGATACAGGGGAGTGCTAGGATCGAATAAAACGTTATACAATAATGTAAGAACGTATTCCTGCGAAGACGAATTGGGAGCCACTTGAGTTTGTTACGAAATTCTGATACATGATCATATTTGCGAAGACCAAATATGAAACTTATACAAAAATTCTGGAGACGCTCAAGTTTGTCAAGTTGCTGCTCAGTGAGATCAAGATAGCTGACATCGGCATAATCAAGTACTGGAAGGATTAAAGATTCAGCAAGCACAATTTTAGTGGCTGTTGGAAGAAAATTCCGCAGCCTACGTACAAACCCGCTGACGCAAACAACTTACGACTTGTCTCCTGTATTTGATGGAACCACGTTAAATTGCTATCCAGATATATGGCCTAATTTTTTATATGATCTGTACATTGTAATATTTTACCGTCAAATTTAATCTCAGGCAACATTAACCAATCGATCCTCGAGATCATCCTAGGACTGATATTGCTGATAAGAACAAGCTGTGTTTTTAAGGGATTTATCTTGAGGCCGAACTTTTTGCTCCACTCACAAATTTGCGTGAAGTCGGTATTTATTGAAGAAAATGCGTCTGCTACTGATTCTAGGGGTACCTGCGAGTAAATTTGTAAGTCATCTGCGTAAAGGTGGGTAAGACGAAGTTAAATTACGGGATATAGAATTTATAAAAATTGCGAAGAGTAACGGAGATAGAACGCCACCCTGCGGTACACCAGCAGCTGTATTACACCATGAAGAGTACGTGTCTTCAACGCGTATACGCTGTCGGCGACCAAACAGATAACTATGAAACCAGTCAACCACCGTTGGAGATATGTTAATAGAGCTAAGTATGCCAAGCAGGATGTGGAAATCAACGGTATTGAACGCATTGCTAAAGTCAAGTAAGGAAAGTAGCGTGAGCTTTCCACTATCCATACCCAGTCTTATCTCATCAGTGATGTGAACCAATGCTGTGGTAGTACTATGTCTAGGACGAAAACCGGACTGGTAGGGATTGGGAAGACAATTTTTAGAAAGGAATGAGCATAGTTGTTTATGAATGAGACGCTCTAGGACCTTGGAAAGGAATGGTAGTATGGATATAGGACGATAATCAGAAAAGGAACAGGGTTTTGGCTTTTTAGGTAGAGGAATTATTTGGGCTTCTTTCCATGCTGAGGGAAAGGTACGGCTTATAGTTGAGTAATTCAGTATGTGGCAGAGGACAGAAAGGATTTCATCAAGGATAGGAAGAATCATGTTTCGACTGATACAATCACTACCAACAGCATTGGATGAGATTGACATAATGCTCTTTTTAACATCACAATCGGTAAATTGCTCGAAAACAAAAGGTGAATATTTGGAAGTTGGAATATTTGAAAGGTCTAGTAACGTGTTAGTTTTAGTGATCCCATCAAAATTGGACGAAGCAGTGAAATGGACATTGAGTGAATTTATATTGCTGTCTTTGGATGGCACGTCAGTTCGTGACTTTCCCACTCCCAGACTTTTGAGAAATTTCCAGACTTTAGCTGAGTCTTCGTTTTGAACAGAATTATGGATATGTTGGCGTTGTGCTTTCCTACACACCTTATTGCAGAAATTTATTTTACCTCGAAATGAATACATACCTACTAGTTTAGTCTGCTGTTTTATCAAATACGCATTAATTATCGTATAATTTCGTAATATAGCGACTATTTTGTATGGTAATTAATACTTTCATTATACTCTCTTTTCTTATTTTTTTCAAAAATGATCACCCGTAAACTAATATTATTTTTTATTTATTTTATTTATAGACTCACACCTGGATCCCCGAAGGGGTAGGCAGAGGTGTAATACTAAACCTACATTTTGCCATGAATTTTAGGTCCCACGTAATAAGGGGGCGAGCCTATTGCCGTACCGGGCACATTACCAGACTCCGTGCTGCGACTGAAAATTTCCTAACGGAAAAACCTAACACTTTGCCGGACCCGGGAATCGAACCCGAGCCCTCCCAATCCCACGCGCACATCTATGCCGCGAGACAAACGAGACTAACTAATATTAACCTTTATTGATATTGAAATATCTATAGCTGTACAGTAAAATCAGTTATTAAACCTAACGTTAGAAATACCTATTTTGTAAGTAAAGCCCGCGAGACGATAGACATTAATAGATAGATTTATTACTGCTGTCACCATGTGATGATAATAATTTATTTACAGCATCGTATTAATATAATAATTATTTCACCAGTAAACTCACAAACGATTTTAGATCACAAACTACTACGGCGTGTGCTATGGCGATGAGGTAAATGAAAAACCAATGTGTGGATTGAAACCTTATAAAAATTCGACTGCCTCCATGGTCCAGTGGATAGCGTATGCGACCGCTGATCGGAGGTCCCGGGTTCGATTCTCGGGTCGGGCAAAATGTTACTGGGTTTTCCCAAATTCTCAGTAGCCGCACGGAGTCAGGTGATGTGCCCGGTAACGGCAATACGCACGCCCCCCATTACGTGGGAGCTAGAAATTCATGGCGAAATGTGGGTGTAATATTACACCTCTGCTTCGATACTTTTTGAGTTTATCGCATTCATACGGACAGAAAGGTGGCGGGGACTTTCTTTTTATTTATCAATACACTCATATTTTAGATAAATAATACGTAGTAGTCACAGAACAAATTTTAATCATCTTGCTCATTACGAAAAGATTTGTCCTGCATAAAAAATCGAGCGCACCACCTACGGCGTAGCGGCTGACCGCTACGCCGAAGGTGTTGGGCTCGAATTTTTGTGTGACTCTAAAGTCACTAACTACTTGACAAACAAGTCAGACCATTTGTAACATATGAAAGTTGCTGCCTTCACTATCAACTGGCAACAACAAAATTCGAGATACGAATACATCAGTATCCCTTGGACATCTAATGAAAAAAGTTGACAAAACATTTGTGAGATCTGTGAAGCGGATGACCATCATCTACTGATGGATTATATCAAATACCGAGAACACAGAGAGTGAGAGAGACAAAGAGAGTCATTGGTGTGCAAATATAAACTTAACAACTACGTTTGCATGTTTACAAATGATTTAGCAACACCGTTCTCAAATGCTGCTCTCGATTTACTTAAGATATTTGCACACCGGAGATCCTGCCAATTCTTAATGCAATATAGGCTTTTTATCAAAAAAATCCGGTTAGGGCTGTAATAAAACACACCGTAAGCTCCTTTCAAACTCCATCTTCAGACTCGCTTAGAGGTACGATATTATTCTATTGTTACTATACAAATAATGCCAAGTTTCATGATGACATTTAAATTTACAGGGAAAAATAGTCTCCGCTGCGCTTCCCTATATTTATTCCATAGGTACAGAAAAACCCAATAAAAAGCATGCGAAAAAGAATTTGGGTATTCTCAAAATACCCTTTGATGGCTGATTTGCGTTCTGCTCATTCCAGTCTGGGAATGAAAAGTCAATTTGTCAGAAAAGTGACTTTGCAGGGGTGGACATGCCGTTGCGCCGGCCTTTAGATTTTATTCCATAGGTACAGGAAAAGCCAATAAAAATCATGCGAAAAAGAATTTGGGTATTCTCAAAATACCCTTTGATGGCTGATTTGCGTTCTGCTCATTCCAGTCTGGGAATGAAAAGTCAATTTGTCAGAAAAGTGACTTTGCAGGGGTGGACATGCCGTTGCGCCGGCCTTTAGATTTTATTCCATAGGTACAGGAAAAGCCAATAAAAATCATGCGAAAAAGAATTTGGGTATTCTTAAAATACCCTTTGTTGGCTGATTTGCGTTCTGCTCATTCCAGTCTGGAAATGAAAAGTCAATTTGTCAGAAAAGTGACTTTGCAGGGGTGGCCATGCCGTTTAAGTTAGTCTTGTATGGTGGGACGGAACCCATCGTGAGTGACACCGATTTGCACGTAACGGTTTATATATGGTTTTATCTTCGCCTTACGCACTAAAGCATATATTGAATGAAGTATTAATCCGCCTTCATATACACACAAGTTCGAAGTATTTCTAGTTAAATACACATTCACAATACAAACTCTAAGAGCGAAAGCCAACCAGGTAAAACTATTACGTCCTTACAAAATTCTATGTAGACTCTCAAACGCTTCATAACTTACAAATCGAAGTTTCGGGTTTTTGGAAGATTCTTTTCCATAATCACTTACCGCCGCAGATTTGGTGTTAAACTTTGTAACGCTTACAATATAATGTTTGTAGGTGGTATCTTTCAAAGTTCTATATTTACATCACATTCATATGTTTTGATTATTTTCACGATGATTTCAAATTGATTGTCCGCAGCTATTAGAAAGATTTGGACTTAGAGTGCCACGTGGCCATTCTCGCAAATCAATCACACCTTTGATCCCACCACTACTTAGGACCAAATTTGGTGCATGTTCGCCTGTTCCCACAATAGCGATGTCATAGATATTTATTGCAGTTCCCTAAATGCTTTTATTGGGTATATCCTTGAAATTTTCAATGAAAGCATTTAGGAACCATTTTGTTAAGATTTGTTTTGATTAAATTGTCACTTTCTTTCTCTCTTTGTTTTCCGATAATTAGTTATGTAAGGTAATTTGTAATTCTGAAAATTGAAACTTATGTTGCGTGAATGTAACATGCTCTAATGAGCAAGTAGTGTTTACCTCTATCTAAAGTTTGTGCAGTTAGTATTAAGGATGTTATTTTTGTAAATTATGCTATTACTGTAACAATAGCTGGTAGAACCAAATAAATAATGGTCATTCAACAATCATCTATGAAAAACAGGGTAGTGGTTAAAAGTTCATCATCATATGAGCCGAAAGACGTCTACTGCTGGACATAGGCGTCCCCCCCAAGGCTCATCACCTGGACCGATCTTGAGCCACTCGCATCCATCCGCTGCCTGCAATCCCAACAACATCGTTGGTCCACTTCCATCCGTTCATACAATGATTTGTTACTTTCAATAATTATTTATGACTTTCTAAACCAGCATAGCCATCGATACTATTTATTTTGAGTACATACAAAGTAAATAATAGACAGTTGTGAGTCACCTTCATTATGCATGTCGTTTAATACAAGAACCAGCCTCAAAATGGTACTGAACTGTCCAGCGTAATTATATGCAAACTTTGTTGTCTGGTCTGTGTGCAGGCGAATAGACAAAAGGTTTTGATAGCGCCTTGAGCTCTTCGTGTCAAAGCTAAACTTGTACAAGAGAATAGAGTTAACATTTATTTGGAGGTTTTGCCACAAACTAGCCTCTCTTTCCTAGTCTAGAAATAACGTTAGAGCTAGTTTCGTTGTGTCAATATAATTTTCGCGTGGCAGTACTACAGTGTGAATACTATCTGTTGTCAACATTCTTTGTCGTAATTTATTACTCATTTAAGTTTTTTTTCTAACTCCTTCACAAGCTTTATGTCATAAACGATAGCTACATAACTAAATACAATACTATAAATAACGCTGTACTTACATAAAATCTCAAGATTCGAATACCTAAATCCATTTTATTATCAGATCCAACAAGTTCTAGGCGCACAAACTCTAAAGAAAATATACATTTCGATTTGCTTGAAGAGTCTTAAACGCGAAGCTTAACTGCGATCTTTCGATTTCTACGTGACTTGAGGACGGATAGCTTGCGCTGCGATTTAGGGATGACCAAAGCGTGAAGCGGATCTTTATTCAAAGTATCATCTTGTTTTGTTGCCTTACGGAATTATATAAATTTGCATAAAATACCAGTGCGTGCGTGAAAATAAATCACTTTTATACGCACAGCAAGCTTAGTCGGTAGGCACGAGACTCTTAATCTTAGGGCCGGAGGTCGTGTCCTATGTCGTAAAACAACGTCACATTTCAGGGGTATGTAGGGTTGCTTAAGGAGCACCTTTAGCAAACACTTGCAGAAATATAGATATTATAGACACTTACGCGAGTCAAATACAAAACACACAATCTACTTTTAAATGTAACATTTTCGTATTCAATTTACAAATACGTATTTCCTTGGTTAGAGTATCCAGAGTCTTGTAGCATCACAGGAGACTTAGGCTTTATGTCTTGCTACCAGCTGGTTAGCTATTTTTAACCAAGCGCCAGAGGGCTGAACTTGCCGCGATTCAAGCTTATAGTATACTGATACTATAAGCTTGAATCGCGGCAAGTTCAGCCCTCTGGCGCTTGGTTAAAAATAGCTAACCAGCTGGTAGCAATGACTATATCAGCTGCTAGCAAAAAAAAGCCTGACCTTACAACCTTCACAATTGTATTGTTTAAAATTTAATTTATAATTTTCACATCGAGATAGTGCCTTATCACAATTATAGAGATTGGTATGTGACCTCAATAGCAAAGTTATCACCATCCTTATAGGTGGTTTCTCCGCACGTGTAATACGAGATTGGGCATCGTCCAAAATAGGATTAGAACACACAACTTTCACTCAATTCACTAAAATTATAACTTCTTTAATCGTGTGACTCATCTGTATATAAAATCATTGAGCTACTAACTGACTGACAGACATGCTACAGCCGAAATTACTAAGCGCAAGTAGGTGTTTGGGATATAATTATGTTCCTTGAGGTGTGTGACTGGCGCACTAAGAGAGGATTTTCGGAAATTCCTCCCCTAAGGGGGTAAGACATGTTGTCAGTGTTTGTATGAAACTTTTTATTCCTTCAATGGATTAACTTCAAACTTTGTATATTGGTTCCTCAAATGAAGTTAATGAACACTAGGAATTGTTTTTTGAAATTTTATCTCTAAGTCGATAAAATGGGGAGTCAACATTTGTATGAAACCCTTCTAATACTTCAAGGATTAACTTCAATCTTTGTATATTTTTTATTTTTATGTATAGTCTCACGCCTGTATCCCCGAAGGGGTAGGCAGAGGTGTAATATTACACCCACATTTCGCCATGAATTTTAGGTCCCACGCAATAGGGGGCGAACCTATTGCCGTACCGGGCACTTTACCAGACTCCGTGCTACTACTGAGAATTTCCTAACGGAAAAACCCAATAACACTTTGCCCGACCCGGGAATCGAACCCGAGACCTCCCAATCCCACGCGCACATTTATGCCGCGAGACCAACGAGGCAGTCTAACAAACAAACTTTGTATATTGGTTCTGGAAATGCATGTTCCTTAAGGACTGTAGGGGATTTTGTACAAAACATTTTATTTAAGCAAAATTAACGCGAGCGAAGCAGCGGGCAGAAGCTAGTTATCTTACAAATTTGCCTATTGAATTCAATTATTTTCTTTCATAAAAAAGTAATGATACCTAGTTACCCTGCCATTTGTAGTTCGGAATTTCCTTGATTGTATGTTTACCTACTCATAATTTGATTAGATACAGGCATATATAGGGGCACCAAACTTGTAGAGAATTATGGTAAATTAAAGCAGGATTCCTCGTAAAATGTTTGTAGTTAAGTAGTTCAACAACCTTCGCCAATAAAGCGGTTGCTTTATTATAACAAAACTTACCTTCTATTTTTGTCATACGTAAACCCGCCATCCGCTTACGCTCTGTTCAAAAGTTACAGCCTTAAATCTTTCTTAGTTATGTGACGTCAGACGCCTTCAACTTTTTGTTACAGATGAATAATTTAGAGAAGAATAAAGTAAAATATTCGACAGGAATAAAGGACTGATAATAGAGAAACATATAATAATAATAATAATAATACCTAGCAACACGTAAACATGTCAACATATTTTTTCCTGGAATATTCGTATTTGTAATTTATTTCATAAATTTGTGCTCATATATATATTCACAATCACAAGAAGGACTAATTAATTTGATAAATATATTATAAATTAAAGAAACCATTAAAAACATTAAGAAAAGTATACTGAAAAAATAGTTCAAGATGACACCTAATGTCAAACGAAAAACTACGAAGAAAAGTAAACATAAACAAAAAAAATTAAAAATTAAAAATGTTTATTTCAATAACATAACACTCAACAATAACAATATCGTTTGGAGTCCCTTTTTAAGCAAATACTTGCTTGTGGTAAGGAACTCCGCTTTTCCATGGTTTACAGTGCAGAAATTTAAGAGTTATGATATTTAAATTAGTAAGTTTTTTGGAAACTGAATTATACAGTGTTAAAACTGGAATGTACATCATAAATATAGTTTATTTATTTTATACATATAAAAAAGGTAGACTATAATTGAAACATAATGAGCGCATGCAAATGTGTGTTTGTGTCTTCGTGTGCATGTGTTAAAACAACATAATATACACAAGTAAATCTAATGTAATCAACAAGAAAATATGTTGACGAGAGCTGAGGTAGCAGCTGCACGCCTGACGACCCCGGACTCGTCGCTCAGCTCCGCCTCGCAGCCGCCGCCGGCACCTGCACCAGCGTTGTCGGCAATTGCAGAGGCGTCGAGCTCGTCGAGCGACGAGTACTTCTCGCCACCGACGTCGCCACCACCTGTACGTCGGCGAGGGAGAGGCCGGCCACCGACCCGCTTGGGACCCCGAGACCCACCGGTCTCGAACAGGGCCCCCGCTACCGGTGGTGATGTGCACCGCATGAGATGGACGAGTTCAATGAATGAAAACGTCATGCGGGCATATTTTGTGGCCACAGAGGGAGGAACTAACCTCAGTGCGTACCGTGATCGAATGCTGCCTTTGTTTCAGGTGCTTGAGCCAGCTGTCAACGTGTCAACACAACGGCTATCGGATCAAGTGCGGGCCATCCAGCGGTGTCGCCTGTTGGATGATTCTGTGCTTGAGAGACTTCACTCTGACGTGCAGAGAAGCCTCCCCATCACTTTTTCAACGCAGCCTGACACAGTGGTTGCTCAACAGCAACTGTTAAATCCAGTTGATGAAGAGGTAGATGACGGGACTTCTCATGTAAGTACCCAGTGCAACGATCAGTTAAGGAGTGCTTTGGAATGTGCTATTGCGGAATACCGATCCATGGACCCAAATATTCGGCCGCGTTTGCCTCGTTTGCCCATGCATAACAAAAACATAGCGCTGATGAGTTCCCTAGACGCATTACTGTCTACTCACTTTGATAATAGTGAAAATCTCAGCGATACACATTCAATCCTGTATTGTGCGGCGGTTGCGGCGTGTCGAGTAGCAGGGGTTAAAATGCCTGTAAATAATACCGCTACTCGACAGACCGCTGCTGTGCCAGCTTGGCAACGCAGGATTGAGCGTCGTATTGCTGAGACTAGGGCACTCATTGGCAAGCTCTCCTGTTTCAGGATGGGCAATACCGGACCAAGAGTGATGCGCTTTGTAACTCGAGCCTTTGCGGGAACTGGTATCAGTTCCCAAGATTATTTGCCTCGGGTTACAGAGCGCATCGATACTCTAAAGCAAAAGCTTTATGCATGGGCAAACCGTATTAGGCGATACAAAACAAGAGTGGATCGGTATTGCCTGAATCGCACATTTCAAAGAGACGAGAGGTGGGTGTACCGAAGATGGGAGCGACCCGAGTCTACGGCCGGTGACGTTGATGTGAGTCGACCGGATGATGATGCCACTAATACGTTTTGGCGCAGCATCTGGTCGACGCCTGTCAACCACACGGAGAGTGATTGGATTGGGGTTGTTGAGCGAGTATGTGAACAAATTCCAACTATGGAGCCAATATATATATCAAATGATGATATAGCCAGTGCAGTCCGTTCGTTACCTAACTGGAAATCAGCGGGACCGGACGGGCTGCAGAATTTTTGGCTCAAGTGGCTCCGTAGTTCGCATACTTGCTTAGCATCTCAGTTCCAATTATCACTGGAATCGGGGTCGCAACCAGAATTTTTAACATCCGGCGTCACTCACCTACTCCATAAGTCTGGTAACGCCACGGACCCCAAAAATTACAGGCCGATAACCTGTTTGCCTACAATGTATAAACTCCTTACATCCATTTTGAGAACGAAATTAACAAAACATGTATCTGATAATTCTATTTTATCTGTTTCTCAAAATGGATGTAGGAGTGGGGCCCATGGCACTAAAGAACTCCTTCTGATAGACATAGCCATTAGCCAACAGGTGCGCCGTAACCGAAAGAATCTATCGACATGCTGGATAGATTACAAGAAGGCTTACGACTCCGTGCCACATACATGGCTTTTGAGGGTGCTGGAGTTGTACAAAGTAGATGCAACTCTATGCACCTTTTTAAGGTCATATATGGGGCAGTGGAGGACTGTATTGCGCTATCCAGGATGTCGATCGAGTTTGGGTTGCGGTGCTCCAATAAGGATCGAGCGAGGTATTTTCCAGGGCGATAGTCTGAGTTCTTTGTGGTTTTGTCTGGCCCTGAACCCCCTTAGTACCTTGTTAGAGGCTTCAGGGCTAGGCTATCGGTTAAGGAGAGGAGGTCATGTTACATCTCACCTCCTTTTTATGGATGACCTGAAATTATTTGCCCCCAACAATTTTCAACTGACTGCATTACTTAAGGTAGGTAACCGAAACCTTCAGTAATTCTATCAGGATGGAATTTGGTGTGGATAATTGTGCGGTCATGCATGTGAAGAGAGGCATGATTATGGAATCTGCAGGGATACAACTCTCAGATTCCATACAATTTAGATCCCTCTCCCTAACCGAGACCTACAAATACCTGGGTATGTCGCAGTCTTTGAATATTTCTGAGACTGACATGAAACACACGTTGCAGGCTTGTTTCTTTGGCCGCCTGAAAAAAGTACTTAACAGTCTTTTATCAGGTGGCAACAAGGTGCGGGCCTGCAACGGGTGGGCCATGCCAGTCCTAATGTATTCCTTCGGCATACTCAGGTGGACCCAGACGGAACTAGACGCCCTGGACAGAAAAGTCCGTTCAATGCTGACTGCATCTCGGATGCATCATCCATGCTCGTCGGTGATGAGGCTGTACATCCCGCGGAAATGTGGGGGTCGAGGCTTTTTATGTGCTAAGACTCTCCATAACCGCGAGCTGTACAACCTCAGAGAATATTTTCTAGGAAGGAACGTGGATGTGCACCGCGATGTAGTTGCTGTTGATTCAGGACTTACCCCGCTCGCTCTGGCTAAAGAGAACTGGCACAAACCTGCAGTGCTTAGTACTGACGACCGAAGAGAAGTATGGAAGGGAAAGGAGCTGCATGGACGGTTCTATAGAGCTTTATATGACCCAGATGTCAATTTTAAAGCTTCTGTAGCCTGGCTACGGTTGGGTGATCTCTTCGGAGAAACCGAAGGTTTTGTCTGTGCAATTATGGACGAAGTTGTCATGACAAACAACTACCGAAAGTATATACTGAGGGACGGTACGGTTGACATATGTCGGGCGTGTCACCGGCCCGGAGAATCTCTCAGGCATATAGTGTCCGGTTGTTCGAGTCTTGCCAATGGTCAGTATTTGCACAGACACAACCAAGTGGCCAGGATAATCCACCAGCAACTAGCCCTTAAATATGATCTCATTGGTTCTGAGGTACCGTACTACAGATATGTGCCCGACCCAGTTCTCGAAAATGGTCGTGCACTGTTGTACTGGGATCGGTCTATCATTACAGACAGGACTATTGTAGCCAATAAGCCTGATATTGTAGTGATAGACCGAGCAGAACGACTCGCAATGATAGTCGATGTCACCATACCACATGACGTCAATCTCGTGAAAGCAGAAAAAGAGAAAGAGATTAAATATTTGGACCTAGCTCACGAGATTGTCGACATGTGGGATGTGGATTCGGCCATCATTGTGCCGATAGTTGTGTCGGTGAATGGATTAATTGCCAAGAGCCTCGACCAACACCTAAAGAGGCTCGCACTAGGCAGCTGGATCAAGTCTTTGATTCAGAAGGCGGTTCTTCTCGATACGGCGCGCATCGTGAGGAAGTTCCTTTCTCTGAGGCCCTAACCACCGGTGGCTTGGTCCCTCTATCCGACACCGGTGGGTTTCCGTGGTCCTATTTTATATAGTTAAATTTATTTTGATATATTAGGTTTAATTATGTAAAATGTGACTTTGAGGATACTGTTTAATAAAGAGAATAATAATAAAAAAAGAAAAAGAAAAGCAAACGTCAACAAGACAACCAAAATTTTCTCTTGGTCCATTTTTTTTGTATTTTATTTCATAGTTTTGAGTAAATATATTATATTTCCGATATTACAAGAACTTCTTTTTATGATAAATATAATAATAAATTACAGAAACCATAAAATGCATTAAGAAAATAATTACCAAAAATATTGTGAGGATGACATCTAATGTCAAAAGAAAACCAAACAATCCATAAACCAACCAACCAATCTATAAACAACAGCTGATGTAAACAAATAAACAAATAAAATAATGAGAAAATGTTGACGAGAGCAGCTGCTACACGCCTGAGATCCCCGGACTTGTCGCTCAGCTCCGCCTCGCAGCCGCCGGCACCTGCACCAGCGTCGTCGGCGAGTGTTGAGGCGTCGAGCTCATCGAGCGACGAGTATTTCTCTCCGCCGACGTCGCCACCACCTGTACGTCGGCGAGGGAGAGGCCGGCCACCGACACGCTTGGGACCCCGAGACCCACTGGTCTTGAACAGAGCCCCCGTTACCGGTAGTGATGTGCACCGCATGAGATGGACTAGTTCAATGAATGAAAACGTCATGCGGGCATATTTTGTGGCCACAGAGGGAGGAACTAACCTCAATGCGTACCGTGATCGAATGCTGCCTTTTTTTTGAAATTGTCGAAACATGTAGCTGATAATTCAATTTTATCTGTTTCTCAAAATGGATGTGAAATGCTACTTTCGCGAATTATATTTTGTTCTAGGAGTTTATAAATATGTTTTTTTAATTTCCTCTTTTTGTTTAGGTGCCTGTCTGTAATTTCGGACGTAAATAGGTTTATCGTCTGTTACTCTTAATTCGTGTTTGATGTCGTGAGTAAATGTTAAGGGTATTTCTTCGCAGTGAAAGATGTCACGATAGTTATAGCATAGTTTTTGATTTCCCTGTTTTCCTCAGGATTCATGTGATCTGTACGAAGTCTTTCTAAGTTTTCTCCTTGAATTTTGTCGATGTCTTTCACGAGGTTCTGTGATTTATTACTGTTTTGTTTAATCGTTAATCTTTGTAGGTTTAAGTGACAGCTATTTTTAAACACTATTTCTTTATCTGATGTGTTAATTAAGGTAGTTAGAGCGTTTCCGTTTTTTACTGGGATTAAGGCTGGTGGGAAGACAAGTCCGGTTTTTGTTGTTACTCATTCTGCAAAGTATTCGCCTTCTTTATAGTTACATAATAGGTTGATTACTTGTTCGCATTTAGGTTTTATTTTACTGTAAAATCAAAATCAAAATGATTTATTCATCTAGGCCACAAAGTGACGCTTATGAACGTCAAAATTAAAGTTAATTACTTAATGATTCTACATTTACATTTACTGCCACATTCACAATACAATAGGTAGAACCACGAGAAAGAACGGGCAATAAAACTCATGGCCACTCTTTTCAAACAAATATAATGGTGGTACATTTTATTTTTGTAAGGAGCTGCAACTGTTTCACATTGTAGACATCTACTAGTAAAATTTTTAGTAGCTATTGATATCATACTCAAGCAGTAAATGATGTTCATATGGTAAGCCTCCCAAAGTAAATATGGTGAAACAGTAGCATCCACTTACGTCTTTTTAATGTAGGCAACTCGCGAACATGGTCAGAACTATGGTAGAAGTGAATGAAGCAGAAAGTAACGGTATTATGAAACCAAAGCAATCGACAACCTATTAGTTAGCCCATGACCACGAGTTACCCACATTTTACAAATCCGCAAAGTTATAATGAAAGTGTGGAACATGAATGCAAAATATAGTATGAAATGAGAATATCGTAATTAATTACACTGTAAAATAAAACTACTAATTATTGACCTAGTCAAAAGTGAACAACTACTTCCAAGCGCTCCTGTCATCAAAATAATCCTTCAAACTGTAATATGCCTTATTTATAAGATTCTTTTTAACTTCTGCCTGAAAGGAACTTAAAGGCAAGTCTAAAATATAAGTTGGTAACTTATTGTATATGCGAATACTGAGCCCAATAAAAGAGCTATGCGTTTTGTGCAAACGAAAATACGGAACACATAATTTATGTCTATTTCTAGTATTGATATTGTGTCTGTCACTATTCATTTTATAAGAATTTATGTTTAGTCTTACATGCATAACACTGGCATAAATATATTGTGACGCTACAGTAAGAATACCAATAGTTTTAAATTTTTCTTTGAGTGAGACTCTTGTCTTTAACTGGTAAATGGCCCTAACTGCCCGTTTCTGCAATATAAAAATATTTTGGATATCAGCAGCTCCACCCCATAACAATATGCCATATGACATAACACTATGAAAATAACTAAAATAAACCAATCTAGCCGTATCGACATCGGTCAACCTACGAACCTTCTTAACGGCATAAGCAGCTTTTTTTTTTTTTTTGCGGGGGGAAATCCTCATGGACTACCTCCACCTGGGAAAAGGCGGAGGGGCGTGCCGGACTCTTACCGGCTAAAACCACCCCGGTGTCTACTCGCACGTGCGTGCGGGGCCGCGGGAATCCAAATTCTTCCGCAGCCCCACACTAGTGCTGGCCGGGTCTGTCCAGGCCTCGTCTCCTGCACGGGGTAGTGAGGTGTTGAACTACCCCGTGCATCGCCTCAGAGGCACGCGCCGACACCCGCGCGCGCCTGCGCCTCGGGTCCATCGAATAGGGGGCGAGGACTTCCCCAAGTCCCTCGCCCCTGGACCCATTCATGGGGGCCGGAAAAGGGCGTTGTCCGCCCTTCTCCTGCGCCCGGTGCGCCTTCTGCGGCCGGGGAAGGGAGTCGAGATCTCCCTCTCCCTTTCCGCAGTTTCCTTCTGCGATATCACGTCTTCGCAGAAGGAAACCACCGCGTCCCACGACTCTGCGCTACCGACCATCCTCCGCACAACGGCCGGCAGCGACAGATCGCCTCCTATTTTATTTGTGAGGACACGGCGCTGCTCCTGCCAAGCTACACACTCGGCGAGCGTGTGTTGCGCCGTGTCCTCCCCGCAATGGACGCAGTGGTGGCACCGAGCGTCCGGCTCCCTGTCTATGCGGCACAGGTACTTGCCGAAGCAGCCGTGCCCCGACAGCACCTGCGTCACCCTAAACGACAGGGAGCCATGCCTTCTCCGGCATAAGCAGCTGAGCTAAGTTTCCCTGAGAGATATGTAACATGCGCACCCCATTGTAACTTCGAATCAAGTGTTAATCCTAGAAATAATGTGGATTCAGTTGTTTCGAGTACATCGTCATTTAAAACTATGTTAGTACCAAGGTTTCTGACATTAGGCAGAGCAAACTTAACACATTTTGTTTTTTTGGCATTCAGTACTAGATTGTTTACATTAAACCATTTAGTCACTTGAATGAGTGCACTGTTTATTTCATTAAAGTGTTCCTTATTTCTATCTTCTTTAAATATCAAAGAAGTATCGTCAGCAAACAGTACAACGTCACAAATGTTTCTCAAGTAAAAAGGTAAATCGTTTATGTAAACCAGAAACAAGAAAGGCCCTAGGATGCTGCCCTGTGGCACTCCTAAATCAACAGGTAAGCCACTGGATTTTGAGCCATTTATTTCAACACATTGGATCCTGTCACTTAAGTACGACTTAATGACATCCAATGCTTTAGTCTGGACGCCGTAATGTCTAAGCTTGCACAAGAGCGTCTCATGGCAGACACAATCGAATGCTTTCGAAAGGTCGCAGAACACACCAACAACATTTTTGGAATTCTCTCAAGCACTGTAGATATGTTTAAGTAACGCTACTCCTGCAACTGTTGTCGAAAGACCCTTGGTAAAACCATATTGCTCACCATGAAGGAGGCTGTTTTGATTAAAATGTCTTAGTAGTTGCTTGAGTATGATCTTTTCAAAAATCTTACTAAAAGCAGGTAGTATCGATATTGGCCTATAATTACTAGGATCAGTCTTATTGCCGGATTTGAGCAGAGGTATTATTCTACTATGTTTCATAAGATCTGGAAAACTGCCAGATTTAATACACTTATTGAATAAGTTGCTTAAATAAGGAGCCACTACATCAATTATACTTGTCAAAACCTTAACAGAAATGCCCCAGAGATCACCTGTATTTTTAGACTCTAAAGACTTAAAAGTATTTATAATATCGGAAGAACTAATACTATGAAATTTAAATATTACTTCACATTTTCCTACACTAGACTCTAATAGGTTTTCTGCGACTATAGCTGATGATTTTAATTCTCTAGTAGTAGTAAGTGGTATGCTAGCAAAAAAGTTATTAAATGTGTGTGCGACTTCTTCGTCATTATGAATTAATTTATCATTATCAAGAAGACTAAAACTATTACTTCTTAATGTTGTCTTACCTGTTGTTTCATTATTAGCTCGCCAGGTTGCCTTAACTTTATTCGAAAATTGTTTAATTTTATTCCTAACGAATATAGCTTTAGCTGTATTGCACACTCTTTTAAATATTTTAGAATAATTCCTAACATACTCAGTGAAGTTTAAATCAGAATTGTATTTTTTCATACCATACAACTCATACATTTTTGCTCTGCTTTTGTAAATACCCGCAGTAGCCCACTCATTAAAAGCTCGAGATTCCTTAATTACTTTCTCGTTAGTCTTAAAAGTATTCTGAAACGTGTTATTAACTATATTAAATAAATTGTTAAAATTCTTATTTGGCAAATCAATTTCTATTAAGTCAGGATTCATAGTATTCATTCCAATCAATACTTTATTTCGGAATTCATTAAACTTATGCCTAGGTAATGGCCTAACCAATACTCTCTCTACGATGCTATCATTGTAATATGGAAACCTAGCTAATTGACCACAGTCATCCGAAGTTAATTCAGAAGTAACTACTCTATCTGAAACAATACAATTACTAAATATGTTATCAAGACAGGTGAAAGATGTTGCTGTGATTCTAGTTGGTTCAAGAAATATTTTTTTCAAATTAAATGATCTAAAAAGGTTTAAAAATCTACAAGTCATTATTGAATTTTCAAGAATGTTAACATTAAAATCATCACAAACTATAATCCCTTTCTTATTGCTCCTAATTTTACTAATTGCATCTTCCATAACAGATTCAAACAAATTAAAGTCACTTAATGGAGGACGATATACACATATAATAATATGCTGCTCAAGCTCAATGCATGACAGTTCCACCGTGCGTTCTATAGACAAGCTAGCTATGTCTTTCCGTTCTTTACATGTTAAACTGTTTGAAACAATAATCAATGATCCACCATGAATAGCTTGTTTCCTAGAGAAGGCACTGTGTACTGTGTATTGTGTGTTATTTATGAATTTAATCTGGTATTCTTTAAGCCAGTGTTCCGTAATGCACATAACTTTAATACTATGATTTTCTAAATATAAACCTAATTCTAAATCCTTGCCAGATAGACCTTGTATGTTTTGATGTGCTACAGTCAGTTCAATATGTCTACCCTTTGTCCTATTCTTAAGTTTAAAGAACTTGTGTCAGTATTCTCAATAGAAGAATTATAAGGATAGGAACTATTTACAGAAACTAAATTCTTGGATACCCTACATGTACCTGTGTCATTTTGTATATTATATGCTAATAATTTAGCAACTTGTCTTTTATAAAATAGTGGCAGATACATTGTATCTTTAGTCAATGTAAAATTATTAATAAAATTATTGATGTCAAAAAATAAAATAAAATCCTTATATTGCCATGTCAAATTGTATAACATCAAGTTATGTTCATGAATATGTCTATTCATCATAGCGTTTAAACTATAAGCATAAGGCAAAGTCGTACTAATAAATTTGCAATCATATGTTCTGTGAAGCAATAACATAACTTCTGTTAAATTAATTATATCTTTTTTAGTCACCATTTGACTATCACCGTATGAGATAATTATTGTGGACTCCCTATCAAATATTGTTGTATGCCGCCTAACACGCTTATGTATATATATGGTAAGCGATTCTGATTACGTGTATTATTTATAAGGGCTACATTGTCAAGTGATTTTGTAGGTCTAGAAGAAAATTTTCATCGTCTATTTCGTCTGATACATTTCCAACGTTGTCTTGTTGGAATGACGATTGATTATCGCCATCATTCTCCAGTTCACTTTGGAAGTGTATTTTCTTTTTATTCGCGTCCGCGTTCTCCGTAGATGGTTTATTTTTCGCGTATTGGTCTTTTTTGTTGGATGAATTGTTAAATGAATTTGATTTTTGCGATTTGTTCGCGGAAGGCTTATATTTTTTGTTGGATTTAGTTTGCGCGGCACGTCTATTGCATAGTTTTATTTCTTCTTGGTTTGCTACGGTTATGCTTTGCTCTAAATTCTCCACGTGCCTTAACCTAATTAAAACCGCTGTGATTGTGTTTAGTTTATCTAAGAATGTTTCGAGAGCCATCTGTTCGTAATACACGCGTTCAGCAGGTTCTGCCGATATCAGTGTACTCATTAAGAGTCTAATTTTATCACCAAATGCCTCTAAAGAGCTCGAATCTTTAGTGACGTTCACTAGTTCTTGTACTAATTGGATTTCTGTTCTAAATTCTCCGAATTTCTTTTTAAACACTTCTTTAATTTCTGGCCACGTTTTTGAGCCAGGATTCTCCGAGAGAGCTTCGACAGCTTTACTTGACAATTTATTTCTTACAAGACATGCAATGCAAGGGTCGTCTTTGTTGGCAATAAGTTCGAGAACACTCTCCACACCTTCAATATAATATGCAAGTGTTCTCTTGTTCCCGTCATAGCTGGGTAACAATTTTGAGAACGTTGAGTAGTCGGTTGTTACCGGCTTCTCTTCTAAAACAGGCTTTTTCTCTAAGTACCTTTTTTCGGTGGCCATTTTAATCCAAAACCGGCTAAAGGGACTATTAAGTGAAGAAGCAGCGACAAAAAAATGGTATCAGATGAATTGAGTATCTAATACGATGCAACCTGGACACTAGATGCGCTATAGTATTATACAAATAGTTGCAAAACTATGTCGAGGAAGGTAAATAAGGAAATCTTGGGAGTAAATAGAGTTTACACTTACCCCACGAGCATTGCCGATGAGAGGTTTGTCGATGTTGGTGAGTCTGTTGTCTTCCAGCCATTCCTGCTGCTAGCTCTGGACTGCACTGCGCCCAGTGTAGGTTCTTTGCTCGCGCCGCGGAAACTTGGACTTCAAATATCTTCAAAGTTGCTGTGACCGACAGAACGCGAGATACCGACTGCGCCAGTCAGGTAGCAGGCGGAGGCCAAAGGCTTTTTAAAAAGCAAACAAGGTGTTTACCGCTTGAAGAGCAGATACAGACTGATCATTTTATTATTCAAGATCTTACAACTAACTTATCTTAACTAAGGGTCGTTTCATATGTGTAATGATCCACGTAATAACCATATCATGTTCTCTTATATATTTCCGGGAAGTTACTCCGGTGTTATCTAAATAGCCTAATTACAATGAGTAGTATTGTATGGCGTCGTAGTTACGACGACATAACTGGCGCTCATCTGTTTTTCCAAAAAGGGACAATAGTCACTTTGAGCGGTGAAGCAGTGACATACCATGTAGTCCTTACAAACATATTCACAGTATTCTTTTTAAAGTACGAAGAGCACAATTGCAATTACCATTGCATAAATTTGTACAATGCACAATTATATCGCACATATAAAGACTAGCAGATAATGCCCAAGGCATTAAGTCAACCTGTACACAATTAAGTGTATTAATAAATAAATAAATAAATAAATAAATAAAAAATAAACAAATTGTTGATTATAGTAGGATTTATTTTTATAGAGGCGGCCCGCGCCCAGCAGTGGGAAAGTTTATACACAGGGCAAACGATGATATTTTCGTTTGTAAACAATATATGATTATACATTATTAATCCCGGCCTACAAGTATTACGTGACAAGTCCGAATTGATAAAAAAAAACAAAAACAACGCTCGCCTAAGATCTAGGACTTGAAGACAATGCTTTTACGATAATTCGCAAAATTTAATTCGTAAATTCTTACCACGACAACATCTAGGCCTCCATAATTCACTCTCATTGAGCGTAATTGAGATTCTTTGTCGTGGAGAAATGAGGTCATCTAAGAGAGAACTCTCATAAGCTATAAATGTCTCCAAACTTTACATTAATGAAATGATTTTAAAATTAAAGAAATCCATCCATTAGTCAAACAAAGTCCGAATCGGGTCAAAAAATAATCATGTTATTTACTTTAAATTCTAAAATAATATCTATCGTTCATTATGAATAATGAACGATATTATTTTAGAATTTAAAGCTAAGCTCATTAAGTCTGAAGACTTAAGTCCACGTTGTTGAAAAAATAATAGAATCAATAAGTTTGGATTATCATCGTGGTTTAAGATTGGATTTTCTTCGTGGCCGAAACAAAATTTTTTTATTACTCTCAAAAATATATTTGACATATAAAGTTCAGATCACCCAGCTCTTCTGATAAATAAAAAAAACCTAATTTATAATTTCCTAGATTTCTGAGTTTAACTGGCTATCATTGTATTAACATTAATGTTAATAATGCTGAAAATAGTAATGAATCATGTTTTGTAAAGGTTATGAAACAGCAGTTTGTAAATTCTCAATCTATATTTCTTAAACATAAGAGGCGCTATAAATGTGCATCTGGCAAGATAGGGGAATTAAAACACCATTAATGGGAACACAGCTCTCAGTGAATCCATTACACGGACAAGAGTCATCTATTTCATTCGCAGAGAGCATTTCATGAGGGCGCATAGGCTATTTTATTTTTTCTGTTCTGTAGGGTAACTTGTACTGTAGATTTATACGAATAGTAGGTTAATTTGTATCTATATTAATTTCCTGTTTGTCTTTACTCGATGTTGAAACTATTACAATTACAAACAAATTATAATTATTCATAAGGAGAGGGAATGGCTCTTTTATTGACAGAAATGCATCGACACCCTTATACATATTATTTAGCTCTTTGATTGGGTAACATGGACATTCACACCATCATAATCAGCATACATAACATGTATTTTCAAGCGAAATTTTATTATTTTTCGCAGTCTGTATAGTCCACAGAGTATAAACAGAATGCTACGAAGGCGACGCTATAAAAAAACTTTCCAGCGGTACTTTAGCGTTGTAAGCAGTGTCAAGTCCCTAAAGATCAATGTCCTTGAAAGTATTTATTGGTTAGGTAATGTTTTTTTTATAAATAAAGTAGGACAAATACTGTTCAGTACGAACACAGCATATGCAGCAATGAAAGCTAAGTGAGAATTGGTGAAATGTTTGATAAATATTGTTCCATATTTGTATAGTAAAGTCGTCTTTAATATAAAGTTCTTTCTTCTTATAAAGTTTTTAAACTTTAACATTGGGAATTTGAATTAGTCGTAAAGATGGGACATCGCTGTTGTAAAAACATTTAAAATTAAACATGCGGTAGTGTCATGGGATACTGCTGTCTACGCCTTCAGAGTAAGTATTGAGAGAAACTAAGTATATGTTCTTACTTTAAATTACAATATTATAAAAGGGCTAATAAATCTATAACAAGTGCCATAACACGTGCGGCCATCGCTCCCAAACAGTCAAAATTCTAAAATGTTGGCATTGATATTACTTATCAGTTTATCTGTACTTGTGACAGCTCTCAAAGTTAAGAGGGGCAGGCGTAGCAATATATGCTAAGAATAATTCTATACGTACTAAGAAAAGGAAGAAGCTAAATAAGGAGTATAACGCCTTAAAATGTACGCAATATTTACGACACTTCCTCATTAGACCGTTGCATTGGTGCTGTAATACTACCACATGCGAACCGGCGGTGTGTAAGCGACATGGATGATTATTTTTCTCCATCTTGTATAAAATTACTCTACACAAGACTGTGCGACTTCTCTCTTCGTACGTCAACGCCTTGCTTATAGACGTATTTTTGCGAACCGATTCTTTTGCTACGTGTATTGTGTTTGCATATTGCAACTCAAATTAAGCGCGCTTGTACACGTTAAGAAAATTTACCGTGTCTGCGGCAGACATGACAAATTCTTCGTGTACACGACAAGAATTTTGTCTGTTCTACACACAAAAACTTTTCGTGTCTTCCGCAGACAAAACCAATCGGAACGTGTACACGACAAGATTTTTTCGTGCAGTCGTCAGTCGGGCGTAGGGCGCGCAAGTAATAACAAGTCTGATAATCATTTTTGTTTATTTATAAAAATGTTAACTACAAAGCAAAAAAGAATGATAATTGCATATTATTATTATAACAAAATGAAAATGGTGGTGATTCCGTCGTCCTCTTGAGACTTGTCTTTCTTAGGTTGCTCAAGACCTTTTCTTGCCTCGCCGTTGACATCAGGGATGTCCTCCGTGTATTGGCACGGTAGTTGGGCTCTTTAGTCATCATTGCTGGGTTTCGAGAGTTTAGACAACCATGATGCGTACAGCTCTTTGTAGACTCTCAATTTTAGCGAGAATTTCGAACTTGAAGGTTACACCTTCCGCAGTACAATGAAATCACATACTTGTGGTTCTGCTGTTTACAATATTTATTTATACGTGGTGGAACCGAATGCTTTTGGTTCCATTTTGCCCAGAAAAAAAATTGTCATTAAATTATTTATTGATTTTATGCATAACGGTACCACAGAAATTTGGTTCCATTTGCTGTATTATAATAATTGTTAATAACAGAAATATTTTTAATGTATAATGGTGTCAAGTATCAGTGGATCTGTTTTGTATAAAATGACATGGAATTAATATGGTTTATTTGTTTAAAGAATCGAGTCCCATGGTGCTGTGGTTCGGTTTTGCAATATATATAATGTGTGTTTTTGCTGTTGGTTCCTTTCTGCTTTTTGTATAACTTGTTTCCAAGGAAAAAATCATGTGGATCGTTTTTGAATAAGAAAATAAACCACTTTTAAATTAGTATTCTTCAAAAAAAGCAAAAATCTAAAGAACATTGGCCAAATCGGACCCGAGCGTGTACACATACATTAGGGTGGAGCGTCAAATATTTTTTGTTATTTCCAATAACGTATAGCACTAAAACGCTGTATTGTGTTGTCACTAACACGGAAAAAATAATAAAAAAAATATAGGAACCCCTTTTTAGTTCCCTACCGCCGTTGGAAGATTATAAAAATATCGTCATATTACACTATTTTGAAAAATTCATACCATAGAAGGTAAACATTTTTTTCATTATTATTATAACTTATAATATTTGAAGTATCACAAATTTTTAACATAAAAGGCTAATTTAGTAAAAAACATATAACAAAGTTATATTACCCCGACATCAAAGTGTAAAAAAATTACGAAAATGGCGGTATTTTGAGTAAGTTGAGTTGCTTACTTTTGTTTCACCAAAATTATTTTATACCCTCATATTTGTTTTGTAAGCATAGTTGGTTACTGTTTATTGTAATTTAAAGTTCAATAATTAGTGTGTTCCAAGTTAAACAGTGATAATGTCGAAAAGACTTACGCGAAATGAATCAATCTGCCCCATTTTGGGATCACCTTGTTTATTTAGTAAATCAGTGCTTCCAACAATAGCCGACACACATATTATTTATGTCAGAAGTGAGGAAAAAATTAAAGGTAAGGGCAAACAGCCTTCTATATCACAGGTAATTGATGTAGTAGTAAGTGACATCTTAGAACTGTGGTCTATGGCTTCGCTACCTTTAAAGTACTACGAGCCAATCTCTTTGACTACGAGTAAAACAAATGTTAAAATGTCAATACGACACATACTTACGTTTTTTGTACTATGCAAAATCTAAGCAAACTGAGACATTTATTATTAAGTTACAAGATTGGAAACAAAAAAGTGTGACAGAGTTGTTTGATATTTGTAGCTGCAAATGCATGGATTTTGATACCTGTAATTGTTCTCGGGAAAAGAAAGTACCTGTACTTGAAAGAGGTTTTCTATATGACCAAAGACATGAGAGAAAAATGATGATTGGTAGCTTAGATCGCACAGAGACTAGAAAACTTGAAAAGAAAATGGCAAGGAAGCTTAAATCTGACGTGGCAACGACAGGCCAGAAAGAAAACTTTACAAGGAAAACTGCCTCGTCTTCTACGCCATCTGTAAGTTACTACTCTCCTGAAATAGTTGAACCTCAGCACAGTACGAGGTACTGTGCTGAGGGAAAGCTTCTGATTTTAATAGTCCGCTACTGCTGCAACCGAATCAAAGGAAAGGGCTATCGCTACCTACTTTAGCTACTGTTTGTGACCGTTATGGTATCTCTGATCGATCCGCGGCAGCTATTGCAAGTGCAGTATTGCAGGATGTCGGTCTGATTACTTCGGAAAATGTAGAAAAAGTAATAGACCAAAGCAAAATTCGAAGAGCTCGAAAACAAATGCGTGAGGAAATACAGAGTCAAGAATATTCTTCTGAAATACGTGGTATCTACTTTGATGGAAGAAAGGACAAGACACTCGTGTTTTAAAAGCGAGACCGCCGTTTACATAAAGCAATTGTTACCAAAGAACACATTTCTTTAATTATGGAGCCAGGATCAATCTATTTAGGTCACTTAACTGTGTCTTCTAGTAGGTACTGGAAAAGCTATAGCCGATTCGATACTTTCATTTTTTTCACAGAACCAAATAAACAACCAATTACTTGTGGTTGGGTGTGACGGCACTGCGACGAACACTGGCTGGAAAAATGGAGCAATTCGTTACATGGAATCGAAATTAGGAAGACCACTGCAGTGGTTTATTTGTCAACTGCATGCAAACGAGCTACCCCTTAGGCATTTATTTATCGAATTAGATGGAGCAACCAGCGGGCCTCAGCTTTATTCCGGCCCTATAGGAAAAGCGCTTGAAAACTGCGCCAGTCTCCCAACCACTACGTTTTCAGCTATTCCTTCAAACATGCCCGTTTTACTGAAGGAAACTGAAAGTAGTCTCAGTACAGATCAGAGATATTTATACCAAATGTGTCAAGCAGTAAGCAGTGGATCATGTTCTCAAGATTTATCCAACAGAAATCCAGGAAAAATGGCTCATTCACGATGGTTAACGATGGCTAACAGAATCTTGAGACTGTATGTAGCCACACCAGATCCTTCAGCTGAATTAACTAAACTTACAGAATATATTGTAAAAGTTTATGGTCCTGTGTGGTTTTGTATAAAGAAAGATTGTTCATTTAAACAAGGTCCGACCCACGTTTACAAACTAATCGAATATTCTCGATGTTTGTGCTCTGACGTCAAGAATATTATTGATCCAGTCAAACAAAGAAACTCATTTTTTGCACATCCGGAAAACCTATTATTAGCAATGCTATATGATAATCGGCCACATATAAAAGAATTAGGATTGAGGAGAATAATTGCAGCTAGAAAAAAATCAAAGCCTGGGCTAAGAGTATTTAGAGTCCCAAAATTAAACTTTGAGGCCAGTGACTACACAGATATGATTGTTTGGAGTGAGTCACAAGTTGTGTCTCCTCCAATCCTAAAAAATGTCAGCGATAACGAATTAACAGACCTGGTTTCATCAAACTCAAATATTACGTTGAACTTGCCCGATTATCCTTGTCACACACAAACAGTAGAGCGATGTGTTAAGATGGTCACCGAAGCATCGATAAATGTGGCTGGTGAAAAAGCCAGAGATGGATTTATTCGTGCTAAAATCAAATCGCGTGCAGTTATGCCATATTTTGAAACTAAAAAGAACTTTAAAATACAGAAATAATCTGAATTAATATCTGACGTTTTCACGATTTTGCTATGTTTTGCCTTCAATTAAATCTCTAATAATAATGTTCTTTATTGCAAATAAAAATATTGTTAAATAGATATGTGTTTTAATATTACTTTTACGTTATAATATAATAGGATTTAAAATTTCATAACATTCCGTACATATTTAAAAAAATACCTAATTTTAGTTTATTTTTGCATCTTTAAGCTAAGGTAGGGAACTAAAAGATATGTCAAAGAAATAAACAAATATATATTTTACGTATAATTAAGCCAAATACAGCTTTCTACAGGTATACACAATCGATTCGATGACTTTTTTTTTTATCCATACATTGACGCTCCACCCTAACATACATATGTTATATGCATGAAAAAAATTGTAATTTTTCAAAGTTATATAAACAGTTAAAAATATCTCATAAAAAAGCCAAGAAATAAAGATAATATATTAATTTTTTTATCATCGTACATTTTGTTGCAATCAGAATGTACCTGAATAACGTTTCATTTCGTATAAATTATTTTATCGATTATACTTAAATACATTATTTTCATTTTTAACAGTTAAGTAGCAGTAAAATATTTCACGTAATAAGTAGATATCACAATAACTCAAAATCTGTTTGTATTATTCATTTTATAAAATAGAAAACTTAGCAAAAGTAAACATTGCATCAACATGTTGCTAATAAGCGTATAACGAAACGTAATTTGTTATTGGTTGACGATTCCTTGATATCGATTGACACTATTGACAGTTGCGATCCAGTGCGTTTGTTGTGAGGTTGTGATACCTTCTTTTATGCAATTTTAGATCTTTACTACTTATATAAAAACAAGACCCTACCTAATCCCATCAGATTTGGAACAGTAGGTAAATTATTTGCAAAATAGATATCAGTTGGTAGTATTTAATGTCTTTGATATCAGGGAGGTACACGTTCATTGATTGTTATTTTCTGTGATAAAATACATCAAGAGTTACATTTATTCACAAACTAAATACCTAAAAACATTATTAAATCATTTTGATGAGGTTAAAGCTGTTAAAACCTATTTGGTAACTTATTTGTAGATTCTAACCTTCAAAGTATTTTTATAAATATTAAATTATTCTGGCTTCTCACGTGCCATTTTCTGACGGAATAGTGTTTAATACATAAATACAAACAAATCGCACTATAGTTTGTTAATGTACATGGAAAAAAGTTCAGGTACAGCTCCTATAGATATTTGGCCATTGTTCTTTGTCGAGTGGTTCTTTTTTGCATAAATACGGACAATTCAAACGTACCTACATCATTCATTCTTAACTAAAAATTAAAGCACCGATATCTTCTTTTTCCAGGTTTCCCGAGTGAAAATAGAATCATTTATAGACTCTGTTACATAATAATCAGTATTTTTGAAAATTCTAATAAAAAGTAAAATGTTATAGGTACTTACCATATTCATTTTTTTGACATTTGTCATGCCTTCGAAGTCTTTGTATAAGATAATAAATATTTCTCTCAATGCTTCGAATGTGAGTCTTTTATCTTTATATAGCTCTAACGTTTTGTCCCACAATACCGGTTGTCACTCTACTAAAGTTATAAGTAACTCATCAGCCATTTTGTACTCTACGCTGCAATACACGTCCACACCAAACGCACAACAAAAACTACCCACAGATCACTACTTACCTGGCTGTGTGAACCCTACTACTCCGCCCCCCACCGCTTCGCAACAACGTTCGCCGCGTCGTGTCTTACGCAGACAAGATTTTTTTTCGTGCACCGCTGCGAGCAGTGTACACAGTTATATTCTAGTTACGACACGAATTCTTGCATAGGCCCGGCGTATTTTCTTACCGTGTACAAGCGCCGTAACACTGTATCGGGCTTTGGCATTCGAACGCTGTGTTTAAATAGACAGTGAGCGTCCAAAGCTTGATCGTTCCAATTACCGTTTAGATCATATAGAATGAATAATTTGCATCCAACATTTATATGAAACGTATTCTACGCTGAACTTAATAGAGTTCGCTTTGGCTCTAAAACATTTTTCACGTACTAAAATTCCAAAAAATAAATTTATTTATTTATAGACTCACGCCTGTGTTCCCGAAGGGGTAGGTACAGGTGTAATATTACACCTACATTTCGCCATGAATTTTTAGGTCCCACGTAATAGGGGGCGAGCCTATTGCCGTACCGGGCACATTACCAGACTCCGTGCTGTTACTGAGAATTTCCTAACGGAAAAACCCAATAACACTTTGCCCGACTCGGGAATCGAACCCGAGACCTCCCAATCCCACGCGCACATTTATGCCGCGAGACCAACGAGGCAGTAAGGTATGTTATATATTTTATGAAATAAATTTATAAAATGTATAACCTACCTTCATCTTTAGAATTTGGCATAATCATGCTGTTCATCTCATAATCTCTTAAGAATATATAGTTAGCTTTGCATCCCGTCCCGTCCAGTCTTTCGTTAGACTTAAAGGTTATCCTGAGGAAGTTCTTCTGTGACGTGACTTGAAGCTCCTTTATTTGGCCGCAGTATCTGTGGCTTTGGGCTTCAATCATCTGGTGAGAGAACTGGACGTAATCACTGGCTGATACTGCTTCGCATCTGTGGGTTGAAATTAAATTTTATTTTAATGTTCTTTGAAATTTGAAACTCCTATTACAGAAGTAAAATAAATTTACTAAATACACGTCTTCACGACTCCCAGGCAAGGCATATTGTTGTGGATTTTGGTTTGGAGCCAATTCAGTGAGTCGTAGGTAATATTCGTAGCAAGTTACAATATTTGTTAGTCAATTTCAAATTATTTCATAGATTGTCTACTTTGCGTAATTGCAAACACAATATTATCAGCTCCCTTAAAAATATTACGAGGGAATCCGTATTTGTTATTATCGTGATATAGCCTGCCAAATTAGTTAATTGAATATGAACGAGAGGTAACAACACACAAAGTGGAGTCGTTTTAATATTGCTTTAACGTGAAATAAAATAAATGGATGCTCGTTTGACATGTTCGCATTTAAAACGAACATCCTTTGCCTCCCTCACATTGGGCGTGCATGTTCTTTGGGCGGGCGCCCGGCGTTTTGCCTGACGTGCGCTCGGCGTTCAATCTGTGTACAAAGTGAATGCCGGGCACACACCGAACGCACGCCGAACTCATACACCACGAACTCGCTTGCCCACCCAATTAGCAAGTGAGGAAGGCCTATAGGATTTTGATCATTTAAGAACTCTTCTATCTCTGAAATTTTCATGGTGTAAAAAAAACATATTATTTTAAATCATCCCAAATCTAAAAATCCCACAAAACGTATCCATTTCCGCAAAAGTGCCATCCAATCACATACATACTGAATAGTGATGAGCAACTCAACTTTAAAAACCAAAGCGTAATAGCATTCAGATTTACTTATGGCACCACACCCTCGACGTCGAAATAAGTGAAATGTAAATTGAGTTTCTCGTTTTCATTCCCGTAGAAGAAGTAATTGCACTCGGTATCCCTTGGATTGAGGCCAGGGAAGTTAGGTGACGTCATTGAACCTCACTCTTTCACTGCTATTAAATACGAAGGCACATGGAAATTCTAAAAGTTGTCGCCCCGTAGCGATTCCGTAATCTGAAAGCAAAGCTTTTATGATTGTTTTTTCTTTGTGTTATGCTATTGGGTCATTCGCGGCACAAATGTTTTTTTAATTTAAAGTAGGATAAAAGTGAGATTTCCAATACTGTAGCCTGAAATTAAATACTTATAAAACAAAATAAATTGGCTTTGCCTTGTTGTTCACAAGCGTAGCGCATACTCAACTTTAAGCCCAAAATAATAATAAAATAAAATAAGCTCATAATCAGATAGAGCTATCGATTTAAAACTTGGGTGTGTCATAAAAATCAGTACAAATTTAAAGGTCATTGGGCAAATAGTATGGGAGAAAAACCCACGGCGGACAGACTTGAAATTGTAAGTATATATAAGTAAATATCTCTAGTTAAGCATGGTAAGGGTCGCTTTCTTGTGAGTTGTGGGACTTAAAAAAACATATTTTTAACATTATTTATTCGGCGTAATCAATGTCTATTGTGATTTTATCTAAAAATACCGCAAACATTTTGATTTCTTGTTGGTGTCTAGCCGAGGATAAAAATAAATGATACTGGCACTATGCGCGCAACTGCATATGGTACGGAGGCCATGTATACACGAGCAGTAATAATCTTTAACTGTTTGTCTTTATTGTCTCGCCTGGTTTATCAAAATATCTTCGTACGTAGTATTTTCGCGCTCTGACATAACGACCGGTTGGCGCAGCGGGAGTGTACGCGACTGCCACCCTGATGGTCGCGGGTTTGATTCCCGCTCAAGTCAAACATTTGTGTGCATGAACATGGATGTTTGTCATGGTCTGGGTGTTTCTATGTATAATATGTATGTATCTACAAAAACAAAGTATATAAGTATGTTTATCCATTATCTAGTACCCATAGTACAAGCTTTGATTAGTTTGGGACTATATGGTGATGTGTGTATGTGGTAGAATATTATTAGAATTAGAATATTAGAATATTTTATTGGTTGTTTAAGGCAGCGATAGCCTAGTGGAGATACCAACGGACTGCCATGCTGAGGGTTTCGAATCCACGGCGCACACCAATGACTTTCGAAGTTAAGTGTGTATTATATTGTTAATAATAGCTTACCCCGTGCCTCGGAGAGCACGTTAAACCGTCGTTCCTGGCTGTCATGAAGATCTTTGACAGTCGTTACAGGGAATCAGTACTCTAAAAATAACAGATACTGGTCCAAATCATGGAATATCGCTATCCCTTTGGGTTGCGGAGGTCAGACGACAGTCGCTCGGTGGAAAAGTTGATATTCTGTCATAGCTTGTTAGACCAGTAAGCGGCCCTCGGGCTCCAAGACGTGTAAGTCTTGGATGCAACTAGGATAACGCTAGGGTGATGATGATGATCAATATTTTATTGTTTATAAAATCTTAGTCTCATATGCCTATGACAGTAGGACTTGTCCAATCTTTGATGATAATAAAATTATCAGTTCTTCGTATGGCAACTAGGGGAAATCTCTAAAATCTGGTTTGTTTCCATCTAATGGCATGAATTATCACTCGGTAGGCACATACATGCACTCGACAGACCCGATTTGTAGCTATTTTTAACAGTACCACAATTTATATTACTTAAATAGAGTATGATATTTTTGCTTTTTTTATAAATATATTTCTAGCTCAAACTTTGTTCTCCCATGGATTAAAAAAAAATCTCGTATTTACTGGTAAAAGCATTCATGTTCTTTCATTTTATACCAAGTTCGTCAATGTCCGTGACCGGGTCGGAATACGCCCAATATCCTTTACACATACATCTGTACACCTTAAAAACATGTACTTGTTGTGTTTATTTCGGGTCTCCCTTGTTTGACCGAAAGGAATTTGACAAATTTTCACTTCCCAAAAAATTTTTCGCATAATTTCATTTGCCAAATTATTACTTAGCAAAAAATCTATTCACAAAAAATTATAACGCAAACCTAATGTTTGGGAAATTAACGTTTAAACTATAACTTGTTTACCAACTAGTACTTTTAACATTTTTTATTTAGTCAAATATTTCGGTTGGAATAACAGTTTTTACGCAAAATCAATAATTATCCTAATCTGAATAAATTAGTTCCGAGTAACCTACTAAAAGCAATCTCTTTTTTCTATTAATGCAAGTCGTTCGCGGCGCCGCTCCTTTCGCTCGCTCGGCTCGTGCTTAGGAGGTCACAGTTCTAACCTAACCTAACCTAACCTAACCTAAGCATTTTTTTAATAATTAAGGCGAGGATTTCCCAAAATACGGTGTTATCTAGCGTGTTCAAACGCGTTTTATTTGTAAATAACTGAGATTTAAATTCGGAAAAAAATAGATGTTATTCTACAGCATTAGAACTATATTTGTCGGCCATTCAAAACACGATTACTGACATTTTTTACGATAGAAAATAATCGCGAATATAGGTCTGTTTAAACAATTTTCACATTTCATTTGAGTTGTATTGGGATTAGAATTTTCAAAAGTATACCAAAAGAAAAGTCATGTAAAAGCGGATGTTTCTCGGGCATCACATTATGAATTTTAATATATGCAAAAATATAATACCGAAAATATGTAATTTCCTACTTATCGTCAGTTACCTACGAATATCATCATCACCTATTGATAAATATATTATATCTAGGTTTAGTTTGTAAATTTTTAGTAAGTAATAGGAGTGTATATAATTAGTATAATTTTGAAAATATCGTGTTGATTATTGGACAAGATAACGAACTTGATAACAACAACATAGTTAGGTACGAGTGCTATAGAAAATTATCGATTTGTTGTGTATTGTGGATGATTTGTAGTATTATTGTTGTATTGGGTACCTACCTAATATACCTACCTAATACACACTTTTATTCCCGTGTACCTATATATGGGAATAAAAATGAGAGATGTGCCTAAAAGCTATACTTACAAGCGAATTTTGTAGGTACCTACCTAAATAAATACAAATATTCCCAGTTACACCTGCATAGGTTAGATTGGAGTGTGCAGACCGGTCCATCAAAGCAGCCACTTCACAATCACTGTTTGGTGAGCTGGTCGGTAGCGCTCCATCTATGGTTTCTGCCAACTCAAACAATGAAGGTAACAAAGTTATTACAATTGACTTAACTAATGACAATTCAATTATTCAATCAAGTAAAACCATAAACTCATCCAATAAACCGAAAAAGTATGTAAAGTTGAATAAACAAATTAAGAAAAAGGAAAAATTATTAAGAAAATTTAAAAATTCAAAATCAAATGTCAATTAATGCCGCAAGTATATAGCTCTAAAGGAAGATATGTCTATTTGTATTACTCAACTAGATAATAATCTTTTAAAATATGATACTGATATTCATTGCCTGCAGACAGAGATTGATCGCTTACAGGATTCTTTACTTAACATGACAAAGAAATATCAATTATCACAAAGTCAAATTAATGAACATATCTTGGCGATGGATGACTTAGTGGATTTGTGTAAATACAATGAGCAAAGACTTCTATCGCTTACTACTAATAATCAGATCAGTGAACCTAGCTTGAAACCACAAAGTTGTTCTCAGCCTACCATTTTGAATGATAGTTCTGCAATGTTATCTCAGTCAGCGGTGATGAGTAACAGCTTCATTAATGATAGCACCTCCTTCTTCTTAAATCACAATACAAAGACAAACACCAACAATTTAGTAATGTTTAGTGATGAGATAGGTAGGAACATGAGCCAATTGTTGAGACAAAGGACAGGTCAAACCGTTACCAACTTTTGTATGCCTGGAGCAAGTTTTTCACATATTTTACAAAACATCTTGAGTAGAACATACTGTCCTAATTCAACAATAATCATATTTATTGGGAGAAGGGGTAATGCAAATCTTAATATTATTAAAAGGTATTTCGACCTATTATTACACCTAAAAGTTAGAAAAATTATTTTACTTGCATTTCCCTACAGTAAGTTGTTGCCACAGGCCGAAAATGACTATAGATATAAATTAAATTGTAAATTACATACATTGACATTATACAATGATTTTAGTGACTTTATTGACTCTAATGCTTTCATTAGAAGTTTATATTTGACATGTGATAGTTGCTATCATCTCAATATATTCAAAGACAAATAGCATCATCGCTAGCATATTATATTAATAACACAGGCAAAAATTTGGCTAATAACACTGCTTTTATTGAGCAGTCTAACTTGACATTGAATATAAGCTTGGAATCCGTTCCAAATCCTTTAAATTAAGTTATGAGACAATAGAGTCAATATTTGGCAATAACAGACAAGACATTGATAAATTTAAATATAAGTAATAAAAACACACTTTCATCAACCACACATTGTACAAAAAATAATTTAAAAAATTGTATTAACCTGGTGCATCAAAATATACAAGGGTTGATGGATAAGGAGTTAGAGTTGGAATTGTTCATGAACTGTAACAATATTGATTTTTTATGTATTACAGAACATTGGCTAAAAAGCCACCAGTTCATTTTCAATTTCAACAACCACCAGGTTGCAAGCTCATTCAGCAGAGAAAAATTTATTCGAGGAGGCTCGTTAATTATAATAAATAAATTTTTAAAATTTAAAGAAAGGTCTGATATTGTGAGCCTCTCTGTTGAGCGAGTTATAGAGATATATTGTGTCGAATTTGATCAGTTCATTGTTATGAGTGTATACAAGCCTCCATCTGCACATTTTGAAAGTTTTCTAGTAATTATGGAGGATGCCCTAAGCAAAGTTAATAATTGCCATAAAACGGTTGCTATTTGTGGTGACTTCAACATTAACATTTTGGAGAAATGTTCTTTTTCAATTAATTTCTTAAATATATTTAAATCTTACAATTTAAGTCATACTTTTTTAGAACCAACTAGAGTGACTGCCACAAGTGCTACCTGTATTGATAATATATTTACTAACACTAAGCCTTTACAAAAATCCTTAATTAATATGTTACAGTCTGATCACTGTGGGCAGTTAGTCTGTTGTCCAAGAAAAAGCCCTAAGATTCAGAGTAAAATTATTAATTTTATACCTATAAATGAAAACCAATTAAAACTTTAAAAAAATAATCTATCAAATAAAATGCGTTGGCAGTCTATTCATGACCATCCGGATCAGTTATATAATTCATTATTTAAATTGATTAATGATGAATTTTCTACTGTATTTAAACCTAAACAATTAAATGTAACTGACCGTCTGATGTTTAGTGATTGGGCAACTGAAGGCATTCATAAAAGTCAGAGTAGGTTATATGAACTTTATAATGAAAAAAACTTTTAATAATAGTCCAGCCTTTATTAATTATGTAAAAAAATACTCAAAAACATTTAGACAAGCTTGTTATGCTGCAAAATCAATTTATTTGAAAAAAAAAATAAAAAGCGCTGAAAATACCATAAAAGCAACTTGGAATGTGATCAAAGCGAAACTGGTAGAGCCAAAACACGCAGTCGCGACTACCTACTAAATATCAATAATGTGAGTATTGCAGAGGACTTGGAAGTAGCGACGGAATTTGAAAAGTTTTTTGCTAATATACCCATTGTAACTACAGCGTCACTCAAATCGTCTTCCATGTCTGCTGAAATGCTGCTTAAAGACTGCGTGCCGGAATGTGTTACGGCCTTTGAATTTGTTGCTGTTACTACAGATGATGTTCTTAAACAATTTAAAACTATTAATATGAAAAAGACAAAGGATCTGTGGGGATAGTCAGTAAAGACTGTTTCGTCTATTATTACATTAATTGCTCCACATCTTGCAACAGTGTTCAATGGTTGTGTCACTTCTGGAACATTTCCTGATTTAATGAAGTATAGCAAAATAACACCTTTATTTAAATCTGGTGACACATCAGACCCCTCAAATTTTCGACCAATTTCTGTATTGCCAACACTTAGCAATATTTTTGAGAAACTAATTCTTATTCAGCTACTTAGTCATTTCAATAGACATAATCTTCTTCACAAGAAACAGTTTGGATTTACGAGGGGTTGTTCAACTACTGACGCAGCAGTTGAGTTACTGAAAAGTATTTTTGCAGCTTGGGAGAAGTCGCAAGATGCGTTAGATATATTTTGCGACTTGTCTAAAGCCTTTGATTTTCATCATGATACTCTTATCAAGAAACTATATCATTACGGCATTAAAAATAAAGCTCTCAATCTTCTGACTTCTTATTTAGGCAACAGAATCCATAAGGTCGAGGTTAATGGTAAGACATCTCCAGGTTCTGCTTTGAAAATGGGTGTCCCGCAGGGTTCAATTCTCGGACCATTTCTATTCTTGATATATATTAACGATTTACCTTACTACGTTAAGAATAATAACGAGATTGTATTGTTCGCTGATGATACCTCTTTGATTTTTAATATTAAACGACGACAGAGTAACTTTGACGAAGTAAACAATGCACTCTCTAAAGTTGTCAATTGGTTTAATGTTAATAATCTATTACATAATAATAAGAAAACTAAACTTTTAAAATTTTCAATGCCCAATGTTAAACATATGCCAACCAATGTACAACTTAATGAATCTAGGATTGAGCCCGTCGAGACAAACATGTTTTTAGGTATTATGCTGGACACCAAACTACAATGGGGTCCACATATAGAAAGGCTTTCGGGCAAACTCAGTTCTGCAGCTTATGCAGTTAAGACAATTAGACGCCTCACAGATTTAGAAACAGGTAGAATGGTTTATTTCACTTACTTTCATAGCTTAATGTCGTATGGGATTCTTCTCTGGGGGAATGCTGCAGACCTAAATACAATATTTGTTCTGCAGAAAAGAGCTGTAAGGGGAATTTATAACCTCAGTTCAAGAGTTTCTCTAAGAGAAAAGTTCAAAGAAATAAACATTCTAACTGTTGTATCACAATATATTTATGAAAATCTGCTATATGTACATAAAAATATTGACAGATTTTGTAAAAAATGTGATATACATTCTGTAAATACAAGACACAGGAATAATCTCGTAGTTCATAGCACTCGTGTCCACAAAATAAGTAGCTGTTTTATGGGGCAACGTATACGTTTTTATAACAAGCTCCCTTATAATATATATGTAAGTTCAAAATTATTGTAAAAGCGAAATTGTGTTCAAAAGCCTATTATAAAATATCTGATTATAAAGACGACCATAACGCTTGGGACTGAGCTGTTCTAATTCGACACACAAAAATAATTGTATTAAATATTTCTTTTTAATGACGTGTCGTAAGTACTTTTAAAGTTTACACGAAATAAAGAAGTATTTCATTTCAGAAGTATTTCACTTCATTTCATAGTGGTATTTATGGTTACTGCACCACCCTCGTGGGTCGTAGCGTGATGTTATTTATTTTATTATTTATTTATTTATTTATTACAGTTTTACAATACATATATTTAACGTATCTCGTAGGTAACGTAGGAGAATATGGGCGTTCTCCGTTTCTCAGGTCTTCCTCCATCGTACGTTTCAGGAAAATAAGACTCAGTATACACTCCATAGGTTTTACTCAAACTAATTAGTTTACTTCACAAACTAAATATGCACACGTAGCTCGGATGAAATTGGATTACTTTTGGAAACGCGGCGAAGTCGGACGTAGGTAGGCCACACTTGTTTCCTCCGCTGTGTCTGTCGCCAAAAAAGTGCCCGTTGACAGCTCCACGTTGGCTTATAAATCATTTTATGACATTGACAGCTGTCAACTGCCGACCTCAGTGTTGCCAACCATCGTATCTGAATACGCCCAAATCTATTAAGATTTGACGTTCCATTCTCGAATCTCCGACACGGCCATCTTGACACGTCACACGTCCCTGTGTGATGCTCTTTCTTCGTCCTCGGTCCCTCATTGCTGAAGATCGCGACCACATATGTGTCTCCAGGCTGTACATACGTGTAAGGCTCGTTGCATGCCGCCGCCCACCGCCTTCATGATCGTGTCAGACCATCTCGTAGGTGCCCTGGGTGATGCTCCTGCAAAAGGTAAAACGTTCTGCAATATCTCAAGGTCTTAGCTCGGCCCACCCTGATCATCGTTTAGTTAAAGAATAGGGCTCGTTACGTAATAAACCACAACACTAAGGGTTAACATCAAGTTTTTTTTTTCAACTACATACTATCACATCACATTATTACGAAAGTAACTCTCTCATTAGTGAACAGTATCAGAATTATATCACAAACGTTAATCAGCGAAAAGTGTCACGGTTCACGGGCCCCTTCTCACTATGAGAAGGTTAAGGCCATAGTCCACCACGCTGGCCAAGTGCGGGTTGGCAGACTTCACATGTCTTTCGAGCACACTCCGAAGTACTCTCAGACATGCAGGTTTCCTCACGATGTTTTCCTTCACCGTCGTTGCTATCACCTACACGAGCGTAGCAACTCATATCACCTCCATCGAGTGACGTACACATTGTCGTCGCTATCACCTATAACGAGCGATAGCGACCCATTGCCACCTACATCGAGTGACAATTAGGCCATAGTCCACCACGCTGGCCAAGTGCGGGTTGGCAGACTTCACATGTCTTTCGAGCACACTCCGAAGAACTCTCAGACATGCAGGTTTCCTCACGGTGTTTTCCTTCACCGTCGTTGCTATCACCTACACGATCGTAGCAACTCACGCCACCTCCATCGAGTGACGTAAACCATGTCACCTCCCTCGAGTGACTCTTAGATTACTTATTGCCTCCAACGAGCAATACAACGAACACATCACCTAAATCGAGCGACATGTCCGTTTACCAACTTAGTAATGATACCAACCACTGTTCACTAATCAGAAAGAAGCACCACTAAATTTAATTCATTATTCAGTTAAGCTAAGGTCTTTGGACTCTACATCTTCTAAACAATGCCAGTTTCGGCCAGATAGGCTTTAGCTTTACCAGTACAAGCTTTTACAAGCTCCTCAAAGCCACATACAGGCTTCACACAGGCGCGGTGCCACATACGGGCCGCGCGCCACACACGGGCCGCGCGCCACACACGGGCCGCGCGCCACACACGGGCCGCGCGCCACACACGGGCCGCGCGCCACACACGGGCCGCGCGCCACACACGGGCCGCGCGCCACACACGGGCCGCGCGCCACACACGGGCCGCGCGCCACAAACGGGCCGCGCGCCACACACGGGCCGCGCGCCACACACGGGCCGCGCGCCACACACGGGCCGCGCGCCACACACGGGCCGCGCGCCACACACGGGCCGCGCGCCACACACGGGCCGCGCGCCACACACGGGCCGCGCGCCACACACGGGCCGCGCGCCACACACGGGCCGCGCGCCACACACGGGCCGCGCGACATACACGGGCCGCGCGACACACACGGGCCGCGCACTACACACGGGCCGCGCGCCACAAGCTGCTGGCCACCATGCCACACTCGCCACCAGGCCGCGCCGGCCGCCAGGCCGCCTCAGCCACCATGCCGCGTCAGCCATCATGCCTCGCGGGCCTCCAGCCAACGCCGGCCACTAGGCCACGCCGGCTACCAGGCTGCGCCGGCCATCAGGCCGCGCTAGCCACCAGGCTCACCCAAAAGGAATTAAATCTACCATTAGTATTTCAAAGATTCGTCTCATTGTTTACACACTGAATAGAGTATTTCAAAGTAATTCAACGTCCGCACTTCGTAAATTTTAAGTAATTATCAAATTCATTTACAACTTCACAACTTTATAGAATGTAACTCCCATCCATACTCAATGAGCTATGTCAAAACTGGATTTGGCCACTGAAAAAAACTTAAACCAAATACAAACATGGCGAGAACTGATAAGCTACTTTTGGACAAACTGATTTCCTTTGGCTATATAGAGGAAACGACTACAGTTCTGATATAACCATGATAATAACCACCATCGGCAGTCTATGAGTACTTTCAGATTCTCGCAACACGCTCTTGTCATACGACACAAACCAGAGGTAGATGATTTTAGCGATCAAAAATCAAATGAGAGCTACTTGAGTAGCAGGGTATCCATGATTGCGATCAACGACCACACCTTAATGAACTTCGCTCTAGGAATAAAAGAACATTATCGCACAGCACTCGATCTAGTCGTTCGGCTATTCCTGACCAAAGTCAGTAGGAATAAAGGTACTCTGATCAAAATCACTACAGGTTTTAATGAAAATCACAACTTATTCTTTCTCTCGAAGCTGACATGTTGAACAACACACATACTCGTTAAAATAATAGGAAACTCATTAAAATATTGCATTGCTCATACTCTGACATCCATCGGGTCTTCAACATCACGCTATTTAACCTCCATCTGGATACACAACACCACCCGGATAATCATTTCGAGCGTCTAACAAAGTAATCTTAAACTAGGTTTGTTCAACATGTTGCTTTGGTTTTCCTTATCGCATAGCAGACTATAAGAAAATCATACTAGGCTGCTACTCTAGATGTTAATTTTACTACCAAGTATCCAACCAGTCATTTCAGCTTCTTAATTGGTCATTAATGGTCTAAATACGAAGCTTATCTTAACCTTATCAGCGATACAGCAACGGACCTTTCGCGTTCAAGACGATGGACAACGTTTGTGATACTAATGGCTGTCTTGTTTTCGTAAAAACGGAGACTATGACTAACACAAAAGCTCAAGGGTAAACTAGGCTAATCAGAAGGGCACTTTACCGGTCCAACCAACGGCAACGCATGGCTTTACCGGTCCAACCAACGGCAACGCATGGCTAAACATGCAGCCGCACAAACGGCTTATCCAGTTTATGCAAATCTACACTGACAGTAACGTGGGTACCACAAAATTATCACAACAACGACTAACAAAGTACTCATTTAATGAGAATAAAGTTAAGCATACAATCATCACTAACCTAAATCTACCTACGATGAAAATTAAAATCTCTGAAACTGATTATCGTAACGCACTACAATGATAACTCAATCATTTTCTTCTACGTCTGATAATAGAGCTTAACAGCTTCTACTGGAAACACTATCACTCTTAAACGTCCTAAGCATAACTTGGAATTGGCCTGAGAACTCGGGGCACTTGATTAAATTCCCAGCGTATCACATGAATTTAAAAAAAACACAGTAGGTAATGTTCACGCGTAAAATCTTAAAATTGAATTTAATTTTACTAGTGATGCCATCTAATAATCTGAGTACGAAACATTTTAATGTGCCATGTTAGAAATTTATGCACACAAAAAAAAAGCAGGTCTAATTGCAACATCGAGATCGTCTGTACAACTCAGAATTACAACGAGTCACTGTCACTTTTTACTTAGGCTCTGATGACGTTTAAACAAAAACCATTAGGGATTACCAACACCACGAGTCGATAAAATAATGGAGCTAGTAATATCCTTCGACTATGGTCAGGCTAACACGTTTCACTGAAAAGGCACTTGCTTGAAACAATGCAAGTAGGCCTGTACGCTCACTCTCGTTAATGTTACAGTCCATAAAGTAAGACCGAGACAAGATAAACTATTTGCAAGCAAGCATATGATCACAATGTTCGTGAGTGCAAGCCACCCTCGCATGAAGTAATTAAAATAATCGCTTTCTTTTTAACCGGCGTATCAAACTCAAAACCTCCGTTCGATATCTACGCTATAGCTAGATCACAGGGGTAGTCAGACAACCATACGCTAACATAAAATACAGCAAAGGTCACAATAAATTAAATCGTTCCGTACTACCCACATTTTTTTTTTCTCTTCAAGCGATTAAAAAGAAGGTTATTCATGAGATCATGCCATGAGAAACACGACACCTTAAAAGTCTAACGGTCCTACAACTCTAATGTCTCGTGCAGGAATCGAACCCACAACACTCGGTACGATGTGATGGCGACATCATCACAATGATTATGACATTTCCAAGGTTGAACGCGTAGCAGTATTTTGCTAACCAAGAATGTTTTACAACTACCGTAACTTAATAAAATTTGCTGTACCAAAAAAAAAAAACCAGACAAAATACGCTCACCAAGGTTGCAGCAGAAAACCCAGCTGATTCACCAACATAGCAGCGTTAGCAGCCGCCTTCGCTTGCGCCTTGTTGGCACACTTCATTCACAGGTCCATCCCAGGAAACGGCACGGTAGATAGCCAGGTCGAAGCTCCTCCCTTCAAGGCCCGGCTTAGTGCGACCATAAGCGGGGCACAATGCGAATCTCGATTGTCCAATCACATGTCTGCAGCCGTCACCAAAGCACGTGCATCTACATCTTGTTGCTCAGGATCGAAGTCCGGTAAACAAAGGCCATGTAGTAGGTATGACGATGTAGTAGGTATTTTCATGGCTTGGATCAGCGTCAGAAAATTGCGATTTTGTAGTTCCAACTGGCCCAGCTATTTTTCATTACTAGTGTCTTCATTTTGAACACGTGGGTCGTTGTGCTCGTATCCAACTTCTGATAACGTATCACGTAGGTAACGTAGGAGAATATGGGCTTTCTCTGTTTCTCAGGTCTTCCTCCATAGTACATTTCAGGAAAATAAGACTCAGTATACACTCCATAGGTTTTACTCAAACTAATTAGTTTACTTCACAAACTAAATATGCACACGTAGCTCGGATGAAATTGGATTACTTTTGGAAACGCGGCGAAGTCGGACGTAGGTAGGCCACACTTGTTTCCTCCGCTGTGTCTGTCGCCAAAAAAGTGCCCGTTGACAGCTCCACGTTGGCTTATAAATCATTTTATGACATTGACAGCTGTCAACTGCCGACCTCAGTGTTGCCAACCATCGTATCCGAATACGCCCAAATCTATTAAGATTTGACGTTCCATTCTCGAATCTCCGACATATTAATAAATTTGTGGTCCACAAAACCGGTTTAGTGGTTGGACTGTGGAAGAGTCATAATACTGTTTTACATATATATTTTAACAAATGTTATTTAACAAATATTTTTTTAGTTTCTGTTTAAATTTAATTTTATCGTTTTCATGTCTGATGTCCGCGGCCAATCTGTTCAACAGATATGGTACACGTTTTTTCAATATTCTGTCGCCGTAGTAATTTGTTACTCTGGGAACATTAAATTTACCTGCGGTCATCAGACGCGTGTTATGCATATTGGTAACCAGTGATAGGTTATGCTCGTTTTTACCATGTTGATTTAATAGCGAAGATATCTATGTTTCATAATTACTGGTAGGATGTTACATATTTTGAATAACTTCCTTTTATTTGGTATAACCTTCCTCAACAAATGGGCTAGAGAAGCAAAACAATCTTAGACATTGGCTTGCTAGTTCCTAAGACCAGTGCGATAAAAAATACTGTTTTGATATAGGTAGGTAGGTATAGTTCCTGAGGCCCTATCCCCTATTCCTTCTCCCTTATCCCACTCCTCATCCTATCCCTTTTCCCAATCCCAAGAGGCGGCAACGCACTTGTGACTCCTGTGGTGTTGCTTGTGTCCATGGGCGGCGGTAATTGCTTACCATCAGGCAATCCGTCTGCTCGTTTGCCGCCTATTACTATAAAAAAAAACGATTTTAAACTTTCGCGATTTGTATACATCATACAATATTATTAAGCGGGTCTTAGTCGCGATAATTTATTTATTTCAAGGCATAAATACCTCTGTTATTCTCCTTACGTTTTTACCGGCTTGCAACGGTTGTGGTCGCGGAGGGACTGATGTCAGCTCAGCGCCATCCTTGTGAAGCGCGGGTTTCGGCAGCCACCCTCACTTGTTTTGTATTTTTGATATTTTTAGTTCTATCCGCACTGTCGGTACTTCGACACACTACACTTATGACGTCTACACACTGATCAGTTGTGTTACTGCGGCGTTGTTTGCATTTGTTGATAACTGGGTTCCAAGTGGTCGATAGTCTGTATCCGTCCTCCCGGTTAAAATTTCTATGTTTTTTGATTTCAACCGCTTCACGTACTATCCTGGAGTAATAGTGGCGATCGGTGGATAAGACTTGTGGTTGATGTTATTCTATCCAGTGGTTTGGTCCAGATTCCAGCAGATGCTCAGCTATGGCAGATTTATTAATTTGTCGATTTTGACAGCTGTGATATGTTCTTTGAGCCTTTCAGCGATCGTTCGTTTGGTCTGTCCGATATAGGAACTACCACAACTGCAATCGACCTTGTAGACACCTGGTGTTTGTAGAGGAATTACGTCCTTTGGGGTACGCAGATTGTGTGCTACCTTGGAGAGGGGACTATATACAGTCTTGATGGAGTATTTCTGTAGTACTGTTCCAACTTTGTCCGTCACTCCCTTGATATAAGGCATGTAAGCCGGCACTCTGCTTACTTCAGGTTTGCGATCCTTCCTCTTCCGACGGGTTATCTCCTTTTTATATCCGTTGCGCCTTAGTACCTCCTGAACATGTGACAATTCACTGTTTAAGTGTTCAGGGTCACAGAGGTCATAGGCTCTGTTCACTAATGAGGTCGCTACGGATTCCAAATGTCGCGGGTGATGATGCGAGCAGGCGTTGAGATACCTGTCGGTGTGTGTCGGTTTTCTGTATACAGTATGTCCAAGTGTACCATTAGCTCTTACCGTCACTTTGACGTCGAGAAAGGGTAGCGATCCGTCTACCTCCATTTCAAATGTAAACCGGATGTTCGGATGTACGGAGTTCAATTTGTCTGCGAATCGTTCTATGTCTTGCTTGTTGCCCTTCATGATGCAGAATACATCGTCGACATACCTATTCCATAGCTTTACATTTGAAGCCTGCATGTTTATGGATTCTTCGAAATGTTCCATCCAGATATTGGCCATCACCGGTGCTACTGGGCTACCCATTGCCACTCCGTCGATCTGGAGGTAATGTTGTCCACGATATATGAAGTAGTTACCCTCCAAGCAATTCTTCAATAGAACGGCGTATTCGTTAGACAGACCGCTATCCCTTAATTTTCTCTCAACGACCTCAAGGCAATCCTGAACTGGAACATTGGTGAATAGTGACTCCACGTCAAAACTTACCATCACTTCGTCTGGTTCCTTTGTCACGCTCTTGATGATGTCGATAAAATGGCGAGAGTCCTTCACGAAAGATGCCGTCTTACCTACTAACGGTTGCAGTACCTTGCTGATGTGTTTCGCCAAACCATATGTCGGTGAATTTATTTGACTCACTATCGGCCGCAATGGTACATTTGTCTTGTGGACTTAAGGCAAACCGTAAATCTTGGGCGGCTGCACGATTTTTGATTTATGTAGACGTTCAAAGTCATCTTCCGCGAACACGTTTCTATGGTCCTTTATCAAAGCTCGAATGCGTTTCGTTACTCTGGCTGTCGGTGTGTCACTTAACAAATTCCGTATTTTGCTGTCATAGTCACAAGAATTCATCACCACAGTGGTGTTCGCCTTGTCGGCCTGCAGCACTAAAATATTCGTGTTATCACGCAGCGTTCTTAATGCCTGACGCTCTTCTGTGGAGACATTGGGTTTCGGCGGCTTTGACTTATGTAAAATAACGGCAACATCCTGTCTTAGTGTATCCGCATCGTTAGACGGTAACTTGTTGCGCGTTATAACCTCCTCGATGCTGTTTATGATATTCTCGTACGGAATTCGTTTAGGTGTTAACGCATAATTTAACCCTTTAGCTACTACGCTTTGTGTCGCGTTATCAATAATATGATCCGATTAATTAATTACCGTTTGTTGTTCGGTGGGGTGTACCTTTTTGCCGGCTTGCCTCTCACGACGGTTTATTAGTTTATCATATTTTTTGTTGTGCCGTCTTGTACGCAGATCGTAAATGCGACTAGCTTGTTTGTAAGTAACACGATCGCACAAACTAAAATCACTTCTTGATAACACGTCACTACACTCGGTATGAACTTTGTATAGGTCACACTGCACACTATTTAACTCTTACCGACAGTTGCGAATTAATTGTCTCAAAAGACGAACACTGGCATTATGTAGAATGCTTTCGGAGTTCGGAATGTCCCTGCGTGGCTTAATACGCACTGCCATGGGTACCACTTCACTATCTCGACATCTTGTCAAAACACTCAGTGATGTTTCAAGACATACCCGCTTGATCCGAAGGCATTCTATATGTTTTATTTTTATTACACTTTCCGCCCCGTAGCGGTTTGCAATAATCGATTTTAAACTTTCGCGATTTGTATACATCAAACAATATTATTTAGCGGGTCTTAGTCGCGATAATTTATTTATTTCAAGGCATAAATACCTCTGTTATTCTCCTTACGTTTCTACCGGCTTGCAACGGTTGTGGTCGCGGAGGGACTGATGTCAGCTCAGCGCCGTCCTTGCGAAGCGTGGTTTTCGGCAGCCACCCTCACTTGTTTTGTTTTTTTGATATTTTTAGTTCTATCCGCACTGTCGGTACTTCGACACACTACACTTATGACGTCTACACACTGATCAGTTGTGTTACAGCGGCGTTGTTTGCATTTGTTGATAACTGGGTTCCAAGTGGTCGATAGTCTGTATCCGTCCTCCCGGTTGAAATTTCTATGTTTTTTTATTTCAACCGCTTCACGTACTATCCTGGAGTAATAGTGACGATCGGTGGATAAGACTTGTGGTTGATGTTATTCCATCCAGTGGTTTGGTCCAGATTCCAGCAAATGCTCAGCTATGGCAGATTTATTAATTTGTCGATTTTTGACAGCTGTGATATGTTCTTTGAGCCTTTCAGCGATCGTTCGTTTGGCCTGTCCGATATAGGAACTACCACAACTGCAATCGACCTTGTAGACGCCTGGTGATTGTAGAGGAATTACGTACTTTGGGGTACGCAGATTGTGTGCTACCTTGGAGAGGGGACTATATACAGTCTTGATGGAGTATTTCTGTAGTACTGTTCCAACTTTGTCCGTCACTCCCTTGATATAAGGCATGTAAGCCGGCACTCTGCTTACTTCAGGTTTGCGGTTCTTCCTCTTCCAACGGGTTATCTCCTTTTTATATCCGTTGCGCCTTAGTACCTCCTGAACATGTGACAATTCACTGTTTAAGTGTTCAGGGTCACAGAGGTCATAGGCTCTGTTCACTAATGAGGTCGCTACGGATTCCAAATGTCGCGGGTGATGATGCGAGCAGGCGTTGAGATACCTGTCGGTGTGAGTCGGTTTTCTGTATACAGTGTGTCCAAGTATACCATTAACTCTTACCGTCACTTTGACGTCGAGAAAGGGTAGCGATCCGTCTACCTCCATTTCAAATGTAAACCGGATGTTCGGATGTATGGAGTTCAATTTGTCTGCTAATCGTTCTATGTCTTGCTAGTTGCTCTTCATGATGCAGAATACATCGTCGACATACCTCTTCCATAGCTTTACATTTGAAGCCTGCATGTCTATGGATTCTTCGAAATGTTCCATCCAGATATTGGCCATCACCGGTGCTACTGGGCTACCCATTGCCACTCCGTCGATCTGGAGGTAATGTTGTCCACGATATATGAAGTAGTTACCCTCCAAGCAATTCTTCAATAGAACGGCGTATGCGTTAGACAGACCGCTATCCCTTAATTTTCTCTCAACAACCTCAAGGCAATCCTGAACTGGAACATTGGTGAATAGTGACTCCACGTCAAAACTTACCATCACTTCGTCTGGTTCCTTTGTCACGCTCTTGATGATGTCGATAAAATGGCGAGAGTCCTTCACGAAAGATGCCGTCTTACCTACTAACGGTTGCAGTACCTTGCTGATGTGTTTCGCCAAACCATATGTCGGTGAATTTATTTGACTCACTATCGGCCGCAATGGCACATTTGTCTTGTGGACTTAAGGCAAACCGTAAATCTTGGGCGGCTGCACGATTTGGGATTTATGTAGACGTTCAAAGTCATCTTCCGCGAACACGTTTCTATGGTCCTTTATCAAAGCTCGAATGCGTTTCGTTACTCTGGCTGTCGGTGTGTCACTTAACAAATTCCGTATTTTGCTGTCATAGTCACAAGAATTCATCACCACAGTGGCGTTCCCCTTGTCGGCCTGCAGCACTAAAATATTCGTGTTATCACGCAGCGTTCTTAATGCCTGATGCTCTTCTGTGGAGACATTGGGTTTCGGCGGCTTTGACTTATGTAAAATAACGGCAACATCCTGTCTAAGTGTATCCGCATCGTTAGACGGTAACTTGTTGCGCGTTATAACCTCCTCGATGCTGCTTATGATATTCTCGTACGGAATTCGTTTAGGTGTTAACGCATAATTTAACCCTTTAGCTAGTACGCTTTGTGTCGCGTTATCAATAATATGATCCGATTAATTAATTACCGTTTGTTGTTCGGTGGGGTGTACCCTTTTTGCCGGCTTGCCTCTCACGACGGTTTATTAGTTTATCATATTTTTTGTTGTGCCGTCTTGTACGGAGATCGTAAATGCGACTAGCTTGTTTGTAAGTAACACGATCGCACAAACTAAAATCACTTCTTGATAACACGTCACTACACTCGGTATGAACTTTGTATAGGTCACACTGCACACTATTTAACTCTTACCGACAGTTGCGAATTAATTGTCTCAAAAGACGAACACTGGCATTATGTAGAATGCTTTCGGAGTTCGGAATGTCCCTGCGTGGCTTAATACGCACTGCCATGGGTACCACTTCACTATCTCGACATCTTGTCAAAACACTCAGTGATGTTTCAAGACATACCCGCTTGATCCGAAGGCATTCTAGATGTTTTATTTTTATTACACTTTCCGGCCCGTAGCGGTTTGCAATAATCGATTTTAAACTTTCGCGATTTGTATACATCAAACAATATTATTTAGCGGGTCTTAGTCGCGCTAATTTATTTATTTCAAGGCATAAATACCTCTGTTATTCTCCTTACGTTTCTACCGGCTTGCAACGGTTGTGGTCGCGGAGGGACTGATGTCAGCTCAGCGCCGTCCTTGTGAAGCGCGGTTTTCGGCAGCCACCCTCACTTGTTTTGTATTTTTGATATTTTTAGTTCTATCCGCACTGTCGGTACTTCGACACACTACACTTATGACGTCTACACACTGATCAGTTGTGTTACTGCGGCGTTGTTTGCATTTGTTGATAACTGGGTTCCAAGTGGTCGATAGTCTGTATCCGTCCTCCCGGTTGAAATTTCTATGTTTTTTTATTTCAACCGCTTCACGTACTATCCTGGAGTAATAGTGACGATCGGTGGATAAGACTTGTGGTTGATGTAATTCTATCCAGTGGTTTGGTCCAGATTCCAGCAAATGCTCAGCTATGGCAGATTTATTAATTTGTCGATTTTTGACAGCTGTGATATGTTCTTTGAGCCTTTCAGCGATCGTTCGTTTGGCCTGTCCGATATAGGAACTACCACAACTGCAATCGACCTTGTAGACGCCTGGTGTTTGTAGAGGAATTACGTACTTTGGGGTACGCAGATTGTGTGCTACCTTGGAGAGGGGACTATATACAGTCTTGATGGAGTATTTCTGTAGTACTGTTCCAACTTTGTCCGTCACTCCCTTGATATAAGGCATGTAAGCCGGCACTCTGCTTACTTCAGATTTGCGGTTCTTCCTCTTCCGACGGGTTATCTCCTTTTTATATCCGTTGCGCCTTAGTACCTCCTGAACATGTGACAATTCACTGTTTAAGTGTTCAGGGTCACAGAGGTCATAGGCTCTGTTCACTAATGAGGTCGCTACGGATTCCAAATGTCACGGGTGATGATGCGAGCAGGCGTTGAGATACCTGTCGGTGTGAGTCGGTTTTCTGTATACAGTGTGTCCAAGTGTACCATTAGCTCTCACCGTCACTTTGACGTCGAGAAAGGGTAGCGATCCGTCTACCTCCATTTCAAATGTAAACCGGATGTTCGGATGTATGGAGTTCAATTTGTCTGCTAATCGTTCTATGTCTTACTTGTTGCCCTTCATGATGCAGAATACATCGTCGACATACCTCTTCCATAGCTTTACATTTGAAGCCTCTGTCTATGGATTCTTCGAAATGTTCCATCCAGATATTGGCCATCACCGGTGCTACTGGGCTACCCATTGCCACTCCGTCGATCTGGAGGTAATGTTGTCCACGATATATGAAGTAGGTAACTACTTCATATGTCGTCCAAGCAATTCTTCAATAAAACGGCGTATTCGTTAGACAGACCGCTATCCCTTAATTTTCTCTCAACGACCTCAAGGCAATCGACAAAGACGTAATTCCTCTACAAACACCAGGCGTCTACAAGGTCGATTGCAGTTGTGGTAGTTCCTATATCGGACAGACCAAACGAACGATCGCTGAAAGGCTCAAAAAACATATCACAGCTGTCAAAAATCGACAAATTAATAAATCTGCCATAGCTGAGCATTTGCTGGAATCTGGACCAAACCACTGGATAGAATTACATCAACCACAAGTCTTATCCACCGATCGTCACTATTACTCCAGGATAGTACGTGAAGCGGTTGAAATAAAAAAACATAGAAATTTCAACCGGGAGGACGGATACAGACTATCGACCACTTGGAACCCAGTTATCAACAAATGCAAACAACGCCGCAGTAACACAACTGATCAGTGTGTAGACGTCATAAGTGTAGTGTGTCGAAGTACCGACAGTGCGGATAGAACTAAAAATATCAAAAATACAAAACAAGTGAGGGTGGCTGCCGAAAACCGCGCTTCACAAGGACGGCGCTGAGCTGACATCAGTCCCTCCGCGACCACAACCGTTGCAAGCCGGTAGAAACGTAAGGAGAATAACAGAGGTATTTATGCCTTGAAATAAATAAATTATCGCGACTAAGACCCGCTAAATAATATTGTATGATGTATACAAATCGCGAAAGTTTAAAATCGATTATTGCAAACCGCTACGGGCCGGAAAGTGTAATAAAAATAAAACATCTAGAATGCCTTCGGATCAAGCGGGTATGTCTTGAAACATCACTAAGTGTTTTGACGAGATGTCGAGATAGTGAAGTGGTACCTATGGCAGTGCGTATTAAGCCACGCAGTTACATTCCGAACTCCGAAAGCATTCTACATAATGCCAGTGTTCGTCTTTTGAGACAATTAATTCGAAACTGTCGGTACGAGTTAAATAGTGTGCAGTGTGACCTATACAAAGTTCATACCGAGTGTAGTGACGTGTTATCAAGAAGTGATTTTAGTTTGTGCGATCGTGTTACTTACAAACAAGCTAGTCGCATTTACGATCTGCGTACAAGACGGCACAACAAAAAATATGATAAACTAATAAACCGTCGTGAGAGGCAAGCCGGCAAAAAGGTACACCCCACCGAACAACAAACGGTAATTAATTAATCGGATCATATTATTGATAACGCGACACAAAGCGTACTAGCTAAAGGGTTAAATTATGCGTTAACACCTAAACGAATTCCGTACGAGAATATCATAAACAGCATCGAGGAGGTTATAACGCGCAACAAGTTACCGTCTAACGATGCGGATACACTTAGACAGGATGTTGCCGTTATTTTACATAAGTCAAAGCCGCCGAAACCCAATGTCTCCACAGAAGAGCGTCAGGCATTAAGAACGCTGCGTGATAACACGAATATTTTAGTGCTGCAGGCCGACAAGGCGAACACCACTGTGGTGATGAATTCTTGTGACTATGACAGCAAAATACGGAATTTGTTAAGTGACACACCGACAGCCAGAGTAACGAAACGCATTCGAGCTTTGATAAAGGACCATAGAAACGTGTTCGCGGAAGATGACTTTGAACGTCTACATAAATCCCAAATCATGCAGCCGCCCAAGATTTACGGTTTGCCTTAAGTCCACAAGACAAATGTACCATTGCGGCCGATAGTGAGTCAAATAAATTCACCGACATATGGTTTGGCGAAACACATCAGCAAGGTACTGCATCCGTTAGTAGGTAAGACGGCATCTTTCGTGAAAGACTCTCGCCATTTTATCGACATCATCAAGAGCGTGACAAAGGAACCAGACGAAGTGATGGTAAGTTTTGACGTGGAGTCACTATTCACCAATGTTCCAGTTCAGGATTGCCTTGAGGTCGTTGAGAGAAAATTAAGGGATAGCGGTCTGTCTAACGAATACGCCGTTCTATTGAAGAATTGCTTGGAGGGTAACTACTTCATATATCGTGGACAACATTACCTCCAGATCGACGGAGTGGCAATGGGTAGCCCAGTAGCACCGGTGATGGTCAATATCTGGATGGAACATTTCGAAGAATCCATAGACATGCAGGCTTCAAATGTAAAGCTATGGAAGAGGTATGTCATCGATGTATTCTGCATCATGAAGGGCAACAAGCAAGACATAGAACGATTCGCAGACAAATTGAACTCCGTACATCCGAACATCCGGTTTACATTTGAAATGGAGGTAGACGGATCGCTACCCTTTCTCGACGTCAAAGTGACGGTAAGAGCTAATGGTACACTTGGACATACTGTATACAGAAAACCGACACACACCGACAGGTATCTCAACGCCTGCTCGCATCATCACCCGCGACATTTGGAATCCGTAGCGACCTCATTAGTGAACAGAGCCTATGACCTCTGTGACCCTGAACACTTAAACAGTGAATTGTCACATGTTCAGGAGGTACTAAGGCGCAACGGATATAAAAAGGAGATAACCCGTCGGAAGAGGAAGGACCGCAAACCTGAAGTAAGCAGAGTGCCGGCTTACATGCCTTATATCAAGGGAGTGACGGACAAAGTTGGAACAGTACTACAGAAATACTCCATCAAGACTGTATATAGTCCCCTCTCCAAGGTAGCACACAATCTGCGTACCCCAAAGGACGTAATTCCTCAACAAACACCAGGCGTCTACAAGGTCGATTGCAGTTGTGGTAGTTCCTATATCGGACAGACCAAACGAACGATCGCTGAAAGGCTCAAAGAACATATCACAGCTGTCAAAATCGACAAATTAATAAATCTGCCATAGCTGAGCATCTGCTGGAATCTGGACCAAACCACTGGATAGAATAACATCAATAACAAGTCTTATCCACCGATCGCCATTATTACTCCAGGATAGTACGTGAAGCGGTTGAAATCAAAAAACATAGAAATTTCAACCGGGAGGACGGATACAGACTATCGACCACTTGGAACCCAGTTATCAACAAATGCAAACAACGCCGCAGTAACACAACTGATCAGTGTGTAGACGTCATAAGTGTAGTGTGTCGAAGTACCGACAGTGCGGATAGAACTAAAAATATCAAAAATACAAAACAAGTGAGGGTGGCTGCCGACACCCGCGCTTCACAAGGACGGCGCTGAGCTGACATCAGTCCCTCCGCGACCACAACCGTTGCAAGCCGGTAGAAACGTAAGGAGAATAACAGAGGTATTTATGCCTTGAAATAAATAAATTATCGCGACTAAGACCCGCTAAATAATATTGAATGAAAAAAAAATGTGAATTTCCGTATGAGTAATATTCAATGAATCTATTGACTATATCCACCGATAATATAATTGATTTCGACATTATTACCAAACACGGAACAATGGACACCTAATAATATTATTAAAAAAGAAAGGAAAAAAAATTTAGAGGGCGTCATGGAAATCCTCCACATCGCCGTCAATTGGGAGCGTACCCAGAATGCTGGCAGCATTGCCACGTTGTATGGCAATGCTGATCTTTTGCGCCAAATACAGGCCAGCCTTCTGGTCACGCGACGCGTCGACCAGTCTCTTTGAGAGATCTCTAAAAAGAGATCGCGTACTTGGACCCCATGGTCCCAACGTTTCGACTCCAAACGGCTCAAATACATAATCTCCTATTAGATTTATGTATTTGCGCCGTTTGAGAGTCTCCGCTGTAGCGGCAGCAGCGCCCGCACAACCCGCTGTGCTAGGAAGATGAGATGGCGGAAGGGTGTCGACACAAGTTGCGTCCCACACCAAAGGCCTACGCAGCTTCCACGGCAGTAAAGATATACCGTCTGGTCTTTTGCCATCGTCGCGTGCCAAGCCCTGAGGTTCAAGTTGGGCTGGAACGCCAGCGGTGACAAGAGCCCGGCGAAGTATGTCATTAAGGTTGGCGTGTCGTGAAATACGACCTGCGCTCCTGCAGCATGACAGACCATGGTGACCAAGGCTGTCTACAGCCTCTCCACAGTGACAGCGATGTGGAGAGACACATTGCGCACCTAAACGAAGGCAAGAAGCTATGCGGAAAGTCGTATCGTCCAACATGGTACCTATGTTGGACGATGGCAGTGCCTGAAGCCAAAGACCCGACTCCCATTTTCCCACAGCCAGCAAACGAGCACGCTCCGCAGCATTGGACGACGTACTTAAGAGATTTTCTCGTACCACGCTGCATAGCGGCCCGTCCCACTGCCTCTGTGAAGATGGATTTCGGGGTAACTCGGTGCTTGGACAAGCCATTCTCCAAGCATTCATGGCATCGATCTTACACGGCACCTCAGGATCGACCAGTGTGGGTGCTAAAATTTTCCTGGTCAATTCTGCAGTGCCGTGGACCGAGGACAGGAATGCTGGTAAACTTACGTCGAAAATTTTGCGAACGCCAAGGCCGCCCAGGCGTACAGGTAAAGACGCCTGTAGCCACACTCGGTTGTTCAGGTCCAGATTTAGAATATTGCTAAGGGTAATTTGCATAAGATTGTCAATTTGGTCGAGTAGAGATGGGTATTTCCAAAAAGGGGAAGATCGAAGAGCGTGTGTAAATTTAAGCACAAAAAGACAATACTTGATAATAGTAAAAGCCGAATGCATATTAATTTTGAGTAACCGGTCTGAAATATCACTAAAATTTTGAATTTTTTCCTGTATAAATGAATCGAAACCTTCGTCTAATATTGGGGACCCAAGGAGGCGAAGAGCACTTTTTTCAACGTGAGTAATATTGGGAAAAATTTTAATTTTAATTTTTTTTTTCCTTTCTTTTTTAAAAATGTATTTTTAGTTATTTAAGTATAGAAATTATTGTCTTATTTTATGTGTAAATAGTCATTTAGCTATGTTAGTTTTAATTTGTATGCTAAGATGGTTTGCACATAATATTATCGTATTATTTATCACGCCGAGGAAGAATAATAATAATAATATAATAATATTTTACCACATACACACAGCACCATCTAGTGCCAAACTAAGCAGAGCTTGTTCTATGGGTACCAGATAATGGATAAACATACATATATACCTTTTTTTTGTAAATACTTACATTTTATACATAGAAACACCCAGACCAAGACAAACATCCATATTCATGCGCACAAATGTTTGACTTGAGCGGGAATCGAACCCGAGACCATCCGCGTAGCAGTCGCTTACACTCCCGCTGCGCCAACCGTTCGTCACAGCTTAGAAATGTTCGGTAGGTAAGTATATCAATTTGACTAATTTAATTACTTATAAGTAAGTATATCAATTTGACTAATATAATTTACTAAATTAATAATAACGAAAACTAGAGTTTATTATTGATTGGCGGAAAAGAAGTGTTGTGGATGTAGGAATATGATTTCGTACGTATGTAGGGTAAACCATACTAATGTTGGCACCCCCTCAATGATTGGCACTTCACAGCTTTTATGGTTATCAGAATATTATCTTCTGTTACGTGTGACAGGGTTACACAATCATCAGGAAATACGCAATCTCTTATACTGCCAACACCTATTTGATGTGTCCAAAGCCAAAAATCTTTCTGTAAAAGTTGTTATAAAGGTCATTGGGCAAATAGTATGGGAGAAAAACCCACGGCGGACAAACTTGAAATTGTGAGTATATATCAGTAATTATCTCTAGTTTATCATGGTAAGGGTCGCTTTCTTGTGAGTTGTGGGAATTAAAAAAAAACATATTTTTAACATTATTTATTCGGCGTAATCAATGTCTATTGTGAATTTATCTTAAAATACCGCAAACATTTTGATTTCCTGTTGGTGTCTAACCGAGGATAAAAAATAAATAATACTGACACTTTGCGCACAACTGCATATGGTACGGAGGCCATGTATACACGAGCAGTAATAATCTTCAACAGTTTGTCTTCCTTGTCTTGCCTGGTTTATCAAAATATCTTTGTACGTAGTATTTTCGCGCTCTGACATGACGACCGGTTGGCGCAGCGGGAGTGTATGCGACTGCCACGCTGATGGTCGCCGGTTCGATTCCCGCTCAAGTCAAACATTTGTGTGCATGAACATGGATGTTTGTCATGGTCTGGGTGTTTCTATTTATAATATGTATGTATCTACAAAAACAAAGTATATAATATGTATGTTTATCCATTATCTAGTACCCATAGTACAAGCTTTGATTAGTTTGGGACTAGATGGTGATGTGTGTATGTGGTAGAATATTATTAGAATTAGAATATTAGAATATTTTATTGGTTGTTTAAGGCAGCTATAGCCTAGTGGAGATACCAACGTACTGCCATGCTGAGGGTTTCGAATCCACGGCGCACACCAATGACATTTCGAAATTAAGTGTGTATTATATTGTTAATTATCGCTTGCCCCGTGCCTCGAAGAGCACGTTAAACTGTCGGTCCTGGCTGTCATGAAGATCTTTGACAGTCGTTACGGGGAATCAGTACCCTAAATAAAAAAGATACTGGTCTAAACCATGGAATATCGCTATGCCTTTGGGTTGCAGAGGTCAGACGGCAGTCGCTCGGTGGAAAAGTTGATATTTTGTCATAGCTTGTCAGACCCGTAAGCGGCCCTCGGGCTCCAAGACGTGTAAGTCTTGGATGCAACTGGGATAACGCTAGGGCGATGATGATGATGATGATCAATATTTTATTATTTGTAAAATCTTGGTCTCACATGCCCATGACAGTAGGACTCGTCCAATCTTTGATGATAATAAAAATATCAGTTCTTTGTATGTCAACTGTGGGAAATCTCTAAAATCTGGATTGTTTCCATCTAATGGCATGAATAATCAGTCGGTAGGCACATGCTTGCACTCGACAGACTGCAGCTATTTTTAACAGAACCACAATTTATATTACTTAAATAGAGTATGAGATTTTTTCTTTTTTATAAATATATTTCTAGCTCAAACTTTGTTCTCCCATGGATTCAAAAAAAAATTCTCGTATGTACTGGTAAGAGCATTCATGCTCTTTCATTTTATGCCAAGTTCATCAATGTCCGTGACCGGGTCGGAATACGCCCAATGTCCTTTGCGCGTGAACAAATCTCTAAAATGTTAATGAAAAGTATAAGGTCAGTAGCATGTATTGCGATCAAAATAGATATTGTGGGAAAAGTTTCTTTATAATTTTTTGGTCTATTTCTAGTGAGTAATTAATTTTAAGCGCATTTAGCATTATTTTAGAATTGTATACTAAATATAACCATTTTTTTGTCGGTGCCAATAACTATAATTTATTTTGTTTGATATTGTAACCATTGGCATATTATGCTAATCATTATACTTTCTAGTTTTTATCCAAAATCAATTCCTGGCACTGCCAATAACTATATCCTGTGGGTAGTGACAATAACTATACCTTGCCTACTAATGATTCATTGTCAACCTAGCGTAATCCTGATTGCCTCCAAGACTGTCGCTTTGTAGCCTGAGGTTCGCTTACCAGCCTAACCAGATTTGACAGAATATTAGCTATTCCACCAAGTGACTGTCGTCTGACCTTTGCAACCCAAAGAGATAGCGATATTCTATAGCTTAGACTAGCGTCAGTTTAATCAAAGGTTCTGACTTGAAAGATTTTCCTGACAGTCGAGACCGATGGTTTAACGTGCTCTCCGAAGTACGGGGCAAGCGATCATTAACATTTAATACGCACATAACTAGTTTAACATTCAAAATTGGACTTTGCTTTCAAATTTAATATTACTGCTGAACAGAAAGTCTGGTTGTTCGACCTACGTACTTTACCAGAGTTTGACCACCGAGCAGAAACCTGTGTGCTCACAAAAGAGAGCGTTAACTATATTAAAGTCACCTAGAGGATAGCAGAAAAAAAGATCGTCGATATTATGCTGAAAGACCGCAAAACCAACGCCTGGCACTAAAACAAATAGCAAGTATAAAGTAGCAATGGGTGATTCTCTTAGCTCGCAAACATATGTAGTTCATGGGGTATGGAGTCTGGGTATAGAGACCTTAGAGGGAAAAGAGACCTAGGTAGATGAAGTCTACAAATGCGGTAGATATGCAGGAAGACATTAAGAAAACTGCAGGAACGGTATGGATTTAGGTCGCATTGGTAGGACTGTGTTTGAAGGCGCAATTCTAAACAGAACTACATTCGCCCAACAAGGAGAAAAATATGAAATATTATGCCCATTTACTTTGCGAATTACACGTTGTGTACACAAAATGTCTAGATAAATAGATAAGCAAGAGAATAAGGTGAAACGACGCAAAGAAACAAAGATTTTCTTCCACAGGAGATCAAAGAAGCAAGAAAAGAGAAAAACATACTGGTGGACAAACTAAGCCTCTGTCGAACGAAGATCATCTACTAAAATTTCAGACGAGGATTAGTTTAAAAAATCGTGCACCCTTTGCCGGACATGGGCCTTTCCTAATTTGCGTCACAATACCATTGTAAGTCAATATGAGAATTTGGCCTACTATGCCACGCTGATTGGACGGGTTGGCACAGTGGTCGAATTGTCCGTCTCTTTGCAACGGTTTTGTATGATTTGGCTGTTTTTCTTAGTGGCCTCTCCCTCTTACGATGCTCGAGAAATGAAATTTGAAACCATTATGTCACTTTTAAAAACTGCCAAGTGCCCATCATTATATCTGATTCATATGCCAATCACTGTACTCAAGTGCCAATGTTTGTAACATTCCACAAAAGTAATTAGAAATCAATACAGTAATTTAATAAATTTTTATTATTTAAATTAAAGTAGTATTTTCTTTAAGTCTTAAAACCTTTTCATTATCAACTTTGTTTTTTACGAGTATACGCCATTTATTCACAGAAATTCGCTTGGAGTGCCAATCACTATACTGTTTACCCTAATTGGTGATTAGAAGAGGCCATGAGTATCTTACCCGATCTTATTATTGGTTCTATGCCGTTGTTTTGCTGAAAGTAGCAACGAATTAATTGACTAATTTTTATTAATTTAATGTTTTCCCCTAAGATTGATATTGAGCAAGCAATACTTTCGCATTACGAGCGATCATAAGTTTTTTTTATAATTAACAATAAAGATAATGTTCATAATATTACTGATAACATATTGTCACTATAAACAACAACAATTTTGTAAAAGTACCTTCAAATTTCATAAAGGTTTTTTCAAAACAGAAACATTGCAAATAATTTATACTCGATAAGTAAGTTTATATTTCAGTTAATAGACTGCTTCAATTTTCTATACTATGGCGCGAAAATATTATTACCTACATGGCGGCAGTGGCGTCGCGTCGCGTCGTCGATAGCGTGGGATTCATCGTAATTATGGACGCGCGCATACTCGCGAACTGGGGAAGCGGGGAGCCTCAAAAGCTTTGAGCGCACGGAAATCCTCGCATTAACCTACTCTAACTACTTCCATTTAATAAACTAATATCACCAAACGTTTATTGTCTGAAGATTGTTTGCTGTAATAAATCATTTGATTAAAGACGAAATGCCATAATGACATTATACTTGGTAACATTTTGCCAAGTAAAAATTTTACCAAATAAAAATATGCGTACTAAAATCATTAGAAATATTGCAATGGTATAAAAAAAGGTTGCTAAAATTTGTTTGGGTAATGAAAATTTGTCAAAATCTTTTCGGCAAAACGGCAGTATCCCGTTTATTTCATTGTATTCCTTTTGAATAAGAAAATAATATGAGCGGAGAATAACAAACATTTGTGCACGTAGTATCAAAAAGGTATATTGCCAGATTATATAATAATATTATGCTTGAGTACGTACGAGTTTTAGCAGTACGAAAATACAAGTATACTCAGAATACGGAATGTCACCACCCCATATCATCCCATGGGTGTCGTAAGAGCCGACAGAGGGAGCATATTATGCAGAGAACAGCACTGTAAGAGAAGGAAAATTTGATACAAACCCTATACCAACCCGTTTGGCCAGCGTGGTATAGTAGGCCAATTCCTCTTTTCAAAGGAGAGGCCTAGTCCAGCAGTGGACTGTTAAAGGCTGATGATGATGATCACTAAGGTGGAGATACCATATAACGGGTGTCTCAGTAAGAGTGCACTTATTTAAATTTGATTTTTTTTTCATGCAAGTGGCAATTCTGAAATATGACAGCTGTCTGTCACCTCTGTTTATTCCGATTATTAAAATTGGAGTGCTTTTCGAAAGAACAACGCGTTATCACTGTGAAAACTCATTACAAAAATAGGAAAAGTTACGCTGAAACCGCTCGCAAACTTCGCCAAATTTTCAGCCGAGAAAGTGCATCTAATGTGTCAACCATTCGCAGAGTGGGCAAAAATTTTGAAGAAACTGGGTCAATTATGGATAATAAAAATCTTTGGCGTCAACGTACCGGTCGTTCTCTTGAAAACATTGCTGCAGTAAACGAGAGTGTCGCCGAAAACCCGAAACTCTCTCGACGACTTCAAATCTCACGAAGCACTACGCAGAGAATTTTGACTAAAGACCTCCACCTTCATGCGTACAACATTCAGTTAACTCAGGAGCTCAAACCAGCAGACCACGGAAAGCGCCGGCAATTCGTTCAATGGGTTTTGGAGCAAAGTGCTTTATACATTATATGCCAATTTTTCGAAAAAAGTCATTTTCTCCGATGAAGCGCATTACCTTATGAATGGCTTCGTGAATACACAAAATTGTCGAATTTGGGACGCGGAAAATCCTCATGCAATCCATGAGAAACAAATGCATCCACAACGAGTAACAGCCTGGTGCGGATTTTGGCGTGATTGGACCTACTTTTTTGAAAATGAGTCCGAAATTGCAGTGACTGTGTACGGCATTCGCTACAGGAATATGATAACGGACTTCTTGTGGCCTCAACTGGAAGGCATAAATCTGGACAATATGTGGTTTCAGCAGGACAGCGCAACCTGCCACACCGCGCATGAAACAATCGACTTATTGCAGCAACGATTTCCAGAACAAATTATCTCACGAAATTCTGATGTCAACTGGCAACCAAGATCGTGCGATTTAACGCCGTGCGATTTTTTCTTTGGTGTTTTGTGAAATCTCGGGATTATGCGAATAAACCCGAAACGATTCCTGAGCTCAAATCGGAAATCCAACGTGACATCGGTGAAATACAGCCACATCTCTGTGCAAAAGTCATGGAAAATTTCATGAAAAGAGTAATGGCTTGTCATCGGAGCCGTGGACCCCCACGGCTCCGATGCACGGCTCATTATTTGGTCATTTTAATCGGAACATGTCTTCTTTACATTACAATAAAAATATCACAACTCTGTCATCAAATACTTCTTTTTACTTTAAAATGCAAAAGTGCACTCTTACTGAGACACCCTATAGTAACATTGAGCTGTAACAAAATATCTAAAATAGTATAAAAACACTATTATAGATATTTTGTTACAGACTTCGATCGTACACATGTGAAATGTTAAGATTATCTTGATGTGACGCCTGACGTAGCCTTGGCAGGCCGCTCTGCACATGAACGAAGGCTGTTAGGCGAAACGACGTGAGGCTGAGCGAAAAGATTGATGTGAAAACAAACATACTTTTTCAAACAAGTAAATCGCAATTTAACACCTAAATGAGCAGAACAAGACTCAACTATTTAGAGACTGCTTAGTTATTTATAATGTATTATAATGTTCACCGTAAGTATCTTAATAAAATAGATATAGGAAAAATAATTTTGTAACCTAGAAGACTTTACCTTTCTCACATGAGTTAAAAAGATTCCAGAAATAAATTATGATAGATAAGTACACAACAATCAAAATTGCCACATATTATTATCAAATGTCTATCAAAATTTGTGTACGATAGACATCATCGATCTTGTTCATAGCTTTTTTGCTTAGAAAATGTGTATAATACTCTCATACAGTTACAAAATCTATAGATGTTGTTCTCTCAATGTTCAAAACTTATTTACAATAATGCCTAGATTGAAGCTCACAAGCCGTTCTAGATATGACGAGGCAGAAAATCTTATCAGTTTGAAGGAAATCACATTTTTTATGAGGCAGATATTAAAGTCTATGATTAAAAATGGTGCAAATTACTAATTTAAAAAAATATGATGACAAATAAATCATAGTAAACATCATAATTAGGTGATGTTTTAGTATAAACGGAAAATACTATGCTTTAAGCAAGTACTGGACGTAATAGTTGAATCTACTACATGCTACTGAGTTCCTTGTTTGAGGAACACGGGCGCGTCTATGTTACCAGAGCTTGAAGTTAGCTTGAAGATAATATAAGCGCGTTGGTAAGGTCAAACACCCTCCATTATTGTCGACACTGTCTTGTTTTCCCACTTAGTTCAAAATTCAGAGGCTTTATAGATTTTTCATGTGAAAATTGTGAGCAAATAAAGATGATGATGAGAATTTATTTGTATTCTTACCACCAGAGGATTTCTTCCCTAGAATTTTACAAACATAAGGAAATATTAACGAAAAAAACAAGTCAATTTAACCTAAAAATAGATCTTACCCACAAAAATAACGGTACATTTACTGAAACAGTCTCGATCGATCACAGTAACAAGGAAAACGTAGACGTCCTTCTTGCAGATGACAAGCAAGAAAACATGTCACAACTTACCCAATCTTAAAAATAAAGCGATATAGTACCGATCACATACAATCACATCAATGCATGACCGCACATACTAAATTAAGATAAGGATAAAAAGAGGAATGTACCTTCAACAAAAGAATATGATATCTTAAACCCTCTAGCATGTCTCGATGAGTACATTCCATGCAATTCGAGAGATAGCTTGTGTCCATTCGACATTATTGGCTTCGGTATATCGTTCCCGCAAAATGATGCCATCTTTTCTAGACGGCCATCTACATATAAAAATACGTCGAGAGAATCCATACTTTCGCAACTGTAACCAAGGGAATTTGCTTAGTCAATATAATTTGGAATGGTTAATTCTTTTTGTTCATGTATGCAGTAGTTCAGGTAAGCTGGTTGTATTAGGTTATTTTTATTTCATGATTTTCTTGTTTATGTTGCAGATTGAAACATAACCAATACAGTAATATATGATTGTTTGAAATTGATCTAATATCAAAGTTCTGGTGAAGTTAGAGTTATAGCTTATGGTTTTTTTATCTAATTATTACAAGTTTTGGTTTCTGCCCTGGGAGTTGCCTTCATATTCACACCAAGCATAAAGCTTGACGCGATTTATTTCTGTAATATCTTATTTAGTTCAATGTGTACATATTATTTATACTGTATACTATTAATGCTCCAATAAAATTATTGAAATTTATATTTCGTCAAATAAATTTTGTACAAATTGGCTAAATGAGGGGCAAGGGATTTATTGCTAATAAATAAGTAATTACACGTTAGTGTAGTCTTAGTGAGACGTCGATTAACCCTTAGGTTAATCGACGTCTCACGTGACCAGAAGGCTGGTTTATTCTTTGCTCAAAGAATCAGCCTTGCCATCAAACATGGCTATGCTGCCAGCTTTCTGGGCACGTTACCCGATGATATCGATGCAGAGGCATCCTACGACGCCTAAACACACCTGTACATATATATTTTCACTTTTTATTTTTAGATTTATGTACATAATATATATTCTTAGAAATTATGATTATTTAAGATAGTAATGTATATTGTTATAATTAATCATCTGTTATGTTATTATGAAAATTAATCGATCAAAATAAAATTTTTGATTAGTTTTATATTCTATTCAGATTATAATAAAGATATCTATACATTACACTAATAACTATTCAATTAAAATAGCCAATGAGAAAATGCCTTAATGAGTCACATTTAAATGAACTAATTATTTTAATTAATTGAACTGTTTAAGTTATTTCATGATCAGTTTGATTTTAACGAGTCAAATTTATTTATGCTCTACTTCGTGGTGAGATCGCAGCAACACCACAAATCGCGTGCTCCTTTAGCTATGAAACTCGGGGACGAAAACCACAGTTGTTTTAAGATGGCAATATCCGCCTTGTCTGCCTTAAAATACTTTATATGCCGCCCGTGATTTCGGTTTCCACTATAAAGAAATGAAATTACGTTTACTAAATTACAATGTATTGAAATAACTTCAATGCCACAAATCTTTGATTTGGAAAAACCCTACTCATATATCTATTAGTAGTGTAGAGCAACAGCAAGTATGATTAAGGTACTATGCATAGCTTAAAGAATCTCAAGATTAGCTATTATTATCACTGAAATTAGAATAAGAGCAACAGCAAGTATGATTAAGGTACTATGCACAGCTTAAAGAATCTCAAGATTAGCTATTATTATCACTGAGTAATAGTTTGTAGTAAGATCAACTGCATGAAATTGCTCTTGCAATCAATAAATCTATAACGTCAATACTCATAGTATTTTCTTGGGTTTACGCGAAGGTTACACATTGAAATTAAACTGCACTTTACGACTTTCACTTTCAATGTCAATACTCACTCAATTATATGCTCCGATATTAGCTGCAAGCTGAAGTCTTCAAATACCAGCTTCACGCGTTCACTCCCTCTCGCCAAGAAGTCGTAATGACACTGCGTTTTCTGAGGGTACGGCGCTTGATACAGTGGTGACGTCAGTTTACCCGTCTTGCTTTTGTCACTGTTGAATACTTGGTGACAGGATGATGCTGGAAGAAGTGCATAGTATCAAAATTCAATAATATTATATTGCATATATTTTATACTTTAGGGTCAATTCTGACTCTGGTATATTTGAGTTGGATTTTACCGGAAAGGCAATTGCCGAGATCATTCTACATGACGCTTAACAAAGATTAGAAAATGTATTTACCGTGTTAATCTTGCACCATATCTAAACCGAAAAGTGCTCCTACTTGTCAGTACTTCATGGGAATTTCTTGGCAGTTGATTATAATAAGTGCTATTTCGATATATTGGCAACCAGCGACACTCACTTACTAAACGCAACGAACAAATCACTCCGATTTCTATAGTGATAAATAAATAATATACATAATAATAAATAAATTCATACATAAATAGAGTAAGAGATTATGATAATGTAACGATAAAAATGCCGCATCTATTTAAACTTCAAACTTTTTTTACTGCAGTCATAATAAATACCGTTAACACTCTGAGGGCCAATTCCCGTAATTGTAAGTGTTCAAAATGCAGATTCGTTTTAGTGTCAGTGTCATATTTATGTCGTAATTGGTATTCTCCTAAATTAACCGCTATTTTACATGATAGTGCGACTAGATCTTAGATTGAAACTATGTGTCAGCGTCGAAATTTAAATGTTAAATTAGACGACAATGACAGAAATTGCAAAATACCGATTGTGAGTCACTTCTCTCTTATATTCTCTTATAAAGACAACTCCCAATAGGACTAAATGCTGTGTCGCGGAGGACTTTACAAACATACAATTAAGGGACACAATGAACACTCAGACTCGAAACAACAATTTGTGGATCACACAAAGTGTCGTCTCGTGTGACGATCCCACAACACTTCGGCGCAGCGTCAAGCGGCGAAGCGGCTGCTTAAACCACTGCGTCAACCGTGCAGTCAAACTTCAAAATCTAATTTCATTTCGTTCAAAATACAGTGTCGATGACAGAAAAATACTGAAAGGGTAAGAGTTCTCATCGCATTCGTAAACAATCTAAACACGTAGTAGGGGTAATATTATGATCAAATGAACCGTGCATTGTATTCGTTTAGCTACTTTATTTTCACTTATTTCTCGGTCGTAGTGGCGATCTAGTTTTACGATTGTTATTGAAAGCCATTTGTGTTTGTGAGATGTTTTTCTAGCGTACTTATTTAAACCAAACAATTGTGTGATTATATTTTTGATACATTGGTAACATCGGTTTTAAAATCAGTAATACTAAAATACATAATAAAATAACTCAAACCTAGATTCAGAGAGTCCGTTGTTATACATCTTCAAAGTAAATCAGACAAAAAGCAATATTTTATACGAATAGCTTGTCTGCGATATTAACACGTTCACTGCGTAACTCGATTATGATAACTTTTAGTGGATGCATCACGGGGTCGTTTAGAACCGGTGCATGACTTTTTTCTGGTGCGTTGAAGGGTCGAGAAGATCCGATCTACCTGTGTTCCTTTAACTGCTCTTATCTTTGAAAGTATGACGATTTATGAATATACATTAAGGGCAATATATTGTGACGTAATCAGCCAAGGTACATTTTAAAACAATTAATAAACATATAAAACAATTATACAATGCTTATGTCCGTAGTAAATTAGAATATAATGCAATAGTTTGGAGTCCTAAAGAGTCAATGAACAATGTAATGTTAGAAAAAATCAACGTAAATTATGTAGATAGTTCTACAAAAGGCAATATGGTTATTACCCGTTTCTCTATCCATCTTTGTTTGTGTCGGGAATGGTAGGCTTCGATACACTCCAACTCAGGCGGGAATCCACTCATATAGTAACGTATTATCTTGTACTTACAAATAAAATAGATAGCCTTGCTATACGGGAATCAATACATTTTTATTTTCCCGACCAGTATATGCGTAGTGTAGGCAGAAGACAGCATAAACTTCTTTGCTATCCACCTATGTGGCGCTCTCCACAAGCTGACAACAGTCCTACGCCTAGAGCGACTAAGCTTATAAATGAGCTTCTTATATCGTCGGCTTATTGCAAGAAGTCATTATGTGACATATTCACTTTTCTGAGATAAACGGTATTTTCTTTGGTGTTTTGTGAAATCTCGGGATTATGCGAATAAACCCGAAACGATTCCTGAGCTCAAATCGGAAATCCAACGTGACATCGGTGAAATACAGCCACATCTCTGTGCAAAAGTCATGGAAAATTTCATGAAAAGAGTAATGGCTTGTCATCGGAGCCGTGGACCCCCACGGCTCCGATGCACGGCTCATTATTTGGTCATTTTAATCGGAACATGTCTTCTTTACATTACAATAAAAATATCACAACTCTGTCATCAAATACTTCTTTTTACTTTAAAATGCAAAAGTGCACTCTTACTGAGACACCCTATAGTAACATTGAGCTGTAACAAAATATCTAAAATAGTATAAAAACACTATTATAGATATTTTGTTACAGACTTCGATCGTACACATGTGAAATGTTAAGATTATCTTGATGTGACGCCTGACGTAGCCTTGGCAGGCCGCTCTGCACATGAACGAAGGCTGTTAGGCGAAACGACGTGAGGCTGAGCGAAAAGATTGATGTGAAAACAAACATACTTTTTCAAACAAGTAAATCGCAATTTAACACCTAAATGAGCAGAACAAGACTCAACTATTTAGAGACTGCTTAGTTATTTATAATGTATTATAATGTTCACCGTAAGTATCTTAATAAAATAGATATAGGAAAAATAATTTTGTAACCTAGAAGACTTTACCTTTCTCACATGAGTTAAAAAGATTCCAGAAATAAATTATGATAGATAAGTACACAACAATCAAAATTGCCACATATTATTATCAAATGTCTATCAAAATTTGTGTACGATAGACATCATCGATCTTGTTCATAGCTTTTTTGCTTAGAAAATGTGTATAATACTCTCATACAGTTACAAAATCTATAGATGTTGTTCTCTCAATGTTCAAAACTTATTTACAATAATGCCTAGATTGAAGCTCACAAGCCGTTCTAGATATGACGAGGCAGAAAATCTTATCAGTTTGAAGGAAATCACATTTTTTATGAGGCAGATATTAAAGTCTATGATTAAAAATGGTGCAAATTACTAATTTAAAAAAATATGATGACAAATAAATCATAGTAAACATCATAATTAGGTGATGTTTTAGTATAAACGGAAAATACTATGCTTTAAGCAAGTACTGGACGTAATAGTTGAATCTACTACATGCTACTGAGTTCCTTGTTTGAGGAACACGGGCGCGTCTATGTTACCAGAGCTTGAAGTTAGCTTGAAGATAATATAAGCGCGTTGGTAAGGTCAAACACCCTCCATTATTGTCGACACTGTCTTGTTTTCCCACTTAGTTCAAAATTCAGAGGCTTTATAGATTTTTCATGTGAAAATTGTGAGCAAATAAAGATGATGATGAGAATTTATTTGTATTCTTACCACCAGAGGATTTCTTCCCTAGAATTTTACAAACATAAGGAAATATTAACGAAAAAAACAAGTCAATTTAACCTAAAAATAGATCTTACCTACAAAAATAACGGTACATTTACTGAAACAGTCTCGATCGATCACAGTAACAAGGAAAACGTAGACGTCCTTCTTGCAGATGACAAGCAAGAAAACATGTCACAACTTACCCAATCTTAAAAATAAAGCGATATAGTACCGATCACATACAATCACATCAATGCATGACCGCACATACTAAATTAAGATAAGGATAAAAAGAGGAATGTACCTTCAACAAAAGAATATGATATCTTAAACCCTCTAGCATGTCTCGATGAGTACATTCCATGCAATTCGAGAGATAGCTTGTGTCCATTCGACATTATTGGCTTCGGTATATCGTTCCCGCAAAATGATGCCATCTTTTCTAGACGGCCATCTACATATAAAAATACGTCGAGAGAATCCATACTTTCGCAACTGTAACCAAGGGAATTTGCTTAGTCAATATAATTTGGAATGGTTAATTCTTTTTGTTCATGTATGCAGTAGTTCAGGTAAGCTGGTTGTATTAGGTTATTTTTATTTCATGATTTTCTTGTTTATGTTGCAGATTGAAACATAACCAATACAGTAATATATGATTGTTTGAAATTGATCTAATATCAAAGTTCTGGTGAAGTTAGAGTTATAGCTTATGGTTTTTTTATCTAATTATTACAAGTTTTGGTTTCTGCCCTGGGAGTTGCCTTCATATTCACACCAAGCATAAAGCTTGACGCGATTTATTTCTGTAATATCTTATTTAGTTCAACTTTTAGTGGATGCATCACGGGGTCGTTTAGAACCGGTGCATGACTTTTTTCTGGTGCGTTGAAGGGTCGAGAAGATCCGATCTACCTGTGTTCCTTTAACTGCTCTTATCTTTGAAAGTATGACGATTTATGAATATACATTAAGGGCAATATATTGTGACGTAATCAGCCAAGGTACATTTTAAAACAATTAATAAACATATAAAACAATTATACAATGCTTATGTCCGTAGTAAATTAGAATATAATGCAATAGTTTGGAGTCCTAAAGAGTCAATGAACAATGTAATGTTAGAAAAAATCAACGTAAATTATGTAGATAGTTCTACAAAAGGCAATATGGTTATTACCCGTTTCTCTATCCATCTTTGTTTGTGTCGGGAATGGTAGGCTTCGATACACTCCAACTCAGGCGGGAATCCACTCATATAGTAACGTATTATCTTGTACTTACAAATAAAATAGATAGCCTTGCTATACGGGAATCAATACATTTTTATTTTCCCGACCAGTATATGCGTAGTGTAGGCAGAAGACAGCATAAACTTCTTTGCTATCCACCTATGTGGCGCTCTCCACAAGCTGACAACAGTCCTACGCCTAGAGCGACTAAGCTTATAAATGAGCTTCTTATATCGTCGGCTTATTGCAAGAAGTCATTATGTGACATATTCACTTTTCTGAGATAAACGGTATTTTAGTTTGATTTAGTTAGTGGTGATATTGATTTGCCCATATTATCCAAAATATAACTGCGGTGATAAAAAAAATAATGTTTTCGATTAGCCTTATATGTATATTTATAAAAACAAGTGAGGGCCGCTAATCCTACAAAGATATTTAATTTTTTAAACACTAAATAAATATTAATGACTTTTGGCTACTGTAAGTCTGTTCGGTATGTGAATTAATTATTTCTTAAATTGTAATAAAACAACGAAAATCTAATCAAATGTTTATTTTATCAAAGGAATAACTAGTATTGAACATAATATTGAACAAAATAGTGCTAGCCACATGAAAAACAAATTACATTCTTCCAAACAAACAAAATAACATTTATCACAAAAAAGCTTTGCATGTAAGTCAGTCATTACCTGTTTATTCGAAATAAACAGGTAATTAACAGAGTTTTATTGAGTTTGCTCTTCGGATCTCCAGTGGTAAAGCATTTCACAGTCGCACAGCCTGAAAAGTAAAAGATTTGTTGAAGAAAAATCAAATTTGTGGCATGCTTTGGCATCTCCAGCGTTAGATCCTCAGACGACCTCAAATAATTTACATGTGTGTCATGGAGGAACTTAAGACGTTCTTTGAGATAAGAGGGAGAATATTAGAATTAAATAGTACATTATATTATTATAACAATGTAAGAATGTGAGTATTCCTGCGAAGACGAACTGGCAGCTACTTGACTTGGTTGCGAAAATCTGAAACGTGATCATATTTGCGCAATCCAAATATAAATCGTATGAAAAAGTTTTGGAGACGGTCAAGTTTATCTAGGTGCTCTTCAGTGGGGTCAAGATAGCTGACGTCCGCGTAGTCAATTATAGGCAGAAGCAGAGCTTGAGCAAGCGCATTCTTAGAGGCAGATGGAAGGAAGTTGCAAAATCTAGGCAACAAAACTGCTGACGCAAATAGTTTGCGACTCGTTTCCAGGATTTCAGATCTTCATTACATAGTATCATCAAAGTAAATACCTAAATTCCTTACGGTTTTGCTGAATGGAAGGTCCTTTCCGTTGAAACTAATGCATGGCAGTTGGGACCAACAAATCGAGACGAGTTTGGGGCTGCCGATAACAATCAGTTGTGTTTTGTCAGGATTTACCTTAAGTCTATATTTCGTGGTTCACTCACAGATACGCGCCAGGTCCGAGCTTATGGTAGTACAGAGTTCTGCTTACTTATTTAATGGAGCTTGCGTGTAAATTTGTAAATCATCTGCGTAAAGGTGGTAGGATGAAAGTAATTGGTTTGAGATAGAATTAATAAATATTGCGAAGAGTAAAGGAGATAGCACGCCACCATGTGGCACATCGGCATTTGTGTTAGACCAAGTGGAATAGTGTCTTCGATGCGTAAACGTTGCCGGCGACCAAACAGGTAACTGTGAAACCACTAATTGCTGTTCGAGATACGTTAAGAGAGCGTAATATGGCAAGTATAATGTGAAAATCAACGGTGTTAAAAGCATTACTAAAATCAAGTAGGGTCAAAACCTTCAGATAGGCACTATCCATACCCAGCCTAATGTTATCTGTTACACAAACCAATGCGGTGACAGTACTGTGCTCGGGGCGGAAACCACATTGAAAGGGATTTAGGAGCGCATGTTTATGTAGGAAGGAGCTAAGTAGAGAGTGAACCAGACGTTGAAATACTTTTGATAGGAAACCTTTCCTAAAGTATGGATATGGGTTGATAATTGGAGAAGGAGCAGGGTTTGGATTTCTTAGGTAAAGGAATTATTAGTGCATCTTTTCAACTTGATAAGATACCACGGGCTAGGGAATGGTTAAGGATGTGACAAAGGCCTGGAAGAATTTCATCTAGGATGTGAAGGATCATTTTACGGCTGACACAATCATTGCCGACTGCATTGGACGTCACTGCCAGTATACTTTTCTTAACGTCACAAGCGTGAAGATAAAGGGAGAATAATTTGGGATTGGCAAAGATGAAAGATATTCTAAAGTGTAAAAAGTACTTTTTGTAATTCCATCAAATTTGGACGAAGTACTGAAATGTGTATTAAAATAATCGAATTTAATATTGTTTGGAATGGTTTGTTGCCGTTTCTTACCAACTCCCAAAGTTTTAAGAAATTTCCGGACCTTTGCTGGATTAGCATCTTCAATTCTTGTCTAAATATGTTGGCGTTGCGCTTTCCTACACTACTTGTTACAGAGATTCTTGATAGCCACGTATTTCTTCTGATTGAAAGCGCTAGGTTTATGCTTCAATTTTGCTTTGGCGGCAGATTTCTTTACCATAATTTTCTTTATATCCGCTGTTAGTCATGGTGCTGGCAAGTGTTTTATTTTAACGGCACCAAAAGGCGCGTACATGTCATATAACTAAATCAGCTTTGCAACGAGTACTTGAACTTTAGACTCAATACACTCCGAAGCATATAAAGGCACCCAGTCAATATATTGACAGCATCCTCATGAAGTCTGTTAAGATCCATGCCACTAAAATTGCGTATCAAGACAACCTTAGGCTTTGTTTTGGGTGGGCGTATTTTATAACAGACAAAGACTAGGTCATGATAAGGGAACGCATCTGCCGTACATTGACCATGCTTTTAAACGAAACAAGGAGAAGACACCAAAATAAGGTCAAGAAGGGAAGGAGTGTAGTTTAGAAAGTGATGAGTTGCGTTAAGTTTTAAGATGGATAAATTACAATACTCCGTAACTTGTCGAAAAGAGAATCCACTATAGTCTATTAACCGATGTCAATTAAATTAAATTATGTGATCGACAAAATAAAAAAAGTAACTTAGCACAATAAATGATTTTAGGAAAATCTTGAATATTATGATTTACATAAAATTCATTTGGATAAAATTCATTAACATTACTTATTGTGCACTTTTGATCAAATTATTCATAACAGAAAGTAATTAAATACAAATAATGAACTTTATCGAACCTAATTCTAAGCTATTTAAGCTACAATTGTTTCGATAAAGTTAATTACATTGTAAAAATGAGTTCTGTATAATATGAATGTTGTTATTTTAATACTGATCTATTTAATAAAAATTACTTGTACAGTTTAGTGATTTTTTGTAAATGCCTCATTTCCAAAGTTACAGTTATGGACTTAATGGCAAGGGCGTAACGACTAAAATTGACTAGATAGAAATTAGTGAGTTTTTGCATTTTGTAGTGTGTCAAAAGAAGTCCACTAGAGTTAAAAACGTATTTAGTGATTTTTTGCAGTTCATGAGTTCTTGCAATAAGCCAACCAAGCAGATATATAGTCCAGATGCAGACATATTTTTTAACACACAGAGTTTAATATTAAAACATATTTATAAGTACCTAAATCTAAGAAAATAATGATCTGTTCTATTATGTTCCTATTTCTAGTTAAGTTTATTGTTGTTTTTGTTTACAAATTTTATATTATTATTATTAATCTTAGGCTTAGTTTTGGTAATATTGTAGTACTTAGTGTTTAATTTAATTAAGTATATTTAGTATATATATAAGTGATTTGGTGTACTATATGCTGTAAGCTTATATTCTTATAAATAAATGAATATGAATAAATCGCAGGTAGATTCACTGGGTACTTTGTTTGTAAATAGAAAAATAATATATCGGATCTTCTCGACCCGTTATCCGCACTGATTCGTAAAATTATTGATATGGTAGTAGTGTTGTACTTAGGCTGAAATAAAAAATCGATATCGAAAATAAGTAATAATTTTTATTTAAATTGTATGACTACATACTATTGCAATAAATTTGTGAGATCTATTATAACATTCACGACAATATAGTTGATTGAATCAGGCGTTACTGGAACTCCATTGTAGCCTAATGGAAGGAAAAGGAACCCACCACGCACCCTCGGATTGACCACCCCAACCATTGCAATAGAAAAAGGTTGACAATAGCGAACTCCTCTAAAGACAGTGGATAAGGGATATGTGGAATAATGCAGAAATGGGTTCCAGGAAAATACCTGACGTGCATTATCTTCAGTCTAACTTCAACGGGTCTCCTCTGCTGAATTTGTTTTTATACCGGCATAATAACGCACACCAGTCGAGCGACGTAGTCAGTACTTTTGAATAAGTCTGACAACTAGTCTAAACCTTCGTATATAGCAACCCAGTGGGATACCACTGGGTTGCGGAGGTCCGACGCGACGGCAGTAGCTCCATGGAATAGCAAATATTCAGTCAAATCTGGTTAGACTAGTAACCGGACCCCAGGGTGAAACTGGGATAACGCTAGGAGTATGATAATGGTTTAAATGTAATACTAGTAAAGCCTATATGTCGCGATAAAATCCGTAAGCAGTAGTTTAATTAAAATGTGTTACTTTCGCGTAATTTCAAGACAATATTATAATAACAGTCGACTATTTATGACGTGGATTTATAATTGTAGATAATATCAATATTCACCTAGACACATGCGCGGCACTAGATCAAATGTCAAGTAATCCAGTGCGGTCATCGGGCATCAGGTCGTTGAGACCCGCTAAACGCACTAGATGAAAAAAATATTTCTCTGGTCGGTAGCGGGTTGATTAGACCCGAAATGTTTTTATTACATATATGGTCAACATTCAAAAAGGTCGATCGAAAACACTAGCTGTCTCTCTTTTATTCATACTAACTCCAAAGATATCTGTCCCGCACTAGCTTAAAGTACAGCAATTTTGACGCCGCACCGCGGGAAAGAACACCATCGGTTCTATTCAACGCGATGCCGCAGCGAACGTGTTAAGGTCATAATTAATGAAGTACCTACCTATAATTCTGATACCGCAAATCGAAAGTATTTTCTAAGTAAACGTTTACCTCAAAGTGCTTGACAACGCAACTACGTTAAAATTGCTAAACAAGGTATCCCAAACTCAAAATCACTTTACGATATCATTAGAATAAAATAATAGTATTTATAGCTATAAAAAAATATACGTGCAGTTTTAGCAGGAAAATAACCCATTTATGTTAGTCTTTGTATGTGAATTCGGTGTTTTTGTAAAATAGCCACTACATTAGCCGTCTATAAAGTTAGGGTTACACGATGTTGTTTCAGGTATGGGTTTACCGGGCCCATGATTGTGATGTTTACACAGGTCCCACCGATACAAGGTTTATCTCCTAACCCAAAGTCGTATTATAGGTACCCTTAGTATCGTGAATGTGGAGGTCACAGTATGTTTTGAATGGAACGTACATAATGTTCAAAATATGCCAGTTTTTGCCTTAAATGCTTAATACGAATGTTTTTATGCGTGTGATAGATTGTCTTCGTCACTAAGACCACTATTCACATAAAAGTACCCAACTACCCATATAAAAGTTTAGGACATAATAATATGATGAAATAAGTCGTGGAAAGTAATTAGCTAACTCAGAACACTCAAACGCCGTCGGGTTCAAGGTACGTACGGTTAGTCTGGTCCGTCAAAATTGTTTGACTAGCAAGCGAACCCTGTGATTCACTTACTAGTCAAACAAGAAAGGCTTGAATGCAACCAGGATAACGCAAAGACGATGATTACCTGGTTTTTTATTATAGCACTAGATGAGCCCGCGGTTACACCCGCGTTATATAAGGCTACTGCTCCGTTCCCGTGGCTCATAGTGTGGTGTTATATAGCCTATAGCCTTCCTCAATAAATGGGCTATCTAACATGGAAAGAAATTTTGAAATCGGTGCAGTAGTTGTTGAGGTTAGCGCGTTCAACCAAACAAACAAACTCTTCAGCTTTATACTTTTTTTTTATGTATATAAGTATAAAATATCAGTGTAATACTGAGATGAACTCACATTGATTAATTATTTGGTCAAACTGTACTTGAATATAGTTCAGGATGCTATCCTTGAAATAATTCGAGTTTAGTTTTCTTCATAGCTCGCTTATCAAGCTTGCATCAGTGGACTAAATGCACTGCACGTCTCAGCTCCGCATATAATTATCATTGCGAGTGGGACGTATGGATCAATTAAGGAAAACGTCTTGAAAATTCAGTTTGCGGTGGTTGTTTTGAATATTTGGCAAGATGCGTGATGGTTTATCATACATCATCATAAATGCAAGGGATTATTAAACTGTATTCCCCAAAATACCCAGTCACGGCAAACAGTTCTTGATAACATAAAATATGATTTTGGACCGTAAACACATATCAGTACCGGTATAAAAACCTAGCAATATTCGATAAATAGTTTTAATCCTTTGATTAAAGAAAACGACTTGATTCTCCTATAATTTGAATCTAAATGAAGGAAATCTGAATAAAATTTTCAAAAATTTACTTCTAAGATAGGGTAAGAAATATAGTCCTAACGACACACGCAGGCTTTTCACATAAGCGTTGCGAAATAATACGCCACGAATACATTAATGAAATTCCGGCTACTTTGACGTCTACGTCCTTAGTAGCAACGTCGCTTAGACAATGTTATATGACGAACGTCAACGGTGTAAGGGTTCAGTTACTCTAAACTAAACAAGCAAGCGACATCGGTTACCTATAGTATGAAACCTGAGGCCACACGTTTTCGGCCACATTTCTCGAATCCAAACATAAGCTTAGAACGCATAGGTACACGCTCGGCTATGCGCGATACTAATATCACAGTTCTGAGGCCAAAGCTAGCAGCGCTGTTAAGCCGACCTAAAACAGCAGGTGATGAAATTGGTATACGTGAAATTGGTACAACTGTGTTCAGATAGTCACATTATTTCACCCGCGGAAATGCGTCAAATCACGATTTTATTTTCTCTGAACGCAGCAATTGACGCGACTTACAATTTGCTTACAATTTTGACTTATGCGCGATTTAAAAACGCGCGTCGGCTTTGCAACATCTGAACAGAGGCTTATAAGAGTAGTAGTATCTGTGTAGGTATGAAAATACCTTCTTGACGCTTTGAAGACTTACGGGATCTGTGTAAGCGACAAACGCGGCGAGATACTACTACTCACGGCAAATGTACTACGTTTTTGTTATTACCTTTTGAATCATATTGCATTTAGTTGGAATGCTTTCATTTAAAGTACGACGTTCTTTAAGAAGCATGCTAGGATGGAGCAATATAATAGACGTAATTTTTATTGTGAATTGTAGGTACCCCTAATTAATAGTACACGTCTTCTAAAATCTCTGTCTTCTTACTTTGAGAACGACGGACTTTCAGTGCAAACGTTATTTTTCCCCCTCGAAATAAGAAATTTTCAATATTTCTTCCTTAGAGACCAGCACCAGCAGTCTAAGTGTTGTGATCGACGAATTAATAAAGCATAGTATTAAATGTAACTTAACTCACCTCAGTAGATACTTAATTATTTTTTCCGAACAAAATTTCAGTTATATCTAAATAGATTTTATGGGCAGTTTTTTTAAAGAGAACAGCATATTATATTTCCAGTAAAAAATACTTTAGTAATTATAGTCTCTCGCTATTGGCATCCTTTATTTCAGCTATTTCGTTCAAAAATTGACGCCTCCACATCGTAACTATTAGTATCAATTTTTAATTCGAAAAATTACTACTTTGATCGGCAATATTTTGAAAGCAACTTTTCATGAAAGAAAAAATAAGAAAAATAATATAAGAAAGCAAATAATAAAAAAAAAATATCTAATTTCACCCTCGTTCCTACCCTTTAATAAACCGGTCAAGTGCGAGTCTGACTCGCGCACCGAGGGTTCCATACGAACCTATAGGTATATAAATAATTACTTAAAAATATATGTGATTTAAGTAAAAATTTAAGGATTTCAGCACAGAAATTTGATTTTATTACAGCTTAACGGTGTTATAGACCTGAGTATTAGATATGAATTTCAATTTAGTAACTCTACGTGTTCATGAGGTATTAACTTTAAAAATTTTAAAAATGTTTTTATTATATGATGTAACTGTTCACATTATTGTTTTTTTTTTCCTTATTCTGTGCTATTCGAAGTTGCTTCGTATCAAATTTCAAGATTCTTAGTTCAAGGGTACCCTGGCTGTAGGTTTTGATTCCCTTGTGAGTTTCAAAAATTTTCGAGAATTAGCGGCATAAGCAGCTGTATTTTTTATTGCAATGACTTAGAAGTTTGATTTTGTTACAGCATAAAGATTTGATATGAATTTTAATTGAATACCTTTACGTGTTCATAAGGAAAGGGCTAGTAACTTTAATTATTTTTTTATTATATAATATAACTAAAAGTTTACGGTTTTCGCAATTTTTCCTTTAACAGTGCTATGAGACGTTAGTTCGTACCAAATTTCAAGAATCTGAGTTTACGGGAAGTACCCTGTAGGTTTTGATTTCCTTGCCAGTAGTTGCGAGTTTGAAGATATAGTAAAATTGCTGTTTCTTTTGATTGCGTTGAGATAGAAGTTTGATTTTGTTACAGCTGAAAGGTATTATAGACTCAAGTATTTGATATGAATTTCAAAATAATATCTTAACGCGTTCATGAGGAAAGGGGTAGTAACTTTAAAATTAATAAAACATTTTTTGTATGATGTAACAAAAAAAGTTATGGTTTTCGCATTTTTTCCTTTATCTGTGCTATAAGACATTGCTGCGTACCATATTTCAAGATTCTGAGTTCATGGGAAGTACCCTGTAGGTTTTGATTCCCTTGCAAGTAGTTGCGAGAAAATATGCGTCTTAAATTGTTGTTTCTTTTTATTGCGTTGACACAGAACTTTGATTTTGTTAAAGATTAAAGGTATTATACACCTGAGTGTTTAATATGAATTTCAATAAAAAACCTTAACGCCTTCATGAGAAAATGGTAAAAACTTTAAAATTATTAAAAATATTTTTATGATATGATATAACTGAACATTTACGATTTTCGCAATTTTTTCTTTATCTGTGCTATAAAAAATTGCTTCGTACCAAATTTTAAGTTTCTGAGTTTACGGGTAGTGCCCTGTAGATTTTGATTCCCTTGCAAGTTTCGAACATTTGCGAAAATTTGCAGCATAAACGGCTGTATCTTTTGATTGCGTTGGCTAAGAAGTTTGATTTTTTCACAGCTTCAAGGGACAGTAGACTTGACGATTTGATATAAATTTCAGTTTGATACTTCCACGCGTTTCTGAGAAAAAGGGTCTTGATAGACGGACGGACAACAAAGTGATCCTATAAGGGTGCCGTTTTTTCATTTCGAGGTACGGAACCCTAAAAATGATTAAATACCACACAAGTATAATTTGAAAACTATTTTGGTCTAGAGACCACAGAACATTAATTTCATCGCTGTTACTTTGAAACAATTTAGGCGATGACAATCCATTGGGAAATCAGAGAGACTGTCGCTTAATGTCGCAAATTTGCTCTCAGGTGACAATTAATATTTATTGATTAAATGACTTCTTCTGATGAAATTATTTGAATATTAATGGATATAGCTATTTTTCAGTTATGCCATCACATAGTTATTACTTAATGCTAACAACGTTAACCTAGCAATATATTCGTTTTGTTACCTCAATTTAAAATGCCGCAGTCATTCAAAAACCATAACGCTTCGTCCTATTTTGAGACCGAATGTCACTAATTTTAAAATAATAATATAAAATTAAAAATATTTCGTTACATCCTGAAATGCTGATGAACTTATTACACATATTATAATGTAAGCTAAAAATAGACGTACACACCTAAATACAAAATCCAAAGTCGCTTGTAGTGTTACACGGATAAACCACTGACTACGTTTGTTCTATTAATTTATCCAATATACACAACAGACCCAACTCGTACGTTTGTGAAATAAAACTTAAAACTATGACATGCTTACTAAACCTGAATTAGGGTGGTCATCCATTTGGAACCGGTAGCTCGCCTTGAAGCCTTGACCCGGTATGTTGGAGTTCGCTGTAAACTGGACCAACAAATCTGGACCGGTTGATAGTATCTCGTAACCTGTGTAAATTTTGACGGGGTAGAATTTACAATTTATGAATATTTTAATATTTATTTAATTAATGCACGATTAACAAATTTAATGCTGCGTTATATTTTCTCGCAGAAAAAATTTGCTAAGAAAGACAATGTTGTACTTATGAGCCAATCATACCACCCGTCACGTTCGTAAGTTGCCCTGGTTTCTAGACTTTTGCTTATTCAGTACACCGTTTCACAGTTGAACCACAGGTTACAGGTCCATAGTGTATTTTAACACACTTTTTAAAGTACATACGGATTGTGTTCTCAGTTCTCTCAAAATAAATATAAGTAAGTAATCCAAAGTGTGTCGTTCTTATTTTGCAGACAGAATAAATTTATATTATTATGTACTTTAAATAATTTTAACATAATAATATACATTTTCATCCAACTTTTTATAATTGAAAAACCGTTCAATTACTAAAACAAATTCTAATGAAAGTGTTGTGTCTTGTTTCCGATGATTGTTGTTGTATTCATGCCATCGCAAGTTTAATTATCGCTTGCTAAACGGTAAAGGAAAACATCGTGAGGAAACCTGCATGCCTGAGAGTTCTCCATAATGTTCTCGAAAGACATGTGAAGTCTCTCAACCCGCACTTTGCAAGCGTTGCCTGCGTTGTGGACTATGGTCTTACCCTTCTCAGAGAGAGGAAAAGCCCGTGCTCAGCAGTGGGACAGTATATGTATATACAGGGCTGATGATGTATGTATGTAATATACCGTCATTCGTTTCGTTAACGATATTTATATAATTTTCTCGTCATAAAGACATAAATTCAGATATCATACCAGCATTTAAATCGTCATCAGTTAGAGATCATAGTTTTTATTGATTTAAAAGATATCGCACTACTGCATCTATATACTTAAGAACTAAAAATTCTTAATCCAATTAAAACTTCAGTCAAAAAATGTAGGCCAACTTCTACATCCATTTATCAGTGAGGAACTCGAGATGGTTTAAATAATTTTTTTGGTACTACCATCGCTCAAGTCATTTGCGGCATTAGCAAAATTAATTGATATATTTACGGCAGCCGAACCAGACCCTGAGTGGATTGGACAGAGATAGACAGCTAAGGATCACACCGAGAGTGACTCTTACAAGAATTGATGATATCAAATAGATAAAATATAAAAAGTTTTCTCAGCCAAAAATGAAATTGAAAAGTAGGCTCGTGGCGATTTCGGGTTTCTTTTGTCAAATATTTATTATATGGCTGAAGACAATTTTCTTCAAAACTTATATACTACTAGAGGACGCCTGCAGCATACGCTCGCACATTTTTTTTATTTAACTGTTTTTGCCCGATCTCCTGGGATTTTCGGGAAAACCCTCCTTAGTGCACACCTACGGTCCCCAAGGAACATATATGCCAAATTTCAGTTTCCTGCGCCTAATAGTTTTGGCTGTAGCGTGTCTGTCAGTCAGTCTGTAACGCAAGCATTTTATATGTACAGATAGGCTTTTGTATATGATGTGGTTGTCGGGCAAAAGTGTTACTGGGTTTTACCGAATTCTCAGTAGCAGCACGGAGTCTGGTGAAGTGCCCGGTAACGGCAATAGGCTCGCCCACTATTAAGTGAGACCTAACAATTCATGGCGAAATGTGAGTGTAATATTACACCTCTGCCTACCCCTTCGGGGAAACAGGCGTGAGTCTATAAAAAAGTGGTTATCTAAACATTCCCCATCTCAGCCAGAAGATGTTCACTGTTGGACACTGGGATGAACACCGGTGGCTCAAAATCAATTTATGTGGAGACTTAACAGGTAAGCAAGAGGCCTTTCTAAGTTAAAATATCATCGAAGTATATACGGCATTGTTTGTCAAATGCCTTGTGGATTTTTACGGTTATATCATGTTAAGCTAATCTCGAAATAAGATGACATTGCGATACGGGATACTCCAGGAAACGTCACGTGTATCAACGGAAGTCAAACATTATGCGTTGACAGGCTTTAACATGGCGTACGTATTTCACGCATATTCGCGCAAAGGCGTACGTAGAAATGTATTATAATTATATAGAAATTACTTAAATTTTCTTTTATTATTATTTAAAAGTACCTACTTGTAAAGTCGGTATTGTATTAAACTGGGAGTCATGTTTGACTTCTTAAAAAATATTGGCAGATTTATATACATATACCTAGACAATATTTAACCCAGCTTGCAACGCACAAAGATTAGCGTAGTACACAAAAAGTTTTTCTTTTATGATAGCCCAAAAATCAAATCGAATTCGACAAAATTCATGCGATCAAATCTCTCTGTTACATTTTCGATCAAACATAACCAACCAAAATATATTATTTTTCAATATCATGAACAATGGGTATATATTTAGAAAGTTTTCATAGACATGTTATGTATTTGGTACGCAATTGAGTATAATATTATTGTTGAATATAACATCGTATCAATTCTATATAAGAGATACACGACTTTATACGATGTCTACCAAATATAAAGAAATAACAAACATATTTACCTAAAATTCAAAAGGACTCAGTGCAGTAGCATTTAAATGGATAATTCAGTTGTCGAGTAAAAAATGTACTTATTATTTCCCATTTACTTACAACCGAATATATTTTTCTGAAAATAAAAAATAAAAAATATATTTTAATCATACAGTTACAGTTCAAATTTTAGAGTCGCAACAGATAATCAATAGTTATGAGTATAATATTCGACACACGGGACAGGGAAATATTATATATATTAGATCTAAATAACTTAACTAGATGGAAGATTTCAGAACTTGAAAACAGAATAATAAAATTAATATTATGGTAGCAAAAACTTACGTCTGTCTTTCCCAACAAAGCCAGTTGCATTGAAAGGTTTCGCTGCAGAATGAAACTCCAATACTAGTAGCGGCCCATACGAGAAGAGGGCTGGTGGAGCATCCATACGGTTTCCACAAGGTACTTTTGACCAGGCGGAGTATTCGTTCACACCAGGAGGCCCTGGGCCGTGGACCCCGCCGTCGGAGTAGACTTTCAGGTAGTCACCTTGGGCACAAGTGAAACAATGAGAAGCTGTTTAGTTATCTATATATGTACAATTCTTCTCCCATGGTCTGATTCACGGACAACACACAGCCGAAACTATTGGCCACAGTAAATTTAAATTTGGCATGTAAATTCCTTGGAGATCATTTGGCTGTACATATAAGGGATTGCCCAAAATTCCCACGAGATCGGGGAGTAACGGTAGTAGCTGCAGGCATACTTTAACAGTTTATGATAAGCTACCTATTGATTTTATTGGTACCTGCCAACAATGCGAACTTGTATTGAAATGTTTTCTCAAAATTGTAATAGATAACATAATACGACACATCTATTTTAACATTTCTGTGAGGACATCAATGTAACTTTTTCACATTGAAATTCTTTTACATTATTGTGAGTGTGCCGAAATTTCTATTCTTTTCTTCTTCTATTATATAATTTCCAGACACATTTTGCTGGATATGTTTAAATTTTACAGTCGAAACCGGGCTAAACGGCGGCTTTACTTTATAAAATTATCAAAAAATCTTTCTGGCAACCGAAAACTTTGGATTCAACCAAGTTAAAAGCAAAATAATTGCATCTAAAAACTCTTTGGCTACAAAGCCTGTAACCGGAGTAACCGGACTACTGGCTTTCCACATACATTTATTTTCCCTTATTTTTGTTTTTTATTTACTCAGTCAAGAACAGTAGCACTAGACTTTGCCAAGCCGCAAAATAAGATAAATAGTGGATTGAAAATTAACTAGGTTGTGCTATAGTTTTTCATCGGCGTTAATTACTTAGCACGATGCAATTTGATTAAAATGGTAAAATAATATTCATGCTCATCATTCTTGAAAAATTAATATGAACAACAGTAAAATCTCAGATTTGAGAGAGTGTGAGTACAATTCCAAGATGGTTGAAAATCCAATCAAAAGTATTTTACAATCTTGCTGCTTTTTTCGCACAATGTCGAATTTCGAATGCCATATATAAATCACGACGTTTCAAAGATGTGTTTACAGATGTGTCTTTACCTTGCTGTCAAAAGCAAGAATATGATTATGAGATGAGATATTTTAATTAAAAAAGAATTAGCACGTGAGATAATTTTAATAAAAAAATTGTGTGCGCTCATAGCGAGACTTGGCTTGCCGATCGTAACAGATCGGCTAAGTTAAGTAACGCTTTCACAGGTCCCCACTTGGATGGGTGACCGTGTGGTGTGGCATTTACATCTGAGCGGTACCGTGCTTCGGAGGGCATGTAAAGCTGTCGGCCCCGGTTCTTGTCTAAAGATAAGGATCGTTAGATCATGTCGGAGGCCCTCGGGCGGTCTGAAAACTCCGACACCAGAGTTGGCCACACACTCACACGAAAAATAAACAATAAAAAGTAATTAACACTGCGGTGATTTTTGTAAAAATAAAATCAAAAGTTTCCAAGGGCCTATAATGTACAAAGAGAAATCATACACTGTGAAACTGTAATGAAGGGAACCAGATTAATTAAAACCCCTGAGGCCGTGCACGTCGAGTGGCAAACTACTAGACAAATGATATACATTAGCATAAATGACACTATAATGGACACTTTACACTTAAAAAGCTAAAGAATAAGTGAAGCGATATTAAATTATAAAAAAAATGTATTACTTCAACGAGAATACCATCGTTTTATGTCTTAAGCAAGTCCCTTAATTCAATTAAAAACCAAAACTTGAGATATACATTTTCAACTACTGGTTACTATTTACGCAGAATGAGCTCACTGAATAGTAAGTAACACCAATAGTTAAAAAAAATCGGGTACCTTGAGATAACTAATTATATATTCTAGAAAAAGACAACTATCTCGCCTTGCTGTGCTGCAGGGAGTTTTGGCGCCAACGCTGATGTATGGTAGCGAATCACGGGTATGGCAGAAGAAGCATGAAAGTAGAATTAATGCTGTGGAGATGAGAGCTTTAAGGAGTATGTGCGGAGTAAGGCTGATAGATAAAGTGAAAAACAGTGTGATATGAGAGAAGTGTGGTCTGAAAGAAGATGTAGTGATAAAGATTGAAAAAGGAATGTTGCGATGGTTTGGACATTTGGAACGGATGGATGAAAGAAGAAATACGAAAGAAGTGTATCGTGTAAGACTGAATGGAGATGTCGGTAGGGGGCGCCCAAGACGGTCGTACGCTGACCAAATAGGTGACGTATTAAAAAAGGGCCAAATTAAAAGTACCCATAACCGGCGAGCATGTATGATGAGGTTAATGAATGTCGAGGAAGCGAAAGAGGTGTGTTTCAACCGGAGCATTTGGCGTTCCATACTCTCTGCCTACCCCAATGGGAGACAGGCGTGACGATAGATAAATAGACAAATATCACGTCAATCTGCCATGACCATGACTTCTGTAAAGAAATCGAAACTTTGGCTAGCAATGAATTAAAAATGAATTTGTTTCTAGATAATTCGATTTAAATATAATAACTCAGTGAAACTAATATATCGCAATAAAATCCGTTAACTGTTGTATAATCTCAATGTGTAACAACCGCAACACCAAAGAAGTCATTGAACTTTTTCTTTGGAATAACTTGCAATTAAGAAAAATAAAGCAACATTAAATGGAGAGAATTATTCCAAAATGTTCAACCATAAAATTTTCTCAATCTGAAACTCAATTGATATCTGCGAACGTCTGATACTTAGCTAAACAAACTCACTTGGAGAAATGCCAGTAGAATACACAACACATGTCAGTGTGGTCGGTATGCTTACAGAAAATTAGCTCTAGTTCCAACTTTGTTAAAACAAAAGGAAGAGTCGAGCTACAATGTTGACTACACAGATACACTGTAGTCAGTAAGTGCCGGCAAAATGTCATTACTTCAGCGAGAATGTACAATTTTTGACATAAAAGTTACTGGCTATACCGTGCCGGACACGTTTGACCACTAAACCGTTTAGTGCTCGGTGAAATAATATCCTCATCCCGAATAAAACGTTAGCATAATACAACAGTTTAGAACACGGTTCGGACTACTTATAACAATTTTATAATGTATTATCTTCTGTTACACTTTTGTAGCTGCAGATTTGATGTTGGTGTTGTAAAAAAACTATCTTGATTAGAGAATGTAGTAGTATTACGTACATTAGCCATTAACCTTTGCAAGTGTTATTTCCGCAGTTAATAGATATTATGCCAAAATGATATTTTTACAAAAAATATAAGTAGTATATTATTTTTTATTCGTATGTGTTATGTGTGTTTAAATGTGTAATATCTTGAAATTTGACAGCATTTGTATGATAATTTTAGCTAATGCATGTCGAAGCAGTGTCGATTTTTAGCGCCAGTAATTAAAAAAATATGTCCACTCTCAATCCAAATTTTTTTATAAAAACTAATCATTATAATTAAATGCTTACAAAAGATACAAAGATAAAGTATAGCTTGTATTATACATTAACCTTAAAATTTTAGTCGTAATAGGTATACGGGAGAGAAGTAAAATTATTTTCAGTATCAAAATTTCGTGCTGCCCGAGTTTTGAGTCCGAAATATTTTGTCGCAGCAATAGTTTAAATGAGTTTAGTTGTCGATACTGGGTTGATATTCGAAACTTGAATTTGATATTTTGCGCCTTATTTGTATATTTGTTTATGCTCAAGCGATAGCTTGAAATTTATTAATGGAAACGAATTAAATTTGAATTTGGGGAACAATTCGTTTGAATACAGCAGTTTTGATGTGAACAATTTATTTCACGTCTTAATTTTTATTAAAATTATGTTTTACTTACTGATTTTACGTTATAACAAATTGACAAAATCACTGCAACTGACCAATTTAATTAAATATTTTAGGGTGTCATCGTGACCGACGATTTGATTACATGTGCCAAATAGATTTACAAAATAAAAATAACCTGACACAGGAAGCTTTGCAACGTGTCAAGCTTTTCAACAAGCTTAATTAACACATTAGAAATTGTAAATTCAATTTTGCGGATTGAATACATCCGAGTATGCTTAATTTACGTATTTACTGCTAATGCCTCGAGAATTATCGTGAGATATACATACATACATACATAGATTCACGCCTGTTTCCCGGAGGGGTAGGCAGAGACTACGGAGCGCCATTTGCAACGATCTTGACATATCTCTCTTGCTTCATTCTCTCCCATCAGATTCCTCATGCATGCTCTTCTGTTCAGGGTACTTCTAACCTGTCCTGTCTTTAGGATGTCTCCAATCTGGTCAGAGAACGTCCGCCTAGGTCTTCCCCTTCGTCTTGTCCCTTCCATACTTGCCTTATATATCTGCTTGGTCAGTCTTTCGTCATCCATACTCTCCACGTGTCCAAACCATCTTAGCATACCTTTCTCGATGCTTGTCACTACATCTTCTTTTACCCCACAACACTCTCTTATCACACAATTCTTTACTCTGTCAGTCAAAGAAACAGCACACATATTTCGCAGTGCTCTCATTTCTACAACATTTATTCTTCTTTCATGACTCTTCTGCCATACCCAACTATCACTACCATACATAAGAGTAGGTACTAACACCCCTCTATGGACAGCCAAACGTGCCTTTTTGGCAACTTTTTGGCTATTCATAAACGCTTTCAGAGCTCCATTCACTCTATTACCTGCATTAACTCTTCTTTCAATATCTTCTACATTCTTACCATCTCTTGTAAACAGCGTACCTAAATATACAAACTCATTCACTTGCTCCACTCGCTGTCCATCGATCATAACATTACAAGCCGTAACGCATTCCTCCTTTTCAAAAACCATAACTTTCGTTTTACTTACATTTACTTTAATTAATTTCCTCTCTAACGCACCATGCATGATTGTTACCATCTCCTGCAACTCCTCCGCTGAAGACGCAAGTATAACCTGATCATCAGCATAAAGGAGGCATTTGACAAGTTACTCATTCATCCTTAATCCACAGTCACTATTTTTCAAATCTTGCAAACAACTGTCCATGAAGAGGTTGAACAGCCACGGCGACGCTACACATCCCTGTCTAACACCTGTTTCGATGGTAAACCAATCCGTGTACGACCCATTTATCCTCACACAAGCTCTAGAATCTTCATAAAGGGATTTCAGAGCTCGTATGAGGCTGCTGTTCACCCCATACATCGACAGTACCGACCACATTTCATTTCTCACCACTTTATCGTGAGCCTTTTCCAAATCCACGAATGCGCAATAGACCTTTTGACCTTTGGCCAAGAATTTTTCGGCTACGCACCGCAAGGAAAAGACTTGATCCGTGCACCCCATACCCTTTCGGAATCCTGCTTGTACATCCCATATTTTCTTGACGGTTACTTCCATAACTCTTTCAATTAGTACCTTCGCATACAATTTGCCAACAATGCTGAGAAGGCTAATGCCTCTATAGTTCTTGCAGTCTTGTTGCGAGCCTTTTCCCTTATAAAGAGGCACAACCACCGCTCTGGTCCAGTCATCAGGTACTCGGCCGGTGCTCCAGCACAGTTTAAATAAGCGCTGCAGCTGACCAACTATGATGCCCTGTCCAGCCTTCAGCATTTCAACTGTAATCCTATCATGTCCTGCAGCCTTACCTAATTTCATACTTCCCAACGCCTTCACAATCTCATCCAGACCAATATCGCTTTCATCATTGCTATTATTACCATTAATTTCGTCGATCGATGTCTCTATCGCCGTTCTTTCAAATAGACCTTCAAAATACTCCTTCCATCTCTTCAGCACGCATGATTCACCATTCACTATCTTTCCATTCTTGTCTCTGATTGACGTGTATTCTTAGGATTGAGTTCTTCGTCCAACTGCACGAACGGATTTCCAGAAAAACTTTATGTTTCTCCGGAAATCATCAGATATTCTGCTATCAAACTCATCTTTCTTTTCCTCTTTTTTCCTTTTAACAATTTCTTTCACAATTCTTTTTGACCTAACAAACTCCTCTCTTGCTTCATCTATGTCATCATTTGTTGCCTTTCCCATTCTTTCATTTGCTCTGGCAGCCAACCAATCTAACTAAGCTTTCTTCTTCTCTTTCCATTCTTAACCTTTCGTATTTTCCGTCTCTAGATCACACCGCATACTTCAGACGCTACACATACTATCTCTTCTTTAAAAGATTGCCATAATTCTTCCATATCATTTATGCCATCGAACCTCTCAAATCTTGCTATCAATCTTCGCTTATACTCATCTTTTATATCTTTTTCTTGCAGATTTTCTACTTTTATTCTTTCTAGGATCCTATTTTCATAATGTTCTCGGTGTCGCCATCCTTTAAAGAGTCCACTTATCCGGCTCATCACCAAGAAGTGGTCTGTGTGGATGCCGATCCCTCGATACACCCTTGTATCTAACACATTCTTTCTCAAACGTTCATCTACAATTACAAAATAAATCATACTTCTTCTATCATTCTTAGCCTCACGCGTATACATGTGTATCCTTTTGTGATCAAACATGGTGTTTGTCACACAAAGGCTCCACTCTAAACAAACCTCAAGCAAAACTTTTCCATTTTCATTCACACTCTCATCACCAAATCCACCTAAAACCCTTTCAAATCCATCTCGTTTTACTCCCACCCATCCATTGAACTAACCTAACCTAACCTAACAAGATCAATCTTTCGTTATCCTTACATTTCCTCAAAATCGCTCTTAAGTTCTTCCAAAATTCCTGCCTTTCGTCTTGTTCTTGCTGTGACCTACCCGCTACTATATTGACCGGGGCGTAAACCCCTACAATAAAGAGACGAGTAAGTCCTACTTTCATTCTCATCCACAATAGTCTAGCATTTACACATTCATATTCCTTAACGCACTCATTCATTCGTGAGATATATAGCGGTAAAAAGTAGACTTTTAAAATTGCCAGCCTCCTAGTCATTTCCACATAGAAAAATAATAACCTAACATAACTAACTAGATAAAGATCAAATAAACAAGAAAACACTTTTGTATTTATACTATAAGGTAGTATGGATAAGATCCAATTTATAATATAAACTCAATTTAATTTTGGAAATATCTTTTTTGGACAGTATAAAAACATTCCAAAACGATACACATGAAAATTCATGAGAAATGTGATGTAAGTACATTTTAGCGTTATTATTTTTGTTCCAAAACAGAACAAAACAAACAATAAATCAATGTGCAATGACACGCGGACAACGCCGAATCAAGCCGAATAGCGGCGATCGTGTTTGACGAAGTAAAAGTTATACCCTGTACAAGTTAGCTTGATCGTTTTGGCAGACGGGCTAGTGATGGTAAACAGAAAATATCTTGTAGTCCAAAAAATAACGTTTTAAAATACTTGTAACTGTGACGAGATGGTGTGGTTGTATTATGTGTGAAATTCTTTATTGCACTAGACATATAAAACATTGGGTAGATAAGCGACGGTGGTTAATATTCATATTAAATACCTATTATATTACAGGGTTATTTTTGGACCTCCCGCCAAATTTAAATAGGTGTTCCAAACCATGAAAGTAAACAACTTTCCTAAAAAAACACGGGTCGAAAAGTGTAAAAAGAAATTCAGACCTTCCATACGAAATCGACCACGTGATGGAGCAGTTTTCTATAGTAGGGTCGAGTTTTTTCTCACTTTTCGATCCATGTTTCTTTGGAAAAGTTGTTTAATTTCATGATCTGAACTACTATTTAAATTTGACGGGAGGTCCGGAGGAATTTTTTGTAATCGATATTTGTAACTGTTACTGCCTGTTATTCGTGTCCCATCCGTCCGACCGATGTAACATTGTACAAGCGTCTTTTATTTTCAGGGTTCCTATTTAAATTTTACTTTGAAGCAATAAAAAGTCTTAAAATTTTCGGATAATGCTTGAATCTTTGGGGACTTTTGTATTATATGTATTTTTTTTAATATTTGAACAATTTCTTAAATCATTAAATTAAGAAAATAATATGTTCGTCATTGCAAGGTTATGTCGATCTGAAAAAATTACATCTGTCAAAAAGATCATGCTAACTTGTACAGACTATAATTAGAAGTTCGCCAGAAAACGCAGACGTAAAACTACGAAACATTGCGAACACATCCGAACACATGCGGTTTAATCTCATAACATGCCCAGCACAAATGAGTTTCTTTTTATCCCTTTCAGTTCAGCATTTAATTATAACGGTCCGTATGTTGCGATGTTGTTGCCATTTATCCGTTTTAACGCTGGCCCGTTTTGTGATTTCGTTTAAAAAGTAAAAAATACGTGATGTCTCTCAATTAGAAAAAACATGTCTTTAATGCGTTAATGAAGGGACCACGTAATGATATACCAGTAGACGTTTATATAATGAGTTCAGTATTAGCTGCATTTTAAAGTGTTAGCTAATGAATCAGTGAATTGTCGAACAGTTTTCCAACCCTTCTTTAACCTCCTTAATTCTGAAATCCCATAATACACAGACAAAGCGTGATATTTTATCATTAAAGGATAACTTTTCTTTACATCAAACACCATTTCATGCAGACTGCACAGCAAAAAACTGTTTTAATAACGATGTGTATATATATTTTCAGAATACCATTTACAAACAAGAATATCAGACTCGAACTACACACCATTTCACACTTTAAAATAGCTGCTTTACGTTTCATTTTAAACGGTATTATTTATAAGATTACTTCTACAAACAGCGTTTGCAAAGAGAATTCAACTAGATTTATTCGCTTAGTCTCCAGTAAGTACCTGCAAAGTGGCTACTACACCTCTACTACGAAAGTCACTTTTATTTTATTTATTACAGGAATAATTTTACATACGTTTATGAAAGTTTAGAAATTCAACATTTTACTGATAAGATCTGACAAGGTCTGTGCGTATGAATGATAAACGTGTGTTGTAAATTTGGAAGTAAATGTAATATATCGTATAAAATAATAACATTGATGACATAGAAATTTAATATTCTCTGAAAATGTAATCTCGGCGGTGAAAAATCATTAGCACAATAGCAACAAAATAAAATAAAATATGACAAAACCACCGTTCCTCATTTCCGTAAAGATTTAGCTGCTAATTCAAAACTTTTGCCTACGAGCTGATGCTATATACATGTAAGGCTGTACAAATGTGTAAATAAATTTCGTAATTAATAAAAATCCTTCTAACATACATGCGCATTAACAATGGTAGAACGTGATTTATAAACAATAAAAATCATTTAGATTAACATTTACGTACCAAGTGAATGAAATGGATAAAAGTTGCCTCGTATCAGAAAGGCAAGACGTTAAGCCGAAATAATAAATTAGAAAGGACCCATTCCAGTCACAACGTTATATTAAATATACTTCAGTTATCTTTTTAAGAAGCTTAGTTCAGCCAGTTATAGTATGAATATATCTCTATATATTCATGCTATAGCTGGATAAATTATAATATCAAATTTAGCAAAGCGCTAGTGGATCTACCAATCAATCGCGTTTGTGAACTTCAAAGATTCTGTACTTACAATTATATTAATATTCGTCCATAATAATGCACATTTAAGTATTTTACTTAACTCCAATCTAAAATGCACATTTAAGTCTTTTACGTAACTCTAATCTAAGTCCGTAATCGTATCAAAAACTGTAAAAGCACTTAGTGACAACAGAACACATCTTGGTTAAAATGAATCCAATAAAAAGACAATATATCAAAGTTAAACGATCTAGAAATAAGTTAAAATAACTTCGGGTGGAGAAGAAAACGGGTTTCCTGAAAATTATACAGTGCGAAAGAGACCCCGCATTAAAGAGCTTTTAGTAAGTAACAATACATAGTCATAGAATTTAAATATAATAATACAATATGAAACAATGCACCAAAACGTTCAGAAACAAGTCGGATGACAACTGAACAAAATTGTTTGACAGTCAGCGTTGGAATATGTCTCGTAATTAAAGTACTGCGTTGACATGTTTGCGGGCGTCGCACTTAACAAGGTTCTCGTGTCGGTGTAGTTCACTCGTTGCCTTTTTCGACCAGGCTCATTTATTTGGTGTACTTATATAAAGGACATGTATTTTGAATTCGTGTATCAAATTTGTGATGAATATTATGTATATTGCAAAAGTCGTGTTAATAGTTGGTGCAATCTAACTTAAATACGAAATAGAGTCAAATAGTGGCATTATATGCGACACAGTTATTAAGTTAATATGGGCGTGATTTGGTGTATTAATTCGTTTATGATGACTGAATTTTCGGTATTATTTGTATATTACATCCAAGCCTGGACATTACATTAAAATGTTATGTGAAAAGTTTACATAAATTGGTCGCTATATTATTCAATGTCCAAAAAACCGGTCGTATATGAGTTATATACCTAAATTATTTATTTTAATATTGTCCACCCCCTGTATAAACTGTCCCAGTCCTGGGTGTGGGCCTCTTCTCACTTTTTAATCGCCAGTCTCCTAGCCATTTTTGCACAGAAACAAAAATCGTGCCCTAACATTTTCGTTGTGACGTGACAGCAGGAAAAAAAAGATCCAATTTAACACATCAACTTTATATAATTTCGGCAAAACTTCTTTGGGCTGAATAAAAACATTCCAAAGATGATGTAACCTAAAAATCCTACTACATACAAGTATTTAATATTAGGCTCAAAGGAATGCATCAAAAGAATAGAAGACCTTAATCCTGTAGTGATGGTTTCTAACTGTCCCATAGACCAGGTTAGTGAGGCTCGCAATCTGGGCTTAGTTGTAGATGGTGAACTGCAGTTTGAGACGCATGTACTTGAAGCTGTTAAAAACTGTTTCTACCGTCACAAACTGCTATACCGAATTCGCCGGCATCTGAGTACCGACATGCGGATTTTGCTTTGCAAAACTCTATTCCTAGCCAAACTCAATTATGCAGACACTGTATTCGGGTCTTGTTTACTGAAAAGAACGGAGAAGGTAATTCAACGTGTACAAAATGCATGTGCTCGGTTCTGCTATAGTATTCCACCATGTACTCCATTTCTGTCACTCCATTTCTAAATAGTGGGAACCTCACACATGTCACTCCATTTCTAAATAGTGGGAACATCATGAAGATGGTTGCGCGGAGACATTTACATTTGGCGACCTTACTCTTTGGAATAGTTAAATTTCAAAAACCGAATTACGTCTATAAGAAGTTGACATGGTTAGGGACATGGGTTAGGGATGTTAATCAATACAGCACAAGAGCGGCATCTTATCTGTTGGTTATTTCAAGACACAAATCAGCCTCGTTCGAAAGTGGTTTTAAATTTTCGGCAGCCAAAATATCGACACCACCCAGCATGGCGCATATACGGCGTATTGGTCTGGGGTCGATAGATAGTACCACTAGAGCCTGCAAGGGAGTTGGTGTAATACTATTTGCACGAATGAATGAGTGTGTAAAAGAGTTTGAATGTGTAAATGCTAGGCTACTATGCTATACTATATATTTATTATTGGGCCCCAGTCAATATAGTTACGGGTATGTCATAGCAAGAGCAAGATGAAAGGCAGGAGTTTTGGGAGAGTTTAAGATATATTTTGAGGAAATGTAAGGATAACGAAAGATTGATCTTGTAAGGGGATTTCAATGGATGGATGGGAGTAAAACGAAATGGATTTGAAAAGGTGTTAGGTGCATTCGGTGATGAGTGTGAATGAAAATGGAAAAGCACTGCTTAAGGTTGGTTTGGGGTGGAGCCTTTGTGTGACAAACACCATGTTTGATCACAAAAGGATACAAATGTATACGCGTGAGGCGAAAAATGTAAGAAGAAGTATGATTGATTTTGTAATAGTAGATGAACGATTGAGAAAGAATGTGTTGGATACAAGGGTGTATCGAGGTATCGGCATCCACACAGACCACTTCTTGGTATTAAGCCGGATAAGTGGGATCTTTAAAGGATGGCGACATCAAAAGCATAATGAAAATAGAGTTTTGGAAAGAAGAAAATCTACAAGAGAAAGATGTGAAAGATGAGTATAAACGAAGATTGAGAGCAAGATTTGAGAGGTTCGATGGCATAAATGATATAGATGAATTGTGGCAGTCCTTAAAAGAAGAGGTAGTATGTGTAGCGTCTGAAGTATGTGGTGTGATCAAGAGAAGGAAAATACGAAAGGTTAAGAATACATGGTGGGACAAGGATGTACAATCAGCAGTGTCAGAGAAGAAGAAGACTTGGTCAGATTGGTTGGCTTCCAGGGCAAATGAAAGAATGGGAAAAGCAACGAACGAGGACATAGATGAAGAAAGAAAGGAGTTCCTTCGGTCAAAAAAAGTGGTTAAAAGGAAAAAAGAGGAAAAAAAAGATGAGTTTGATATCTGACGATTTTCTGAAAAACATTAAGTTATTCTGGAAATCCGTTCGTGCAGTTCGAGGAAAAACTCAATCCTCAGAATACACATCGATCAGAGACAAGAATGGAAGGATAGTGAATGGTGAATCGTACGTGCTGAAGAGATGGAAAGAGTATTTTGAAGGTATATTTGAAAGAAAGGCGGTAGACACACCCATCGTTGAAATGAATGATAGTGATAGCAATGATGAAAGCGTTATTGGCGTGAATGAGATCGAAAAGGCACTGGGAAGTATGAAATAGTATTACAGTCGAAATGCTGAAGGCTGGACAGGGCATCATAGTTGGTCAGTTGCAGCGGTTATGTAACTTGTGCTGGAGCACCGGCCGAGTACCTAATGACTGGGCCAAAGCTGTAGTTGTGCTTCTTTATAAAGGAAAAGGCTTGCAACAAGACTGCAAAAACTATAGAGGCATTAGTCTTCTCAGCATTGTTGGCAAATTGTAGGCAAAGGTACTGATTGAAAGAGTTATGAAAGTAACCGACAAGAATATATTGGATGTACAAGCGGGATTCCGAAAGGGTATGGGATGTACGGATCAGGATTTTTCCTTGCATATTCGAAAAGTTTTTGGCCAAAGGTCTATTGTACATTCGTGGATTAGGAAAAGGCTTACGATAAAGTGGTGAGAAATGAAGTGTGGTCGGTGCTGTCAGTGAATGGGGTGGACAGCAGCCTCATTCGAGCTCTGAAATCCCTTTATGAGGATTCTAGAGCTTGTGTGAGGATAAACGGGGCATACACTGACTGGTTTACCATCGAGCGGATTAAGGATGAATGGGTTACTCGTCAAATGCCTCTTTTATGCTGATGATCAGGTAATACTTGCCTTGTCTTCAGCGGAGGAATTGCAGGAGATGGTAACAATCATGCATGGTGCGTTAGAGAGGAAAGGAATGAAAGTGAATGTAAGTAAAACGAAAGTTATGGTTTTTGAAAAGGAAGAATGCGTTACGGCTTGTAATGTTTTGATCGATAGACAGCGAGTGAAACAAGTGAATGAGTTCATACATACATACATATCGTCACGCCTTTAATTCCCGAAGGGGTAGGCAGAGGTGTATTTCTACACCCACTTTTCGCCAGATATACTTTAGTCCCACGTAATAAGGGGCGAGCCGTACCGGGCACATTTCCAGACTCCGTGCTGCTACTGAGAATTTCGTGACAGAAAAACCCAATAACACTGCCCGACCCAGGAATCGAATCCGGGACCTCCCGATCCCACGCGCACATTTATGCCGCGAGACCAACGAGGCAGTCCCAACGAGGCAGTTTTTAGTATTTATATTTATTTATTTACATAAATAATATAAAAATGTATGTGTATATGTTATACTGTCATATATATTTTAATTAGCATTTAAATAGCATTTTATTCATAATAATTATTATTTAAGTATATACATATAACTATTATATATCACCTGGTCCTGCGAGAATACCAGCGTTGCTGCGTCAGCTATTGTTCATCTGCAACAATAGCTGACGCAGGTTCCAGTTTGTACTCCAATCCGTTTGTCGAAACGTACAACTACCTAATTGCTTACACCAACGAATTGTTATAATATTGACATAATACGTGTTTAGTTTTAAGGGTTATGGAGGCACAAATAAAATATTTCTTTTCTTTCCAAAATGTATATTCTTAGCGTTTTTACTTTTATTCAATGTGCCATGACACGCGGACAACGCCGAATCAAGCCGAATAGGGGCGATCGTGTTTGACGAAGTAAAATTTAATTAGAAGTTCGCCAGAAAACGCAGACGTAAAACAACGAAACATTGCGAACACATCCGAACACATGCGGTTTAATATCATAACATGCCCAGCATAAATGAGTTTCTTTTTGTCCCTTTCAGTTAAGCATTAAATTATAACGGTCCGAATATTGCGATGTTGTTGTCATTTATCCGGTTTTACGCTGGCCGGTGTTGTGATTTCGTTTAAATAGTAAAAAATTCATGATGTCTCTCAATTAGGGAAAACATGGCTTTAATACGCTAATAAAGTGACCACGAAATGATATAACCGTGGAAGTGTATAATTAATTCAGTACTTACTGCATTTAAACTATTAGCTACATAATCAGCGGATTTTTATTTCGATTTCCAACCCTTCATAAACCTCTAAGTCTGAAATGCCGTACATAGAATACATTGACAAAGCGTGATATCGGATTTTTTGTCACTAAAGATCCAATTTGTTTCCTATAAAACACAATATTACGCATTTTCAAAATACCTTTTACAAACCAGAATACCAGACTAAATATACACACCATTACATACTTTAAAATAGCTGTTTTACTTTTTATTTTAAACCTTCATACGATTTCTTCTACAAACAGCGTTTGCAACAAGAATTCAACTAAATTTATTCGCTTAGTCTCCAGTAAGTAGCTGCAAAGTGGCTTCTAAACCTCTTCTACGTAAGTTAAGACATCAACTTTTACTCGACCATTTTACCGTTAAGATGACAATAATAAAGTTACTTGGAACAAATCATTATTCTATATGGTACGAATTTACTTGAACATCGCCGACTTTAATCCAAGACTGTGATTGTCGGTTTGAACTGCGGGCGTTGTGACTTACTGAAGCAAAATTATGAGATTGAACATATAAAGCTCTGGTTGTATTTTGAGTTGAGAAGTACTTGGGTTTTATTATAGGAATAATTTTACATTCGTTTATGAAAGTTTAGAAATTCAACATTTTACTGATAAGATATGACGAGGTCTGTGCGTATGAATGATAAACCTGTCGGTAAATTTAGAGGTACATATAATGTTACATATAAAATAATAACATTGACGAGATAGACATGGGGTCCCTAAAAATGTAATCTCGGTGGTTTGCGATATTGAATAATCACTAACAGGATAACAAAGTAATAAAATAAATCAGCGCAAAATCATGTAGGAGACATGGCATATCGGTTTAGGATAGGATTTTAGTTGCTTAATTAACATTTTTGCATACAAGATGAGGTTGTAAATAACGCTATAAGAAATGCGTAAATTAATTTCATAATGAATAAAAAAAATTACGTTGTTACGCTTCTTATCCACCGACGCATTCACACGCGGCAACGGAGAAACTAATATCTGTCAATTGTATGGAAGCGTTTTGTACCTGCTACGTTTCGCACTATTAAACAGCTTAATAAATTAGTTGCGTCCTTGTCACTACAGTTACTGCTCCGCAGATAACTGCGAAATCGTCGTTAGACAGACGCAGTCGATTCGCAACGCAATGCGTCACCGCGTGTTCTGTCAGGACGGACAGATTTTCGTATGATGGAAGCCGGAAACATTGAAATATTGCTTAATTTAATTTGAAACTATTCCGAAATTGCGCGTTTGAAAGTGTAGATAGTAAAAAAACTAAAATAGGTGTCTACTCCCACAGCCCACCAATATAAAAATGACAGCTTTTTTCGTTCCGCATTCGTTTCCGCAATAGCAGAGAGGTTGGACTAGGTTTAGACTAGAGAGAACATGCCCTATAAATTTCCTTATACCGAACGTGCAACATGTAATGTCAGTTGGTCTTAGTTGGTTAATCATAACGTCAAATTAACGCGTCTCATTTAAAGAGGCATAGACTCTTTACATACTCATATCTTTGACTACATTCTCTAAATAGCCGTGCTGTGATCTGTCATCAGTGTAAAATTTGTTGGACGTTTGTGTTTACATTTTTAATAACTTTTTTTGCATTTAAATAGTAAGTAAGCTAATAATAATTAAATATTGTACTCATTTATTAATACACATCTTGTATGTGATATCGGGATGTGGATTCCGCTATTCTCGGAACGGAAATAACAGGAGAAACTTTATCTTCTAGCAGTGAGTCGGAATTTTTCAACAAATTTATTTACTTTTCTCGTATTAATGCTATAATGAGTGTTAAGTTTACACAATATCATTGTATTGCAAATCAAAGGAACAGATTGCATACGTATGTGTTATGAATTTAACTCACAAATTGTTATTTTGTACATTTATTGATTTAATAGCCTTAGTGATGGGATTTGACAGTGAAAGGAGATGTCGATGTTTTTTGAATGAGGGATAAATACGGAAACTAACTATCAGACATGAATGTAAAACTGTAGCTGGAAGGGACAGCGGGTAGCCGCGGTTGCTAAGTTGGCAATAAACAAAGACGTCCAGCGGTCTAATTTTCTATCGCGCGTTTGATAGTAAGCGCAGTTTAATGTACATAATTTACTTAGATACCTACCTTAAACTAGCGTCTATTAACCTAAAGCCAAGTGTTCCAGTGTACGCGCGTGTGTGTAGGCTTACATTTTTGCATCTATAAAATAGTAGATGGATTAGGGATGTGAGTAGCATTTTTTATTATTAAGAAGGTGTTTTTTATTACAGGTTGCCTATTAATGAGGTCACAAGAAAACTTTGGATAAATGCCGTTGGACGGCCTAGTTTGATTTAGCAGAACAACCATCGTATTTTTTCACGTCATTTTGAGAAAGACTGTTTTTTAAAGACAGAAAGCACCTGGCGTCGTTTAAAACCGAAAGCTGTGCCTACATCACATTTATGCCCGGACATTGCACACCCGGTAGAATTATTTATCCAAAGCTAAACAAAAAGTGTGTAATTTTAGTTTGAACATATTAATAAAATATAATAATTACAACGATTTTAATTAATCTACCTACTTCAATATTATTAATCATATTAGTGCTATCCTGATTGATCAAAGACGTCTTGCCTTGTAGTCCGCTACATAATATTTTACCATAAAATATAATATTCTTTCACATTCACACAACATTATCTGGTCCCAAACTAAACATATCTTGTACTACGGGTACTAGACAATCGATAAACCTGCATATATACTTTTCTGTAAATATATAACATATTATACATAGTACCATCCAGAACAAGACAAACATCCATATTCATGCACACAAATGTTTGACTTGAGCGGGAATCAAACCCGCAAGCTTCGGCGTGGCAGTCGGATTACCTACAACTCTAAAAAATCGAACAGTGTCCAACGTAAGCGGTAGCAAGCAACGTGATCTAATGCGACGCAAACAAATTGCCAAAGCCTGCCGTGTCGCATTAGCCAATCTGGTATAATTCGTACAATACATAATCTAAGTGACAGTTTCTTAGCATCGCATCGCAACGCATCGCTCATTAGTTTATGAATATTTTTTGTCAATAGATTTTATGGCTAAAACGAACAATTAAACACGTGATTTTTTTAGTACTGTCTGTCTGGCAAGTCTTTGCAAAGCACTGTCCGGCGTCAACAGCAAAAACTACAATTTCAATATTTTAGTTGTTTACTTCTACGGCTTAAATATATCGACACATACTAAAGTTAGACATTTGACCAAAAATATTTATCGATAAATCATCAATGTTACGAACAACACTCGGTTTCCTAACTCTATGTTTTGTCTACTGTTTGTCTGCTACGAGGCTGCTATATGAGCGTGCTGCTAAACCTATCGACAGCTCTTTCTATCATACTGCATGTGCCATTAGAAAGAAGATATCAATCATAGCAACCGCTGTTGTTATTTAGTGTTACTTCTATGCCTTAGGTTATATTTCTTTGCGCAATAGATTCGTATAAGATTCGCAGCCGAGGAAGAACGTGATTTAAAAATAATAAAACAAAACCTTTAGTAGAACATTTATAGACCAAGTGAATGAAATGCATCAAAGTTGCTTCGTACCGAAAGTCAAGGTGTTAAGTGGTAATATTAAAGTAAAAAAACACATACTATTCACAACTGCTTAGCTGCATTGATATTAATGGTTACAATTCAAAAATGATTTTGAGTGATTTAGTTAAGCCAGTCGCAACATGATTATGCTGTTTGGAGTAAGAAGGCGCTCACAGAAAATTGGGATAAGATAGAAGTACTTCTACTGTTGCGTTTTATTCGGAGAGTGAAAACAGCGGATGTATTCCATCTGTCATTTACATTCATGGGTTCTCTCCCAAGTTAAGAGGATGAGGAGAGAAAGTGGTCTAGGCGAAGAATGCAAGTATAGATTCGTCCTTTATTCATCCAATACAATGCAGCTATAACTATTTAAGTCTCTTACATGACTCAATATAAAACATCCATAATCGTATCAAAAATCTTTAAAACCAGTGAACAACACAATTATTTGACAGTCTGTATGATGAGTCACAAAAGTGACGCGATATGTTTTAGTAAAGTACACTCAACAAAAATCTTTTCTTTTTATCGCGGTTGCTTGGCTAAACAAATCCAATAATAACATCTTACACCAAAAGTAAGACGGTATAGAAATAAGTTAAAGTAACTTCTGATGGAGAAGAAAATGGAAAGAGACCCCGCGTTAAAGAGCTCTCTTAAAAATCCCTACAAATACATAGTACTCGTAATTTGTAATTAATTATAATAATACAATTTGAAACAATGCACCAAAACGTTCAGAAACAAGTTGGATGACAACTGAGCATAATTGTTTGACAGTCTGCTTTGGAATGTGTCTCGTAATGAACGTACTGCGTGGACATGTTTGCGGGCGTCGCACTTAACAAGGTTCTCGTGTCGGTATAGTTCACTCGTTGGCTTTTTCGACCAGGCTCATTTATTTGGTGTACTTATATAAAGGACATGTATTTTGAATTCGTGTATCAAATTTGTGATGAATATTGTGTAGGTTGTGACGTCAATCCTTGACGCATCACTCGGCCCGGTCGACCCCGCCGCCCGTGCCCTGTAACGGACTATAAATACTGAAGCGCTGGCTGCGCCCGCCTTTTTCTTCTGGCGCCTCCAGGCAGACGAGGTAAGTGACCACCTGTCCTGAACGACCCGGCAGCAGACCCTCAATAAATCCCTTACCATCGCTAAATCACGCGACCCTGTTTATATCTTTTCGAATAACATTTTTTTTTAGTAATTTTTTCGTAAGTAAAACGCTTTGCTAAATGATGTTTAGATTTACTTGACGAATTAAATTAATTTTTATTGTAACATTTAACCACGTTTCTCATTTAACAACACCCCAAGGTAGTCCAACGTTACAGTGGACACCTGGTAGGTCACCTATGTTACAGTGGCGCCCACGGGAATATATAGGTAGGGTTTTGTTGAGAATCCGCTGCCCGGTGAGTCTTTTATTTTTATTTTTTAACTGTGTATGTGTGAAATCGTTTCAAAGCAGTGTAATTATTTTAGTGGCATATATTGTTTTTTGTTCTGTTGTGCACGGAAGGTCGGTTATGTTGCGCCGGTCACAACAGACAATTTTTTTTCTTACTACGCATGGTAAGCATTTTTATATTAGAACTATTTCTGTTGCCGCGTGTGATAACTAATTTAGTATCAACCGCATAAGTAACAAGTTATAATCGTTTTGCTTGCGACCACGTGTCAACTTAATGACGCGCTGTGGTCACATTCATTGATCGCATTCTTTGTATTCTGATTTAAGACCTCGCGTCCTCTAACGACGTGCTAAGGTCACCTTCGTTGATCGTTTGCTTCGCGATTAGCTTTTTTAAAATGCCACTACGGTAATTAAGTGCTACTGGTAATTATTGCTAATAATCTGCTTTGGCTGACTTATGGAACGAATTCACACCCTTCTCTTTCCATTTCTTTCTATTTTCTACTATAACCTTCTGCTAGTGATTTTGTACGGCGATATATTTCTTTATAGCAGCTATTATTCAATACATTTACCGCCTACTATGGCGATTATCTTTCAAAGTTAAATACTTTTTTCTTTCTTACTAAGAAAGTTGCATCTTTATTATACCACGTGTACCATAATTGGACTGGCTGAGAATGAACGTACCTAAAGATGCTATCGTATTATATACTAGGTATTTAGCTAGAATTCCGCGTTCATTTATTAATGAAATGTACACGTGTCACATGCAGGTTGCTCACTAACAATAATGAACAAATTTAATCTTTGTCTATTTTGTATAAAATACGAATATCATCGTAGAATTATTGGTTGTTCGTTTTGTCAAATGTTTATTTTGCTACAATCGTTGTTTTTGGTCTTCGATTTTATCTCCTTGTTACTGCCTATCGGTATGTTATTTGCAAATGCATCTATTTATGCATTTACTGTTCATTGTGAACTCAAACATTAAATTCCTGCGTCGCAATTATTGAATTATATTTATTTGTAATGTTTTGTGTCGCTAGGATTGTTTCTTTCAATGTCTGGTTTCTATCGAAATATATAAACATATAATGATAAATAAATGATAAAATTAAACCGCTGACGGCCGTAAAAATACTTAATTATCAATATTAAACTCGTTCCCTTTTTACAAAATGCTATGCATCTGGTTTTACTAAACCAGTTTTAGTAGTCCTGGTTATATATAATGTGTTCTTGTGTTTACGCAAATGTTATTATATCAAACTGAATTTATCAAACTTAATTGAATTGAAACTAACTTTAACTAAAGTGGGTATTTACACATAAATTAAATCAATAACTTCTATTCTTGAATAACTACGTGGCTATTCACATATAAATCAAATAAAAAGTTTTTTAAATAACTAAAGTGGCTGTTTACACACAAATTATATAAATAATTTTAATACTTAAATATCTAATGTGGGTATTTCTACATAAATCAATAATTTATATATTTTAGTTTAAGAATACCCTTTCGTATTTCACAATCAACTATTTTAAACCTAAAAGCTGAATAAAATAATTGAATCTTATTCTATTACAGCATAAATAAGTTCATAAACTATTGGGTACAGTTTCATTAACAACAATGTAAGACGCATTCCTATTCAAAGTTGTAATTACCTACATAATTATTTGTGAAGGCCAACAATAGTGCTATTGTTTCCGAGTTGAAGCACGCAAGATAACGCATTGTATTGTGTTAACGATTTATGTAAACATGCTAACAAAACATGAATAAATATTACTGTTATAAATTGTCAAAGAAGTTTTCTAAACTTAATATTGTTGCACAATCTGTTATTTATCTAACTAATTATCCAACTATCTGATAACTATCTAATTTCACATAACTATATAAATATCAGATATGTTTCTCTTGGTGATTTCCATATAAAAGATCTTAAATTTACTCACTACAAAGTTTAAGAATCTAATGATTAATGTTCATCACTAATGATCTAATCACTAAAATAACTTAACGCTTTGTTACAAATAGTATATAAAATCTTTAACTCCCAATTACAGCTAAATCATGTACCCAATTATCTTGTTACATATAGCTTTAGTAATGACTGATCGAAATATAATGAAAAAAAAATTCCCTTATGGCTCAGTGGTTAAAAGGTTGTTGTCGGATCGGTCTGTGGTTCGATTCTCGCTTGTGTTTTGTTGTGTTTTTTAACTATGGTAGTGTATACTATATCATCGACCGTCTCCTTCGATGGTCACCCCAAGGTAGTCCAACGTTACAGTGGACACCTGGTAGGTCACCTTTGTCACAAGGTATATTGCAAAAGTCGTGTTAATAGTTGGTGCAATCTAACTTAAATACGAAATAGAGTCAAATAGTGGCATTATATGCGACACAGTTATTAAGTTAATATGGGCGTGATTTGGTGTGTTAATTTGTTTATAATGACTGAATTTTCGGTATTATTTGTATATTACATCCAAGCCTGGACATTACATTAAAATGTTATGTGAAAAGTTTACATAAATTGGTCGCTATATTATTCGATGTCCAAAAAACCGGTCTTATATGAGTTATATACCTAAATAATTTATTTTCATATTATATTACGACTATGACTGAATTTTCGGGGTTATGTACTACATTAAATTAAAATATTATGACAAAAGTTTGCATAAATCGGCCGTTATATTATACCATGTCCGAGAAACCGTTCTTAAATATTACGCACGATGCGCGCTGTAGTTTCCTTAAGAAGGACTTAAGGCGAGGTTGCAGTACTTTTTAAGATTTTTGAACGTCTGAAAGTCCCATGAACTATGATATTTTTAATAAATAAAAATAAAAGTATAAAAGTTGAACATATCTTCTAGTAAATCGTAAAGATAGAAACACGATTTGGAATGATTGGCTCGATAAAAAAAATGTCAAACATGGCACTAAATCACTATTTTAAACGTGTACTGCTTAGAGATTCCATAATGAATTTACATGAAAGTATTATAAATAGAAACAACTCTTTATTTTAAAATAAATGGTAAAAACAGATTTCCTAATTTCGTTATCATTTTACTCCAAGAAAAAAAAAAGTCAAAATGTTGGCATTATATCGCTCGCCTTCCGTTCATCAGTGCCTGTCTAGGCATGATTGAGGGCGGTCGTACGTCGTTGCTCCGCAAAATCCCCCTCCACCCCTGCATTTACGTTTTCGCAAAAGTACAAAGTAATTCGTATTCCAAACTCAATCGTTCAAACCATAGACATACTAGTAAGAAACTGTAGGCAGGTTACTGACAAGGTAACCGGCGCTTACGAGTGGCACGCATCGCGAAAAGCGTACGCACACTAATATAAATATGTCAAAACGACACACTAAGAATTAGATAAGAAGTGTAAGGGAGATAGCACATCTAATCGCAAGCGCGAAAAAGAGATAAACATATATTCTCTGTACGGACGCGCATTGTGACATCATGCTGACCGTTTCACAAACAATAATTTGACTCAGATGCGACATGATCACTTTGTCTGTCTTGAGTAAATTTAATTCGCCTCAAAGTAAATTTGATTAATTCATTTAAGGTAGGGAAATAAAAAATCGATGTCATTTATTTATAACATTTATTAAAAAAGTACATTTTATTCTTCTCATTTCATTCAATGGAAACCTAAAACAGTACGTTAATATAAAAACTGTGTGCTGCGGACCCACCGTAGCCCTGGCAATACCCCTGGGCGTATGGTGGGTCTTTTAAAGCTTAACCGTACTCCTGGCTGAAATTCTCGTAGTGTTGTACCAACGTGCTACATGGACATTAAACTGAACAGTGTTATCTCTCGTATGATAATGACTTACTACTTACGTTTTTTTTTTAGACAAGCGCTAGTACGATGATATAGTGCAACAAGGAGATAAATTAGAGAATAAAACGTTTAGGTATTACTGCTAATGGTTATAATGCTTTGTATATCATAGGTATAATCTGTGGTACTGTTGAAGACCCGTCATCATCATCATCCTAGCGCTGTCGGATCATTCCCACTAGTTCTATTGAACAGTTCTATGATAGAACTAATGACACTTTTTTCCCACTATTTCTATTAGAACAACATGATGAGAAGAATAGAACTAATGGGAAACAGTTATAGGAAATTTCTCATTAGTTCTATGTATGTTTTATAAGGGCAGTGTCACAACATCGCGCTCACATATCCGAATAAATATGTATGTATAAAAATGTTTTAAACGAATGAACGTCTACAAAACGATTGAACGTCTACAAAACAAATGAACGCCTACAAAACAAATGAACGTCTACAAAACATATTCATTCGGATATATGAGCGCGATGTCGTGACACTGCGGATCATTCCCAGTAGTTCTATTGAATACCCTTGTAAAAACATACATAGAACTAGACTGGGACATTTCCTATTAATATCCCATTAGTTCTATTCTCCTCATCAAGTTGTGCTAATAGAATTAGGACAGTTCTATCATAGAACTGTTCAAAAGTGCTACTGGGAATGATCCCACAAAATAGCAGAACTTGAAATTAACGAACTGAAATTAATAAACTTATTACACAACAATATTATCTGGGACCACACCATACCCCCAGGGTACTGCCAGGGGTATGGTGGGTCGGCAGCGAAAACTGTGCAGTACAATCTACTTAGTTGTTTAATACTAAAAGGAGAAAAACAAGAACAAGTGAATGGACTTTGATCATCCGTCAATGTTTGTAACTTACGTATGATTTTGTATTTCTATAATAATAATATATTGTGTTAATTCAGCCTCAAATCACTTTTATTACTTGATAAAAACACACATCAGTATTTTATTATTACGAATGTCCCATCTGGATACTTTGTTTTTCAGTCTTTGAACACGCACAATACTGCTTCTCTTTTACACTCGCTAAATGCCAATTTTTTTATTCACTCTATTATTTGTGATACTGAATTTATTATAAATTGTAAATAAAACGTTGTAATATTGTAATACTCATGAATGAGAAGTGATTCCATAACTTTTAGTCATTTTTCTACTATAGTTTGTGCAAAATCTCATTACACACGACGGCATTTTCAAATGTAATGTACACACACGTGAGTAAAAGAGCAAGCGCTTCCGACCGCAGCGCGTACGCGACTAAGGCCAAATGAGACTTTTAGCCTGTTTTTAATGTACCACTTTTGAAGTTCGCATAACTCATCTACGGTTTTTTTTACGCTGCGATGTGGCACACGCACACACGAAAAGAGTAAATCAATTCATGGACCTACAAACTGTTGTCCCGTTTGGAGATCGCATTCACATCATACGAGACGGCTGCTTAAACGACGCTTTCGTTCATATTTCTGTTTACATTTTTTAAATACCCATTACTTAATGCTATCCGCTGTAAAATAAAAATGAAACCAACATTATCCACATTCGCAGTTGCGCTGGCTGCTAAAACCCGAACTTTTCAACAATACAAATATTAAAATACCACGTATGCATGTTCTATTTAATTTCGTCCATAACATTGCCAACAGTCTTACATGGGTGCTGGCTTTCAATATTACCATTTCCTGGCATTCGACTGGCCACACAAGCACTGTAGTATTCACATAACTGTTCTAGTCAGCGAGTTATTCATTATTCGCATTATTTTGTGTCAGTCCACAATGAAAAGATACAATGTTCGTTGTCCGCTCTCCTCTTTGTGAATATTTTATATCGTCTGTTATTTATAATTCTCAACTGGGGAACGTAATAGTGCATTAATTAATTCAAGATGGAAATAAACTGGTTCATGCTACAGAAGTTGTTAATTTCGGTCAAATATTTATGCTATTCTGCCGAGTTTTTTATAAAAAGATACTTGAAAAACAAATAAGTGGCATTATTATATCTAACTACCTCTGTTACTCAACCTTATTTATCCTTATAAATATTATAATAAACTGGTGGTTCTACATGACTATATGTAACGCCTGCACAGTTGAATTGTATTTGCAGAGTGATATGGACTCTAAGATCTCTCTAGAACTTTCTTTTTTGTACGTCCACCCATGTCGAAATATCGTTTTAGACTGAAGGTATATTTACTGGTTATTTACATTAAAATTTTATACGCATTTGAGACTTGCTTCAAAAATATTAGTATAGACAACCTCTCCAATCCATCAAAGTCTTAACAAAATTTCGTAATAATCGAGAACTCAACTAGATTGTTTTTTAAGTAAAACCAAAATGATCAATGTCAATAGTATTAGAACGTACCCAAAATCTAAATCAACTCCCATAAGAACAGATCTGATATAGTCCACAACTGTCACCGTTCATCACTTCACCAGATTTGTCGAACAAGCAGAATACAGAACCACATAACTTGTGTTCTAGCACTAGATACAAGGTTTTATGAACGTAAACACGAATTCACGTCTTGTTCAGATGCAGATTCAGTTCAAATTTATGAGACCGTACGTCATATCGATAGCCTCGAAGTACCGTTCAAAGCATTGCGAATACGGCTGCGGTATTAACTATAAACTGTATATCGGGAATAAGTTACACTAGTGTATTTGTCGATAGATTTTCGGGAACTTACTATTACAAAAGCAAAATATTATACACCACTATTTTTTAATTAGTACAAACATTTTAACAGGTCTCTAAGTATCTTTAACTGATCATATTTGTGTAGGTAAAAAATAAAAACAATAAGTCCCAAAACTGTCTCAAAACTGTCCACAAAAATACGTAATAATTGGTAAATGCATAACTAAAACTATGAGTAATAAATTAGTAGTAGTAGTAAACCACACCATTGATAAATTTCCCCCTGTCCCTCTGCGCCCGCGCCGCGCCGCGCCCCGATGCGACAAACAGTGCTAAATCAGAACCGGTAGTGATCGCATCGTTCTTTCGATGGCTTATGTAGCTATGCTTCGTGCGTACTTTTTGAGTGGATAAAACGCGAGTGCAGCTATGCGTTTGTTCAGGGAAGAGTTTGGAAGCCAGTGGATCGGTCGAGGCGGCCCTGTAGTTTGGCCTCCATGCTCACCTGACTTGGTGGACTTCTTTTTGTGGGTGTACAAAAGTGAGTCGGTTAGTGACGCACATATTGAACGCTTTTGACGAAGTGAAAAGACAGAAGCGTACTTCTCTCGTTAAAAAACAATTTAATAAAACGTTCCCGTTTGTGTATTGACAATAGTGGTGGACATTTCGAAGGACAATTGAAATACTTGTAAGTAAAAATTACCTACCTACGTAAATAATAATTTGATGCGGGCGGCTCAAAATCGGTCTGTGTGGAGAACCTTGGGGGAGCCCTATGTCCAGCAGTGGATGTCTCTCGGCTGACATGATGATGATGAAATTTGTAAATAGCAGCTGATTCTAGCTTCATAAATACGCCAAAATTACTATTTTCTTTTAGTCCAGAACACCTTCTTTTATTTTGATATTTGTTTGCTTTCTAATCACATACCTCCGTATTTAATTACTTGTTAAACGATAAATTTTACCGGTTCTAAGCCCGAATGAAGTATGAAGGAGAGGGTAGAATTAACAAAATTAAAAAATAACTACCTACACTTATTATTTTGCTTCGTTTTATTTTCTATGGCTACCTACATCATAAGTGCGACAGAGAGAATGCGAATGAGCAGGATGGAATATTATGAATGAATTAGTGAATGGATTGTAAAATATGACTATGATTTAAGTGAGATTTTCTACAATAAACAAATGATAAAAACTTTGCTCTTTATTGATATTATGAAATTCTTACGTCACATATATGATAATAATGTCTTCGCTAATCTGTTCTTAAAGTTTTTGTACTAATTAAAATATAGTGGTGTATAGATGGAAATTAGTTACTATTTCACGAAAAACTACTCCCCGATTTTGATGAAATATAGCTTATTCATTAGAATTATACTTCTCTAAGCACTTAGCGCCGTTTGTTAGAGATAAGTAAAGTAAAGATTGGTTTACAGAGCTTACGTTTATGTGGCTATTTTTATCAGAGCGTTGCCGTGCTACGGAGAGCCATGCCATGCAAAACCGTCAGTACCAGTTTTATTTTTTATTTTATTTTATTTTATTATTTTAAGGAAAACTTACAGCTAGAATGGTACATATAGTATATAAATTACATAATTAAGGCCAATTACAAGTTTCCACTTATAGAATCAAAATAAGCCATTCATATATTATAACAGTGCTATATAGAGCTCAGATATTTTACAACAAAGAAAAAATTATATAATAAACAACCGAATTAAGAGAAAAGAAAAGAAACACAAATAAGTTAAATTATCAACATGATGATTGAATTATCTACCTGATAAAAGTGATAAATTAATTTAAAAAAATATATATTAAAAAATAATAATGGAAAAATTAAAATAAAATAATATTTCTTTTTATAAAATGAAAATTATAAATAAATTTGTTAATTAATTATTTAATAAAATAATACTAATCTTAACCAATAATCTTTACTAATCTTTATCGCTTACCAAAGAATTTATTATTAAGACATGTTTCCATTTTCGTAACACTGGTTTGAAAAATATCAATGTCTACATCCTGGCATGCCAGATTGTACATACGGCTGGCTCTTATTATAAAAGAATTTTGCCTGTAATTCGTACTCACAGCTGGAATATGTAAGAGTTGCGGTCTTCGTAAAAACGCAGATGGTACACGCAGGCCAATCTTGTTCACTAATGCCATAGTGTCAGTAGAACCATTCATTATTTTAAATAAGAGTGACTGATCAGCAATTTTACGTCTTTCGTATAGCGGTAACAGGTGGAATTTTTTACAGCGATGTGTGTAGTTTGGCAAGTAGCAATTTGCACGATATTGTATGTACCTCAAAAATCTTCTCTGTATGCACTCAAGTCTATTGACGTAAATCTCATAATGTGGGTTCCACACTTGAGAAGCGTACTCTAGGTGACTGCGAACCAAGGAACAGTAAAGGATTTTGATTGTCTTGATGCATTTAAAGTCAGTCGACATACGACAAATGAACCCGAGCGCTCGCGAGGCCTTTTTAGCTATGTCCTCGATGTGCGCATCAAAGATAAGTTTTGAGTCGAATGTCACCCCTAAGTCTCTAATATTTTCAACTCTAGTTACAACAGTGTCTTGTAGTATATAGTTATATTTAATTACATTGACTTTGCGGGTATAGGAGCATATGAAGCATTTAGAGACATTTAGGTCCAGGTTATTGATATCGCAATATACTTGAAAGCGTTCGAGGTCTTCCTGTAACCTACGTGCATCTTCAATAATCTTGACTTGCTTTATGATTTTCAGGTCATCCGCGTATAACAATATTTTTGAATAGACGAAGCATTTATTGACGTCATTAATAAATATATTAAATAAGAGAGGTCCCAGTAACGATCCCTGGGGAACACCAGAGGGAACGTTATACGGTATCGACTCATATCCGCTCAAAACCACGGTCTGGCACCTGTTCTCGACATACGATTTGAACCATCTGAACAAATTTCCTCTTATACCGATATTATGTAGCTTGCCTAATAATGTGGAATGATGGATACGGTCGAAACATTTGCTGAAGTCGGTATATATAACATCTACCTGGGCTCGCTGCGCCATTGCATCCGAGATCATGTCACTACAGAGAACCAGATTGGTTGTGGTAGATCTTCCTGGCAGAAACCCGTGTTGAAATTCACCAAAATCTTGTCTAAGAGCGCAGTATACTTGCTTATGTACATTTTTTCAAGAATTTTGGCAAATACACAAAGCTTCGAGATGGGTCTGTAGTTTTCTACTTGGTTTCTTGGTCCCTTTTTGTAGATAGGTGTTATATATGCCGACTTCCAGATAGTGGGCATTGATTCAGTATATACGGAGCGTCTATATCGTTATGGGAATGGTAAGACTCTTGGCACAGTTCTTTATAAAGATTGGCGGTATGCTGTCTGGGCCTGGTGATTTATTTAAATTGACGTGACTTAGAAAGTTATGGACTTCGTTTTCACATATCTCAATGTTATTTATAAATGACATTGAGGAGGTAGGTTCACTAATATCTAATGGGTTGTAGGAAATTATATCAGAGTCAGCTGTGTCTAGGAAATTAGAAAAGAAATAGTCACCGAACATGTTACAGATGTCCTCTCCATTACTTGACGAAAGATGCCCAAAGCGCAGTGATGAGGGATAGGAGTTCAAGTGCTGTCTGGATTTTATATAGGACCAAAATGCACGAGGATTTTTACGCAGTATAGTAAAAGATTGAAAATCTGAAATATTTCTATATTTCTTAAATTTAGCGTGAAATTTTGACTTCTTCTTAATTATCTTTATCAATGGAGTTTTGTACCATGGCGGGTACTTTTTCTGACTGCTGATTGTTTTAGATGGTATGTACGTATTGCGCAATGATTTTTTGTCTCAGAACAAGAATCGTTTGGCCATGTCATGATCCTTTCGGGTGGTATATACACTGCCTCTCGAGAGGCCTTACACTTATACGAAAAGAAGAGAAATAGGAATAAAAAATAAGCTATTTTATTTGGTCGTTTGTTGGAAAGGAAATGCATTTTCGTATTAAGTCAGAAAATAGGAAAATAATAAAAATTCACCAACGTAAGTATTTGATTGGTTCCCTTTGACTTCTGTGTTTTTTGTCAGGTCAAGTCCATTCAAAATCCTTATTGCAAATATAACGTAAAATGAAAATTGACACTTTATTGGATACATGACTTTAAATATAAATAGAAGGACAGTTGTATAGATTGTGTCGTCACACAGGTCAGCAAATGCTTATCAACTTATATTCGTCAACGTCAGTCATATAAAATACACTTGAATACAAATAACGAAAAGCCAAGAACCATATTAGATTCACTCAACTTTTAACGCATATACCTTATCTAGATTTTTAATTATCGTCATTATGAAACATGATAATACTTTCTATTTTTTAAGATCCGAAACTCATAAAATGCATGAACGCTAACATAATTTCGCAGCATTAAGTTACAGGAGGATGTAAGCTGGCTGTACGCGATCATAAATAGCATTCATAAGAAACAATTTCATATTTACACTATTAAATATTGTGATAAGCAAATAAAATATTGTATTAATCAAACTAATAGTATGAATGCAAAAGTGTGTTTGCTTGTTTGTTCTCCTTCTTTCAAGTCGCAACGGACGATGATATGGTTAGATATTTTTAACCGCAAAAACCGACTTCCACGGTGGTTCTAGACGCAGATGAAGTGTAGTTTATGATCTTTTACTTTTAGAGTTATTATAATCTTATAAAAGATTTTCTAATAGTGGCCACATAATTACATATAATACATGAACCTCGATAAATATTATTATGAGTCCGCGACAAATAAGTAAGCAATCGACATTGATGGTACTGAATTTTCATACCAAAATACAGTTGACGAATTGCCAAAATTAATTTATAGTCGCATATACATATATTATATTGTAACACTGAATACGAAAATACTGAATCATTAATGACCTGTCACTTATAAAAGAGACGTTGAATAGTAGGTTATTTGGACTTTGTGAAAAGAACTATTTAGGAACTTTCCTAATAAAGCCTTCGGTATTATTGATTTCTTTCATGCGATGGCTGTCAAGGGACTCAGATAGTGTCGTAATGGACTCGGAGTTTTTTGTGATAGATAAGATTATTCGATGTTTCTTGAAGACGTGTGATTGAATGCCCAGGCGTGTTTTTTTATTTCCTCCTACCAAATTTACTTTTTGCTTCATATGAGCAAATAGGTAGCTGGTGTAGTTATATTTCGTATCTAAATCTATAAATTTTTACACAAATAAATAAAATATATCGCTGCTTTGCACGAATAACCGCACAATCTAAAAACACACATTTTACAGTAGAGCTATTTGAAAATTAAACAAAATATTTACTGTCATAACTTTTCATGTATTTGTTCAATAGAAGAATAGAATGTATAAATTGAAAGGGCATTAACCAAGGCTTAATTAAAATAAAAAAAAAATAGGTTTCGAGCTGCGAATACCTTCATTATTAATTAAAAACTGTGTGTTATTCGATTTGTTACAAAATGAGTTTTGGTATATTATCATGAATAGGAACATAAATCAAAATAGTACACATGAGTTGTTCTTAATTTTAGTTTAAGAATGGTGTAATTAGTAATATGATCTACAAGATATTTAAAACAATCTGTAATAGTAACACAATTACGATTAAGATCATATTAATGAAAAGTGTGTTCAAACTCAAATCAATTTATTCGTTTTATGTTGAAGCGGTCGGAACGATATTTTCTGTAGAATAACACATTTCTGTTTATTATATATTAGAGAGATATTATTATATAAGATATTTAACAATCCTGTGGAAAACTATGTTTAGAAGAAACTGCTGTCATATAAAATATACATAAAAAAAATAGGAACATCAAAAAAGAGATTTTATACCAATTTGCAGTATGACTGTCTCCCAGATAGCAGTACGCAAATTAAAATGTTTACATTAAATTATAAGGAACCACTTACATAAAAGAAAGTTAACAAACAATACCCATCTATTATGCTTCTTAAAAGTAATTAAGAAAAATTAAAAATAAACATAAAATAATTCAAAATAAATCAAATTCAACAAAGTTTTGCTTTTTAAAAATTTTTAGGAACATTATGAACCATAAATATGAAAAATATCAAGAAACTAAAATAATTAGGAACATTATGAACCATACTAAATCATAGCAAAATTAACATACTTTTGCTTTTTTTAAATAATAAGGTTCATAAGAAACAATAAACATAAAAAAAATCTAAGAAACTTATCATCTATTAGGCTTCTTCTTAAAATTATTTGGCAACTACCGCATAATCAGTCTTCTTCAGGAACATAATAAAAATTAGAGATTTTCATAAAACGGTTTATAAAATCTTGATACAATATTTTTCTTAATAAGGTCTAGCAAACCCTTCTTCTTCTTCTCACATATTGGGATTTTTTCTCTGTATGCCTTTTTAACAGTGATATTATGGGAAGTGTTTCTTGTCTTACCAATTTTATCTATCATGACCATTTTAAACTGTGTGTTCTCGTACGATGTTTTATAGGAAAAACAGTAGTTAGAGTCATTAGATTCCACCTTTATAATTTTGACATCAGTAGCGTAAAATTGGGGCTTCTGCATCACTTGCTCTCGCGTCGCCGCTCGAGCTGCGTGATACAGAAGCCCCAATTTTACAATCGAGGTCGATTCATATTAATGTGTTCTGCATAACTCAGAGTGCCCAGTAATACCATACTGTTATAGTTAACATATTTTTTTATGTTTAGCAATTATTTAGTGATCAATGGTAGCGTTACTTTTAGTGAGTTTTTATTATGAATGTGTGTACCTAATGAATTCCTCACTCCATGTAATATCAATGTAATCATGTTATCAATTTAAAAAATAAATGGATATGTTAATGAGTGTAGGAAACTATTTAGTAAAATAAAACAATGTATATTATCAATTTAAAAAAAGTTTATTATCAATGCACCATTTTTTTAAACACAAAACATTTTTTAAAGCACATATTGAGTCATGATAAATACAATTGTACAAATCTTCAGAACACTTATAGCGATCATATAAACATAACAAATTAGGACAACATTTATCTTCTAAATTAATTAAATTATTAGTATTTAAAATATCCTTCAACCATAACATTTTTTCAAGACCTTTAACGTAAATACACTTATCTTTTAAAACATCTGCAATTAAATATTGATAATTTGAGTAAGGTATAAATCCTTCACCCCAGTATATTTTTCTGTTACGTTCAATCCAGCAAACCTGCCGTCTTTCTGATTTAGTCAAATCGTAAAAAGGAAATGGTGGTTTGATTAAAAACACTTGTAGGTTTTTACTACACCATACAGCTATTTATTTTAGTATAAATTCATTTGCTTCTGTTTTAAAGCCTTGAACGTCAACAATGGCCGTCATGATAGCCTACGCACGATGTTGCTTAGAGGTTTGTATTCCACAATTCGGTACTGAGCTACTAAATTCAGCCACAACATTTATTTAATTTTTACATAAATATAAAGCATGCATACAAACATTGACTCATAACAATTACACGTTTTTAAAAAGATAACATTTATTTATTTTTAGAAATACAACTAAACTTAAATAAAAACATTATCTTAAGACTACTCAGTATCACACAATTTCTTACTTATTTTTTTTATTAATGTCTCTATGATATCCATTACATCATCATAAGGCTCCTCAACCACATATTGTGCACTTAAGCAAGCCTCGTTTTTTTTATTTTTGTCTACATAATCTAATTCACGAATATCTATTTTAATTAGAAGACGTCCTTGCTTAGGACGATTTCTTCGAACAATGTACGAATTTGCCGATGACGTTAATAAACTTTAGCGCTTTTTAGACGGTGACAATTTTTTTGACTGTGTAGAAAAGTTTGGTTCAATGTATGTTATGCCATCGTCTTGAGTGGAGAAATATGGGCTAGTAACCTGTAAAAAAATAAATCACACATAAATATATAATAATGTGGACGCGCACAATAAATGTTTATAAACATAAATACATTTTATGTAGTGCTTACCTGATCAGAGGATTTGTTCCGATGCTTTTTAAAACATTCATAATTTCCTTGAGAGTAAAAAAATGGCTTGTTTTTTAACTGTCTACCATTCTCTGCCAAAACATTGTCCTGCAATATAATAACATAAAAAATATAAATGAAAAGTTCATAACTATATGAATTTAACTATGAGGAATAAAATAATATTTACTAACCTCTTGTATTTCTGTCTGGTCAACTTCGTCCAAAGGACTTGGGATTTGAGAATCAACATTATCAAATACAAATCTGTTAAGTCCTCCAATGTTGAGAATGCTGGGGCTGTATGACATGATTCTGAAAATAAAACTAAAGTAAGATATCTAATTATTCATATAATAATATAATATAATATTGTAATAACTAATAACATTAAAAATATACTTACCAATAAAACTTGATTTCTCTGCTAGCAACAGGTCCTGTTTCGGCTGACTATGACAGCATAATGAAATAAGGAATGCAATTTTAAATCTGTATGATATTCAATACCAAATTAAATCAATTTTTAAAAATATAATATTGTAATACGAGAATACAAAATTCCTAACTTTTTAGACCTGTTCAAACATGTTAAATGCTGTTATTTATACTTTATGATATGTATATCTAATTTAGTGTTAAAGTTATAGCTACCTATAAATATGCGTGTTAGACATTCATTACAGTAATTGTCAAAATGAAGTTGATCAAGCAACCCATATCTTTGAAAATTAATAATATAGATTTAAATGAAACTTCTCACCAGATCAGACATAGTCCTTTTTTACCGAATACGATTCGATGTATAATGTGCGGTCCATCGAACTGTGGTAAAACAAACGTTATGATTAGTTTGTTGTTACATGAAAATGGTCTAAAATTTAAAAATCTTTATCTTTATTCCAAAACTTCATTTCAACCAAAGTATCGTTTCTTGAGTGAAGTATTAGGAAGAGTCTCGCAGATTAACTTCTACAAATTTAGCGATGATAAAGAGGTAATTTCTCCGAGTGAAGCTTTAACAAATTCTGTGTTTATTTTTGATGATGTTGCGTGTGAAAATCAAGTTAATATTCGCAATTATTTTTGTATGGGTAGACATAAACAAATAGATTGTTTCTATTTATCTCAAACCTATTCCAAAATTCCAAAACAACTGTTGCGTGACAATGTGAATTTTCTTATTATATTCAAACAAGATGATGTGAATTTAAAACATATTTATGAAGAGCATGTTACTTCTGATTTACAGTGGAAAGAGTTTAGAAATATTTGTCAAACTGTTTGGAGTAAACCTTATAATTTTCTACTTATTAATAAAGAATCGTCATTAAATAATGGAAGGTACAGACAGAACTTTGATATGTTTTTTTAAATTTGACTGACTGTTTATATGTATATATATAAGTAATTAACATGGCAAATCAAATTCAGTATAATTTGTTCTTTAGCTGAATACAGTTGTTAATAAGTATAACATGGCGAAAAATATTAAAATAGAATTAATGAAGTCTGTAGACTCCATAAAGAATAAAATAAAACAAATGAAAAACCAGGAACACTCTACGAACTTATCACTTGAAAAAATGTTAAAACCTGTCACAGATCCCCTTAAAACTCTAGTTGATTCAAATAAAACATTAGAAAAAATACAAAATTTTGAGAATACACACTCTAATTTTGAAGACGTGGAATTAGGTGACATTAATACTAGCTCATCTACTAAGTTTGAAGAATGCTATGATCCAGAACTGAATTCTGTACTGAACGTTAAAAAGCCTCCCCAGACGGGATTACCGGATGATTTAGAAATATTGTTAGAGGGTCGTGATATCCATGATATTTATGACCTAAACATACCATTTGGAATAAGGAGTGAAAACAAAAAAATATTAATGGGTAATTCAATAGTTTCGTTTTCTAAAATAGATAGTGCAAATAATGATAATACCATTTTAATTAAAGTTGGTGACAAAAGCTTCAATTTAACCCCTGGTTTAAAAGAACTTTTACTTCGAAGAAAACCTGATTTGAAACAAATATCGAGCAAAGATAAACTTGTCTATAAAGATATGTTGCATTATACAAATGCACATAAGAGAGATTTCAATCCTAATGGGCAAATAAGAGGCGATAAAGGTATAAAATATCGTGAAATAATCAAACCATTGTTTTCTGAATCGTCAATCAATAATATTGTCACTAAATTTGGAGGAAGCTTACCAACGTTAAAGAAATACAAAAATAGCACTGACTTGGTATATTGGGACGATCCTAACGAACTGGTTGAAAGATTGAAACTATTAATTGCTTTCCGAGATGCTGGTAATACAAATCATGATAATGAAATTTTATCAATAATCGAAGAGTTAAAAGAAGCTGACATAATTAAATAATAAATAGTCCTAATAATATGCTTTTTATTCAGTATTATAGCAGAATTCGAGACAAACATACTTACTGAGTTGTGAACATGAGCAAAGCTGATGTGGTAAACGAAATTCATAAAAATGCGAGAGTGAACTATCCGCGAAGACATGTTGTAATGAGAGATATAGATGACTTGTGGCAAGCAGACTTAAATGATTTGCAATCAATTTCAAAAGAAAATAAAAATTATAGATATATTCTTACCGTTATTGATTCATTTTCAAAATATGCTTGGGCCTTTCCTATGAGAAGTAAAAGCAAAGAAGATGTGTATAACTCTTTCAAAACTTTGTTGGATAAAGGGCGTGTTCCTAAAAATCTGCAAACCGATAATGGAACAGAATTTTATAATAACAAATTTCAGAAGCTTATGAAATCGTTTCATATTAACCATTATTCAACCTTCTCAACAAAAAAGCTTCAATAGTCGAACGATTTATCAGAACATTGAAATCTAAAATCTATAAGGAATTTAGTTTAAAAGGCAATTACAATAGGGTAAATAATACCCTCAATGATGTTATTTACAAATACAATCACACTCACCATCGCACTATTAATGAAATCCCTGCTAATGTGAACAATATGAATAAAAAACTGATATTAGAAAGGTATTTAAAGTTGCCAAAAAATGATAATTTAAAAAGCAAGTACAAAGTAGGTGATTATGTGCGTATCAGTAAATACAAAGGTACATTTGAAAAAGGTTATACTCCCAGCTGGTCCACAGAAATATTTAAAATTCGTAAAATACAAAATACAACTCCTATAACTTACTTAATTGAAGACACTATCAGAGGTCTGCCTATTTTAGGAGCATTTTATTCACAAGAACTTCAAAAAACAAAACATCCCAATATATATCTAGTCGAGAAAGTTCTTAGAAGAAAAGGTAACAGGGTTTTAGTAAAATGGTTAGGTTTGTCTTCAGCTGAAAGCAGTTGGATTGATAAATCGAATGTAATATTATAAATAAAATAACGTTAACAAACTCGAATCACATAACTATTTATTAAAGTATTCAAACCGGAATCATCAGTCTTATAATGTGTTTTGGAGAGAGTAGTGTTCTCAATTGGCTTATTAATAATTTACCATTTGAATTACACTTACCAGGATATAATTACTGTGGCCCAGGTACTAAATTAATAAAAAGACTAACAAAAGGAGATAACGGCGTAAATAAGTTAGACGAATACTGCAAAGATCACGATATTGCATATCACAAGTCATCAAACTTAAAGGATCGACATAAGGCTGATTTAATTTTGTTAAAAATGGCGAAAGAGCGAGCGGTTGCTTCCGATGCCAGTATAGCTGAAAAACTCGCGGCATTCTTAGTAAGTAAGGCTATGTCAGCAAAAATTAAAACTGGTTCTGGTTTGGACAAAAAGCCTTCTCCAAAAATTACACCTGGAAAAGGGTTAAAAAGTAAATTAAAATCTGTTATTACAAAAGCAAAAAGGCATATCAAAAAATTAAAACCTAAGAGCAAGAAAATGGCAATAGAATTAGCTATTGCTGCTACTAGAGAATTGGTTGATGATTCATCGATTAAGCTCCCTCGCGTTATTCCTATTCCAAAAACTGGGGGAGTAATACCTTTGATTCCTATTTTTGCGGGATTATCAGCTGCGGGAGCTTTAGCAGGCGGTGCAGCTGGTATTGCTAAAACCATAAATGAATTCAAAATGGCTAAAAAGCTGTATGAAGAATCGAGAAGACATAATGAAAAAATGGAAGCTCTATGTATTGGGAAAGGACTACACCTTAAACCACATAAAGGCGGCCTTGGAATTTTCGTATCAAAAGAAAAAAACTAAGATATCGGCTACCCAAACGGGCCTTAACTAACTTTGACATTTTAAAGTACGGGAATAGAATTCCTTATTTTAGAGGTGTCTTTATGAGAGATGAGCTCCCTAAATGTCCTTATAAAAAAGAATGTGGAGTTATTAATTTGGATAGTTCAAAAAATCCTGGTTCTCATTGGGTAGCCTATGCAAAATATAATGATTATGTTGAGTATTTTGACAGTTATGGAAATCTTAAACCTCCGAAGGAATTTATAAAATATGTAGGTTCTAACATTCAATATAAATATGAAAATATACAACGTGATCACCCCTTCAATTGTGGACATTTATGTTTAAATTTCTTAAAGAATTTTTGGTATAATCATGAAATAAAATAAAAAGGATCATCTAAAAGAGTTCAGTATGCAAGCATGTCTACTACGGTTACCATCTCTGGAAATAAATCGGAACTGATTTCGTATTTTCACTTCATTTATCTGATCAGTACGAGTGCGGTTTACTATACTTTTCAGTATTAAAAACAAGACCGAATGTGCCCGTTAATCAGCAGTTTAACAGCTGTTATCAGAATTGAATGTGATCTTGTACACGGTTCATACTGCAACGGATTACCGACTCATTTTATTCATGAATTTATATCTGATACTGCTCCAAGTCACGGCTACATAGAAATACCTCAGAACGTTATTTACTTTCCAGTTAACAAAAATATAATTTCATCCATATCTGTTAGGATTGTAGATCAGTTTGGTTACCGTATTGACTTTGGTGAAGAAAATATTCAATTACGTCTTCATTTAAGAAAAGCAAAATGATAGTATATTATATAAACCCTTCAGTGAAAATAAAACGTCCTATTCCGTCAACAACCATAAAGGTGCACAGACGTAAGAAAAACGTGAAGAAATTGACTAAATCAAATAAAGATTTTCTTAAAGCTTTAGGGTTTAAAGTATGAGTATACTACAGATTACCGACTTACCACACTTTGATAGTTCGATCGAAAGTTATGAAATCCATTCATACAATCCCTACAATAACAGTTTTAGAGAAAACGATGAAATCAGAATCCCCATACACCAGCAAGATATATACGTGCTACCATCAGCCAGTTCCATCTACATCGAAGGTCAAGCAAAGCTGTTCGGTAAGGATGGGCATCAGATCAAGAAAGCTGTTACGTTTACTAATAACCCTGTTATGTACTTGTTCCAAGACATCAGGTACGAAATGAATGGCATTGAAATAGACCGTATAAAAAATTCATGAATAACATCAACAATAAAGTCATACATCTCATTTAATGAATCAGAAAGTAAAGTTTCTGCATTATGGGGTTGGAATTTAAACGGTTTCCAAAGTGATGGACATTTTAGCGTTGTGGTGCCCTTAAATAAGATTTTAGGGTTTGCAGAGGATTACAATAAAATTGTGATCAATTGTAAACACGAACTTATATTGAATAGGAGTAATTCTAACTTAAATAGTATTATTCTTACTGATGAAGTCGTTCAGCTTCAAATAGATATACAGAGAATTCAATGGAGAGTACCACATATAAAAGTTTCCGTTCGAGAACGTTTAATACTTTTATAGCACTTAGAAAGAGATAAACCTATTCAGATGGCCTTTAGAAATTGGGATTTATATGAGTATCCTTTACTACCTAAAACCACAAAGCATTCTTGGTCAGTAAAGACTGCTTCTCAATTAGAAAAGCCTCGGTATGTCATTTTTTGCTTGCAAACTAATAGAAAAAATAATAGAACTAAAGACAGTTCGGTATTTGATCATTGTGAGGTGACAAATGTTACGCTCTTTTTAAATTCGCAATATTATCCTTATGAGCCTTTATCTTTAAAGTTTTGTGAGAACAAATATAGTATATTATATGAAATGTATGTGAAATTTCGCCAGTCGTATTATAACTCTCCGGTAGAACCGTTGCTTGATCTGCAGGATTTCAAAGAAAAGGCCCCAGTCTTCATCTTAGACTGCTCGAGGCAAAACGATAGTTTAAAAACTGGTCCAGTGGATGTAAGATTGGAATTTGAATGTTCAACACAAATACCAGATAAGACAACTGCATACTGTTTGATTATAAACGACCGACTTGTGGAATACAAACCTCTGAGCAACATCGTGCGTAGATTATCATGACTGCTATTGTAGACATCCAAGGCTTTAAAACAGAAGCAAATGAATTTGTAATAAAAGAAATTGCTATATGGTGTAATCAAAGCCTGCAAGTGTTTTTAATCAAACCGCCATTTCCTTTTTACGATTTGACCAACTCGGAAAGACAACAAGTTTGCTGGATTGAGCGTAATAGAAAAATATACTGGAGCGAAGGATTTATACCTTACTCAAATTATCAATATTTAGTTTTAGATATCTTAAAAGATAAGTCTGTTTTCGTTAAAGGTCTTGAAAAAGTGTCATGGTTGAAAAATATTTTAAATAGTGTTAATGTAATTAATTTAGAAGATAAAGGTTGTCCTAATTTGTTAACCCTATATGATCGCTATAAATATTCCGGAGATTTGTACAATTGTATCTATCATGACTCAATATGTGCATTAAAAAATGTTATGTGCTTAAAAATGGTGCTTTGATAATAAACTTTTTTAAAAAGATACAATATGGATTGTTTCATTTTACTTAATCGTTTCCTATACTCAATAACATACCCATTTAGTTTTAATATATACTATGATTGGAATATTACATGAATTGATACACATTCATAAGTACAATAAAAAACTCAGCAAAGAGAACAGTTACATTGGTCACTAAGACAAGGAGTTAAATTCCTAACCTGAAAACCTTAGAATAGGTGTTATTATTCTAAGCTGAAAACATAATGTTAATAATCTATATCGTGAATAAAATGGATCGCAGATAACAAAAGTAGGTATTATTGGAGGCGTCTGCGTCGCGAAACGAGCGAAGCGAGTTGAGTGACGCAGAAGTCAGAACACATTTATATTAATCGATCGAACACTACACGTGCAGTCAATCTGCTTTATCTCGATACGCCCGCATCACCTGGAATCCGAGTGACCGTGGGTTCAAGTTCCATGTAGACGAAGTCAGAGGCAAAAGCTAGTTGTGGATAAAACAATTATAACATTCATAAGTACATACATTCATAGTCTTATGCCTGTAACCCTGAAGAGGTAGGCAAAGGTGTATTACTACACCCACTTTTCGCCAGATATATTTAAGTCCCACGTAATAGGGAGGCGAGCCTATTGCCGTACCGGGCACATTTCTAGACTTCATGCTGTTACTGAGAATTTCCTAACAGAAAAACCCAATAACACTTTGGCCGACCCGGGAATCGAACCCGGGAGCCACCCGATCCTACTTTCAACATTGTTAAGATTTTGCATTCATTCATTAAAATTATCAACGAGCTGTGCAAAGATAACAGTATGTACCTACCTACATATAAATTATTATGAATGCATCGCTGTGCCCGAGCCGCACTGAGCGCGTCGAACGAACTTGAGAATGTTGTTTATATTATGTCATCCCAAGTAAAAATATTGTTACTATGCTACCAGTATTACGATGCATCGATGAATGAAATAATATTATACTTCTAATGCCAACCGTCCGTATCGCAGATCATGTTAGTAGTGTGATTTTTGGGGCGCTCTGCATTGCGAACGGAGCGAAGCGAGGTGAGTGATGCAGTAAGCAAATAAATTTATACTAAAAGAAATAGCTGTATGGTGTAATAAAAACCTACAAGTGTTTTTAATCAAACCACCATTTCCTTTTTACGATTTGACTAAATCAGAAAGACGGCAGGTTTGCTGGATTGAATGCCTGTAGTAGATGAAAATGAAATGCATAATTATTATTATTAAAAGAGTAATTAAATAATCTTATAAGAAATAAGTGATTCCTAATCTAACATTTATTGTATTTTAAAGTGCTATTTGTTTTAAGACTAAGATATATAAATCATCCATCAAGAATCCTAATTGTCTACTACTTAAATATATTATATATTAGAAGATTTTACTATCGTAATTATAAAAAATAAACGTTTGTACTGAGTTATTGATTATCTTGGATAATTCTATACACGTCATGTTAAGACAAAGTGGTCCAATATTTTATCACATCTTTGACGACACGTTTGGCGCATTGGCTAAGAGTATGACTCGCATCACAATGTAAATAGTAAGTTTAATAGACGCAGCAACTAATGCACCAACGTGTTGCGGGTTCGATTCCCGCAAGGAACAAATGAGTATTGTTCCAGTTTGGATTTTGTTTTTATGTTTTTTTTACTTTATTTTTTTTTGTATTATAAGCAATTATTATGTCTCCATAATACCTACTGTTGGCTACTTACTAAGAAAGAAAAAAGAGAAAAACTATTTATTTGTCACAGACACAGAAAAAGTATTACATATAAAAGAAAACATTGCAAGGCATAAGATTAGTCTGTGACAAATATGTGCACTTGATGTGCACACTCAGCTATATTGTTGCATTGTGGTAGTGTCCACAACTCTATTATTGAGTTATAGTTGCTAGTAAAAGCTAACCTCTCATTATACGGAAGGCCTATGCATTCATTAGTACAAGATGTGCACCAAATCGTTTCGATGCAACGATGTGCCGTGATCGAACATGATATTGTTGTTTATTGTACTTATTTAAGTGCGCGCGATAATTTTTGCTTGGCTATGTCAGTTCGACACCATACCAGATTATGATACACACAATAACCGATCGGACTGATCGCGTCGACTGAACACAGCAGTCTAACTTGAGAATGTTGTTACATTAGCATCTCAAACTAGAAACGACAGTAAGTTGTCCCATTGCATTGATAAGTCGGTGAATGAAATACAATATTATATCGTGAATCAGACGGATCGCAGATAACAACGGTATTATTGGGAGCGTCTGCGTCAGCTCACTTTGTTCTGAGTGATGTAGATCACATTTATATTAATCGATCTCGATTGTAAAATTGGGGCTTCTGTATCACGCAGCTCGAGCGGCGACGCGAGAGCAAGTGATGCAGAAGCCCCAATTTTACGCTACTGACATCTCCTAGCTTTAACGTTTCTTTGTCCATATTCTTAGAAAAAATTTTGCCTATTGATGAAGCCAACGCTTTAATATCAAAAAAATCTTCATGTACTAATTCATTTACTTTATATGCTTTACTTTTAAGTAGCGCTCATAGCTTGCCGTTCGTAACAGATCGGCAAAGTTAAGCAACGTTTGCACAGGTTGCCACTTGGATGGGTGACCGTTTGTGGCATTTTCATCTGAGCGCTACCGTGCTTCGGAGGGCACGTAAAACTGTCGGCCCCGGCTCTTGTCTAAGGATAAGGGTCGTTAGGCCATGTCGGAGGCCTTTGGGCGGTCTGAAAACTCCGACACCAGAGTTGGCCACACACTCACACGAAAAACAAAACAAACAATATGCTTTACCAGATTTTTTTGCATTCCTTATAATGTGCACATACTGGTCAGGTGTATATTTGGGACCAGACTTCAGAGCTTTACCTACTCCTCTTTCAATGAGGGAGTGGACATTATCCCCCTCGTTTTGAGTGTGCCCTTTTATTAGGTATTTGTGGGTTATTGAATTAATAAAATCGAGATGGTAAGCTGCATATACATAAAGAGCTATTATGTACTGGTTCTTTTGCTGGCCACAGCAATTGTCGGAATAAAAAATTATATCTAATTTTGAATCTAGTTCTTCAGCTTTACGCTTTAAATTCTGTATGTATTTAAGCAAACAAATTCCTATTTCTACAGCACCGCGTTTATCTTCACCTTCATGCCAGACGTAACATGCAGTGTCTTTAGATTTGATATCGCATATTGTGAAATTATACGTATTTAATTTTGATACGTAATAAAAGTTTGATGCATCTCCTCTAGGACAAGGCATTTCAGTCTGAAGATCATAAACCGCTACAATACAATTATCAGGAGTAAATTTTTTGTCATCTTCTTTATTTTGCCTTGACAAATCTTTCTCTTTTAAATGCCTGTCAAACTTTTCTTTCAGTTCTACCTTATCATTTTCTGTGGCATTACTGTATGATGTACAATCCTCACACTGATCTTTCTTCGGTTGAAAAAAGGTAATATTGAATTCGTTGTTAAAGATCCTGTAATACATGAGGTAATTGGCGCTTGGTAGACTTTTTGACTGACAATCGAATTCGTAATCCCTATGTAAGTCTGCTACAGTTTTCCCACCATCAATATAAAGCCTTTTTGTGTCTGCACGACAGTAGTGACTTTCAATTTTTGGAATTGAGTTGATGTGTTAAATAATACCTTCTTTAATAGCCGGATGTAAATGAAAATGTTTGCCGTGTTTATCACGTTTATCCAAATCTAACATGCCACATGAATTCTTGTTCTTTTGAAGAACAGTTCGGATGGAGGTATCAGTTATATCCAGCGTTGCTTTAAAAAATACTTTACAGACTCGAATTCTCTCATTATCAATGGTCAAATAAAAAGCATTGTTTTTCCCCCGATTACTGTTATAAGTAGCTGTTGTAGCAAATATATTATTATCTACCCTAGACTGAACCACTGCTGTTAAACGTTCATTATTCAATTCATCATCTGATGAACTCTCGGAATCTGAGGAACTAGATCTATCGCTTGAGCTGGATGAACTAGATCCATCACTTGAGCTGCTACTAGATTCTGTTTGCATGGGGGCTATCCGCATAGGTATTGGTGAACTTGTTTGGTTTATGGTGGAAACGTCATTACTGAAATTGTCATATTGTTTTTCATTCAAATCTATTGTACTCATACATTTTTTTAAAACTTCTCGGCTTTTATTTTTCAAAAGAGACCTCTTTGAAGAACAGGGTGTATCGATATTTATATAGTCAGGATCCTTCACACTATCATCTGAGCAAAAGTCTTCACTAACATTAGATAAATCTTTATTTTCAATGTTATCTTGGACGTGGGCAGTAAAATGAACTGTTCCTTCTCAGTGAATTGTATGGAAGTTGATGTCGTAGGTTTATCATTTTGTGTAATAGATTTACTATCTTGTTTGAGATTCCGGATTATTTGTAGGGTATGGGGATTCGGCACTGTAAATAATAAGAACAATTCATATAATATCGTACCACACCATACTATGCCGTGCCGTGTCATGACACACCAACATCACAATACAACACACCAAACCACTCCATACTAAACCATATCTCACCATGCAACCCACACCGTACCTATCATACTACACCACAACACAGCATAGCATCATGCCTGTAATAGCCGAAGGTGTAGGCAGAGGTAAAAAATTCACTCGGTTTCGGCGTTTCGCCGGCTATGTTTTTTCTGTTATTCATCGGGCACAATTTTTTACTCCGAGTTGCTATTAACAGTTTTCTAAATTAGGAATGGCGATTACCACGTTTCCTACTTGAACCAGGATTCGAACCCGGGACATCGCGATTATAAAAGGCCTTTTCGCGTCGCATCGCGATTATAAAGTAATGAGCCACGAGGCAGCAAAAAAAAAACGAAACACGTTATAATTATATTATATCGTTAAAAGTAACTTAACTTGCTTTCGGTTCTGAATTGTTGAGCTTTATTTCTAAGCAATAATAACCTATTTCTTAAACATGTTAAAAGATTTTGTTGTTTTTGTCTTGAATAAACAAATAAATCTTAATAAGTATTTATGTCTTACTTACTATTTCGTGAAAAATGTTGTAGCACTAGATGCAGCACTTTTTAACAAAAAGGTATATCGAAAATTGTCACAATTTTATCATAAATAATCAAACAACTTAAAAAGAGTGAATATTGCAGAAAATACTACTAAACTTTACACTTTAAGCACACGATTATTTAGAAATGTGATATTATTCACGAAAGTTTTAATGTGGACACTCGAAAACAATAACAACAACTGGCGATCGTCGACTATTGCACAAATATAGTGTGATAAATCAACCAATCACATAACAACATTTTTGCGCGCCACTACGCCGGTTTTGCCGTTATGAATGTGAGTCTTAACTACCATAAAATATGGACTATTTTGCAAGTGACTGTGTTATAAACCAGTATTTTCAAAATTTTGGTTCGTGCGGGTATTCATGCAAAGCAGCGATATGTGTATGTCTGTGATATCAAAATAACTATGTTTGTCAAGTGCATACAGTTAGTTACACGATACCAAGTCACCAACGACCATCATCACTTCAACCGATTTCCTCCGGAATTCAATATTCGAATTTTAGATAGATCTGTAGATTTTAGATTCGTTTTTGACAGTTTTTGACATAAGCACTATATAAAATATGTCAAACAAGAATCTAAAATCTACAGATCCATCTATAGTTCGTATATTGAAAATGGCCGTTCAATGAGACTTTCACTGGAAGATAGACGACTTTTTAGATACATACAAAATAACTACACAAAATATGGAACTGACCTTTTATACACAAACCATTGGATCATATACTTTTCTTTTTACACAAAGAATCGCCTAATATGTCACTGTCCAGTAAGTCTTACTCATAAAAGTTCATACATTAGTGTTCCAATTACCGTTTACAAAGCTGAACTGCATACTTTGCAAAGCGATTCAGTAACATTTAAGTAGATACTTGTAACTTAAAGTATAGTCTGAGTTTCTAGTACAACAACTATACTGCTATGGGTATAGTTGTAGTAGTGGAGAAAGTTTTCTATACTATAAAGAGGTTAAACCGAGACTGGACCGATGCGCGACAAGTACTTTACGAACAATTAATAATAGAAGAGAAGTGTGGCTACCTGTGTTCCAAAGATCGATGATCTTCTTATTGTTGTAGGTTGAGACGTATAGGTTTTGTCTTAAATAAATTAAGAATAATCAGAAAGTGAATGAATTAAAACGTACCTATCATGTAATTTCACAATAGAATTTATGAGTCGGAGTCTGGTGATGTGCCCGGTAACGGCAATAGGCTCGCGCCCTATCACGTGGGACCTAAAAATTCATGGCGAAATGTGGGTGTAAGATTACACATCTCTCTACCCCTTTCGGGATACAGGCGTGAGCCTATATATATACTTTATGAGTGCTATTCAAATAAACATTATATTTTTAAAGGGTCTAGGAAGTGAACGCTACGTTCAATAATATTTTTTGTATCATAATACTATTTTGCGTATCATATACACAGAGGTATGAATAGAAAAGAAGACGAGCAAACGATCAAAGATTCATGTGAGACATATTACTAGTCAGACATCCTTACATATGAATGCAGGCAAGGCTGTTTATTTGAACAATATCTAAACTTTTTTCATCACAGAATAATCGAGTCCTTGGGGCAGGCAAGTAGGCTGAACGAGAAGCTCCCCAACAGTCGTTTAGAGCCTACCCGCTAAATCACCGCGGTGACCGTTGACATCCCGTAGCGGCGAGGCCAGACTAATCGCAGTTAGCGTACGTTGGGTACATAATGGTCCAGTCATTTTATGCCAAATTAAGTGCTAATCTCGGAAAATTGACATTCCCAGTATATTACCACGTAAAATCTTGTATTTTGGCATCCTAAAACTGTTCTCAAAAGTCACATATAATTAGATGTCCGCAAGTTTTAAATTCAGGGGTCAAAGGTCACAAAAATCGTTTTTATTAACATTTTTTGCAAATATCTCGTTTTCTATGGGTTTTACACTATTTGTATTTATTACCAATATTGTAGAGAATGAAATTCTCTACAACTTTTTTCTTTAACATATTTTTATACCTTGAACTGTTTTCGAAATAGAGCGCGTAGAGCGCGCAGTCAGAGAATTATCTGAGGTCAACTGTTGGTCTCGATCAAAAACTCGAAATATTAAGATTATAATTTATTGCTAAACATATAATTATATTTTTTTATTAACTTTTAGTTTAAATTCAATCTTTCTTTATAATAATTCTCAAATGTATCAATTCAGTAATCACTCATAATCTCTTTCGGTAATTAAAAAATGTGGATAGTATCGATCATCTCCGTTATGCACTGTACGTCAAGTTAACAAAATCGAATAAACCTGTGCAGTTCTCAAATATTCCACCAATGAGTGGAGCAGCTCACCAACATTTCAGTCGCGTTTATTATCTGATCCAAACTTGGTTAGGGCATGATTTAGAACCTCAAGGATGGGGTTAGACTATGCGTAACGGATTCCTGTAACCTATCATGACTATTTTACCACCTGCTCCAGATGAATTACTTAATACAATCTTCTGTAACTGCAAAAGTAGCTGTGACTCAAGATGTGGATGCAGGAAAGCGACGTTACAGTGCTCTTTAGCTTGCGGCCAGTGTAATGGACAAGCTTGTCTTAATGCTGTACCATGGGATCCCATTCCATATAGCGTTACCCGTCATTCTTAACTCTCTCAACAGATGGCTTTACTAGTATCGATTATTGATGACTTTCGTGCATAAAATTATACATACATACACATACATATCGTCACGCCTTTTATCCCCGAAGGGGTAGACAGAGGTGTATTTCTACACCCACGTTTCGCCAGATATACTTTGAGCGAGCGATTGCGTTTTGTTTTTACATTTACGTAAAAGTAGGTCCTGTAGTGTAATATTTTTTTCTAAATTTAGTAATTTCTGTGTTATTAGTTTGTAGTAGTATTATATAATAAATTTTCATGCGTTTAACTGACATTTATAGGTAGCAACTAAAACAGTTGGTGTTCAGTGGGTTGTAAATCAAGGTAATGAAAAAAACAAAACGGATTTTTAAACTGTTAGCCGACTTCTCTAGAACTCATCTTGGTTCCCGATTTGAATGCGCTCGTGTACTTGGTGTTTTTGTTTTACACAAAGTGACTTGGACTTAATTCGAACCCTGAACCTTCTGTTATCGGTAAACCTTGGCACGCTCATCGGAATCTGGCTATTCTGCTTTTGCGACTGACCTTTGACTATCTCATCCCGGGCTTGTTTAGAACTAGCTTAATTTGTTTGGCAAACAAAACTTAATAAAATTGGGCAAGTGCGAGTCGGACTCGCGCACAAAAGGTTCCGTACCATCATCCATAAAAGAAAACTTTTTCCTGGAAATCCGTTCGTGCAGTTCGAGGAAGAACTCAATCCTCAGAATACACATCGATCAGAGACAAGAATGGAAGGATAGTGAATGGTGAATCGTGCGTGCTGAAGAGATGGAAAGATTTTGAAGGTATATTTGAAAGAAAGGCGGTAGACACACCCATCGATGAAATGAATGATAGTCATAGCAATGATGAAAGCGTTATTGGCGTGAATAAGATCGAAAAGGCACTGGGAAGTATGAAAGTAGGTAAGGCTGCAGGATATGATAGGATTACAGTCGAAATGCTGAAGGCTGGACAGGGCATCATAGTTGGTCTGTTGCAGCGGTTATATAACTTATGCTGGAGTACCGGCCGAGTACCTAATGACTGGGCCAAAGCTGTAGTTGTGTTTCTTTATAAAGGTAAAGGCTCGCAACAAGACTGCAAAAACTATAGAGGCTTTATTATACTATTAGTCTTCTCAGCATTGTTGGCAAATTGTAGGCAAAGGTACTGATTGAAAGAGTTATGAAAGTTACCGACCAGAATATATAGGATGTGGTTCGGCGTTACACCGAAACCGTATGGTTCCTAGGCGATTTGGGAAAAAATGGACTGTATCTAAAGGATGGCGAATTCTGGTCGCCTAGGATTGGAGAGGGAGAGAAAGTATGGTGTAAAAAGGAACCTCTTACCTTGCACGGCAATCTTCTTCTTCTCAGAAGGGCAGTCTCCTGGTGTTTTCGAGATGAAGCTGCTTGATTCACTCCACTACACAAATCACTTTCACTCGCGAGCGGTTTTGTTGAGTTTTGTATAAGCGGTAATAATTATATATAGCGATGCGGTACGGTATGGCGGACACGTTTTCAGCGTCTCGAAAGTCTGCGTCGCCGTTGAGCAAGGCAGCCAATAGCGAGGTGTTTCGGGAGGGGATTTATGAAAAGGATCGCTCGGATTGGCCGAGCAGCGACGAACCATTGACGTTGACGTGATTAGTTCTCGATGGAAAGGTAGATGGCGCTACCATATCTCCCCGGCCCTAAAGGGTTGCCTTTAAAAGAAATAGAATTGAACTTAGCTATGTTGGGTGTACTACCGCATAACCCATCAAGAGGCTAAGATAGCGATATGATAATAAAATTAATCTAAATTAACTTTAGCGAAAACTACAAACGCAATAACAGCGAAAACTACTAACTAAATACTTAAACTAAGAGGTAGATCCAACTTCAGGCTAGATCTTACTGAGTTGGAAGCGGACAGAGACGTACAACAGGGCGCACGTAGCTCCCCTTAGCGGTTTCACAGTATCAACGCGGGTTGTACCGTCCTTGGAAGTATGCAATTTCTCTACGATGGCTAACGGCCATGAAAGCGGCGGAGCATTAACATGTATTATGACGACCAACGTACCCTCCTGTAGGGGATGCAGGATTATTCCACTTGGATCTAGCCTGAAGCTGGTATAGATATTCCGCACGCCAGCGCCGCCAGAACGACTGCACGAGTTTATCCAGCAGAGTATGTCTCTGGAGCAAGCTTGAAGAGTCTGCTTCAGGAGCCGGAAATGACGATAATGGCACTGTGTTCAGAAAATGTGCAGGGCTTAACGCGGATGGTTTTGCAGGGTCGCTACTCAATGCCGTGAGCGGACGCGAGTTGATCAGTGCCTCGACTTCTGCAAGGACAGTTAAAAGCTCTTCGTAAGAGAGGATCTGTTGACCTATAACCTTGAAGAGATGCGTTTTAATTACTTTGACCATGCTTTCCCAACATCCACCGAAATGTGGTGATGCTGGTGGAATAAACTTCCAGTCAATATGATTTATGGAAAGTTCTTCCTGAAGACGAGTACGATATTCTTCCCTGAGAAACTTATAAAGGTCGCGTAAATAAGAGCTTGCGCCCACAAAACAAGTGCCGTTATCCGTGTACAAACACTGTATAGGGCCGCGCCGTGAGAGAAATCGTTTAAGGGCTGCCAGGAATTACACCGTGCTTAAATCTGTCGCAACTTCAATATGCGTAGCGCGCGTCGTTAAGCATGTAAAAATACATAGCCAGGCTTTACGGCTTTTAACACCTCAACCACGCACTGGCGTATACTGCAGTGGTCCTGCGTAATCACAACCGGTGTGTGTAAACGCTTTAGCAACCTGGTTGACGCGCTGGCTAGGGAGATCGGCCATGGGAGGGAAAGTCGGACGCGGACGAAATTTGAAACAGACGTTACATTTATGTATTCTGTGACGAATTATTCGTCGCGCGGATAAAATCCAATACTTATGCCTAAGTAAGGACATAAGCAACTCTGGACCGGCATGGAGGTGCTTCCTGTGATAAAAATCAACAAGATGGTCTACAACATGATCATGTCGCGGCAGAATGCAAGGATGCTTGTAGTTTTAAGGTTCATCCGAATTTGACAGACGACCCCCAACGCGTATGACGCCGTGTTCATCGAGAAACGGCTTGAGTCTAAGGATAGCGGGAGAACAAGGTACATTGTCTTTCAAATTTTGAATTTCGTTACTAAAATGAACAGCCTGTAAAGCTCGTAGTAACTTACATTCTGCGAATTTGATATCAGTACTTGATACAAAAGTCTCATTAGGTAGGTGCCTAAGAAACTTATAGACATAAACGATGGCGCGGAGTAACTTAGACCACGATGACATGCGTAGTGCGAGTGCATAGATGGGAGACTCCGCAACCTCAGCAATCACGGGATAAGAAACAGACTTCCGTTCGGGTACATCTTCGTCTTTTGCACCGTGGTCAAAGGGTTGCATGGGCCATTCTGACGGATCATGGGAAATCCAAGAAGGTCCACGATGCCACAATGGATGATGCAGAAGATTAAGTGGAGTGACACCACGAGACAAGCAATCTGCGTGGTTCTCAATACCCGCGACGTGATTGAAACAAGTAGCAGGAACCAGTTCAATCAATTTGCTAACGCGGTTGGCGACAAAAGTCTGCCAGCGATGGGGAGAAGAATGAATCCAAGCGAGCACTACTTTGGAGTCGGAAAATGCGTATATTTTATTAATAGGGTAGTGGGGCAAAACTGTGTCTTGAACCTTGCGGAGCAACTGAGACAGCAGAAGGGCCGCGCACAACTCCAGTCTCGCAACCGAAATGGTTTTAACAGGCGATACCTTAGACTTGGTACAAACTAACTGCACCGAGTAGTTAGAACCAATGCGGACTTGCAGATATACGACTCCGCCGTAAGCACCCTCGCTGGCGTCAGCGAAACATATTAAGTTGATGGTACATTCATCTACCAACCCAAGATGACGCGGAATAGTAATTCGATTGAGCGCAGTAAGCTCAATACAAAACTGGCCCCAAGCGGCGACAATATGGTCAGGGGGTGTTTCATCCCACTCACACTTTGATAGCCAAAGCTCTTTGATCAAGAGCTTGGCGTACAAAATTGTGGGAGCCACAAAACCCATTATGTCCCATAGTCGAGCCACTGTGGACAGCATAGTGCGTTTGGTGCACTTATCATCTGGTGGTGAGACGTCAAACCGAAAACTATCGCAGGATTTGTCCTAGCGTAAACCGAGAACCTTATGCGGTACAGACTTCTCAAACTCAATGTCTGGAGAAGCTTTATGAGAATCTGGTATGCGTGCGAGAACCTCCTTAGTGTTGCTTGTCCATTTGACAAGATCAAACTGGCCTTGCTTGAAAAGCTGGATAAGCTCTTTACAAGCGAAATTGCTAGCGGAGCGGATATGACACAATGGCAATGTCATCCATATACAAAGCGGAAGTAGCGACAGCCGCTGCGGCGGGAAAGTGATCGCCTTCATCAGCGATCAACTGGCGAACAACTCGTAACGCGTGATATGGGCTAGACTTGAGTCCAAAACAAACACGATTGAACTGATACACAGATAAAGGTTCTTTCTTGTCAAAACGATAAAAGATCCGTTGAAATCTACGGTCAGATTCGCGAACGCCGATATTGAGAAACATTTGGCGGCAATCAGCTGACAGAGCGATTTGGAAAAGACGAAACTTTATTATGATGTTAAATAAATCACCCTGAAGATTGGGGCCGGCATGCAAAATCTCATTAATCGACTGACCCGATGTAGTCTTACAACTAGCATCTAAAACCACGCGAAGTTTAGTAGAGGTTTTATCTTCGCGAACTACGCCGTGATGCGGGATATAATATGAGGGTAGAGAGTTGCCCTCGTTGTTTACAACTACACTCAAAAAACCTTTATCTATGTAAAGTCAAAGTCAAAAATCATTTATTCATCTAGGTCACAACAGGACGCTTATGAACGTCAAATTTTTAAAGAAAATTAATAATGCTTCTACATTTACATTTACTGCCCATTCGCAAAGCAATAGGTAGAACCACGAGAAAGAACGGGCAATAAAACTCGTGGCCACTCTTTTTAATCGCCAGTGTTATGGTACATATTTTGTTTTTGTAAGGAGCTGCAACTGTTTCACATTGTAATTAATTACTTGTAAATAGTAAATAAGAACATACATATATACAAAATACGTAGTTACTAAATTAAGTGCTGTAGTAGTCTTCAAATGTGAATCTTGTGTAACAGGAGCATCCACTTACGCTTTATAATGTAGGCAACTCGCGATCATGTTCAGAACTATGGTGGAAAAGTATGTTGCAGAAAGTGACGGTATATGAATACACGTAAATTACAAAAACGTTAGTATCCAGCCCATGATAACGAGTTACCTTCATCTAACACTGTAGCAAATTTTAATAAAATTTGTGGAACAACAATGAAAATGTAAATGTAGTAAGTTGAATGACCTAATAATGCATGAATATTAAATTAATAGAACTAGATATTATATAAAAAAAAACTGAAAAGTAAGTTATCTATATAAATTTAAAAAATCAAGAGTTGGCTAGTGTAAGTGACCATCTATCCTTATCACTTAAATAATCATTAATGGTATAATAACCTTTCCTAATAAGGCAGTCTTTTATTTTACTTTTGAACGTACTAAATGGCAATTCTAAAAGACTAATTGGTATTTTATTGTATATACGAATACCTAGCCCTACAAAAGAATTATTAACTTTATGTAAACGATGATAAGGGGCATATAACTTATGCCTGTTTCGAGTATTTATGTTACGTACATCACTTTTTGTAGTAAATAAACCTATATTTTGCCTAATATACAATATATTAGCAAATAAAAATTGCGAGGCTACTGTAAGAATTCCTATAGACTTAAAGCGTTCCCTAAGAGTATCTTATAAATCTAAATGCCGGCAAGATAGAGATGGGCCTGAAGTTATTTACGTCTTTTTACTGCCAGATTTGAATAAAGGTATGATTTTACTTAATTTCATCAAATCCGGAAAGACGCCTAAGTCAAAACATTGGTTAAAAATTATAGAGAGGTAAGGCGCAACAGTCTCAACTATAGTACCTAAAATTTAAATTGAAATGCCCCAATAGTCGCCGGTATTTTTAATATTAATTGAATTATATGCGATCAATATATCTCGCGGGGTAACGTGCTCGAATCTAAACACGCTCTTGCATTCAGGTACACTGCTAAGCAAAAAATTTCCAGCGTCTAAAGATGATGATTGTAAAGAGCTAGTAGTTGTTAAAGGTATGCTCGCAAAGAAACTATTGAACATATGCGCTACTTGAGTTTGATTGGTGACTAATAAATTGTTTTCTTTTAGTTCAAATTGGTTTTCTCGTGGTCGTGCTCTTCCTGTTTCATTATTTATAATTCTCCAAGTTTCTTTAATTACATTTGTTGAATGCTTAATTTTGCTACTAATAAATTTAGATTTTGCCATAACACAAACTTGTTTAAAAATTTTTGAGTAGTTTTTTACATAATTTTGAAAAGGTGTGTCTAATCTATGTTGTTTCATACCATATAATTCAAACAATTTGGCTCTACTTCTGTATATACCTATAGTGGCCCACTGGTTAAAAGATTCGGTAGTACCCTTTAATGTGATAGTTTTGCTCTTGAAAGTGTCTTGAAACTCATTATTTACTATTCCAAAAAGTGAATTATAAATTGTATTTGGATTTTCTGAGTTCAAAATTGAGGGACTGAGTTTAGCGATAATATTGTTTTTAAAACGTATAAGACGATTGGTAGTTTGAGGCCTACATTCTACTGTATGTGATTTATTATATGTTGTACATGAAAAACTAGCTATCTGTCCACGGTGATCAGAAGGAAGAGAACTAATAACTACTGGGTTTTTAGCAACACAAGAACTAAATATGTTATCCAAACAAGTAGAAGATGTTTCAGTGACTCTAGTAGGTTCACAGAATAAATTACTTAAATTAAATGACTTAAAAAGATCCAAAAATCTAGTACACTGTGAAGAATTCTCTAAAATATAAATATTTAAATCACCACATACTATAATATTCTTATGACTACCTATAATATTATTAAGAGCATCTTCCATAACAGTCTCAAATAGATTATAATCACCAGAAGGGGGTCGATATACACAAATTATAATATATAAGTCTAGTTCCACACAGGACAACTCAATAGTGCGCTCAATAGATAAATTTACAATATCCTTACGTTCTTTGCATTTTAATAAATTTGAAGTCATTATGAGAGAACCGCCTCTAATAGCCTGCTTTCTTATGTATGTACTCTGCACTGTGTAATATTCATTTATAACAATAACCTCATGGGTGCTTAACCAATGTTCAGTTAAGCACAAAACCTTAACGTCATATTTTTCTAGAAATAAACTTAACTCTAACTCTTTCTCAGATAGGCCCTGCATGTTTTGATGTACTATATTCAAATACTGCAGCCTAACTGTTGTCCTATCTTGGAGTTTAAATCACAAGATGTGTCAATAAAAACGTTGTTAGTACATGTACTAACCCTATCACATAAATTGTCAACACAAGGCTCACTGCCTTGCTGTAAATTGTATGCTAATAACTTAGCAATTTGTCGCTTAATATAAAATGGCAGATACATTGTATCTTTAGTTAAAATAAATTTACTAATAAATTTATTAGCGTCAAAAAACAATATTGCGTCACTATGACGACAAGTTATGTTATACAATAACATGTTTAATGAGTGTATGTGCATATTTTGTGTGTGTGTTAAGTTGCTTGAGTAAGGTAAAGCACTTAAAATAAATTTACAACAAAATTTAGAATTAAGTTCTATCAACAATTCAACACATTCTATGATATCCTGTCTCTTAACAGTTAAACTGTTACCAAACAATAATATTGCAGTACTACTCTTATCTAAGGGGTGTAACTTAATCTGATTAACTAAACTACAGTAACTATTCCCTGGCCTACAATAATTTATAACACACTGATTTGTATATTCACTGAGAAGACTACCAAAATTATGACCTAGCCTATCAGAAAAAATAAAAGTTTTAATAATAGATGTTGGAAGCCTAGATGTATTTAAATATGATTTTAATGAGTGTGAGTTTTGTGGATTGTTAAAAAAATTCTCAGGTAGTACGGTACTCAATGGCTCTGCTGGTACAAGAGTATGAGTACAAGAACACGAGAGCTTATTGGTCAGAGTCTCATACATTTCTGCATTACACCTCACCAAGTCTACGAGCTCACCTGCCTCCACTATACGCTTGCTCAGTTCTTGTTGAGAAGCTTGGTATTTGTTGAAGATCTCATTTAAAGTTCTTTCCCTAAGTAATATCACTTCCCTTAAGCGATGAGTGTCCATATCATACACTGATCTGCTATGTTCCAAATTTTTACAGTACTCAGAAAGTTGATTAACTAAGTTTGTTTGAAATAGAATTAGTTTTTATCATAAGTCAAATCGATCAGATCGATTGAGTAACATTTTGTTTAGTCTATTGAAAATTTCTGACAATGGTCACACTGAACTGTCACTTCTGTCCTTCCCGCGTTGAAAAATTACCACGTTGTCGTCTCGTACGTAAAATAATTGATCGCCTTTTGAAAAGCACATCCTTGTAGCTACGCGAATAGTTTGTGAAATCTTATAGATTGCCGCTTTTTGACTTCCGGCACGGTTTGTGACATATTGAACATTTGTGAAAAGTTATTGTGAGCACACCTTTTTGCATTTCGTGTGAGTTGATTAATTGAACTAAATAGAGTAAACCGTCTTGATTGCCACCTGATCTAGTGCTGGCAACGGTAAATTGTGATAAAAGACATTGTGAACTATTCATTGACATTTGCAAAGAGAAATTGTGATTCCTGTGAACTTGCATCGTGCATTGAAGACGCTGCGTTGGAGTCTGGTAAAGTAAAGATAATTCACTTGCTAATATTGGCCAATTTAGTCTCGTGTGTGTCTAGCTTGCCTCCAGGACTCCACTCAAGAACATCACCAGGAGATATTTGGTAAGACATTAATATTAAGATTATAAGTCATCGCTGTGCTACCACAGTGAAGGTGTTTAGATAAATTGTCTATCGTGGTCAGGTGGATGTATTACAGCTTCCACTGCAACTCTGTTCTCAACAGTTTCCCACCTGGCTGCGGTAACTCTAGACATAATTTTTGATAGCAAGAGCGTGGTTAACTGTGCCTATATTGTAAACTTGTATCTGAGCCGTTGATTGTATCTGAACTCAGATTGGTGTTGTATGAGCTATATATCTCACCTTGTAGACAGTATTGTATTGTTTTTGTCTAAAATACATAATATTTAATTGTATAAGTTGACCTAGATAATTTGAAACACATTGTCACATAACCTCAATCAGTAATTGTTGATTTGTTTTGTTGAAAAATCTAACTTAAATTTGTTGTTGCATTAATAAGTCAGTTTGTTTGGATACATAACAGCTGTATGTATCAATAAATTTAGTAAATTTAGTTTATTGCATATATTCATAAACATTATAAAAACCAACTTGACCTTGCCACTTGGGCGGGTCACATTAATAAGCTTTGTTTTGTTATAATATAGATAATATTGCTAGGTAACACATATTCTGTGCTTACTTACTATTGTATATCTCAAATAACACGGCCAGTCTGTCTGTTGCAAATAATTAATTAATTAATTTGAAGTTTCAACATTTAATTTGTTATAAGTTATAACCTTTGATAACTTGTGTTTGTTACAATATTGAAACTATTAATTTTGTTGGACAGTAAATACCTGTGACTTGCTTGTACCAGCAGTAAACAGCCTAATTCTTTGTTGGTTTCAAGGAATTAAGAAAAATTAAGTTTTGATTGTTAATATTATTTAACGCTTGTCCGGGCTCTTTTGAATTTTGATTATGTCAGCTATCAAGGACTTGCGTGCGGCTGCTGGTGCTATTGCATCAGATTTGCGCTGGTTTGCCTCGGCCAGTGCTTTAGTGAACCGGCCTGATCGCCAGCAGGCCTTACTTCAAAGGTACGAGCGGATCGATGATCGCCTGGCAAGTGTGGAACAGCAATTCCGCACTTTCAGCACTTGCTGTCTTGAAGTGGCAATCAATGATTTCACCGCTGACCAGCGAAATAAGGTCAGCGAAGACTATGCCCAGGTCTTAGACCTGTATGATGCTGTCTCCAATACTGCGAGACAACTAGTTGCCGATAGGGAAGGGCAACCCGGCCTGAAGCAGGAGCTTCCTAGGTCAGCACCGGGGCTGGTGAGTAGGCTCCCTACTTTGGACCTCCCCCATTTTGATGGCTGCCTAGGAAGCTACCTGGGCTTCGTTAATTTGTTCGACAGCCTGGTCAATGACAGGGCTGACCTTCGGCCAGCACAAAAATTGGCATATTTAATGTTGGTTCTGGATGGGGAGGCTAAGGGCCTCATCCAGCATCTGCCCGTGTCTGACGAGGCGTACCAGACGGCTCGGGACCTAATCACCCGTAGGTACCATAATAAGCGTGGCCTCGCCGACACGCACATCGAGCAGATTTTGGGTTTGCCGACGCTCACCCGGGTCTCTGGGTTGCGCACCCAACTTTTGAACCTGCTTTTGGTGGCCATCAACGCACTTAAGTGCCTTGACCTGCCCGTGGACCAATGGTCCTATCTATTGGTGCACATTGTGTTAAAGAAGCTGCCTGCCGACCTGAGGTCGCGTTTTGAGCAGCGCTTTGGTGGGGATAGCGCGACCCATCTGCCCCCCTTTGCTGAACTGGAGAGGTTCCTGGAGGATGAGTGCCGGGTCTTGGACAACTCCGGTGGTGACACGCCGGCTAAGACGCAGCCGCCCAAGGTCAAGGAGCAGGCTCGCGTTCACACCCGAGCCAATGTTGACCGGCGCCCTCCTCACTTTGCGATCACGCAGAGCCCAGCGGAGTGCTCCTACTGCAAGGTCACGGGGCACAGAACGGCCAGTTGTAGGGCATTCTTGGACCTACATGTCGCCTCTCGTAGGCGCATCGCGAATGCCCGCCGCCTTTGCTTCTCTTGTTTGGGGTCCCACTACCAGCGAGACTGCCCAAACTCTCGCCCCTGTCCTCACTGTGGAGGACAGCATTTGGACATTCTCTGTATGAATGCCAGAGAGGTTGGCCGCTTGTCCAACCAGCCGACGCCGCGCACGGGCGGGTGTTTTGAAGGTGGCAGCCGAGGCTCACCGGCGCGTAGCCGAGAGTCGCCTCGCTCAATTGATCGCCACTCGCCCCGCTTGGAGAACCGTAGCGTGCGCACGCCTCCTCTCTCGCGCGCACCTGAATGTGCTGTTCAGCGTCACCAGCACCATGACTGCTGCCCCAGGTATTCCCCTCCTTTGGCGGAGCGTCCCCGCCTTGACTCGCGCCCACCTCGTTTTGGGCGGGTGCGTCATTATGACCCCCCACAGATGGCGCGCGGATCGAGTCATCGCGCCTTTGAGGACTTCAAGCCGCACCCTCGTTTTGACTTGCCTGGTCCTGGCCAACGGTCGCCGCCCAGGCAACAATAGGTCATTGACCCCTGCCCTATAACTCCAACCTCCCCCATTGAGACCGTTATCCTACCAACGGTTGCTGTTAGGGTCTGGGGACCCACGGGGACCTCTGTTGTTGTCCGTGCTATATTGGACACAGGTTCACAAGGTTGCATTCTTTCCACTTATTTGGTAGGACAGGTTAAATTAAATATGCGTTCTTTTCCAAATTGTATACGGGGCATAGGGGACGTAGCCTCTAATGTTGAAGGGCAAGTTAAGGTTTTGTTTGGCCCTGTTGAATCTTCACACCCGAGGATTAGAACCTCGGCTATTGTGCTGAAGAATATTTTGGGTATGCACCCACAGAAGCAGCTATCTGCTGCTGTGGTGAATTTTACATCGGGATTGGAACTGGCAGGCCCCAAATTTGACACACCGGGACAAATCAATTTGTTGATTGGCTCTGATGTCCTCGGTGGAATTTTGATTGGTGGGAAACGGATCTTGGTGCCAAATGGTTTGACTGCCATCCCGACCATATTTGGACTTGCTTTGATGGGACCTGTACCTAGGGACCCCCCTCCACCCGAACTTGATAATTTGTTGGCTGTAGGCTCTGCTCTCTCTGATGCAGTTCAGAGGTTTTGGGAGGTAGAGGAGCCTCCTCAAGTTGCCCGTTTGAATCCAGAACATGAGGAGTGCGAGCTGTTCTTCCACAACAACACTGGTCGACACCGTTCTGGTCGGATCATTACGAGGCTACCATTTCTGTCTGTTCGGCCTCCGCTTGGTGAGTCACGACCTTTAGCCGAAAAGAGATTGTTGGCTATGGAGCGTCGCATGGGTCGTGATCCGGAGCTCAGACAGAAGTACACTGAGTTCATGAGAGAATATGAACAATTGGGACACATGTCCGTGTCAAATTTGGATTGGCGTTCGGTGGAGCATTACTTTCTCCCGCATCATGCGGTATTGAAGCCATCGACTGGCAAGCTGCGCACAGTGTTTGATGGTTCTGCGCAGACTTCAACGGGCGTATCCTTGAACCAGTGCTTGCATTCTGGTCCCAAGTTGGTCAAGGACCTTTGTGACGTCATCACCAGCTTCCGACGACATCAGGTTGTCTTTGTGGCCGACATAAAAATGATGTTCAGGCAGACTATTATCCACCCTGATGACCGTCGCTTCCAGCTGATCCTTTGGAGAGAGTCTCCTCGTGATCCCATGGTCGTCTACGAGCTCAATACCAATACGTACGGGTTAAGGTCGAGCCCCTATTTGGCAATACGTTCTCTTTGGGAGCTCGCAGACCGAGAAGGCTTACGTTTCCCACGAGCCTCCGCCATCTTGAAAGACGATATTTACGTCGATGACATTTGCTCGGGCGCCTCCACAGCGGACGAGGCGATCCTCCTGCGGGACGAATTGATAGGTATTTTGGCCTCCGCTGGTTATGAGTTGCGTAAATAGATTTCCAACTCACCAGCGCTTTTGGAAGGCTTGCCAGAGGATCATCAGCAGGATCCACATCTATTTGAGATTGTTGACAACACCGCCATGATGGCTGTTCTCGGCGTTCAGTACAGACCAGTCCAAGACATCTTTACATATAACGTAGACTTGAAATTGCCGTGTTCTTGGACTAAACGTCTCGTATTGTCTACTGTCGCCAGAACCATTGATCCGAACGGTTGGATCTGTCCAATTATATTTTGGGCAAAATGCTTCTTGCAGAAGCTTTGGACAGCAGGATTGACCTGGGACAAACCTCTGCACGGCACTCTTGTTGAGGAATGGACTTCCTTTGTATCCTCACTTCCTGCCGTCAACGAGATCTCCTTGCCTCGTCCCATCCTTCCTCTCGGGAAGTACAAGGCCACCCTTCACGGGTTTTGTGATGCCTCGGAACGTGGTCACGCGGCCGTGGTGTACTTGCGCACAGTCAGTGCCTCAGGTCAGGTGAGGGTTTCCCTGATCATGGCGAGGAGTAAGGTTGCACCCCTTCGGACATCTCTGACCATCCCAAAATTGGAGCTCTCGGGAGCAGCCCTACTTGTACGATTATTGAACCACGTGTCTAACACTTTGGGTAAAAGCATTTGTATTAATGGGACCTACGCCTGGACAGATAGCCAAATTGTTCTTTGTTGGTTGAAAGCTTCTGTCCACACCTCGGAGGTATTTGTCGCTAATCGCGTTTCCCAAATCCAGGTATCCGAAGTCAAACTTGTTTGGAGACACTTGCCAGGTGAGCTCAACCCCGCTGATTGTGCCTCGCGCGGATGCTTGACGCCTAGTTTGATAGGTCATTCGCTGTGGTGGGGTCCGGAATGGTTGAGTCGACCAGAAATTGATTGGCCTCGAACGCCAGTTTTGAATACTTCTAATTTGCCGGGTCTACGAACACTCGCTCTTGAAAAGGTGGAATGCGCCTTCGACCCCGATTTTTTGTTGAATCGTTACAGCTCCCTCGACAAGTTGTTAGGTGTTACTGCTTGGATAAAGCGTTTTGTTTTTAATTTTAGGCACCCACAACAGAAACGACTGACACCGTTTCTCTCACCACAGGAACGACAGGAGTCCCTCACCCTTTGGGTTCGTTCTGTGCAATTGGCGCATTTTGAAAAGGAGATTGCTATCCTTAAATCAGGGAGATCGAAATTGTCGGGAGCTGTCTCTAAATTGAACCCCTTTTTGGACGATACGGGTCTCTTGCGCGTTGGAGGGCGTCTCAAGAAAGCCAACCTCCCTTACGGGGCTCGTCACCCCCTTTTGTTACCTAAGGACGGTCATTTGGTACGCTTGTTGGTAACTGACCGTCACCTTAAGAACTCGCATGCTGGTTGTAATGCTTTGTTGGCTATTTTGCAACGCGAATTTTGGATCTTGTCTGCCCGAAGAATTATTCGGAGTGTAGTCTTTCGCTGCATCCCTTGCTATAAGCTCAAGGCTTCTACCATGCAGCCCTTGATGGGGGACTTACCGGCAGATCGCGTAACTGAAAGCAGGACATTTGACGGTGTTGGCACGGACTTCGCTGGTCCCTTCTTTTTGAAAACGTCGACACTTCGAAACAGCAAGACTGTTAAGGCCTACTTGTGTGTTTTTGTTTGCCTCTCCACAAGGGCCGTTCATTTGGAACTGGTCTCCTCGCTTACGACCGAGGCGTTTGTAGCCACATTTGACAGATTTGTATCCCGCAGAGGGCTGCCTTCCTTGATCCGTTCTGACTGCGGCACTAATTTCAAGGGCACCTATAATTATTTGAATGATGTTGTTAATTTCCTTGAAACCAACAAAGCTGATATAGGTGATAGGCTTGCCCGACGTGGGATAAATTGGTTGTTTTCCCCACCAAATTGTCCACACTGGGGTGGTATGTTTGAAGCCGCTGTAAAATCGGCCAAAACACACTTGCGCAGGACAATCGGTGAGTCTGTCCTTACATTTGAGGAACTCGCAACTGTGTTTTGTAAGATTGAGGCCGTTTTGAACTCTCGGCCATTGTGCCCGATCTCCTCAGATCCGAATGATTTGGAGGCCCTTACGCCGGGCCATTTTTTGATTGGTCGCCCACTTGTCGCCTTGCCTGAGTACCCCTATATTGATACGAGACCTGGTTGTCTCTCGTATTTTGAATTGGTACGCCAGATTACTCAGAGCTTTCGGAAACGCTGGAATTTGGAATATTTGCACATACTCCAGCAACGCGTTAAGTGGACCGACAAGACCGATCCACCCAAGATTGGAGACCTCGTTTTGATCAAGGAGGCTAACCTTCCGCTACTCAGATGGCGCAGGGGGCGCATCCTTCATTTGGTAACTGGGGCTGATGGAGTTCCCCGATTTGCTGAGGTCTTGGTGGACGGTTCGGTACTAAGGAGAGCGGTTGCAACATTGTCACGTCTACCAACCGATTAGCGGACCGGTAGGCCGGTCCGGGGCGGGTGGATGTTTGAAATAGAATTAGTTTTTATCATAAGTCAAATCGATTAGATCGATTGAGTAACATTTTGTTTAGTCTATTGAAAATTTCTGACAATGGTCACACTGAACTGTCACTTCCGTCCTTCCCGCGTTGAAAAATTACCACGTTGTCGTCTCGTACGTAAAATAATTGATCGCCTTTTGAAAAGCACATCCTGGTAGCTACGCGAATAGTTTGTGAAATCTTATAGATTGCCGCTTTTTGACTTCCGGCACGGTTTGTGACATATTGAACATTTGTGAAAAGTTATTGTGAGCACACCTTTTTGCATTTCGTGTGAGTTGATTAATTGAACTAAATAGAGTAAACCGTCTTGATTGCCGCCTGATCTAGTGCTGGCAACGGTAAATTGTGATAAAAGACATTGTGAACTATTCATTGACATTTGCAAAGAGAAATTGTGATTCCTGTGAACTTGCATCGTGCATTGAAGACGCTGCGTTGGAGTCTGGTAAAGTAAAGATAATTCACTTGCTAATATTGGCCAATTTAGTCTCGTGTGTGTCTAGCTTGCCTCCAGGACTCCACTCAAGAACATCACCAGGAGATATTTGGTAAGACATTAAGATTATAAGTCATCGCTGTGCTACCACAGTGAAGGTGTTTAGATAAATTGTCTATCGTGGTCAGGTTGATGTATTACAGCTTCCACTGCAACTCTGTTCTCAACAGTTTCCCACCTGGCGCTCCTTTCTAAGATTTAAATTAACCCTATGCACATTATATTTCCTAATAGATTTATGACATTTTTTTATTAATTTAGTAATTTTAATGTAACGTTTAAGTTTATTATGACTAGAAAAGCTGGGTCTCATAATAATGGTATCCTCCCTGGTCAGATCTATTGTCACAACTGGCTCCCTAATGCCCACATGATCAGGCTCACTACTAACCAACTCATGATATAGGCTACAGGTATTCGCAATCTGTTGACTGTGTTTATTTATTTCTATGTTGGAGATGGTTTTATGAGCTTCACTCAATTCACGCTCCAGTTCAGCAACACGTCTCAGAGCTTCTTCATGAGTGTCCATGCACTGTTGGAAGTTGGACACCGTCAGTCGAAGTTGTTCATGTTGCTCAAGTATTTCAAGATGGTGTGTGTGCATTTCAGCCAGCTGTGCCTTGAGTTCAGTGTTCTTGTCTACTATTTTCTTTACTTCTTCTTCGCTGTCCTCTCTTTCCTGTAGCAGCTGGTTACACAGGCATTTAGAGGATTCCAATTCCTTGAGTGTGGACTGTAATTTGTCCTCCAGAACTGCCATTCTGCGGGTCATCATTTGAACAGACCTACCCCGTAAGCACCTGAAATATAAGGAAGAGTGAGTAAAGTCAGCAGAGAGAAACTAACAAATGGGTGGATAGAAAGTTGAGAAGGAAATAATGTAGGTAGATTATAAAAACATAACAGAAAAGTAAATTTGGGAACAGCTTATTTTAAATCTAACTATTGGGGAATATGAAAGTAATGAATAGGTAAAAAAATTCTATGTTTGATATTATATATATAAAACAATAAAAAAAAATTGGAATGTAGGTAGGTACTTCTATAAATTGACCTGTGTAACACTATTGTACTCCTTAAATTAATATACTTATTTTATAATAAATAATTACGTTTTGTGTATAGTGTTATAGAACAATAAAATAAAAATTGGAATGTAGGTGCTTACTTCTATAAATTGACCTGTGTAACACTATTTTACTCCTTAAATTAATATACTTATTTTATAATAAATAATTACGTTTTGTGTATAGTGTGTCATGTAGTATATGGTGTCTGAGGCAAATGTTTTTCGTCATCGATTTTGCTTCCACAAATTGTCAAGCAAAAGGAGACATAAACGGTGCCGCTGTGTATTGTAAATGACGTCGCTCACGTGCAGTGAGCAGTGTTTATGAAATGTATAGTGTATATTAGTTAGTATTATATGAATAAAACGATACAGGGATAAGTAAATAATTCCCCGGGTTTCCAGTTGATTTTGAATCTTGTTTATGTTGTACCAGTTGTCCGTTACTTTGACAGTTGGTCCGCCACAAGTTTTCCAGTGAGGTTTAGTCACTAGTCCTTTGATATTATGTTACACAAACAATTATTGCTAAGGTTTATGGGTATACACTTTAATTTAGACATAAAATTAATGATGAAAACAAAATAAAACTATTTTTATCAATTAAATTATTATACACGTAGCGAAAAAAAAAAAAAAAAGTGTAGTCACGAATGACGTCATTATAGGCGCTGCGTAACTTAAGTGATGCATCAAGTTTACGTTCAAACAATGGAAACGTCTGAGCGCAGCAGCGTACGAGTCGCCTAACGAATAAGGGTCACCACAGAATGGCAACGCCACAACGTATCTGCCACTGTCGTCACGAACAGTGGTAGCGCGGAAATGTTCTTCACACTCGAGATCTTTACGGCTCATCGAGGGCGGTGCGGTTACCTCTTCAAGCTCCCAAAATCACTTGAGAAGAGAATCAATATTATTTTCATGAAGAACAGAACAACAGCAAGACGTAACGTATTGAGAAGTATGTAATGTAGGTACGGTACCCATAATCACATACCCAAATAACGTCTCAATAGCGGGCGGTAAGTTATGTTGCTCACTACGTACCACTTTAATTAGTAGCAAGTGCGGGAATATTGCAGCTCCGATCAAAACATCAATGTCTGCCGGATTCGCAAACTCCGAGTCTGCTAGCGGCAATGACTCGAGGTGTGTGAGTAGCGATACGTCCATATTAGCGTTTGGCAATGTGTCCGTAATACGCTCCACGATAAGCGAAGAAATGTTAAAATTAATGTCCCTATCAAAACCCGAATGTATTTTAATATCTACGGAACCCTTGCAATGTTTTTCTGAACCGCCGATCCCTTTGACTATTGAGTTAGTATTTTTAAAGTTATTCTACAATCCGAGGCGTTTGAACAACTCAAATGTTATTAAATTGGTCTGAGACGCGCTATCAAGTAGAGAACGTACCATGTGCGGCGACCCATTAACATCATAAACGATAACTTGCGCTGTCGCTAACAGAACAGTCTTAGACGTCATACACCGCGGCTTAGCACTGCTCTGATCACTACAAGCGCGCGAAGGCCGTCCGCGCGTCCACGCCGCCCGCGCAATGGATGTCGTACACAACGATATTTCGCCCTGAGGCGTGGAGGGGGTAGTCACCGTGGCCTGCACCTGCGACGTAAGTGTGTCAAGGTTAGCGGCTTGGCTTGACAACGGGCTACCTTTATCGAAATGTAACAGTGAATGGTGTCGTTGATTACATGAGCGGCATCTCGTTCTACTAGAACAATCACTCGTTTTATGCTTTATACTTAAGCAATTAATGCATGCTTTGTTATCTTATACGCACTTGAAACGAGCGGTCGGATTTAAATTATTAAAAGCGGGACATTTATAGAAATGGTCGTGCACTATATTACTGCACAGACACTTCTGTGAATTGATTTTATTAGATTCCGAGCATGTTACGTAAGATTGTGGATTAGGGACCGAGTTATTATTACTATTTCGCGCTTTATTCAACCTTTGTTTGCTGCTGTTAGTGTTAGACGGGTTAGGTGAACTAGACTGTGTATTATGAAATATTCGACACTGATCTTTGATGAACGAAATAAAACTATCTAGTGTAGGTACTTTATTATTGCGTTCCGTCATCTCGAAAGCACGAATTGTATCAGTGTCAAACTTTTTTAAAGCGAGTTGAAGCAACATAAAGTCGGAAAGATCTTCTAATTTTAAGTTCCTAAGAGAATTAACCGCGGTTACGAAGTTATCAATAAACAGCTGGAAATTCGAGACAGACGTGTTGCCGGACAGTTTGAGATTTAAAGCTTGGTCAAAGTAGGTAGACGCTAGGACGCGCGTGTCCTGATATCTGTCAAGTAGTGACTGAAATATGACCTGATAATTCTCAGCACTGGGTGTGACACCTGCAAATACGGACTGGGCCTTCGGTGACAGTTTACCTATTAAATAGTACAACCTGTCAGCATCTGTCAGAGAACCATTATCGTGCACTGTAGACTTAAAACTCGCATAGAATAACGGCCAGTTTCGTATATCGCCATCAAACGACATAATCTCAATTGGCGGTAATCTCGGCGGGCCGCGGCAACGGGCTGTGCCGTACATTTACCCTCCAATTGCGATTGTATACGCTTAATAATACAATAAAGATCTTCGAATGAGGTGTACGCCTGATACTTCAGTTTTTCATCAGGATTGACAGAAAGCAATCTTGCGTTATAATCGTCTAACAACTTATGAAAATCTGTTCGAATACTATCTACTGTCATACAATAGCTGAGAAATGACTCCCTATTACTATCGGAAATAGCGGCGATTTTTGAGCGCTCATAAATGTTTTGAATACGCTCAAATAAAATATTGCGTTTTGCTTCTAAGATTGTCATCTCTTTGTCTTCCAACACGCGTGACTTCTTTTGTTGTGACATGCTTTCGTAAGCATAAGCTAATGAGACCGAAACAAAATAAGAATATCTAATGTACCTTCAGTTTACACTAGTACAGCCGTCAAAGGTGACCTCTTTAGTCTAACACATTTATATGTCATACTTATATACTTACATATGTATAAAATAAGAGCAATTTGTGAAGAATTCAATGAGAAATAAACTTACTTACTTACCTATTATTTTACCTAAGTAGGCTAAGTAGGCAACATTTTAGAGCTGTGGAATTAAAAGTTGCTCGAAATATGAGATTTACAAGACAACTATGATAGTTCCAGTAATAATAATTGGGTAAGTAGGTAGCTACATAAAAGTTTACCTACTGATGCGGGCGGAAACAACCATGTGACGGTTATGTGAATGGAGTAGGAGTATAGCTAGGTGCTATAACTGCCTAGGTATATAGATATAACGAGGTTTTACGTATAAAACGTAAATGAATCCGACTCGTATGGATCAAAAAAATGGTTCGGCCTTACACCGAAACCGTATGGTTCCTAGGCGATTTGGGAAAAAATGGACTGTATCTAAAGGATGGCGAGTTCTGGTCGCCTAGGATTGGAGAGGGAGAGAAAGTATGGTGTAAAAAGGAACCTCTTACCTTGCACGGCAATCTTCTTCTTCTCAGAAGGGCAGTCTCCTGGTGTTTTCGAGATGAAGCTGCTTGATTCACTCCACTACACAAATCACTTTCATTCGCGAGCGGTTTTGTTGAGTTTTGTATAAGTGGTAATAATTATATATAGCGATGCGGTGCGATGTAGTTCGGTATGGCGGACACGTTTTCAGCGTCTCGAAAGCTCTGCGTCGCCGTTGAGCAAGGCAGCCAATAGCGAGGTGTTTCGGGAGGGGATTTATGAAAAGGATCGTTCGGATTGGCCGAGCAGCGACGAACCATTGACGTTGACGTGATTAGTTCTCGATGGAAAGGGCGCTACCAGGATGTACAAGCGGGATTCCGAAAGGGTATGGGATGTACGGATCAGGATTTTTCCTTGCGAAGCTTAGTCGAAAAGTTTTTGGCCAAAGGTCAACAGATCTATTGTACATTCGTGGATTAGAAAAAGGCTTACGATAAAGTGGTGAGAAATGAAGTGTGGTCGGTGCTGTCAGTGAATGGGGTGGACAGCAGCCTCATTCGAGCGCTGAAATCCCTTTATGAGGATTCTAGAGCTTGTGTGAGGATAAACGGGGCATACACTGACTGGTGTACCATCGAGAAAGGTGTTAGACAAGGATGTGTAGCGTCGCCGTGGCTGTTTAACCTCTTCATGGACAGTTGTTTGCAAGATTTAAAACATTGTGACTGCGGATTAAGGATGAATGGGTTACTCGTCAAATGCCTCTTTTATGCTGATGATCAGATAATACTTGCCTTGTCTTCAGCGGAGGAGTTGCAGGAGATGGTAACAATCATGCATGGTGCGTTAGAGAGGAAAGGAATGAAAGTGAATGTAAGTAAAACGAAAGTTATAGTTTTTGAAATGGAGGAATGCGTTACGGCTTGTAATCTTTTGATCGATAGACAGCGAGTGAAACAAGTGAATGAGTTCGTATACTTAGGTACGTTGTTTAAAAGAGGTGGTAAGAATGAAGAAGATATTGAAAGAAGAGTTAATGCAGGTAATAGAGTGAATGGAGCTCTGAAGGCGTTTATGAACAGTCAAAACGTTTCCAAAAAGGCACGTTTGGCTGTGTGCATAGAGGGGTGTTAGTGCCTACCCTTATGTATGGTAGTGAAAGTTGGGTGTGGCAGAAGAGACTTGAAACTAGAATAAATGCTGTAGAAATGAGAGCACTGATAAGTATGTGATAAGAGTGGTGTGGGGTAAAATAAGATGTAGGGACAAGCATCGAGAAAGGCATATTAAGATGGTTTGGGCACATGGAGAGGATGGATGACGAACTGACACTGACAAAGAAGATATATAAGGCAAATGTAAATGGAACAGGACGAAGAGGAAGACCTAGGCGGACGTTCTCTGACCAGATTGGAGACATCCTAAAAAAATGACAGGTCAGAAGTACCCTAAACAGAAGAACATGCATGAGAAACTTGATGGGAGTGAATGAAGCAAGGGGGGTATGTCAGGATCTTTGCAAATGGCGATCCGTAGTCTCTGCCTACCCCTCCGGGAAACAGGCGTGAGTCTATGTATGTAAATATGGAATGACCTCCCACCGCCTATACGTAGCCTGAAATCGGTATATTCATTTAAAAATAAGTGTAGGCAAATTTTATTAAACAAACAAAAATCGACCTTAGTATTACCATGGCATATTTAATGTATGATAAGCCAATTGAGTGCGGCACCTTCACCTACCTGTACGCCACTCATTGGATGGAAGGAATTTCATATGGCTGTCAATGTTACTTATTTTCTTATCTTGTTTATTTATTACTATCTTGTTATAACGTACACTCAACAGCGCGAGCGCAGCGTTGCCTTGTTTTATTTTATTGATTTTTTTATTAATATGTAGCGGCTTCAGCCAGCTAACGCAATGGTATCTTGCTTGATAGCTGACACTTTTGACAGAACAATAACTCAAGTAGTGACAATAGGCCGTCAACCACCGTTCATCCCCTGGTGTGGGAGCTCCCTGCCTGAAATCCGCATTACACAACGTGCGGTCAGGCGGCAGCTCAAACTTCTGGACATCCACAAGTTGAGTGGGCCTGACGGCATCCCAGCAGTGGTGCTGAAGACGTGCGCCCCTGAGTTGACCCCCGTATTAACGCGCTTATATCGTCTTTCCTATAATGCTAACAGGGTTCCATCTTCGTGGAAGATAGCCCATGTTCACACTTTTCCTAAAAAGGGTGACAGATCGGATCCGTCAAACTATAGGCCAATAGCGGTAACGTCCTTACACTCCAAGGTAATGGAGCGAGTCATCAACAACAAACTCCTCCAGTACCTAGAGGATCGCCAGCTGATCAGCGACCGCCAGTACGGTTTTCGGCATGGTCGTTCGGCTGGCGACCTTCTAGTGTACCTTACACACCGCTGGGCAGAAGCCTTGGAGAGTGGGGGCGAAGCTCTAGCCGTTAGCCTTGACATTGCCAAGGCATTTGACCGGGTCTGGCACAGGGCACTTCTATCGAAGTTACCATCTTATGGAATCCCCGAGGGACTCTGCAAATGGATTGCCAGCTTTCTGGCTGATCGGAGCATTAAAGTCGTCGCAGACGGCAGCTGCTCCGAAATGAAGTCGATCAACGCTGGCGTCCCACAAGGCTCGGTGCTCTCCCCAACGCTGTTCATCTTGCATATCAATGACTTGTTGTCAATTGAGAACATGCATTGCTATGCAGATGACAGTACGGGTGATGCGCGGTACACCAGCCACCAGAATGTCCCTCGGAGCCAGGTACAGGAAAGACGATTGCAACTTGTGTCTGAAGTCGAGGACTCTCTAGGGCGCGCCTCCAAATGGGGTGAAAAGAACCTTTTTCAATATAACCCCACTAAGACACAAGTATGCGCGTTCACTGCGAAGAAAGACCCTTTCGTTATAGCGCCTCGGTTTCAAGGAGTACCCCTGCATATTGCCGAGAATATTGGGATCCTCGGCGTTGAAATATCGAACAAAGTCCAATTTGGGAGTCATTTGGAGGACAAAGCCAAATTGGCAAGCAAGAAGCTGGGAGTGCTGAACCGGGCTAAGCGGTACTTCACACCAAGCCAACGGCTTATGCTTTATAAAGCGCAAGTCCGGCCACATGTGGAGTACTGCTGACATCTCTGGGCCGGAGTGCCAAAATATCAGCTTGATCCACTTGACTCCCTACAGAGACGAGCTGTTCGAATCGTCGATGATCCCGATCTCACGGCTAGACTAGAGTCGCTGGAGCAGCGGAGAGACTTTGGTTTTCTCTGCGTATTTTACCGACTCTTTCACGGGGAGTGACTATTACCTGTCCTTCTTCAAACGAGGTTGAAAGAGAGCATGACTTTCACGGTAGGCAGCGGCTTTGCTGTGTATACCCTGACATTAGCGAAGTCCATGAGCAGCGGTTACCGTTTACCATCAGATGGGCCGATCGCTCGTCTGCCACTAGCAGCAATAAAAAAAAAAAAGGCCGAAAGCGTTCGGAAACGCGCTATAAGGGCCGGAACATATCTGACGGAAGATCCGTCGCGTTTTATCGGTCGCGTAACGCCAATACATACAAATGTATAGAAAAACGTTCAACCATTCACACCTGACCGAAATCCGTTAGTACGTCGAGCGTAATAACGGATTATCCGTCGACGTCGCGCGCACCACGCACCACGTGAATTATTTTATATTTTTATAGACTCACGGCTATATCCCCGGAGGGGTAGGCAGAGGTGTAATATTACACCCACATTTCGCCATGATTTTTTTTATACACATATATACGAAATCGACATAAAGCCACCAAACATAGTGTTGTTTCGTTTTGTCTTAGGGATATCTCTGTCAGAAAAAAGAGATAGCCATAGTTTACTGAACAAATTAATCATGACGATATTTTATTAAAAATGTCATTCGTGCCACTATCGCCATATTTTTCGCCAAGGTTTGTGGTACATCTGCTGTGAAATCGTTATCTATTGAACATAATAATTTTGTTTTTGTGTATAAATATGTCTAAAAAACAGATATTGGCTCTCAAAGAATATTTTGTTACATGTTTCATACAAGGGTCGTCTTTCACTTTGCCATGTTCGCCCACATTTGCATTATGGAATAAACTAATCTTGCAAAAGATTAAAAGTAACAAAGGTAACTTACTACAAAAATGAATTATTCTCCTCTAACCGGCTCAATAATATCGTTATCGATTACATTCTGGAGAACAACCCAAATGGCAGCCATTTTATTTGCCCAACGTTTCGTAGGTGTGCACGCTAATTTCGTAGGTGTGCACGCTAAATTCGTAGGTATTGGACATACCATATCCATGTCATTCCCAGATCGGTGATTTTAAGATCGTAAGATTCCAGGGCCGCCAGACCTTACTTATTTTTTCAGAAACGAAATGTGTAGAATAATGTAGTGTTAGTATGTGCTATGAGTGTACGCATATTTGCTAGCTTGGATCGGGCCAATTTTTGGGTATGAGGTGCTAAAGGTCCACGGGAACAATTTCCATACATACCTATATAGAAAACATTTTGTGGCTTCCTCTGCAAATGTAGTCTGTAACCCCTTCTATATCATTTGTATAAGTTTTGTGAAAAACCGTAACCAAATCATATTATCGTCTTTTATTTTTGAACCTCCATACCTAAATAGGATATATATTTAAATAACGCTTGTTGGCTACTATAAAAAATCTTCGAAGTCCGACATATTTTAATAGTCAAACTCGAATTGCAATATAAATAACTACAGGACTTCAGTGACTACATAACATCAGGGAACACGAAAAATGATTAGGTAAAAGAATATGACAGTAAAATATTGAGCTGCCCTGAGTACGGCCCTGCACGAACAAACTTATATGTGTGCATAATAGCCACGCATTCAGCGAATGTGTGCAGATACGCTCGACGCATTTTCCGTCAGATGTGTACCGATTCATTTGACGGAATAGACGCGACCGAAGATACGTTCGACGCATCTTCAGTCAGATATGTTCCGCCCCTAAATGTGTTAAGATTGCCTTTCTGATTTAAAACAACAACATGTCAACTAAAAGTTTTTAGTATTTATATTTATTTATTTACATAAATTATATAAAAATGTATGTGTATATTTTATACTGTCATATATATTTTAATTAGCATTTAAATAGCATTTTATTCATAATAATTATTATTTAAGTATATACATATAACTATTATATACTCGTATCATCTGGTCCTGCGAGAATACCAGCGTTGCTGCGTCAGCTATTGTTCATCTGCAACAATGGCTGACGCAGGTTCCAGTTTGTACTCCAATCCGTTTGTCGAAACGTACAACTACCTAATTGTTTACACCAACGAATTGTTATAATATTGACATAATACGTGTTTAGTTTTAAGGGAGGCACAAATAAAATATTTCTTTTCTTTTCAAAATGTGTATTTTTAGCGTTTTTCGTTTTGTTGCAAAACAGAACAAAACAACTAATAAATCAATGTGCCATGACACGCGGACAACGCCGAATCAAGCCGAATAGGGGCGATCGTGTTTGACGAAGTAAAACTTAATTAGAAGTTCGCCAGAAAACACAGATGTAAAACAACGAAACATTGCGAACACATCCGAACACATGCGGTTTAATATCATAACAGTCATGCCCAGCACAAATGAGTTTCTTTTTGTCCCTTTCAGTTAAGCTTTCAATTATAACGGTCCGTATGTTGCAATGTTGTTGTCATTTATCCGTTTTTACGCTGGCCGGTGTTGTGATTTCGTTTAAATAGTAAAAAATTCATGACGTCTCTCAATTAGGGAAAACATGGCTTTAATACGCTAATAAAGTGACCACGAAATGATATAACCGTGGACGTTTATAATTAATTCAGTACTTACTGCATTTAAACTATTAGCTACATAATCAGCGGATTTTCATTTCGATTTCCAACCCTTCATAAACCTCTAAGTCTGAAATGCCGTACATAGAATACATTGACAAAGCGTGATATCGGATTTTTTATCACTAAAGGTTCAATTTGTTTCGTATAAAACACAATATTACGCATTTTCAAAATACGTTTTACAAAACAGAATACCAGACTAAATATACACACCATTACATACTTTAAAATAGCTGTTTTACTTTTTATTTTAAACCTTCATACAATTTCTTCTACAAACAGCGTTTGCAACAAGAATTCAACTAAATTTATTCGCTTAGTCTCCAGTAAGTACCTGCAAAGTGGTTTCTAATCCTCTTCTACGTAAGTTAAGACATCAACTTTTACTCGACCATTTTACCGTTAAGATGACAATAATAAAGTTATTTGGAACAAATCATTATTCTATATGGTACGAATTTACTTGAACATCGCCGACTTTAATCCAAGACTGTGATTGTCGGTTTGAATTGCGGGCGTTGTGACTTACTGAAGCAGAATTATGAGATTGAACATATAAAGCTCTGGTTGTATTTTGAGTTGAGAAGTACTTGGGTTTTATTGTAGCAATAATTTTACATTCGTTTATGAAAGTTTAGAAATTCAACATTTTACTGATAAGATATGACGAGGTCTGTGCGTATGAATGATAAACCTGTCGGTAAATTTAGAGGTAAATATAATGTTACATATAAAATAATAACATTGACGAGATAGACATGGGGTCCCTAAAAATGTAATCTCGGTGATTTGCGATATTGAACAATCACTAACAGGATAACAAAGTAATAAAATAAATCAGCGCAAAACCATGTCTCCTCATATCGGTTTAGGATAGGATTTTAGTTGCTTAGTAAACATTTTTGCATACGAGATGAGGTTATAAATAACGCTATAAGAAATGCGTAAATTAATTTCATAATGAATAAATTTTTTTTACGTTGTTACGCTTCTTATCCACCTACGAATTCACACGCGGCAACGGAGAAACTAATATCTGTCAATTGTATGGAAGCGTTTTGTACATGCTACGTCTCGCACTATTAAACAGCTTAATAAATTAGTTGCGTCCTTGTCACTACAGTTACTGCTCCGCAGATAACTGCGAAATCGTCGTTAGACAGACGCAGTCGATTCGCAACGCAATGCGTCACCGCCTGTTCTGTCAGGACGGACAGATTTTCGTATGATGGAAGCCGGAAACATTGAAATATTGCTTAATTTAATTTAAAACTATTCTGAAATTGCGCGTTTGAAAGTGTAGATAGTAAAAAAAACTAAAATAGCTGTCTACTCCCACAGCCCACCAATATAAAAATGACAGCTTTTTTCGTTCCGCATTCGTTTCCGCAAGAGATTCGTATAAGATTCGCAGCCGCATTAGTGCGCTTCGGTGAAGAGCGTTAAACATAGATGCTAATTAACATAGGAAGAACGTGATTTTTAAATAATAAAACAAAACCTTTAGAAGAACATTTATAGACCAAGTGAATGAAATGCATAAAAGTTGCTTCGTACCGAAAGTCAAGGTGTTAAGTGGTAATAGTAAAGTAAGAAAACCACATACTATTCACAACTGCTTAGCTGCATTGATATTAATGATTACAATTCAAAAATGATTTTGAGTGATTTAGTTAAGCCAGTCGCAGCATGATTATGCTGTTTGGCGCTCACAGAAAATTGGGATAAGATAGAAGTACTTCTACTGTTGCGTTTTATTCGGAGAGTGAAAAAAGCGGGTGCATTCCATCTGTCATTTACATTCATGGGTTCTCTCCCAAGTTAAGAGGATGAGGAGAGAAAGTGGTCTAGGTGAAGAATGCAAGTATAGATTCGTCCTTTATTCATCCAATACAATGCAGCTATAACTATGTAAGTCTCTTACATGACTCAATATAAAACATCCATAATCGTATCAAAAATCTGTAAAACCAGTGAACAACACAAGTATTTGACAGTCTGTATGTTGAGTCACAAAAGTGACGCGATATGTTTTAGTAAAGTACACTCAACAAAAATCTTTTCTTTTCATCTCGGTTGCTTGGCTAAAACAAATCCAATAATAACATCTTCTACCAAAAGTAAGACGGTATAGAAATAAGTTAAAGTAACTTCTGATGGAGAAGAAAATGGAAAGAGACCCCGCGTTAAAGAGCTCTTTTAAAAATCCCTACCAATACATAGTTCTCGTAATTTGTAATTAATTATAATAATACAATTTGAAACAATGCACCAAAACGTTCAGAAACAAGTTGGATGACAACTGAGCATAATTGTTTGACAGTCTGCTTTGGAATGTGTCTCGTAATGAACGTACTGCGTGGACATGTTTGCAGGCGTCGCACTTAACAAGGTTCTCGTGTCAGTATACTTCACTCGTTGGCTTTTTCGACCAGGCTCATTTATTTGGTGTACTTATATAAAGGACATGTATTTTGAATTCGTGTATCAAATTTGTGATGAATATTGTGTAGGTATATTGCAAAAGTCGTGTTAATAGTTGGTGCAACCTAACTTAAATCCGAAATAGAGTCAAATAGTGGCATTATATGCGACACAGTTATTAAGTTAATATGGGCGTGATTTGGTGTGTTAATTCGCTTATGATGACTGAATTTTCGGTATTATTTTTATATTACATCCAAGCCTGGACATTACATTAAAATGTTATGTGAAAAGTTTACATAAATTGGTCGCTATATTATTCGATGTCCAAAAAACCGGTCTTATATGAGTTATATACCTAAATTATTTATTTTCATATTGTATTACGACTATGACTGAATTTTCGAGCTACATTAAATTAAAATATTATGACAAAAGTTTGCATTATAAATTGGCCGTTATATTATACCAGGTCCGAAAAACCGTTCTTAAATATTACGCACGATGCGTACTGTAGTTTCCTTAGGAAGAACTTAAATACAATATTCATATAAACTGTCCCAGTCTTGGACGTGAGTCTCTTCTCACTATGAGAAAGGATTAGGCAATAATGAATCCACCGCGCTGCAAAAGTGGCATACCATTCCACACTACCTTTAGCAAGCAAAAAAAGAAGGTTGAGGGGCCCTTTTTATTTATTTTATTATTGTCAAAGAAAAGAAAACCCTACCCAATGGTGTAAACGAATAATTAAATACGTTTCAATTGCTTGGATCAAAGCTTTCCTATTAATACGTGTAACTATTTAGTTTTATAAGTGGGCTTTTTATAGTAGGTACCTATAGAATACATTTATTCAACTTTATTCAAAGTGTGTCTCTCGACTTTGAATTTATAATCTTTTTGAATTTTAGGCCCGACAGACAGACAAACATGTTGAAAGTTTAAGGAGGCCCTATAACCCAGTCCTGTAAAGAGTCAATCAATTCATGGACCTACAAACTGTTGTCCCGTTTGAAGATCGCATTCACATCATTCGAGACGGCTGCTTAAACGACGCTTTTGTTCATATTTCTGTTTACATTTTTTAAATACCCATTACTTAATGCTATCCGCTGTGAAATAAAAGTGAAACCAAAATTATCCACATCTGCAGTTGCGCTGGCTGCTAAAACCCGAACTTTTCAACAATACAAATATTAAAATACCACGTATGCATGTGCTATTTAATTTCGTCCATAACATTGCCAACAGTCTTACATGAGTGCTGACTTTCAATATTACCATTTTCTGGCATTCAACTGGCCACACAAGCACTGTAGTATTCACATAACTGTTCTATTCAGTGAGTTATTCATTATTTGCATTATTTTGTGTCAGTCCACAATGAAAAGATACAATGTTCGTTGTCCGCTCTCCTCTTTGTGAATATTTTATATCGTCTGTAATTTATAATTCTCAACTGGTGAACGTAATAGTGTATTAATTAATTCAAGATGGAAATAAACTGGTTATGCCGTGTGGTTGACGGCATAGAATACAAGTGTCACCACCCCCTATCTTCCCATGGGTGTCGTAAGAGGCGACTAAGGGATAACACGATGCAAATACCATCTTTGCGTAGAGACGGAAAACTCGACATCAAACCCTATACGACTGCCTCGTTGGTCTCGCGGCATAAATGTGCGCGTGGGATCGGGAGGTTCCGGGTTCGATTCCTGGGTGGGGCAGTGTTATTGGGTTTTTCTGTCACGAAATTCTCAGTAGCAGCACGGAGTCTGGAAATGTGCCCGGTACGGCAATAGGTTCGCCCCTTATTACGTGGGACTAAAGTATATCTGGCGAAAAGTGGGTGTAGAAATACACCTCTGCCTACCCCTTCGGGGATAAAAGGCGTGACGTTATGTATGTATGTATGTATAAACTGGTTCATGCTACAAAAGTTGTTAATTTCGGTCAAATATTATGCTATTCTGCCGATTTTTTTATGAAAAGATACTTGAAAAACAAATAAGTGATATTATTATATCTAACTACCTCTGTTACTCTACCTTATTTAGCCTTATAAATATTATAATAAACTGGTGGTTCTACATGACTATATGTAACGCCTGCACAGTTGAATTGTATTTGCAGAGTGATATGGACTCCAAGATCTCTCTAGAACTTTCTTTTTTGTACGTCCACCCATGTTGAAATATCGTTATAAACTGAAGGTATATTTACTGGTTATTTACATTAAAATTTTATACGCAATTGAGACTTGCTTCAAAAATATTAGTATAGACAACCTCTCCAATCCATCAAAGTCTTAACACAATTTCATATGCCGTATAATTTGCCGTGTGGTTGACGGCATAGAATACAAGTGTCACCACCTCCTATCTTCCCGTGGGTGTCGTAAGAGGCGACTAAGGGATAACACGATGCAAATACCATCTTTGCGTAGAGACGGAAAACTCGACATCAAACCCTATACGACTGCCTCGTTGGTCTCGCGGCATAAATGTGCGCGTGGGATCGGGAGGTCTCGGGTTCGATTCCTGGGTCGGGCAGTGTTATTGGGTTTTTCTTCCACGAAAATCTCAGTAGCAGCACGGAGTCTGGAAATGTGCCCGGTTCGGCAATAGGCTCGCCCCTTATTACGTGGGACTAAAATATATCTGGCGAAAAGTGGGTGTAGAAATACACCTCTGCCTACCCCTTCGGGGATAAAAGGCGTGACGTTATGTATGTGTATGTATGTATGTACAATTTCGTAATAATCGAGAACTCAACTAGATTGTTTTTTAAGTAAAACCAAAATGATCAGTGTCAATAGTATTAGAACATATCCAAAATCTGAGTCAACTCCCATGAGAACAGATCTGATATAGTCCACAACTGTCACCGTTCACCACTTCACCAGATTTGTCGAACAAGCAGAATACCGACCGCACCGCAGAGAACCACATAACTTGTATTCTAGCACTAGATACAAGGTTTTATGAACGTAAACACGAATTCACGTCTTGTTCAGATGCAGATTCAGTTCAAATTTATGAGACCGTACGTCATATCGATAGCCTCGAAGTACCGTTCAAAGCTTTGCGAATACGGCTGCGGTATTAACAAAAAACTGTATATCGGGAATAAGTTACACTAGTGTAATTGTCGATAGATTTTCGGGAACTTACTATTACAAAAGCAAAATGTTATATAGATGGAAATAAGTTACTATTTCACGAAAAACTACTACCCCGATTTTGATGAAATATAGCTTATTCATCAGAATTATACTTCTCTAAGCGCTTAGCGCCGTTTGTTAGAGATAAGTAAAGTAAAGATTGGTTTACAGAGCTTACGTTTATGTGGCTATTTTTATGAGGGCCCGATTCTCCTAAATAAATTTGTTCAAAATACAGTTTCGATATAATGTCAGTGTCACAAATGGTATTCTCCTAAATTAACAGATATTTGAATGAAATTGTAATGAGATCGTAAATTGAAACAAGTGTCAAATATGTGTCAAAGACGAACTGTTTATTTCTAATTATACGTTATTGACATTTGGTTAGCAGAATACCGATTTTGAGTCAATCCAAAATATAATCTCATTCCATTCAAAATATAATTTCAATGTCATATAAAATAGGAGAATTGGCCCCTAGAGCGCTGCCGTGCTACGGAGAGCCATGCCATGCAAAACCGTCAGTACCAGTTTTTGTCTCAGAACAAGAATAGTTTGGCCATGTCATGATCCTTTCGAGTGGTATATACACTGCCTCTCGAGAGGCCTTACACTTATACGAAAAGAAGAGAAATAGGAAAAAAACATAAGCTATTTTATTTGGTCGTTTGTTGGAAAGGAAATGCATTTTCGTATTAAGTCAGAAAATAGGAAAATAATAAAAATTCACCAACGTAAGTATTTAATTGGTTCCCTTTGACTTCTGTGTTTTTTGTCAGGTCAAGTCCATTCAAAATCCTTATTGCAAATATAACGTCAAATGAAAATTTACACTTTCTTGGATACATGACTTTCAATATAAATAGAAAGACAGTTGTATAGATTGTGTCGTCACACAGGTCAGCAAATGCTTATCAACTTATATTCGTCAACGTCAGTCATTTATAATACACTTGAATACAAATAACGAAAAGCTAAGAACCATATTAGATTCACTCAACTTTTAACGCATATACCTTATCTAGATTTTTAATTAACGTCATTATGAAACATGATAATACTTTCTATTTTTTAAGATCCGAAACTCATAAAATGCATGAACGCTAACATAATTTCGCAGCATTAAGTTACAGGAGGATGTAAGCTGGCTGTACGCGATCATAAATAGCATTCATAAGAAACAATTTCATATTTACATTATTAAATATTGTGATAAGCAAATAAAATATTGTATTAATCACACTAATAGTATGAATGCAAAAGTGTGTTTGCTTGTTTGTTATCCTTCTTTCAAGTCGCAACGGACGATGTAATGGTAAGATATTTTTTACCGCAAAAACCGACTTCCACGGTGGTCCTAGACGCGGATGAAGTGTAGTTTATGATCTTTTACTTTTAGAGTTATTATAATCTTATAAAACATTTTCTAATAGTGACCACATAATTACATATAATGCATGAACCTCGATAAATATTATTATGAGTCCGCGACAAATAAGTAAGCAATCGACATTGATTTTTTGTTTTGTTTTTCGTGTGAGCGTGTGGCCAACTCTGGTGTCGGAGTTTTCAGACCGCCCGAAGGCCTCCGACATGGCCTAACGATCCTTATCCTTGGACAAGAACCGGGACCGACAGCTTTACGTGCCCTCCGAAGCACGGTAGCGCTCAGATGTAAATGCCACACACGGTCACCCATCCAAGTGGTAACCTGTGCAAGCGTTGCTTAACTTTGCCGATCTGTTACGAACGGCAAGCCAAGTCTCGCTACATTGATGGTACTGAATTTACATGTCAAAATACAGTTGACGAATTGCCAAAATTTATTTATAGTCGCATATACATATATTGTAACACTGAATACGAAAATACTGAATCATTCATGACCTGTCACTTATAGAAGAGACGTTGAATAGTACGTTATTTGGACTTTGTGGAAAGAACTATTTAGGAACTTTCCTAATAAAGCCTTCGGTATTATTGATTTCTTTCATGCGATGGCTGTCAAGGGACTCAGATAGTGTCGTAATGGACTCGGAGTTTTTTGTGATAGATAAGATTATTCGATGTTTCTTGAAGACGTGTGATTGAATGCCCAGGCGTGTTTTTTTATTTCCTCCTACCAAATTTACTTTCTGCTTCATATGAGCAAATAGGTAGCTGGTGTAGTTATATTTCGTATCTCAATCTATAAATATTTACACAAATAAATAAAATATATGTGTATGTCTGTGATATCAAAATAACTATATTTGTCAAGTGCATACAGTTAGTTACACGATACCAAGTCATCAACGACCATCATCACTTCAACCGATTTCCTCCGGAATTCAATATTCGAATTTTAGATAGATCTGTAGATTTTAGATTCGTTTTTGACAGTTTTTGACATAAGCACTATATAAAATATGTCAAACACGAATCTAAAATCTACAGATCTATCTATAGTTCGTATATTGAAAATGGCCGTTCAATGAGACTTTCACTGGAAGATAGACGACTTTTTAGATACATACAAAATAACTACACAAAATATGGAACTGACCTTTTATACACAAACCATTGGATCATATACTTTTCTTTTTACACAAAGAATCGCCTAATATGTCACTGTCCAGTAAGTCTTACGCATAAAAGTTCATACATTAGTGTTCCAATTACCGTTTACAAAGCTGAACTGCACACTTTGCAAAGCTATTCAGTAACATTTAAGTAGATACTTGTAACTTAAAGTATAGTCTGAGTTTCTAGTACAACAACAACTATGTACAACTGCTATGGGTATAGTTGTAGTAGTGGAGAAAGTTTTCTATACTATAAAGAGGTTAAACCGAGACTGGACCGATGCGCGACAAGTACTTTACGAACAATTACTAATAGAAGAGAAGTGTGGCTACCTGTGTTCCAAAGATCGATGATCTTCTTATTGTTGTAGGTTGAGACGTATAGGTTTTGTCTTAAATAAATTAAGAATAATCAGAAAGTGAATGAATTAAAACGTACCTATCATGTAATTTCACAATAGAATTTATGAGTCGGAGTCTGGTGATGTGCCCGGTAACGGCAATAGGCTCGCGCCCTATCACGTGGGACCTAAAAATTCATGGCGAAATGTGGGTGTAAGATTACACATCTCTCTACCCCTTTCGGGATACAGGCGTGAGCCTATATATATACTTTATGAGTGCTATTCAAAAAAACATTATATTTTTAAAGGGTCTAAGAAGTGAACGCTCCGTTCAATAATATTTTTTGTATCATAATACTATTTTGCGTATCATATACACAGAGGTATGAATAGAAAAGAAGACGAGCAAACGATCAAAGATTCATGTGAGACATATTATTAGTCAGACATCCTTACATATGAATGCAGGCAAGGCTGTTTATTTGAACAATATCTAAACTTTTTTCATCACAGAATAATCGAGTCCTTGGGGCAGGCAAATAGGCTGAACGCGAAGCTCCCCAACAGTCGTTTAGAGCCTACCCGCTAAATCACCGCGGTGACCGTTGACATCCCGTAGCGGCGAGGCCAGACTTATCGCAGTTAGCGTACGTTGGGTACACAATGGTCCTGTCATTTTATGCCAAATTAAGTGCAAATCTCGGAAAATTGACATTCCCAGTATATTACCACGTAAAATCTTGTATTTTGGCATCCTAAAACTGTTCTCAAAAGTCACATATAATTAGATGTCCGCAAGTTTTAAATTCAGGGGTCAAAGGTCACAAAAATCGTTTTTATTAACATTTTTTGCAAATATCTCGTTTTCTATGGGTTTTACACTATTTGTATTTATTATCAATATTGTAGAGAATGAAATTCTCTACAACTTTTTTCTTTAACATATTTTTATACCTTGAACTGTTTTCGAAATAGAGCGCGTAGAGCGCGCAGTCAGAGAATTATCTGAGGTCAACTGTTGGTCTCGATCAAAAACTCGTAATATTAAGATTATAATTTATTGCTAAACATATAATTATAATTTTTTATTAACTTTTAGTTTAAATTCAATCTTTCTTTATAATAATTCTCAAATGTATCAATTCAGTAATCACTCATAATCTCTTACGGTAACTGAAAAATGTGGATAGTATCGATCATCTCCGTTATGCACTGTACGGCAAGTTAACAAAATCGAATAAACCTGTGCAGTTCTCAAATATTCCACCAACGAGTGGAGCAGCTCACCAACATTTCAGTCGCGTTTATTATCTGATCCAAACTTGGTTAGGGCATGATTTAGAACCTCAAGGATGGGGTTAGACTATGCGTAACGGATTCCTGTAACCTATCATGACTATTTTACCACCTGCTCCAGATGAATTACTTAATACAATCTTCTGTAACTGCAAAAGTAGCTGTGACTCAAGATGTGGATGCAGGAAAGCGACGTTACAGTGCTCTTTAGCTTGCGGCCAGTGTAATGGACAAGCTTGTCTTAATGCTGTACCATGGGATCCCATTCCATATAGCGTTACCCGTCATTCTTAACTCTCTCAACAGATGGCTTTACTAGTATCGATTATTGACGACTTTCGTGCATAAAATTATAAATAAGAAAATAAAATTCAAAAATATGATATGTATTAATTAAAAAATCCCTTTATTACGATTAAATAAAAAATGAAACATTAAATTGAATAAGAATATTTTTGAAAAATATGATGTGCACTTCGTTGCTCTGGTGGCCAAAAGTTGTACTAGCTTGTAATTAAACGTTTCAATCAGTTGGCTTTCACTTGGCATTCATAGATGGCGCTTTTACGTATGTATATATGTATTTTTTTTAGGCAGCGATAGCCGAGTGGATATACCAACAGACTGCCATGCAGAGGGTATCAGGTTCGAATCCACGGCGCGCACCAATGACTTTTCGGGGTTATGTGCGTATTGAATTGTTAATTATCGCTTGTCCCGTGCCTCGGAGTGCACGTTAAGCCGTCGGTCCCGGTTGTCATGAAGATCTTTGACAGTCGATACAGGGCGTCAGTACCTTCTAAATAAACTGACACTAGTCTAAACCATGGAATATCGCTATCCCTTCGGGTTGCGGAGGTCAGACAGGCAGTCGCTCCTTGGAAAAGCTAATATTCAGCCAAATCCGGTTAGACTAGAAAGCGGACCCCAGACTGAAACTGGGATAACGCTAAGAGAAAGAAAGAATATGTATTTTTTTTATTTAATTTAGTATTAATATGTAGATCGTAAAATAAATAAATATTTATTCAATATACATCAAAATATCTGAAAAAGGAAGATATTATCCTAACCAATGAACGGCCATGAGCATTTATTTTTAGTACCTATATTAGTTGAGCGAGCGATTGCGTTTTGTTTTCACATTTACGTAGTAGTAATTTAGGTCCTGTAGGGTAATAATTTTTTTCTAAATTTTGTAATTTCTGTGTTTGTAGTTTGCAGTAGTATTATATAATAAATTTTCATAAATTATGTTAATCAATATGCGTTTAACTGACATTTATAGGTAGCAACTAAAACAGTTGGTGTTCAGTAGGTTGTAAATCAAGGTAATGAAAAAAAACAAAACGGATTTTTAAACTGTTAGCCGACTTCTCTAGAACTCATCTTGGTTCCCGATTTGAATGCGCTCGTGTACTTGGTGTTTTTGTTTTACACAAAGTGACTTGGACTTAATTCGAACCCTGAACCTTCTGTTATCGGTAAACCTTGGCACGCTCAACGGAATCTGGCTCTTCTGCTTTTGCGACTGACCTTTGACTATCCCATCCCGGGCTTGTTTAGAACTAGCTTAATTTGTTTGGCAAACAAAACTTAATAAAATTGGGCAAGTGCGAGTCGGACTCGCGCACAAAGGGTTCCGTACCATCATCTATAAAAGAAAATCACGTTCGTTGTATGTATACTTAAATACTTTATTAGTTTCTACCTGTTTATTAAGATCGAGTAACAAATAGCTTAAAACTTACGTTTGTTGTATGGGAGCCCCCCTTGTTGTTGATAGTTAGATTCTTAAATTTTTTAGTGATAAGTTTTCTGCTAGTATCAGTCTGTAATTGTGACTTTGACATAGGTACCTACTTTTATTTTGTGTGCCTATGGGCTTAGGCTTCATGCTGGAAGAGAGAGGTGAGTCTAGGGAATCAGCCACATACGGAAGTACGATCCAAACAAATGCGGTGGACTTGTAGGTACATACTATTGAATTGGCTGTGAGCTCTCGTATTATGGTCCGGAGAAATATGCCAATAACGGATGGCTTAGCGAACGAGGCAATGGGTGTTCCTAAAGGATTTGAACGGCCGGCATTAAGAAGAGATTAACTTGAGCCACGTGAACTGCCTGATGCCATTTTGATATTATTTAATGATCCATGAATAGCATTGCGTCTTAAAGATGATAATCGATACATTTCCATGGCTCCAGTGCCCGCGACCTATCAAGGCAACCGTGGTTATCGTGATATCGAGAGGCGGATGTTGCCAGTCATATTGAGTTGGGCTGTGAGCCTGTGACGGTACACAAGTTGCAAGGATGGACACTTAGTTCCGGGGACCTAGGGCCTAAAATCTTTGCTATAGGCTAATGCTATGTTGCCTTGAGGCGGGTTCAATCCCTAAAAGGCATGGCTTTAAGTGATATTGACTCGAACAAATTACTCAACCATCCCCACGACAGCAGAGCCTTATCCGAAATGACAAGAATGAAAAATATGCTCGCATTAGATTCTTTCACCGACTTTCTTTGTTTTTTGTTAATCGCAGAGACATAGACACGTACACACGTACACACACACACTCGTACAAACACACACGTACACATACAAATACACACAAGCGCGCGCGCGTGCAAACACGCACACATAATACATACAAACATACTAAGAACCAATATATGTATACGGGTCGAACTGAAAACCTTCTTTTTTTGAAATCGGTTAAAATACTAAAACTTTCTCCTAAGTGTAACAAATACTTTTTTTCTGAAAACCGCATAAAAATCGGTTCAGCCAAACTCGAGTTAATCGTGGGCAATATGGCTTATAGCTTTCCTCAATAAATAGGCTATCTAATACCGAAACATTTTTCCAATCGGACCAGTACGTAGTTCCGGAGATTAGCGCCTTCAACCAAACAAACAAACGACTACAACGTAAGGTTGAACGCGCTAATCTTAGGAACTACCAGTCCGATTTGAAAAATTCTTTCAGTGGTGGATAGGTCATTTATCGAGGAAGGCTATAGGCTATATAACATTACGCTATGAGCCACGGGAGTGGAGCAGTAGCCTTAAATAACGCGGGTGTAACCGCGGGCATCGTCTAGTCATAGTATAAACAAGAGCACAGAATGGATCGATCGATATCGCGCCGAGTGGCAAATTACTAGAATTTCGATTACGGTAACGCGTCTCGCTCGAACATAATAATTATCTAAACTCTCATCTGATACCTTCTATTAAACGGGGATCCATCTGTGCATTTTTATTGCTGGCGGATTAATGTGGCCATCTGCTAGTTTTATCGTCAGAGTTCAGACTAAAGCAACCGGTTGCAAATCGATGATACCTATGAGGTTGCAACCTTAGAAAGTAATCAATTTTATCAAGATAACAAATGCTCATAGAGTTATTCAAAACTAATCCAAAGAGAACATGACAAGTTAACCATGTCTAGTTTAGAAGTTCCTGTGACCACCTTCCCGGCTTCATCATCAGACCAAGGCAACCTCACAAGGTCATAGGTTTTGTCAAGTCTATTCAAACGAGCCCAAACACTACTAGTTTATCATGTGTAGTTAAGGAGTTCCTGTGACCACCTTCCATATTCAAATTCAAAATCCTTTATTCATTTGGGTCACAATGTGACGCTTATGAACGTCAAAATAATAAATTTATAAAATAATTACTTATACTCAAATTTAAAACATTATTACTGTATGCTTCTACATTTACATTTACTCCCACGTTCGCAAAGCAATAGGTAGAACCATGAGAAAGAACGGGCAATAAAACTCACGGTCACTCTTTTTCATCCCCAGGTTTTGCATAATACACAATTTACATTTTGTAAGGTGCTGCAACTGTTACACCTTCTATATCACTTGTATATATTTACTGTACATAATAATACTCAAGCATAATAGTTTTGGTTAGCCTCCTCAGAATAGACATGGTGAAACAGGAGCATCCACTTACATTATATACCTAATAATGCAGGCAATCCGCGAAAGTGATCAGAACCATGATGGAAATGATGCAGTTAAATATTAAAATCTAATACCAGCCCGCAAGACTGTCATCGACCAGTCATCGCAAGTAGCACCCGTTCACGAGTATGACGCATGTGCCAGCCATCATCCCTCTCGCCATTATAGGGAGACAGGGATGACCCGACCGACGACGCCACCACAAGAAATGACATTTTAGTGAGCATGACGACAACGGTATACGAACCAGCAGTAAGAAACAATCTATTGGTATACTGACCATGACCGCCAATTACCTCCATTTTCCAGATCGTTATTATTAACATAAATTAGTGGAACGCGTGAAGGAATGCAAATGTAGAAAGTATTTTGTGAAGGTGACAAGTGAAAAATGATATGATCAGGGATAAATAATGTTAAACTACATTCAACAAATCATAAAAATATCCAAATCCTGCAAGCATCATGTGTTCACGAGGCACCTCCACTTAACATGTAAATAAAATAATCGTGAGTTAAACAAGACTAAGCCTATCCCCACGGTGTCTTATTATTTAAAAATTCCTTAATAGTGTAATAACCCCTTTGTAAAAGAAAGTTCCTAATTGTCCGTTTGTATTTGTGCATGGGTAAATTCATTATTTCAAGAGGCAATTTGTTGAAAAATCGTATACCAATCCCCGCAAATGAGTTCTGAACTTTATGTAGACGGTAGTTAGTTCCCACCAGTTTATGCTTATTCCTTGTGTTCACTTTGTGCAAATCACTATTTTTGCGGTATAGAATTAAGTTTTTCTTAATGTACATTAAGTTAGCATATATATATTGCGATGAAATAGTCAATATATCTACTTTTTTAAATTTATCACGTAAAGAATCTCTAGCACCTAACTTATAAATTGCACGTATGGCCCTCTTTTGAATGATAAAAATAGTCTGTATATCAGCAGCTGTACCCCACAGTGATGGCAATTAATGCGATTTCGCATAAATTTCATTAGCATGCGAATTCGTGAATCTTAACATGCTAAATGCTATTGCTATGGTATGTGCTAATTATGACGATAATTAATAATAGCTTTGAATGTGAAGTGTGAAATTTATTAATATGCGAATTAAAAAGCGCGTTCGCCTTTGATTATTTTCAGGATTTTTTTAATTAGTTCATATTATTATTAGAATTAAAGTTTCCACACTAAACATAACACGAAATAAAGTTTATCAAATTCGTAATCAAAAATCATGTATGCCAATTCGTACTAACTAAACTTTGACATAATATGTAGCGCGTCAAACGTGTGCTTGACACATTATTATTATCGTATCAAACATTCACGCACATTTACTCAATATACGACCCTAAATACGAGTAAATCAAACATAATAATAAAATAATTGCTTAAAATTATCGTTCGCATTCGCATCATTTGCTAATAATTTCACTTATCGTATCACGTGAAACGGATATATTGAGTATTCCTGTAGGTGAGAAAGAGAACGCGTGTCCCGCGTAAGCAAGAAACGATGAACTATCCGAATCACGCACGAAGCAGTGAATTCACACTTCACGAAATTTCGCAACAATATTTCATTTGCTAAATGCTAAATGAAAATTCGCATGCTAAATTTAATATGATTGCTAATATATCCAGTATTAGTACCCCATAACATTATTCCGTAAGACATTACGCTGTGAAAATAACTAAAGTAGACTAGTCTAGCAGTATCTATATCTGTGAATTCCCTAACTTTTCTAACTGCAAATGCTGCAGAACTAACTTTTTACTGCGAGACAGGATATTTGGGCGCCCCACTGAAGCTTACAATCTAAAGTTACACCTAAAAATACGGTTGATTCGACTAGTTGAATTGTTTCCTTATTTAAAATTATATTAGTAGGAACACTTTTGACATTAGGCAAAGAGAATTTAACACATTTGGTTTTGTTTGAGTTGAGTACCAAATTATTTGTCGAAAACCAATCTAATACTTGTGCAAGAGTGTTATTGACGGTATCAAAGTTACTTAAATTACGATCAACTTTAAAAATTAGTGACGTATCGTCGGCAAACAAAACAATATCACATAAAGTTTGTACAAAGAATGGCAAATCTATCAATATATTAAAAAAAGAAATGGACCGAGAATAGAGCCCTGTGGAACGCCCATTCCTACTGGCAAACCTAGAGACCTACTCCCATTAACATCTACATACTGAATTCTATCACTAAGGTACCTGGCAACAAGATTGAGTGCGGTATCTCTAATACCATAAAGTCTCAATTTAAGTAAAAGTGTATTATGTTCCACACAGTCAAAGGCCTTTGATAGGTCACAAAAACACCAATGGCATCCTTCGAGTTTTCCCAAGCATTAAAAATATGCTTTAACAAAGTTACACCGGCATCAACGGTGGAGCGACCCTTAGTAAAGCCATACTGTTCACTGTGAAATAAATTATTTGTGTGAAAGTGGCTCTCTAGTTGATGCAAAATAATCTTTTCAAAAATTTTACTAATAGGCAAGATAGAAATTGGCCGAAAATTACTTGGGTCGCTCTTTGATCCCTTTTTGAATAATGGTATTACTTTACTGTGTTTCATTAGATCAGGAAATACTCCTGTATCTACGCATGTGTTGAATACTGCAGCTAAATATGGAGCTAAGCTAGAAATAATTTGTCGCACAAGTTTAACAGAAATGCCCCATAAGTCAACAGATTTTTTATTATTGAGCGTCTTGAATACCTTCAGTATGTCATTGGTGTCAATATATTTAAAATTAAAAAGCACATCACACTCATTCACATTGCCCCTAACCAACATTTCTGCTTTGCTTGGACATGAATCTAGACAGCTGCTTGTGTTCACTGGTATGTTTATGAAGAAATTGTTAAAAGTCCGAGCAACATCAGTTTTCCTAGTAATAATTTCACCAATCAATTTTAATTCATAATTGTTATCTACCAATTTAGCTCGACCAGTCTCATTTGTTAATAATGCTCCAAGTAGTTTTAATTTTGTTCTTGGATTCTTTGATTTTATTGCTTAAATATAAGGATTTGACTAAAGCACATGTCCTCTTACAAACCTTTGAATAATTTCTAACATATTGAATAAATTCAGGATTAAAATTGTATTTCTTCATACCATATAGATCATACAACCTAGCTCTACTTTTGTATATACCTACTGTTGCCCAGTCACAAAAATTTACTTTAATGCTCCTTGCAAATGTCTTCAGCTTAAATTTTTTATTGTACTCATCATTAACAATTTTAAATAAGCTTTTATATAATTCATCAGGATCATCAACGGTTAAGTCAATACTGGCGATCTTGGCAGCAACATCATTACTAAAGTGTTTGAGGCGAGCAGAGGTCATTGGCCTACATGTAATTTCTTGTACCTTAGGGGTTGTATTAGTTGGAATTAAAACCTTTTGCCCGCAGTGATCCGATGTCAAGTCAGTTAAAACAGCCTTACTTAAATAAAGACAATTGCACAAAACATTATCTAAGCATGTAGACGAATGTAAAGTTATTCTGGTTGGTTCAGAGAACAAAACATTTAAATTAAATGACCTAAATAAGCTAACTAACCTAGTACAAATTGGTGATTTTTCTAATAAATTGACATTAAAATCGCCACATGCGATTATAGACTTCCTACTAGAAATTATGTGTTTTAAGACATCCTCTATAATGCTTTCAAACTGAGTAAAGTCGCTTTGTGGTGGTCGATACACACACACTATAATATGTTTTTCAAGCTCAACACAAGAAATCTCAGCAGTGCGCTCGATAAAAAGTTTAGCTACATCCTTACGTTCTTTATATTTCAAACTATTACATACATATATTAGAGATCCACCACGAATAGCCTTCTTTCTTACGAATGCACGTATAACTGAGTAATGTTGATTGTTAAATATTAATTGGTCACCTCGCAACCAATGTTCCGTAATACATAAGATATCAATCTTATGTTTATTTAAAAATAAATCTATTTCTAATTCTTTGCCAGATAGGCCTTGTATGTTTTGATGAACTAAGTTTAAAACACATGAATGCCTATCTGTTGTCTCATCGAATAGTTTAAACTAATAGGTGTGTCAATACTACTATTGGTATATCAAGTCTATTCAAACGAGCCCAAACACTACTAGTTTATCATATGTAGTTTAGGAGTTCCTGTGACCACCTTCCGGCTTCATCATCAGACCAAGGCGCCCTCACAAGATCATAGGATTTGTCAAGTTTATTAAAACGAGCCCAAACACTACAAGTTTATCAAATTATCATGTGTAGTTTAGGAGTTACTGTTCCTGTGACCACCTTCCGGCTTCATCATCAGACCAAGGCACCCTCACAAGGTCATAGGTTTTGTCAAGTCTATTCAAACGAGCCCAAACACGAGTAGTTTATCATTTGTAGTTTAAAAGTTCCTGTGACCATCTTCCGGCTTCATCATCAGACCAAGGCACCTCACAAGGTCATAGGTTTTGTCAAGTCTATTCAAACGAGCCCAAACACGAGTAGTTTATCATTTGTAGTTTAAGAGTTCCTGTGACCACCTTCCAGTTTCATCATCAGACCAAGGCACCCTCACAAGGTCATAGGTTTTGTCAAGTCTATTCAAACGAGCCCAAACACTACTAGTTTATCATGTGTAGTTTAGGAGTTCCCGTGACCACCTTCCCGACTTCATCATCAGACAAAGGCACCTCACAAGGTTATAGGTTTTGTCAAGTCTATTCAAACGAGCCCAAACACGAGTAGTTTATCATTTGTAGTTTAGGAGTTCCTGTGACCACCTTCCCGGCTTCATCATTAGACAAAGGTACATTCACAAGGTCATTCATCACTACACCCATTTCAATGGTACCGTAAGCGTAACACAGCCACCAAACTTACGTAAGTAGGTATATCAAATATCAGCTGAATCGAACAGTGGGCTAAGTGCATTCCAAATTTTGAACGGAAAGACACGAAGTTATAAAGATATCGCTAGATAAATAAACGCCACCGGTACATTGTACGTAAAATAGGTACTAGAACGGTAGATCGTGTTATAACCTTGAAATAAGGCACACATGGGTGACAAGGTCAAATATCATAATATTATTAACATTTTAGACAGAATGCTTTTTATTATAGCGCCATCTCTTCGTTTTAATTTTAAATAACATTGCTTACAAAATGAGACGTAAGATGTCGCTACCATCGACTCCCATTTTTACGTCGCTAGCGTCATCTGTTGTATTATTTACGGTATTAACAAGTACTTATAAAAATAGAGGTCTAATAATAAGGATCTAACGTGGCCAATTTTTATGTTCGACTTGCGCCATCTGTACTGTAATAGTCTTATCTGTGGCTGTACTATATCAGACCGATATTAATGATGATACAACCTTTGACCCAGAAATCATGAATGACTTTGAGACAAATGTCGTGTGTGAAATTCTGCAGCAGAGGGACGATGACGACGATGATAAAGAAGAAGAAGAAGAAGAGAATTGAAAGAAGAACTTGATCTCGAAATTTTTATTAATTTTGACCATCATCATCAGCTCTGTATATATACTGTCCCACTGCTGGTCACGGGCCTCTTCTCACTATGACAAGGGTAAGGCCATAGTCCACCACGCTGGCCTAGTGCGGGTTGGCAGACTTCTCATGTCCTGTCGGTCTCTCCACTAGGCTATCGCTGCCTTTTGACTATAATAAATCTATAAAATTACACTTGATAAAAACATCAATTGAAAAGAATTTGTTGAGGCAAATACCAAAATTGTATTTTAATTCTAATGTAATTTATACTAAAGACTTTCTATATAAATAAAGAAGAAAAAAAAAAACATTTTTAATGTATTTTTTTCTTCTTTATTCTTTATAATCGCTTAACTGCCTATTGAGAACAACAGCTGTTATCATGAAACTAAAGTTTAGCTCATTGATTACCAATCAATGCCTCCATTCTACTATTACTACTCAATATAATTAGACTAAAAACTCTATTAAGATAAGACTCGTACACATTGTATCCTCTAAACGTTTCCCATGAGTTTGGAAAGTAAACCAAAAGATAAAAAGTTGTGACTCTGTTTACCTACGCAAATGTCAGATCTCGACTCCTATTCTCAAAACGTAACATAAGAGCTTTCCAGGAATCTAATAATACAAAACTTTACCCAGTAGGCTACTTGGGAGTGCTTTTGTTTATTCCATCAATGTTTGTGGACGAAGTCTCTCTAGGATTGAGCCTTTGGTAAAAACTGTTGCGGTTGCCACAGTGAAATGTTATGAAACGGTCCGGATTTGACCCAATAACAAGGAAACTGCTATGTAATCAGGCTACCGATGTTTATTTAATGAGTTTGTATAATCTTTTCGCTTTTTGCCTGCTATATATAGTGATAGAAATTATACGAATATCAGAATAACATTAGATTAATTAGGTTATTAGCATTTACTATACTTTTGCCAAAACGTACATTTGACGTCAACTTATTTTACCAAACTATTTATCAATTCTTGTTTAAATGGAACTTCTCGTACATTTTAAAAACTGAATCAAGTAAAGTATAATTATTTTTTAATGATCTGGTCGTTTTGGACAAAATAGTCCACTAAGAAAATTACAGATTGAAATGCAAAATTCAGCTTTAATGGTCATAACATTTTAGTGGGTAGCAGTTAGATTCATTATTTGCAGTTTAGAAAGTTTCATCAAAATTAATGTGTAAAGTAACGATATACTTCTTCAGAGGAAACTAAGTCTATACAAAACTCTGCTTTGGTACAGTGGACAGGAGAAGATAATTAAGATTGGATCTCGTCGTATCTGAGACCTAGTATCCTTCTTTGACATTCTAATAATTTATATAACTAAATATGAAAGAATGCGGAATAACGAAAAATAAAATATTTTCTATTAAATATCAAGACGGCGACGTCTTGAAGCACGGAATGGTGCGAAGTACCCGAAATCACCAAACATGTATGAAAAAAGTAATAATTAATGTAGAGGAGGCGCGTGAGGTTTGTAAGGATAGAAGCAAGTGGCGTTCTGTTGTTTGTGCCTACCCGGCGGAAAAAGACATTGCTTTCAAGGACTTGACATCCAGACATTTACACCAGTATTACGATAAGAATATAATAATAATTAACTTTTATAATATAATGCTGTACAATTAATTCTCAGTATTACTCTTTCTTTCCACGAAGTTGAGTTCTCATGTTACAGCAAACCCGTAATATTTCGTTCGCATTATGGTTCCTTTTTATGACGATTTTCGCTTGAATGAAGTACTTAATTATAACATAGAGTAATTTAAGGTCTATCATTACTCAGATATAATCTTCTTATAATAAAATTTACAACGACACAAAACGTAATAACGGTAAAGATTTCTATTAGCCTCATTTCTACCTTTTGTTTGCGTAATTGTTTTAGGTAATTCTTTGATGTTTTCCTTCGTACTATTACTATTATATATATATATATATATATATATATATATATAATATTATTATCCCGTTAAGTACTATTAAGTAGCTGTATTTTATTCACTATTTAGATTGCGTATTGGCTTAGGAGATCGTTTCACTGCTACCAGCGCTCCCAATATCGTCATTTCGTCCAAAAAAGTGCAATGCGCTAATATATTTTGTTTCAAATCGAATCGTTCTTTGTGTTCGTCGTTCCAAAGTTCGTCAAGTCGCCGTGATACAGGAATAATTTCCACTGTGAATGTCGTATTTAAAAAAAGAAACTGTTGTAATGGACAATGGGTAGAGAGCGCATTGCCGGCAACATTGTACGGATAACACCCAAACTATAAAATGAAATGTTTACACCCTGTGATTTTAACTATTTCTTGTTACCTTAACCCCTCGCATGCCCCGCTCTAAAATGCATTTTCTCCGGTAGTGTCCAGCCATTTTGAGGATGTAACGCTTATAAGATCCTAGGTTATAAAACTTTAATTTTGTCGCGTTTGGTATAATTATATGACGTAAATTTTAAACCGTATACAGTTCAGAAGTTACTCTATATGAGAATTATATTTAAATAGCTTACCTTTAACCTTTTCAAGTCGAAAAAAAATGATAAATGCAGGTCACTTTGTTTTTTCTTACACCATGTGAAACATTTTTCCAAAAGACACATAAATTATTCACAAAATTCCCTTTCACACTGCACCAATATTGACACGGGTAGACGACGCGACGGTTATATACATTAATTTAGCACAGTTCACCGATATTACTTCACAATAACCATTTATTCATAGCAGCGAAAAATTTGCGCCATTTTGACGATCCGACGGAAAACATTTCTTACTCACAAAACATATTTATACCTATTTATAGCAAAAACAATACTTAATGTCTTATTAACAATGGATTCCAAGACAATTTTGTCAGAAACTTATCTATATTTAGTAAAGTAATTAATAAATACTTACATATAATCATTTAAAATATGGAGGACGGCTAGCGCCCGAAAATTGCATCACAAAAGTAACTAACACTTTTTCTGTAAATGTTTTTATAATTGGCTAAAAAATATTTAAAACATATACTTCACAAAATTTTCAATAATTTAAAATAAAATACTAATACAATCACTTAACGTTTGCGTTGAGAACACATTTTAAAAAAAATCACAGATTCAACTTAGTTGATCGCCACAGCGCAATATGGCGGCACGGAGAAAACTGAGCACCGAAATTAGCAATTTTATTATTTTTCTCGGTTGCAAGCTTGGAAATATGGTAAACATTTATGGTATTATGTTGGTTAATCTGCAGCTAGTCGATGAAAGTTTCTATTATTGTAACCAATCACGCAACACCGGAGTGAAGTTCACACAAATCCTTATGGGCACACCGTGCCCGTAGGACACTACCGGGCTATTTCTCTTACGTTTTAACAGCACTCTAAATAAAACCTTGTTGTACAGAAAAACCAAAAGTGTTTATCATCACCCCCACCACTTGCCATTATTGTTTGTAACATTGTAACCCCACCGCCGGAATCCACTATGAGACAGGGCGTTTAAAAATAGAACCTTTACTCAACTATAAGTATGACAAAGTCATTGAGAAAATCTTTAAGACGTGTACTAACATTTTAATCTAAGTTAGTATTCCAACCAGGCATTAGCACTTTAAAAGATGAAGAAGTAACTCAAAAGGACCTACGCAAATTCCCGTACAATTAATTGAAACCAATTCTGTTGAAGCTAAACCTTTTTACAACAACTCTGTACGGACGGTTTAATCCATACAACATTAAAAAGATAAAGAGGCAGTTTCTAAAACAATAGCAGCAAAACATTTCGAGAGTTTGAAAAAACAATAAAACCGGTTGGTTTTCGAGCAGTGTACGCCTGGCTCTCTTGTTCTGGCGTAATTTGTAGCAATGAGCGCGTGTGATACAATTGGACACCTATTTAGATATCTAGAGAAGCCAAAGAGAAATACGTCGACTGCATAGCACGACACAGTAACGTTAGGATAAAATTTGTAATACAATGTTAAAAGGTTAAATGTTTAACCCTGTTCGTGTTGCTATAGATGACAGTAGAGTTTGTGAGTGTTTGTGTGTGTAGGTCTTAAAATTGGTGCACTTGGTGGCACATACATATCTTTACGACTTGACTTATTATCTACAGATGACATACTTTTATATTCGTTATAGTATTAGTTAGGTACCAAATCGTAAATAGTCAGTACTTTTGCAACAACATAACTTTAGGCCATCCCAAAATAGTGAGCGGGCGTGTATCGCATCCATAACTCAAATTTAAGCCCTGTGTAATAACAACAGTTCCAACTGCCATTTACTGAATAGAGGTTCAAAGTTGCTGCAACTTTAAATGTCACTATAAATATATAAGACAATATTGACGCAGTTTATACTGCCACTAAAAAGATTTTCTGGGCGATAAACCTACCGAGTAAAGATTAGAAGAGACAATGGGAAACGGAGAAATCGAATTAGCATTTATTCAATGAGGCGAAACGAGTGTTTGCTACAAAATGTCCATTTAAAAGCCGAAACAGACTGAAACAAAAGCCAATGTGATTTTAAAATAACTAAACAGTTCGTTTAACTCAGTTCTTATAGGCATTTTTGCTGTATTAACTTTTGAGACAGTAAATTAAGTATCCTTTCGTGGCAGGAGACTCTGAAACATGGTTTTTCTTTTATAAATAAAGCTGTCTTGTTGATACACGTCACAGGTATTTGCCATAGATCGTCAAGTTTCGGGTTCAATTGCCATATTTAAAAGTATTTTAGTTAAATTCAGGCAATTTGTTCTCAGTGGCGGAACAAAAACGTGAGTGGAGAGTCAGGTGTAAATCAGAAAAAGAAAATATGAATATCAATTATTTTTCTTGTGTATAAATAAATCTTCCTGTGAAAATAGGAACTGTGCCACGAGGGATTTTACAAATAATGGAACAATGAACGCCCATCATACTCGGGATAACTGTTTGTGATCGAAATTTAACGAATATGTACACTGAAAGCTTCTGAAATTTTGTGCCGAACTTATTTTCACTTCACTTTCGCTACAGTATGAAATATAAATTTAATAATAATCCGTAGTACCGAGTAAAATGCCAAAATACGCTGAAAAAACGAGGTTATTGTTTTTTTTAGATATAACAGGGGTTAAAGTATGAAATTGCCGTTTTATTGTAAAGGTACTTTGAATTTACATAGAATCTTCATGGTTTGAGGTTTTTGAATGAAACTTTTTCACATGGTTTCTATGATGTCCTTCTTTTAAAAATGTGAAACATTTGAATATCGACTTTCAATTGTTATTGTTATTCAACTTACGGCCATTGGCAATATTCGATCCATACATGGATTTTGAGATTCGAGATTCGTGTTTGACATATTTTGTATGGAGCTTATGTCAAATACGAATCTAAAATCTACAGATCTATCTATAGATTGAATATTGAATTCCGTAGTTAGACAAGAAAGATGAATACTGTGAAAATTTGAGTAATTTTTGAATACGAGTTCCGACACGGAAGTAACGCGGCAGAAACAGCCCGCAATATCAATGTTGTGTCTGAAGAGGGGTCTGCTAATGAACGTACAGTGCGATTGAGGTTTAAACGCTTTCGCGATGGAAACTTCAACTTGAAGAACGAGCCACGAGGAAGACTACACAGGTGAATAACGATGAATTAAGAGAGATGGTGGGAGCCGATCCTGGTCAAATTACCAAGGAATTAGCGGCATGGTTTAACGTTACCTTACCCAAAATATTGACTCATTTGCGTCAAATCAATAAAATTAAAAAAATACGAAAAATGGGTGCCTCATGATTTGACTGATCTGCAGAAAAAAACGCGTGTTGAAATTTGTGTTGCCTTGTTGAATCGGCATTGAAATGGAGGCATATTGGATCGAATTGTGACATGTGATGAAAAGTGGATTCTTTTATGATAACCGTAAAAGAAAAATGCAATGGCTGACCCCAGGTCAAACGCCATAACAGTGTCCTAAAGCAAAGCTTACCAATAAAAATGTAATGGTAACTGTTTGGTGATCTCCGCATGGTGTTATTCACTATAGTTTTCTCAGATCTGGTCAAGAAATAACGGTAGATGTCTATTGTACCGAACTCCGAACAATGTTGGCAAAACTAGCAGTAAAACAGCCACGACTCATGAAGCGATCTTCACCATTACTGCTCCATGACAACGCGAGACCTCATACAGCACGAGAAATCGTTTTAACCTTTCAGGAACGGCAGTTAGAAATCATTCGTTATCCTCCGTATTCGCCAGACCTTGCTCCAACGGACTACTATTTTTTTCGTGATTTGGACAATTATCTACGTGACAAGAAGTTTTCTTCCCAGCAGGCAGTACAAAATGCTTTCACACAGTTTGTGCAGTCTAGATCCTCAGAGTTCTATCGCAAAGGCATAAGTGACCTTCCTATTGGATGGCAGCAATGTATAGATAATAATGGTAACTATTGTGACTAAACAAATATGGTAAACATTAAAAAAGAAAAAAAATACAAATATAAAAAAATTAAAATAAATATATACAAAAAGGGACGGCAATATTCTTTATTCCTCTCGTTAACAGTTGCGTAGTGTAAATATGGAAGGCTATTTAGCCAAGCCGTAAAAACTTTTCCCTCTAAACTGATATTATAACTTGTATCCATCACACAATTAAGTTTGGATATGGCGGTACGTAGGTATTACGGGCGCAGGTGTATTCTATGTGTGACGATGATTGATGACGACCGCGGATGTACGAGTCGCTATCGCTAACAAATTATTCATGTACGTCCCTTCTCGGGTACGAAAAAATGTGCCGTGAAATCGATTATTTAGGCTTTGAATTTCAGCTCGGCTTTTCCTGAAAATTTTGTATCATAATTTATTCTGAGACATTAAAAATGTAAGATGTATTACTGTTTAGAGCCTCGAGCAAAAACGCGTTTGTCATGGGCATATGATTCATATGACCGATTTCGCTTTCAGCAATGGGTACTCTTGACGTAGGCACAACGTAACGGGACTTGCACGGACTTGCCAATGACTCAGACATCTATTCTAATATTATAAATGTGAGAGCGTGTTTCTTGCTTTGCTTGTCCTTGTTTCAACGCAGTGATATTGTGGTACGATTTCAGGTTGTGGATATAATATGTAGTTTTAGGAGTCTGAGGACTTATACAAGCTACTTGGGCAGAACCGTGGACAAAATCTAGATAACTATATCGGGATAGCGAACATGTTACAATATATTGTTAAAAAAAATACATCTTGTACATATTACTTAATTAATTCACGTAAATTTGTCTGCCATTAAATTCGCTCAACAAACCAGGACCATAGTATATTCTATGCATAAACCTACGTTATGACAAAACATATTACAACAAAAATCTTTATTCAGGGTTTAAGTATCCGTTTATTATTCAACAAACGTGAAATTAAATGAAACGAAAAATAAAACACGTTAACGCTCCATATATCGTATTAAAACTACACTGCAAGTGTTCGTAATACGAAGTATGACCACGAATTTGCCAGTTTTTCTCAACCATACTTTTATTTTCGTTACAGTCTGCTTCTTTAAATTCTCAATTGTGGCTTTGTTTACGCTCGCAATCGTTTTGCTGTGAAACATTGGTTAAGTTTTGCGAATTTTCGTCTGTTTGTTTTGGTTTTTCCAATAGCCAAGAAAAGATTTTTGTTTGAACGCAAAAATATTTATATCATTTAGACATAAAAGTGCCTGGATGTTAAACGTAAAGGCTTATAAACGGCGCATCAAAAGCGAAATGAACTATATAATGCATAATCTATTAAGTTTGTGACTAAAAACTGTGTATAAAATTTCGCTCCGAATTAACATTCTACTACTACAAAACTTAAACATTCTGGTGTTTAGCGAGATGCCTAATACTACCAATCAAAAATAAAATTAACTTTTCACATTTACTGTGTCAACTGATCCCGCGACATTAGGATAATTACTATGATTTATCACCTTCACTCTAATATTACTATAACATATACGCTGACATTATAGTTATTTAAATGGCATTGTAACAAACTCAGCAGGAGGCTATTCTCATATTACGCTCTTTGATGCGATGCGCTTCGAACAGAATCTACATACGCTCGCATATTTTTGATCTCCAAAAATAATAAAACCTACATTCATGTTTCGTCAGCGTACCTTGTGACGCGACAAAATGACGTGACACTAGGATAGTATGGTGTGAAAAATGCCACGTCATGTATTCGTGTCGTAACAAGGTTCCATCCTTTGTGTCCACGTCAATGTTATAAAATCTTTTCCCGTAAAATGCATAACCTAAAACTGACCGCTCTCCACAATTCAGCTCAAAAAAAGGAAATGAACACAAATTGTAAAACTGGACAGTCGACTGATAGTTGAATGGGTTTGCACTTTAGTTCTGTGAAGCTTTTGACAGCCGGAGCTTTGAAGATACACCTTTCAAAGGTACTTTTTGTTGCTCAATAGCTTCAAATGTTATGTCATGGGATCATACGTTAGTGTAGCAATTATCATTTTTTGAACAAGACACCAAATACCATTTCTCTATTTTATTCAACGAAAATAATGTGAATTTATTATTTTAAGGGAGCGCCGTTGTTTAGTCCTGTTTCGTAATATGTATGTTACGTTTGTGTACGATTTACTTTGAAGTAGTTTAAATAAGTATTTAAGTATTGAGTGAAGTGAAACAAAAAAAAAGAAATCCAAGAAAATAATTATTATAATTTAAAATGCTCCATTGGTCAAGTAGCGAACGATAGCTTTTTGTAGCAAAGTAGTGCGTATGATAAGATACGTTCATGTATATTTTGTATGAGTTCTAATAAAATAAATACAAAATTGCTGTCTCAATATTTTTCCAGTCGGCTGCTTATACATTAGTTTTCTTTCACGCCTATCCACTTTAATATTTTTTTTCGTCGACTTGTAAGGAACTAAATTATGATATCGGAGTAGACTCGTCAATCACTAATAATCGTCCAGTAATTTGTTTAGTATCGTTCAAGGACGAGAATGACTGTCAATATCATCTGATTAAAGTGAACAATATTAGATGTTTGTATAGAACTAAGATCGTTTCGGACGTGAATAGAAAAATATAGGAAATATTTTATGCCTTAAATTTGTAAGTAATGGTTTCGAACATGATTGGTGTAATTTAGTACACGTGTTTTGGATAAATTTACTAAGTTTTGTTAGAGCAGTTAACTAATTGAGTTCCGCTTTATAAGTCATGACTGTCATGAGCAATAATGTGAATGGAACTGATGTATTCGATTATAATTATGAAATTAAAAACAATAATAAATCAATGAATAAAAACAAACCCAATTAATCTAGAACAGAGGTGGACCTCCTCAAACTCGAATCTGATTTGACTACATGAACAATAATGTGCACAACAACATTCAATCAAACGTTTCAACTGAACATCCCGATAAGAATCAGTTTACCCGGTTACACATAACCGCCTTAAAAATCTTGAGTGCAACGTCAGATACGTCAGAGAGGTTTTGTATATCTACCAACTCTTATTTGTTTCAATCAGATCGTACGTCTAATCTCTTCCCTGTTACTATATACCTACGACATCAGTAACCAAAACTGCCAACGCATACCTTACGCAAGTTTCAGCGTACACAACACACCAAATATTTCATAGATCAAGAATGCTATTCAATAAATTTAATCAAACGCTGTACCGTCTCCAATAAATTCACCTATATGATTTAAACACCGGTAATATTTCACATGCGTGAAGTCGGACGCACAAAAGCGTCGGGGTATTCTGTAGCGCGTCGTTTGTTAGTTACGCGCGATTAGTCGTTGCGACATACGACAGTCGTGTCACCGCAACACGTCATGTGATCTATGAACATACACTTTAATTTATAATTTACTATATTATCGGACTATGTTTGAAGGGAACATAGTTTATCGAACATGCGTTTGGATTTACTTGGCGTCTATCATCTCCCTCGAAAACTTTTCTAATGATTATGTTTTAGGTGGTTCGTACTTGGTGTCTCTACGTAGTATGATGAGTTTAGTGTGTATCGCGAGTGAAGCCGCAAGCAACAACTACAACAGTATAAAATTACTTGTCCTGACTGACACACAAAAAAAAAACAATGACTCTGAGTTTGTTTCGGCCTTTCTTCTCAGGAAGTCATTTAGCTAGGAAAAGCCGGCATCATCTAGAATAGGGTTTTGACATGTATAAGTGTTGTAAACAACCAAAATGCAGAAATAAATATGTCTTTATGTCTTTATGTCTTTACTTATGGTTTGGTTTCATAGCGTAGGCACCAACTTCCGTCTTTTATTCAAAAATACTTGTCGTATTATAAGATCATGTTAGTCTCCACTGAACTCCTCTTTGAAAATCTTAACCCTTCTGTTAATTTATTTCATCTATATACATTTCAAATTCACTATTACAGCTAGTAAGTGTTTAGGATTAGCAATAACGCGCCGAATTAAAATCGACCAGAACAATAATTATTACGTTAATATGATAATTATAATTATGAATACTTTTAGCTACAAACGTGAGACACAATTTTATGTAGCACTAATGTTTCCTTATTTTTTTTATGTTTAGTTAATGGTTATAATAATCTAATGAATAATTAATTAAAATTTTTAACATATCATATATTTATAGCATTAGCTTTATTAGCCTTTCTGGTGGTACTCATAAATTACTGCTTGTATTATCGAAAGGCAGCAATATTTAACACTAACGGTCTATTCGCTAAATGTGAAAATTAAGGATATTACTTAGTTTAAACAGTCTCAACTCAACCAGTAAAAGAAACATACAAAATATTATGAAAGTACTTGAAACAAAATAAATATACCAGAAACCGGCTATTTGCAAATTCTCTCGAACACTTTAGGAAACAGACTGCCTGAGTGTGTGAAGCTTCGATATAGTATTTTACTGCTGTTTTATTCCTTTATACATGCCGCAGCACAAATACTCTGAGTGTTTACTAGTATTTTAAATCGTTGCTACTTTAAAATTTAACCAAATAATAATTTTGAAATGAAGATTTAAAAGACACAATTCGCATTTTAGAAGCCAACGTTTATGTTTGCTTACATAATATTCTCGTAGATAAGTACTTAAAGACTTACTAACAATGCAGGGTGCGGTGCACCTACACTCCGTCAGTAATTTAATTAGTGATTACGAGTTGTTGTTTATTTTGAGCCTCACTGATGTTTTACTACTACTTACCAGGGTTAGCTACACACATTTATTACTAGCACAAGATTATCAACGGCCTGCACACATCAGTATTTTTCTGACACGGAGGAAATGGATATGAAAACGATGTCAAATAGCCATCAAGTTAATGAAGAGCTTAAGAAAATATGGCTAGAAATAATGTTCGGAAATATAATGTTGAACAGATAAAAGCAATTTGAATCCTTAATGGCACGGTTCTATGCGAATTCGTAAAAAATATACAAAAAGAAAGAGGGCTTTTGCCAATCTCGGTGTTAGTCGCTTGAGCAGGGCGCCACGCATTTAACTGTGAAGCCATTTAGATTTTTAGAATTTCAAATATAATTCTGACTCGAATCTTGTTTACTTACAGAGGGAAATAGATTTTTGAATTACTTGTTGCCAGTAACTGAAGATGTACTGATTGAAACACGAAACGCTAGACCGCCGTGTTGAGTTAAAATATTTCCATATAGTATTCATACATAGGGCCACGCATATTGCCGAAGAAGTAGGCAGGGAGTATGAATTTCCAATTACTGTGATCCAGACATATTCATTTCATTCGCTGTCGTCACGCTAAAAGCGATGTTTTTGTCCAGAAACAACGACTTTTTGTGCAGAGCTCATAGAAGCAATTCTTAACTGTCTTTAATAATATAAGCAAGAAGATACACGGCCGATAAATCTGTTTTTCCTTTTCCATCCAATACGGAAAAACTCGTAACAATTGTTGCTTCACAATTCATCTCGCCGTGCTTTCTTATTTCAAAAGAATAAAACAAAGGAACAATAAATCTTTCATCTGATGACAGAGAAAGTTGTGAACAGTCCTTTTTTTCAAAAACTACGTGGGACGGCATCAATAGTTTATTAAAGTAAAAAGTTTCGCAAAAAATACAGAACACTTTATAGGGAAGCGAAACATTTTTTGTATGATAGTATTTTCTATCGAAGATTTCTGACGTAGCGCGTTTCTTTCAAAGCTCGGATACTTCTCAGTAATGAATTAGAAATGAAATGATTCAAACATTCTATTGTTTTTTCTGGCATTATTTGAAAATTCAATAACGGTTTAAGATAATGAAATTAATCATCTCTAAACTTATTTACATTTTAGTTTAGAAACGATTCTTAGAACATTAGAAAGCTGAATTACCCTCTCTCTCGACTCAATATAATAATGGATTCACAATGAAATCAAATGAAGATATATATTTTTAGATTTAGCTAAATTGTATTAGAATTACAGATTAAAGAAAATGTATTTTACAATTTCCACTGTTCCTGTTATGATTGACAACTGCTGCCAATAATCACACGCCTTCATACTTTGTCCTGTTTCCAACGATTTCCGTTGAACTAGGACAACATTGTCGTCATCCTCCGCGTGTCTTTCAACGCTTCGTATTGTGATGTAGCAAAACATGTCGAACGGAGAACAACGTCGTTCATTCTTTTAGCGCCACATACGGCAGGTGTAATGAAAATTGACTACATTGGTAGTATTACAGACGGAACAGAAATCGACACTGTCATAGAACAAAGTCGGTTCTACAAAATGGCTACTTTACAAGATAGAACTTTAAAGTTATATAATGTAACTATAAAGTCATTTTTGGGCATAACTTATTACCTAATTGGTTAAGAACATTATAATTTCCAAATAGCTTTTACAATCATAACAATAGTTATTTACAGACAATAACAATTATATTTTACTTTTTATTAAAAAGGTAGCCCTCTTGTGTAAACATTCAGCTTTGTTCTTAGAACTTTAGAGTAGCATATGTAAGTTTATAACGTTGTCCCACAGAAAATTAGGTCACATAAATACATATGTCACTTTGTTCTTCGTTAATTCATGTTTATTTCATGTTGTATGTTGTCTTTTCTTCATAAAAAATTGGTTGCCTGTAAAGTCGGTATACGGGCGAAAGTTTTACGTGACAACGACTTTGAGTGGTAAAATAATTTTAATGTGAATATTCATTCGTATAGTAGGAAGAAGGATGAAAGACGCGTGCCTTTCACTTTTTATGTCTGTCTCTCTCGCTCTTAGGCGGGACGCGTGCCTCTCACTCGCTCTCATTGTGAGCGCATAACGTGAGCGGAGCGTAACGCAGTTTCTTGAAGTGTCACCCGGCAAACCAATTTATAAGACGTTGTCACGTCAAAAAGTTGAAAAAATAAAAGAAATATAGTAACAATCAACGTTGTTTAATGTCAAATATAATTCTATAACAAAAAAATAGTCTTAAATTTACTTGATTTCAATTATTTGGTTATTTAATCACAAGATTCAATAAACTTTTTGATAAATGAGTCAAATCCTTTATATATACAACTAATTAAGTAAATATTTATAAAATGTTGTTCATAATATAAATTAAGTTAAACAAAAGCTGTAAACCCTCTGAAACATCTTATATTACAGCTAATCTAGGAATATTTCTAGACTAACAACTGACGTTTGCTCTTTTAGGGATGAATACTGTCCCTGTGTGCAAAATAAAGGTGACAGTGTTCGCCAAAAGTATACGTCTTACCAAAATATTGTTATTTTTGCAGCACAAGTGTAAAAATAAGAAAACAAATGTGTTTAGATTTTGGCCAGCGCAGTTATCCAACCAAAGTTGCAATTCCTCAACACCTGTTCGAACTTTTTGCTGCAGATACTAAACCAACAACAGCAACTTACTTCGTTGTTGGCCCCTCTTTTCTTGATTTAACTTTGTGATTTAAGCAAGTAATTTTTTGCATCGTTGCAGATTTTGAGGTTGATAGTTCCGCATCCCGCTTACCACCAGGTGCAGAAAAATGCATATGAATTAGCTGGTGTGTGGCAGGAGCTTTTGCAAGAAAATATTTAAAAAAATATGACCTAACCGTCGTTCAACATTGATGAAGCCAACACTAATTTTGTAAATTCCTCACCAGTCTTCATCGAGAAATTTGAAAATACTGTTGTGGCTACACCTGAATCTCCTGTTCCAACGTCTATGCCCTCTTCGACTAATAGTCACAATTAAAATAGCTGTAAATATATAAGATATAATTAACACAATCCACAGGGCCCCGGCCGTAATGCCTTGTCGTAATACCATCCTCTCCTAGTTCTGTAAGTCACGCTTGTAGTTCTTTGTGTCGTTCAGATGACAATTGTAAGTATTCTACTGGGGTTCGCTGGGTCAGCTAGTAAAATATAAATTAACACAATGAATGGCCTGTAGGTATATAATTACATTTCCACCAGACCTTAATAATAGCCTAATCAGGTCGCAAATAATAACTAGTTGAAAAAATTACACAAACCAACAAAAACGTTTGTTTTGAAGACAATTTTATATTTTTGGAGGAGGAAGGAGAAGTTTTCCCTTAAACTTTCCTAGCTATTACAATATTTTATTATATTCAACTGGCCGCAGAACAGAATACAATCGAAATGTTGAGACGATAATTATTATTTTTAGGTGTGTAACCTAGAGAGGCTAGATGTTCCGGACATGAATGAAATTTGGCATGTACGTTTCATAGGGAGCATAGAAATGCACTAAGAAGGAATTTCCCGAAATTCCCACGAGATGAGGAAGCAACTGTGAAATTAAAATAAAATGTGCAGGCGTAGCTGCGGGTATTCTCTAGTAATTTTATACGAGGAATTGATCTTCAAGCTTTTTTAAATGCTTGCATAGGCACATTTTAATATTTCTTCGATGTAACCCGACTAACTACTCTAGCTGTACCCACATTTTAAGATTTAGCCGCCTGAAGATTTTGTAATGATATTCAATAGATGTCACATCCCTGTTAATTTTGAAGCCATCAGCCCAAATGAATGTCATGCGTTTCAGTATTTAGGTCGCTTGAAAACCAAGTATAATATTGCCGATTTGCAGAGAGGACCCGAGAGCGGTGAAACTCAATCCACAATAGCACATGCTTCAAGTATGTGTTTTGTAATAATTTGAATATTTGTTTGATACTGCAGGGTGGTGATATTCCTTGTGATTTTTACGATAATCTAAAGGCTGCTACACACAGTATCATGGCATGGCCGGCGGCCATGCCGCCGGCCGAGTCGCGGGCGTCCGGCAGCACACAAAGCCGCCGGCCTGGCGGCACGAATGAGCAACTTGCTACTTGTGTGTGGTCGTTCTATTAGTGAAATTTGGCATGTGTGTTCCTTGGAGAGTGTAGGGTAGCACTAAGAGATTTTAGGAAATTCCTCGAACTTCCTCGAACTTCCTTGAACTTTTAGACTGGTTATTATCAACTTAAGGCGGTGTTTGAACGCCTTTCATTTGCTTAATGAGAACAGTATTTATTTCTATGGTGGTTGGAGATTTGAATATGATTATGTTTCTGTGAAATAATAGCTATTATATTATTATATTGTATAGGTGGGTACAATCAGTAAGTAATATACTTACTGATTGTACCCAATTGAAACAAAATGATTGTAATCAAGAGCTTACATTGATGTCAAACTAGAGTACTAAAACTAACGTTGATATATTTTACTTTTATTAAGTATCAAGTTGCTGATTATTTCACCCCTATTTTGTTCATTGTTTACTTGAGTAATAAATAATATACGTAATGCACACAATAATTTGCAGGAGTAATTTAGGACGAGCTTCTCAAATTTTTAATATTTATTGTATTTTTAAAGTAGCTGTTGCCCGCGTTTTCATAGTGCTAGCTTCAACATTTCAACTTAATTTTTCCCTTTAGGAGAAGAAACTTACCCCCCGTGGGATCTCCACCTTGTCGAGGTGGGGGGGCTCAGTAACCATGGGTTTGAGGTACACCCACGGTGAAGCTAAGCGGGATCCCGGGAGGGACGCTCGACGTTGGCTTGCGTGAGGCCTGCGTAGGATGCGTCCCAAGGTGCGGGTGCGGCGGACAGTTCTGTCTGTGCCTCGCAGTCGGGTGCGGTCGCAGGAGGAGAGGCGTGTCGGTGTTGCGTCACCGCGCGCCCTATTTCCCGTGACCAAATGGGGGCGCACCATCGTTGCGTCGCGGTGGGGCTGCAGAGGAAGAGGAGATGCGGTGTTGCGCTGCCGTCCTCCCTATCCTCTGCGGCCGCTGGGTGTTTGGGCGGCGGAGCGCAACACCTTCATCCGCCGCCAAGGGGGTTTCGTTCGGGGCCCGCCTGACCATCTGGCGGGCCAATACTCGTCGGGGGTTAGCGAGGAATGCTTCGGTGAAACCCTAACCTCCGACACATGGGTACATGAGGAGCACGGGTTGGTTTTTAGTCAGTAAGAAAGAGTATGACTGTCCCCTTCCTCCTTCACCCCCAGGGCGGAGGGACTCCATGAGGATTTTCCAACCCGACACAAAAAAAAAATAAGGAGAAGAATCTTAAATAATATTTTCATAGTGAGAGCATATTATGCTCTCACTATGGGAATTGTTTTTTATATATTTTTTTTCTATATTCTTCGGACTATTTGAATCACTTTGAATTTAGAGTGTTCGCTAGAATTATCCTGAAAATGTTCGGTTTGATAAGACAGAAAACGGCGAATGCTCGCTGTTCTGTTACAAGTGAATGCTCAAGTATATCATAGCCATTAGACTAAGCTGTGCTTCTTAAATGGATGAAGACATACTATGGAATTGTGCTGTGGATGCGTGCTATGGATGTGCGCTATAGACGTTAGCTACTGTAAATGCATTGCAAAGCTCGAGCGGTGCATCTTCGCAGCCCAGCTAACCCACGCTTATTTTTTTTTGTTTTAAAATAAATCATCTTGTTCATAGCACATTTCAGTCGCCCCGATACAAAGCTTAGCGCTAGAAAAAAAGGACACAATTTCGCAGCTTAGCTGCCGCATCCTTGCAATATAACCGCATACTTGTCGACGTCCGGTTGGCGCAGCGGGAGTGTAAGCGACTGCTAATCCGAAGGTCGCGGGTTCGATTCCCGCACAAGTCAAACATTTGTGTGCATGAACATGGATGTTTGTCTTGGTCTGGGTGTTTCTATGCATAATATGTATGTATTTACAAAAAAAAGTATATAAGCATGTTTATCCATTATCTAGTACCCATAGTACAAGCTCTGCTTAGTTTGGGACTAGATGGTGCTGTGTGAATGTGGTGGAATATTATTATTATTATTAAATAAAATTGCCCTGTTGAAAAATCATCTTCCGGTAGTGTTGAGATATTAAGTAATTAATAGTGGTTTCACATATTGACTATGACTAAATATGAGATTAACAAACACTTCTATATTTATTCTAAATATTATATTGGCTCACTTTAGTAAACTGATATGTAATCGCCTTTGTTTGCCTGTAAACAGTGCTTGAAAGAAAAATGTGCTAAGGCTATACAGGCGACGACCGGTTGGCGTAGCGGGAGTGTAAGCGATTGCTGGCGAAGGTCGCGAGTTCGATTCCCGCTCAAGTCAAACATTTGTGTGCGTCAACATGGATGTTTGTTTTGGACTGGGTGTTTCTATGTATAATATGTATGTGTCACCGGAAAATAATAAGAACCGTAAATGTATAAATTTCCTAGGAAATTTATAAACTTTCGTCGGATTATAAACGAGAGACAAATGGTATTACTTTACGCAAACATTTCCGTAAATTTATCAATTTGCGACATCTCGTCGTAAATGTATAAACTGACGGAAATACATTCGTAAGATTCAACACTGTTCGACCAATCACAGACGGGCTTTTAAGTTTACGCTTCTTTAAAATACGGCAAATCCCACACTGCTCTCTGATTGGTCGGTTGTTGATAATGAAGGTCGACATCAGTTCTTCTTAATAGGTTATGTTAGGTTTTCTTGTGTGACTGCCTCGTTGGTCTCGCGGCATAAATGTACGCGTGAGATTGGGAGGTCTCGGGTTCGATTCCCGGGTCGGGCAAAGTGTTATTGGGTTTTCCGTTAGGAAATTCCCAGTAACAGCACGGAGTCTGGTAACGTGCCCGGTACGGCAATAAGCTCGCCCCCTATTACGTGGGACCTAAAAATTCATGGCGAAATGTGGGTGTAATATTACACCTCTGCCTACCCCTTCAGGGATATCGGCGCGAGTCCCAAAAAAAATGTGTTCTTGTAAAACCTGAACACAACAATTTGCATGTATGAGATATGTATGCATGGATGAGACAGGATAAAAGTATCATTTTAAGGGAAGGCCAGGCAGAGCCGGCTTGACAGGCACAAGATCGTTATAGATGATGCAATGAACAGTGTGCTTAACAAAATATAAAGACCTAATGGACATGTGCTGCTCACAAGTTATTCAGTTAGAGTAAGTACTTAAATGTATCATTATAATGGTCTTAACGTTACCAGGGTTGCAGCCACGACTTTTTGTCTCAGAACCCAGGGTCTACTTAGTAGTCTAAAAATATTTGAGAGGATAGTCTAGTTATGTACTGATATGAGTATGAGTACTCGATTTTTAATATTGTTTATGTTTAGTTATATTTTACTATTATTGAGTATATATTGTGCACCCATGTCTAGGTAAAAACGATGTAAGATTGTTGTTATTCTTATACGGTGTGTAAAAAGACCCTTAATTAAAATTTTAATCCCATTTCATCATCACGATTTTCACTTGGATAGTTAAGTATCTCGAGAATTGCTCGCGCGTACTTTACATGGCTTATAAGCTTTATAAGCTTATATAACCTATTTTAAGACATTTTAATAAAAAAATGCCATAGCATTTAATTTTATAAAATATTATTTACAAAGGACTCCTAAAGGATGAACAATCCCAACAAAAATCAACCTTTGTTAACATAGAACTTCTTTTAAATCGAACGTTTCCGCAAAACAGAGCACGATGTTAACCACGGACCCTCGCTCTTCCGCCATAAAAAGTCCTACGTTGATATGTAACTCACTATCTCTTACAATTAAAGGATTAGAAGTATACACTATAGGGCATTTAATTAGGATGGGCTGTTATAATAACATACCAAAAAATCTTAATTTTAAGTATCTGGTTATAAGAGTTATAAGTAGTTACACAAGTCAAGAACTTCTACAGCCTCTACTGAAAATTGCGATCCATGCAGATCGGACTTTGTTCTGCGGATGAGTCGATATGTAATAAAAGAAACCCACTGTCCAAATGTTTAGTTCCTAAATTCAGTAATTTGGGCTTACGAAAGTGCTCGCTACGGAAGGAATTTTTAATATTTCAAGCCAGAATATTTAAAAGTGTAATTTGAGTCTGGTTAAAATAGAAGAAACTCATATTTAAATGTTTTCAGAAACTGATTCCCCAAGAAGGTAAAATAGGTAACAAAAGTTATAACTATCACTATGAATATTTCTTTTTAGCTCTCTGAATATGAATAAGAAAACGAGTTTTTAACGCTTTTGTAACCTATAAGAAGATTAAGTAGGAGGTAAAAGTCTGTTACGAATTTCGCAACTTTGAAGTTAGCGCTATTGGCGATGCTAAGATTCTAACTAGCGACTCTAGCGGCGAATTTGGAAGTTGTCCGGGTACGACACTTTTGACAGCTCAATATAATTACCACTATAACCTTGAAGCAAAGTTGTATTGAAAGCTGTCAAAAGTGTCGTATCCGGAAAACTTCCAAATTCGCCGCTAGAGGCGCGTGGATAATCTTTGCATCGCCAATATACAAATTGTATTTTGCTGTATAAAGCACTATTTCAATGTTTCAATAAATCAGGCCCTAAGGGGGAAACTAGGGGTTGAAAGTTAGTTAGAAAGCCATCATAAGGAGTTTTCAACCTTTTTTGACAAATCAGCCGGGATTAAAGTTTGTACCATATTTATTCTCTTAGTAAGCACTATGAAATTGGGTGAAAATCGTTTAAAATAACCATTTTAGTTGCAACATTTGTCCACCCTCGATATTTTGTGATACAGTTACTTTTACTATGTAAAAACGACCTATTAGTACTCTGAGGTATATTATCTAGGTAACTATATAACACACACATCTATATCTGTTGCGCATAATTAATTCATTATATTTCTTCTTTCTCATCAAAGTCGGATAATATCCGTACAAAATAATGTGTCCTCTTCACGAGCTGCGTGACAAAAATTTTGCAGGCAGAACGAGGCAGCGATAGCCTAGTGGAGATACCAACAGACTGCTATGCAGAGGGTATCGGGTTCGAATCCACGGCGCGCACCAAAGACTTTTCGGAGTTATGTGCGTATTGAATTATTAATTATCGGTTGTCCCGTGCCTCGGAGAGCACGTTAACCCGTCGGTCCTGGTTGTCATGAATATCTTTGACAATCGTTACAGGGCGTCAGTACCTTCTAAAATAAACTGACACTAGTCTAAACCATGGAATATCGCAATCCCTTCGGGTTGCGGAGGTCAGACAGGCAGTCGCTCCGTGGAAAAGCTAATATTCAGCCAAATCCGGTTAGACTAGTAAGCGGACCCCAGATTGAAATTGGGATAACGCTAAGAGGATGATGAATTTACTTATTGATGAACTTTTTGTCAAAACGTTGTTGATGGCCCTTGATTACGGTAAAAAATAATTTATATTTATTATTTAAAATATTTAAATTTTGGTTAGAAAATAATGTCCATTATTTTGTTAATTTTTGTTATTCATTTTTGTAACGTCCAATTTGGTATTATTTAGAATTTGTAAAATGACAACACTCAAACTATAACGAGTTAATCACATGCCGGAATCTAATATGAGTCGGCCATTTTGTCCTCGAGTAAAAATAATGAATGACGCATGTTTTTCTGTCAGCGAGCAAAATTCCAATTTTAATTTGTTAGTTTTGTTTTGTTTCTAACAAAATAGGTAAGTGAACCCTTATATTATTAAATTAATCAATTAAGTACTTTATTGTTGACATTTATTGAAATGCAAGGTGGTTGTGACTCATTGCGATTTCTGTTTGGCTTAATGTATTTGAAGTAACTTTCAAAGTACAACGGTTTTTCATTTTTGTTATGATTTTAGTTACGTTACAAAAATGAAATAAAGTCGCAATCACATTGCTGATAAAATTTTATTAATAGAGCAGAATTCTAATGTTGTATAAAATATGTGAGTGTATTTTTGTTGTATATAATATGCATCCGTGTGTCTTTCTGTTTGTTGATATTTAATTAATAAAACGAATTATAAAAAATATAGTGTTTTCTTGCGAAACACCATAATTATACTAAATCAATAAAATAACTAACATTCAGATAATAATGTGTGTTGTAACCGAGCCCTAATATTTAATTTTTGTTATTTTTTGTTACGCGTTTCATTTTTGTTACACTTTCATTTTTGATTATTTTTTGTCACGATGGTCATTTTAAATGGTTTTCACCCAATTTTGTCAATAAACTTATTTAATTTTTGGTTAAATTGATAGTGAAAGTTTTAATTTTTTAGTGGATAGTAATATACCTAATATTTAGAGCAAGCGAATCCGCGAGCACCACATAATATTTAAGTTATGATCATGACTGCACATATATTATCGTGGATGTTTTGAGTGATGACCTCGCTACTTACTGTTAACACGTTACGACTGCCTCTGTGGTCCTGCGGTAGTGTTAGCGACTGCAGATCATGAGGTCTCGGGTTCGATTCCCGGGTAGAACAAAAAGTGATATTGGGTTTTTCTGTTAGAAATTATCCAATAGAAGTTCGGAGTCAGGGAGTTGGCGGTGTCACACTCCCGTGCCTCGGAAAGCACGTTAAGCCGTTGGTCCTGCGCCCAATCTCTCTCCGGTCGTGTCGCATGTGGCGTCCCATCGGACTATGAGAGTCGGGGAATAGAGAGTGCATTTGTGTATGCCCACACACTTGTGCACTATAATATGTCCCGCGCAGATGGCAAGTTTAGTCTCATATATAGACAAGCCGCCGTGGCCGAAATAGGTCAGGAGGACATTATTATTAACACGTTGGGTGTTGTGGATTCGATACCCACACGGAATAATATTTTGTGTGTTCGACACAAAGTTTCCAAGCCTTGGTAGTGACCTTTTTTATGTTTGTAAAGTCCCCCACGATACAGAAATTGATTATAATGCCGGCAACGTTGTTTAAAATAACGAGTTAATAATCTTATGATGTAGGTAATTATAATTTCGACTACCAGTAAAATTTTCTAGTATTTACCACAATTTGAGGGACACCTTATTACTAGTGATACAAGTTAAAGTAACTAATACTACAAGAGATCGAGGAACACACAAACTTAAATATGGTTATATCACATTGGATATCGATACACACTAAACTTTTCTAAGTTTGTTTTCAATTGCCATCAGTACTCAGCCCTAAAACGAATTTTAGATTACCCTATAATTGAAAAATATAATTACTTGAAACACTCGTGCATGTTACTTTTGTTGGTCTATCAAATAAATAATTTACTAGTCCTATTTATAATATTTCTACGAAATTCTATAAACGAGCAACGAAAGGTCACGAACACCGTGAACACAATTAAATTTTAATATACTGCCTAATAGAATACGACGAAGCTTTCGAGTGTTCAAAATAGACATCAAAACGACAGCTGCTATTTTCACATAAATAAGTATCGTATCACTTTGTCAGTAGATACCTATCTACTATACATGGAACTAGAACACGCTTACAAACTATGTAATGCTATTCTCAAGGGTAACAAGTTACGCCAGATGGCGCCACTTTGGCTGCACGAAACAGCTCGTGCGTAAGAACCCCTAGATTAAAATTCAAATCACTTACTCGAGGTGGCCTTAATAGATGTCGAAGTCTGTGAACACGAGTTCGACAATCTCGTGCGGCGCCGCTATGAACGTGTAGAGGTGGCAGTCAACGCGCGGCGGCGCGTAGGGGCGCGGGTAGTCGGGGCTGCTGAACGTTACGCGCTCCTTGCCGTGCGTCGGTCGACGTGAAGGGGAGATACGTACAACCTGATGATTGAAATAAACCAATTCAGTTTTTTTGAGATTTCGTAGCGCTCAAGATCGGGCGGTAGATGAAGCTGATACTGTTAAATGTTGCAAGTGAAATCAATATTAAATTGGATTTAAACTTCGTATCTCGCTGGTCGCATGACATTGCCGTCCCATGTTCGTCGTTACGTATATTTTTCTATATGACCAAGATATATTTTATTTTGTATTGTAGAGACGCCTAACTAGTATTGAGCATAAATATTTTAATGAGGTCAGCAGCTTCATAATCCTAATACATAATTTCGACCAAAAAGCGCATCTACGTCGCTTCACACCATAAGCGACTATGACACGATTTGCAATCGTCCCAAGATACCGTTTAGATTGTGTCTGTTCGGACCAGGACGCAAAATACCCCGACGCTCCTTTCGCAGGTACGATTTGAATAAATAGAAAAGGCGACAGTGAAAAATTAAAACATACGAACTATGTTAAGTACACCCGTTCACCGTTGCGACCTGAATTGACCACAGTTCGAATCGTCAAAAGCTTCTTGGACTACTTCAAAAAAAGCTCTTGGGCAATAAAAGCTGTAACATATGCTCGAATTTGGTTCGCACAGACCACGAATCTGGTTCGTATCCGAAAGAAATCTGACCGTCTGTAGATTAGTCCTGCGAACATAATAATTATTATTTAAGTCCACCTCGGTCCGCTAGTTTGCACATCGGATATGGATTCATCTTCATCAGCCTTTAGCAGTCCACTGCTTGACTAGGCCTCTCCTTTGAAAGGAGGAATTGGCCTACTATACCACGCTGGCCAAACGGGTTGGTATAGGGTTTGTATCAAGTTTTCCTTCTCTTCAGTGCTGTTCTCTGCATAATATGCTCCCTGTGTCGGCTCTTACGACACCCATGGGATGACATGGGGTGGTGACATTCCGTATTTTTAATCCGTCACTACACGGATATATGGATTGCTACGTACCAAATCCGAACGTGTGGACGGTTGGGCCGAACAAACTACGACTAGTCGTGTTCGGAGCGCCAAAAAGGCCGGCCGCTCGTGCGCTCATTTTACATTATGGAGAAAATCGTTACCGAACGCGATGTATTAATTAGAGTTTTTGAATTATTTAAAGATTTCAATAAATTTAATAAATTTTCAAAGGTTTCGCGGTTCATTCGCAGATATATTTTAAAATCATCTTAATCTAAAATTCTTATCAATTTTATGTGACTTAATTCGTCACGTTCTCTTAAATACTGTTTCGCCCATTCTCTTTATTTCCGCTTTTTACGTTGTGGCTGTAACGTTGCTGCTAGTGTTGCCGCCATAATTTTCGTGTCCTACGACATGCTGACAGCCATGTGCACTTGAAAGTGTACGTGAAGCAACAGTCCGATTCGGTCATCTGTAGCGAGAACGGATTTAGTCGGCGGATTTGGTCCGCCGGACTAAATTCGAGCGTGTGTTAATGCTTTAATCACTAACGCTGTTGGAACCGCTCGCTGCGCGAAAATACTGTTGAGCCAAATAAACAGCTCATAAAATAAATTAATAATATGATTACTTTTAGAAATAAAAAAATGTGTGACGTTTTTGTCATACATTTAAAATAGACACTCAAGGATTTTAACATATTTGTGAAGATGATATTAATTAATATCAGAGTCTTAAATGTAGCAACTCTCTTTTATAAGAGTAAAGCGAAAATATTACGTAGACGTCTGTTCAGTGACCTGTTTTAATTTAAACGGGAACTCATTTAGCATTCGGACGGCTTCAGAGTGTAATATATTTTCTTGATACAATAGGATAGCCTGACAAAGTCTTATTATATTATTAATATTAATTATGTTAGTGAATAGTCTCTTAGAAGAGCTTAGGTTGAATAGATAAAAAATATTATATAATTAGTTGTATAATCTTTTTATTTATTCTGATTTCGATTTGGCATATTTTCATGTTAATAGGTTCTTTTAATGGTTTGCATTTGGATAGGTAATAGTATGTTGCATTTAGATCAGAGCGCTATCGTGCTTGTATTGGATAATTCGGACATTACGACATAGATTCAACTATTCGAGAAGATTACGGTTGAGAATATTTTATGTGACGGCTCAAAATTTTACGCAGGTGATGATTACGGTTGGTACATACCATACCCAAACAAGAAAATATAAGATATTTTAGGTTTACTTTTTGATAATTACATGATTGACTAAACTGCTAACTGACAACAAAACACACGACAAAAAAATTTGCAAACTTGTCACAAAACTAGTGGTTACGCTAAAGCTAAGCTAATTATGCTGCGACAAGCCATACAAAGTTATAAAAGTAACTTAAAATTCGTTTGCTTATTAATTTTAAGTCCTTCTCAGCTTATTGACGAGGTACTGTTACACATTTAGCTTGAAAGAATTAACTGCGATCTGAGCAGAAACGTGTGGCCGCTGAAACCGTATCCACTTGAACAGAATCTGTATATTATTATTATATAAAATCTTTGTGTTACTGACTGACTGACAGACACGCTACAGCCGAAACTACTGAACGCAAGTAGGTGAAATTTAGCATGTATGTTTCTTGAGGTGTGTAAGGGAGCACTAAGAGAGAATTTTTGGAAATTCCTCCCCTAACGGAGTTAAACAGGTTGTCAGAGTTTGTATGAAACTTTTTATTCCTGTAATGGATTAACTTAAAACTTTGTATATTGGTTTCTGAAATGAAGTTAGTGCACAGTAAGAAAGTCTTTTTGGAAATTCTTGCCCTAAGTGGATAAAAAGGGGGTCAGGATTTGTATGAAACCCTTTTAATACTTCAAGGGTTTAACTTCATACTTTGTATATTGGATCCTCAAATGCTGTTAGCGAAAACAAAGACATTTATTTTGGAAATTCTTCCCTGAAAACGGTAGAAAAGGGAGCCAGCGTTTTTGTTAAACCTTTTACTTTTGAATCGAATCATTTTCATCCGTATATGTTACTGTAAAAGGCCGCAGTACGGTAAATCTTAAGATTTACCAGTAAATTCTAAGATTTACCAGCATGAGTTGGTAAATGTTCAAATTTTTTAATAAAAACAAGAATAAGTTGACGGAGCCCTCCTTTGCAGGGCTGTTATTTTTACCCGACTACAGCAAAAGAGGGTTATGATTTCGACAGGCTATGTATGTGTGTATGTTCATCTGTTCCCTTATAGCTCCTAAGCTACTTATCGGAACTCGACAAATGAGTGTTGTTAGAACTGTCTTGATCGTCCGCTGAACATAGGTTACGTGACGTGTCACAAAACTCAATGTGGCGCCCTTTAGCGCCAAAAAAGTGTTGTATTAAAAAATGAAAATGAGATAAACACTTCGTGTTTGGTATCATTTGAAAGGGCGTCACATGCACATTTCCATAATTTTGCTTAAATTTGAAGTGGCGCCCTCTAGTGGACAAAAAATCATGTGTTAAAAAATATTAAGATAAATACACCGTGTTTGATATCAAGTATAGAAGCACAGTGATTTAACACCAAAATAGTTTAAATAATAAAAAGTAAAAAAACTCAAACCAGCGTCTTTCAGCGTCGATTTTAGTGTCGTAGAAGGGTTTTTTGGAATAGGGGTCACAAGAGAACCTAACATATAGCATATTTGGCTATTTGTCTTTTTTTATGCACAATGTGTCAAATATTAGAATTATCGTATATATATATTACTGTAAAAGCCCGTAAGGTTAGGTGAGACTGTAACTCAAGTAACTTGGTTACCAACTCATGCTGGTAAATCTTAAGATTTTCCGTTCTGCGGGCTTTTACAGTAACATATATATAAAATCCTTGCGTTACTGACTGACTGACAGACACGCTACAGCCGAAACTACTGAGCGCAAGTAGGTGAAATTTGGCATGTATGTTCCTTGAATGTAGGGGAGTTTGTACCAATCATTTTATCTAAGTAAAATTTACGCGTTCATTTATAAATTTTGTTTATAAATGAACATAAAATACACATTACCTAAAAAAGGTGACAGAGGCGAAGTCCTGTCTAGTTATACAAGATAATTTCACGTTTGTAAAACACCCCAGGTTCATGGTTAACCTAGACTGCTTTGTTTGTATTAAAAATAAATTAAGATTACCATTTTAACTAGTAAAATATGTAAATTAATGTAAGAGTGAATAGTTAAAAGGGATTACATGAAAAGTTCGTGTAAAACCACAATACGTGCCTGTAACAGGCGCTGAGTTAAAATTGAAATAATTATTCTCAGCGGCATAAACAGAAATATACGTCAGAAAAAAAGCACATACCCCAAAAATTATGATTCCATTGTTCTAAATATGTGACATTTGCCACCTCAAAATAAAATAACAAAAACCACAAAGGCCCTCATTGTTCACCGTAATTACCTTTCAACGATATAATAAAAGCCATAACGACAATGCTTAATGAAACAGAGGGAACAAATAAAACGTTAGAAAAAAGAGGTGACGAGCATAGCACGCGATTCGGGGCTTTAGCAATGATGAATATTTTATGTAAAAATCCTCAGGCGTCGACTTGGAGTTCAACGTAATCTTCAACGGCGTCAAATGAGATATTCAAGACGTTATTTTCAACAAAATTGTAGATAAACTTGCGTTACACCAAATTTTATTTGCGGTATAATTTTTGGGGAAACCATCTCGGTGATGTTTTGATGCCCTACCAACGGCATAATCGTCGGGTAACAAATGATAATTTTGAATATAATATCGCGTTGGCTCGCCTCGTGTTTCTTTTTGTGATATTCCTGTTTCAACATTAATTTAAATTTTTTTGATTTTGTTTAACTGAAACTGGCTTTGGCGGTAAATGTTGAGTTTTATAATTTAGCAAAAAAAGTGTGAAATGTTTAACTAAGGGTTTTCTGATAATTTCTAAAATAATAGTATAATTAAAGCGTTTTTTAAGTAATCAGTCAGATCCCACCAAAAACATTCTGTAAAAAAATAGCCAAGTCTCGATGGAGCTGCTTGTTTATCTATAAAAAGTACTGAAATCTCTAGACAAAGTTGAACCAAGTCTAAGGTTCCTTACTGCAATTTCTTTATTATTATATTTAATGTTATGTGATGATGAGTATGATGCCTGTAATGTTTTGTGAAACGTTCAACCATTGATCGCATTTGTTTTCAATATCTAGGGCGTGAAAAAATGTTCAACCGTTGAACATTTTTTACACGTTAATGGGTACAGTCGATTATTGGAACTTAAATCCAGTTGGAATTGTGATATCTAAGCTATATTAGTGCAAAATGTAGTCAAAGTCCAGTCCAGTAGTTCTTGCGTGAAAGAGAAACGAACATCCATCAATCTATCCATGATAACCTTCGCGTTTATAATTGTACTAACATCCGCTGAGTCTATAATGCGCACTGGTTATATCGAAAATACAAACACAATTCAAATCAAATTGTTCATAACCATGCAATCAAACTGCAAGCAAAACCATTGCCTATACAATTTCAGCATTCAATACAAAATCTAAATTATTTGTTGCCGCAGTAATTTCACTTAATTATACTTACAATAGTAATGGTTGCGTTGCATACTATAAAATCTAGTATTATATTACCTGGCAAATTTAATTCTCTAGGGTTACCATGCTATTTGTTTCGGCAGTTTCGTTTTTACTAAATGTATGATCGACAAAGTCTTATTTGAAGATATAACTTTATTTTGTAATGTTTAAAAAAAATATATAGGAACACAAAAAATTGAGTTCTTCTGAAAGTTGGATTTGAGGCCCGATGGACGGAGTACATCTTACGTACTAAATACCCCTACAGTATACGTTTATTCCATAAGTTATCTATAAGTTTGCTATGATTGAGCCAATATTCTCCGCGTGAGACTTTAAAAGTAAGAAAGAAAATCTATATACATGTCGGAGATTGGAAAACGGAACGTCAAATCTTAATCGATTTGACGATGGTTGGCAACACTGAGGTTGGCAGTTGACAGCTGTCAATGGCATTTGATGTTTTTTACAAGCAAACGTGGAGCTGTCAACGGGCACTTTGACTTTGGTGACACACACAGCGGAGGAAACAAATGTAGTCTACCTACGTCCGAACTCGCCGCGTTTCCAAAAGTAAACCATTTTCATCCGAGCCACGAGTGCATATTTAGATTGTGAAGATACTGTATTTTGTGTCCTCGAATAAAATCAGTGTACTCAGTGTGTATTCATTGCAAAGAGACCCTGCTGTGCATACATAGAACTGTGAAGGGTTGATACCGGCCAAAATCAAGCTGCCCGTCGTTATACATATATATAAGCAAAAGGTCACGAAATTTCGAAAATTTGGCAGGAAAATAGTTTATACATAGTAGCCGTCCACTAAGAACGGGTTTTTCGAAAAGACTAGATTAAAAGGGACTAAAGGCTCTCGCAAGTTCGAAAAAAAGTTAATATATAATATAAAATTTATCCACGAAGCCGCAGGCCGCATCTAGTGATAGAATAAAAGTTTTAATTATATTAGTAAGAAATATAATAGCAAGAATTAAAACTCATCGCTCATAACTTTTTAAGTTAATCAAGATATTAGCTAATTAAAATTGAATCAATATTTGTAGGTACTTCATTACAACGACGAGAGTCGGGAAAGAAAGAAATTAAATATTTTAGAATTATTTTACAAATCCTAAGTTTTTCAGTTAACAAGGGGGATAGTTTGGCGTTAATTAAAATTTATAATAACTCTTATCGATATTCTTCTCTGCTTTAAAAAGTATTTTTGTACTTTCTGCCAGAGCGAGGATTCCGAGATCTTAATAAAGATTGATGGCTTAGGCTTAGAGTGACTAAAAGACTAAGATGTTACAACGCACAAACGTGCGCTGAAAACATAATTTTATAGTATATGGACGAACCCGTACAATTTTTGTTGTTATATGGTGTACAAGACGTGTAAATACAGAACAGAAATAGTGTCTACGTTTGAGTACGTAGAGGTTCATTTCGTGGTAATTTTATAAAATAAAATACTCAATTCAAGACCCTTACGCATTGCTTTAAACACTTTAAAACTCTAATCAAGAAAGTTACAAATGTCACATTATTGAGCTGTGACTATTTTTACGTCTGCTAAATCGTACTATGTATCTACCTTCCACATAGTTATTCTACTACTAGAGTATACCCGCAGCTACGCGGGCACTTTCTTTTTGAATAATTCGTTTCTCCCCGATACCACAGTCAAATAATCCATACAGTCGTTAAACGAACGCGTCTAGACGGGTCAAGCGGGCAAGAGGTGAGACGCGGGAAGAGCGGTACCTAGTTACGTGTTGTCGCCTTATTTCCTAACTAGGTACATGTTTTTGGGGGCTGGCGCGTGCTTGTTTTTTGTTCGTTACTTATTTATTTGCTTATGAATATTAATTAAGATGGTGCATAGGACTTGTGCTGTGAGACATTGCAATTCTTTATGCTGCTTAAGGATTACAATAAATAAGGATTTAAATCTGCGATTTCATCAATTTACTTACACCAAAAAATAACATTTCATTAATTATAATTATTTATGTTATTTTTAAATGTATGTAACTATAACCACTTGAAATAATGTGCACCTAGCTACTAATCTACTAACATTTTACAATATCTCATGTTTGGCTAAATCACAGAATAAAGTAGTAATTACTGTACGTAAGCAACATGGCAGACGTAAGAAAATATGCGTTGTAAGGAAATATTCAATTCAAGTGTGATTTTAATTTCATGCAATAAGTACCTAGTATCTTCGTATTACGTAAGTACATATCACATATTATTATGTATCTTGGTAACGGCGCGTCCTATCTCAAAAATAACCATATTTTTGGCCCCCTTTTATAAACCCCAAACATGTTTTCCGTAATCTCATAGCCCGGTCACCCATCCATAAAATGACCGTGATGTCTATTGCTTTACTTTAACGTAGTTTGCTCGTAAACAAATCTGCAAAATACCTACTTCATATCGATGACATAGGCTATTCAAGCTGATCCCATGGTTACCCATCCATTCAACGACCGCTTCAATCGCTTTGTTTTAACTTGGTTTGTACGATAAAGACCTAATGAAAAATGCTTCATATCCTTAATCCGCCTCCCACGACACCTGCGGGATGAAATATTTGCTGACTGACACTTTTTATGCAAAGCTGTCACCGCACGAAAAAATGCATACTGTTTTATAATATTTTTTTATTTATCGTTAATTATTATTGTAATATAATAAATAAGTGATTTAGACTATAATATTCATGTAGCGTAGCAATTGTAATATTTTTCTATAATAAATAGACAGTGTTTGAATAAGTAGGTATTGTTTACATGTGGCAGCCCTAGCCTCCTTACCCTTGTCTAGACGTTGTCGGCTTTTTCTTCGAGATCAAAGGCGTCAAACTACTGTATGTCTTTATACTGTGCCGATACCGTGGGAATTTCGGGAGATCCCTTTTTAGTGCACCCCTGTAACGGTCTCCAAAAAACATACGTGCCAAATATGTGGTTATTAATTTAAGTTTTTGTGTTCCCAGATCGCTTGTAGTATTAATACCTTTGACTTGTATCAGTAGTAATAAGCTGTCCCCAATATGGAATTTACCTGGATATTTAATTGGTATTGTTATTGCTAACGACGAAAAAAATATTTATTTACTAGAGGACGCCATTTTTTTTTAATTTACCCGTTTTGGCCGATCCCGTGGGAATTTCGGAAAATCCCTTCTTAGTGCACCCCAACGGTCCCCAAGGATGCCAAATTTCAGCTTCCTGCGCCCAATAGTTTCGGCTGTAGCGTGTCTGTCAGTCAGTCAGTAACGCAAGGATTTTATATATTAAGATTTTATTTATTTCTCCACAAAGGCAATATGACAATGTTGTGTTCTTAGATCTAGGTATCTAGGTACACATTATAGACCTTTGTGAGAAACTTGGAGTCTGTGCTAGGATAACCCTGTGGGACAGATCTCCAGGCTCTCACTTTAGACAGTTGAGCACAAGAATACAGTGAAACAACAATGACACATTTGGTAGAGGTTATACATAAACAATATCTATTAATTATTGAGACTAGACTTAAAGCTATTTAGAGCTATTAGTGAAATAAAAGATTTCACACAGCCACGATAGGAAATATAGTATGATGTATTATCTACTACCGCATTCTATATTTATGATTTTTTTAGTAGCGTCATAATCGAGATTATGGAGCCATTTGAACAGTACTGCTTTACATTTATACTTGCTAAGAGGATATAACACATTGAAAAGAAAATTTAAAACAATTCGCCAAATAAAATAGAATAGGCCTGGCGGCCGCAGGACAAGAGCTGGGACCCCACCAACTTGGATTTAACTTCACACCACCTCCCTTTTGAAATGTATAAAATTAAATTGCGTCCTCTGTCGTAAGCTCCCTGCCAAGCTCAAAAAAATTTTTAAAGACACTAAACACCGAAGTCATTGTGTCATTCAGTTAAACTTTTGAAACTACTATTTACTTAATAATAACAAATTTGACAGTATTGCCAATATTTTTGTTTGATTCATAATTAAATAATATTGCAATAATTTAAATAACAAATTATGTATTATACCTACGTAGGTCACGTACGACATTAACTCAAATGTATTTGTATGGATATTTTAACTTCAATGCAATTTACATTTTTAGTATTTGAGCCTAAAATATTTTACTGGATTCGAATTTATTTTAGGTGGCTTTTAATAAAATTTTGTTTTAAATTAATGATAGTACGTGACAAAATGTGGAAAGGAAAAGTGAAAGATACTAGAGTGTACCGAGGCTTGAATGTCGGTGCTGACCATTTTTTGGTAGTTAATCGTATAGCGGGACTAACGACTAACTACGGAATTCAGTATTCGATCTATAGATAGATCTGTAGATAGTTAGTTAGTTGGTTAGTTGGTCGTGTGTTTTCCGCACTTAGCCACTTATTTGGGCCATTGTGCGTAAGTGGCGACTTGATTGACGCCGACTACTCATACCACCTTAGCTCCTTCCAGAAAGCCATTAGTTGGCTGAGGTCGTTCAAAGCCTCACACATGGTTCTGGGGTTGTTCCGCAGCTTTGCCCGTTGGTCGCTCACACTTGTGCAGTGCAGAATGACGTGAGCGGGTGTTTCTTCGGTTTTCATGCAGCCGCTGCACAGTGGGCTGTCCGTAACGCCTATGTTGAATAGGTGCTTGTTGAGTGGACAGTGGCCGGTTATTATGCCTGTCAGATGCTTAAGAGTTTTTCTATTAGAATGCAGCAGCATGTGCGAGAGTCGCTTGTTCAAGCAGGGATAGCATCTTTTGTTTGTCTGCATTCTTCTATGTCTGCCCACTGTTTTTCATGTTCATGTGCGGTTCTCTCGCGTAGCCACGTTTTGAGTTGGCTTGCCGGTATCGGTACAATCGGCTCGGGTCCCATTATCATTGTGTCTGATCCTTTCCGTGCCAGTTGGTCTGCGGCGTCATTGCCTGCGGAGTTGCTGTGGCCTTTAATCCATTGCAGCGTAACCCGATTCTTCTCTGCAATCTTTTGCAGCTCTAGGTGGCATTCCATGATGAGGCCGCTGTTAAAGCAGTTGCTGCCGAGAACTTGTAGTACAGAGACACTGTCCGTGATAATGCGTATAGACAGGTCACTTACGTTCCTAGACGCGATAGCTGTTGCGGCTCTTGTTATCCCAACACACTTGGCTTGGAATACGGTGTTATGAGTGCCAAGGGATGTTGAGATGTTGATATTTAAGTCATGGGAGAATACGCCCGCACCTGTCCCATGCTTCGTTTTTGAGCCGTCTGTGTATACTCTGACTTCGTGTATACCAGAGCTGTCTTTGTGTTCCTCCTGTAATTGGATGCGATATTTTTTGTCAAAGACAAAGGTTTTAGAGATGAGATCGCAAGCGGCCTCTAGCATCGGGATCTCTTTGGTTAAGGTCCCTTTTAGGCGTGCGTGGGTTATTCGATCATCCTTTCTCCACAGCCCGAGCTTGTCTAGACGGATTGCTGCAGCGCCAGCTTCCTGCTAGATCAATAGGTGCAGCGGTCTTAGGTCCAGTAGTATCTCCAAGGCGGCTGTTGGGGTGGTCTTCATGCAGCCTGTTGTGGCCAAGCAGGCTAGGCGTTGAAGGCTCTGTAGCTTTTACTGCACCATATGTAAGCATGGGGCGTATAATGGCAGTGTAGATCCACAGGGTGATAGATGGTTTGAGACCCCATTTCTTTCCTATGATTCTCCGACATTGCCAGAAGATTGTGCATGCTTTTGTTGTTTTAGTGCTGATGTGCTTATCCCAGTTTAGCTTATGGTCAAGTATTACGCCCATGTACTTGACTTCATTCGATAGGGTAAGCTCCGTTCCAAAGAGTTTTGGTGTTGTGCACATATGGGTTTTCCTTTTGTTGGTGAAAAGTACTAGCTCCGTTTTGTTGGGGTTAACCGTCAGTTCATGTTGGTTTAGGTTACTAGTTTAACACTCTTTTATCGAATGCAATAACAACTACTACGATTTTTGACTGTCCACATCTGGGCCGGCGTCTCTAAGAAAAATGGGCATTGTTCTTTGGACCATGCGTTTACATGTTATGTGTGCTTTTTGACAAAAGTACGTAAATGTTGGCACAAAGCCCTTGTTATGTCATGTAGAAGAGAATATCGATATGCAAATTATTATTGTGTGTAGTTTAAAACGATTCTTGGTTTATTAGGTTTTGATGATATGAAGAAATATCCTTTATTCAAAATCTTTGTGAATAACATCATTGTTAGTGGATATATTCACCACCACAAATCATATTGTTCAGTAGAAAAAAAAAGGATTTTCGATAAGGAATTGAATCAATTTTCAAAAATCATAAGAACCAAGACAATTTTTATACCAAAAAGGTTTCTCAATGCATCGACAACAAAATAAGCTTTGAAGAGTATTATACTTGAAAACATCAAACCTTCATTATTTCAAACTGCTCCTTCAATATATTTTGTGATGTCAAACAAGATTTTACGATCCAATTTTGTCTGGATTATACTCACGTCAATGTGAACTCTTTTGTTGGTCGCATAAAAGTCTTGCTGGAATCTTTTAATACGATACATGATGTATTACGGTGATTATGCTACGGTTAGAAATATCTTACTTATTGTGGATACCATATATATGTTCTTTAATTTCTGCAATATTCAGCTAATGATAAAAATTATGATGTCTCTTACTAAAGCAATTTTTTAAGGTAAACCTTTCTGAATTTATTTTCGTCAATTAGGTAACAAAAAAAGTAGATACTTCTGCTTTTTAATGCCCCTTAGTTACTGGAGGCGAGTCAGTTCCTTAACCGTTTTCTTGTGTAAAGCGAGTCTGAACAGCCCTTTCACTGTCTTAATACCCGTCCACTCCCTGATGTTACGACAATATTCATATTATTATTTATTTTGTTAAATACGAAATATTATATGCTTATGCTTCACTGGTTTCAAATGGAAGATGTATAGAAAAATACCAGACGTAAGCTTACGAATATGAGTGTATGAAGCAGGTGAGCATTTTTGAGTCTTTTATAACTTCAAATTGTAGTGTGTATTTTAGCAGATACAGCTTTCTCTTTGTAATTCATGTTATTATAATGGATGTAACTAGATTTATGTGAAAGTATATGATATTATATTTTCACGATCCAGTAAAGCTTTCAGTTCTTTTTATATTCATGGCATAAAAATAAATTTATCAAATATCCAATTTAAAAAAATCGTTTTATCATATACATAAGTATGGTTATTCAAAATAAACTTGATTTAAATTGTCTTTCGGGATATATACCACGTACCTTTGTTTGGAGTAACCGATATTTGTTGCAAGCGCCATGTTCACGGATGTACTGAGGGTATTGCGGTTATAACGGTCTACCCGCTTTTTTACTCGTTTTTTTGCGTACAACACCACTGCCACTGTTTTCACTATCGCACTGAACCCGATCACGACATACTACACTCACTACGTCAGCCTACTTTAAATTCCTATATTCAAAATAAAGTTAATGTTACAACATTTTGACACTATATATCTATCTATATCGTCACGCCTGTCTCCCACTGGGGTAGGCAGAGACTATGGAACGCCACATGCTTCGGTTCAAACATACCTCTTTCGCTTCCTCGACATTTGTTAACCTCATCATGCATGCGCGTCGATTATGGGTACTTTTAATTTGGCCTTTTTTCAGGACGTCACGTTTAAATCAAGTTTATTTTGAATAACCATACTTATGTATATGATAAAACGTTTTTTTTAAATTGGATATTTGACAAATTTATTTTTATGCCATGAATATAAAAAGAACTGAAAGCTATAATGGATCGTGAAAATATAATATCATATACTTTCACATAAATCTAGTTACATCCATTATAATAACATGAATTACAAAGAGAAAGCTGTATCTGCTAAAATACACACTACAATTTGAAGTTATAAAAGACTCAAAAATGCTCACCTGCTTCATACACTCATATTCGTAAGCTTACGTCTGGTATTTTTCTATACATCTTCCATTTGAAACCAGTGAAGCATAAGCATATAATATTTCGTATTTAACAAAATAAATAATATGAATATTGTCGTAACATCAGGGAGTGGACGGGTATTAAGACAGTGAAAGGGCTGTTCAGACTCGCTTTACACAAGAAAACGGTTAAGGAACTGACTCGCCTCCAGTAACTAAGGGGCATTAAAAAGCAGAAGTATCTACTTTTTTTATTACCTAATTGACGAAAATAAATTCAGAATGGTTTACCTTAAAAAATTGCTTTAGTAAGAGACATCATAATTTTTATCATTAGCTGAATATTGCAGAAATTAAAGAACATATATATGGTATCCACAATAAGTAAGATATTTCTAACCGTAGCATAATCACCGTAATACATCATGTATCGTATTAAAAGATTCCAGCAAGACTTTTATGCGACCAACAAAAGAGTTCACATTGACGTGAGTATAATCCAGACAAAATTGGATCGTAAAATCTTGTTTGACATCACAAAATATATTGAAGGAGCAGTTTGAAATAATGAAGGTTTGATGTTTTCAAGTATAATACTCTTCAAAGCTTATTTTGTTGTCGATGCATTGAGAAACCTTTTTGGTATAAAAATTGTCTTGGTTCTTATGATTTTTGAAAATTGATTCAATTCCTTATCGAAAATCCTTTTTTTTTCTACTGAACAATATGATTTGTGGTGGTGAATATATCCACTAACAATGATGTTATTCACAAAGATTTTGAATAAAGGATATTTCTTCATATCATCAAAACCTAATAAACCAAGAATCGTTTTAAACTACACACAATAATAATTTGCATATCGATATTCTCTTCTACATGACATAACAAGGGCTTTGTGCCAACATTTACGTACTTTTGTCAAAAAGCACACATAACATGTAAACGCATGGTCCAAAGAACAATGCCCATTTTTCTTAGAGACGCCGGCCCAGATGTGGACAGTCAAAAATCGTAGTAGTTGTTATTGCATTCGATAAAAGAGTGTTAAACTAAAATTTTGAGATTGATTAGAGGTCCATCACATTCATAGTTTTATTACAAGAAGTACTTTTATATACTCACAAAACATTAGGTGTGTACCCACTTTTATTAGTTTAGTTAAAGTATTTCGTAGTTTTGCTTAGAAAGGAATGAGTTAATCATTTGGTAAGGGTAGAAATCCGAAAGAAAAAGCCAGAAGTCGTAAAAGATCCAAAAACATAAAAAGCATTCACAATGTGCACGAGCAAAACAAATAGGTAACAAACAAAATAAACTGAATATGACATTATTGACATTTACTTAAGAGTCAAAAACGTGTTGCCATTTTACAGTTTTAAATGATATTGATAAATCGATATGGATTTCGGACATAGGTTATCTATATATTTGGTTTAAATCGAACTTATTTGTAGTTAATCGCATATATACCATAAAAATACACACATTTTAAATGTTTGAGGACCAAGTAGAGATTTGCTATTAACTCAAATCATTTTGAGTAGAGAAAACGTAAAATCGATAAAGAAGAAGTGATAATCGATTTAATATTATGATTTCTTTACTGGCAATTTCTGCTCTATTACTACTCTAGTGTTGGCTATTTAGACGTTAACATATCTTTTTAAACCTATTTATTGAATAAGTTTCTCGGCACACCTTTAGTAAGGCCTATAAATTAAGTTATAAATAAAAAGGATTATTCAACAACTAATTCAAACTTTATTGTGCTGTTCATGAGTTCCAAACTGGCATTGTTCTTTTAATTAGTGTCAATGAAATATTTTTATTATAAAGCGCAACCAGTTTATTTGATATTAATACAAATGGAAAACGGACGATCTAAATACTATGAGAAAGAAGCAAAAATAAATTTTCATCATTAAAACAGTAATAAGCCATCGCTGACAAGGAAATTGACTGCCATCAAGCAACTTACAGATTCTTAATCTTTAAAATATTAATATAAAACGCCGTTGCAATAAATTTGGTAATAAGATCAGGATTTGATTGTCAGAATATATTTGACATCTTTAGACGGTCCTACAATATGCAGTTTCAAGCTAATTAATACTACTGCAGCTACAATTCAGCTTGCGTAAAGCGTTAATTATTGCATCTATATCCTGGGCGTTTGTTGCCTCTATTTTGTTGTCTGTGCTCACGGCAATATATTTAGTATGACGTAATAAATGAGAGATTGCCAGAATATTCCCTGATATTAATTGCACCTTTATTATGGCTACCGGACGAACATCGATAGAACGTGTATTGTGATGAATTGTGGGTTGTTGTCACAAAACATTGTAATTGGCATTAATGAAATCGGATGCGGACAATTTTTTGTCAGATCATTTTTGTTTTGTGATATGTTGACGTACTTTAAAGGGAGGTTGTGACATAAGGTAAAATCGGACCATTATGATTTTGACCGATTTTGTGAAGTGCTTTATTGCTTAATACATACATACATAGTCTCACGCCTATAACCCCGAAGAGATAGGCAGAAGTGTATTTCTACAACCACTTTTCGCCAGATATACTTTAGTCCCACGTAATAAGGGGCGAGTCTATTGCCGTACTGGGCACATTTCCAGACTCCGTGCTGCTACTGAGAATTTCATACATACATACATAGACCCACGCCTGTTTCCCCGAAGGGGTAGGCAGAGGCATATTAAACGCCCACTTTTCGCCAGTGTTTTGATCCCACGTAATAGGTGGCGAGCCTATTGCCGCTTATTGGGACATTTTGTTTGCCAGAGCCTCGTCCGTTGATCGGATACTGAGAATTTCGTGACAGAAAAACCCAATATCACTGCCCGACCCAGGAATCGAACCCGGGACCTCCCAATCCCACGCGCACATTTATGCCGCGAGACCAACGAGGCTGTAGTGTAGAGATGGCCCGTTATATTATATAAGCCATGTAATCTATAATAAAGAACAGTATTTACTCAGCAACCAACGCGTTTCAATACACTCTTCTTTACATGGCGACCCTGCCAGTGCTGCCCTTGGGCAGTGCTGAGCTACCGGTATTGACTAAATAGAGAGTAATATTTGTACTTTTAATAAAGTGCTAAGAACAATGTGTGGCATGTGCATTTTGTTAGACTATACGAATTGTTGAAATCTCTGAATTTTGTTGCGCGCTGCGCCTATGCTGATCCCTTGTCACATATTGACGAGGATGACTCCCGTACGACCTTGGTACGTCGTACCTACCGTATACCGATGTGGACTCCAGGATGCCGTAGAAAACGCAATGGAGAGATTGGATGGTTTGGCCTACCCTTAGGCCAACCCTGGCGGCCTGGTCAACTTCAGGAATATGAGCGATTTACGAGCGTGCTGCTATGAGGATAGAAGAGGAAGGACATTGGTATACCTATGTTATCGCCAACCGCAATTATGTGAGGTGTTTTTTTTTTATATTTTCTTATTTAAGCCATAGCTTAGTAGTCTTCTGTATTAATTTTAACTATAACCCAAATATTTTATCATAATATAAGAATAACTATGTAATCTCTAAATAGATTGCCTGTTGACAGTAAATATATTATATCGTTTCTTATACAGCTAATGTATTACTAAAAAGTGATTGAAACATAATTAATTTCATCGATTATTATCATCGGTATTGATTTGTGTAAAATTTATTAACATGTAATAGTTTAATGTACTTTATAATTGCAAGCATACCTACGATTAGGATGACGTATGTATGTATATGGTGTCCAATATGTTTCACTTGAACGCGATATCTGATCCATTACAAATACTATCTCACGCGCATGACTTTGTCTTATATTTTTAATGCTATTCGTTTATATTTGTTGAATTTCTATAAATTAATATTTTATAGGTACATATTTAGTATGTATTCAACCTCTTAATTAGTCACTTTGGAAGAAATGTCTTTTTCATAAAATTATATTAATATAAACTGTATGCCAACACTTTTATTTCTTTTTTTTAATAACCGGATATTATATAATTGTGCAATTTAGTAGAATACACAAGAAAAATATATTAAAGTAACTTCATACCAACAACATGACATCATTGTTTTAAAATTGACACCTACTTACAGGAATGTAACTTGTATCTATTTATAGACAGGTAATGCGATGCGAACTTGCAATGAGTAGGTACTTTATGCATCTTCAATGTAACAATTATAATATACGAATGATTCAATATTATTTGATACGAATATGGTTCAATATTTCATTATGTATGTAAATTATCTATGCAATATGTAATGTTTTCAAGAATATTTTATAAAAGATTTCATGAATATGTTTAAAGGTTTGTAATTAAGTTTTGTTATGGATTCATAAGGAAATGAGGATGGATATGGTTTATTAGTAGTTATGTGATGGTATTTGAGTGAGTATTTAAGTTTATTGGTTTTGGTGCGTAAAAGAAATGTGTAAAGTAGAATGGAATATTTAGTTAGATAATTTTTTGACAGCAATTTGGATTGATCACCCAAATGCGTAGTTAAATTGTTATAAATCTAAGTATTCAATTGGATTTGTAAAGCATAATAGTTGTGATATGGATAGATGTTGAATATGATATTGAAAGATAATAATGAATGTAGGTACACACTATGAAAGATACGATGAAGTGTTCTGTTCCTTCAATTCGATCATGGTGTAAATGAATTTTCTCTGTGAGAATTGTTGGTGGCCAAAGGAGCCTTAAATTATGACCTTCGTATAATAATGATGAATAATGTCGACAAGTGATTAATATGATGATATATATAAAGAAAGTCGATAAGAAATGAATATGATAATGATGAATAAATAAAGTCGACTATTGTTATGAAATGATTATGATATAAAATGTTATATTATTGTGTACCTACCTACGAAATAAGTAAAGATGGCTATTGTTAGAAAATTAAGAAATATGTTGGAATAGCGAGATGTGATTACGGAAGTGGAATATATTTATTATAGGTATGCAAATAAGTATGGATAAAATAATAATAATTTTATATTGCTTTTAAATGTGGATATGTTAGTTATGTATTTTTTTTGTTGAAAATTATACCAAGAATGAGTAAATTAGTTTTATATCCAATTAGAAAATATTTAAATATCATATCATAGCAATTGATTTCAATAAAAGGTATATATTTTTTAATTATAACATTGATTTTCAGTTTTTCATTGTCAACAGTGCATTATTATAACTTAACTTTTATTTTTGATTTGCTATCGGACATTATAGTTAATATGATAATCATATTATGCTTAACCAATTTATAAAATTTGTAATCGTAAAAATAAAAAATCATGTAGGTACCAATTCTTTTTATTGTTTTTTTATAAAGGTGTAGTGTGTAGCCAGCCTAACCTCCTTATATATTGTAATGTTAGTATGTAAGTTAAGGCAATATAGCTCTATACTTCGAACCTTAAAGACGTGTATCATTACCCATCCTTTACATTTGGTAATTATACTTTTGGTAATTCCATGTTCTACATTGTTTTTTTTATTTTTTTTTTGTGTAGCGTCTTATTCTATATTGTTGTTATAAAAATCAATGTAATCAATTATGTAATCTTGATTTATGAACCATTGTATTTACTAAAAGAAAAATATATATCTTAAATACGACTTATTTTATAATGACATAACTCATGATATATGTTTATTGGTAGGTTAAAAATAAAATAAATATGTGTAATTTATTTTATTTTTCCCAGGGGCGGAGGTGTAGTGTAGAGATGGCCCCATATATTATAAAAGCCATGTAATCTATAATAATGAACAGTATTTACTCAGCAACCAACGCGTTTCAATACACTCTCCTTTACAGAGGCAGTCGTATAGGATTTGATGTCGAGTTTTCCGTCTCTACGCAAAGATGGTATTTGCATCGTGTTATCCCTTAGTCGCCTCTTACGACACCCACGGGAAGATAGGGGGTGGTGACACTTGTATTCTATGCCGTCAACCACACGGCTATTGCTTAATAATAGATACGAATAAATACAAAGTATATTATAATACGAAGTACGTAATAGCAGTAAAGACCTATTTCTTTTTTATTTTAGTGTGACATATTAGGCTTTACTTTCAGTGTTAACATGAGTAAATTTTTTTTCGGACAGAAGTTACGGATATATATATATATATATATATATATATATATATATATATATATATATATATATATATAATTTAATCTTGTGTCAAGGGGACTTTACAAACTTTCAAACAACGGACCCAAAAAACACTCAAGAGTACACGCACTTTGCACATACCTTAACCCTATTATGGTCTAAAATAATTTAGATCCAGAAATGTAATATTTATTCCCTGTTGTACAATACGGTCTAATAAGTTTTAGACACAAATCTCTATAACAAATTAGTCCAGAAAACAGCCATTTTAATCATCAAAATTTAACAAAGTTCTTCTTAAAATGATCACATTTTGGTTTAAAGATCAGATACGCAAGTTACAGTGATTAAAAAACGTTTCAGGTTTAGCCATGTAACTATTGAGTCTCTCCAGATTTGAAAATCCAATTACAGTTTGTTGACATACGAGATGAAATGGATCTCTCGACAACGATCTCTCCACATTCACGTCACTAGTTCTGCAAGACAGACGTTAGACTACTAATATCTTTTTAGTTCCCTGATTTAATTTCTTTCTGAAATACCTGTGAATAAAGGTTAGCGTAACTAAATACTGCCAGTAAAGCATACTTTATTTAAAAGTAAATTTTGTTCACGAAAAAGCGTAATAGGAATACTCTTCCTAATCAAATTGTATTAACTTTGTAAGCAATCCCTTTGCCACAAGCTAAATTAAAATTAAATGAAGAATTCAATCAGATTGCTTAGATATCTTGTAGTAATAATAAACTATTATGTGATATATGACAAACATATTGTGCGTTTTAGGTAACTAATAAACATTTATTAAGTTATCTAAAACGCACAATATGTTTGTCATATCATATTTTAAGATCATTTATTTCTTCGCAAGTTTACTTTATCCAAACTACATTTAAGTTGTTAGCAAGCAAAACTACGATCAAAGAAATATCTTATAGTTGTTATTATACACACACACATGAGATGTTTTAACTTAGCCTTTGACATTTGACTAAATAGCTCAAATGCAGCGCTAGGTTTATATACTTTGATGTAGCAGACAGCGAATATCTTTGAAAACATTAAATAAGCTTTAAAAAATGTAGATTTTCTTAGTTCGCTTATCTTCAAAGCTAAAGTAAATAACTGCACAGAAACCTGATGGTTAAAGTGGTTGCGTCGCCATATGACACTACTATTTCGCCGCGTATCGTGAATACGTTCCCCACACAACAACAACACTTTATGTGAACCATCGATTTGTTCTTGTGAGTCTGGATGTCAGTTGATATTTTTTTGTGACATTCTACGTGACACATGGATCCAGAATGTACACCGTGAGTAGTCTTTAAAAAAACATAAAATAAATACAGGCACGATCCAAAAATCTTAAATTATTGGAAATACCAGAAGCCTAAAACCTATAATTACCCTCTGCCTTCATCCAATACTCATGTATTGTTACAATCATTTTTTACACAGGTTTTTACCTGGACGGAAATAGGTTAAAATATAGAGTGGCGAGCGGTAAGGTTTCTGGAGACCGCAACAAACGGGGCTAGCGAGTGGTGCGAGCGTGCCGCGGTGGCCATTACTTAATGCCAGATACAAACATGTGTTTTATAAAAGTACGGCTGGATGTTTTAAAAAAAATATAGTTAAACTATTAAAAGTGGTATAAAAGTGAACGAAAATATAAATTTTCAATAGAATCTGAACTGAAAAGTTTAAAAAAATAATATTATAATTATTAGGTCGTCATTGAAAAAATGTCTGTTTCATTAGGTTAATATCATTATGTATTTAAGACAGTACAGCGCAGTTGGGCACGTTTATGACCGGCAATCACACACATTTTGATTGACAGTTTGCCGATTGTATAAATAAATAAATAAATATTTATCGTTCCAAAGTAGGTAACATTCATTGTGAGAACACTAGTCTTCACACTAGGATTCCCTGTGTCGTGAAGGCTAGTCTCTTTCATCTTTGCAGGAGCATAGGAGGTAAGTACACAAAATTATGATGGAAATGTCTTAAAATGTATGACAGATTGCAAAAGAATAAGACTCATTAAAGACCAATACATAAAAATATATAAACGATAAAAGTAATTTCTTAAAAACACATAACGTTTAAAAGTGAACGAAGCAAGAAAAGTAAAGGTTTTGATACTGCGGGCATCAGATATTAAAACATTAATTAGAACATTAAACTAATCTATCAGAACGGTTAATTTTCACATTATTAAATGGGGTTCATGACCTCAAGAAAGCCACAATATTGTTTAATCAAACATCGCTTGCTAAGAAATAATAGTGTTTATTTCTTTTTTAGGGTCCCGTACCTAAAAGATAAAAAACCGGACCCTATTACTAAGCCTCCGCTGTCTGTCTGTCTGTTTGTCTGTCACCAGGCTGTATCTCATAAACCGTGATAGCTACAAAGCTGAAATTTTCACAAATTATGTATTTTGGTTGCCGCTATAACAACAAATAATAAAATTATAAAAATAAACCATTAAGGGTGGTCCCATACAAAAAACGTGTTTTTTTTTCGTTACTTTTGCACAAAATTACTAACGGTAAAAGGTAGACGCTTAACATTTTCACAGAATATTTAGTTGTATATTACCTTTAAAAATAAATAATTAAATAAAAAAAGTTAATAATAAAATTTCCATAGAACAAACGTAATTTTTAAGTAATTTGTTACTCGATCTTGATAAACAGGTAGAAACTTAAAAAATATTTAAGTATACACACAACAAACGTGTTTTTCTTTTATAGATTGACGCACTTGCCCAATTTTTTTTTCGTGTGTATGTATTGCAACTCCGGTTTCGAAGTTTCTAGGCCGAAGGAACCGTAGCGCTCTGATGGAAATACAACAACAAGCGGTCATCCATCTAAGTGGTAACCTGGCCAACATTGCTTTGCTTTGCCAGTCAGTTACGAGTGGCAAGTCAACGCTATAAGCGCTATCAGTGACAAAAAAAGAGTAATATATATATTAACATGTCGTAATGAGTGTACCTACACTCTACGAATAATAAATATTTCGTGAAGTTAACGAGCTCGTCTTGAAACATACTACGTACGTAATTGCTAATTAAGGGCACTGACAATAAGTCAGTCGCGTCGCTCGTGAGTTTCTTGAAAACTTCAAACACGTCTTACGTTAGATTTAAATGGATAAACGTACGTAGATTTTAATTGATAACGTACGTAACGTGACTTGCTTCAGCCGTGGTCCCGCCGCGACCACGGCTGAAGCAAGTCAGCCGAAACGTTGACAAAAACCGAGGTATTTATGCCTTAAATATAAGATTTATCACGAGTAAGACCCGCTATATAACCTTGTATAATGTATACTAATCGCGAAAGTTTAAAATCGTTAACGAAATATTGTTATAAAGTAAGGTATAAAATAATTATAATTTCTCTTGCAAATGTTACAAATTAAAATAACTGGTCAAATGAATAAGAGAGAGGACAAATGAGATGTCTGTCTATAGATGTTACTGCGCTTTCTTTTGGTTAAAGGTACAGTAATTATCATCATCGTCCTAGCCTTTTCCCGGTTGCATCCAAGATCTCGCCTTTGAAACTGGGGTTCACTTTCTAGTCTAACCAGATTTAACAGAATACTAGCTAAACTAGCTTTGAAACACAGCGAGTGCCGTCTAAACCCCCATTTTTTTCATAAGATTAAAATGTCTGTGTCTGTTAATGACGTTAAAGGGTTGGGTCGATATTAATATGGGTATTAAAAAGTTTATTATTTTTGCTATTCATGCATTTGGTATTTGAAATGAGAACTGAATGTAATCATTCACGCTAGTCAATGGAAAGAGAAGGTACTTGTATAATGGGCACGACATCCGATAAACGTACGTCGCTATCTCAACAATTTGTACAAAATCACGATAAACGAATTTAAATTCAAAGTCGTTCGTTCGAAGACCCAAAGCAAATACGGATTCTGGGAAACACACGCCACATCATCGAATTTATTCGGATTCAACATGAAAATCCTTCTAAACAAGTTGACACACGCACCCGGCCGTCCGTAACTGGCCCTTGGAAACAAAGGGACCCTTTTGAAACGAAAGAGTATTCGGCATGTAATCCTTTCGTAAGCATTGACAGATTTTATCCACTCTTCTATGAACCAAGTACTCGTCACTTGTTTAGCCATCTCACGAATCATCTTTATGTCATGAAAGATCTTGCACCAATGAGAGCGTCAATCGGCTATCGATAGGAAGCTAGTCATGAGCTGAAGAAACCCGTGGTAGGCCCCTCTGTAAGCTCCGCATGAATGCGAACGCATCCGAAAGAATACGAACAGCTTCATTTGAAATCCAATGCGCTGACTTATCTACTCCATCGGTAGCTCTCTGCATTCAAACGGCTCTTTTTTAAATGTAGCTACCACGACTTGGGCTTATTGGCTTTCGTATCTTACAAAATTCACATCAAGCGGAACGTACTCGAAATAGATTTTCCTACAGGCGTCTCTTTACAAGACTCGTAGAACACAATTGTATCACATCGTAACCTTTTATTATTTGTATTTCGATTGTATTTGTTGCCAAGTCCAGATTTTCAGCTTGTTATTTTGTAAATACGTTTAAAGAACACTGTTTCGATATTCGCGACATAAATAAACAAGCTTTTTGTAAACGATTTAAAAGAGAATTCGGATAAAAGCCTGCTAACAAAATAAAAGTCAAATCTATTTAGTTTTAAAATGTGTTTATTTAAAAACAAAGCTGAGTTGATTAAAATGAAAAATGTTGAAAAGTGTGAATAAATGTTTTATTATTGATTGAGAATTGCGTCTAGCGTCAAGTTTAAAGTACTTTAAAATAATTCATTTACTATAACAGAATTAAATTATTAGAAAGCTTGGCAGCTTAACCGCAGCAGCATTTGTATTAAAGAAATAAGATAATTTATTAACATAACATTTAATTGTCTACACGTATGGTGTAGAAGTTTAAACGGTCGTTTCGATGATAATATTTCACATGTTGTAATCATAGTGTCATTTGACTCTTTGCCAAAGAAATCATCTTTCCTAGTAGGTAGTCATCACATCATTGTTGGGTGGTTCAAAGCCCATGTAAATATGTCCTTAGGATCCTTACTAACCAAACTCCAACGTTAGAGTTTGCTTCTTGTAAATAATATTTATTTTTACTTAGTAAGTATTCAAAATAAATATTATTTATACGGGTATTATTCATGTGGTGACAAATCAAGGATACAAAATGTCACCTCCCTATTACATTCAGTGGGTGCCGTATAAGGCAATTAAGGAAAATAGACGAAGACAACAAAATATTTCCGGTAGTACGGAATGTTCGACATCAAACTCATTACAAACCCGTCTGACCAGCGTGGTATAGTAGGCCAAATCACCCTATTGACTCAAAGTAAAACTGTGAAGCAAATTAGGAGGCGCTTAAGTCCAGCCGATGACTAAGAAAGTCTGTAGAGCGAAGGGTATTTATATTCCCATCTAAAAATGTCATAAAGCATCCAATTGCAAACATTATCATAATGAAATTGACTGAATAAAATTAATTCAGTCCAGAATCGGTCCCATATCTTAACTAGACGTATGTACCTTTAGCATGTACGTCGCTTCAACCCTACTATATCAACGGTGCGATAACAGCGTACCAACACGATTAATGCATTACTTCGCTACGAAATCTTACAAGTACATGCGCTGTTTGTTTCTTTGTAACAGGCTCAAATAGGATTATTATTTAGTGGTAAGTACCTATTTGAAGTGACAAGTAAGGTCGCCTTATTTAATACTGTATATTGGATTAATTTTGTATATATTACGTAAATGATTTTTCACTGTGTAGTTCTATAAAGTTAATCGTAGACCGAGAGATATATAGTCGATTTCAATGTTATTTCGGAACTTTGGTTATCTTTACTTTAAATGTACGTCAATTTTTGTGGTATTCGATAGAAATGTATACTCGACATCAAACCCTATACGACTGCCTCGTTGGTCACGCAGCATAAATGTGCGCGTGGGATCGGGAGGTCCCGGGTTCGAATAATGGGTCGGGCAGTGTTATTGGGTTTTTCTGTCACGAAATTCTCAGTAGCAGCACGGAGTCTGGAAATGTGCCCGGTACGGCAATAGGCTCGCCCCTTATTACGTGGGACTAAAGTATATCTGGCGAAAAGTGGGTGTAGAAATACACCTTTGCCTACCCCTTTGGGAATAAAAGGCGTGACGATATGTATGTATGTATGTATATTGTATATTAGGCAAAATATAGGTTTATTTACTACAAGAAGTGACATACATAACATAAATACTCGAAACAGGCATAAGTTATATGCTCCTTATCATCGTTTACATAAAGTTAATAATTCTTTTGTAGGGCTAGGTATTCGTATATACAATAAAATACCAATTTATTAATCTTTTACATAGAATTACCATTTAGTTTACATAGAATTACCGTTTAGTACGTTTAAAATTAAAATAAAAGACTACCTTATTGGGAAACGTTATTATACCATTAATGTTTATTTCAGTGATAAGAATAGATGGTCACTTACACTAGCCAAATCTTAATCTTTGTATTTATTCAAAATTTATATAGATACCTTGCTTTTCAGTTTTATTTTTATATAATATCTCTAGTTCTTTTAAATTACTATTCATGTATTATAAGGTCATTCAGTTGAATGACGAGCCCTTTAGTGTGATAGTTTTACTCTTGAAAGTATTTTGAAACTCATTATTTACTAGTCCAAAAAGTGAATTATAAATTGTATTTGGATTTTCTGAGTTCAATATTGAGGGATTGAGTTTAGCCATAATATAGATTTTAAAACGTATAAGACGATTGGGAGTTTAGGCAGCGATAGCCTAGTGGAGATACCAACAGACTGCCATGCAGAGGGTATCGGGTTCGAATCCACGGCGCGCACCAATGACTTTTCGGAGCTATGTGCGTATGGAATTACTAATTATCGCTTGTCCCGTGCCTCGGAGAGCACGTTAAGCCGTCGGTCCCGGTTGTCATGACGATCTTTGACAGTTGTTACAGGGCGTCAGTACCTTCTAAATAAACTGACACTAGTCTAAACCATGGAATATTGCTATCCCTTCGGGTTGCAGAGGTCAGGCAGGCAGTCGCTCTGTGGAAAAGCTAATATTCAGCCAAATCCGGTTAGACTAGGAAGCGGACCCCAGATTGAAACTGGGATAACGCTAAGAGGATGATAAGGATGATGATGAAGATGATTAGTAGTTTGACGCCTACATTCTACTGTATGTGATTTATTATATGTTGAACAGGAAAAACTAGCTATCTGTCCACGGTGATCAGAAGGAAGAGAACTAATAACTACTGGATTTTTAGCAACACAAGAACTATATGTTATCCAAACAAGTAGAATATGTTGCAGAGACTCTAGTAGGTTCACAGAATAAGTTACTTAAAATAAATGAATTAAAAATTACTTTTTGGGCCTATTAGATTTTCATGTAAACGTATGGCTATAGAGTTAAATTAACGAGTAAAACAACTGGATATGCAAGAGATTGCACGATAGAAATTGATATAGCATATCTAGATATGATCACTAAATTTTTTTCCATAACAATTTATTTGCCGTAAATGCATATGTGCTTGGTGAGTGTTCGCTAGTAGAGAGTTCACTTCAGCTGCATTTAAAGTTCCCTCCGGGCTGCTGCTTTTAAAGTAAGCACATTGAAACTAAATATTATAAAATGTCTGTAACTGTAAACACGTCGCTACCACCAAACTCGACAAATACGAGTTTAATACGCTCCAATGTGTGAAACTTATAGTTAAGTGATATTATATAATTGACTAGTTGTAAACTGTATCACACGTTGTACAAGTAAACAATAGGCATTAAACTACGTTATTAAAAAATGTATTGGAAGCACTCGTTGACTGTTTGTAATTCTAATATTTTATTATAGCTTCACGCCTGTATCGCCTGTATGTAGGCAGAGGTGTAACATTTTCATCTTTTTCCCTTAGGTCCCACGTAACGGGGGGCGAGCCTTTTACCGTAACCGGGAACATTGACAGACTTCGGTCTACCACTGAGAATTCGGAAAACTCAGTAACACTTTTGCCTGACCCAGACTCCCAATCAACAGACGCAAACACTTTCAACTGAACCACAAATCTTAGCTAACTGAAACTATTGTCGCAACATTAATGTGACCAAATTGCAAAATGTAGGTATTTGATGTCTCTAAATAGCAACTAACAATAGACATGAGTGACTATAAATACCTTGTGACATAAACGATCAAACAAACTCCTTCTCAGTAACAAGCTGAGTCAAACAATTACCCAATAACGTTTCTTGTAACAAACAACAATCTAACTCCACATCTGTATGAATAAACACTACTTCACACAAAGTACTGTTGTACCAATACGAATAGAATACTCACTCAAACTACAACACAACAATAGTTAATTAAATTATTTAATTACAAACATATAAACTTGAATAGATGGATTAAATTCGTCATATTAAAGACGGAGTTTGATCCTCATTACATAAATTCGTTCATTTTAGCGTAAAGCCGTCACCGTGTATTAAAGTATAATGTTCAAACGAGTTATAAATGCATGGCATTATAGTTATTTGCATATTAGACGTCATACGTAATAAATTATACCTCGTCTAACAAATTCCTAGGTTACCCTTGCTCGGTAGCGGGAAGTCACTTGGCGAAGGCTTTGCATCCCAACTAAATTATTATAAATAGCACAATGTGCCTTTGTATTTGGATCCCTCAAACTACGTGCAATGAGCAATAAAAGCCACATCTTAGGATTTTAATGTCTTAATGGATAAGGGTCCAGTAATGAAGGACTGATTTAATGTAATGTGTGTAAAATTGTTACGTAAATGACGATCCAGTATACTGCTACTCAGTTTTGATTTCGTATATCATTTGGTCGTATAATATTTTGAACGAAAATGACTAAAAGTAGTAAATAGTTTTTACTTAAAAACTTTACAAATAATGCCGAGTTTTCTATCAAAATTATGTTTTGTTGACAAATAAAATAATTATCCATATTGTAAAAGATATGCTAGCAAATTAATAACAAGCACATTGCATAGTTACTGTGTACTTCTCTAAGAATAAACCGCAATACTATGTAGGTATACGTGTCAATTTCTGAGTAGCTATTTGTTCATCGTGTTGAATACTGATTTTGTTGAATAGATATCTGTATTGCCGATCAATGTCACCCTGGCTTTTGACACTGACGGTGTACATATCGACTTCCAGCTGAATAATTGCAATTTCACGAAGAGATTGTCGTCTGACCCAAGTATAATATTTGAAGAATAGTATGATTTTCATATTATTTTTCACATGCATTATTTTCTTTTGGATGCGGACAATAAACTCTCATATAGACTACAAATTACTAAAATACTGCACTAGCTTTATTGCTTGTGGTTATAAAATATTAAAAATGTGATTAATGTTATGCAGACAGAAATAATGTTTGTATATGCGTCTCAGTTATGTTCGCCATGAACTTTGTAAAGGTAGTTATGACAAATTTTACCCGTATAATACTTTAGCGTCAACATTACACTTTGCGCCAAAATATAGCACATAACTACTACTTATTATACTACCTCTTTTTTTTTGTTGACTACGGTGGAAACTCTCCTTATGAGCCATCTCAACTCGACGCCAACCCGGCAGAGTGTGATCGACCGGGCTTGGGACTGACGGAGGAGGTGTGTAGAGACTCTCCCCTAAAAGCGTTCGGGGCATACCCACTAAAACCACCACGGTGTCCCTACGGGTCGCGTGTAGTCGCGGGGTCACGCGATTCGCAGATAGCATACTTTTCCGTGACCCCTACCGGGATTGGCCCGCCGTTGGTGCTGGCGGGCCCCGTCTCTTTAGGCTACTTGGCGGCGCGGACACTACGCCACCTCCTTGCCTTTGGCGGACGGGGAGCAGCCCCAGCGCTCGCCGACCGCAGGCACTAAACCCAGCAGCCGCAGAGGATAGGGAGGACGGCAACCTGACAACATCGCATCTCCTCTTCCTCTGCGGCCCCACCGGAACGTATCAAATGGTGCGCCCCCATTTAGTCGCGGAAGATAGGGCGCGCGGCAACGCAACACCGACAGGCCTCTCCTCCCGAGACCACGCCCGACTGCGAGGGACAGACAGAACTGTCTCTCGCACCCGCACCTTTGGACGCATCCTACGCAGGCCTCACCCAAGCCCACGTGGAGCGTCCACCCCCGGAATCCGGCTTAGCTTCACCGTGGGTGTCCAAGCCACGGTTACTGAGCCCCCCCACCACGACAAGGTGCAGATTCCACAGGGGGGACTTATTATACTATCTATTCACTTAAAGATTCACTTATATGTCACTGTCGAGAAGGTATATCATAGAGGCATTTCGCCGTCCCCAGCGAATAATGTCGTAATCAACTATTGCGATAGAAGTGCTTTTATGTGGAATTATTGTTCTAGAGGTGCAATTGCACTTTGTGAATTTTTTTCACGTGATTCGTACGATTACTTTTCGAGTTAAACGTTTTGCAATGAATTTACCTGTACTATTCGTCTATAAATAAAAACTATGTTTTGTGCCAAATATCATCTTAATGAATCAATACTTACCCCTTCAAGATTTCCTTTTTCCCGTAAAATGTAATTACAATTTTATTCGAGTACAATAAATATAACTAATTTCGGTAAAGTATATTACCATTCCCTTTGCTATGGGATATTAATGTTAGCCAATTTACTGCTACCACAATATATTGTTTTGAGCAATTAATAATATTATAATAATAAGTAACCATAACAATCAACCGAGCTACTTTACAGTCAAGACGCTCGCAATCAACTTTTGCTGTATAGGTCACTTTCAACAATTTACTCGAAGAAAATCGTATTGTTGCATTACGGTTTGAAAATTGTTTTTACATTTTGGTAATATGAATTTTTGATTATATTTACATGGGTGTAAAACTAATATACTGTTGAATTACATCTCTGTATACAACTAAACATACCTATCTATCGGTATAACAACGAGTTTGCTATGTAAAACTGTTATGAAGTTATAATCAAAAACGGTTTTTTATTTTTCCTGTAAATGTTACTTTTTTCGATTACTATGTTATTCGTTGGGGACGGCGATTTAAACTTCAATAAATAAATCTTAATATTTGTTAGGAATATATTCAACATCTACTTCTTAGTATAAATGTTTAATGTATCTACATTTTAACAGTCATCATAAATTGCTATGAAATGCTTAAAGTAACGGCTTATGAACTCAAACTTGCTATTTACCATGATAGAACGAAATATTTTTCACTTAACATAATTATGTAAATATTTGTAGATATGTTCAACTTTTTGTGTGTAAAAGAATCCGTTGCTTACATCATTTGGACACCTGCACAATGATAACAAAGAAAAATACGAAAATAAAAATCAAACAATTACTCGCCAAAATTTCCATATGAATAAATACGCTTGTGTAATACAAATACAAACGTAACGTTTCGCAAATAACACCTTCCTCCGTCATAATTACAGACTGCCCGTGGTTTATACAGTTAATATTAGATTTCAGAGCCTTCCGCTTACAAATCAACGTAAACTCAGTACGTGGCTTTCCCTCCATATATTTTTACGGAATTACGAAGAAATAAGATGTTTAATTTACCCGCTAATATATTTTTTATGAGCGCAAAGGTGTTTTATCTGGAAATTTTATTATAATGAAAGAAGCGGAAAGATGATTAAGATCTGTTTTTTGTTCCTTGGTCGCTTTCTATTTACTTTTTCCTTACAATTTGTATCGTGTTGTTTAAAGACAACGTAAAAATAATAAATGTTTCAAAATTGGTGTGAAGTTTATGTTGTCGTTATGTTATCGCGCAATGTGATTTATTATGTCGTAAATGAACATAGAATTTTCGATAGTAGTCATTATTCATATCCGTGTTCTGTAAGCAGCTGTGCGGTTGATATGATTTCACGGTCGGATAAACTGTTATAAACCTGTTGATCTCTGATTGTTGATAGAGTAAACACAAACTAAATTATAAAATTAATATTATAAAGTCCAATATTTCAAATAATAAGTGGTTGTGTACATAACTGGACTGTACATGGACCCCGGACTCCAGGACAAAGGTCTTGGATCACAACTGGGACAGCGCTAAGATGATGATGACAATTTCAAGTTATAAATGTATGTTAAAAAGTAATATAATTTTATTAACGTCAATACTATAAAACATTATAAGGAAAAGAGACTAATTACTCTGGCTAATACTACATATATGGCTAATAAATAAAATTATTCACTTAAGGCCATTTAAAATATTGTACTCATTCAAAGACACCTAACGTGTATAACTGATACCGTCAGAGCGAACGGAAATTAAGAAGTTTCTCTGTTGATTTTCATTATCCCCAAGGTGGTTACGTGCTTACATTCTTAGAGTAAATCAGGCCTTCTCCCCATACATCACGGCTAAGCACATTTAAATTCAACATGCTGTAATTCGGTTCAAGCAATTTCAATGCCAATTAGACCATTTGTATTGCTCTTCGATGGGAAATGGCGACGAATGTTGTTGAATTTTCATTTGGGATACAAAATAAGTAACATTTATTTCAAGTGTGCATCGTCAGCGTCAAATGATATTATCATCAGCATGAATGAAATCGGGGAGATGGGCCTCGTTAGCCTTGGTTGGCAACCTGTCTAGGAGAAGGAAAACTCCGAAATTAAACCAAACGTTCGGGGAGATGGGCCTCGTTAGCCTTGGTTGGCAACCTGTCTAGGAGAAGGAAAACTCCGAAATTAAACCAACTTTCAGGGAGCATACCCGACACAAAACCCCGATCTAAGGTGTAAACCGACCCGTGCCGAGAGATTCGTGGCCAGAGGGTAAGCTGGTCGCAAACGGAGGGTGCCTGTGTTGGTGGTCACAGGGCACACGTGATATTCCGCCTTACCCCCGTAAAGGGCTCTATGGGGATGGACATTTAAAAACCCTAAATCTCGTGGGAACGCAATGGGAACAATTAATAATATTTCCTCACACGGCGGCGACGTGGTTCGCAACCCATCACGTCTCGGTTCCCGCGAGGGCGAAAAGCGGCCTACGGAGAGCAGGTTTGCAACATTGAATGTTGGAGGAGGAATGAACGGCAAATTGGATGAAGTATGTCAGATGATGGATGATAGAAAGATTGATGTTCTTTGTGTGAATGAAACAAAAAGAAAAGGGTGTGAAACCACCAAGCATGGCGCATATACGGCGTATTGGTCTGGGGTAGATAGTACCACCAGAGCCTGTAAGGGAGTTGGAGTAATACTGTCTGCGCGAATGAATGAGTGTGTAAAAGAGTTTGAATGTGTAAATGCTAGGCTACTGTGGATGAGAATGAAAGTAGGACTTACTCGTCTCTTTATTGTGGGGGTGTACGCCCCGGTCAATATAGTTACGGGTATGTCACAACATGAGCAAGACGAAAGGCAGGAGTTTTGGGAGAGTTTAAGAGAGATTTTGAGGAACTGCAAGGATAATGAAAGATTGATCTTGTTAGGGGATTTCAATGGATGGGTGGGAGTAAAGCGAGATGGATTTGAAAGGGTGTTAGGTGCATTTGGTGATGAGAGTGTGAACGAAAATGGAAAAGTACTGCTTGATATTTGTTTGGAGTGGAGCCTTTGTGTGACAAACACCATGTTTGATCATAAAAGGATACATATGTATACGCGAGAGGCGAAAAATGTTAGAAGAAGTATGATTGATTTTGTGATAGTAGATGAACGATTGAGAAAGAATGTGTTGGATACAAGAGCATATCGAGGGATCGGCATCCACACAGACCACTTCTTGGTGTTGAGCCGGATAAGTGGGCTCTTTAAAGGATGGCGACACCGAGAGCGTAATGAAAATAGGGTCTTGGAAAGAATTAAGGTAGAAAATCTACAAGAGAAAGATGTGAAAGATGAGTATAAACGAAGATTGATAGCAAAATTTGAGAGGTTCGATTGCATAAATGATATGGAAGAATTATGGCAGGCCTTTAAAGAAGAGGTAGTATGTGTAGCGTCTGAAGTATGTGGTGTGATCAAGAGAAGGAAAATACGAAAGGTTAAGAATACATGGTGGGACAAGGATGTACAATCAGCAGTGTCAGAGAAGAAGAAAGCTTGGTCAGATTGGTTGGCTGCCAGAGCAAATGAAAGAATGGGAAAAGCAACGAGTGTAGCCATAGATGAAGCAAGAAAGGAGTTTGTTAGGTCAAAAAGAATAGTGAAAGAAATGGTTAAAAGGAAAAAAGAGGAAAAGAAAGATGAGTTTGATAGCAGATTATCTAACGATTTCCAGAGAAAAATTAAGTTTTTCTGGAAATCCGTTCGTGCAGTTCGAGGAAGAACTCAATCCTCAGAACACACATCCATCAGAGACGAGAATGGAAAGATAGTAAATGATGAATCTTGCGTGCTGAAGAGATGGAAAGAGTATTTTGAAAGTTTATTTGAAAGGTCGGCGATAGAGACACCGATAGCTGAAATGAATGGTAACGATGGCAATGATGAAAGCGTTATTGGCGTGGATGAGGTCGTGAAGGCACTGGGAAGTATGAAAGTAGGTAAGGCTGCAGGATATGATAGGATTACAGTCGAAATGCTGAAGGCTGGACAGGGCGTCATAGCTGGTCAGTTGCAGCGGTTATATAACTTGTGCTGGACCACCGGCCGAGTACCTAATGACTGGGCCACAGCTGTAGTTGTGCCTCTTTATAAAGGAAAAGGCTCGCAACAAGATTGCAAAAACTATAGAGGCATTAGCCTTCTCAGCATTGTTGGCAAATTGTATGCAAAGGTACTTATTGAAAGAGTTATGGAAGTAACCGACAAGAAAATATGGGATGTACAAGCGGATTCCGAAAGGGTATGGAATGCACGGATCAGGTTTTTTTCCTTGCGAAGCATAGCCGAAAAGTTTTTGGCCAAAGGTCAAAAGGTCTATTGCGCATTCGTGGATTTGGAAAAGGCTTACGATAAAGTGGTGAGGAATGAAATGTGGTCGGTGCTGTCAATGAATGGGGTGGACAGCAGCCTCATTCGAGCTCTGAAATCCCTTTATGAGGATTCTAGAGCTTGTGTGAGGATAAACGGGGCATACACTGACTGGTTTACCATCGAGAAAGGTGTTAGACAGGGATGTGTAGCGTCGCCGTGGCTGTTTAACCTCTTCATGGACAGTTGTTTGCAAGATTTAAAACATAGTGACTGCGGATTAAGGATGAATGGGTTACTCGTCAAATGCCTCCTTTATGCTGATGATCAGGTAATACTTGCATCTTCAGCGGAGGAGTTGCAGGAGATGGTAGCAATCATGCATGGTGCGTTAGAGAGGAAAGGAATGAAAGTGAATGTAAGTAAAAAGAAAGTTATGGTTTTTGAAAAGGAGGAATGCGTTACGGCTTGTAATGTTTTGATCGATGAACAGCGAGTGGAACAAGTGAATGAGTTTGTTTACTTAGGTACGTTGTTTACATGAGATGGTAAGAATGAAGAAGATATTGAAAGGAGAGTTAATGCGGGTAATAGTGTGAATGGAGCTCTGAAAGCGTTTGTGAACAGTCAAAACGTCTCCAAAAAGGCACGTTTGGCTGTACATAGAGGCGTGTTATTGCCTACCCTTATGTATGGTAGTGAAAGTTGGGTATGGCAGAAGAGATTTGAAAGTAAAATAAATGCTGTAGAAATGAAAGCACTGAGAAGTATGTGTGGTGTGTCTTTGACCGACAGAGTAAAGAATTGTGTGATACGAGAGTGGTGTGGGGTAAAAGAAGATGTAGTGACAAGCATTGAGAAAGGCATGTTAAGATGGTTTGGGCACATGGAGAGGATGGATGACGATAGACTGACAAAGAAGATATATAAGGCAAGTGTGAATGGAACAGGACAAAGGGGAAGACCTAGGCGGACGTTCTCTGACCAGATTGGAGACATCCTGAAAAAAGGACAAGTCAGAAGTACCCTTAACAGAAGAGCATGCATGAGAAACTTGATGGGAGTGAGTGAAGTAAGTGAGGTATGTCAGGATCGTTGCAAATGGCGTTCCATAGTCTCTGCTTACCCCTCCGGGAAACAGGCGTGAGTCTATGTATGTATGTATGTATGAATGAAAATATAAAAGATAGACTACCAGCCCTCATGCCAGTACCAGATGCGAGAGTGATATCATGAACAAGTACTGAGTATAGTAATCTACATTCTCTTATAGTTATCATATTCTCGCAGAACTTCGATGTAAAGTGCCTGTATTGCAAGAGCGCGGAGTTACAGTATTGTACAGTAGATCTAAAGTTTCCTATTGCATTGGTTCTGCAATATTGTTGGTAACACCATCAAGACACGAGCTTCAAGAGCCACTAGTACTGTTCACCCTCGAGAAGACCGCAGGTTCATGCGCTACCAACGAAAATGATAAAAGAAAGTCAATTGGTTAGGGTGCATATAAAAAGAAAAAAATCTTCTTCGACATATTATTTACGTCCAGGACATTCAATTTAGCCATTTGGTTGCAATGTAGGTTCAAACAAAGACAAAATACTATTCGACAATCCATTTTTCTGATTGCTATTCTACCGAAGTGAAACATTTGTTGCCGAAACTTGCAATCAATACCCTTCTAAAGCAAATATAGCCATTCTCACGCTTTATCACATCCCACGATACAAGGGAAGAAAATCCACAAATAAATAAAAAAATCTTCCATCGTCCGAAACCTCTCAATCATAATCGGGACAATTTTTCATAGTTATTAGATAAGGGACTACCGAGGTATGGGATCCCTTGCAACGAAGGGACTAACTAACACATTGTCAGTCGCCGACTCCAATATGATATGAATACAAAACTCGAGGGAACGCATGTGGGTTTCTTAATGTGAAGAACTTTTGGGATTTGAGACGGTAGGGACAATACTTCAAGTATTTTGATGTCGATAACGACCGAAGATTTTCGTAATGCTCAGTTGTTATATACGGCTTAGTAAACCTTAGATGCGTTTTATATATTAGTTCTACGAGGATAAGATAGTTCGTTGTTACGATCTTTCTTCCTTGTAATTTACGCTGAGAAAATACAGTTCATTATTTGAAGTATTTGGTCACAAATTTGTAGCTCGAACAAATGATAAATAATCATACTCAACTATTACTGTTTATTTACAATTGATATTTAGAAGAATAGAAGCTTTCAAGAGAGGCACTAGAGAAATTAAATATGGCGGTATCTACGAAGTTTCCCAGGTCAGCTAGTATAATATAAATATCTTCGTAAATAAGTCGTATTTTGACTGAGGATTTGTTCGCACGTCAAAATATTACACAATTTTGAACAAGACTTCTAATAATATTACGCCGTACATATCCCGCTATTAACAAGTTTAATGGAATTGTCACTGTGTAATCAAATTATTTTATCAGCAAAATTCCAGATAGACTACAATGTGTCCAAGAAGCATCTAGCAGTGTTTCTCTTTCATACTTTCGCCTTGTGAAGCATTTCTTAGAAATTATATAAAAGGTTTTCTGTACCAAGAAAGCTGGTTTCACTGATATATAGAGTAAAAATCACGTGGAAGCTTTATGTGAAATCAAATTAAATGCCAATAATTTATAAGACATGATTGAAAGATCACATAAATGACTATATCATAAAAAATAGTAATACTACGTTCAATATTTTATACGAGCGTTGCGAATCTTTTGTGCGAGTAAGACGTTTTCTTAGAAGAAATATCAATTTGAACGTCAATGCCAAATAACTGGCATCAAGGTAAAGCTCTTATTAAATACTAATAGTAAACCTCTCAGTCATACATTTGCGGTTGCAAATATAGCAGGTTCTAATACTAAGCTACTACACAAATTCAAACCAAATAGCCGCAGGCTATACATTAATTATTGGCGTAGCCCAGATAGCGCACTCTTATATAGCTATTCTATTCATGTCATCGTATTATACGTAAATGTTCTAAGGTACCTTGCGTTAATTTGTAATACTTAGAAATGTTGTGATGAATATCAAAGAAACGAGGTTAGAAATTGGTAAATTATTATTCATGATTCAGTAAATGTAAACTATGGTACGGTATAAGATTGATCGATTTGAATTATTAGTACACGCGCAATCACTATACCTTTCTTAAGGTTTAGTGTTTACAAATCGATCAATAAAATAGGTTTACATTTAAATTGCGAATTGTTTACTATTCATTTGCCTTTTGTCATAATCTCGAATTACTAACGCAGTACTGGACCAGGAGCAGCTAAAGTTTAGTAATAATAATAACTATTTAATTGCAGAATATGTGGACAGAGCAGGTGGTAAATTGTTATTATATTTCGATAACATGAAAATATTAAGATGTTATAGATGCTAACATACCTACGTAAAAAACATTCAATATATGAAAAAAATACTGAACCAAGATGACAGTTGAAAAAAGAAAAAAAAGCTCTTAAATCGTTAATGATAGGCTGTCTGACAGCCTCCACCCTGTGGGATCTCATCTTTTCGTGGTGGAGGGGCTCAGTAATCGTGGGTTTGAGGTACACCCACGGTGAAGCTAAGCGCTGGACGCTCCACGTGGGCTTGCGTGAGGCCAGCGTAGGATGCGTCCCAAGGTGCGGGGGACATTTCTGTATGTCCCTCGCAGTCGGGTGCGGTCGCGGGAGGAGAGGCGTGCCGTCAGTGTTGCATTGCCGCGCCCCCTATCTCCCGCGACCAAATGGGGGCACACCATCGTTGCGTCGCGGTGGGGCTGCAGAGGAAGAGGAGATGCGGTTTTGCGTTGCCGTCCTCCCTATCCTCTGCGGCCGCTGGGTGTTTTGGCGGCGGAGCCCAACACCTTCATCCACCGCCAAGGGGATCCCGCCTGACCATCTGGCGGACCAATACCCGTCGGGGGGTAGCGAGAAATGCTTCGGTGAAACTCTACCCTCCGACACATGGGTACATAAGAAAAAAAAAAAAACGCGTCTGTCTGCCAGCCTAACGTGGGATCTCCACCTTGTCGTAATGGCTCAGTAACCGTGGCTTGGACACCCGCGGTGAAGCTAAGAAGGATCCCGGGAGTGGACGCTCCACGTGGGCTTGGGTGAAACCTGCATCCCCCCCCGTGGGATTTTCGGACGGAGGCCTGCGCAGGATGCGTCCAAAGGGGCGGGTGCGAGGGACAGTACTTCTGTCCCTCGCAGTCGGGCGAGGTCGCGGGAGGAGTGGCGTGTCGGTGTTGCGTTGCCGCGCGCCCTATCTCCCGCGACCAAATGGGTGCGCAACATCTTTGCGTCACGGTGAGGCTGCAGAGAAGTTTATACTCGTCGGTGGAGTGACGATATACGCAAAGTAGCTGGCAGCGTCTGGACAAGTGGTACCGAAGAGCCGAAAAGCCATTTGAGAGGCATATATCCAGCAGTAGACTACGGCAAGCTGATGATGATAATGAGATCTCAATCTTAATATTATTTAAATCATAACCATGAAATACATTCTATAAATATTAGCCCCGAGGTTTCGGCGTAGGTAACACCATTCATAGTCACAATATGTTATCCCGAGACCACGACTAAAATATCTTCTATTTATCCGATGCCGAAACGTCTGAGCAAACAGAAATTAACACTCGTTATATAAATATTAGTATGTGTATAAAACGCAAAAGTTCGAAATTAGTACTAAGCATTTGTATTATCAGACAACTCATAGATGTCATTTAATAATAATGATGATTAGACTTCGCATACGGATGCCGCCCGCGTGAATTATACACCTGAACCACACTATCACACTATCTTTTCTATTGGTGTCATTTATTTATTTTTATTTATAGTCTCATGCCTGTATCCCCGAAGGGGTAGGCAGAGGTGTAAATATTACACCCACATTTCACCATGAATTTTTAGGTCCCACGTAATAGGGGGCGAGCCTATTGCCGTTACCGGGCACATCATCAGACTTCGGGCTGCTACTGAGTATTCGGAAAAACCCAGTAACACTTTTGCCCGACCCGGGATCAAACCCGGGACCTCCGATCAGCAGTCGCATACGCTATCCACTGGACCGCGGAGATAGTCTATTGGTGTCAACCGTACAAAAATCCATTCGATAGTTTTTAAAGAACATTGGCCAAATCGTACCTGAGCGTGTAAACATGTTATAAATATGAAAAAAATCGTAATTTTTTTAAGTTATATAAACAGTTAAAAATGTCTCATAAAAAGCCAAGAAATAAAGATATTAATTTTTTTATCATCGTACATTTTGTTGCAATGAGAATGTACCTTAACGTTTCATTTCGTATAAATTATTTTATCGATTATACTCAAATACATTATTTTCATTTTTAATAGTTAAGTAGCGGTAAAATATTTCACTTAATAAGTAAATATCACAATAACTCAAAATCTGTTTGTATTATTCATTTTATAAAATAGAAAACGTAACAAAAGTAAAAATTGCATCAATATTTTGCTAATAAGCGTATAACGAAACGTGATTTGTTATTGATTGACGATTCCTTGACAGATGACATCACAGAACACTTATACTCAGAGAGAAGAATGACAACTTCATACAACATTTGTGAGGAAATTTCTCCTTGTCGTCTAGCGCCATCTATTTGTGGCCCACACAAAACTATTGTAAACGTCATATACCTATATAGGCATATCTATTAGCTTGTTTACTATGGGTTCAAAATAGGAAGTACTGTATTTTACGAACATATGCACCGTCTATCTGCCCTCCTATCTTAGCTTTAGTGACTATGAGAACTTCTTGAATGACTGTGAAAAAAATATTGCATCCTATTCTCCTCATCAGACGCTTATTATTGGTGACTTTAACCAACCAGATGTCGATTGGTCCAGCTCTCTCTCTACATCACCAACAAGTCGCAAAGCATGCGCGCTCTTTGATTTCATGGCCAGAACTGACCTAATCCAATCAAACACGACAAGAAATAGCCTTGGTAGAATTTTAGATCTCGTCTTCCACTCTTCTAACATAAACACCCTTGAGGTAACAGAATCACAGCCTTTGAGCCATGGTGACAATCATCATCCCTCCCTAGAAATATATATTAAGTGTAATAAATCATCCGCTCTAAAAGAAAAAGTAACCCCATGATACAACTTCTATAAAACAGATTATTGCCAATGTAACTATGAACTGTCACAAGTCCAGTGGAACCAATACATCGACTCGTCCTGTGATGAATTCCTAAACAATTTCTATAAACATATATGGGATAGCATCGAGAGAAATTCTTCTAAACTAAGACCCAAAAGAAACTGTCCTTTATGGTTCTCACATTCGTTGATAAAGATTATTAAGGAGATAGATAATTATGACATAAAGTTTAAAAAATATGGTAACCCTCGTGATCATGACACATTTTGCCTTTTGAGATTAAGAGCTAAACGTGTGCTTGATGCGTGTTATAAATCTTGTATATGTTCAGTTGAAAACAGTTTTAAACAAGGTTTTTTGGAAATACGCTAAATCTAAAAAAAAACTAACGACATACCTCAGCAAATGTATTATAATTCGGAATCAGCCAGCACAGGTGTCGAGATAGCAAATTTATTTTCCAGACACTTTTCATCGGTTTACAGTGATCCTATAACAGATACATTTACTTCCAATTTTCCTGAATCATCTACCAATATATCATCAATTGTCTTTTCAAGTGATCAAATAAAATCAGCCCTTAAATCCCTTAACATCACGAAGGGTGCAGGCCCAAACGGTATACCTCCGATCTTTGTAAGGAACTGTAATAAAGCTTTGCATATCCCCCTGACTCTTATTTTTAATAAATGCCTTAGTACTGGCTATTTCACTCCAATCTGGAAAATGGCGAACATTGTGCCCATATATAAGACGGGTGATAAAAAAGACGTAAAGAACTATAGACCTATAAGTATTCTCAGCTGTTTTGCAAAAATCTTTGAAAGTCTAGTCTATAAACACGTAAGCAGCTTCTTAAAACCTACAATAAGTCCCAGACAACATGGCTTTTTGCTCGGGCCGCTCTACCTCCTCTAACTTAATAACGTATGTCCATTATATAACGCGCTCGCTTAACGACCGTATGCAGGTGGATTGACTTTTCCAAGGCGTTCGATAAAGTCAGCCATAACATTCTTTACCGAAAAGCACAACACCTAGGAATGCACGGTTTACTGCTACGTTGGCTTGCGTTCTATCGGTCGAACCGCTCACAAATCGTAAAGGTATACGGCTTGAATCCTGCTCTTTTATTGCTAAGTATTTCACAAGGCTCAAATTTAGGGCTTTTTTATTTGTAATATTTATTACTGATCTGGTAGACTCTATAAAATGTCATTGTCTTGCATGGTGATGACCTAAAAATATTCCACAAAATTAGATCCCTGGAAGATTGCATTCTGCTGCAAAATGATATAGATTGCGTACAAAGTGGTGTGTTGACAATCATATGTCTCTTAACGCGGCCAAATGTCACCTGATCTTATTTACGAAAAGTAAGTCATCTATATGTCACCCATACACAGTTGATAAGGAAGTGCTAACACGCCAGAACGTTGTCAAGGACCTTGGAGTATGGTTCGACTCCAAGCTTACATTCTGTACGCATTATGACATCGTGGTAAGCAAAGCCAATAAAACCATGGGATTCATGCAAAGAATCATAAAACCATTTAGAAAACCAGAAAGCACATTCCTGTTGTAAAGAGCACTAGTTAGAAGTATAATGGAATACGCCTCACTGATTTGGTCTTCCTTCTACCGCACACACGTAGATATAATAGAGGCTATACAGCGACGCTTTCTTCGTCACTTAAGCTCTAAACTTGGTTGCCGCCGGAAATTACCATCATATGAGTCTCGACTCCTATATTTTAAAATGGAGACACTAGAAAACAGACATAAAATACAAGATTATTCTACATTGTATAAGATCGTCAATTCTATATGGGAGGCTAGTGAATTGCTGAGCTATCTCTCTCTTAATGTGGGTGGTAGTAAACGCAAACAAAATCTTTTTTCTTTGACCTGACTAACAATAACGTAACATATCATGATCCAATATTGAGAATGTGCAGAGAGTTCAACAACCACACCAAAGACCTAGACTTATTTTATTAACCAACTTCAAAAAAGGAGGAGGTTTACAATTCGTCGGAATCTTTTTTTTTATGTATGTATCCCGATTTATCTAAGACGCCTGGACCAATTTCGAAAATTCTTGTTTTGATTGAAAGAGTATACCTCCCAGTTGGTCCCATGATCATTAGGTCAGGATCTGATCATGGAATCCTGAGAAATTGAAGGAACTCTTCAAATTTTATAAGCACACTTGAAGCGATTTGACCGTAACAACCCAATGCCGTCGAGTTTGGGCTCGTTTGAGTAGTCTTTTACATGGACTTTGATGCTAGATGATTTCCATGGTCTGATGATAGAGTTGGAAGGTAACCATGACATCTTTGTGATACAATAACCCATTCTCATCGAGGTTAAGGTCGTTTGATTCGTCTTTACATGGACTTTGGTACTGGATGTTTTCCAGGGTCTGATGATGGAGCAGGAAGGTGGCCATGGGATGTTTGTAATACAAAGACGCAATCCCATTGAGCTTGGGCTCGTTTGATTCGTCTTTACATGGACTTTAGTGCTGAATGTTCACCAAACTCTGATGTTGGAGCAGGAAGGTAGCCATGGGATATTTGTAATACAATTACGCAATCCCATCGAGTTTGGGCTCGTTTGAGTCATCTTTTCATAGACTTTGATGCTGGATGATTTCCATGGTCTAAGGAGTAGAGCTGGAAGGTAACCCAATATCATCGAGTTTAGAGTCGTTTGGTTGGTCTTTACATGGACTTTGGTACTGGATTTTTTCCAGGGTCTTATGATGGAGCAGGAAGGTGGCCATGGCATCTTTGTATTACAAAGACGCAATCCCATTGAGTTTGGGCTCTTTGGATTCGTCTTTACATGGACTTAAGTGCTGAATGTTTACCAAACTCTGATGATGGAGCAGGAAGGTGGTCATGGGATCTTTGTAATACAATAACGCAATATCATCGTGTTTAGGCTCGTTTGTTTTGTCTTTGGTATTGGATGATTTCCAAGATCTGATGATGGAACTGAAACGAACGTGTTTAGGCTATTTAGTTGAAAACAAAAAATACTTGAAATTGCTAGAAAGGTACAGGTCTACATTTCAGAATTGAGGCACGTAAGGCCTCCCCATCATGTACCACCTACACTATCCTATGTACCACCTATTACTATTTTTATTAGTATACCACTAAAAAGCAAAAAATAAAAATTATTTTTAAATAAAAAAGAACCAACTTCAAAAAACATTAAGGAACTAAAAAACAAAAAAATAATTGGTTTTGGAGCAAACATTTTTGAATTCGGTGCCAAGCCCGTACGCAAAAGTTACTAAATTACAAACTACCTATTTTATCAACAACGAAAGTTATATGAAAATGTGTAGAGGTTTTATAGTCAGATCAGAAATACTTTGCTTGACACCGATTCCAAAAATGTTTGCTCCAAAACCAATTATTTTTTGTTTTTTAGTTCCTTAGTGTTTTTGAAGTTGTTTTTTTTTTATTTAAAAATATTTTTTTCAGACATACAATGAATATTTGAGTAAATGTAAGCAGATCCTGGCTATGCCATGATTTTCATTAAATTTAATTTAATTTGCATTAAATTTGTATTTAATTTAATTTGTTTAATTTGTTTTTAATTTGTAGTATGGCAGATGTATTTTATTTTATTTGTTGACTGATTTTAATTTTAATGATTGCCCTACTGATTATGTTATATCGATTATGTTATATTTATTATATTGACCTCATTTTATTCGAACCTTAAATATATGTAAGTTTTTTTCTTTTTAATTATTATTATTTTTATTACTTATTATTTAATCATTTAATTTATTATTCACAATTATTTTTTTAAATTAATTTTTATGTAAATGTCCTGTCGACCTAGCATATTTCAATAATTCTACACCTTTCTTTGCCTGTCTTTAATTAAATTATTCTGCAAATGTTGTGCACCACTTTAATCTGATAACAAATTGACATGTATACTTTCACTTATATTGTACCTATTTCTAAGTTATGATTTGATATCTTTTGTTGTGCCTAATGAATAAATAAATAAAAACACTATGCCTGACCCAGGAATCGAACCCGAAACCTAATAATCCCACGCGCACATTTATGCCGCGAGACCAACGAGGCAGTCAATGGTGCGACTATTCTGTCAAAATAAATTATCTCGCGACAACCGGGACTTTAATTACAGAAAAATTCGCAGGAATTCATGAATAAGTATAAGTACAGATCAACCATCTTTTTGATTTTGGCGCTGCCACATTTTGTGCGTGAATAATATTCCATTAATTTACGTACAACAATACATCAATCTTGGGCTTATTGATTTAATTAAGCCTCGTTTTCTGGGGATAAGTAATATCTGGGTACAACTGATAATATAGTGCTTCGTTAATGTTATAGATAAGAGTCGGTGATATACAGACATTGCTTAGAACGACTATAGAACGCAAATAATTTGCTAAGTGAATAATAATGGTCAAACTAAATGGATTTGCCTGACAAATAGTTATTATGTGATGAGATATTTTAATAAAAATATTTTAAAAGTAATTATTAAACACCGTGTTTTTTAAGTCAGTGTTTTCCCGAAAAGTATGTACTCAGCCCATGATATAGAAGCTACCTATAATATTTTATTTTACAAAATATACAAAAAAAAATGTTTCTATTAATTTTTTTCTTTATAATCAGCATTTCTTAAGACTAAAATGTGTCGTGAACGTATGGTAAGTTACTTCTTAGGTTATAAATAAAGTCCCCCCCGTGGGATCTCCACCTTGTCGTGGTGGGGGGGCTCAATAACCGTGGATTGGTCACCCGCGGTGAAGCTAAGAGGGATCCAGGAGGGGACGCTCCGCGTGGGCTTGGAGGGGCCTGCGCAGGATGCGTCCAACGGTGCGGGTGCGGGGGACAGTTCTGTCTGTCCCTCGCAGTCGGGTGCGGTCGCGGGAGGAGAGGCGTGTCGGTGTTGCGTTGCCGCGCGCCCTATCTCACGTGACCAAATGGGGGCGCACCATTCGATGCGTCGCGGTGGGGCCGCAGAGGAAGAGGAGATGCGGTGTTGCGTTGCCGTCCTCCCTATCCTCTGCGGCCGCTGGGCGTTTTGGCGGCGGAGTCCAACACCTTAATCCGTCGCCAAGGGGGTTTAGTTCGGGGCCCGCCTGACCATCTGGCGGGCCAATACCCGTCGGAGGGTGGCGACGAGTGCTTTGGTGATGCCCCACCCTCCGACATACGGGTACATGGCGGAAGTCGAGGTGGTTTTTAGTGGAAACACCACATACTCCGGCTCTTATTTCCCCCAAGAGTCGGAGATCCGAAGGGATTTTCCACCTCGTAAAACAAAAAAAAGGTTATAAATAAAGTGCATTGACACTACGCATTGACCGTCACATTGTTATGCTAGGAAAAAATAATTTTGGGGTAAAAAAAAATTGGGAAAAGTATTATATATCTTACAAATTTTATAAAATAAATATTATAGGTAACTTCTATATCATGGGCTGAGTACATACTTTTCGGGAAAACACTGACTTAAAAAACACGGTGTATATGTAACAGCCATAGTCATTAATATAAAATTATACCTACCATAATGACTAGTCAATATATATAATTACTAAATTGCTTAGACAATTTGCTAAATTAATCGGTTCATCTGGACGTTACTCAGAAAGCCAGGCCAAAAAAGTCAAAGTAATAAATAGGATACGAATTACTTGCCTTGCCAATCTGACACAGCGTAGCTTGATCACCAAGCCACGCTATAATGAAGTGTGTCAGGGGATGTTTAATAAGCTAAGTTGACGGAGCCCTGCTTCGCAGGGCTCCTATTTTTAGGTGCAGGGTCACAAGAAAACCTAACATAACCTATATAAATGGTTCTCCTGGTTAATCCGCCAGTTAACATATCGATGTTCAGTACGGAACTGATTAAAATAAAACTTTACAATCATCATTTCATTTATTATATTACTTCATCCTAGAGTACTGAGATGTTATATAAAATAGCTAGTTAATGTGATTAATTCCGAATCAATTATTACTTTGTCTAAATTAAGCAGATATTATACAGGGTGATTTGTAATTGCTCGTATTCTCTTCGGAAGGTGATTCTAGGGACATAGTGGAGTATTTTAACTCCCTTCATATGGGGGTCCAAAATGCACCATTTTGGAATAAAACGGGTTTTAAGATTTTTTGAGTAAATTCAAAATTTCTGTTATAAACATCTTCTAAAAAATTCTTTTGACCATTACTGGTAGCAAGTTGGGTCTTATTTAATGGAAAATTAAATTGCACATCTTTTAAAATAAAATAAAGATACTAACTCAACGTGGAATTTGAAAATAGAGCCTAAAAACACACAAAAAATGTTCGAATAAAATGACTCCACAAAAATGTAATTATCAGAAAAAAATAATATGTGGCATGTTATGTAAAGTGTTGGAATAAGTTCCTGGTTTTACCTGATATCCAAAAAAGAATAATAGTCTTAGCCATTGGTGTGAATTTGAAGTAATAGTCTTAGCCATTGGTGTGAATTTGAAGTAATAGTCACTTTTGTTCAAAAAAGTGCTTCTGGATGACTCACTTGGCAGACCATTTTTTCTTGTATTTGTTCTTAAGCTCTGTAATCAGCAGTGATTAATAGTGATTAATAGTACGGAGACCATCCTAGCAAAATGCATGGGGTTTTGGGTTCGTATCCTTAGCAAATCACTGTCTTTTTTTAGTTAAAAGCATATTAAGGTTTTAATTCTCATTTGTCCCGTGACTCGAAGAGCATGTTCAGACAGTTGGTACCGGACGTCATGATTATCTTGGAAACTCTTTTAGGGGATTCAAAATCCTCAAATAAATAAGTTTTTATTTTATTGTTTCACGCCTGTATCCCCGAAGGGGTAGGCTGAGGTGTTATATTACACCCACATTTCGCCATGATTTTTTTTTGGTCCCACGTGGGGGCGAGCCGTTACTGGGCACATCACTAGACTCCGTGCTGCTACTGAGAATTTGGAAAAACTCAGTAACATTTTGCCCGACCCGGGAATTGAACCCGGGACCTCCGATCAGCAGGCGCATACGCTATCCACTGGACCACGGAGGCATAGATAAATAATTGAAAGAAAAAGCTGTGAGACTTAATTAAACCATAAAATATCCCACTGCATTCGTATAACGGATGTCAGATGAGGTCAATCTGTCGCAAAACTTAAGATTCGTGATAAGGCGCATGATGCAGCACGAGGAACTCCACTCCTACCGAACTAGTATGGTGAATATTGTTGGCCCACCCACCGCCTGGCGATTAGGTTTTTTGCTCCGTTTTTTGCCACACGTTGGCGATTTGGTTTTTGCCCAGCACGGGCACTTTTGTGCTGGGCAAAAGATCATACATTATCACACATCCAGCGGAACTTCTTCCAACAGAGCCGAAACCACATATTATGAATAAGCCTTCGCAATAGTCTCATTTTCACAAAAAATAACAAATTTTAGAGTATCAACGCTGCGACAAGATTTCATGTAATTTATTTTTTGTCACAGTGAGATCCCATCTGAAATCCGGTTATTTTATGGTTTACTTAAATGTTGTGACACTTAAATAAATAAATAATTGAAAGAAAAAGCTGTGGCTTTTGCTTTCAATTATTTATTTATTTGAGCGTTTTGACTCCCCTTAAAGAGTTTCCAAGATAAATATGACGTCCGGTACCAACTGGCTGAACATGCTCTTCGGGTCACGAAATTAGTGCGAATTAAAACCTTGATATGCATTTAACTAACAAAGGACAGCGATTTACGCTATGGATTCGAACCCAAGACCCTATGCAATTTGCTAGGTTGGGCTCAGTACTAGTAAATCACTGCTGACTGCAGAGCTTAAGAACAAATACAGAAAAAAATGTTCTGCCGAGTGCGTCATCCAGAAGCACTTTTTTTTAACAAAAGCGGCTATTACTCCAAATTCACACCAATTGGCTAAAACTATTATACATTTTTGGATAGCAGGTAATACCAGAAAGTTATTCCAACACTTTACATAACATGCCACATATTATTTTTGTCGAATAATCACTTTTTGGTGGCGTCATTTTATTTTATTCGAACATTTTTGTTTGTTCTTTGGCTCTATTTTCAAATTCCACGATGCGTTTGTATCGTTATTTTATTTTAAAAGATGGACCATTTAATTTTCTATTAAATAAGACCCAATTTGCTACCATTAATTGATTGTGTGGTGATGATTATGTTTATAACAAAAATTTGGAATTTGCTCAAAAAATCTTAAAACCCATTTTATTCCAAAATGGTGTATTTTGGACTCCTATATGTAGGGGGTAAAAATACTCCACTATGACCCTAGAATCACCTTCCGAAGGGAATACGAGCAATTACAAATCACCCTGTATATAATGCCTAGATAATATATGTATATAATACCGGGATTTATTACTTTGACTGTAATATATACATTCCTCCTTTACATTACGTAGTCGGGTAATTTTGCAGGTAGTAGAGCCTTGCTGATTTCAGCATGAATGGGCCGGCTCGACCGGGGAAGTACTACCCTCTCACAGAAAATCGACGTAAAGTAACAGTACTTAAACTGTTGCCTTTCGTTCGGTGAGTGAGAGTGCCGGAGGCCCTATCTCCTATTCCTTCTCCCTAATCCCTGTCCCCATCCTATCCCTTTTCCCATTCCCAAGGGGCGGCAACGCACTTGTGACTCCTGTGGTGTTGTTTGTGTCCATGGGCGGCGGTAATTGCTTACCATCAGGCGATCCATCTGCTCGTTTGCCGCCTATTACTATGAAAAAAAAATATAAATGACTACAAATAAATTAAAATATTAATAAAATATTAGGTGCTAAAATAATAGAAATAAAAAAAGCTGCCGTCTTTTTAAGTTGTATAACAGCTATTTTGCAACGAATCACAAGCTTCGATAGTTTTGAAATATCGTTAAGCAAATGGATTGAAAAGATAGTTTCTCGACAGACCTGATCGCTAGATCGTGAATTTTTATTGCTACAAACTAACACAAAGTTTAGTTTGTTTGAGACGGATCTGAGCGTACCGTGAACATTGCTCTTTCTGACAATTTTCTGCTGGAGAAATGTAGTGTTCCATCGGTATACAATACAACCTAAGTAGTTGAGGAGGTACGCATAAAGTTGATTGAAGTACACCAAGATAAGTCAGTTGCTATATTCTGACTGAATTTATTATGTCTGACCTATAAGAGCTAGTTGTTCGATTTTCTAAGACTTGTTTTTCTTGGAACTGGATTTGCTAAGTTATATAATTATCTCTACATATTATACAACAAAGTCCCCCGCCGCGTCTGTCAGTCTGTCTGTTCGCTCAAAACTTGAAAGTACTGGACAAATTTATATACAGTTTTCAACAACATCTATAGTGATCCCTGATGAAGGTTTTAGTGTATAATAAGTTTAGATTTTGTGCAAACTGACGATATTACGACGATATTAGTTTAACGCGTCGGAAAAAATTAAGTCGATCTAGAGCTTTCCTCGAAAACGCTGCCAAATCTTTTGAGTTATAACGAAACAATGTATGGTGGGATTGTACCTCTTTAATAGATCTACAAAAAAGTCCGCGATGGTATATGTCTATCATCCAAGGATAACCCACAATAACCATATTTTGCTTTTACATATTACAATAAAATGTACATACAGTATTAATCCTTATTAAATTCGTTAGATACGTTATGCATTTAATGTAGATCAAAATTGCCTTTTACACTATAAGTATATCTAATGAGTTATCGCAAAATAAAAATTTCCGGGCGAGAAATTAATATCGGTGAAGCGTAGCGAAGATGTCGCTCACTTGCTATTGCCCCTCCCGCACCGCGCCTACCCGCCCGCTGAGTTATCGCTAAATAAAAATTTAAAAACATATTTAATTGAGTGCACCATATTAACTGGTACATCAACCGGTGAAACTGTTTTTATGCCAAGAATCCCGATGATGCCCACAGAGTTGCCTTTTCAATACAAGCGGCTCAAACTCCCCATAAAATTAGCGTTCGGTATAACTACAAACAAAGCTCAAGGTCAAACCGTAAACATTCCTGGGATTGACCTTACAACGCAATGTTTTTCACACGGACAGTTATATGTCGCCCTGTCACGTGCTACATAAAAATTAATTTATTTGTTTATAAGGCAATCAACAAAAGGCCACAAATTTGGTATACAAAGAAATACTTTAGTTGGTCAAAGAACATTAGAGTCATCGCTATTTATATTTATTTATCTACCAAAATACCCGTGCGTAGCCGGGACGGGTTGCTAGTACTTGTATATTCTAGCTATATAAATATACTTGTATATCTATGTCTGAACTTAAGATATCAAGGCACCTTAGAATGCTAGAAGCAAAGAGAACTTACACTTAAGTTCATAATAACATATAGACACCGATTTGCACGTAATGTAAAGCCAGTTGGAATCCGTGTCATAATGTTACTTAACTTATGCATGTGTGCGTGAATATTAATGAAGTTGGATATAATACTTCCGAAAACGATGTTTTTAACTTTGTTTATTGATATCTTACATTACTTTGCTTAACAGCATTTTACACTATACTGCTTCAAACCTCTTTCGACTTGCTTTACAATATCAATGTAAGGCAATAGGAGGATTACGCTTACTATACCATGCTGGCCAGACGGCTGGTATAGTTTGAGATTGATCTGTATTAGACGCGTGTGTTCTAAGTATTTAAGACGAATTGTTCAAATGTGTTTAAGACCTATCCGAAATTTATTCTGAGTACTTTACTGTATAAAAAATATAGTGTCTATTTAATTGAAAATGAATTATGCGAAACTCGTATTTTCTGTCGTCTTTGAAATGCTACCTGCCTCGCTATTTCGTTTTACAGTGACACTAGCCTTGTTCAGAACACTTTCTCAGTATTTTTTAATCAAATTAAGTATGAAAGGAATATGAACATTTCCACTCTTATCGTTCCCGAAAATGTACAGCTATCAACATTTTTGCACTTAGGCATCCTAAGTTGAAAGTGCGAATACAGAGCGAGTATTATTCATGTGGGACCTTAAATAGGATTTACTGCGTGTTTATCTGAAGCCTGTCCGCAGCTTTATGTAGGCCAACGACGAGGATTAGCAATATTCACCCGCAACCACGAAAACATTATATATTGTGCGACTGGATTTTTCCCACGAGTTAGGTCTAGTACGTTCTGATTATTTTTACGAAATGAAAGGGCTTCTTTTACCATACGACGTAAAAATAAGTATAAAATATATAACCTCTGTACTTGCTCCTGAGAATATACTAGGGATTTTTGTATATGAATGTGTAGCGTAGATTTTAGAGATTCATATGTGACACGTATGTAGGGTTAACATTTTTATGAACACGCATAATGAAAACAAAAATATATTTAAAGAATAAGCTGTTGTAAGACCGTTTCTATCTGAAAATCATGTGATCAAGATGGTGACAAAAAATATCCAGAAAAAGAAACCCAGCATTACAATTTAGTATAACTGGCTTTATTTTTGCAGTTTAATAAATTGAAACGATCAGAATTCGAATATGATTGAGCTAAAAATTTTTTAGGCTGAGCCTGGCTGTTCACAAAGCAAAGCAATGCATGGTGTGAAGTTAATTAGATGTCCCACCTGGAATTTCGAATCGGTTACCAAAATTCTGGGGTGAACACGGCGCACCTAGCTCATCTATCTGAAAATAGGGTGTAAGGTGTAACAACGTTGACACTGATGCCAGTACCATTTTACTTAGGACTAAAAATATTTCATACAATTATATCTATGTTTAGTAACTTTTGTTTTTAGTACCTGTAAGTATTACAAGCATTATGCATAATAGATACCTATATAAATATATCGGCTTTACTGCGATAATAGTAGTGATATTTACTCTCTTTGATAAAAATCTATATAACGTAGATGACATGTAGTAACCCTTTTTCGGACAAGGAATATTTGAAAGTACATACATACATACATATCGTCACGCCTTTTATCCCCGAAGGGGTAGGCAGAGGTGTATTTCTACACCCACTTTTCGCCAGATATACTTTTATCCCATGTAATAAGGGGCGAGCCTATTGCCGTACCGGGCACATTTGCAGACTCCGTGCTGCTACTGAGAATTTCGTGACAGAAAAACCCAATAACACTGCCCGACCCAGGAATCGAACCCGGGACCTCCCGATCCCACGCGCACATTTATGCCGCGAGACCAACAAGGCAGTCGTATAGGGTTTGATGTCGAGTTTTCCGTCTCTACGCAAAGATGGTATTTGCCTCGTGTTATCCCTTAGTCGCCTCTTACGACACCCACGGGAAGATAGGGGTGGTGACACTTGTATTCTATGCCGTCAACCACACGGCAAGTATTTGAAAGTGTTGGTGCATATTATATGCACACACGCTTATGATATACGATGTGCATTCATATCTATAACATGTCATGTAAACGGTTGGAGGCGACTTGTGTTCGCCAGTTACCTGTTGTACTATGTACGGACCACTCGTACGTTTATAAAATATATATATATATTAGTTTATTGATAATCCTGTTATAATTTGGGGGTCGGCAGGTAACTCCTCCCGACACCGGAATCCCATACACTCAACTTGAACAGTATACAGTGACTGTACACATAGGAAAACACACTCCTACAAAAGTATGTGTGGCCTCAAAACTTTACACCTGGTGGTTTATTTGAATGATCGTGCTCCTTGTGTGGATACATTGTTTGATCAAGATCGAACAAGTCAATTTTGAGTTATCCTTAATAATGAGTTTTTAAGTTTACACATCTATTTTTAAAGAGCTTTTGAAGTCGAGTCCTTTTTGAAACCTTATCATGTTAGTCTTTTAAATACTGCCTTATACATTTCCTGGTAGCGCCATCTACCTTCCTATCTATAACTAATCGCGTCAAGATCAATCGTTCCACGTACAAGTGTGAGCGATACCATATTTCCGTCTCCCTCTACCCCTCTTCCTGGAAGAGGCACTGCCTTCGCCTGATTCGTCGCCGCGATCGTGGACGCGAGTGACAGTCCAGGACATTCCGCTCGCTGAGAACGTGTCCGCGATACCGTACCGCGCCGCACCGTTGTATGTGATTTATTACCGCTTCCACCAAGGAAAACCCGCTCGCGAATGGTGAATTGAAGTGAAAACAAGCAGCTGCATCACGAAACCACCAGGAGACTGCCCTACGGAAACGAAGAAGGTTGTATAAGGTAAGTGCCCTCCATCCTTGAAATATCCTATACCCACTCAATCACCCCTTCCCGTAACCATCTCCTAGGCGGCGAAGAACCGCTATCATCTGTATACAGTCCATTTCCTTCTCCAAGTCGCCTAGAACCCTACGGTTTCGGTGTAACGCCGAACCATTTTTTTTATCCATACGAGTCGGATTCATTTACGTTTTTATACGTTATATCGCTATACCTAGGCAGTGATAGCACCTAGCTATACTCCTAATATATTCACATAACCGTCACATGGTTATTTCCGCCCGCATCAGTAGGTAAACTTTTATGTAGCTACCTACTTATTAAATTATTAATTCTGGAACTATCATAGTTGTCTTATAAATCTCATATTTCAAGCAACTTTTAGTTCCTCAGCTCTAAAGTGTTGCCTACTTAGCCTACTTAGGTAAAATAATAGATACATTGGATATTCTTATTTTGTTTCGGTCTCATTAGCTTATACTTACGTAAGCATGTCACAACAAAAGAAGTCACGCGTGTCGGAAGACAAAGAGATGACAATCTTAGAAGCAAAACGCAATATTTTATTTGAGCGCATTCAAAATATCTATGAACGATCAAAAACCGCATCTATGTCTGACAGTAATAGCGAAGCATTTCTCAGTTATTGTATAACAGTAGATAGTATTCGAACAGATTTTCATAAGTTGTTAGACGATTATAACGCAAGATTACTTTCTATCAATCCTGATGAAAAACCGAACTATCAGGTGTATACCTCATTCGAAGATCTTTATTATATTATTAAGCGTATACAATCGCAATTGGAGGGTAAATGTTCGGCAGAGCCCGTTGCCCGCAAACCGAGATTACCGCCAATCGAGATTATGTCGTTTGACGGAGATATACGAAATTGGCCGTTATTCTATGCGAGTTTTAAGTCTACAGTGCACGATAATGGTTCTCTGACAGATGCTGACAGGTTGTACTATTTAATAGGTAAACTGTCACCGAAGGCCCAGTCCGTATTTGCAGGTGTCACACCCAGTGCTGAGAATTATCAGGTCATATTTCAGTCACTACTTGACAGATATCAGGACACGCGCGTCCTAGCGTCTACGTACTTTGACCAAGCTTTAAATCTCAAACTGCCCGGCAACGCGTCTGTCTCGAATTTCCAGCTGTTTATTGATAACTTCGTAACCGCGGTTAATTCTCTTAGGAACTTAAAATTAGAAGATCTTTCCGACTTTATGTTGCTTCAACTCGCTTTAAAAAAGTTTGACACTGATACAATTCGCGCATTCGAGATGACGGAACGCAATAATAAAATACCTATACTAGATAGTTTTATTTCGTTCATAAAAGAACAGTGTCGAATATTTCATAATACGCAGTCTGGTTCACCTGGCCCGTCTAACACTAACAGCAACAAACAAAGGTTGAATAAATCGCGAAATGGTAATAATAACTCGGTCCCTAATCCACAATCTTACGTAACATGTTCGGAATCTAATAGTAATAATTCACAGAAGTGTCTGTGCAGTAACATAGTGCATGACCACTTATACAAGTGTCCCGCCTTCGATAATCAGAATGCAACCGCTCGTTTTAAATGCGTAAAAGATATCAAAGCTTGCATTAATTGCTTAAGCATAAAACATAAAACGAGTAATTGTTCCAGTAGAACGAGATGTCGCTCATGTAATCAAAAATATCATACACTGTTACATTTCGATAAAGATAACCCGTTGTCAAGCCAAGCCGCTAACCTTGACACACTTGCGCCGCAGGTGCAGACCACGGTAGCTGCGCCTTCCGCGTCTGAGGGCGAAGTATCGTTGTGTATGACATCCATTGCGCGGGCGACGCGCACGTGAGGACGGCACTCGCGCATCTATAATGATCCGCGCAGGGCCAAAACGCAGTGTACGGCGTCTAAGACGGTACTGTTAGCGACAGCGCAAGTTATCGCATATGATGTTAATGGGTCGCCGCACATGGTACGTTGTCTGCTAGATAGCGCATCTCAGACCAATTTAATAACATCGGAATGCCTCAAACGCCTCGGATTATGGAATAACTTTAAAAATACTAACTCAACCGTCAAAGGGATAGGCGGATCAGAAAAGCATTGCAGGGGTTCCGTAGATAGTAAAATACATTCGCGTTTTGATAGGAATATTAATTTTAACATTTCTTCGCTTATCGTGGAGCGTATCACGGACGCATTACCGAACGCTAATGTAGACGTAGCATCACTCACTCATCTCGAGTCATTGCCGCTAGCCGACGCGGAGTTTGCGAATCCGGCAAGCATTGATCTTTTGATCGGAGCTTAAATATTTCCACACTTGCTACTAACTAAAATAGTACGTAGTGAGCGATATGATTTACCGCCCGCTATTGAGACGGTACTTGGGTATGTGATTATGGGTACCGTACCTACGTTACATACTTCTCATTGTATTACGTCTTGTTGTTGTTCTGCTCTTCAAGAGATCAAGGTGGGTGCTAAAACTGTGTGTAAGATAAAGCACTAATTAGCTATGCTATGCTATGCTATGCTACGCCATGCTATGCTACGCTATGCTACGCTATGCTACGCTATGCTACGCTATGCTACGCTATGCTACGCTATGCTACGCTATGCTACGCTATGCTACGCTATGCTACGCTATGCTACGCTATGCTACGCTATGCTACGCTATGCTACGCTATGCTACGTTATGCTACGCTACGCTACACTATACTATACTACACATCCGCTTTGTATATAGATGACATTGCCTGTAATGTCATACCCGCTCCGCTAGCAATTTCGCTTTGTGAAGAGCTTATTCAGCTTTTCAAGCGAGGCCAGTTTGATTTTGTCAAATGGACAAGGAACTCTAAGGAGGTTTTCGCACGCATACCAGATTCTCATAAAGCTTCTCCAGATATTGAGTTTGAGAAGTCTGTACCGCATAAGGTTCTCGGTTTACGCTGAGACAAATCCTGTGATAGTTTTCGGTTTGACGTCTCACCACCAGATGATAAGTGCGCCAAGCGCACTATGCTGTCCACAGTGGCTCGACTATGGGACATAATGGGTTTTGTGGCTCCCACATTTTTGTACGCCAAGCTCTTGATCAAAGAGCTTTGGCTATCAAAGTGTGAGTGGGATGAAACACCCCCTGACCATATTGTCGCCGCTTGGGGCCAGTTTTGTATTGAGCTTACCGCGCTCAATCAAATTACTATTCCGCGTCCTCTTGGGTTGGTAGATGGATGTACCGTCAGCTTAATAGGTTTCGCTGACGCCAGCGAGCGTGTTTACGGCGGAGTCGTATATCTGCAAGTCCACATTGGTTCTAACTACTCGGTGCAGTTAGTTTGTGCCAAGTCTAAGGTCTCGCCTGTTAAAACCATTTCAGTTGCGAGACTGGAGTTGTGCGCGGCCCTTCTGCTGTCTCAGTTGCTCCACAAGGTTCAAGACACAGTTTTGCCCCACTACTCTATTAATAAATATACGCATATTCCGACGACTCCAAAGTAGTGCTCGCTTGGATTCATTCTTCTCCTCATCGCTGGCAGACTTTTGTCGCCAACCGCGTTAGTAAATTGATTGAACTTGTTCCCGCTACTTGTTTCAATCACGTCGCGAGTTATCGTACTCGTCTTCAGGAAGAACTTTCCATAAATCATATTGACTGGAAGTTTGTTCCGCCAGCATCACCATATTTCGGTGGATGTTGGGCAAGCATGGTCAAAGTAATTAAAACGCATCTCTTCAAGGTTATAGGTCAACAGATCCTCTCTTTCGAAGAGCTTTTAACTGTCCTTGCACAAGTCGAGGCACTGATCAACTCGCGTCCGCTTACGGCATTGAGTAGTGACCCTGCAGAACCATCCGCGTTAAGCCCTGCACATTTTCTGAACACAGTGCCATTATCGTCATTTTCGGCTCCGTCAAGCAGACTCTTCAAGCTTGCTCCAGAGACATACTCTGCTGGATAAACTCGTGCAGTCGTTCTGGCGGCGCTGGCGTGCGGAATATCTACACCAGCTTCAGGCTAGATCCAAGTAGAATAGTCCTGCATCCCCTATACAGGCGGGTACGTTGGTCGTCATAATACATGATAATGCTCCGCCGCTTTCAAGGCCGTTAGCCATCGTAGAGAAATTGCATACTTCCAAGGACGGTACAACTCGCGTTGTTACCGTGAAAACCGCCAAAGGGAGTTACGTGCGCCCTGTTGTACGTCTCTGTCCGCTTCCAACTCAGTGAGATCTAGCCTGAAGTTGGACCTACCTCTTAGTATAAGTATTTAGTTAGTAGTTTTCGCTATTATTGCGTTTGTAGTTTTCGCTAAAGTTAATTTAGATTAATTTTATTGTCATATCGCTGTCTTAGCCTATTGATGGGTTATGCGGTAGTACACCCAACATAGCTAAGTTCAATTCTATTCCTTTTTTAAAGGCAACCCTTTAGGGCCGGGGGGATATGGTAGCGCCATCTACCTTCCTATCTATAGCTAATCGCACCAAGATCAATCGTTCCACGTACAAGTGTGAGCGATACCATATTTCCGTCTCCCTCTACCCCTCTCCCTGGAAGAGGCACTGCCTTCGCCTGATTCGTCGCCGCGATCGTGGACGCGAGTGACAGTCCAGGACATTCCGCTCGCTGAGAACGTGTCCGCGATACCGTACCGCGCCGCACCGTTGTATGTGATTTATTACCGCTTCCACCAAGGAAAACCCGCTCGCGAATGGTGAATTGAAGTGAAAACAAGCAGCTGCATCACGAAACCACCAGGAGACTGCCCTACGGAAACGAAGAAGGTTGTATAAGGTAAGTGCCCTCCATCCTTGAAATATCCTATACCCACTCAATCATCCCTTCCCGTAACCATCTCCTAGGCGGCGAAGAACCGCTATCCTCTGTATACAGTCCATTTCCTTCTCCAAGTCGCCTAGAACCCTACGGTTTCGGTGTAACGCCGAACCATTTCCTTTAAAATCATTATCCTTTAAATATTAACTACTTTGTAAAACGAAACAGAACAACATAGGTTTATACCTTAAATTAATAAAATATCGCGAATAAGACCCATTTTAATAAAATTGTATGATGTATACAAATCGCGAAAGTTTAAAATCAATTAAAACAGAACAGACTCCCATATGCGATATCGCTTCACTAATTAGTCTCTCAATATCCAAGCATTCGAGCGTTGTAATTGATATTCTTCCATCTAATATGTACGTCAACGCCACATGCGGTTCTTGTTACCGGTATAAGTAGCCAGTTTTTTGTACTTAGCATTATTTATGTAAAACATGATCATAACTTTGACTGCATGGTTGGCGTAGTGGTTTCAGCGGTCACTTCGCAAAACGGTGCACTGCGCCGAGTATAGTGAGTATAGTGGGTTCGATTCCCACACAGGACAACACTTTGTATAAACCGCTAATAGTTGTATTGGGTCTGGGTATTATCTGTATCTATTGATTGAATGTTTGTATACTACCCCATTATTTAAGTGAGGGAATTGTCTGCCCAAAAAAAGCTCAACGAGATGAAGTCACTATATCACCAATTTACAAAAGACTCGACAGTAAATCACTTCCTTCTTATTTCAACATTCTGTTATTTTCTCCTTGCCATTGAACTGAGGAGTTGTCAATTACAAAGATCACTTTCAAGATAATCCGTAACTAGATTTCCTTTGTATAAGTTTTGCTCATAAAATGTTCTCAGAATGAAAATTCATTAGTTTAAAGCACTAAGAGACAAATAGAGTATTAGAGAAAAGCTTTTATAGTAAAAAAAAATCCAATCTGTCTCGAATAAAACCGAACAGACGAGTCCGGCCTGTCTGTTGTTTCTATAAATATGTACTTGTTTTTAGAAAGTATTTACGCACCTTGATACATAATCGTGTTTTACTACATAAGAGCCACCGCAGACTAGCTTCTTTTAGCATCGGCGACCGGCGATTCGGTCGCGTTTTGGCATGCAGATGCAGCATCCGCATGAATACACCGCACACTAAAAGATGCCGATCGCAGCGACTTGTCTCTTAAAATAATAACATAGGGTCGTCCATTAATAACCTGATATTATGTCTTTTTCCGTGCGGTGACGGATTAAGAATGTCAATGTTACCACCCCATATCATCTCATGGGTGTCGTAAAAGCCGACAGAGGGACTATACTACGCAGAGAACAGCACTGTAAGAGAAGGAAAACTTGAAACAAACCCTATACCAACCCGTTTGGCCAGCGTGGTATAGTAGGCCAATAACTCCTGAAAAAAAAATATACTCATTATTCTCTTCATCTCTTGCCTTGGATCCAATTTGTTTGGGTCGGCATGTCTTATGTCCTTCTGTTCCATACTTCTCTGTCACCAGTCCTCCGATCATTTCCCACTTTTTCTTACATATTAATTCTCATTTCATCTTTTATTTGGTCGCCCTCTCCATTTTACTCTCTACCCTCATATTTATCACTTGCTTACCTAAATAGATAATAAGATGTTTGTATTATGCGAACCTTTTTGTACATGGGCGCTACGTGCAGACTACTTTAATATTTTGTCAATTTTTTCTTGGTAAAATAATGATTAATATATCATGCGTCATACTATTCATTACCTATAAAAATGATATTTTAAAACTATGCTGGCTTGTTCTAGTCTTTACTATTTCGCATCGAAAATAAAAATAATCCCAGAAATGGATCAGAAAATACAGAAACCTCGAAGAAACCGGTGCACTAGCATAAAAAAATAATATTCAAATATCCACCTTTTTTAAGATGGTTAATTGAAAACATCCAAGAGAATTCAAAAGCAACGAAAAATCTAAGTACAGCACTTTTCTGAATCTCTCCCGATTAAACGAACGTCGTTTTATGATGCGTATAGGATAAATATCTCTGGATCAAGAATATTGTACAGTCAAAGCAAAACAAAGTCACGTGATATCCCCCTACACTTCTATCTCCCTTTCACAGCTCCTTACCGTAGGTTGTCACTTATTATTTAACCCTTACGTAACACCGTGGGGTATTTTTTCACCCCAGGCGCATAAAACTTGATTTTGTTTTTTCTACGAAGGTAATGTCATCTCCTATCGTGTATTCTCTAAAGCTGGTAGTCATGTAGCGTAAAAATCATCCGTCTAGCCTGCATAGGCTCATTTTTTTACTGTTTCTACCCGATTCCGTGGGCATTTCGGAAAATTGAAGGAAAAAACATGATTTAAGCTTTTTGTGTCCAATCGTTTTAGCTGGCGTTGTCTGCCAGTCAGTCAGTAAGGCAAGCATTTTATAGATACAGATGGCTGTTTCTTTAAACAATCGTATAATTTAGTAAGCTTTATTATGTAAACCACAAAAAATATTTTTTTGTAAAGATACTGCAACTTTTATAAATAGTCGTTTGGGGTAATTTCGCCCTAATGTGTTCATTTGGTTATGAAAATAAGGATGTTATTAAAGGGTTAATTCAACAAGTGATTGGCTTAAACAAAACCTATGTCGAAAAATATCGATAAAATTATGATAGTACATACATACATACATAGAATCACGCCTGTTTCCCGGAGGGGTAGGCAGAGACTACGGAACGCCATTTGCAACGATCCTGACATATCTCTCTTGCTTCATTCACTCCCATAAAATTTCTCATGCATGCTCTTCGGTTAAGGGTACTTCAAACCTGTACTTTTTTAGGATGTCTCCAATCTGGGGGGCGATTCAGAATCGTTCGATATCTCATTTGACATTCGATTCCGTTAATTGTCAAACGGGCTCCCTCATTTTTTGTCAAAACTATCGCATTTCCTATCAATTTTATGCATTCAGTATGAAGTAAATTAATGAATAAACCGAATTCAATGAATATTTGTTCAAAATATCTCTGATAGGCGGCTAAAAGATGAGGACAATAATTTGACATATCGTACGATTACTTGTCGTGACATTCTGAATCGGCCTGCTGGTCAGAGAACGTCCGTCTAGGTCTTCCCCTTCCTCCTGTCCCATTCACACTTGACTTATATAACTTCTTGGTCAGTCTTACGTCATCCATCCTCCCCATGTGTCCAAACCATCTAAGCATACCTTTCTCAATGGTTGTCACATCATCTTTTACCCCACAACGAAATAAAGAATTGTGTGATAAGAGAGTTATCACACATGCAATTGACAACTAACTCATTCATTCTTAACCCACAGTCACTATTTTTCAAATCTTGCAAACAACTGTCGATGAAGAGGTTGAACAGCCACGGCGACGCTACACATCCCTGTCTAACACCTGTCTCAATGGTAAACCAATCAGTGTACGACCTATTTATCCTCACACAAGCTCTAGAATCTTCATAAAGGGATTTCAGAGCTCGTATGAGGCTGCTGTTCACCCCATACATCGACAATACCGACCACATTTCATTTCTCACCACTTGATATGATAGTGTTTATAATAAATACTCAGGTGCAAACTGGCTTACTTACAATTAATATTTATTAAATGAAGATAAATGCGGTGTTAATAAATATTAAATTATTTTTATTCAAACAAATACATTTTATCATATCATTTGCAATTGGAAAAAATAAACTCATGGTCTTGTGCTGGAGATCCAGCTATGGATTAAGGCACGCTGATGATGATGATGATAATATAATTTGAATTAAATTAATATACACCACTATTTTTAATTAGTACAAAAAATTTAACGGGGCACTAAGAATCTTTAACTGATCATATTTATGTAGTTAAAAAATAAAAACACTAAGTCCCAAAACTGTCTCAAAACTGTCCACAAAAATACGTAATAATTGGTTAATGCATAACTAAGACTATGACCGACTCTTGTACTATTAGTTGTAAACTATTCCATTGATAAATTCCCCCCTGTCCCATTGCGCGCCCGCCGCGCTCGTATGCCATAAACAGTGCTAAATTGCTAGCGGACGAGAGCGTACCTATCGACTTTTTCGCTGCAATTTGTTTGTCTACGTTTTCCCGACGCGATGGCTTATCAGTTCATAATATCACGGGAGTATGTAGTTTTGTGGAGTTTTTGAGTGGAGGAATCGCGAGTGCAGCTGTGTACCCATGGACATCATTTCGTGTGTGTACAAAGTAAGCCGGCTAGTGTCAAACAATTTAAACATCGCATATTGGACGCTTTTGACGAAGTGAAAAGACTGTGATCTGTGTATTGACAATGGTGGTAGACATTTTGAAGGACAATGGAAACACTTCTAAGTTTAGTAAATAATACCTACTTAAGTAAATAGTAATTTGAGGCGGGCGGCTCAAAATCGGTCTGTGTGGAGAACCTTGAGGGAAGCCTATGTCCAGCAGTGGTCGTCTCTAGGCTGACATGATGATGATAAAATAATTTGTAAATAACAGATGATTCTAACTTCATAAAAACGCCAAAATTACTCTTTTCTTTTATTACAGAATACCTTCTTTTATTTTGATATGTGTTTGCTTTCTAATTACATACCTTCGTATTTAATTACTTGTAAAACGGTAAATTTTGCCGGTCCTAAACCCGGATAAACTATGAATGAGAGGGTAGAATTAAGAAAATTAAAAAGCCTCTACCTACGATGATTATTTTGCTTCATTATATTGTCTAAGGCTACCTACATTACAAATGCGACGGAAAGAATGCGTAAGAGTAGGACGGCAAGTAAATACTATCAATGAAGTAGTGAATGGATTGTAAAATATGTCTATGATTTTGGTGAGATTTTCTACAAAAAACAAATGATTATAACTTGGCTATTTATAGATATTATGAAATTCTTATGTCACATACATGATAATAATGCCTTCGCTAATATGTCCTTAAAGTTTTTGCGCTAATTAAAAAATAGTGGTGTATAAGGAGATAATATTAATAACTTCACAAAACCAAATATCACTTCTGTTATGTGTGGTATTAGTGGTTTGCCACTGATGGTTTCATAAATTAATAATTATACTGTTAAAACGCAATAGTTTGTGCGGCTGAATATGATGATGATGCCCCACTGGCAACACTGGAAACGTCAGACGTAAAATTACGTAGCTCCGTAATTTTTAAAAGTTTTATTTAATTTTAAATGAATATTTAATGCTTATATCTCATTATTGTTGTTAAATAGAAAGTAAATAGTAAAGTAAAGTGTGAAAGACATTCAGTTTGGTGTTTGAAACCTCGATACAAACAGTTTTTGGCGGACAGATCTACTACCAGCTGTCAACGGACGGATTTGAAATCATCTTTAAACCCGGGGAGTATTTTACTTATTAACTTACACTCCTCATCACACATTTACTCGGTTCACACAAACGTGAGCTTCGTCAATCACACACTGGCACAGTTTCTGTCTCCTTTTGCTTGACAAAAACGTGGAAGCAAAATCGAAGACTGAACAAACGCCCCATACAAACACCTACTACACTTACACTTCACATTTATTTAAGTGTTTATATCTTGAACAAGGCCCATATATATAATATCTTCAGAATTTAATATAAAAATTGGTATAAATTAGTAAATTAATTGTCAAGATTCTATTTTCTTTTTTCTACCTACATATTTTGCCTAATTAATAAAAAAATGAATAGCACCTTTAATTTCTCTCCTTTAAATAATATTTTCCCTTTCTATTGTTTATCTACTGTCCTTCTAGCTATAATATAATTAATTTTTACATACATACATACATAGACTCACGCCTGTTTCCCCGAAGGGGTAGGCAGAGGCATATTAAACGCCCACTTTTCGCCAGTGTTTTGATCCGACGTAATAGGTGGCGAGCCTATTGCCGCTTATTGGGACATTTTGTTTGCCAGAGCCTTGTCCGTTGATCGGCAGGTGCACCACTTGCAGGTAAGGTTGGCTTGGGACCCTAAGTTCTTGGTGGGAACCCTATGCACCCTCTTGGTGGGAACCCTATGCACCCAATTAATTTTTATATATATTTATTTACTTATTATCTATAAACTTCTACTCATTACTGTTTTATCTCTTCTCTAACATCTTGATTATTTTTCTGTCCATAGGTGTTTGGCATATCCTTGGCTATGAGCCATTCCACAATGAGCACTATGATGACCAGGAAGGCCACAGCGAAGGATCTAGAAAACAAGCTGAGAGTAACCTTGGTGGAATTAAAGAAGGGTCAGGAGGAGAATAATCATCCACTGAGGGAGCGTGCAGACTGTGAAGAGGACATCAGGATTGTCAACAATAGGGTTTCCAACCTGAAGGCTCAACTCGCAGAACTCCATATCGAGTATATGGACACACTGGCCCAACGAGATAGGTTACAGGAAGAAATCCATTTATTGACCGCTAGCAATGATGACCATTCATGGTCTATGAGTCGCATTAGGGAACTAGAATGCTGTTTAGAACAATCATTCACTAAGATTAAATCACTAGAACAAACTGTAGAGATATTAAACAGTAATAAAACTCAGAACCTTTACTCAGAGGTAATAGATTAGGCTAAGATTCAAAACAATTAAAAATAAACATGAATTGTCTGAAACGGCATAGAAAGTATAATAAATTAAATAAACATATTAGGAAACTCATTCTTAGTCTAAAGCAATATAGGAAAACTAAGATAACATCTCAGCAATATAAATGTTTAGTTTCTGAGCGTTCAGATTTGTTAATGGAGTTAGACAAATACAATGCAGAGTTGATTAATGGCAAAATGTTATATGACAAACATACTAGGGATCTTAAAAGTCAAATTAGTTCCTTACAATCTCAAATAAGTAGCATGAACACGCAATATGAAAATGAGGTTCAGGAGTATATTAGGAAATATGATGAGATTGCACAAGTGGGGAGACAAAATTTTGAATATGTAAAGGCCTTAACAAATACTAATAGTTGTTTGAATATCATAAAACCAACTTTACCCACTTGTGAGTCCCAGATTATTTGCGATAGTGATAATAGTACTTGTTCAGAGAATAATAGAACAGGTAAGTCTTCTTTAGGTAAGAATTCTGGCACAAATAAAGTTTATATATTCTCAGATAGGCTTGGTGTAGGTTTAGGTAGTTAATAAATTGTGAGCTGACACAACACAATACTATCAATTATTGTTATCCAGGGTCTTCGTTTACATATCTAATTAATACATTAAATACAACAATATTTGATAGGCAGTCTACAATAATTATCACATATGGTGATAGCCCAACGGTGACTAAAAAGGATATATTTAATTTGACAGAAGTTATGTTATCGCTTCATAGCAAATTTGAATGCAAATTTATAACTCTTGCTTTGCCTTATTCTTATAGCTTAAATGAAACAATGAATAGTTATATTCATGAACTCAACTTGTGCTTATACAATTTGACATGGCAATATAAAGATTTTATTTTATTATTTGACATTAATAAATTTATTAGTAATTTTACATTGACCAAAGATACTATGTATCTGCCACTATTTTATAGAAGACAAGTTGCTAAATTATTAGCATTTAATTTACAAAATGACACAGGTACATGTAGGGCATCCAAGAATTTAGCTTCTGTAAATAGTTCCTATCTTAATAATTCTTCTATTGAATATACTGACACAAGTTCTTTAAACTTAAGACTAGGACAAAGGGTAGACAAATTCAACTGAATGTAGCACATCAAAACATACAAGGTCTATCTGGCAAGGATTTAGAATTAAGTTTATATTTAGAAAATCACAGTATACAAGTTATGTGTATTACAGAACACTGGCTAAAAGAGTACCAAATTAAATTCTTAAATAACTCGCAATACACGGTACACAGTGCCTTCTCTAGGAAACACGCTATTCATGGTGGATCCTTGATTATTGTTTCAAATAGCTTAACATGTAAAGAACAGAAAGACATAGCAAGTTTGTCTATAGAACGCACTGTGGAACTGTCATGTGTAGAACTTGAGCAGCATATTATCATATGTGTATATCGTCCACCGTTAAGTAACTTTAGTTTGTTTGAATCAGTTATTGAAGATGCAATTACTAAAATTAGGAGCAATAAGAAAGTTATTATAGTTTGTGGTGATTTAAATGTAAATATTCTTGATCATTCAGTAATGACTAGTAGATTTTAAATATATTTAAATCATTTAATTTAAAAAATTTGTTCCTTGAACCAACTAGGATTACAGCAACATCATCCACCTGTCTTGACAATATATTTAGTAATTGTACAGTTTCGAATAAATTAGTTAGTTCTGAATAAACTTCGGATCACTGTGGTCAATTAGCAAGGTTTCCGTATTGTGGTGATAGCATCATACAGAAAGTGTTAGTTAGGCCATTACCTAGGCATAAGTTTAATGAATTCCGGAATAAAATTTTGATTGGAATGAATGCTATGAGTTCTGATGTAATGGAGATTGATTCGCCAAATGAAAATTTCAATAATTTATTTAATGTAGTTAACAAGGAATTTCAGAATACTTTTAGGACTAAGGAGAAAGTAGTTAAGGAATCTCGAGCTTTTAGTGAGTGGGCTACTGCAGGTATTTACAAAAGCAGAGCAAAGATGTACGAGTTGTACGGTATGAAGAGATACAATTCTGATTCGAACTTCACTGAGTATGTTAGGAATTATTCCACGATATTTAAAAGAGTGTGCAATACAGCTAAGGCATTATTCGTTAGGAACAAAATTGAACAATCCTCGAATAAAATTAAGGCAACCTGGCAAGCTATTAATGAAGCAACAGGTAAGACAACACTAAGAGGTAATAGTTTTAGTTTATTTGATAGTGACAAATTAATTCATAATGAGAGTCGCACACACATTTAATAAATTCTTTGCTAGCATACCGATTACTACTACTAGAGAATTAAAATCATCAGCTATAGTCGCAGAAAACCTATTAGAATCTAGTGTAGGAAAGAATCTAGTGTATTAGAATCTAGTGTAAGTTCCATTGTATTACTTCTACCGACATTATAAGTACTTTTCAATCTCTAGAGTCTAAGAATACAGGTGATCTCTGGGGCATTTCTGTTAAGGTTTTGAAAAGTATAATTGATGTAGTAGCTCCTTATTTAAGCAACTTATTTAATAAGTGTATTGAATCAGGTGTTTTTCCCGATCTTATGAAACACAGTAGGATAATACCTCTTTTCAAATCCGGCAGTAAGACTGATCCTAGTAATTATAGGCCAATATCGATACTACCTGCCTTTAGTAAGATTTTTGAAAAGATCATACTCAAGCAATTACTTAGACATTTTAATCTAAACAGCCTCCTTCATAGTGAGCAATATGGATTTACCAAGGGTCACTCGACAACAGATGCAGGAGTAGCGTTACTTAAACACATATTCAGTGCATGGGAGAATGCCCAAAATGCTATTGGTGTGTTTTGCGACCTTTCGAAAGCATTCGATTGTATCTGCCATAAAACGCTCTTATGCAAACTTAGACATTACGGCGTACAGACTAAAGCATTGGAAGTCATTAAGTCATACTTAAGTGACAGAATCCAATGTGTTGAAATAAACGGCTCAAAATCCAGTGGCTTACCTGTTGATTTAAGAGTGCCGCAAGGCAGCATCCTAGGGCCTTTCTTGTTTCTTGTTTACATAAACGATTTACCTTTTTACTTGAAAAACATTTGTGACGTTGTACTGTTTGCTGACGATACTTCTTTGATATTCAAAGTAGAAATAAGGAACATTTTAACGAAATAAACAGTGCGCTCATTCAAGTAACTAAATGGTTTAATGTAAACAATCTAGTACTGAACGCCAAAAAAACAAAATGTATTAAGTTTGCTCTGCCAAATGTCAGAAACCTTGGTCCTAGTATAGCTCTAAATGACGATGTTCTCGAAACATCTGAATCTATATTATTTCTAGGAATAACACTTGATTCGAAATAACAGTGGGGTGCGCACGTTACATATCTCTCAGGGAAACTTAGCTCAGCTGCTTATGCCATTAAGAAGGTTCGTAGGTTGACTGATGTCGATACGGCTAGATTGGTTTATTTTAGCTATTTTCATAGTGTTATGTCATATGGCATATTATTATGGGGTAGGGCCGCTGACATCGAAAATATTTTTATATTACAAAAACGGGCAGTTAGGGCCATTTACCAGTTAAAGACAAGTGTCTCACTTAAAGAAAAATTTAAAAATATTGGTATTCTTACTGTAGCATCACAATATATTTATGCCAGTGTTATGCATGTACGACTACATATAAATTCTTACAAAATGAATAGTGACATTCACAATATTAATACTAGGAACAGTCACAAATTATGTGTATGTACCATATTTCCGTTTACACAAAACGCATAGCTCTTTTATTGGGCTTAGTATAAGATTTTATAATAAAATACCAAGTAATATTTTAGACTTGCCTTTAAGGTCGTTTCAGACAATTGTTAAAAATAATCTTTTACTAAAGGCATATTATAGTTTAAATGAGTACCTTGACGACAAGTACGCTTGGAAATAAATATTATTTTATTAGGTCAATTTTTTTTTATTATTAGGTCAATAGGCAGTTTTATAGTGTAGTTAATTACTGTATTCTCTTTTATACTACATTTGCATTCTTGTTCTACTCCTTTTATTATAATTTATCGGATTTGTAAGGTGAGGGTAACTCGTGGTCATGAACTGCTAACTAATAGATTGTAAATTGCTGCAGGTTCATATACCATTACTTTTCGGAACATACTGTTCCACCATAGATCAGAACAGTCATGTTCGCGAGTTGCTTACATCAAAAGACGTAAGTGGATGCTCCTGTTTCACCATATTCACTTTGGGAGGCTTACTAAATGAACATCATTTATTGCTTGAGTATGATATCAATAACTATTAACTTTTGCAATAGTAGATAACTCGCAATGTGAAACAGTTGCAGCTCCTTACAAATATAACATGTAAAAGAATTATACTGGCAGTTAAAAAGAGTGGCCACGAGTTTTATTGCCCGTTCTTTCTCGTGGTTGTACCTATTGCATTGCGAACGTGGCAGTAAATGTAAATGTAGAATCATCTAGTAATTAACTTTAATCTTTGACGTTCATAAGCGTCACTCTGTGACCTAAATGAATAAATGATTTTGAGTTTGAGTTTGAGTTTGAATAGATGCTTGTTACTCCTTCATGCAAATTCTTTTGAACGGATTTTGAGTAAACTTTTCAGTGTAGCTTATGAACGCACAACACAATAGGCTTCGTTCTACGGCGATAACTAAAATCCATGCAGGCAAAGCCGCGGGCAATAACTGTTCTGTTAAATAGCGTTAAAAAGGAAAATTTAGAACCGTATCAAAGAATCATCAACAATATCAAATAATAGACACGAATGTCGTTTTCCGAAGTAAGTTTTAAAAGGCATGACATAAAAAGGTAGTCTGTGGGCATGACCTAGAGTTTTGTACTAGATTTTGACGAGGCAGCCCTTACCATAGATTATGATGAAACTATAATACCCACCTCTTTCTTTATATTGATGAAAATATCAACCGAGCTGAAGTCGGTATTTAGTCGGTTACCTACGTCCCACAACTACCTTACGTAAGTTATTTTTAGAGAGTATCATCTATTACTTCATACATTAATAATTAGTTCAATACTGTCCATGCTATTCATTGTTTTAGAACATAACAATAATGTAGACTGTCGATAACTTGCAAATTTTCGATATTATAAGTCTATTAATAACAGGACATGTTTTAATATCATTATAACAATCATCATTTATTTATACTAGTATATATTATTAATGTTGCTACCAATCTGCGTTGCTTAAATAGTTTTATAATAATGAAGAAATAAATCCAATTATCGATAGTAAATTGGACCGACCACCAACACTAAAACACTACGGCCGCCGCGTCCGAACGCAGAGAGTCGCTAAAACGTGATGCAGCATCGATGCAGTTGCAAATTCGCCGGTCGCCGATGCTAAAAGAAGCTAGTCTGCGGGAGCCCTAACAGAAAATATTTTACATCTTGTCCCCGTGTCAGAAACTAGAATTTTCATTATAGGTAAAGCTATTTGAGTAACACAAAATTATTGTATTTGCTTAAAAAAGATAGGGTATTCGGCATTCGTAAGAATAGTAGTTTTCCACACACAAACAAATTATAACTGATTTAAAGCAAAATAAAATTTTAATGCGGTAAGCTTAACAAACTAACTTTTCATTTGAATTATTTATGTGAGGATGGATGTGGATTACGTCATATGTGGACCACCTGATGTGTTGTACACAACGGTGTTCCGGCGTGCGCTTTTTTCGTCGTGTTTATGATTTATGAAAACGGCCTGAGAGGAGAGCGCCAGTATGCATCATAGAATAAGCCTAAACATATCCTATTGGAAACAGACATCATAAAATGAATGTGCTAACGGAACTATCTCAATATTTATGTAGCTACAGAAAAAACCTCACTACAGTTTCTTGCACCATGAAACTACGTTGAACTGGAAGATGGCAGATATTAGTGAAAAGGGGCTCTTGCATTCTTCATTTGAAGCTAAGCTATACCTCATTCTATCCGCTAGATACTTGAAGATAATTTTTAGCAAGAAACATAATTATAGGTATAAAGCTCGATTGCTTAACGCTACATTTGTAGATAGCACTAAAAATGTTTAAAGCTTAGAAGATGATATAATTTGCATAATGTGCTACTAAGCCAACCTATTTGTCATTTCAAAGTGCAAAGCAAAGGAGTCAAGTTCTGCAATTCCACAACACATCACTCGATATTATATCCGATTGGTGGCGAACATAGCTAAATATTCATACAACTGAACAAGGCTAGCTATGTTAGATATTGTCGTAGAGATTAAGGCTTTTGCATCGCCTAGATTGTAGAGGATTAACTGAGTTTGCGCTATTGTGTTGCGCAAAAGATTAGTACTGCGGTATTATCCCATTCCCTCTTCGTATAAAACGACTAGGAAGGGTCAACGGGATCACGAAACCTTTGCTGGCATTTTATAGGTAATATAAGGACGCTAAGGTATAATACGTATTTCGAAACAACTGCAGTAAGTATTTCGATTAATGCTACAACTCTTTCGCATGTGGCCCAATGGTAAAGCCTCACATTATTTAAGCAGACTTGAAGCACTAGAATTACCTGATGCTAGATCAGTTAAATAATTAAAATTAATGGAATAAAATATTTTTATCTTATACATATATTCAACGAGTAGCATACACGTGCTTGTATCTTAGTTTTAAAATCATCAATATCAAAACAAAATATTTCTGCCCACTATTGAATAAACCGTGTCTCCATAAGGAATATAGGAATGATTTCCTTGCTAAAAATATGTGTCAATTGTACAGAGTTTATTCAATATAATGCAGGTACCTATTGTTCCTTGCTACCAACTTTTACGTTTATTTTTCAACCGTTAACCATCCGTAATCTTCGCATCCATCGTAACATGAAAGACATCACCCAATCACATTTGGATCAAAGCCTTCCATTAAATAAAATTACTTACTGGCACTAGAACACGTGTTTCGCATTAACACAAAAAGCTTAAACACTGTAAAAGAAAAAGTAACCCAAGCGAAAGTCCCTGAGGGCTGTGTTTCAAAGACAGGAAGTTTTTATTTGAGATAAAATACGTCCGTTATGGTACGTCGTTCTACGCTTGGGTTTTTCGTCGAATGCATCACAATTTGTCATCGCCGGAGGGCAAATATTAGCTTAACAATAGATCTGGGACCTTCAGTTTCCCCACAATTTAATTCCGTCGAATGCCCATTTATTAGACTGAACTCGGACCAACTACCTTTGTTACACGAAGCGAACAGCAGTGAGGTACTTTAAAAGTTCTCGCAACTAAAGTTCTAGTGAATAAATACCCAAACTTTGGTTGCTTCAAGACACTAAAGATGTTAGTAAGTACGTTCGTAGACATTAGTGGTTGGTTTATGTAAAATGGCTTGAAATATTTAGTGGATGTATTAAGTTACAAGTTTAACACAAGTTCAAGCATAACTCATTAATCAAGCAATGTGTTAAGTCGACCACTATGTTTCCTGAGAGGCCACGGGTATGGGTATTTATTGAACAAATACGAACAGCTTTTAGATGTACAGTCGTGTACAATGTGGTTATTGTTACGTACAGACATGATAAAATGATAACAAATTTTTGACTAACAATTAACAAAAATTTTTATTTAAATAAGCAATCCGACTTAATCATCATCATCGCCCTAGCGTTTTCTCGGTTATAACCAAGATTTTTTATCTGAAAGCTCGTAGTGCGCTTCCTAATGTGGTTGTAAACTGGCTAACCAGTTTTGACATAATATTTGCTTTTCCACAGAGCGTCTGCCGTCTGACTTTTGCAACCCATAGGGATAGCGACATAACATGGTTTCGACCAGTGTCAGTATATTCAAAGGTACTGAAACCCCATAACAAATGCCGATCAGCGTCAGGCCGTGCAAGTAACGCAGTCCACGTTGGATTTGCGTGACCCACCCGTGTAGAAGATCAATGACACTGTGGTGGTTTTTACTAAGTAGGCTGAATGCTCGGAGGTGATAGACCAAGCATCTCAACTCTGAGTGGCGGATGAAACCTTGGATTTTCCAACGCGACAAAAAAGTCAGGCAAACATGGACCGAAAAATAAAATATTTCAACATGATAAATCGTAGAAAATGGTTGTAATCAAAGCTTTTCATTTCATTACATGCAAATAAAAATGCTTTGATTTGAATTTATGAAAAAATATTCACATGTTACTTTAAAATGTAAACTACTACATCGTATATTCGTCTCTGAATTTCGTGACAAATAAATATTCAATTTCTATACATTTTATTTGTTCAACAGTCCACTCCATATATCACGGATTATCATTTCACGGTTTAAAGCTGAGTGTTAGACTTTTCAGTGTACACTATCGCTGCGAAAAAAAACGTATATAAACGAGTATGCTTAATCCGCTAAAAGTAAATACGACATATAATCCTATGGAAATACCATTTAAAAGGCCTTATTTTTTTATATGACTCTTCAATACCGTTTACATTTAAAATGAACCTGGTTTGATATTTGTTAAACTAAAATCACTACACAGTATAAAACAAAGTCTGTCTTCTGTCTGTCTGTCCCTATGTATACTTAAATCTTTAAAAATGTGCAATGGATTTTAAAGCGGTTTTTTTTTAGATAGAGTGATTCAAGAGGAAGGTTTATATGTATAATTTTGCACCCGTGCGAAGCCGGGGCGGGTCGCTAGTATAAAATAAGATAAACTAAAATTATTAAGTAAGTTAACTTAAAATCACACAGTCATCTTACCATCAAATAACTTTATTTCAATCAAATCATCCTCTTAGCGTTATCCCAGTTTCAATTTGGGGTCCGCTTACTAGTCTAACCGGATTTGGCTGAATATTAGCTTTTCCACGAAGCGACTGCCTGCCTAACCTCCGCAAGCCGAAGGCTACATCTTCCATGGTTTAGTTCGGTATCAGTTTATTTGAGGGTACTGACTCCCCATAACAACTGTCAAAGATCTTCATGACAGCCGGGACCGACGGTTTAAGTCATTGGTGTGCACCGTGGATTCGACCCAATAACCTCTGCATGGCAGTCCGTTGGTATCTCCACTGAGCTATCACTGCCTCATTTATCTCAAACAAATAACTGAATCTAAAAAAATATTTTTTTCTAAAATGTGTCTTGGCAATGAAAAAAAAAGACTAAATACCTTTAGATATTAAACAGTAACTACCATATCGGTTAAAAAATAGCAATCAGTACTGATACAAAAACTTCAGCTGTTTCACAGAAATAAAGCTAACCCTACAATTAGAACTTTATTTTTGAAACAATAAGATATTAAACGCTCGTTCAGAAAGTTTGGAATAAGAATTGATTGAGGTATAACCTGGGTAAATAAAATCTGCTTACTTTAGTCCGCTTAGATACTTGTTTTAGAAACTCCTGAATTTATTCGTATATCTTCTGTACACTTATCTCTGGGCTATACGAAACTGTTATTTGTACGAAGTTTTGTTTGTTCGTTTGCTAAGGATTCAGACAACTGCTTAGTGTCCTATTTCAACAAATGAAATAGGTAAGTGCCTACTTCAGAAATCTCAAAATACTTGTATGTTGTGCTTTCTGTGTTGTAGCTACTAATGGTACACGTGGTTTTAGCACGTATACGCACATACATACATATATTCACGCCTTTTCCCGTCGGGGTAGGCAGAGACAACGGAACGCCACTTGCATCTATCCTTACAAACCTCACGCACTTCCTCGACATACATTACTCTGTTTATACATGCTCGCCGGTTCCGGGTGGTCCGGACCTTGCCATTTTTTAAGATGTCCCCAATCTGATTGACGAATGTCCGACGAGGTCTGCTGCGTCTGACTTGCCCACACACGTTAGCGTCATAAATTTGATGCGTCACTCTTTCTTCACTCATTCGCTCCACGTGCCCAAACCATTCCAGCATTCCTTTCTCAATTCTTGTCACGACATCTTCTTTCAGGCCACATCGCTCTCGTATTACTGCATTCGGAATTCTATCAATCAGTCTTACCCCACACATAGTACGCAGCGAACGCATATCAACTGCGTTAATTCTGCTTTCATGCTTTTTCTGCTAATCCCAACACTCACTACCGTACATCAACGTAGGCACAAGCACTCCATTATGAACCGCCAGTCGCGCTTCCCAAATATACAAATCTTGAAACTTGTTCTACATTTTCATCTTCAATCGTAATATTACATTCAGTCAAACTTTCATCCTTCTCAAACACCATCACTTTCGTCTTTCTTGCATTAACTTCATACCTTTCGCTTTAAAACTCTCGTTCATGCAGTCCATCATTTGTTGCAACTCATTCGCCGATGATGCAAGAATGACTTGACCATCGGCGTACAAGAGGCACTTAACACGCATTCCTACCATATCGATCCTGCAATCAATTTCTCTCATATTTTTCATGCAGCTATCCATGAATAAGTTGAACAGCCAGGGCGAGGCTGCACATCCCTGTCTGACACCTTTAGAGATGTCAAACCAGTTCGTATAGGCACCATTAATCCGGACACAGGCCCTAAAATCCCTATAAAGAGATTTTAGAGCCCTTATTATAAAGTTGTCCACCCCATACATAGATAGCACCTTCCATAGTTCCTTTCTATTTACCCTATCATAAGCCTTTTCCAAGTCTATGAACGCGCAATATACCTTCTGGTTTTTTGCCAGAAATTTTTCGGTAACGCAGCGCAAGGAAAAGACTTGATCCGTACATCCCATTCCCTTCCGAAATCCCGCCTGCACATCCCATATCTTGTCATTAGTCACGTTTACTACTCTATCAATCAATATTCTGGCATACATTTTTCCAACAACACTAAGAAGGCTGATCCCGCGATAATTCTGACATTCCTGCTACGAACCTTTGCCTTTATAAATTAGAACAAGCACTGCCTCGGTCCAGTCGTCTGGAACTTGGCCCTGTTTCAAGGACAGAGTAAAAAGGCAATGCAGCAGGTTTACTGTAAGTCCCAGGTTTACTGTAAGGTATGGCAGAAAAAGCATGAAAGCAGAATTAACGCAGTTGAGATGCGATCACTGCGTAGTATGTGTGAGGTGAGACTGATTGATAGAATTCCGAATACAGTAATACGAGAGCGATGTGGCCTGAAAGAAGATGTCGTGACAAGGATTGAGAAAGGAATGCTGAAATGGTTTGGACACGTAGAGCGAATGAGTGAAGAAAGATTGACGAACTAAATATATATGGCAGAGGTGTGTGGGCAAGCCGGTTGCGGCAGACCTCGTAAGACGTTCGTCGACCAAATTAGGGACGTTTTGAAAAACGAAAAAGTCCGAAGCACCCGTAACCGGCGAGCATGTATGAAAAGAATAATGAATGTAGAGGAAGCGCGTGAGGTTTGTAAGGATAGAAGCAAGTGGCGTTCTGTTGTCTCTGCCTACCCCAACGGGAAAAAGGCGTGAATTATGTATGTATGTATGATTTGTATGGCCTGGTTTGACTGATAGCTTAACTATATATCTGACAGTCAAGATTTAAATGAGAAATAAAGCGTTTTATAATATTAGTCCCCAGTCCAAATTCATTACGTATCTTTATTTGTTCTCCATAATACTAATTATCTCGAAAAAATCTTGTAAACTAGTTTTTGTGCTATACCTGAGGATTGAAGTCAATGATATTACAATACGATAGGACCATCCAGAGATTCTCTCTTGATATCCTTCATACAAACTCAAAAAACTATATTTCCATTTGTTAGACACGGTAGTCAGCAAGCTGCACACACTCGTCGTTTTACAAACACAGTCGTCGAGAATAATCATAACTGTATTCCGATGAACAATTGTTTGACAGATAAAGCAAAGTTACCGTTAGAGGCCCATTTCCATCAAGTGCTTACTTTGAATTCTCATCAAAATTTTTTGAGTGACTTGTTCTATATTCCAAGGTATTTGATATCAACTTCCCAGACCCTGCTTACCTGCTCCTATCAAAATTTAAACTTACGGCGAATTCCTAAACGTTTCTGGCCCTTGCAAATTTTTAATCAATTATTATATCTTTCTTACCAAGTGGGTAATACCTATGTAAACTTTTTTGATCTAGAGGCCATACTGGCTGGTTGTAAAAAAAATCGAGTATCATATTTGTTTTTTTTTTCACAAATTCAAAAGCGAATGCATTTGTTCGAATTTTATAGCGTTTTCTTTTCAAAATGTCTTTTCAATGACATATTAATGATGACTATTGGAGCGGGTACCACGTTCCATACATTTTTACCATCCCATGGGATGAGTAAAGAAATATCATCCGCGAATTTGCATTGGGCATGCCCAAACGCTTTAAATATAAACCTAATTCTAAACTCTATCCTCGAAAAGACATCAAAATGATAAAAACGATTCTAAGTTTTCTGTTTGGCTCCTGCAGTTATAAAATTGATGAACAGGGTGTTTATCATATAGCAATATAAAAAGTCCAAAGTTATAAATTCAAACAAGTACAGCACTGCTGCGAAAATGTTCAGCAATAAACGAGCATAAAAATCTCTTTTACGAACGGACACAAAGTGCCTAAGATTTATTTGACGAGCGGGAATCAAAACCAAACGCAACACAACAACATTGTCAGCCGCAACATTATTATTACATTATAGAGATAGCAAAAATTTCAAAGTAACTTTAAAGATTTCCATCGAATATCTTCCCCAAAAGTTAAACATCCTGTTAATGTCAAACTTCTAATTAGACTAACTTAATCTTAAATATACACATAATTGTCTTAACAAAATTATAAGTAAGTAATCTTTTAGACTGTTGGAGACTAGAAGTTATTGAAACGATGCGAATAATATAATTCACGCTTTAATTAATGTGAATATCTGCCAAACATATATTTTATTCTTAAAGAAATAGTTATTTACATAATAATTATAACTATGACGAACCGGTGGCGTAACGGGCGTGTTAACTACTGCCACTCCGAAGGTCGCGGGTTTGATTCCCGCTCAAGTTAGTCATTTTTGAGCGTGATCATGGATTCTGTTGAGTGTTTCTATGTATAATATGTATGTATTTGCAAAAAGTGTATATGTATGTTCATCCATACCTTCATGTTTTTGTATCCGTGATTAGGCTGCATTCCAAATCTGTAATGAACAAAAAAAAATTGTTACACTGCATAATATACGATAAATAGATAAACGATACTTTCACTTTGTACCAAACTATGTTCAATTAATTATAAATATGTCCACCGTTTAAGTTACAAAAAAATTAAAACATAACTTCACGACTTTTATCCCCGAATGGGTAGGCAGAGGTGTATATACACCCACATTTCGCCAGTTAGTTTTATGTCCCAATGGAATAGGGGGCGAGCCTATTGCCATCTACTGGTGTGCCCAGTCTTAATAATGTGTATTAAGCGAGCGATAATTAAACTAATATAATACATAACACAAAAAAATCTATGACCTATATTATATCATTGTGGGTTATGATATAAAACAACATAGTATCTTCTTGAGTTTACGCGAATCTACAGTTTACGGATTTTATCGCATTATAAAACAACAGTTTAATTTCAATAATAGTAATAATAATAATCTCGCCGAGCTGTCAAACCGGGCGAGGTAAATTAAAATCTTTTGTCCAGAAGCTAGTTTCACTCGTAGTAAATCCCGACAAGAAGTCTACGACAAAATAACGAAGATGCACAAATCGTATCAATTATTTTTTGTGTCTCACCTCTTATAAAATTGAGAGTGCATTGGAACAAGATGTTTGTAGTTGTGGACTGCAAGTGGATTACAGACGGATGATTTTTATTAGCATACAAAGATATTCGGCAGTGGCTTACGGGCTCATGTTTAATACAACTGCCCATATGCCTCACGGCACTTAGCGGTTTGTTGTGTGGCGGTATCCGTAAAAGCGCTGAATTATATTCTGCCGTCCTTTAACTATAATGCCGTTAAGTACCAAAACCACATTTTGAGATACGCGCGAAAAACGGTGAAATAATTTCAAATGGATGCTACTTCCTAACTTCAAGTCACATGTGAACCCTTAAAATACCAAAAAATGTGTCATTAAAAGCTCTTTTAGTCAATGCTGGTGCCATTCGAAAACGTTTCCGTAAATTAAAGAAAATAAATATTACTTATTTTCGCAAAGTAATCTTAAAAAATCTTAAAGTCCTAAAAACATGACTATAATGCCGTTATGCATACCTTAACGGCATTTTTGCTAATGGTTATATCTTAATATTGCAGTAATAGTACCACTCTTAATAAATTCGGTATGATACACACCTTAAAAGCCGTTAAAAGCGCTAGAGATAATATAGGTTAGCATTATTGCTTAAACAAATAGACTTGAACTACGCTATAATGCCGCTAAGTCACTTAAAGGCAATCAAGACAAGTAAATTTCAATAATACCTCAATGATATTTTTGTAAAAGACATTTTTTATTTGATTACATTGCTATAATGCCACTAAGTACAAAACCTTTGACGATAACGGCATTTTAGCTATGCAATACACGTCATAAATTTAAAAGAGAATCAAATGAAAACAGACAATTCAACAAAATTATTTGTTTATTCCTAAATGCGCTGTTTTTCGGCTCAGGCCTCGAAGCTGGTACTCGTCTAATGGCAGTAAACCAACACTGATAGTATTAATCATAATTATTACTAATGCCAAATAATAAATTTTTAACCGTCGGACTATTTAACGCTGGATCATTAGGCACAAAGCATGACGATTTTATAGCTACAATTTTACATCATCAAGTTGATATAATAGCTATCGATGAAACCTGGCTCAGACATGGTGAGGAGGGATGAGCCCCTAATTTACCGAATTACCGCCTTCGTCATGTGCCACGTCCAACGCATATTCGTAACGGCCGTGGTGGGGGTGTGGGCTTTTATATAAGATGTGGTTTGAACGCGCGGACATGCGTGCACCCCGCCCATCCTACGACGGAGCAAATGTGGCTTAAACTGAAAATGAATGGGAACACAATAATCATTGGTACAGCATATCGTCCTCCCTGGTTAGATACGCAAACATTTTTAAACTCTATAATGGATACTATCTAGAGTTACCGTAGGCAGATAGGAAACCGTTCAGAAGTGCGCAGTGGAAGCTGTAATACATCTACCTGACCACGATAGACAATATATCCGGACACAATGCACTGCGTTGCACAAATGAAATGATACTTTATTTCGTGTAAACTTTGTATTAAGTGCTTACGAAACGTCAGTTTTAAATTTATCAGTTGTACAAGTTTATATTTTTAGACATATTGAGTTAGAGCAGCTCAATCCCAAGCATTTTTGTCGTCTATATAATCGGAAATTTTATAATATGCTTTTAAACACAATTTAGTTTTAACAATTATCTTAAATTTATTTATTGTTAAATTTCTTATACTAAGAGGGAGCTTGTTATAAAAGCGTATACACTGCTCCATAAAACAGCTACTTATTTTGTGGAGGCGGGTGCTATGAACTACAAGATTATACTTATGTCTAGTATTTACAGTGTGAAGATCACTTTTTTTACTAAATTTGTCAATATTCTTGTGGACATATAACAGATTATCGTATATATATTGCGATACAACAGTTAGAATGCCTATCTCACTGAACTTTCCTCTTAGAGAAATACGAGGACCGAGGTTGTAAATTCCCCTTATTGCTCTTTTCTGCAGCACGAATATCGTGTTAAGGTCTGCAGCATTACCCCAGAGAAGAATCCCATAAGACATGATACTATGAAAGTAACTGAAATAAACCATTCTAGCTGTATCTATATCTGTAAGGCGTCTAATTGTCCTAACTGCATAAGCTGCAGAACTAAGTTTGCCCGAATGTCTTTCTATATGCGGGCCCCATTGGAGTTTGGTATCAAGCATTCTAAGAGTCACATCATACATGATATGCACACATTTCCATGCCACCTGTGAAGTAGCGTACTCGGCGCGTTTTTTTTTACCGTGGTTTCCCCTGTAGGCCTACTGCACTAACTGACATGACAATTTTAGATTAATTTAAGGGAATATACCTGCCAAGTTCTAGATATTACCTTATTATTGATATTGATTATTGATATTGCTATTGATTATTGGGTTTACTATTGTTTTGATTTCTTTAGATATTTTAATCAGATTTGTACTCTTGAAAGTCTACTTCAACAGTCATGTCTTCTTCGATTTCTTCTTCTTCCTCTTCCTACCTAGGAACATAGTTGGCCCGACGGGCTCAATTCTGGATTCCTTAAGTTGTACATTGGTCTCCATCTGTTTAACATTGGGCATTGAGAATTTTAATAGTTTGGTTTTCTTATCATTAAGTAATAAATTATTTACATTAAACCAATTAACAACTTTAGAGAGTGCATTGTTTACTTCGTCAAAATTTATCTGTTGTCGTCTAATATTAAAAATGAAGGAGGTATCATCCGCGAACAACACAATCTCATGATTTTTTTTTACATAATAAGGTAGATCGTTAATATAAATCAAAAAAACAAATGGTCCGAGGATTGACCCCTGTGGGACTCCCATTTTCAAGGCAGAACCTGGAGATGTCTTGTCATTGATCTGGACCTTCTGGATTCTTTTGCCCAAGTAAGAAACCAGGAGATCGAGAGCTTTGTTCCTAACGCCGTAATGATACAATTTTCTGACCAGAGTGTCATGATGTACACAATCAAACGCTTTTGACAAGTCGCAAAAAATACCTAATGCATCTTGCGACTTCTCCCAAGCTGCAAATATGCTTTTGAGTAGCTCAACTCCTGCGTCAGTAGTCGAACGACCCCTCGTAAATCGGAACTGTTTCTCGTGGAGTAGATAATGTCTATTAAAATAACTAAGCAACTGACTAAGAATTAATTTTTCAAAAATTTTACTAAGTGTCGGCAATACAGAAACAGGTCGAAAATTAGAAGGGTCGGTTGTGTCACCAGATTTAAATAAAGGTATAACTTTACTATATTTCATTAAGTCAGGAAATATTCCAGAAGCAAAGCAACCATTGAATACCGCTGCAAGATGTGGAGTAATTATGCTAAAAATAGATGAAGTAGTCTTCACTGACAGTCCCCACAAATCCATTGTCTTTTTCATATTTAAAGTTTTAAATTGTTTAAAAATATCGTCAGTAGTAACAACAGTGAATTCAAAGGCTGCATCACATTCTGGCATGCAGTCCCTAAGAAGCATTTCATCAGACATGGAATATGAGTTGAGCGACTTTGTTGTCACTGTAGGTATATTAGCAAAGAAATTCTCAAATTCTGTCGCAACTTCCAGATCCTCTGAAATTCTCACATTATTGATTTTTAAAAGGTAGTCGCAGCTGCGTGCTTTGGCTCTGCCATGTTCATTGTTGATGACATTCCAGGTAGCCTTTATAGTGTTTTCTGATAATTTTATTTTAGTCCTCAAATAAATAGATTTTGCTGTACTACAAGCTTGTCTAAATATTTTGAAATATTTTTTTACATAATTAATAAAATTCTGACTATTATTATAAGATTTTTTATCATACAGTTCATATAACCTAATCCGGCTTTTATGAATACCTTCAGTTGCCCAATCACTAAACATCAGACGGTCAGTTACATTTAATTTTTTGGATGAAAATACGGTCTGAAATTCGTCATTAATTAATTTAAATAAAGAATTATATAACTGATCTGGATGGTCATGATGACGCAACCAACGCATTTTTCGAGATAAATTGTTTTTAAAAGTTTTATGTCGATTCTCATTTATTGGTATATATTTAACAATTTTTCTCTGGTCTCTCGGACATTCTCTTGGACAACAGATTAACTGTCCACTGTGATCTGACTGAAGCATATTTATCAAAGATTTGTGTATTGGTTTTATACTAGTAAATATATTATCAATACAAGTACCACTTGTGGCAGTCACTCTAGTTGGTTCATAGAAATTATGACATAAATTGTATGACTTAAATAAATTTAAAAAATTGATAGTTGAAGAGCATTTTTCTAATATGTTAATGTTAAAGTCTCCACAAATAGCAACCGTTTTACGGCAATTACAAACTTTGCTTAAAGCATCCTCCATAATAACTAAAAAACTTTCAAATGGTGCACATGGAGGTTTGTATACACTCATAACAATGAACTGCTCAAACTCAACACATGTAATCTCTACTACTCGCTCAACAGAGCGGCTCACAATGTCAGTCCTTTCTTTAAATTTTAGAAATTTACTTGCTATGATTAACGAGACACCATAGATAAAATTTTCTCTACTGAACGAGCTTACAACCTGGTGGTTATTAAAATTGAATATAAACTGGTGGCTTCTTAGCCAATGTTCTGTAATGCATAAAATATCAATATTTTTACAGTTCATAAACAATTCCAATTCTAACTCCTTGCCCATCAACCCTTGTATATTTTGATGCACCAGGTTGATACAATTTTTAAAATTATTTTTTGTATGTGTGGTTGATGGAACTATATTTTTGTCACATAAACTAGATACAGAATTTGGTGTCTTATTAAATATATTGCCAGAGATTGACTCTATTGTATCAGAAGTCAATTTAAAGAATTTGGAACGGATTCCAAGCTTATATTGCATGTCAAATTTGACTGCTCAATAAAAGCAGTGTGGTTAGCCAAAACCTTGGCTGAGTTATTAATATAATAAGCTAGCGATGATGCTATTTGTCTTTTATAAAATTGTGATATATAATAATTATCATATGTCAAATAAAAATTTCTAATTAAAGCATTAGAGTCAATAATGTCAATCAGATTATTATAAAATGTCATAGTATGCAATTTTGAATTAATCTTAAATCTATAATCATTTTCAGCTTGTGGCAACAGGTAACTGTAAGGAAAAGCAAGTAACAGAATTTTTATAACTTTTAAATTGAGTAATTGGTCAAAATATCTCTGTATTACATTTATATTTGCATTTCCTCTTCTCCCAATAAATATAATAATCACAGCGAATCACAACTAATTGGTAATAAAATGTTTCAACTTACCTGATATCTTCACTGATGCTCTTGAGTGGACCTAAAAGATTAACTCATAATTTTGGCCAAAATAACAAGACAATCGAATAAATACCGCAGGATTCAGTTAGGCGTTCCTCATCAGCGAAGTCGTCAAGCACCAAGCACGTGCGTCGGATTCACTCAAGTTTTATAAATGTCAATGTTCAATATATCACAAATTTATCACAAACTTTGCCGGAAGTCAAAAGCGGCAATTATAAGTATTTACAAGTTAATTCAATTTGCGTTAATTCAAAAGGCGATCAATTTATATCAATTACAATCTCGCGAGACAGCCCAAAGCGGCGTGTTAATTTTTCAAGGCAAGACGGAAGGAAGTTGACAGTTCAGTGTGACCACAGTCCAAAATTTACAATATACTAAACTAAATGTTACTAAATCGATATAATCGACTTGACTTATCATAAACCTATTTCTATTTCAAACAGATACGATAGCCTCATTTCCTGGGTATGACTATCTTATGGTCCTTGGGGATTGGAATATTAACGTACTTAGCCCTTCTGATGCTAAGTATACACTATTGCATAAATTTTTGACGTGCACAGGCCTTAGACAGGTGGTAACGGCTCCTACTCATTTCACTGAAAGCTCGTCTTCGCTTATCGACATAATTTGCACGGACGCCCAAGTGCGGTCTGTGGATGTGGGGAGCATGGGTAGTATATACGGTCACGCGTTTGTCAAATGTGAATTGCTCCTAAAAAAAACAAAAATGAAGCCCCGAATAATAACTTTTAGGCCTCTGGGTGACGTAGATCATGATCAATTCAGCAAAGATCTTATAAATTGGGAACGAATTAAACTACTACCAAACATTGACGACATTGTCGTGGATTACACAAATGCGTTAACTTGGTTATACAATCTACACGCACCATTAAAAACAAGGATCAGTAAGGAATTACCAGCTCCCTGGATTACCAGTAATGTACAGCTTATGATGCGTTTACGCGACACCGCTCTTTAAAGGTACTGGCGCACAAAGCGTCAAGTACATAGAAATTATTATAAATTATTAAAAAATCAGGTAGATACTGCTCTCTATAATGAAAAAAGTGCTATTTTGAGCAACATATTAATAATAACATTAAAAATACAGCGCTTTTATGGAAAAACATCAAATCAAAAATACTACCTCAGCAATCACCTGAACTGCCTGCTCATCTAAATGATCCTGATGCTATAAATGCTCATTTTCTCAATGTGCCAGGTAACACTAACATAAGCATATTTAGTCTTTCATACTACGAATTGCATAGGTATGGACCAGCCACATTTAACTTGAAGCCTGTTGAATCGACTGAAATGGCCAGAATAATAAAAGAGCTTCGGTCTAACGCTGCTGGTACAGACGGTCTAACATTGGATATGATCAACCTGCTCACTCCGCATACTCTTGATATCATAACATTGATGGTGAACAAATCTATCTGTGATTGCAAATTTCCTACTAGCTGGAAAACAGCGGTAGTAAGGCCAATTCCGAAAAATCCTAATGTAACTGATTTGAAACAGCTAAGACCTATCAGCATTCTACCATGCCTCTCAAAAATTTTAGAAAAGGTGGTAGCGGAATCAGGTTTTAGAAAACATCGCAGTACAACCACGGCTATTCTGGATGTTATGGACAATATACTGGGGGCGCAGGATCGCGGCAAGGGGACCATCCTGGTCTTGCCCGATTTCTCCAGGGCGTTTGATTGTCTGAGTATTCCCCTCCTCTTATCCAAAGTGTCATTCTACGGCTTTGAACCTAAAACCGTAAAGTGGTTCGACTCCTACTTGAGTAACCGTTCATAGTCCGTGGAACTGAGAAATTCGGATGGAACAGCAACGCAGTCTTGTCCCTCGCAATGAATAGAGGCGTTCCCCAGGGATCACTGATTGGTCCTCTTTTGTTTATATTGTTTAGCGCTGACATTATAGGCAGCATCGAGCACTGCCAATACCATTTGTACGCTGACGATGTACAAATGGTATTGGCAGTGCTCGATGCTACTACTCTCGATACTACTATTTCCACCCCTACGATACTACTATTTCCACCCCAACGATACTGTGTATTGTTGGGGTGGAAAAAATCAACCGGGATTTGACGGGTATTTTCGGCTGGGCCCGCCGCAATTCACTTGTGTTAAACCCGAAAAAAACTAAATATATGATTTTGGGTTCAAAAAAACAGCGGGAGATCATTTCACGTAGTAATCCGCATATTTGTGTTGATGGCCAGGGTGTCGATCGTCCCCCCCGTGGGATCTCCACCTTGTCGTGGTGGGGGGGCTTAGTAACCGTGGATTGGTGACCCGCGGTGAAGCTAAGAGGGATCCAGGAGGGGACGCTCCGCGTGGGCTTGACGGAGGCCTGCGCTGGATGCGTCCAAAGGGGCGGGTGCGAGGGACAGTTCTTCTGTCCCTCGCAGTCGGGTGCGGTCGCGGGAGGAGAGGCGTGTCGGTGTTGCGTTGCCGCGCGCCCTATCTCCCGCGACCAAATGGAGGCGCACCATCGTTGCGTCGCGGTGGGGCCGCAGAGGAAGAGGAGATGCGGTGTTGCGTTGCCGTCCTCCTTATCCTCTGCGGCCGCTGAGTGTTTTGGCGGCGGAGCCCAACACCTTCATCCGCCGCCAAGGGGGTTTTGTTCGGGGCCCGCCTGACCATCTGGCGGGCCAATACCCGTCGGGGGGTAGCGACGAATGCTTATGCGAATCCCCACCCTCCGACACACGGGTACATGAGGAATACGGGTTGGTTTTTAGTCAGTAAGAGTCTGACAGTCCCCTTCGTCCTTTCCCCGGGGCGGAGGGACTCCATGAGGATTTTCCAACCCGATACCAAAAAAAAAAAAAAAAAAAAAAGGGTGTCGATCGTGTTCAACTAGCGAGAAATCTCGGCCTAATGAGGGATGAGGAGCTACGCTTTGAGAAGCACATTTCAGACGTAGTCCGAAATTGCTTTTACCGTCTCAAAGTGTTATATAGGCTTAGAGAGCATCTTGACATCTCGCTTTGTGAACAGCTGGTGGACTCTTTGGTTTTATCTAGATTCAGTTATCTGGATACAGCCTACGGACCGACACTCCTAGAAAAAACAGCGAATCTCATACAACGAGTGCAGAATGCGTGCGCTCGATTTCGCTACAATATTCCGCCAAGACATCATGTCACACCTTACCTAAATCTACATAATATACTTAAGATGTCATACAGAAGGGAATTACACTTAGCTACTCTACTATTTGGTGTCACCAAAAATGAAACTCCAAGCTACCTATACAATAAAATTGTTTGGATAAGTGAAAATAGTAGATATCCGAAAAGAACTGTATCGTGTCCATTACGTGTACCTCCGCACGGGACCACAGCATTTCGTGGTTCTTTTAGATACAATTCTACCAGGTGCTGGAACAATTTTCCACCTTCGATACGTAAAATAAAAAGTGCACAAAACTTAAAAGTCAAACTTAAAGCCATGCTTTTACTTAAACAAAAACCAGCACATAAATTATTGGATATTCTATATTATTTATTATTATTACTATTTTATTTATTCTAGTTTACTATTATCCTATTGAGCTTTATTCGATGACATCATAGCCCCCTTTACAGGCCTTTTTATTTATTTATACCTACTATTTTATGGACAGTCTTTTGACTTATGATATAATTTAATGATATTTGTTGACATACCAAATTAATAATTACCCTTCCTATTACATAATTATTTTATTCTCATGACATATAATTCTTCATAGCTAAGATAAGTAATTGATATTCATTTCGTTGACATATTCATTTTTTATTCGTATTGACATAACTAATTTTAAATAATCACATATTATTTCATATAACTAATTTTAAATAATCAAACTGCTAAGATTTGGAAGCCTACTAGCCCCAAGGGGCCTCAGTTGAAAAACAGCGCTGCAATTGCAATTGTATTTGCAGCATAATGCTGAACTGTGGCCTTTTTGCCACACAATATTATGCCGAGCCTATCTAATACATATATTATTTTCCTTCGAAATCCTCTGCATTCCTGTCCTCTTCTTACTTATTTTAAGTGTTCTTGACGCTGGCGTCATGTGGCTAGTTGGTGCGGCGCGGCTCGCGCAGCTCTGAAATTATTTTATATACCTTTTAAACTTGGCATACTTACATTTAGCTTATTATGTTGCTGTAGCTAAAACAGAGATTATTGTATTTCTTTGGTTCAGAGATGTATATCAGTACATTTATGATTATTATGTGTGATCACGATTGCATTAATGTAACAAATCCGTAATATGTATGTACAAATATATGTATGAATAGGTTTATGGTATTGTGTCCATAACGGACAAGCGTTTGCGCCACAGATATAGATCTACATAGATAACGCAACTATCACGATTTGTATTGAAACCAAGCGTGCCGACTTTTTAATACCTACTGTGACGTTCCCTGCATCACGAAGTCGAAGCGATGCGCGACAGTATCGCTTGTGCGATATTCATCGTCTCCTAATACACAATGTCAGATCAAACGTCCGAAGCAAACGCGGCAACGTAATGTGAATAAAGTTTACTTAACGGTAAAACGGACGCGCCGGGACTGAAGTTAGTGGGTAGTTCAGACACGCGAAGTGCATGCATTTGCGTCATCTATGTAGATCTATGTCTGTGGTTTGCGCCTAGCCACAATAGGTAATACCAGTTTTCACGTACCTCCTTATTCTTCTCTGTCGGCGGGGCAATGCTATCGCTATTCATTGTTCACATTCTATGTTATATGGTAACTTGCAAATGACATGTCGTAAACCTGTAAACAGTGAATTAAAAAAATATATAATTATAACCAGAAGATCATATTTAGATGATAAACAACATTTGTTTTAAATAACTTACTTATAATAAGTATCTTAGTAATAAGATAAGCAGTGCTTACCCAATGTTCATGGCTCACGTATTGTATTGACCCAACTGGGAATGAATTGTTGTATGCACACTTGTTTAATTATGCCTGTTGATTATACGTAATCGTATCGTGGTCCTTGATGTACACAACTGTCGCCGTTCATAGATGTTATGTTATCGATAGCGCGGGCGAGCGAGCGCGGCGTGCGCGCGTGCGTGTTGCCGCTCTGCGCGAGCGTCACTGGCTCACTAGCCCGCGCGTCGCGTCACAAGTCACGGGCACGGGCCGAAGCTACATGAGTAGATAAAGCCGTGCCTGCGGTGCGGTGGCGCCAGCCAGCGAGAAATTTGCGCGTCTTACTTCTTTGTTTTGCCTTTCTTTAGCTCTTATTTATTATTGTAATTATTGTCATAATATTGTGTTAGTGCAAATAAATTCATTCTTTCTTTCTTTAAATCAATAATTATTTTTCAAATATCTTATCAAATCTTTTGACACTTCCTCTGCATAACAATATGGCAGCATTTAAAAAGATCCATTAAATGTGTTCTTTTTCTTAAATTCAACTCGATCACAACATTTTTTAAGAGGAATTTTGCTGAATTTAACCATAAAATAATTAACAAAAGCAGTCTTTAGTTACTTAAAATTACTCAGTACTATTAATTGACCTTTTTATTATTGATTGGATAATTTCGATAATTTATCGAGAATGCCAGCTTTTCTCTAGTACCGGAACTTGTATGGTCTTGAAAGATTTTAATTTCTTATATAAAATAAACGAGTTTTATGTCAAAATTAAACAAGTAATATACTTTTCATCAATCTATAATTCGTTACAAGTTGAATAGAACATATTTTTCCATTTAATTTTAACAACTCAACATGCTTTAGTTTTTATTAATTAACATGCCGTGGATATTCAAGCCAAAGTATTTAAGATGTAAGAATAAAAATATGTTATAAAAGCAGACAGTCTACAATTTAACATTAAAATAGACCGATTTTAAAAAGTCCTTGCTTATGGTGTGCCATCGTGCCATGAAAAGTAGCGTGTTTATAATATTGACGAAAAATTCAAAACACCGTTGTACATTTTTGAGCCCACATCGATTATGCCTAGTTTTGACTAAGTATAATCGATATGGGCGTCAAAGCGGCGCAGCGAAGTTAAAATGAGACTGAATGGTGGGAAATGTTTCTAGGATGCATCTCGAAAACTAGATGCACATCGCCACACAATGAAACCCTGAAGGTGTCACTGGAATGTTAAAGCTCTCATTAATCAGTGGCCTTTGACCGCCGTAAGCTTGTATAGGGTCAAACATTATATAGTCATCTTCTATCCATCTCGGAGTAATTAGATGTCTTGAATTTATTGAGGGACTTTTAGTTTTAAATTGAGATATAGCACTAAACAAAGTTTTAAGAATGTTTTGACATGACAATAGAAACTCTAAGGGATTTGAAAAGACGAGACGAAGGACGTGATTTATATTAGACTTTGCTTTTGTAACATATTTGCGCAGGCCCCGCATAAAGAGAGCAGGACTTATATTATAACTATAATAAGAAACAGCGTAATATAAAAAATAAACAATTGTAGTCGGGACTGCGGTATCCGACAAGACAAACCTAAAAATATTGTCTAGTCCAGTACCGAAGTTTTAATACCAAGTTAATATTCCTATCAGTTAAGGCTTTAGCTTGATGAATCAATCAAGATAAGTAATTGTATATATTGCAGTCAAAATTCTTAACCAGTCAAAAGTACTAGGGAAATCAGTCAAAAGTACTTTTGACTGAACAGGTTGGTCAAAAGTGGTTTTGACTGAAAATTATTGGTTATCAGTACTTTTGACTGCAAATTTGCGGTTAAAAGTACTTTTGACTGCAAATTTGCAGTTAAAAGTACTTTTGACTGACGCTCTTCGTCAAAAGTAGTTTTAACTGCAATAAAGCATCAGTCAAAAGCACTATTAACTCGTTAGATGTGAATAAAAATTACCTAGTCGCCTAATAAGCTAAGTAGACGGAGCCCTGCTTGGCAGGGCTCCTATTTTCGAGTGCGGGGTCACAAGAGAACCTAACAAAACCTATTATGTAATTACCTACACATAACTAAGTATCCGGGGCGGACGAGAACTTTTCATAATACCTAATAGGTTATGTTAGGTTCTCTTGTGACCCCGCACTCGAAAATAGGAGCCCTGCGAAGCAGGGCTCCGTTTAGTAAACTTATTGGGCGACAGAACTTTTCATAATAAGTAGGTAGGTTAGTCAAAAGTACATTGGGCAAAAGTACTTTTAACTGTTATTTTAGTCAAAAGTATTATTGACTAAAGCCTACGGTCAAAAGTACTTTTGACTGATTTTGCTAGTCAATTGTACTTTTGAGTGGTTAATAGTTTTGACTGCAACATATACACAGATACATGTAAAGCTGACGCACACTACGGCTTTGAGAGCTATAGAATACCATATTGGTTCAATGTGTATGTGACATAACTATTAGACCAAGAAATGGCTCCGGTCAAACAGCGGCGTCTTCGTTCCCCACCAACTCACTTTTTGCGGTGGATTACGCTAACATCCGCGGACTCCATTCGAACCTCAACGCCGTCCACCATCATCTCGAGACGGCCCGACCGGCCATGCTTTTCTTGACCGAGACTCAAATACGCCGTCCTGACGTCATGACTTATTTGCATTATCTCGGTTATGCACTGGAGGATAACTTCCACGCAAAAGCCAGGGTATGCTTGTTGGTCAGAGCGGATATTTGCTGTCGACGTCTACGCTGCCTAGAGGACCCGTCCTTTTCTGTCCTATGGGTACACGTAAGTCTGGGTTCATTGGCCCGTATTTACGTGTGCCTTTACCGTTCCCATACCGGAGATGCCGAGACAACTCGACTGTTTGACTACTTAAGTCAGGCAGCAGATAATGCACAGGAGCAGTTCCCGACAGCCGAGTTGGTCTTTTTGGGAGATTTCAATGCCCACCATGAGACCTGGCTGGGCTCTTCCAAAACGGACCACGCGGGACGAGCTGCTCACGCATTCGCTCTCAAGCATGACCTGACTCAACTGGTATTCCAGCCCACCAGGATACCAAATATATCGGGTCAAGCGCCGTCGTTGTTAGATCTTGTGCTGACGAGTAACCCGGCCCAGTACAGTGTCATGGTACAAGCCCCTTTGGGTTCCTCCGACCACTGTCTGGTTTTCACTACAGTGCCATTCGCTTCACCTCCACAACCAGTGAAGGCAAAGCGACGCTTGTGGCACTACTCGTCAGCGGATTGGGATGGCCTGCGAGACTATTATGCGTCCATCCCGTGGTCTCAACGCTGCTTTGGTGGGAGGGATCTGTCGGAGAGTGCGTCTGCTGTTGCTGGGGAAATCATGTTGGGTATGGAATATTATATTCCATCCACTGACGTCTCCAGCAGCAGCAAAGTACGGCCCTGGTTCGATCGCAAGTGCGCCGATGCTGTTAAACAAAAACAGTCGGCTTACCGCGCTTGGATCAGGGCTCGGTCTCGTCACGATCCGAATGTCCATCAAGGCAGCCTATAATAGAGCCACCAAGGTCTGCAAGAGGGCATACAAAAGAGCGGATGCCCAGCGCATTGCACGGTTTGGTCAAGAACTCTTGTCGCACCCCACGGGCAGCCGGGGATACTGGCGATTGGCCAAAGCCGTGCAATCTAATTTCTGACAGCCTTCACTGCCGCCGTTGCGATGCCCTGATGGATCGGCTCATGGGCCGCAAGAGAAAGCTGACCTGCTTGTCAATCTCTTTGCGGCCAACTCCCGAATCGATGATCGTAGTGCGCAGCCGCCTTCGATTCCCTACTGCGGCCACTCCATGCCTGATATTAAAATCAGGCAATGCGATGTTCGCGCGACACTGCGATCTCTCGATGTCCGGAAAGCCAGTGGACCTGATGGAATTCCAGCTGTTGTGCTTAGGAAATGCGTAGCCAAGTTGTCTCCAATGCTTACACGCCTGTATCGCCTATCATAGGCCTCTGGCGTAGTGCCGCAGGCTTGGTAAGAGGCTAAGGTGCAACCGATTCCCAAGAAAGGGGATCGTTCTGATCCGGGCAATTATCGACCCATTGCTATCACCCCTATCCTCTGCAAGGTGTTTGAACGATTTATTAACAACCAACTCGATCGCTACCTAGAAGATCACTCTCTCATCAGTGATCGTCAGTATGGCTTCAGACCGAAACGATCAACGGGTGATCTTCTAGCGTTTGTCACACACCTTTGGGGTGAGGCGATGGACAGGCATGGGGAATCGTTGGCTATTAGTCTCGACATCTCCAAAGCCTTCGATAGAGTCTGGCATCGTGCGCTTCTTTCCAAGCTTCCAGCCTACGGCTTGCCGCCTCGATTGTGCAACTGGGATGCCAGCTTCCTGCATGAGCGCCGTATACGAGTCCTTTGTGACGGTGAGTCATCGAAGTTTGTCCAGGTGAATGCTGGTGTGCCTCAGGGGTCCGTGTTTTCGCCCACGCTTTTTCTTCTGCATATCAATGATATGCTCACGTTTGGGGGCATACATTGCTATGCAGATGACAGTACTGTACATGGGCGATATCTCGGACACCCTGCGGCTAAGCAAGCCACTGAGGAGTATAGGCGAACACTTGTTGCTGAGCTTGACTGGGTTCTGAATTGCATCTCGCATTGGGGTGATGAGAACCTGGTCGAGTTCAACGCCAAGAAAACACAGGTGTGTGTATTCTCAGCCAAGGTATCTCCATTCCTTCCCCATCCCTCTCTTCTGGACACTCCACTACCGATTCAAGACAGCCTCAATATCCTAGGTATGGACATACGCAGAAATCTCAACCAGACGAACTACATCGAGGGTGTCATCAATCCGCATCTCGGAAACTCGGAGTCCTGAACAAGGTGAGCAGTTGTGTCTATTATACAAAACCCAGGTTCGCTCCTGCATGGAATACTGCTCTCACCTTTGGGATGGCTCCGCTCAGTACTTATTGGACGCCCTCGATAGGTTGCAGCGGCGTGCTGTCCGTATCATTGGGGATCCAGAGGCCACTAAGACTCTTGAGTCACTGCAATTACGCAGAGACGTGGCCTCAATGGCTGTCTTCTACCGCATCTATCACGGTGAGTGTTCCGAAGAGCTCTTTCAACTAATCCCTCCCTCTCCTTTCCTATCCCGAACGACACGTGCTGTTTTGAGGTGCCACTCTTACACGGTAGAACAGATACCGTCACACACCAAACGGTTCGGCGACTCTTATCTCTGCAGTACCATTAAGATGTGGAACTCTTTGCCAGCCCACGTGTTTCCCTCCACTTATGATCCTGGGTCCTTTAAGCGGGGCGTGAAAAAGCTTTTCTCAAGGCCGTCAAGGCCATCATACCATAATGCCATGCTGTCTGCTGGGATGATGGCCATCACTATGGGACTTCACTAACTGCTTAACATCAGGCAGCATGGAGTCAATATGTTCGGCAGAAAAAAAAAATTACTTATACAATACAGGTAAATATTCTATTACGTATAACATACTAAGCTTAATAACGTTATTTGACTCGACTTATTAGAATATAGCACTAGCTACCGAATGAATTATACACACTTCTTTTTCTTCGTTGCATATGTTTGTGATTTCACCTACCGCAACCATAAGATCCCATATTAGATTTAATTATATTTGGAAATATCACACGCTGCTGTTGTCATAATACACAGGTTATTCAAATACTAGAGCGATAGCAAAAGTATAAAATACTCAACTAGAATGGTACAAAAAACACCATACAACCTTAATTAACAAAATAATGAATCCACTGTCCAGTGAAACCGATGAGGCACATGAAACACATAAACCAAGTATCTACGTAACATTGACACCATACGGTCTTAATGTAAACCCACAAGAGGACATTTCATGCCACTACAAGGTGTATTTGATGGCTCGGAAGTGGAGAACAAAAGACTTCGGCATACCGCACATTGAACAACTCAATTTGGCTTGAGAACCATAAAACAGCCTTTACTACGAAGGTTTATATTATTATAAATCGGGAAGATATGTTTTGTGTGCCCTAATAATGTCAGAGGTAGATGTGGTCAAATTTATGAGCCGTTAAATCCTGACTATAGACGGCCTTGAAAGCAAAGGTCATAAATAGATTTATCGCGTGTTTCATAATATGTACCTTCTGGTATCTCTATGTTGCGGGTAGTTGCAGGTTTATGATGTTGCGGATTTAAGTCTTAATGATGAACTCACGGTGGCAGTTGCAGAGTCGCCGTGTAATGTTGGGAGTTGGTTGCTAAATAATAGATGTAGCTTTGTCGAGCTATTAACATAATTATTATTTATTATAATGGCTCATATTATAAGAGTAAAAGCGCGACACACTACACATTACTTTATAAGTAGCTGAACCAGAGGCCGAGGCTGACTTCAATTTACATCCTAGTTTTATGGGCTCCTTAAAGGTGCCAAAAATATTTAATACAGTTAAACGTGCATTGGTTATTCCGTAAAAAAAAATATACCTCGTCGAAGACGAAAAAGTCAATATAATCGGTTCAAACGTTTTTGAGGTTACCGGGCGCAAACAGAGAAGCAAACATAATACAAGTAGGTAATCGCAATTACATTATTTAAAACGTTTTTATTTTCTTATATATATTTGTTCACATACTTAAAACGGCAAAAAAAGCAGCGATAACCGAGTGGAGAGACCGACAGACTGCTACGCAGCGGGTCTCGAGTTCGAATCCACGGCACACACCAATGACTTTTCGGAGTTAAGTGCGTATTAAATTGTTAATTATCTCTTGCTTATCGGTGAAGGAAACATCGTGACGAAACCTGCATGTTTGAGAATTCTCCATAATGTTCTCGAAAGACATGTGAAGTCTGCCAACCCGCACTTGGCCAGCGTGGTGGACCATGGTCTTTACCTTCTCATAGTGAGAAAAGGCCCAAGCCCAGCAGTGGGACAGTACATAGGGCTGTTGATGATGAATTAAAACGGCTGCAAGCCACTTACACTAATTACACAAACGGAGTTCTTTCTTCAGTAACTCATCATCATCCTAGCGCTGTCCCGGTTGCACTCCAAAACCCACGCCTTGGAGCCCAGGGTCCGCTTTCCGGCTATGTCTCCTCCACTTCGCACGGTCTTCAGCATCCCTGGTGGTTAGTTGGTTGGCACGCATATCATCCCTTACGACGTCAATCCAGCATTTCTTTGGCCTTCCCCGTTTACCGGGGCCCGGTGGAGGTAGCATGGCAAGACATTTGTTACCCACGTAAGATGCCGGTTGACGTAAGACGTGGCCATACCAGCGTAGACGACACTCTTGCAGTTATCCTAATGCGGTCCTTCCGCGTGACTCCACACATCCAGCGCAGCATGTTCATCTCCGTGACACGCAGACTCTGCTTGTGTCGCTCAAGCACAGGCCACGTCTCATTGCCATATAACAGGACAGGTCTAATGATGGATTTATAGACCTGTCCTTTGAGCTTAACCATTTTGGGGTCACAAATGACACCGCTCACCTCACGCCATTTGGCCCAGGCTGCCGAAATGCGTACCTTGACCTCGCAATCGATGTCACCAGACTTCACAGTTCTTTCTTCAGTAACTATCGTCGGCTTAATACTCCGCAGCTAATTAAAAAAAGTCACATGATGACATGTGCTAATGAAAACTCTTTTCTGCATATTTATAAAGTTATGTTAGGTTTACTGCTAACCCTGCACCTAGAAGTGAAGCAGCGAATCCGTCAACCTAGCCTATTAGTATAATAAGTCATCAATATTCCTTCATACAAATTAATGCCAAAAACGTAACAATTCATCCAAAATGCGATAATTTTTAAAAAGTGGTATGAATCTTTCTTATACTACTTCTAGGACTATAAAAGAATTCATACCTACATTTGACTTTATAAAAAACTAGTTTAATCAGTTTCGATTAAAATTAAAAATATAACTCATAACAGCAGTTTCCGTTATTGATGGGTACATCAAATAAATCTGTGACCTAACAAAACTCTAAGCGTACCCTAACAAAATTGATCATACAATTTACCTGACTGTTTAGCAATTTGATTTACAAAGTGCTAAACAGTCTGGCGTATAAAAATATTGTAACAAAAAACATAGCCGTGTGGTTGACGGCATAGGATACAAGTGTCACCACCCCCTATCTTCAAGTGGGTGTCGTAAGAGGCGACTAAGTGATAACACGATGCAAATACCATCTTTGCGTAGAGACGGAAAACTCGACATCAAACCGTATACGACTGCCTCGTTGGTCTCGCGGCATAAATGTGCGCGTGGGATCGGGAGGTCTCTGGTTCAATTCCTGGGTCGGGCAGTGTTATTGGGTTTTTCTGTCACGAAATTCTCAGTAGCAGCACGGAGTCTGGAAATGTGCCCGGTACGGCAATAGGCTCGCCCCTTATTACGTGGGACTAAAGTATATCTGGCGAAAAGTGGGTGTAGAAATACACCTCTGCCTACCTCTTCGGGGTTATAGGCGTGAGACTATGTATGTATGTATGTAACAAAAAACATTTCCATAAGTAAATACACCTATCAGATTCGCATAAATGAAGGTTCAAAAACTGAATCCAATTCGGAAAATTAAGTCAACGGCCAAGGCACACAATAAAAAAGAGGTCTATTTTTGAAATTTGGGGTAGGTTATTAAAGTCAGAGGCAGAGTGACGGCAATATCGGAAGGTCATTAATAACGGTACAGGGTGCGCTATCCACTGGACCACGGAGACTGCCTCCGTGATCCAGTGGATAGCGTATGTATCTGCTGATCGGGCGGTCCCGGGTTCGATCCCCGGATGAGGCAAAAGGGACACTGAGTTTTCCAAATTCTTAGTAGCAGCACGGAGACTGGCAAAATTTTAACGACAATAGGCTCGCCCCCTATTACGTGGTACCTAAAATTCATAAGGCAAACTGTGGGTGTACCTAATATTACACATCTGCCTTCCCTTTCAATAAAAAAGAGCATCTTAATTAAAACCTCACCACACCTGCGGCGTTTCAGGCCCTACTATTTTTTTGTTTGCAATAAACAAACAGTTTAAATGAGTTTAAGTATTCCTTAGTTTCCCGTCCTATACAGTTCACCTAAGAAATGCTATTCTTCGAAACAAATTTCTGCTGCTGTAAGTAAAAGCGAACTCGTACATCGAAAATGTCGACGAAAACGTGAAGACTGTCTTGTTCTGATTGCGCCCCTAGATTGAAGTTCAGATCATTCCAGAACTCGCGATACAATCAGTGCAATAGAATTTCTTTTTTGAAGCTATTACACAGCTGTACAAAGCATTTTTTAGGAAAGCAGGCTTTAAAAACATAATTTTGTACATGGTAATCTAAAATAGTGCTGACCACTTATTTCCTTTTAAAATTCAATTTCAAAAAATGAAGTATATTTTAAGGCAGTTAACTAAAGGGTAAGTCGTCACTATTTCTAGCTTCTGCTTATAATTTCGTAGCGTCAAATCAATTGAAAGCGGTTAGCGTGTAATACCACTCGATTTACGAGGTTCTTAAACTTGATGTCATATACTTTAAGAAGTAAAGAACACAAGATGTTTTTGTAACTGGTAGACGGCATTATTAGAGCAGATAAAAAGACTTCAATCGTCTACGTAAGCCATATTCTTCGTAACATTATGGTATTGAAGAGGTGAAATTATTAAAGAAAATTTAACCGAATGGAAAGAAAGAGGAATCCACCTCGCACCCTCGGATTGACTACCCGAATATTACAATAGAAAACGGTTGACAATACCAAAGTCCTCTGAAAGAATAAGGGATAAATAGTATAGGGTATGGGTTCCAGGAAGTTCCTTGTAGTAACCTGCTGTATGCTTATATTTTTCTTTTTGAAATTATTTTTAAATGAATACGATTTTACGCTTAAACAGGCAGATGTTTTCTGCGTTATAAAAAAACGTTGCCTTTGCTGTTTAGAATTAACTATAATATGACTAGTGCTTTTTGATAAAGCATGTGTCTCGAAAAACTTAGGTCATGAAAAATTCTATGTAGTATAGAAGGTAATATGACAAATGTTAAATTAAAATCATTAACGGAATCTTTTTGAGATCTATCTTTGAGACATGGTCTGTAAACCTAAGTTTGAGACTAGTATCTTTGGTCCTCTATTTGTGATAACATTATTATCTAATATACAAATTATTTTAACTACTTGAAATACGTATTCATTTAGTTAGGCCCTGTTTCAGTACCTCTAGGAATGCTTTCCTGTCTGCCAGGTAAATTCAAAATTAGAACGAAATTTGTTTGAGTGGTGAAACTGGCACTTATTGAAATACTCATAACTCTCAAAAAAATGTATACATGAATCATTTCGACACTTGTGTTAAACGTATGCATACATATAACACCAGTAATAAATAGTAAAATCAATTCAACGTATTGTTTGATGGCATAATTTATTGAATACGACACACAGTTGGCTAATAAGGAATAATGAACACTTTACTCAAGCAGTTACTTTAAGGCTTTGAAAGAATGACGGGAAATATATATTTTCTTACAAATATATCTCTCTGAAGTAAGAGGAGAATGGAATTAGCAACATAATATATAGTGTAAAAAATCAAGGTGCATAGGGTTCCCACCAAGAACTTAGGGTCCCAAGCCAACCTCACCTGCAAGTGGTGCACCTGCCGATCAACGGACGAGGCTCTGGCAAACAAAATATCCCGATAAGCGGCAATAGGCTCACCACCTATTAGGTGGGATCAAAAACTGGCGAAAAGTGGGCGTTTAATATGCCTCTGCCTACCCCTTCGGGGAAACAGGCGTGAGTCTATGTATGTATGTATGTACAAAACCAAATGACTAATCATGTTAATATATATTTTTGTGTTTATCTGTCTATTCAACAGCAAAATCAAAGTGTCTGTGAATATGCAATTTTCCAATAATGTTAATGCTCCAAAATAACGTGTATTTTCTAAAGAGTATACAAAACATTTTGCTTCACGGCAAGATCAACGGTAAAATCTCGAGATAACAATCAGTTGCAAACAATAACCAAAACAATTCCACGAGAAATAAATACACATACTCGAGCTAAAAATATAACAAGCAAAGTTTGGGAAGCGGATATACAAATAGCGGTATCTGTCATAGTGTGTGTAAAATATAAAAGGACTTGCATTTCACGCGACGTTACAAAATAAAATATTTCTCTTGTGCTGCCTTCAAATAGAAAATCTATCGGAAATTCTGTCTGATGCTGAGATATCTTGGTATCTAAGATGCCTTTGAGTGATCATAGCAGTGATTCTGAGGCTGTTTAGACACAGATAGGAAGATTTTTTGCCTGAATTTGAAGCACTAGACTCCGTAAACTGAGATGTTTATCTCATAATGGAAAGATCACATGCTTGCGGAGACACCGTGGTCCAGTGGATAGTGTATGCAACTTTTTTATGTTAATAGGCGGCAAACAAGCAGACGGATCGCCTGATGGTAAGCAATTACCGCCGCCCATGGACACAAGGAACACCATAGGAGTCACAAGTGCGTTGTCGCCCCTTGGGGTTGGGAAAAGGAATAGGATGAGGAGAGGGATGAGGGAGAAGGAATAGGGGATAGGGCCTCCGGCACTCTCACTCACCGGACGAAACGCAACAGTTTAGGTATTGTTACTTTACGTCGATTTTCTGTGAGAGGGTAGTACTTCCCCGGTCGAGCCGGCCCATTCATGCTGAAATCAGCAAGGCTCTACTACCTCTAAAAATCGGAGGTCGGAGGTCCCGGGTTCGATTCCCAGGTCGGGCAAAAGTGTTACTACTAGGTTTTTCCGAATACTCAGTAGCAGCCCGGAGTCTGGTGATGTGCCCGGTAACGGCAATAGGCTCGCCCCCTATTACGTGGGACCTAAAAAAAAAAAAAAACATGGCGAAATATGGGTGTAATGTTACACCTCTGCCTACCCCTTCGGGGATACAGGCGTGAGTCTATGAATGAAAATATATGAATAATATTTTTTTAAATTATCCCACAACATAACTGGTCGTCGCTTATTGTTGTCAAAAGACATCATTGTAGACAAGTGTAGTACAAAAACGATAAGTATTCTTTTTAAGTTTTGATTGCCACTTACTATGTCAACTTGAGGGGAACCATGAATAACTCGTCATATATAAGAAGCCAATGTCGACAAATCAATTTTACACATAAACTAAGCTATGTACAGAAATATTTATTGCATATATTTGCAGTTTAAAGTAACGGCTTGTTAACGCTGTAGTCGTAAGGTAGAGGCAGCGATAGCCTAGTGGAGATGCTAACGGACTGCCATGCAGGGGGTCTCGGGTTCGAACCCACCGCGCGCACCACTGACTTTTCGAAGTTATGTGCGTGTTAAATTGTTAATTATCGCTTACCTCGGAGAGCACGTTAAACCGTCGGTCCCGGCTGTCATGAAGATCTTTGACAGTCTGCCCTCAAATAAACTGATCCTGGTCTAAACCATAGAATATCGCTATACATTTGGGTTGCGGAAGTCAGACAGCAGTCGGTCCGTGGAAAAGTTGATATTCTGTCATATTTGGTTAGATCAGTAAGCGGACCTCGGGCTCCAAGGTGTGCAAGTCTTGGGTGCAAGCGGGATAGCGCTAGGATGATGACGAATACCGTAGTCGTAATTTTACAAAACTGCACCAAATTTCAAATCATTTTAATCCCGTAAGTCTATAAATAGATATAGGTGTATTTTACTAGAAATAAAATAGTTAATGTATTTCACAAGAAAAAACAATTTAAAAAACCCACTAATGCCGCAATGACGACTAGTTAGATTATAATTTCCGAGATCCTTAATTCTTTTGATAGTAGGTAATGGAAATTTGGCAAATTTTATCAACATTTATTCAGCGGTTTAACCATGAAAACGTCACGACCCCCAAAAGAACTTTCGCGCTATATACCATAATCAAAAAGGTGTGAATTTATAAATATGTCGACGGGTTACTTGATATTTGGCCGGTATCAACGCTTCACAGTTCTATGTAGCCACAGTGTTATAATTTCACACCAAATCAAATTAACAAAACTGACTATAATTATTTTGGATTACTGAACACGAAGCGAGTGACAGTTTCTAGGTACTTGTTGTCCGCCATGAGTCTCCAAGAGAAGTGATAGTTGTGTTGCTCCGTGGAACGTCAACCGTCACCCTCCTCTTTAACTGTAGCGAACGTCACACTAGACTCTGTCGAAACGCGCCATCTTCACACTTCCGTTTCGTAGTCAGTTGACGTCCCGTACTTATGACCACTCCAATACGGCCATCCTACAAGACACACGTCCCTGTGTGTTAATCTGTAACAAAATTTTACATGCACAGTATCACATTGCTCGGTCACTCCTGACTTAACCCAGGTAAGGGTTGAATCAAAACAGTATTAGAATTCCAATCAATTTTTCTACAAAATTACCAACTACATTACATTCCTAACTGTTATAGGAGCTGGATTCAGAGCATTACTGACAATACAGTCAATTACCAAAGACTTACGTTATAATCAAATTAAATAACTGAAGCTCTACATGTGATTCATAACCATTCAGTAACCTCCAGTTACTAAACCAGGCACTCAACGAGCCACTCGGTTGCCACCATTCAGTAACCTCCAGTTACTAAACCACGTGCCTAACCAGTCACTCGGTTGCCACCCATTTATCTGCGCATCCTCACAAGGATCGCCAAATCCCTCCTGGACTTTATGGTTTCCTATGAAACCCCAACACCAGAGTTGTCTGCCTACCGCGTACTCACGGACAACTGCATTCACAGTTGGTTGATACCGATTTGTACTGATTTGCGGCTACAAATCAATGTCTGACATTGAATCACGCAACTAATCAACATGTAAGCTTAGTTTTCTATTGTCTCGTCAGTATTAAGTTTCACACTTTGCTCTCTTCAAGATCGGCTTCGGCTTCCGCTAATGAATCCTGCCAAGAACGCTCATACAACACAGAAACCAGAGGTATGTAACAATTTTAGTGCACAAATATCAAAGCAGAGCTACTGGAGCAGCAGGGAATCTATGATTGCGATCAACAACCACACCTTAATGCACTTCATTCTAGCAATAAAATAAAATTATCTCACAGCACTCATTCTAGTCGTTCGGCTATTCCTGACCCAAGTCGGTGGGAAATAAAGTTACTCTAATCAAAATCATTACAGGTTTAATGAAAATCACAACTAACTCTTTCTCTCGAAGTTGACATGTTGAACAACACGCATACTCGTTAGAATAATAGGAAACTCATTAAAATATTGCATTGCTCATACTCTGACATCCATCGGGTCTTCAAAATCACGCTATGCAAGTTGCAATCTCCATCCAACCCGGTTACACAACACCACCCGGATAATATTTTCGAGCGTTTAACTAAGTAATCTTAAACTAGGTTTGTTCAACATGTTGCATTGGTTTTCCTTATCACACAGCAGACTATAAGAAAATCTTACTAGGCTGATTCTCTAGATGTTAAGTTTACTACCAAGTATCCATACAGTCTTTTCAGCGTTATATTTTGTCATGGATAGTCTAAATACGAAGCTTATCCTAACCTAATCATTAGCGATACAGCAACGGACCTTTCGCGTTCAAGACGATGGACAAAGTTTGTGATACTATGATAAATGCACTAATGGCTGTCTTGTTTGCGCACCAGACTATGACTAATACAAAAGCTTCAGGGTAAACTAGGCTAACCAGAAAGGCACTTTGCCGGTCCAATCAACGCCAATGCATGGCTAAACATGCAGCCGCACAAACGGCTTATTCAGTTCATGCAAATCTTCACCAACGGAAACGTGGGTACCACAAATATATAACAACAGCGACTAAATAAGTATCCATTTAATGAGAATAAGGTTAAGCATACACTAACGATCACTAACCAGTTCTACCTACAATGAAAATTAAAATCTCTGAAACTGATTATCGTAACGCACTACAATGATAACTTAATCATTTTCTTCTACGTCTGATGATCGAGTTTAACAGCTTCTGCTAAAAACACTATTACTCCTAAACGTCATAAGCATAACTTGGAATTGGCCAGAGAACTCGGGGCACATGATAAAAATTCCCACCATATCACATGAATTTAAACAAAACACATTCGGTAATTTTCACGCGTAAAATCTTAAAATTTAATTTAATTTTACAAGTGGTGCCATCGAATAATCTTGAGTAAGAAACATTTTAATGTGCCATGTTAAAAATTTATGCACACAAAGAAGCAGGTGTAATTGCAACACCGAGATCGTCTGTAAAACTCAGAATTAGAACGAGTAACAGTGCTACTTTTTACTTAGGCTCTGATCACGTTTGAACGAAAACCGTTAGGTATTATCAACACCACGAGTCGATAAAATAATGGCGCTAGTAATATTTTTCGACTATTGTCAGGTTACACTAATCAACCAACCGCACTCGTCTAAACAGCACTGCAGTTCATACGTCTATTTAAGAAATAAAAGCTATAAGCTGTTCATACACAAAATCAGCACAGAAGCAATAGCTCCACACATTCTTATACTATGAACTTAGTATGTACGATCCGATTAGTTTACCAACTTTAGCGCCGCTGCCCTGCGAAGGACAGTCTAGACTGGAGTTATTATTCTAAATTTAGCAAAAAACCAACCGAAGCTGGCTGTTGGTTCTTAAACCAATATAACAACTGCACTGGAACAATAACTAGCACATTTCACTCAAACGCACTTGCTTGGAATAATGCAAGTCAGCCTGTACACTCACTCTCGTTACTATTACAGTCCACAAAGTAAGACCGAGACAAGATAATCTATTTGCAAGCAAGCATAGGATCACAAGGTTTGTGAGTGCGAGCCACCCTCGCATGAAGGAATAAAAATAATGGCTTTCTTTTTAACCGGCGTATCAAACTCAAAACCTTAGTTCGATATCTACGCTATAGCTAGGTCACAGTGGTAGTCAGAAAACCATACGCTAACATAAAATATAGCAAAGATCGCAATTAAATCGTTCAGCACCCACATCTTTTTTGTCTTTTTCTTCTTTAAGCTATTAACCGCTTGACCGTGCACAAGTGACTATTCTCCCTTTTTCGAAATGCCGTAGACCGCGCACAAGTGACTATTTTCCCTTTTTGATTACAGCGCTATACTCGGTCTGAATTTACTGTTTCTTTCAATGTTTTAAATTATTTTTCTCTGTTCTATTCAAATCATTGAACATTTATTCATGCTAAAAATACGAAGAGAGTCTTAAAATCGTTAACCCGGAACGAAAAAATAATGTCAAATGCCACTCTTTGTTTCGCGCGCTCCGCGATTACGTGCTTATCGTATGCGTTTAATTAAATATTTTTATACTATGATACATGTTTTTTTTTATTTAATTCGGTGTAGATAGAATCCCTCTACAGTTAAAACTCATAAAATATGTATGTCATCGATTTACTTTTTAAAATAATCCTGTTTAAAATACACAAAGTGTTTTTTTCAACGATAGTCAATGTTCGCTGCTAATAATCGTTCGCTAATAAATTAGAAAGTAAATATTAACAAAGAATTCATACGACTTGAAAGAGTCATTTATAAGGTTGAAAAAAAACATCACTTCAACTTACTCATGTTACCGACTTATCAACAATAAATGTTTATATTAGCGCGCCCATCTGGCAAGCGGCGGCGCGACATTTTGCTTAGAACGTGAGCGGTCAAGTGAATTCGGCGAATTGGCGCTAGCGGTCAAGCGGTTATAAAGAAGATTATTCATGAGATCATGCCATGGGAAACACGACACCGTAAAAGTCAAACGGTTCCACAACTCAGTGTCTCGTGTAGGAATCGAACCTCGATACGATGTGATGCCGATATCACCACAACGATTATGACATTTCCAAGGTTAAACGCGTAATGTTTTACTACTATTGTCACTAAATAAGATTGGCAGTACCAATAAACAGACAAAATAAGCTCACCACGGTTGCAGTTGAAAGCTCAGCTGATTCACCAACATAGCAGTGTTAGCAGTCGCCTTCGCTCGCGCCTTGTGGTCGCGCTGGTCCATTATGCCACTTCTGATGTCGACGGGTTGCTTGATATTTGGCGTGTATCAACGCTTCACAGTTCTATGTAGGCACAGTGTTATAATTTCACACCAAAACAAAGTAACAAAACTGACTATAATTATTTTGCATTATTGAACAAGAAACGAGTGACAGTTTCTAGGTACTTGTTGCCCGCCCGGAGTCTCCAAGAGAAGTGATAGTTGTGTTGCTCCGTTAAACGTCAACCGTCACCCTCCTCTTCAACTGTAGCGAACGTCACACTAGACTCTATCGAAGCGCGCCATCTTCACACTTCCGTTTCGTAGTCAGTTGACGTCCTGCACTCATGACCACTCCGATAAATAAAACCATATTCTATTAAGATTTTGCTCACAGCCATACGCTAATATTTACATACATACATACATAGACTCACGCCTGTTTCCCCGAAGGAAGGAATGACTATCCTTGAACACCTTATCCCTGTGCTCACGCACATCATCAATTTTTCCCTTGACTCTAGCGTTTTCCCTGACTTATGGCGCAAAGCCTTTATCTCATCTCTGCCCAAGATCCAGAATCCTTCCTTACCCAATCACTTCCATCCAATTTCCGTCCTTCCTTTTCTGTCCAAAGTACTTGAGACCAGTGTCCATAAGCAGTTATCTCGTGATATTCATATAAATAATCTTTTAAGTCCCATGCAGTCTGGCTTTAGGCCTGGCCACAGTACTGTTTCCGCTCTCCTTAAAGTGACTGGCGACATTAGGTCAGCCATGGAGGACACCAAAGTCACGGTGTTGGCTTTAGTTGATTTCTCTAACGCCTTTAATGTCGTCAGTAACGACATCCTGCTAGGTATCCTTTCCCACCTTATGGTCTCTTCCGAGGCTCTGGAATGGTTCTTGTCATATCTTCGTGGACGTCAGCAGACGGTCGAGGAATCCTCGTCAAACTGGCGTGACATTGGCTTTGGCGTTCCACAAGGCGGCACAAGGTGGCGGTTCCACAGGGCAATTCTTTCCCCACTTCTATTTTAAATTTTTATCAATCTCCTAACCCAGAATCTTCAATGCGCCTATCATCTGTATGCCGATGACTTGCAGCTTTACGCTCAAGCAAGTATTGAGAACATATCTTCTGCTGTAGCTCGTGTGAACAGGGATCTTGAATATCTGCATAGTTGGTCTAAATCTTTCGGTCTGTCAGTAAATTCCAGTAAGTGTCAAGCAATAGTTGTGGGCAGTCAAAGAATTTTGAGTAGACTTGATATGACCGCACTACCATCGATCATATTCAATGGATCAGTTATTGAATATTGTCCAGTAGTTAGGGACCTGGGCCTACATGTAGACTCTACTCTAAATTGGCGTGCACAGGTGACTCACGTCAGTCAAAAAGTCATCGGTACCCTGCGTGCTCTTTATCGCCTGAAAATGTTTCTACCAACCAGGACCAAGACAATGCTTGTGCATACCTTAATTATATGTGTGTGTTATTTCGACCTGAATGCAGACCATAAGTTCTTTAAACTTAAGACTAGGACAAAGGGTAGACAAATTCAACTGAATGATCAAAACATACAAGGTCTATCTGGCAAGGATTTAGAATAAAGTTTATATTTAGAAAATCACAGTATACAAGTTATGTGTATTACAGAACACTGGCTAAAAGAGTACCAAATTAAATTCTTAAATAACTCGCACTACACGGTACACAGTGCCTTCTTTAGGAATACGCTATTCATGGTGGATCCTTGATTATTGTTTCAAATAGCTTAACATGTAAAGATCGGAAAGACATAGCAAGTTTGTCTATAAAACGCACCGTGGAACTGTCATGTGTAGAACTTGAGCAGCATATTATCATATGTGTATATCGTCCACCGTTAAGTAACTTTAGCTTGTTTGAATCAGTTATTGAAGATGCAATTACTAAAATTAGGAGCAATAAGAAAGGTATTATAGTTTGTGGTGATTTAAATGTAAATATTCTTGATCATTCAGTAATTACTAGTAGATTTTTAAATCTATTTAAATCATTTAATTTAAAAAAATTGTTCCTTGAACCAACTAGGATTACAGCAACATCATTCACCTGTCTTGACAATATATTTAGTAATTGTACAGTTTCGAATAAATTAGTTAGTTTTGAATTAACTTCGGATCACTGTGGTCAATTAGAAAGGTTTCCGTATTATAGTGATAGCATTATACATAAAGTGTTTGTTAGACCATTACCTAGGCATAAGTTTAATGAATTCCGGAATAAAATTTTGATTTGAATGAATGCTATGAGTCCTGATTTAATGGAGATTGATTCGCCAAATGAAAATTTCAAAAAAATATTTAATGTAGTTAACAAAGAATTTCAGAATACTTTTAGGACTAAGGAGAAAGTAGTTAAGGAATCTCGAGCTTTTAGTGAGTGGGCTACTGCAGGTATTTACAAAAGCAGAGCAAAGATGTACGAGTTGTACGGTATGAAGAGATACAATTCTGATTCTAACTTCACTGAGTATGTTAGGAATTATTTCAAGATATTTAAAAGAGTGTGCAATACAGCTAAGGCATTATTCGTTAGGAACAAAATTGAACAATCCTCGAATAAAATTAAGGCAACCTGGCGAGCTATTAATGAAGCAACAGGTAAGACAACACTAAGAGGTAATAGTTTAAGTTTATTTGATAGTGACAAATTAATTCATAATGACAAAGAAGTCGCACACACATTTAATAAATTCTTTGCTAGCATACCGATTACTACTACTAGTCGCAGAAAACCTATTAGAATCTAGTGTAGGAAAATGTGATGTATTATTTAAGTTCCATTGTATTAATTCTACCGACATTATAAGTACTGCCTATGAGTACTGTACTGCCTAGTAATAATGTCTGCCATGAAACGCTCTTATGCAAACTTAGACATTACGGCGTACAGACTAAAGTCAGTAAGTCATACTTAAGTGACAGAATCCAATGTGTTGAAATAAACGGCTCAAAATCCAGTGGCTTACCTGTTGATTTAGGAGTGCCGCAAGGCAGCATCCTAGGGCCTTTCCTGTTTCTTGTTTACATAAACGATTTACCTTTTTACTTGAAAAACATTTCTGACGTTGTACTGTTTGCTGACGATACTTCTTTGATATTCAAAGTAGAATAAGGAACATTTTAACGAAATAAACAGTGCGCTCATTCAAATAACTAAATGGTTTAATGTAAACAATCTAGTACTGAACGCCAAAAAACAAAATGTATTAAGTTTGCTCTGCCTAATGTCAGAAACCTTGGTCCTAGTATAGCTCTAAATGACGATGTTCTCGAAACATCTGAATCTACATTATTTCTAGGAATAACACTTGATTCGAAGTTACAGTGGGGTGCGCACGTCACATACCTCTCAGGGAAACTTAGCTCAGCTGCTTATGCCATTAAGAAGGTTCGTAGGTTGACTGATGTCGATACGGCTAGATTGGTTTATTTTAGCTATTTTCATAGTGTTATGTCATATGGCATATTATTATGGGGTAGGGCCGCTGACATCGAAAATATTTTTATATTACAAAAACGAGCAGTTAGGGCCATTTACCAGTTAAAGACAAGAGTCTCACTTAAAGAAAAATTTAAAAATATTGGTATTCTTACTGTAGCATCACATTATATTTATGCCAGTGTTATGCTTGTACGACTACATATAAATTCTTACAAAATGAATAGTGACATACACAATATTAATACTAGGATCAGGCACAAATTATATGTACCATATTTCCGTTTACAGAAAACGCATAGCTCTTTTATTGGGCTTAGTATAAGAATGTATAATAAAATACCAAGTAATATTTTAGACTTGCCTTTAAGGTTGTTTCAGACAATTGTTAAAAATAATCTTTTAATAAAGGCATATTATAGTTTAAATGAGTATCTTGACGACAAGTACGCTTGGAAATAAATATTCTTTTATTAGGTCAATTTCTTTTTATTATTAGGTCAATAGGCAGTTTTATAGTGTAGTTAATTACCGTATTCTCTTTTATACTACATTTGCATTCTTGTTCTACTCTTTTTATTATAATTTATCGGATTTGTAAGGTGAGGGTAACTCGTGGTCATGAACTGCTAACTAATAGATTGTTAATTGCTGCAGGTTCATATACCATTACTTTTCGGAACATACTGTTCCACCATAGATCAGAACAGTCATGTTCGCGAGTTGCCAACATCAAAAGACGTAAGTGGATGCTCCTGTTTCACCATATTCACTTTGGGAGGCTCACTAAATGAACATAATTTATTGCTTGAGTATGATATCAATAACTATTAACTTTTGCAATAGTAGATAACTCACAATGTGAAACAGTTGCAGCTCCTTACAAATATAACATGTAAAACCATTATACTGGCAGTTAAAAAGAGTGGCCACGAGTTTTATTGCCCGTTCTTTCTCGTGGTTCTACCTATTGCATTGCGAACGTGGCAGTATATGTAAATGTAGAATCATCTAGTAATTAACTTTAACTTTTGACGTTCATAAGCGTCACTTAGTGGCCTAAATTAATAAATGATTTTGAGTTTGAGTTTGACCTTCTCAATAAACTTGACCGTCTTCTCAATAACTGCATTCGATTCGTCTTTAATCTTCGCAAGTATGACCATGTGTCGACTTATCGCTCCAGTTTGAAATGGTTACCTATCCGTCAACACCGTAGTATGCGTGCCCTCACAACACTTTACTCTATCCTCATGTGTCCTAATCCACCTACATATTTAACCTCTTATTTTAAGTATCTATATTCCAACCACAACAGAACGTTGCGTTCTTCCAACAATCTACTTCTTCTCTGTCCGACACATAATCCTTCATGTAGTTATTATATATATAGGGTGTAAAAAGACCCTTAACGAAAACTGAAATCCCATGTTGTACTAATCACTACGAACATTTTTTACTTCGGCACCATACCTGGGAAATTACTGGTTCAGTAGATATTGAGGCTCAAAGTTAGTATGGAATTTTTGTAATTAGATACCAAATCAATGCATTTATCCCGCCAACATGTCCTTTAGATGCTGTATAACCCCATGGATAAGTAGGTATTTCGAGCATTGCACGCGCGCGCTTTTAATTGGGGTTTAAATGTGAAAACTAAAAAAAAAATCGTTTCCCAGGTATTATTTTTGGTTAGTATGACTTGGCCTGATGTCCACAACGAGTAGACTTCGGCTTGGTGATGGGTCTTGTGACACCCTGTATATATACATATATATTATAAATATTATTATACATATAAATATATATATTTGTGTGTGTGTATGTGTGTGTGTGTGTGTGTGTATATAATGTATTCTTATTTATGAATTATATTTATATGTTTATATATTTTAGCATATTATCTTTATGTATACCTATATAATATCTTGATTAGTTTTACTCAATATGAAGAATTGTCCTTCTATACTTATGCTAACTTTAACAATTTACACCTACTTTGTTCAATCTCTGCACCACCCAAAAGGTAGACTGGTAGAGAATGCCTTAGGCATTAAGTCTGCCTATACATATATAATTTCATTATAGTTATGTATGAAGTTTAATAAAAACATTGAAAAATGTACATACATAGACTCACGCCTGTTTCCTGGAGGGGTAGGCAGAGACTACGGAACGCCATTTGCAACGATCCTGACATACCTCTCTTGCTTCATTCACTCCCATCAAGTTTCTCACGCATGCTCTTCTCTTAGGGTACTTCTGACCTGTCCTTTTTTTTAGGATGTCTCCAATATGTTCAGAGAGCGTCCGCCTAGGTCTTTCCCTGCGTCCTGTCCCATTCACACTTTATATATCTTCTTTGTCAGTCTTTCGTCATCCATCCTCTCCATGTGCCCAATCTAAACATGCCCTTCTCGATGCTTGTAGGCACTAACACCCCTCTATGCACAGCCAAAAGTGTATTTTTGGACACGTTTTGACTGTTCATAAATACCTTCAATGTTCTTTTCACTCTATTACCTGCATTAACTCTTCTTTCAGTATCTTCTTCATTCTTACCATCTTTTGTAAACAACGTACCTAAGTATACAAACTCCTTCACTTGCTCCACTCGTTGTCCATCGATCAAAACATTACAAGCCGCAACGCATTCATCCTTTTCAAAAACCATAACTTTCGTTTTAATTACATTCACGTTCATTCCTTTCCTCTCTAATGCATCATGCATGATTGTTACCATCTCCTGCAACTCCTCCGCCGAAGACGCAAGTATTACCTGATCATCAGCATAAAGGAGGCATTTGACGAATAACCCATTCATCCTTAATCCGCAGTCACTACATTTTAAATCTTGCAAACAACTTTCCATGAAGCGGTTAAACAGACACGGCGACGCTACATATCCTTGTTTAACACCTTTCTCGATGTTAAACCAGTCTTTTTATGCCCCGATTATCTTCACATAAGCTCTGGAATCCTCATAAAGGCATTTCAGAGCTCGAATGAGACTGCTGTCTCATTCGAGCATGTATTCATTGACATGTATTCATTGACAGCACCGACTAAATTTCATTCCTCACCACCTTATCGTAAGCCTTTTAAAAATCCACGAATGCGCAATAGACCTTTTGAACTTTGGCAAAAAACTTTTCAGCTATGCTTTGCAAGGAAAAACCTGATCTGTACATCCCATACCCTTTCGGAATCTCGCTCGTACATCCCACATTTTTTTGTCGGATACTTTCGTAACTCTTTCAATCAGTACCTTCGCACACAATTTGCCAACAATGCTGAAAAGGCTAATGCCTCTATAGTTTTTGCAGTCTTGTTGCGAACCTTTTCCTTTATAAAGAGGTACAACTACAGCTGTGGCCCAGTCATTAGGTACACGGCCGGTGCTCCAGCATAAGTTATACACCACTATTTTTTAATTAGTACAAAAATTTTAACAGGGCACTAAGTATCTTTAACTGATCATATTTATGTAGTTAAAAAATAAAAACACTAAGTCCCAAAACTGTCCAGAATAATACTTACATACATATACTCACGACTTTTTCCGTCGGGTAGGCAGAGACAACAGAACGCCACTTGCTCCTATCCTTACAAACCTCACGCGTTTCCTCTACACTCATTACTCATTTCATACATGCTCGCCGGTTTCGGGTACTTCGGACCTTTCCGTTTCTTACGATGTCTCCAATTTGGTCGACGAATGTCCGCCGAGGCCTGCCGCGACCGACTTGCCCACACTCATTTGCGTTATATATCTGATTCGTCATTCTTTCTTCACTCATTCGCTCCACGTGTCCAATAATACGTAATAATTGGTAAATTCATCACTAATAATATGACCGATCCGCGTACTATCATAGTAAACGGACCCATTGATAAATCCACCCCCATCCCCTCTGCGCCTGCGCTGCGCCCCGACGATGCGACAAACAGTGTTAAATTGCTAGCGAAAGTGAACATATCTATTTTTTCGTTGCAAAAGTTAATTGTTTGTCTACGTTTGCCCAACGCGATGGCCTATCATATCAGTTTATATCACGGCAGTATATAGCTATGCTACGTGCGTACTTTTTGAGTGGAAAAATTGCGAGTGCAGCTGTGTACCCATGGACATCTTATTGTGAGAGTACAAAAGTGAGCCGGTTAGTGTCGAATAATTAAAACAGCGCATATTGGACGCTTTTGACAAAGTGAAAAGACAGAAGCGTACTTCTCTCGTTAAAAAATTGTCTGAGTATTGACAACGGTGGTGGACATTTCGAAAGACAATGGAAATACTTGTAAGTTTAGTAAATAATACGTACTTAAGTAAATAATAATTTGATGCGGGCGGCTCAAAATCGGTCTGTGTGGATAACCTTGAGGGAGGCCTATGTCCAGCAGTGGACGTCTCTACGCTGACATGATGATGATAAAATAATATTTGTAAATAGCAGATGATCCTAACTTCATAAATACGCCAAAATTACTCTTTTCTTTTATTACAGAATACCTTTTTTATTTTGATATGTGTTTGCTTTCTAAATACATACCTACGTATTTAATTACTTGTAAAACGGTAAATTTTGCCGGTCCTAAGCCCAGATGAAGTATGAAGGAGAGGGTAGAATAAAAAAAAAATAACTACATACACTTATTATTTTGCTTCATTTTATTGTCTAAGGCTACCCACATTATGAGTGCGACGGAAAGAATGCGTAAGAGTAGGACGGAAAGTAAGTACTATTAATGAAGTAGTGAATGGATTGTAAAATAATATGTGTGTGATTTAGGTGAGATTTTCTACAAAAAACAAATTATTATAATTTTGCTATTTATAGATATTATGACATTCTTACGTCACATATATGATAATTATGTCTTCGCTAATATGTCGCTAAAGTTTTTGTACTAATTAAAAAATAGTCTGTATAACCGCTGCAACTGACCAACTATGATGCCCTGTCCAGCCTTCAGCATTTTGACTGCAATCCTATCATATCCTGCAGCCTTACCTACTTTCATACTTCCCAGTGCCTTTACGATCTCATCCACGCCAATAACGCTTTCATCATTGCTATCATTACCATTTATTTCATCGATCGGAGTCTTTATGCACATGATTTTTTCATAGAAGATCATTGCGTTGTAGAAAATGAATCAATTTTTTTATCCCCGGCTCGCTCAGTCAGTAGAACGAGAGACTCTCAATGTTAGGGTCGGAGATCGTGCCCACGTCGAAAACCAACGCCACGTTTTAGGGGTTTGTAGGGAGCACCTCTAGTGAACACGTGCAAAAATATATGTAGATATTATAGACACTTACGTGAGGCATATAAACAACACACAATCTACTTTTAAATGCAATATTTTTGTATTCAATTTAAAAATTATATAATAAATTGTACGGTAGTAGAGCCTTGCTGATTTCAGCATGAATGGGCCGGCTCGACCGGGGAAGTACTACCCTCTCACAAAAAACAGACGTAAAGTAACAGTACCCAAACTGTTGCGTTTCGTTCGGTGAATGAGAGTGCCGGAGCCCTATCCCCTATTCCTTCTCCCTCATCCCACTCCCCATCCTATCTCTTTTCCCCACCCCAAGGGGCGGCAACGCAGTTGTGACTCCTGTGGTGTTGCTTGTGTCCATGGGCGGCGGTAATTGTTTAACATCAGGCGATCCGTCTGCTCGTTTGCCACCTATTACTATAAAAATAATACATATTTCTCTTGTTAGAGTATAATAAGCACGAGACGGGAATTGGTAGGCGATATGAGCGATGTCCAAAATGTTGTAGCAAGACAGGAGATTTAGTTAAGCTTCCTACCTTTCTACTCTTGGCTACCAGCTAGTTTCCTGACTTCATTCAAGTGCCATTGGGCTCAACTTGCCGCGACTCGGTGCTTATAATACAGGGTGGCGCCGTCTTGCGGGAATTTTTTTATGTACCAAAAATCAATCAAATCAGTGCAGCCGTTTAGCCACAGTATCCATTTTTAGATTCACGATTTTTGTACATACTGTGAACTCTCTACGACGCGACGCCAGCTGATTTAAAGGGTCAAAGACCCACGTTAAGCCCGTTGCTCGCTACTCGTGACGTCGGTCGTCCAGCGAAGGCGCGGGGGCGAGGGCGGGGGGAATATTGTGGACAGATACTTCGTGACTCTTCGTGCAACATCGACCATGTTATTTGAGACCGTGCGTAACATTAAACTTTTATAAACTTGCTACTTAACTTTGCATTAAATTTACGACATAAGAAAATAATAAAAATAATACATCGATTATGACAAGCACTAAGCCCAACCAGATTCGCACAAACTTCCTACTCACTTGTACAGTAAGTTCATTACGTGTGACAAGGACAAACATGTGAGCCAAATAGAGTTGCCCAATTATTATGAACAAATACTTGCATACCGTAAAAGTGTGTCGTGTAATGTATTGTGTGTTTGTATCGACATTGTATTTATCATATATTTAACCATTTAATCAATGAGATGGCTTTACGTTTGATAATTTAAACTGTGGTAGAAACATCAAGGAGTAGTTTAAGGGATTTTGTTTTAGTAAATAAAATTACAATAATTCACAATGTCCAGAAGAATCTTAAATTGGCCGGAAATCAAAACTTTAGCAACACCATTAAGCAATAACGTTATTGTTAATATAAATAAGGTATGCATACATCTTTTTTTTATTTTACGTACATAAATAGACTCACGCCTGTTTCCCGGAGGGGTAGGCACAGACCCCCCCGTGGGATCTCCACCTCGTCCCACCAGGAGGGGACGCTCCGCGTGGGCTTGGAGGGGCCTGCGCAGGATGCGTCCAACGGTGCGGGTGCGGGGGACAGTTCTGTCTGTCCCTCGCAGTCGGGTGCGGTCGCGGGAGGAGAGGCGTGTCGGTGTTGCGTTGCCGCGCGCCCTATCTCCCGCGACCAAGTGGGGGCGCGCCATTCGATGCGTTGCGGTGGGGCCGCAGAGGAAGAGGAGATGCGGTGTTGCGTTGCCGTTCTCCCTATTCTCTGCGGCCGCTGAGTGTTTTGGCGGCGGAGCCCAACACCTTAATTCGCCGCCAAGGGAGTTTTGTTCGGGGCCCGCCTGACCATCTGGCGGGCCAATACCCGTCGGAGGGTAGCGACGAATGCTTATGCGAATCCCTACCCTCCGACACACGGGTACATGAGGAAAAAAAAGAAAAAAAAAATGGGGTAGGCACAGACTACGGAACACCATTTGCAATGTCATTTGCTATTTGAACATTTTTATTTTAATACAAACATTTTATGTGTTGTTTGGTTTACATATTAACATATTATGACATGATACAATTTACAAGTTCACGTACAAACAAAAATATCGACAGTTGCTGTACCTACGGGCACCACTAGTTCGCATTGCATCCAGATGTCCTGGCGCCATCTAAGTATTACTAATTTTAGTGCCGACAAAGCGATTGTCTGATTCGTACGTCGATAAAGAATTGCACCGGCGCATTTTTTACGTATTTGTGCACTGTTCAATATTAGCTTTTTGTAAATATAAAATAGTAGTTTAAAGTGATTTTATTAGTAGTTTGATTACGACTTATAGCATTCTAATAAATTATGCATTGTTTGTAATGATAATGCTAAACTTTACGGCTTCGCAATAAAAGTACGTGGTGCTGATTTATGAAGAGTGTCTGGGCTGTCTGTAATGCAGCAATGACATTGCAACCATGTGAACACACATTTGTTTCGTGAGTCTAATCACCAGTAAACATTTTTATTGACGGCCTCCTCAACGCGCCAAAATTGTTCGATTCTTGTTGCTATGAAAAATAAGTCAGTGCTGTTTTAATGAGTGAACAACGTCTACGTCTGCCGAATTGCGCAAGTCGCCGTTCTTACAAAGGTCATTACCCTAATGTCATATTTGATTTCAAATGGTGATTCGTTTTGTAACCCATCTTTAATTGTTTATTTTGTTTGACATTTTTATTTTTTGTTTTGGCTATGTTTTTTTTTTGGATGATATTAAACATTTCATAGGCATCAATGCTAAACCATTTTTTTATAAATGCCCCTAAGATGGCGCCACCCTGTATACTGCACCAATGACTATCATCACAAATCGTGAAAGTTTAAAATCGATTATGATCAAATTTAGGGTGCTTCTACACGGCTTTAAAAAGATGTGCGGGTCCAGCGACTCGAGCATGTACCAATGCGAGCCACCCGCGAAAGTAATTCGCGTGCTCTGCGGCGCGCGCGGGTCACTCGCGCATGTTACTTGTTAAAATTACATTTTTAACGTATGATTATAAAAGAATTTTCGTTCGTCGAGATATTTTGACGCGATTCAAGTCATAAAGCTACCGCGCGAATAGCATGCACATGTACCTAGCTCTTGACCACGAACAAATAACTTGTACACACAGCTTGCGCAAGTAGCCCGCGTCTTAACTTGCTCTAGTTATTTGCACCAATTCAATTCAATTTATTCAGAAACAAATTACATTGTGTTGAACTTACATTAGCATGGAACATGTCACAAACAATTCAATAAAATAAAATAACAATATACATTAATATAGAAACATAATTAAATCATTAAAAACACATGTCAAGATAAAAAATAGCATGGAACATGGCATAAACAATTCAATAAAATAAAATAACAATATACATTAATATAGAAACATAATTAAATCATTAAAACACATGTCAAGATAAAATTGAAAAATAAACAAAAGAAAATCATAACCAAGGATGTCAACTAATATAATAAATAATATGTCACAAAATGTAAAATTTCATAATAAATATATTAATTCTTTCATATAGCTCTATCTAGCAATTTTATAAATTGTCAATTGAATAGAGACATTTTTCTAATAGGAATGCCTTTAGCTTCACCTTAAATGATCCTGTGTATAGTGCGTTTTTTAATTCAATTGGTAGTCTATTAAATATCTTAACCGCCTTATATTGTGAACTGTGCCTAATTATATTCAAATGTGGCACAAACCCAATTTCAAAGTCTTTCCTACGTGTTTTCTCCCTTTTCAGCCTGTCCTCATGTGTTTCATATTTAAAGAGATATTTTTTAAAAGTGCATAATAGTACATATATATACAGGCCGGGTACTGTGAGGATACCCAGTTCTTTAAAGTGTGGCTGGCAGGTCTCTCGTTGAGAAATGCGAACAATGGTGCGAATTGCTCTCTTTTGAAGTATGAAAGCCCTTTCACAGTTGTAGTTGTAACTATTGCCCCAGAACTGTATACTGTATCTTAATTTAGACTCTATTAGGGCGTCATACACCATTTTTAGGTCTTTTACACTTACTTCATCTCTTAAAGATCTTAAGGCGTAGCAAGTAGATGATATGTATGAGTCCAATACTGATAGTTCCTTTTTCCAGTTTAACTGTTCATCCAAATGTATTCCAAGAAACTTTACTTCTTTAACTAAATCTAATTTAACTTCATTTATTTCAATATCCATAGTATCTTGGTTACGTGCAGTTGTTTTAAATAGCATTATATTTGTCTTATTTACGTTTATTGTGAGTTTGTTTACCGTAAACCAAGAGTAAAAAATTTACAAGGCTGAATTTACTTTATCAGTAAGAGTTTGGATATCAGTTGACGTAACTATAGCATTGGTGTCATCCGCAAAAACTACCAATTGTATATCAGGCATTATTGTGCTAATGTAGTTAATGAGATCATTTGTAAATAATATAAATAAAATAGGGCCCAAAATTGATCCTTGTGGGACTCCAGACCTAATGTTTAACATAGTTTACCTATTGGTTTTTTTTAATCTGTTATTTTGTGTACCACTAACTTCCACAAACATTTTCCTATTATTTAAATATGATGAGAAGATCTGTAGGGCTGTGCCTCTTATACCATAATATTCCATTTTTGTAAGGAGTAATTTATGATCAATGGTATCGAAAGCAGAGCTCAAATCTAAAAAGATACCAGCTACCCTTAGTTTTTTATTTATATTGTCCATTATATCGCCTATCAAGGTATAAATAGCATCTCCTGTTCCTACATATTTTTGATAACCAAATTGTCTGGCGTTGATTACTTTGTTAGCATTAAGATGAGTATTTAGTCGGTCTTTTAATATTCTTTCATATATTTTCAAGAGTGTGGGTAACAAAGAAATAGGCCTATAGTTTTTCGGATCAGATTTTTTGCCCTTTTTATAAATGGGTATGATTCTAGCTATTTTAGTTGCTCGGGTAAGATACCGTCCGAAATGCATTTATTATAGAAAGTTGAAAGTGGCTCTGATAATATCTGTAAGTTATTCTTTATGATTGATATTGGAATTTCGTCATACCCGCATGATTTCGTGTTTTGCATACTTCTGACAATTTTAGTAATTTCATTTGGGGTAGTAAGTCTAATGCCCATATCATTTTCCACTCTAGTCGTGCTCTGCTGTAGAAACGTTATAGCATTAAAACAATCTGAATTAGATGAAATACATTTATGGTCGAATTGATTTGCTAATACATTCGCTACTTCCTCCGGATCGTCAATTATTTTGTTCTTTACTTTTAGTCTGATATCCTTATGCACTGTTTTTACCCTATTTGTACTTTTATTTATAACTTTCCAAATCTCCTTACTAAGATTGAGAGATTTCTGGATTTTTTCACTTATCGTAAGTTTTTTTGCCTTAGATATCACCCTTCTGTAAACTCTAATGTAATTATTTCCATACTGTAATACACTACCGTTGAGCTTGTTACCACCAGTCATTAGAATTCGTTTCATTCTACTTGATGTTTTCACACCTTTAGTGACCCATCGCAGTTGAAAACTATTTCCAGATTTAGTTTTACAAATATGTTTTCTAAAACTTTGTTGAAAGATCCTACCAAAAGTCCTCAAAAATGTGTTAATTCCCATACTACTCCAGTTTTGTTCAACAATTTTTTGTCTAAAAGTAACACTTTGCTTACTATTATAAGTTCTCTTATATATAGTTTGGTGACTATTATTTGGTTTTCCAGAAGCATTCTCTATAAATACTTCCGCAAGTAAAGCTGCATGTCCATCAGCCAGGCCATTGTGGTCTACAACACACTACTTCACATGACTCTACATATTCATCTGACAAGTTTGTTAAGAAATTATCTAAGCAACTGTAACTGTTATTCCGATTAAATATATGAGTATTAATTAGATATCTAAAATTGTAGCATGCTAACAGGCTTATGAATTCGGTACGTTTTCTACTTTCTGTAAGCAGGTCGATATTAAAATCACCACAAATTATGCATTTCCTATTAAACAAATGATCCAACAGACTTTCCAAGCTATTCATAAAATTGTCAAAATTCCTATCATTAGGAGTACGGTAACAACAACACAGATACAAATCAGAACTAATATCTTTTATGCAACAGATCTCAAAGCTTTCTACCCTGTACAGTTTATTAATTACCTCTATGTTCTCGACCTTTCTGTCTGTGCGTCCTAAGATTAAAGTACATCCCCTTTTCTTTGTATTTCTTACATTGAATGACACAAGATTATAGTTTTCCAAATGCAACAGATGTACATTTAGGTCATTTAAGAAGTGTTCACTTATGCAAATGTAATCTACCTGTTTAGAAAGAGTTTGTAAGTATATTTCTAAATAATTTTTCTTGTTAGTAATACCGCACACATTTTGATAATACATAAACATTATAGATTAATTTTTTGGTTGCACTGACTGTCTTATATTGTGCTGGAATTGGTGCCTTGTATCAAGTTTAGACAAGAAAAAAACTATTTTCTGTGTCATTTCTATTACTCACAAGTATTTCCCTTTTTTCATGCAAGTTACAAACATTATTATCTATATTTGAAAAGGTTTCTGAAATGTCAGTTTGAATACATTTATCTGCAAAGATTTTCTTACCATTACAACAGATAGTAGATTGATAACTTTTGGCCCTAAATTCATAATCTAGATGAAGAATTTCTCTGAGAAGAGACCAGGACAAGTCAGTGACATAATTCAACTTAGATGGCATATACCTGGAATAATCCATGTCCAAAAACCTAACATTATCATATCTACTGCATATGAATCTTAGCATATAATTGAGTTTAATTTCATTGAGATATTTGTTTATTGGTACCTCACTTAAAATTACATTTGTATTTGTGACCGTTGACAACCATGCATGCAGACAAATTTCAGTTTCATAAGGATTATTTTCATGACATCCTCCGATAACAATAACATAGTCTGATTTATTTAAAATTGCAATATCATTCTTTAGCGAGTTGATAACAGTTTTCAATTTTGCACCAGATTTTATGTATGAAAACACTATGTAATTCAATCCTAACAGTTTTTGTAATGCATAACAAAGCCTTCGTCCTTGCTCATTGCAAAGAATAATGACCTTATTTTTATGTTTTGCTAAAATATCATTAGATTGTTGTACCCTACAATTATAACCAATATCACTAAGTTGTGTATCTGGTAACATGACAGTCTCGGAGGTCCCTAAGGCCATCTTGCATTCAACATTTTTTCTTTCCTCTTATATCTTAGAGTCACTAAATGATTGAATATCCTTAGCTGGTTGTTTCTGTAGTTGTTCAGTATTAAGGTCTAGTGACGCCACACATTTATTCACTAGGTCAGGAGAGCTTTGTAAGGAAGTATTTACTTTTTCAGTGCCAAAAGTACCAGTTTTACAGTTAATGTGTTTCATTGGCTATTTTCTTAGTGATAATGTTTTAGGAGAGCAAGTACTTTTTGCTCGTAGCCTCTGTTGATATTGAGGTGAGTAGAATTGCTTAGGTGTCCTTGTTTGTGCATTATGTGTGGTGTGTATACCTACAGTCTTTAACAATTTCATTCTACTTTCAAGTGTTGTCTATTTGTTTTTTAAGCTGCTGTTTTCTATACTCAAGTTGTCAATTTCAGTGTTTGCAGATTGTAGCTCAGACTTGAGTTTATTTATTTCCTTCAACAGTGTATCAATGTCGTGATTATATGCTGTATGGGGTAAGCTTTGGTATGATAAATCTAAGTCAATTTCACTGTCACTAATAGTTGTGTTTGACATGTTGTGTTTGTTGATGTTTCTTTGAGTAACATTCGCGTATTCATCCATATCTAGTTCCTTTGTTTTCCTAAAAATTGATCAAATATTCTTTGTAAACAACTTGTGACCAAACAATTATGTGTTTGACGACTTTGACGTAAGTTTGACGTTTGATTGTGTTGATGTAACCAAGATGTAACAGAATCTTTTGCTTTAGTTCATTCACTGGGCTCAAATAATCAAATTATGTTGATGTTGTCTATGGTTACTAATGCTAAGTAGCACAGCTCTAGCTCAAATGCTGCAAACAATGTAATATAACCAATAGTCTCTGGCACTAGTTTTTGTCTTTGATCACGAATGTCACGATATTTGAATGAAAGTTTTTGCTCAAACGGTTTTTATTTTATTGTTATTTAAAATAAACAATGTTATGATGACCATTCCAATTAAGAAATCACTGTTTTAGTTTCAAAAACACATAAAGCTTGTTACGATATTTTATCACTTTGCTATTTGACGAGAAACACTGTTTAGTCATTTGTTTACACTTATTTGTCCTGCTTTTTATATAATGATGATATTTTCTCACAAACACTGCTACTGCACTTTAATACGTTGAGGAGTACAAATATGCACTATTTATTAGGTTTAGGCACAATATCACTAGTTTTTGAATATTTATTCACGGATGCGATGTTTACCAGAGCGGCACAGTGTTGCCATATCAAGTATAACCACCACGTACAAGTACAATCGAGTAACTTGATCAAGTAGCTTGCGCATATAACTCACGCGTATAACCCGCACCTTTACTTGCTCCAGCTACATGCACCGTGTACAAGCACCCTAAGTATTGAACGATGATTCCTCGTGTTCGACGATTCAATATTTTAAATTAAGAAGTTCAATAACCCTTTCCAAAAAAAGGTTGCTTTTTATGACAGAACTTACCTTCTGTTTTTCAGCGTTAGTATAGCTTGCTATCCGCTTACGCTCCGTTCAGAAGTTGCAGCCTTAAATCATTATTTGTTATGTGACGTCGAAGTCTTTCAACTTTTTCTAAAAGTTAAAAGACTATAACAGTGAACAGCAAAGAAGATAATAGATTATAGTGAAGAATAAAGTAAAATATTCGACAGGAGTAAAGGACTGGATAGCATTTATTCAATAGAGTCAACAAGTGAAAGCAATTGTATAACAATGATATTTATTTCGTTATATCTCTTGGACAGTATAAAGTTTATATATTTCTATCTGATATTCCATACAACTTCGCACAAACATACCAGTATTAAGAATATTGATAAACAACTTTTAGTACCTGAAACAAAAGAGATCAATTAGTAAATAATGTTATTAATAGGTACATTAATATTAACCCTGAGTTTGATATGTGAATTTAATTTTCTTAAATAATTTATCTTAGGTAATAGATCTCATCCCCCCTGTGGGATCTCCACCATGTCGTGGTGGGGGGGCTCAGTAACCGTGGTTAGGGCACCTACGGCGAAGCTAAGCGAGATCCCGGGAGTGGTCGGTCCGTGTGGGTTTGATGGAGGCCTGTGCAGGATGCGTCCAAGGGTGCGGGGGACAGTTCTTTCAGTCCCTCGCAGTCGGGTAAAAATGGGGGCGCACCATTTGTTGCATCGCGATGGGGCTGCAGAGGAAGAGGAGATGCGGTGTTGTCAGATTGCCATCCTACCTGTCCTCTGCGGCCGTTTTAGTGCCTGCGCACGGCAAGCGCTGGGGCTGCTCCCCGTCCGCCAAAAGGCAAGGAGGCGTTTAATTCGTAAATTCTTACCCCGACAACATCTAGATCTCCATAATTCACTCTCATTGAGCGTAATTGAGATTATTTTTCGTGGAGAAATGAGGTCATCTAAGAGAGAACTCACATAATTTATAAAAGTCTCCAAACTTTACATTACTGAATTGCTTTTAATATAAAAAAATGCATCCATTAGTCAAACAAAGTCTGAATTGGGTCGTAAATTAATCATGTTATTAACTTTAAATTCTAAAATAATGTCGTTCATTTTCAGACTTAATGAGCTATGTAGAAAAAAAATGTCTGAAAGTAAGTCCACGTTGTTGACAAGATAATAGAATCAATAAGTTTGGATTATCATCGTGGTTTAAGATTGGATTCAAATTCAAATTCAAATTCAATTTATTCTGTTAAATAAAAAGGTACAATTTACTTATTTAGAGTACAAAAGCTTAATTTAGGATCCTGATATAAGATTATATGCCTGAACTAGGATAAACCTGTGTTTCAGGCGATTAGGGCTAATTAGATACTATAAAATATATAATCACTTACTTACTACAATATTACGTACGTCATGTTTTAGTACACTAATACTAGATCTATAATATCTTATGAATAATTACAACTAATAAATTGAGGTAAAGGTGTATTTTATTGAGATAATTATTTTATCACAATTAATAATTTTTCTGTATCTTCGTAGGACATATTCAGAAGGATATTGTTGACAATTTTGTTGCATTTGAAGTAGGTGCAAGGAATTAGGTTAATTAATGCGTTTAGTCTTTTGTAAAGTAGCGGCCCCAGGAATATATAAAATTTGGATGTGAATGCGTGTCTTGTTTGCATTTTAGTCGGAAATATTATATTATGTCGCCTTTTGTTGTTAGATATAGTGCTGTAGGGAAGGGCTGTGTGTTGCTTTAATACGATACTCTTGATAAATAGTTGTCTAACTGTTAATACTTTACAAGCTTGGTATAGGGAATTAGTTGGATATAGGAACGGTTTGGAGATTGATACTTTAAGAATTACTCGCTGAGCTCTTTCAACAGACAGTAACAAAGTTTTTCCTGCGCCCCCCCATGTCGTAATACAATATGTTAATAATGACTGGCATAGAGCAAAGTACACTTGCCTTATTAATGTTGGGTCAGCAATATGTCGCATTTTCTTGAAGACATATATTAACTTACGTATTCTACCGTTTAAACACTCGATATGCTCTTGGTATAGGAAAGTGTTTCGTCTATTATGATACCTAGATATTTTATTTTATTTGTGCCATTAATACATGGACAAGCACAGGGAATTCCAGGAAAGGCGCCACAGTGATGGGCATACAGTGGTGTGTTAGTTTGTTGTGCTGTTAATTTGCGTATGGTAAACTTAACATAGTTGGTTTTCTCTGCATTGAGTGTTAGTAAATTGTGCTGAAGCCATTTATTAACACAATTAAAACCATGTTGTGCATACTCGAAAACATCTTTTTCTGACTCAGCGGAAAAAAGTAGAGCAGTGTCGTCAGCGTATGATATGATAGAACCGTGATTTATGTGGAGATTACAAAGGTCATTTATGTAAATGAGGAATAACGTAGAGGCTAAGATGCTTCCCTGGGGGACTCCGAAAGATGTGTTATTTTCATCAGTGCTAACTGTGTTACCGATTTTTACGCATTGCGTGCGGTCCTCTAAGTAACTTTTAATTAATTCTAACTGTTTACCTCTTATACCAATGTTCTCGAGTTTACGCAACAAAATAGGGACACAGACGGTGTCAAAAGCCTTAGAAAGATCCAGAAATATTCCTATTGTGTGGTTACCCTTGTCAAGTTCTTGCACCAAAAAGTCAGTCAGGTGATGTACGGCGTCAGCTGTCGATAGTTTAGGTCGAAATCCGAACTGTGTCTTAGATAATATCGATTTGTCCTCAAGGTACTTTATCAGTCTATTATTAATAATTTTTTCCAGTATTTTTGACATACAGGGCAGTAAAGAAATCGGTCTATAGTTATTTACTTGCTCTTTATTACCGGATTTATACACCGGCACTACCACAGATTTTTTAAGGCACTTGGGAAATATACCTCTAGACAAACATTTTTGGAAAATGTTGGTCAGCGGGGGAACTAAGACGTGCTTGAATTGCTTTATGATTTTGTTTGGTATATTATCCCATCCAGCGGCACAGCTGTCTTTTAGGGACATAATTATATTGTTAACTTCAGTTTCGTCAGTGTCAAGTAATACAAACGATGTTAAAGATGTGCTATGAGGAGTGCTAAGGTATTGTGATTGACCCGGAACCTTTTCTGCGAGGCATTTGCCAACATTGACAAAAAAATTATTTGCAATATTAGCAGATTCTAGGTGTGATGAGTGCGCGCGTAATAAACTTGACGATGACTCATGTTGTTTATTAGTGTATGTCGTCTTTTTAATACATTGCCAAATCTTTTTGCTATTTTTACCGGCTTTTTCTAATAGACTTTTGTCATAGCTTACCTTTACTTTTTTAAGCAAATCATTACAAAAATTGCGATATCGTTTATAGGATAATTGTATAGTTGAATTGTCTGGATTTAATTTAGCCTTCATATGCAGTTTATCTCTATGTCTCAAACATCGTAAAAGGCCTGTAGTGATCCACGGCTTAATGTTATAATTTTTGTTTTTTTAACATATTTTTGTTGTGTTTTTCTGAATTGCAAGTTGCAGATGGTTTATAACATATAACATACCAAACTGTGGATCACTAGAATTATAAACTGGACCAAAGTCAATGTTGCTTATGTCATCTTCAAGTTTATTTATATTTAATTTAGAAATAGTGCGAACGTGGTCTTGTTTGGGTAATTTACAATTTAAGGTAAGTAGGACAGCATTGTGATCAGTTATTGTAGAGTTCATGACTAATGTAATTGATGGAAACCTTGATTTTAGTATGATATGATCCAAACAAGACCCGCTTTCGTGTGTAGGAAACGTGTGTGCTGGAAGTAAGCCATGAAAGGAGCAAAGGTTGAGGTAGTCTTGGGCATTTGTGTCACAGCTAGATGGAACAATATTGATGTTGATGTCTCCGAGTAACATTATATTTTTAAAAGAAGATAAAGATTGTAAGGTCCAGTTGAGAGAGTCGAAGAAATTGTTAACATTTTTGAAAGATGGTGGTCTGTACATGGCTAGTATGGCAAATTCTAAGCCGATTTTAATTAGCAGTCGGTTACATTCTTGCATGTTAGGCTCCTCTACAGTGACAGTAAGGTGATTTTTTACGTACACTATTACTCCATCGTTTTGATTATAATTTACATTATTATTGTACATATTGTAACCTGGCATGGTCGGTACGTCGTATTTCTTAGAGAGCCAACATTCGGTTAGTATTATAACGTCACAAGTTACTTTTAATCTTTGTTGAAAAGTGACAAAATTATCAATATTCTTATAAACGCTGCGTATGTTTTGTGTTAGTACGGTCAAGGAGTTAGAATGGGATGGAAGATATTGTTTACAACTCTCAACTTCGCATATCATCGACTCCGATACAGATAAATTATCTAAGTCATTCATTAAGTTGTTTATCATAATGTATAACAACACTAAAAGTAAATAAATTAAAGAAAAGAGAGATAGAAATAAAAAAGGTCTGAGATACCACAGATGTCGGCGCTCTTAGGCGCCTCCATAGTCGATAGAATTCAAGAACCTCTTCTCTGCCATCAGTTTTGCGGGACAGTCAGCAGCACCTGTGTTATGACTGCTGGGTTTTTTGTAGCGTAGACAGGTAGCACATTTGGGTTCCTCGGCTTTCTTCATGCAGTCCTTTAAGGTGTGTCCAAGATCGCCGCAGTGCCCACATGTGTCGACAGGTTCGCGACAGAATTTCGCCGCGTGGCCATATTGTTGACACTTATAGCAACGTGTGACCAGGGTGAAGTCTTTCACCGGGCAAGAAGACCAGTTAATAAATACTCTGTCTTTCGTTATCAGAGCTTTTCGTATGGCTGTGGAAACTTCAATTATGTAATTACAGGTCTCAGCGTCCCTTTTCCCTGATTTATGGCTAAGTTTAATATTTGCTAAAAAGGTCTCTAGATTGACGTCGAGGACTTTGTCTGCTAAGTTTTGGTGGTAAAGGCAGTTAAAGACGTCTTTCTCTTGCATGCTTGTTGGTACTCCTATAATTACGACTAGGGGTTTTCGTTTACGAGGCTCGTCGATAGTAAGGTCTGAGTGTTTCAATTGTGCGGATTGCCTTAGCTTTTCAATGTCATCTTTGCTGTCAGTGCTTATGATGACACCGCCATTTCGGGTCTTTCGCATCCCTCTGACATGTAGTTTTAGCTCCTCGGGGCGGATAATTTTCTGGACCAAGGATTTTGTTTCGTCGTTCGATTTCAGTTTATCTTTGGGATAAATGGCCACCGTGCTGAAATTTGACGTCTGAACAAAATTGTTTGTACCTTTTTTGACCATATCGGCAAAGGAAGTTACTTGGGCAGGTTTTGATGAGTCCTCAATACTTTGCTTGATCTCCTTTAGCTTGCTTGCTAGGTCAGCCTGGTCTTGGAGTGCTCTGTTTTCATAGTGAGCTTGCAATGTTTTGCATTTTAGCGCTTGGTATTGGACCATCACCTTAGATATGCCATGGCTTACTGTACGACATAAAGTGCTCACACGTAACTTTTGCTCTGAATTTAGTTTGCCCTCAGTTGTGATGGTGCACACTTCCTTCAAGCATTGCTCCACGGATGACATCCAGTTTTGTATTTCTGGTGTGGATAATATCCTTACGTTTCAAAAATCAAAATCAAAATCAAAATCATTTATTCATCTAGGCCACAAAGTGACGCTTATGAACGTCAAAATTTAAGTTAATTACGTTACTTAATGATTCTACATTTACATTTACTGCCACGTTCGCAATGCAATAGGTAGAACCACGAGAAAGAACGGGCAATAAAACTCATGGCCACTCTTTTCAAACAAATATAATGGTGGTACATTTTATTTTTGTAAGGAGCTGCAACTGTTTCACATTGTAGACATCTACTAGTAAAATTTTTAGTAGCTATTGATATCATACTCAAGCAGTAAATGATGTTCATATGGTAAGCCTCCCAAAGTAAATATGGTGAAACAGGAGCATCCACTTACGTCTTTTTAATGTAGGCAACTCGCGAACATGGTCAGAACTATGGTAGAAGTGAATGAAGCAGAAAGTAACGGTATTATGAAACCAAAGCAATCGACAACCTATTAGTTAGCCCATGACCACGAGTTACCCACATTTAACAAATCCGCAAAGTTATAATGAAAGTGTGGAACATGAATGCAAAATATAGTATGAAATGAGAATATCGTAATTAACTACACTATAAAATAAAACTACTAATTATTGACCTAGTCAAAAGCGAACAACTACTTCCAAGCGCTCCTGTCATCAAAATAATCCTTCAAACTGTAATATGCCTTATTTATAAGATTCTTTTTAACTTCTGCCTGAAACGAACTTAATGGCAAGTCTAAAATATAAGTTGGTAATTTATTGTATATGCGAATACTGAGCCCAATAAAAGAGCTATGCGTTTTGTGCAAACGAAAATACGGAACACATAATTTATGTCTATTTCTAGTATTGATATTGTGTCTGTCACTATTCATTTTATAAGAATTTATGTTTAGTCTTACATGCATAACACTGGCATAAATATATTGTGACGCTACAGTAAGAATACCAATAGTTTTAAATTTTTCTTTGAGTGAGACTCTTGTCTTTAACTGGTAAATGGCCCTAACTGCCCGTTTCTGCAATATAAAAATATTTTGGATATCAGCAGCTCTACCCCATAACAATATGCCATATGACATAACACTATGAAAATAACTAAAATAAACCAATCTAGCCGTATCGACATCGGTCAACCTACGAACCTTCTTAACGGCATAAGCAGCTGAGCTAAGTTTCCCTGAGAGATATGTAACATGCGCACCCCACTGTAACTTCGAATCAAGTGTTAATCCTAGAAATAATGTGGATTCAGTTGTTTCGAGTACATCGTCATTTAAAACTATGTTAGGACCAAGGTTTCTGACATTAGGCAGAGCAAACTTAACACATTTTGTTTTTTTGGCGTTCAGTACTAGATTGTTTACATTAAACCATTTAGTCACTTGAATGAGTGCACTGTTTATTTCGTTAAAGTGTTCCTTATTTCTATCTTCTTTAAATATCAAAGAAGTATCGTCAGCAAACAGTACAACGTCACAAATGTTTCTCAAGTAAAAAGGTAAATCGTTTATGTAAACAAGAAACAAGAAAGGCCCTAGGATGCTGCCCTGTGGCACTCCTAAATCAACAGGTAAGCCACTGGATTTTGAGCCATTTATTTCAACACATTGGATCCTGTCACTTAAGTACGACTTAATGACATCCAATGCTTTAGTCTGGACGCCGTAATGTCTAAGCTTGCACAAGAGCGTCTCATGGCAGACACAATCGAATGCTTTCGAAAGGTCGCAGAACACACCAACAGCATTTTGGGAATTCTCCCAAGCACTGTAGATATGTTTGAGTAACGCTACTCCTGCATCTGTTGTCGAAAGACCCTTGGTAAAACCATATTGCTCACCATGAAGGAGGCTGTTTTGATTAAAATGTCTTAGTAGTTGCTTGAGTATGATCTTTTCAAAAATCTTACTAAAAGCAGGTAGTATCGATATTGGCCTATAATTACTAGGATCAGTCTTATTGCCGGATTTGAACAGAGGTATTATTCTACTATGTTTCATAAGATCTGGAAAACTGCCAGATTTAATACACTTATTGAATAAGTTGCTTAAATAAGGAGCCACTACATCAATTATACTTGTCAAAACCTTAACAGAAATGCCCCAGAGATCACCTGTATTTTTAGACTCTAAAGACTTAAAAGTATTTATAATATCGGTAGAACTAATACTATGAAATTTAAATATTACTTCACATTTTCCTACACTAGACTCTAATAGGTTTTCTGCGACTATAGCTGATGATTTTAATTCTCTAGTAGTAGTAAGTGGTATGCTAGCAAAAAAGTTATTAAATGTGTGTGCGACTTCTTCGTCATTATGAATTAATTTATCATTATCAAGAAGACTAAAACTATTACTTCTTAATGTTGTCTTACCTGTTGTTTCATTAATAGCTCGCCAGGTTGCCTTAACTTTATTCGAAGATTGTTTAATTTTATTCCTAACGAATATAGCTTTAGCTGTATTGCACACTCTTTTAAATATTTTAGAATAATTCCTAACATACTCAGTGAAGTTTAAATCAGAATTGTATTTTTTCATACCATACAACTCATACATTTTTGCTCTGCTTTTGTAAATACCCGCAGTAGCCCACTCATTAAAAGCTCGAGATTCCTTAATTACTTTCTCCTTAGTCTTAAAAGTATTCTGAAACGTTTTGTTAACTATATTAAATAAATTGTTAAAATTCTTATTTGGAGAATCTATTTCTATTAAGTCAGGATTCATAGTATTCATTCCAATCAATACTTTATTCCGGAATTCATTAAACTTATGCCTAGGTAATGGCCTAACCAACACTCTCTGTACGATGCTATCATTGTAATATGGAAACCTAGCTAATTGACCACAGTGATCCGAAGTTAATTCAGAAGTAACTACTCTATCTGAAACAATACAATTACTAAATATGTTATCAAGACAGGTGAAAGATGTTGCTGTGATTCTAGTTGGTTCAAGAAATAAATTTTTCAAATTAAATGATCTAAAAAGGTTTAAAAATCTACAAGTCATTATTGAATTTTCAAGAATGTTAACATTAAAATCACCACAAACTATAATCCCTTTCTTATTGCTCCTAATTTTACTAATTGCATCTTCCATAACAGATTCAAACAAATTAAAATCACTTAATGGAGGACGATATACACATATAATAATATGCTGCTCAAGCTCAATGCATGACAGTTCCACCGTGCGTTCTATAGACAAGCTAGCTATGTCTTTCCGTTCTTTACATGTTAAACTGTTTGAAACAATAATCAATGATCCACCATGAATAGCTTGTTTCCTAGAGAAGGCACTGTGTACTGTGTATTGTGTGTTATTTATGAATTTAATCTGGTATTCTTTAAGCCAGTGTTCCGTAATGCACATAACTTTAATACTATGATTTTCTAAATATAAACCTAATTCTAAATCCTTGCCAGATAGACCTTGTATGTTTTGATGTGCTACAGTCAGTTCAATATGTCTACCCTTTGTCCTGTTCTTAAGTTTAAAGAACTTGTGTCAGTATTCTCAATAGAAGAATTATAAGGATAGGAACTATTTACAGAAACTAAATTCTTGGATACCCTGCATGTACCTGTGTCATTTTGTATATTATATGTTATAATTTGGCAACTTGTCTTTTATAAAATAGTGGCAGATACATAGTATCTTTGGTCAATGTAAAATTATTAATAAAATTATTGATGTCAAAAAATAAAATAAAATCCTTATATTGCCAATAAAATCCTTATATTGCCTGTTCTCCTCATCCTGGGTTATGACTGGTCTGGGATTGAGCGTGGGTGTTGATTCACGTGAGGGCGAAGCGGTAGGAGAGCGAGGAGTCTTGCTACTCCGGCTGAAGGGGCTCTCCATGTTTAGTTTGCTCTTCTTTTACACACTTATTTTTATCATAATAACTGCACTTTTGTAGGCACGTGTTTTGTTAAACATATGACCCAGATTACGCTGCTGGAAATTCAGGTCACAATTTACGGAGTGATTATTTATTTATCGTAATATGTGATTGACACGACTGTTCTCAACAACGCACGTATGAGGACATTGTCTTTGTGGCTGAAATTATTTTTTTTTATTACTCCCATAAATATATTTGACATATAAGGTCCAGATCACCTAGCTCTGCTGATAAATAAATAAACTCATTTATAATTTCCTAGATTTTTTTGGATTAACTGGCTATCATTGTTATGACATTAATATTGATAATTCTTAAAATAGTAATGAATCATGTTTTATCAAGGTTATGAAGCAGCAGTTTATAAATTCTCAATCTATATTTCTTAACCATAAGAGGCGCTAGAAATGTACTGCATCTGGCAAGATAGGGGAATTAAAACACCATTAATTATGTTGATGGGAACACAGCTCTCAGTGAATCCATCAAATGGACAAGAGATGTATTTCATTCGCAGAGAGCATTTCATGAGGGCGCATAGGCTACTTTATTTTTTCTGTTCTATAGAGAGACTTGTACTGTAGATTTATAGGAATAGTAGGTTCATTTGTATCTGTATTAATTTCCAGTTTGTCTTTACCCGATGTTGAAACTATCACAATTACAAACAAATTATAATTATTCATAAGGAGAGGGAATGACTCTTTTATTGACAGACATGCATCGAGACCCTTATACATATTTAGCTCTTTGATTATTGCGTACCTACTTGTTCATTTAATTTGATAAATATTAATGTATGCAAGTTTATTAAAAATATATCTATAAATGTATGAAAAGAGTAACGAATGTAGGAGAACCGCGTGAGGTTTGTAAGGACAGAAACAAGTGGCGTTCCGTTGTTTCTGCCCACCCCAACGGAAAAAGGCGTGAATATATGTATGTATGTTAAAAATACGACATAATATTATATAATTATATCGTATTTTTAACATATTAGTGAATATAATATTCTTCATGCCAATATTGAGTGTCTGGTGAACTTAAATTACCACAGCACGCTTAACACTCTCACCGCCACCCAAATATATTTTTTTCCAGTGTCGCAGGCCGTGCGGTCTGCCGGCATCCGCAACTTTGCCTACCCGTGCAGGCCGCGGTGAAAAATCTGTATCGAGTGTAGCAGGCCGTACGGGCGGCTGGCGGGCTCACTGTTAATTTTTACTAGCAAGCCGTGCGGTCCGCTACGACCTCGCGATTTCAAATTAATTTTGTAGTGCTTGGCCTGCTGCTATAGTAAAACGATGCTATCAGATGCAAAGTTTACATCTTTACCTACAATTTAAAAAAAAATATGTCGATTTTTCTTCAAATCTACAGTATTACTAGGGGGTTAATTACAGAAATGAAAAAACATTTTTAGGTGAATGAAACTGACTTTTATTAATAAAAAGACATTATTACCGCCTTACAATAGCGCTATGGATGTTGGCAAAGCATTCCGAGCACACACTAGGTTTTGAAGGGCAAAGTAAACACACCGTATTTACTTTCTTTGTTACTTTACATGCTTCTACACTTGACATACCTTCATCTCTTTTCTTTTCATAGCAGTGGATGCATCTTCTTCTAACTATTCTGTTGCGATGGTCCAACAACGGAGACTTTCCAAATTGGTGTCTAGCTGGGTCATCATGGTAATTTCGATCTTGACTCTTTGGTTTGTCTAGACCTATCAATGCACGGCAAATATTTTCCTTAAATGTTGTTATTGTATATTTTTTGGATGTCAGGTTCTTTGATTTTTTGAACAAAATAAAAGCATTGATCAAAGATGTGCTAAATAAAAGTTCTATAGCCAGTTTTTGAAACCAACGCAAACTTCTCCTTGCAGGATTAGAATAACTACCCATTTGGTCTGAGTAGTCAATAGCACATTTATGACGATTATAATCAGCTATCAGCGTTGGCTTCATAGTCACTTTATTGCGATTTCTTTTACTTCGCACGTTGACAAAACCGTATATATAACGTATGCCGAGTTGATAACGCTAGCACATCACGCTTGTCTTTCCATCGTAGAACTATTACTCCGTCATCATTTTCCATAGCACAGGTCTCGCCTTTCTTCAGTTTCTCTTTCAACAATTCTTTTGGTAGCCCTTTCCTATTCTTCCTGAGAGTTCCCAATAAATGAGTGTTTTTGTTTAGTAAATTATTTGCCAAAGTGACACTAGTGTAGTAATTATCAGTTACGATACTTCTTCCAGCATTCAAGTATTTTTCACTGAGTTTCATGACTATTTCACAGGATACGTTTTGTGCTGTCGACGTGGTCTTCTTTCCTTCATATACTATCAAGTCGTAGGTGTATCCATCATCATCACAAATTTTAAATAATTTTATACCATACTTATGTCGCTTTCCAGGTATATATTGCATAAAAGCAATTCGGCCACGAAAAGCTACCATTGTTTCATCAATGGTAAGAAATTCTCCAGGTGTTTTATATTGATCGAATTTTTTTGAAAGTGTCTCGACGAAGCGTCTTATTTTTATCAGTCGATCTGCACCTGCCAACCCAATATAATAAGCATCTTCAAAATGCCAACATCTTAATAATATTTCAAAACGGTTTCTACTCATCACTCTTTTTGCAACATTGTTTACATATAACACGTCCGTACTCCAATAATCACTAATTTTTGGCAGTTTTTTCAGCCCCATCCATATCAATAAACCGAGAAATTTCTTCATTTCAGCAGCATCACAATCATTCCACTTAGATAATCGACTGTGTCGTGTTACACGTTCTAATATTCGTGTTTTTGTTGCGTACGCATTAGTCATAAGTACCATCAAATCGATAATCTCGTCATCCAAAAATAAAAAGAAAAAGTCTAGTTCGGTTTGACAATCTGAATTAATGTTTTTCATACCTGGATCAACATTAAATGGGAATTGTTTTTTTCTTGAACCATCTGACGAGGGTATATTCCAGCTAGAATTCGGCATACTCTGAGATCTTACGGTTTCTAACGAATGTTGATGTTGACGTCTGTTTGTAGGTATTTCTACGCTATCTTCAGACGAACTTTCATCGGAATACATGCTCCTGCTCTCAGATTCTTCATCTGTAGACGGTTGGTAGTCTGGGTCATCCTCTGAGTCCGACATAATGATAAAAACTTCGCAAAATTCACCCAATGGATAAGAAAGCAGTGAAATTCCACAAAAAGCGCGCGAAAATGTGAGTGTTGCAAGCCGTGCGGGCGGCCGGCGGGCTAATGATTAATTATTATGCGTGGCGTGACATGCTCTGTTAGTGTTAAAGTTATATTGCAATTTTTGTTAGATTTTGGCGCGAAACGTACGGTGCGCCGGCGGCCCGTACGGCCTGCTGACTCAGTCAGTGCAACACATAGATGGCGCACCTTACTCGAAAAGATACGTACCGCCGGCGGACCGTATGGCGGTGAGAGTGTTAAATAATAAAAAGTTACAAAAATATACAAATTTTGTATCTAACAATTCTCAATGTCTATAGTATTGATATTCCATATTTTAAAAATATGAACCCGCGTTGAAAACCGTTTACCAATAAAAATAAAAAGAAGTTCTGGATGGCTGAATTCGCGAACATGTATTTTCAAGCGAAATTTCATTATTTTTCGCAGTCTGTATAGTCCACAGAGTATTAACAGAACGCTACGAAGGCGACGCTATAAAAAACTTTTCAGTGGTATTTTAGCGTTGTAAACAGTCTCAAGTCCTTAGGTTTTCAAGACATTGATCTTTAGAGATCAATGTCTTGAAAACCTAAGGACTGTCTGAATGTCTTTAAAAGTATTTACTGGTTAGGTAATGTTTACAGGTGTTTGTAGGACAGATAATGTTCAGTACGAACACTGAAAGCTAAGTAAGAATTGGTGAAATGTTTGAAAATATTGTTCCATATTTGTATAAAGTGACCTACCTTAAAAGCTAAATCTTTTGAACATGAACATTATATCTCAGAGGTCAAACATAATAATTATATGCGTATTGGAGAAATCGCAAGACGAAAGACTTTATTAGTATAATGATTGTAGAGAAAATTCTTAACGCTGTTGCTAGGCCATCGTTGTGTTTCAGATTAGATTACCAAGTTTAGGCGAGTATCATTGGGAACTTAAAATTTATCTAATGGATCTTTCGTTATGAAATTAAACCCATAAAATTAAGCTTGCGATATTGCCTATGCTCCTCCTCTAAACGTCTTCATAATATAGTAGTATGCATTCGAGACGTAAAGTATGTGTGCTAACTTTATAATATATTATATTTATAATATAAATACAGTAGTATACCTAAATAGGTAATAAAACTATGAGGACTGCCATAATTATCAAGTACAGCCATCACTTCAAAGTTGCAAAGATCTATAATATTTTACTAAATATTGGATATCAGTTCACCTTTGATATAACTGTAAAAGTTGAGAAGGGCAACATAATTATGTTGAGAAAACATACGTACTAAGATAGCGTATAAACTTTAAGCAAGAAGTAAAATGCACCCACCATTTACGGCGCTTTCTCATTAGACCGTTACATTAGTGCTGTAACGCTACCGCATGTCAGCCGGTGGGGTGTTAGCACAAGGATAATAATGTTTCTCCATGCAAAATTACTCTACGCAAGACAGTGCGATTTTCACGTCTTGTCTACGGACGTGATACTTTCTTTTGAACTTTTCCAACCAGTCAACCAGTTGCATCAACCGCCTAATTTAAAAATACTGCTATTGCGAACCGCTTCTTTAGCTACTATGTCAATGCTATGTGTATCGCGTGTGTAGTATATAGCAACTCAACTCTACACTGTATCGGGTTTTGGTATTCGATCGCTGTGTTTAAATAGACAAAGAACGTTCAAAGCTTGATCGCTCCAACTATCGTTTGGGTCATATAGGATGAACTGTTCGGTTTCACCATACTGTTGAGATATATTCTACGCTAAAATTATGTACTGTAAAAATATTTATGAAATGTATAACATACCTTTATCCATAGAATTTGGCATAATCATGCTGTTCATCTCAGAATCTCTTAAGAATATATAGTTAGCTTTGAATCCCGTGCCATCCAGTCTATCATTAGACTTGAAGGTTATCCTAAGGAAGTTCTTCTGTGACGTGACTTGAAGCTCCTTTATCTGGCCGCAGTATCTGTGGCTTTGGGCTTCAATCATCTGGTGAGAGAATTGGACGTAATCACTGGCTGATACTGCTTCGCATCTGTGGGTTGAAATTATATTTTATTTTAATGTTCTCTGAAATTTGAAACTCCTATTTCAGAAGTAAAATGAATTTAATAAATACACATCTTTACGACTCCCAGGCAAGGCATATTGTTGTGGATTTTGATTTGGAGCCAATTTAGCGAGTCGTAATATACGTAGCAAGTAACAATATTTTTAAATTAATTTCAAATTATTTCATAGATTATCTTGCGTAATTGCAAACATAATATTACCAGCTCCATTAAAAAATATTACGAGGGAATCCGTATTTTTATTACCTTGATATAGCTTTCTTTTTTTTTTTCTTTTTTTTTGGTGTCGGGTTGGCAAATCCTCATGGAGTCCCTTCGCCCTGGAGGGGAAGGACGAAGGGGACTATCAGACTCTTACTGACTAAAAACCAACCCGTGCTCCTCATGTACCCATGTGTCGGAGGGTAGGGTTTCACCAAAGCATTCCTCGCTACCCACCGATGGGTATTGGCCCGCCAGATGGTCAGGCGGGCCCCGAACGAAACCCCCTTGGCGGCGGATGAAGGTGTTGGGCTCCGCCGCCAAAACACCCAGCGGCCGCAGAGGATAGGGAGGACGGCAAAGCAACACCGCATCTCCTCTTCCTCTGTGGCCCCACCGCGAGGCAACGATGGTGCGCCCCCATTTGGTCGCGGGAGATAGGGCGCGCGGCAACGCAACACCGACACGCCTCTCCTCCCGCGACCACACCCGACTGCGAGGGACAGACAGCTCTGTCCACCGCACCCGCACCTATGGACGCATCCTACGCAGGCCTCACGCAAGCCCACGTGGAGCGTCCCCTCCCGGGATCCCGCTTAGCTTCACCGTGGGAGAAAATCAAATCCACGGTTACTAAGCCCCCCCACCACGACAAGGTGGAGATCCCATAGGAGGGACCTTGATATAGCCTGAAAAATTAGCTAACTGAATATGAACAGTGATAACGACACACAAATTGGGGTTGTTTTAATATTGTTATAACATGAAATAAAATAAATGGATCTTTATTTTACATGTTCGCATTTAAAACGAAAATCCTTGAGCATTAAAAAGGAGAGATGTATAAAGCCTCGCTCACATTGGCCGTGCGCATTCCTCAAGCAACGCCGTGCGCTCGACGTTCAATCTGTGTACAAAGTGAATGCCGGGCGCACACCGAACGCACGCCAAGCTCATACACCAGGATCTCGCATGCCCACCCAATGAGAATGACGAAAGATGAAAATTTCATGGTGTAAAGAAATAATATTATATTAAAGCATCATAAATTACGCCAACAAAAACGAATACGTTTCCGCAAAAATGCCATCCAATCACATACATACTGAATAGTAATGAGCAACTCAACTTTTAAAAACAAAGCGTTTTTAAAAGTTTGTTTGTTTTGTTTTTCGTGTGAGTGTGTGACCAACTCTGGTGTCGGAGTTTCCAGACCGCCCGAAGGCCTCCGACATGGCCTAACGATCCTTATCTTTAAACAAGAACCGGGACCGACAGCTTTACGTGCCCTCCGAAGCACGGCAGCGCTCAGATGTAAATGCCACACACGGTCACCCATCCAAGTGGTGACCTGTGCAAGCGTTGCTTAACTTTGCCGATCTGTTACGAAACGGCAAGCTAAGTCTCGCTATGAGCGCTACTTAAAAGTTGAGTTGCTTTTTTTTATTCAAATACTTACGGCACCACGCCCTCGACGTCGAAATAAGTGAAATGTAAATGGACTTTCTCGTTTTCATTCCCGTAGAAGAAGTAATTGCACTCTGTGTCCCTTGGATAGAGGCCGGGGAAGTTTGGTGACGTCATCGAACCTCTCACACTTTCACTGCTATTAAATACGAAGGCACATGGAAATTCTAAAAGTTGTCGCCCCTTAGCGATTCCGTAATCTGAAAGCAAAGTTTTATGATTGTTTTTTCTTTGTGGTTATGCCATTGGGTCAGTTGCGGAACAAATATTTTTTTAATTTAAAGTAGGATAAAAGTGTGATCTTCAATATTGTAGGCTGAAAATTAGATAGTTATGAAACAAAATAAATTGGCTTTGCCTTGTTGTTCACAAGCGTAGGCGTATACTCAACTTTGAGACCAAAATAACATAACATATCTTCACGCCTTTTATCCCCGAAGGGGTAGGCAGAGGTGCATTACACACCCACACTTCGCCAGATATGTTTCGGTCCCAATGTAATAGGGGGCGAGCCTAATGCCATCTACCGGGCACATTTTTAAGCGAGCGATAATTAATAATTTTATTTTAATACACACATAACTTCGAAAAGTCATAGGTGTGTGCCCGGGGTAACTGGGGATCGAACCCGAGACCATCATCTCGGCAGTCCGTTACGTACACCACCAAAATAATAATCAAATAAAATAAGCTCATAGTCAGATTAGTGCATTAAAATGTTAAATTTTTTGACGTCTATAGGAGGTTAGTACATTATTAAATCCAAGTTTCTGGGGTCGCAGTCCTTGTCCTGCGGCCGCCATCTTGAAAAGAGTGGTAGTAATTGTAATTGGTTTTCTAGTTTATCTGACAAACTATTGGGCGTACAGAACATTTTTAAAATATGTTTTGTTGCAAATATTTTTTTTAATTTTTGATTCCGTAGCATTTAGCTGTAAACTGATAGGTAATAAAGTTACAAACGAAAATCGAATGAAATTTGCAACAAGTTTTCTTTACAATGTGTTAACATGTGTCGTCAATTTAAATAATTTTTGCGTCGTCAGCAATAAATAAAACATTTAATTTGTCTTTTCTTCTTCCAAACAAGACCCGGTCTTCCAACTTGAGACACTGCAGTACCATAAGGTACAATTCTCACTCATAACAATGACCCTAAAAACTTAGGTTGAAAAACAAAGACAACCTCTATCTCTGGCCATCTGAAGTAGACAGTCTGCCCAGCTAGAGGATACTGTAATGTGTTCTGCAATGCCTAAATGTTCTATGGACTTCTGCAGGAACATTTTTGGAGATATCAAAATTCATAGAGGACAATGGTGAATTATCGACAAAAAAGCGCCTTTCCTCTAAAGTTATTCATAAAAATTGTATACTGGCACTTATTCAGACCCTGTGTCAAAGCCTGGCTCATGTCAAAAACTAGGGAACACAGATATAGAGGGAAAACATAAAAGTTGCCAAAATACAACAATAATAAAAATATAACTTTTTTATTTTTGGCAAACAAAGGTTTCAATAAGTTGTAGAAAATTTAATTTGCAACAAAAAGCTCTTTCACATATTCTTTGTGCGGCCAATAGTTTACCAGATAATCAAGAAAAACCATCTGCACCCGCACTATTTACAAAATGGCGGCCGAGGGACAAAAGTTACGACCCCACAAATTTGGATCAAGCTTTACACTAGCCCTCCGTACACAATAAATGCAACCTCAAATGTAACTTTTCAAGGGACTAGATAGCTATATCCCAATGATTTCAAAGTAATATATTAGTCAATGCTATATCCATTTAAACCTGGGTGTGTCATAAAAATCGTCAGTATTTAAATTGGTTAATCTGTATAATTTAAAAACATGTAGCTAAGGTGTTTATTGCAGTGTATTCTTTTGAATAAGTAATAATAAATGATAATATAATCAGAGCGGAGAACAACTAATATTTGTGTACGTAGTAGTATCAAAAATACAACTATACTCGTAATTTAAAAACTTATATTTTCTGTGAAGTATAAAAAATACTCGCTTAGAAGGCAGCGATAGCCCCTGGAGATACCAACGGACTGCCATGAAGAGGGTATCAGGTTTGAATCCACGGCGCGCACCACTACCTTTTCGGAGTTATATGAGTATTGAATTGTGAATTATCGCTTGTCTCGTGCCTCGGAGAGCACGTTAAGCCGTCGGTCCCGGCTGTCATGAAGATCTTTGACAGTCGTTACATATATTTGTCAGTACCCCTAAAATAAATTGACACTAGTCTAAACCATGGAATATCCCTATCCCTTTGGGTTGTGGAGGTCAGACAGGCAATCGCTCCGTGGAAAAGCTAATATTCCGCGAATTCCGGTTAGACTAGAAAGCGGACCCCAGGTTGAGACTGGGATAACGCTAGGAGGATGATGATATAAAAAATACTCGCTTCTTGTATTTTCATATGTCATTGAAGTGGGTCTCCCTTGTTTGACCGAAAGGAATTAGACAAATTTTCACTTTATAAAAAAAAATTCGCATGATTTAATTTGCCAAATTATTACTTAGCAAAAAATCTATTCACAAAAAATTGTAACGCAAACCTAATGTTTGGGAAATGAACGTTTAAACTATAACTTGTTTACCAATAGTACTTTTGACATTTTTTATTTAGTCAAATATTTCAGTTGGAATAACAGTTTTTACGCAAAATCTATAATTATCCTAATCTGAATAGCTCAGATCCGGCTAACCTACTAAAAACAATCTCTTTTTTCTATTAATGCAAGTCGTTTCTGGCGTAGGAGATAGATAGATATATAGAAAATTCTTTATTGTACACCAGATACGATACAAATGCTACAAAACATGATACAATTCAATATAGGTATGTACAATAGGCGGCCTTATCGCTGAAAGCAATTTCTTCCAGGCAACCTTGGGATGGACTGGAAAAGATCTGAGAAAGAAAAACAGTGGTGTAGTCATAAAATTAAGTAAGGATAGATGTATAGATACACAAGTACATCAATACATAAATACAGGAGGGATAATAGGAGGTCACATTTCTAACCTAACTATTTTTTTAATAATTAACCTACTCTAACTACTTCCATAAATAAGCTAATATCACCAAACGTTTATTGCCTGAAGATTGTTTGCTGTAATAAATCATTTGATTAAAGCCCAAATGCCATAATGACATTATACCTGGGGTGCCCCCCCATCAGAGAGGTTGGACGTTTAGACTAGAGAGAACATGCCCTATAAATTTCCTTATACCGAACGTGCAACATGTAATGTCAGTTGGTCTTAGTTGGTTAATCATAACGTCAAATTACGCGTCTCATATAAAGAGGCATAGACTCTTTACATACTCATATCTTTGACTACATTCTCTAAATAGCCGTGCTGTGATCTGTCATCAGTGTAACATTTATTGGACGTTTGTGTTTACATTTTAATAACTTTTTTGCATTTAAATAGTAAGTAAGCTTATAATAATTAAATAGTGTACATACATACATACATATCGTCACGCCTTTTATCTCCGAAGGGGTAGGCAGAGGTGTATTTCTACACCCACTTTTCGCCAGATTTACTTTAGTCCCACGTAATAAGGGGCGAGCCTATTGCCGTACCGGGCACATTTCCAGACTCCGTGCTGCTACTGAGAATTTCGTGACAGAAAAACCCAATAACACTGCCCGACCCAGGAATCGAACCCGGGAACTCCCGATCCCACGCGCACATTTATGCCGCGAGACCAACGAGGCAGTCGTATAGGGTTTGATGTCGAGTTTTCGGTCTCTACGCAAAGATGGTATTTGCATTGTGTTATCCCCTAGTCGCCTCTTACGACACCCACGGGAAGATAGAGGGTGGTGACACTTGTATTCTATGCCGTCAACCACAAATAGTGTACTCATTAATTAATACACATCGAGTATGTGATATCGGGATGTGGATGCCGCTATTCTCGGAACGGAAACAGAAACTTTATCTTCTAGCAGTGAGTCGGAATTTTTCAACAAATTTATTTACTTTTCTCGTATTAATGCTATAATGAGTGTTAAGTTTACACAATATCATTGTATTGCAAATCAAAGGAACAGCTTGCATACGTATGTGTTATGAATTTAACTCACAAATTGTTATTTTGTTAATTTATTGATTTAATAGCCTTAGTGATGGGATTTGACAGTGAAAGGAGATATCGATGTTTTTTCAATGAGGGATAAATACGGAAACTAACTATCGGACATGAATGTAAAACTGTCGCTGGAAGCGACAGCGGGTAGCCGCGGTTGCTAAGTTGGCAATAAACAAAGATGTCCAGCGGTCTAATTTTCTATCGCGCGTTTGATAGTAAGCGCAGTTTAATGTACATAATTTACTTAGATACCTACCTTAAAAGTAGCGTTTATTAACCTAAAGCCAAGTGTTCCAGTGTACGCGCTTGTGTGTAGGCTTACATTTTGCATCTATAAAATAGTAGATGTTAGGGATGTGAGTAGCATTTTTTATTATTAAGAAGGTGTTTTTATTACAGGTTGCCTATTAATGACGTCACAAGAAAACTTTGGATAAATGCCGTTGGACGGCCTAGTTTGATTTAGCAGAAGTACCACCGTATTTGTTCACGTCATTTTGAGAAAAACTGTTTTTAAAGACAGAAAGCACCTGGCGTCGTTTAAACCATTGCACACCCGGTAGAATTATTTATCCAAAGCTAAACAAAAAGTGTGTAATTTTAGTTTGAACATATTAATAAAATATAATAATTACAACGATTTTAATTAATCTACCTACTTCTATATTATTTATCATATTAGTGCTATCCTGACTGATCAAAGACGTCTTGCCTTGTAGTCCGCTACATAATATTCTACCATAAAATATAATATTCTTTCACATTCACACAACATTATCTGGTCCCAAACTAAGCATATCTTGTACTGCGAGTACTAGACAATCGATAAACATGCATATATACTTTTCTGTAAATATATTATATATTATACATAGTACCATCCAGATCAAGACAAACATCCATATTCATGCACACAAATGTTTGACTTGAGCGGGAATCAAACCCGCAAGCTTCGGCGTGGCAGTCGGATTACCTACAACTCTAAAAAAATCGAGCAGTGTCCAACGTTAGCGATAGCAAGCAACGTGATATGATGCGACGCAAACAAATTACCAAAGCCTGCCTTGCCGCATTAGCCAATCTGGTATAATTCGTACAATACATAATCTAAGTGACAGTTTCTTAGCATCTCATCGCCACGCATCGCTCATTAGTTTATGAATACTTTTTGTCAATAGATTTTATGGCTAAAACGAACAATTAAACACGTAAATTTTTTTAGTACTGTCTGTCTGGCAAGTCTGTGCAAAGCACTGTCCTGCGTCGACAGCAAAAACTACAATTTCAATATTTAAGTTGTTTACTTCTACGGCTTAAATATATCGACACATACTAAAGTTAGACATTTGACCAAAAATATTTATCGATAAATCATCACTGTTACGAACAATACTCGGTTTTCTAACTCTATGTTTTGTCTACTGTTTGCCTACCACGCGGCTGCTATAAGAGCGTGCTGCTAAACCTATCGACAGCTCTTTCTATCATACTGCATGTGCCATTAGAAAGAAGATATCAATCATAGCAACCGCTGTTGTTAATTAGTGTTACTTCTATGCCTTAGGTTATCCAAGTAAAAATTTGACCAAATAAAAATATGCGTACTAAAATCTTTCGAAATATTGCAATGGTATAAAGAAAGGTTGCTAAAATTTGTTTGGGTAATGAAATTTTGTCAAAATCTTTTCGGCAAAACGGCTGGATCCCCATTGAAGTATCACTAAGGTGAAGCTAGTAAACTATATTATTATAGTAACATTGAATTGTAACACAATATCGAAAATAATATGAAAATATTTCGATCGTACACATGTCAAATTAGCTTGACGTGACGCTTGACGTAGCCTTGGCAGGCCGCTCTCCGCATGAACGAAGGCTGTTAGGCGAAACGATACTAGGCCGAGTGAAAAGATTGATGTAAAAGCAAACATACTTTTTCAAACAAATGTGGTGGATATTCCGTTTAGATTTTAAACGATTAATGCTGGAGTCAATCATTTATGGAGGGTGATTGTTAGGGGTTTTAAAAGATAAGAATTAAATATTATTATTAACCGTGGGAATCTAAATGAAATAATAAAGTAATGACAAAATAAGTTTGTAACCTATTATGTGCTTGTCTCATACCAGGTCATATATTATTACCTAATTCTGAAAAAAAAATTATGAGTGCACAACTATCGTAAGAATATTACCAAATATTATAAAACATTGTATACCTTGTACAGCACTGACCTTATAAAGGACAGGTTGGCGTAGAAGACGTGTAAAAACAATCGCAAACCTACTGATATAAAATCTATAGATCTAGACCAATGTTCAAAAGAGTTTACAAAAATATCTAGATTGAAGCTCGTACGCCGTTCTAGATATGAAGAGGCAGAAGATTGTATCAGTCTGAATGTAATTGCTTTTTTTGTATGAGGCAGATATTGAAGCCTAGAATATGATTAAAATGATAAGGGGCAGATTATTAATTATAAAAATATGATGATAAATTAGATGTTGCATATATTAGTTGTAGTTTTACTATAAACGGAAAATACTATGCTTTAGGCTTTAGGCGAATACTGGACGTAATAGTAGAACCTACTACATGCTACAGGGTTCCTTGTTTCAAGAACACGGGCGCGCCATATAGACGAGTCATACTACCAGGACAAGCCAGACTGCGTGTTATATTAGCTTGAAGATAATACAAGCGCGTTGGTAAGGTCAAACACACTCTACATTATTGTAGACTCTGTCTTGTTTTCCCACTGAGTAGAATGCATGACGCTTTCTTATGTGTTCGACGCTTCATATTAAACGCACTAAGCCTATTATTATACATAGTGCAGTTTTCCTATTTTGGAATTAAATCAAGTTCTCCTGTTGTTAAATATAATTTTTATTCGTAAGAACCGGCTGATAAGTAATTCTGATTCATCGTTATAATGATGAAACTGAATGATTGGTGGAATATTATTTATAGTTATGATTTTTACCTCTTCTTTCTCCTAGCGTTATCTCAGTTTCAATCTGGGGTCCGCTTACTAGTCTAACCGGATTTGGCTGAATATTAGCTTTTCCACAGAGCGACTGCCTGTCTGACCTCCGCAACCCAAAGGGATAGCGATATTCCATGGTTTAGACTAGTGTCAGTTTATTCAGACATAGGTACTGACTCCCTATAACGACTGTCAAAGATCTTCATGACAACCGGGACCGACGGCTTAACGTGCTCTCCGAGGCACGGGGCAAGCGATAATTAATAATTCAATACACACATAACTCCGAAAAGTCAGTGGTGCGTGCCTAGGATTCGAAACTGATACCCTCTGCATGGCAGTCTGTTGGTATCTCCACTAGGCTATCGCTGCCTTATAGTTATGATTTTAACAAATTTTGTAAAAATATATGTGTGTGTAATTTAAGCAATTGTTTTGCAATATGTATGTGTACAGCTAGCATAAAATATTTCTTGCGACCATACTTGTGAAAAGGCACTGACTTTTGTTACACAGCCACAGCCAATACTTAGCTCAAAATTCAGAGGCTGTATAGATTTTTATGTGAACATTTTGTGCAAATAAAGAATAATTTATTTTAATTCTTACCACCAGTGGATCTGTTCCATACAATTTTACAAACACAAAGAAATATTTACGAGAACAACAAGGCAATTTAACCTATAAATAAATCTTTTTTTTTATTTTTTCTTTATAGACTCACGCCTGTATCCCCGAAGGGGTAGGCAGAGGTGTAATATTACACCCACATTTCGCCATGAATTTTTAGGTCCCACGTAATAGGGGGCGAGCCTATTGCCGTACCGGGTACATTCCAGACTCCGTGCTGTTACTGGGAATTTCCTAACGGAAAACCCAATAACACTTTGCCCGACCCGGGAATCGAACCCGAGACCTCCCAATCCCACGCGCACATTTATGCCGCGACACCAACGAGGCAGTCAATAAATCTAACCTACAAAAATAACGGTACATTTACTGAAATAGTCACAATCGATCAAACTAACAAGGAAAACGAAAACGTCCTTCTTGCAGATGACAAGCAAGAAAACATATCACAACTTACCCAATCTTAAAACTAAAGCAACATTGTACCGATCACATACAATCACATCAATGCATGACCGCACATACAAAATTAAGATAAGGATAAAAAGAGGAACGTACCTTCAACAAAAGAATATGATATCTTAAAACCTCTAGCATGTCTCGATGAGTACATTCCACGGAATTCGAGAGATAACTTGGGTCCATTCGACATTATTGGCTTTGGTATATCGTTCCCGCAAAATGATGCCATCTTTTCTAGACGGCCATCTACATATAAAAATACGTCGAGAGAATCCATACTTTCGCAACTGTAACAAAGTGAATTTGCTTAGTCGATATCATTTGGAATGATTTATTCTTCTTGTTCATGTATGCAGTAGTTCAGGTAAGCTGGTTGTATTAGGTTATTTTTATTTCATGATTATCTTGTTTATGTTGCAGATTAAAACATAACCAATACAGTAATATATGATTAATTGAAATTGATCTAATTACAAAGTTCTGATGAAGTTAAAGAGAGTTAAAGCTTATGATTTTTATATCTAATTATTATAATTATTGCTTTCTGCCCTGGGACTTGCCTTCATATTCACACCAGGCATAAAGCATGACGCAATTTATTTCTGCAATTTCTTAATTAGTTCAATGTATACATATAATCTATACTGTATGCTATTAAAGCTCCAATAAAATAATTGAAATTTATATTTTTTAGAATACATTTTTTACAAATTGGCTTAATGAGAGGCGAGGGAATAATTGCTAATAAATATAAAAAATATTCAATTAAAATAGCCAATGAGCAAATGCCTTAATGAGTCACATTTAAATGAACTAATTATTTTAATTACATAATTTAACTGTTTAAGTTATTTCATGATCAGTTTGATTTTAACGAGTCAAATTTATAAATATTTTATGCTCTACTTTGTGGTGAGATCGCAGCAACACCATGAATCCATGAATCACCCGCTCCCGTAGCTATGAAACTCAGGGACGAAAACTACAGTTGTTTTAAGATGGCGATATCTGCCTTGTCTGCCTCAAAAGGCGTTATATGCCGCCCGTGATTTCGGTTTCCACCATAAAGAAATGAAATTACTTTTACTTAATTACAATGTACTGAAATAACTTCAATGCCATAAATCTTTGATTTGGAAAAACACTACTCATATGCCTATTAGTAGAGTAGAGCAACAGCAAGTATGATTAAGGTACTATGCATAGCTTAAAAATCTCAAGATTAGCTATTATTATCACTGGGTAATAGTTTGTAGTAAGATCAACTGCGTGAAATTGCTCTTGCAATCAATAAAGCTATAACGTCAATACTCATAGTATTTTCTTGGGTTTACGCGAATGTTACACATTGAAATTAAACTGCAGTTTACGGATTTCACTATCAATATCAATACTCACTCAATTATATGCTCCGATATTCGTTGCAAGCTGAAGTCTTCGAACACCAGTCTCACGCGTTCTCTTCCTCTCGCCAAGAAGTCGTAATGACACTGCGTATTTTGAGGGTACGGCTCTGGATACAATAGTGACGTCAGTTTACCCGTCTTGCTTTTGTCACTGTTGAATACTTGGTGACAGGACGATGCTGGAAATGGCGCATAGTATCAACATTCAATAATAGTGCTTAAATTTTATACTTAAGAGTCAATTCTGGTTTTGGTATATGTGAGTTGGATTTTACCCTGTACCATTAAATATCAAGTACATAAGTATCAGTGATGGAAGCAATAGGCTTGATGCTTAACAAGGATCAAGCGATATATTTGCTGTCTTGAAACTTGCATCCTTTGTAAATAAAAAAATCTCGTACTTATTACTACTTCATTGGAATATCTTGGCAGTTGAATGTATTAAGTGTTATTTCAATAAATTGGAAACCAGCGATTGGCACTCTCTTACTAAGCGCAACGAAGGAATCTCTCAGATTTCTATGGTGATAAGTAAATAATATACATAATCTCAAAATATAAAATCCTTGCATTACTGACTGACTGACAGACACGCTACAGCCGAAACTATTGGGTGCAGGAAGCTGAAATTTGGCATGTATGTTCCTTGGGGACCGTAGGGGTGCACTAAGAAGGGATTTCCCGAAATTCCCAAGGGATCAAACCAAAACCAAAACGGGTAAATTTAAAAAAAATGCAGGCGTAGCTGCTGGCGTCCTCTTGTAATGAATAAATTCAAAAGCTAGCAGCGCTGTTAAGCCGACCTAAATCAGCAGCTTATGAAATTGGTATAACTGAAATTGGTATAACAGTGTTCAGATGGTCACATTATTTCACGCGCGGAAATGCGTCAAATCACGATTTTGTTTTCTCTGAACGCGGCGATTGACGCGGCTTACAATTTGCTTACAATTTTGACTTATAAGCGTTTTAAAAACGCGCGTCGGCTTTGCCACATCTGAACAGAGGCTTATACGAGCAGCAGTATCTGTGTAGGTATGAAAATACCTGCTTGATATTTGGAAGACTTACGAGATCTATGCAAGCGACAAACGCGTCGAGATACTACTCACGGCGAATGTACTACGTTTTTGTTACTATCTTTTGAATCATATTGCATTTAGTTGGAATGCTTTCATGTAAAGTAAGAAGTTCTTTAAGAAGCATGCCAGGATGCAAAGAGCAATATAAAAGCCGTATATTTTATGAATGTGAATTGTAAGTAGCCCAGATTAATGGTACACATCTTCTCAAATCTCTGTCTTCTTACTTTGAGAACGACGGACTTTCAAATGTTCAATATTTCTGCCTTGGAGACCAGCACCAGCAGTCCAAATGCTGCGTTTGACGAATTGATAAATCAATAGTATTGAATGTAACTAACTCACCTTAGTAGATACTTAATTATTTTTTCCGACCAAATTCAGTTATACCTAAATAGATTTTATGGGCAGTTTTTTTTAAAGAGAACAGCATCTTATATTTCCATAAAAAAATACTTCAGTAATTGTAGTCTCTCGCTATCGGCATTCGTTATTTTAGCTATTTCGTTAAAAAAATTGACGCCTGCACATCGTAACTATTAAAGTATTCTCAATTTTTTATTCGAAAAAATACTACTTTGATCGGCGATATTTTGAAAGCAACCTTTCATGAAAGAAAAAATAAGAAAAATAATAGAAGAAAGCACGTAATTAAAAAAATAAGCGAATTTTATCCTCGTTCCTCTTTACAAATGATTAAATACCCCACAAGCATAATTATGAGAAAAAGTAGAGGAGGCATAAGTTTTTAAATTATGAACTAACTAGCTTTTGCCCGCGGCTTCGCTCACGTTAAATTCGGGGTAACACAAAACTCCTTCATCGTTCGATAGTAATTTTCGTTTTTATTGTTTTCATAGGGACTGATAAGAAATATAACCGCAAGAAGTATTTTAAACATTTCTGTTAACAGTATTTTTAGAGTTCCGTGGTCATAATTGGCTAAACACGGAATCCATAAAGACGCGCTATGTCTGTCAGTCGATCCGTATGTCACAGCCACTTTATGCCGAAACTATTCAGTTTACATATATTTGAAAATTGGTAGGTAGATATATTCTGTGAACCGCTTTACGACGTTTTAGAAAATAAAAAATATTGAATATCAAGAGACGCTCTTCATACATGGAACTGACACTTCAGTACCATGTATGAAGAGCCTTTCCACAAAAATGGGTCGTTGAAAATTACTGTTTAAATTACTAAAACCAGTGTTTCTCAAAGTCAATCGTTTGAAAGATATACGGTTCCAAAGTGGTAAAATGGGTGTGTGTGTCCCTCTAACTTTTAAAGTAAGAGAGTGATAAATGTAAAAAAAAAATATATGCTGTAGATCGTTATAAAAACATCCAACGAAAATTGGTTTGAACGATATGTAGTCAGCAGTTTTTGAAATAAAGCCCATCTTAAAAACTGCAAATATAGCTTTGTCGTATACTATTAATAGTTAGTCGAAGATAATGGCTATGGTAAGTGGATACTTCCACTATGGAACCCTTCATGAGCAAGTCTGACTGGCAATAGCGAATAGCTTTTATAATGTTTCGTCCTAGGTATTACTTGTAGCCGTTTGCCATTACATAGCTTTGGTGCATTAACATTCCGCATTTACAGGACTGGAACGCCAACGTTCAGCTTCGCAACGTTCAGTTCGCTCAACTTGCGTGAAGGTACTCCTGATAATTGTAAGGAGTTCAGAAACTCTATAGGGTACGAAGTAACTTGGTCAGTATTCATGACATTATGTACCGAAAGGTGCTCAACAACATCAGTTTGCATACAGTCAAATGTCAAAGCCATATCTCTATAAGCACACATTTTCACATTTATGAGTAGAGAATATTGATTCAGCCGGTTTAGCGTGAAATCGGTACATACATACATACACATTTTCGCATTTATACCTAATATTAGTAGGGATTAGCCAAGGCTGTTACAATCATTATTAATTTAAATAAGTAAGTGAACGAAGCAATGACAGTGCACCATATGACAATGTATAATGTGACAGTACTGACAGATATAGCACATGCGCAGCACTCAATTATTACAGCGCATGCGTTCTTACTGTCAATAGGTAGTAGGTTTATCCCTACAAACATCGACCCTCTCTAAAATCCCTCCCAGATTACTTTTTGCCACTTATTGTATCCTGGTTCTGAGCTACCTTCCCACCAATTTTCAGCCAAATCGGTTTAGCCGTTCTTGAGTTATAAATAGTGTAACTAACACGACTTTCTTTTATATATATAGATTTAAAAACTTATGCTTTAGTATTTTAGACAAAACCGGCAATTTCGTAATCTTTCGATATCCAGTGAAGGAAAGTGCAAAAAAATAATATTGTTGGGCAATTTTCACGTAAAAATGGCTCTCCAATTTTAATATATGAGGTGACTTTCCTAAGAAAACGCTGGGCCAGTGTTTTTAATTTGGCATTATTTCAATATTGGTTGGCAACCTGTCTAGGAGAAGGAAAACTCCGAAATTAAACCAAACGTTCGGGGAGATGGACCTCGTTAGCCTTGGTTGGCAACCTATCTAGGAGAATGTCAGATTGATGTTCTTTGTGAATGAAACAAAAAGGAAAGGATGTGACACCACCCAGCATGGCGCATATACGGCGTATTGGTCTGGGGTAGATAGTACCACCAGAGCCTGCAAGGGAGTTGGTGTAATACTATCTGTGCGAATGGATGAGTGTGTAAAAGAGTTTGAATGTGTAAATGCTAGGCTACTATGGATGAGAATGAAAGTAGAACTTACTCGTGTCTTTAATATTGGGGTGTAAGCCCCGGTCAATATCGGGTATGTCAGCAAGAGCAAGACGCAAGGCAAGAGTTTTGGGAGAGTTTAAGAAATATTTTGAGGAAATGTAATTCAACGGATGGGTGGGAGTAAAACGAGATGTATTTGAAAAGGTGTTAGGTGCATTCGGTGATGAGAGTGTGAATGAAAATGGAAAAGCTCTGCTTAAAGTTTGTTTGGAGTGGAGCCTTTATGTGACAAACACCATGATTGATCACAAAAGGATACATTTGTATACGCATGAGGCGAAAATTGTTAGAAGAATTAAAGTAGTATCAAATTATAACTAGTACACTTGCAACTACCATTTCTTTCCTACTAATAATATCTCCATCCAAAGGTTGCCTGGTAGAAATCGCTGTTAGCGATAAGGCCGCCCATTGTACTGTATTTAATATAAAATTCCTATTTACCTGTGTTCTTAAAGTGTACAATAAAGTACTAAATAAATAAATAAATAAATAGAAGTAGATAATCTACAAAAGAAAGATGTGAAAGATGAGCATAAACGAAGATTGATAGCAAGATTTGAGAGGTTCGATGGCATAAATGATATGGATGAATTGTGGCAGTCCTTTAAAGAAGAGGTAGTATGTGTTGCGTCTGAAGTATGTGCTGTGATCAAGAGAAGGAAAAACGAAAGGTTAAGAATACATGGTGGGACAAGGATGTACAATCAGCAGTGTCAGAGAAGAAGAAAGCTTGGTTAGATTGGTTGGCTGCCAGGGCAAATGAAAGAATAGGAAAAGCAACGAGCGAGGCCATAGACGAAGCAAGAAAGGAGTTTGTTAGGTCAAAAAGAATAGTGAAAGAAATGGTTAAAAGGAAAAAAAAAGGAAAAGAAAGATGAGTTTGATAGCAGATTACCTGACGATTTCCGGAGAAACATTAAGTTTTTCTGGAAATCTATTCGTGCAGTTCAAGGAAGAACTCAATTCTCAGAATACACATCTCTCAGAGACAAGAATGGAAGGATAGTGAATGGCGAATCGTGCGTGCTGGAGAGATGGAAAGAGTATTTTGAAGGTTTATTTGAAAGAACGGCGATAGAGACACCGATTGATGAAATGAATGGTAACGATAGCGATGATGAAAGTGTTATTGGTGTGGATGAGATCGTGAAGGCAATGGGAAGTATGAAAGTAGGTAACTCGCACGTTACATATCTCTCAGGGAAACTTAGCTCAGCTGCTTATGCCATTAAGAATTTTCGTAGGTTGACTGTTGTCGATACGGCTAGATTGGTTTACTTTAGCTATTTTCATAGTGTTATGTCATATGGCATACTATTATGGGGTAGGGTTGCTGACATCGAAAATATTTTTATATTGCAAAAACGGGCAGTTAGTGCCATTTACCAGTTAAAGAAGAGTCTCACTCAAAGAAAAATTTAAAAATATTGGTAATCTTACTGTAGCATCATAATATATTTATGCCAGTGTTATGTATGTACGACAACATATAAATTCTTACAAAATGAATAGTGACATACACAATATTAGGAACAGGCACAAATTATGTGTACCGTATTTCCGTTTACACAAAACACACAGCTCTTTTATTGGGCTTAGTATAAGAATGTATAATAAAATACCATCTAATATTTTAGAATTGCCGTTAAGGTCGTTTCAGACAATAGTTAAAAATAATCTTATACTTAAGGCATACTATAGTGTAAATGAGTATCTTGACGACAAGTACGCTTGGAAATAAATATTATTTTTTATTAGGCCAAATCTTGTTTATTATGTCAATAAGCAGTTTAGTTAATTACCGTATTTTCTTTTTTTACTACATTTGCATTCTTGTCCTACTCTTTTTATTATAATTTATCGGATTTGTAAGGTGAGGGTAACCCGTGGTCATGAACTGCTAACTAATGGATTGTAAATTGCTGCAGATTTATATACCGTTATTACTTTTCGGGACATACTGTTCCACCATAGCTCTGAGCAGTCATGTTCACGAGTTGCCAACATCAAAAGACGTAAGTTGATGCTCCTGTTTCACCACATTTACTTTGGGAGGCTGACCAAATGAACATCATTTATTGCTTGAGTACGATATCAATAACTTTTAAAATTTTGCATTTGTAGATAACTCACAATGTGAAACAGTTGCAGCTCCTTACAAAGATAACATGTAAAACATCATACTGGCAGTTAAAAAGAATGGCCACGAGTTTTATTGCCCGTTCTTTCTCGTGGTTCTACCTATTGCATTGCAAACGTGGCAGTAAATGTAAATGTAGAATCATCTAGTAATGCAGGATATGATAGGATTACAGTCGAAATGTTGAAGGCTGGACAGGGCATCATAGTTGGTCAGTTGAAGCGATTATATAACTTGTGCTGGAGCACCTGCCGAGTACCTAATGACTGGGCCACAGCTGTAGTTGTGCCTCTTTATAAAGGAAAATGCTCGCAACAAGACTGCAAAAACTATAGAGGCACTAGCCTTCTCAGCATTGTTGGCAAATTGTATGCAAAGGTACTGATTGAAAGAGTTATGAAAGTAACCGACAAGAAAATATGGGATGTACAAGCGGGATTCCGAAAGGGTATGGGATGTACGGATCAGGTTTTGTCCTTGCAAAGCATAACCGAAAAAAAAGGGCTAAAGGTCAAAAGGTCTATTGCGCATTCGTGGATTTGGAAAAGGCTTACGATAAAGTGTTGAGGAATGAAATGTGGTCGGTGCTGTCAATGAATGAGGTGGACAGCAGCCTCATTTTGATTCTAGAGCTTGTGTGAGGATAAACGGGGCATACACTGACTGGTTTACCATCGAGAAAGGTGTTAGACAGGGATGTGTAGCGTCGCCGTGGCTGTTTAACCTCTTCATGGACAGTTGTTTGCAAGATTTAAAACATAGTGACTGCGGATTAAGGATGAGTGGGTTACTCGTCAAATGCCTCCTTTATGCTGATGATCAGGTAATACTTGCATCTTCAGCGGAGGAGTTGCAGGAGATGGTAACAATCATGCATGGTGAGGAAAGGAATGAAAGTGAATGTAAGTAAAACGAAAGTTATAGTTTTTGAAAAGGAGGAATGCTTACGGCTTGTAATGTTTTGATCGATGGACAGCGAGTGGAACAAGTGAATGAGTTTGTTTACTTAGGTACGTTGTTTACAAGAGATGGTAAGAATGAAGCAGATATTGAAAGGAGAGTTAATGCAGGTAATAGTGTGAATGGAGCTCTGAAGGCGTTTATGAACAGTCAAAACGTGTCTAAAAAGGCACCTTTGGCTTTGCATAGGGGGGGTGGGTCAACCCACCCTTATGTATGGTAGTGAAAGTTGGGTATGGCAGAAGAGACTTAAAAGTAGAATAAATGCTGTAGAAATGAGAGCACTGAGAAGTATGTGTCGTATGTCTTTGACCGACAGAGTAATAATTGTGTGATACGAAAGTGGTGTGGGGTAAAAGAAGATGTAGTGACAAGCATCGAGAAAGGCATGTTAAGATGGTTTGGGCACATGGAGATGATGGATGACGAAAGACTGACAAAGAAGATATATAAGGCAAGTGTGAATGGGATAGGACGAAGGGGAAGACCTAGGCGGACGTTCTCTGACCAGATTGGAGACATCCTAAAAAAAAGACAGGTCAGCAGTACCCTAAACAGAAGAGCATGCATGAGATACTTGATGGGAGTGAATGAAGCAAGAGAGGTATGTCAGGATTGTTGCAAATGGCGTTCCGTAGTCTCTACCTACCCCTCTGGGAAACAGACGTGAGTCTATGTATGTATTATTTCAATACTTACTCGCCGCACTTACAGCCGGTCCTAAGCCGGATACTCCCTCCGTACTTGCTTTCTTATTAATATCTCCATCTGCGGAAAAGATTATTTTTTCATTACCGCCATGAAAATTAAATTAGCTGACAATAAGAGGTTTTTGCTTTCTACCCTCAATATTTTGGAGATGAAAGGTCAATATTTCTGAAGATATTATTATCTTCAGAAATATTGAGAATAATGCAAGTCTTTTAATAGGCTCAGATTGTGCGTAATTTTATATTGGTATTTATATAAAAACCTACTACCTATATTTTTCTTTGGGCTATTTGTGTTACGCCTATTATTTTCTAGTAAAATTGTTCGTCTATTGAAACAAATTAAATTAATTTCCAAATTCGAAACAACAAGATCGTTTGCTTAGCGATTAAAACTATAAAGTAACCATTTGAACAAATTCTGTATTGCCTATTATACATATCTAGAGTAAACGGTCGGCCGACCTATTTTGAACTAGAAACCACAGAACTTTAATTTCATCGCTCTTACTTTGAAACTATTTAGGTGATCTTGGGCCATTGGGAAATCAGAGGGACTGTCGCTTAGTGTCGCAAATTTGCTCTCAGATGACAAATAATATTTATTGATTAAATGTCTAGTTCTGCTGAAATTCTTTGAATATTATTGGATGTACCTATTTTTCAGTTATATCATTACATTTAGTACTTAGTCCTAACGACGCATGAAAGCTTAATATCCTATTAAAGTTCCTATATGAGAAAAGTTATTTTCATTGATATAGGAATCACTTATTACTTTCAAATGTAAAATGTAATCGTGTAATTGCCAAATAGTTGATATTTTTTTTTATATTTCATTAACTTTTCTTTTCATACTTTTGCTTTTTTATAGTTTAGGATAGTTAAGTTATATAATTCGTTTTATATAATATGCATTATAATGTTAATCCTACTTATAGACCAATTATAATGTAAATATTAGGATGTGATAAATAAATAATATTTTATTCATCATGTAAGTTGATAGGATTGATTTCTTACTCACTCACTTATAAGTCTCATTTATTTCATTACCTCTACGTTATTATAATCGCCTCTTCGTTATTATAATCGCCTCAGTTGATTATGCAAGTTATATAATCGGCTATATAAGTGATCTTTTAGCCATGGGTATAATCTGGCATTATTATAATAAAACTCATGCAACAAATCATTGATTGCACATCCAAGTCTTATTTCGAGGTTGACAGTGACTTATTTAAAATTGATGATATCAGCTTACAATGAAAATAAAATAAAATTCAAGACATAAAAAGAAATATTGCATAACATCCTAAAATACTAATTTACTTATTACAAATATATTATAGTGTAAGCTAAGAATATACGTAGGTACACACCTAAACATAAAATCCAAACTTGCTTGTAGCATAACCTGGATAAACCACTGAATACGTTATATTATTTTGACCAATATACACAACAGACCCAACTCGTACGTTTGTGAAATAAAACTTAAAACTATGACATGCTTACTAAACCTGAATTAGGGTTGTCGTCCATTTGGAACTGGTAGCTCGCCTTGAAGCCTTGACCCGGTATGTTGGAGTTTGCCGTAAACTGGACCAACAAATCTGGACCGGTTGATAGTATCTCGTACCCTGTGTGAAATTTTAACCGGTTAGAATTAACAATTTATGTAAAATTTGAATGTTTATTTCATTAATGCACGGTTGGCAAATTTAATGCTGCGTTATATTTTCCGGCAGCAAAAATTTGCTAAGAAAGACAGTGTTGTTCTTATAAGCCAATCATACCCCCCCCTCACGTTCGTAAGTTGCCCTGGTTTCTAGACTTTTGCTTATTCAGTACACCGTTCAACATTTGAACCACAGGTTATAGGTCCATAGTGTATTTTAACACACTCTTTAAAGTACTTTGAATACAACATTTATTGCCACTTATGGTCAATGTTTGTGTTCTCCCAAAATAAATATAAGTAATCCAAAGTGTGTTAAATCTTCTGCAGGCTTTTCAAATTTCTGTCTTATTTTGTAGACGGAATAAATTTATATTATTATGTACTTTAAATATTTTTAACATAATAATATACATTTTCCTCCAACTTTTTATAATTGAAATTACTAAACAAATTCCAATGAAAGTGTTGCGATGGCATGAATACAAGAAAATACCAAAAAAATACATATAATCTTTGCAATTTCAATGTTCATTTAACATTTACGTGAGTTAATTAAGTAACAAAAAACACAAAGGAAGTGTAATTTCAATAAATCGAAAAACCCACTTAAAAAGAGTTGCGCGATTTTCAATTATGCGATGCTACAATATTGAATGAGCGCTTAAATATGGCAATCTATAAAAACAAGAAAAAGAAGGAAGGATTTCTAGAGCAACACTTTCATACATTTTTCTCATACGCCTGGCGTCGACTAATCATAAATTGGCTACTTAAAAATAAACCTTATTTTATTCAGGTAAGAATTGTATTTGCATAAATTTGTATCTTTTTATTTTGTAAAAAAAAAGTCCTTGGTTCAAAATCAAAACAATCTAATGTCAGTATTATGATATATAAATAAATAAATACATATTGACTAGATCTCTAATTGTAAGTATTTCGGTTTGCAAATTAAAACCCAAGGGCTTAAAATAAGTGCGGTTCATTAGGGTTAATCTTCAGGATTAAGTATATCTTATAAAGGGCCTCGTACGCTTTACCCAGGGGATTAATATGATTTCCCTTTGCACTATTAAATATAAAGGCATAATTTTATTTTTGTGGTCCGCCAAATTGATCTGTAGTTCCAAGGATTTAATTTTATTATAGAAACGTTCATCACCCGCATATAAATATGAAATTATATGTTATATCGAAAAGAAAATAACATTCATTATACAATATGTGGGTGGTTCGTGATTTATGTAGGGAACCTTAACGGAGGCCTATGTCTTCAGCTGAGATGTCACATCATAGTCAGCCAGCGCACATAGGGGTATTTCATTTATCTAGCTGGCCAAAAATATTACTGCGTGTTTTTTGGTTTAAAATGACGGAAATAAAACAAGCAAAATATATACGGACAATAACTTTTATAATTTCATGAAAAAAGTAGGTAAGTACTTAACAAAACACAAATAAACAAAAAAATATATATAAAAATGCTGAAAATGGGCTATATATTTACACATTATTACGTACAATTATCTACATTACTCTATATATTTCCATAATCCTACATAAACTTAAATACACACACTATTTACATACAATACTTCAGAAAGATCGTCACTAGTGAAAATGTGGTCTCTCACAAAACATATTTTTTCTTCCAAATTGCGTAAATTTTAATTTTTCATGATATCAAAGAGATATTTACGAGCTACTTTTCTCACTCCGGAAGTACCTTCTATATCTGGAACAAGTAAATATTGTTTTTAGACATAAATACTTTTAGAATTAGGTTATTTTGACCGTAAAATTCAATGTTCTACGTTTTTGCGCATCCGCGCTTTGCCGCGGCTAATTTATTTAGTATTCGTTACTTAAGGGTCTATATTTTTTATATAAATTACAAAAGTTGCCGGATCTATCCCGATACTAACACAAATAGCTTCCTAAGCATAAATTTCTTAAAAACATATCCTTATTTCAGACGTTATTTCTCGATCATTCATTTCAATTTAAAAGCTGTGCTCTTGTCGGTGGAGTGTACGCCATATATTACGGTCTTCGGATAATACCTTGACCTCTTTATACGACATGATCTTTGCTTTTTCATCCATTTGATCCGTGTATGCCCGTCTGGGTCGACCTCTTCCTCTCTTTCCTTCTATTTTGCCTTCCAGTATGTTTTTAATAAAATCATCATGTCGTATAAGGTGGCCAAACATCTTTCCTCTTCTTCTTTCTACTGTCGCTAAAATGCTCCATTTTTCTTGGACAAGGCTCAATACTTCCGCGTTGGTCTTTTTTTCAGTCCAGCTGATCTTTTCTATCCGCCTCCAATACCACATCCCGAAAGCCTCCAGTCTTTCCCGGTCTTGCTGAGTCATCGTCCACGTTTCGCTTCCGTACAGAGCAATACTCCATATATCGACGCTGGAAAGGCAACCTTGCTTATGCACCATTTGGCAACTTTACAGGAGAGCGATTCAAAGAATGACAATTTCGAAAAAAAATATAAATAAATTTGTTTTTTGTCAGATTGGCCTGAAAATTGGGCATGGACATCTAGAAAAGTATTTGTCACAAACTCACAATAAAAAATAATTTAAAAAACGTCAGGGGACGAAGTTAGGAGTCGGTTAAGCAATAAATGTCCAGAACTCAGGCAAGGCTAATTTTCTTATAGGACATAGTTCAGCTTATAATGTTGCTGCACTTATTGCGTATGGACCAAAAGTATGTCATTAATATCGGAGCAAAATGTCTCAACTCTTCTGTCATTCGAAAAGAACGACGGCATGATTCAGTGATAATCAACAAACTATCCAATAGTTTGCCAAAATTCTGAACTTCTAAATGACCCGAAAGCGAGGCATAGAAAAAATGTTTCGTATCTTACCTATACGAAACATTTTTTCTACATTTTTACTCGGGCGAGGGGCAACTCCCTTGAGGGACGCCGGCTCTGATGGGGCGCTCTGTTGACAGGACGCCGTCAACTGTCACTTGAAAGCGCCTGTCCTGAAGAAAGATGGCCACAGTCTTAACAACTCGGCGGGGAGTAGTAGACGTGGACAGCTTATAGACCAGGCCGGCGTGCCAAACGCGATCGAACGCCTTCTCCATATCGAAAAGTACTGCGACAGGGCTCTCCCTCTTGTTGAGGGCCACCGTCATGTGGTGCAGTACTCTCGCGAGCTGGTGTGTCGTGGAGTGTTCGGCTCGGAACCCGAACTGCTCGTCGCGTGGCTGGATGTGTGGAGTGAGATACAGCAGTAGAAGCTTCTCGAAGACTTTCGAGAGTGTCGACAGCAGCGTGATGGGCCGATAGCTTTCGGGCTTCAGAATGTTTTTCCCGGGCTTGGGCAGCATTATGACTCGGCCAAGTCTCCATGTTGCGAGAAAGTGGCTTGTGCGGAGGATGCCGTTGAATAGCTGCGTCAACGACGCGATTGCTGGCGGAGATATGTGACGCAGGGCTTCATTGGTGATCCGGTCGGGACCAGGGGCTTTCCGCAGTTTGGTGCGGCGAATCATTCGCTGCACCTGATCCGGGGAAAAGACTCTGGGTCTGCCGTGGGGGCTATCGGTGATTGGAAGTAGAACTGCAGACGCTGCTGAATAGCTTCTAAATGCTGCATGTTGAAAGCTGGATTCGGCTGGAACTGTGTCTTCAGGTGGTTGGGAAATATCTCCGCTTGGTCCTCGGGGTGGTAACGTGGTGTGCCGTCACCAGCCAGGAGGGGCCTAATCGGAGGTTGCTTCCCAGACAGCTGGCGGCACAGACGGTGGATGCCTGACCAGTTTTCACCTGTTCGCTTGATGGTGCGCTGCCTGGACTCGGTGGCGACTGTCTCCAGTGCACTCGAGATCTTCGCAACCAGAGCGTTGAGCTGGGACTGCATGGTTGGGCATTGGGTGCGTTGCCACTGGCGTCTCAGCTTCCTCTTCCTCTCTATCATCGCCATGATGTGAGCTGGGAGTTGGGGAGGTCGACGTGGCGACGCAGCGTCCAAACGCGAGACTCGAAGCGCTGTGTTGATAACAGCGCTGAGTTGCTCAGCGAGTGTGTCGACGTCTGCGTGGGTCTCGATCTGGCGATAGGGCGCGTGCTCCGCCATGTAGTCGGTGAATGCTTGCCAATCCTGGCGGTGACGAGAGGGTGGCGTTACTGTTCGAGCCGTAGCACTCGACAGTGTGAGGAGTACAGGTTGGTGGTCCGAGAGGAGGTGGTCGTCCAGGACGTCGATCGATGGTGCGGTCGGCAGGCCGCAGATGGCCGTCAAGTCGATGACGTCAAGTTTCAGGCCCCCTGCCTGTGTGCGCTGCGGTGAGAAACATGCCGCGAAAGACTGCCCACGCCCACTTGAGGCGCCATCCACCTGGCGAACTGCGGAGGTGCACACACGGCGAATAACATTGCCTGCCCAGTGTTCCGCAAGGAGGCGCGGAACAAACGAGCCGGCACTGTTGCTCGTACTTCTGCAGCTTTGGCAAAAACAGCCACTGTCGCTGCCGAAGAAAACGCCCCCGGTTCTTTTATGGCCGCTGCTAACCCTGCTCAGGCGGCATCCTGTAAGAAGAGAAGGAGGCGAAGGAGACCCCGGAGCAAGTGTGCTGCGACATCCACGCAGCAGTCCAAGAAGAAGGAGCAGTCTACTGCACCTGTGGTCGCTGCCCCCTCGAGGGGGACGAAGGCAAAGCAGGCTGCAGCGCCAGCGCCGGTGCCCACAACACCAGCGCCGCCACGAGTAGACCCGGTGATAACTATGCCATGATGCAGACCGCAACGGCTACGACGTGCTGGGGCCAGAAGTCCCGACGCACTACTCGTACCAGGCAGCCCTCACACCAGACGTCATCGACTTGACGGTCATCTGCGGCCTGCCGACCGCACCATCGATCGACGTCCTGGACGACCACCTCCTTTCGGACCACCAACTGATGCGCCCGCGCGCACCCGCATCTATTTATAGTGTCGGTGTCTGCTGCAATATTACATCAGAAAAATGTAGTTTAAGCGCCGTTCGTCGTGAATGGTCGTGTATCGAAGAGCGTTGTAAGTGATCATAAAGTAGAAATTAAATGAAAGCAAAATATCTTAAAATTATTTCTTTTAAAATGTATAGCGGAGTAAACTTGCTTATAAGCCACTTTAAAAATATTCTAGTCCAAGCTAAATTGCTTATATGCCAATCGCATAACTTAGTTTTTTCGATAAAATTGCTTACTTATATCAGATATGCTTTAGACGCGGCGGAGATAAATTGCTGAAGTGCCATATCATGAGAAACTTTTGCGCGGCTAATTGTATGATATATAAACTATTCCATGGTTCATGGCGAAGCAAAGTTTCTTACGTAAATATATGAGTGACATCTCGGAAAAGAGATATTGCTTAACCTCCTACGTTACATAATTATATGTAGCTTAACAGACAACATTTCTAAAATGATCTAAAATTATGCGTTTATTAACCTGAAAAATCGGAATCACGAATTGCTTATCAACCACCAAAAATGGTCAGAATTGGATGAAACCGAGATCTGCAGATAGAAAAAAATCAGGCGATTCGAATGATATATATAACTAATTTTCGCAAATTTGGCGCATAAGCAAGGTTGCCTTTCCAGCGTCGATATATGATTTAATAAATTGTTTTCTAATCTGTCTTGCTATTTTTGATTTCAAAAGATGCTTTTTGTTGTTAAATGCTGTTTTGGCTATTGATATACGAGTTTTAATATCTTGAGTGCACTTCGAATCATGAGTAATGAGACTTCCCATGTATCTAAAGGATTTACTTGTTCTATTGGGGCGTTGTTTAGTATAATATTTTGATTGTTATTAATTGAATTTCTAGTAAATGTTAAAATTTCTCGACCACTAAAAGTAAATTAAAATAAAACAAACTTTAACAAATATATTACATTTGGATTGTCACATACCTGTAGTTTCCGAATCCATTGCTATTTTGCACCAGGTAAATACAAAAATCTTCAGTTTAACACACAAAGTTAACGCTTTTGCAAATAGCTGATAAGAGACACGTACACAATGTTCAATGATCAACTTTCGACTGAATTTACCTAATAACGCGCAACGGAAGAAGGGTGGGAGTAGCGGTCTATTGTTTGTTGGAATGTCCCCACCTCAGGTAGTCAATGTAATAAGCATTCCTTAAACTTTGTTATTCTGACTTTTGGCCACCTAGATACTTAAAATACCCCTATGTGCAGCGTTAACATAAATATCAATACTCACATACGTGATGATTTTTTTTTCATTGTAAAGAACTACAAAGGCTAAGCCTAAACTTTTATACGGTTATTCATGGGTCTGGTGGTAAATAGAACACATTTACGAATTGAATATATTATCTGTAACAGAACCACTCTTGAATATAATAACTGACCTCCTTCAATACGTCCAGAACTAGAATTCCTAGTTTCGTCAAGAGTTCGAATAATTTATTCCAGACCCTTTTTTGATCAACACTTTTATCAAGAGCGACAGCAAAATAAATATCTACAAAACATACCCACTGTTTTCCTTAAGTGGAAGACTTTATTGAAGAAAATTCAGTATTCTTGCTAGAAATTCAAAGAATATCTTACCTACGACTTCATTACATAGCAAGGCGAGGACCGGGGACGACGAAGTACGTCCGTCAAATACTTTTATTATGTCTGCACGATTCAGGCAACTGGAAAAAGAAAAGTTATAACGCAAAAGGCCAAAGAAAGGAACTTTTTATAAGACGCATCAAAATCGTGAAAATATTGGGTATCATGAATTTCGGTCACAGCTATGAACATTGAAAATAGATGGTTGAAATATTGGCAAGTCGAAAAAATTGGGCGCCAAAGCGAGTCTTTGGATATAAGGTATTTCTAAACTTACTAAATGTTTTAAATGAAGTTCAATAATTTTATTGTGTATAGCATCTAATAATCTTCGCTTACGACTATGATCGAATGTTTCTAACTTAGTTTAACTGTGCCTTTTATATCAATACTACATGAGCCCGCGGTTACACCCACGTTATTTAAAGCTACTGCTCTGCTCCCGTGGCTCATAGCGTGATGTAATATAGCCTATAGCCGTCCTCGATAAATGGGCTACCTAACACTGAAATAATTTTTCAAATCGGTCAAGTAGTTCCTGAGATTAGCGCGTTCAATCAAACAAACAAACTGTTTGGCTTTATTTATTAGTATTAGAGTATTAGTTGATCTAAGACTCAAAATCAAGTTAAATCAGGCTACAAGTACTTTTTAATGAAGCCAAGGAACAAGGCAATGAATTGCCATATTTCCTTTTTTCCTTACATGTAATTATTTCAAACCACAAAATTATATTATGGTACAACTTCTACAAAAGAGTCACATAAACTTCAAATAACATACTACTACTATAGCAAAAACAAGGTCCATGAATGCCAAAATAATACCTTTCAGGATTTTTACAGGTAGTAGAGCCTTGCTGATTTCAGCATGAATGGCGTGGCTCGACCGGGGAAGTACTACCCTCTCACTGAAAATCGACGTAAAGTACTCAAACTGTTGCGTTTCTTTCGGTGAGTGAGAGTTCCAGAGGCCATTATTTCTTCTCCCTCATCCCACTCCTCATCATATCCCTTTTCCCAACCCCAAGGGGCGGCAACGTACTTGTGACTCCTGGGGTGTTGCTTGTGTCCATGGGCGGCGGTAATTGCTTACCATCAGGCGATCCGTCTGCTCGTTTGCCGCCTATTACTATAAAAAAAATTTTTGATTCGCAACACAAGAAAGAAATAAACTTTTAAATACCTTTCGTCGCCTTTCTGGAGGAAAGATTCTTCGAAAACTAACTTGATCCGTTCGCTGTGCCTAAAATAGTAAGTTTTGTTTTAGTATGTTTCAAACAACTTTCAGTTGTTATAATTGTGTTTCGAATCTTATTAGCCTTTGGATTAGAGTTTGAAGAATTGTTTAGACTTTTGGCTTATTAAGCGATAAGTGAAGGAAACTTTTGTTAATCTTGTTTGTTGAAGATTAACCGACCAGCTAGTGACATTGCAGTAACTATTATTATGGTATTAACTATTATTACCCGAAACTGCATTAAACCTGTCAAAGGATGGGTATAATACAGTGACTATGTATTAAATTGAAATTTATTATCCTTTCGTATTAGCAATATATGGCTCATTCCAACTGTCGTTTAACAAAAACGGTGTAATAATTACGTGGACAATGCAATTAAACATGAAGATAATACCATACACTAATTATAGAGATTAATGACAGTATCAAAACATTGAATTGGAACACATTATATTTTACCAAAATTAATACTATTATAGACTCACGCCTGTATCGCCAAAGGGGTAGGCAGAGGTGTAATATTACACCCACATTTCGCCATGAATTTTTAGGTCCCACGTAATAGGGGGCGAGCCTATTGCTGTACCGGGCACATTACCAGACTCCGTGCTGTTACTGAGAATTTCCTAATGGAAATACCCAATAACACATTGCCCGACCCGAGAATCGAACCCGAGACCTCCCAATCCCACGCGCACATTAAAACTAAACTGTGGAGAACACCGAAATAATCCATTATCATTCTATATTTTCAACAGAAGATTGTTCAAAGAGAACTTTCTACTATAACAAATCTTATAACATAGATAATCTTGTCTGTTTGTTACTTGTCTGGAAATAAACTGACTGTGCAATATTGCGCTTATTATCGTGGCTTCTGGGTCGCTACAGCTGCAAGCCACTTACTACAAATGTGTACAATTGTAAGATAAAACTAATTAGTTATAAACTGCTAACTGCCTAACGTTGGGCATACATGTTTTTAAATGATTCATTAAAATTACATATTACAATTGCCTCAGCAATGTAAACGATTCTCAATAGTCTAGTGCGGTTGGTGTAACTCTTATCGTAACTTTAAAGCAATACGGTTAAGTATTAAATAAATAATAAAACAATTACGCAATTGAGACCCTTTGCATAAATGATTTAAAACAAAAATAATAAGCAGTTTTAAAAAGAAATCACATACCTTGCATTGAAATGATAGGTGCATCTCACATTGCTTGGGTAACTAGACGGGTACCGAGGGCTATACAACCTCCCATAAGCCGGCCTGTTTGGTTGCGAGTGAAATAAGTAATCGCACCAAGTCTCTGGAACTTGCACGCCATCTGTCTCGAAATTTCCTGCAGAACGAAACACAACTTTAGCGGATTGGAAAACTGCAAGCATCGAAGATGCTTAGATGTATTACGTGGGTGGAATATTTATTTGCACATCATCATCATATGAACAATAAACGGTTAATTAAAGACGTTGCAGTATGCACTTTAATTTACAGCTCAAAGTACAGATAAACTGTGCTCTAGCGTAGCCCACATACAGTACGGAACTTTATATTTTTAAATTAAAACAAAATTTTCTTTTCCTTTTTTTCAGATAAAACCGCCAAAACTGTTATTAAAAAGAAATCTCCAAGAGATTTGAACACTATTACTGGACTATGCCAAACCAAAAAAGAATAGTGTGTTCTGTATAAAAAACGCTGTTGCATGTTTTTGGAACAGCGCAAGAATCCAAAATGTTGGATGTAAAAGTGTATACCACTGCATAGAACAAAAATATGTTTTCTAGTTATAAGAGCACATTGCAAGAACGTAATTTTAAATTCATAAAACACCTACCTTTAGAAATATTTAGATCCGATCAAAAAGTGATCATGAAATTCTTACTTGAGAGGAACATATCGACATTTGTTTAGTTTACGACATTTATAAAATTTACTCGTCATAAAGACATAAATTCTGGTATCATACCAGCATTTAAATCTTATATAATAGGGTGCATAAGGTTCCCACCAAGAACTTAGGGTCCCAAGCCAACCTTACCTGCAAATGGTGCACCTGCCGATCAACGGACGAGGCTCTGGCATACAAAATATCCCGATAAGCGGCAATAGGCTCGCCACCTATTACGTGGGATCAAAACACTGGCGAAAAGTGGGCGTTTAATATGCCTCTGCCTACCCGTTCGGGGAAACAGGCGTGAGTCTATGTATGTATGTATGTTAAATCTTTATCACTAACTGAAAATAATTGCTTCTAAGTATAAAGATATGGCACTATGTAAGATCTTATTTATCTGAATACTTAGGTATTAGTATAAATAAGATCTCCATGATCCATGTACAGAAAATTCTTAATCCAATAAAAACGTCAGTCAAAAAATTAGGCCAACTTCTACATCCATTTGTCAGTGAGGAACTCGAGATGGTTTAAATAATTTGTTTTAGTACTACCATCGCTCAAGTCATTTGCGGCATTAGCAAAATTAATTGATATATTTACGGCAGCCGAACCAGACCCTGATTGGATTAGACAGAGATAGACAGCTAGGGATTACACCGAAAGTGACTCTAACAAGAATTAATGATACCAAATAGATAAAATATAAAAATGTAGCTCAGCCAAAAATTAAATTAATAAGTAGGCTCGTGGCGCTTTCGGGTTTCTTTTGCCAAATGTGTATTACATGGCTGAAGATAATTTTATTATAAACTTATGTAGTATAGACTTTTGTATATAATTACATTATCTAAACATTCACCATCTCAGCCAGAAGAAGTTCACTGCTGGACACTGGGATGAACACCGGTGGCTCAAAATCAATTTATGTGGAGACTCCACAGGGAAGCAAGAGGCCTTTCAAAGTTAAAATATCACCAAAGTATATACGGCATTGTTTGTCAAATGCCTTGTGGATTTTTACGCTTATATTATGTTAAGCTAATCTTGAAATAAGATGACATAGCGACACGGGATACTCCAGGAAACGTCACGTGCATCAACGGAAGTCAAACATTATGCGTTGACAGGCTTTAACATGGCGTACGTATTTCACGCATATTCGCGCAAAGGCGTACGTAGAAATGTATTATAATTATGTAGAAATAACTAAAATTTTCTTTTATTATTATTTTAAAGTACCTACTTGTAAAGTCGGTATTGTATTAAACTGGGAGTCATGTTTTACTTCTTAAAAAAATATTGGCAGATTTATATACATATAGACAATATTTAACCCAGCTTGGAACGCACAAAGATTAGCATAGTACACAAAGAGTGTTTTGTTTATGATAGCCAAAAAATCAAATCAAATTTGACAAAATTCATGAGATCAAATCTCTCTGTTACATTTTCGATCAAACCACATGTAAACATAACCAACCAAAATATATTATTTCTCAATATAATGAACAATGGGTATATATTTAGAAAGTTTTCATAAACATGTTATGTATTTGGTACGCAGTTGAGTATAATATTATTGTTGAATATATCATCGTATCAATTCTATACAAGAGATACACGACTTTATACGATGTCTACCAAATATTAAGAAATAACAAACATATTTACCTAAAATTCAAAAGGACTATGTGCAGTAAGCATTTAAATGGATAATTCAGTTGGAGAGTAAAAAATGTACTTATTATTTTCCATTTATTAAGGGAGTGTTCACACTACGCCGGACCGGCCAATTAGCCGGTCCGGCGTAGTGGCAAAACAATTTGTATCTTTTTGATATATTTTAACATTTTTATACACGTTTCGAATTTATGTGATTTTTTAAACTTTTTAGGTTACATCGTATATTTTTTATCTGTACGTAACGTTATTACTTTTTCAATTTTTTTCACTGTTGGGCTCAATTTTATTACATTTCGTTTTTTGTTATTTTTAGCACACTTTTTGTTTAATTTTACTTTATTTAATTTCATTTTGATATCTTTTTATACTTTTTATACATGTATTTTTTTTAATTTCATTTTGCTGTATTTTTTATTCCTTGAACTTTTAACTATTTTTGGCGTATTTTTATTGTCTTGTTATGCTTTATTTGTTTAATTTTAACGTTTTGTATTGTTTGTGAACTTTAAAAAAAGACAACTGTTTGTAATACTATTGGATTTCTTTTCTTTTTGTTATGTTTTGGCGTATTCTTTACATATTGTTTAATTTTACTTTATATTTTCATTATATTTAAATTTCTTTAATTTTGCCATATTTATTATTTGGTTAGATTTTTCCTTTTCACTATATTTTTTGTTGATTAACTTTTTTGCTATTTTTGGCGTAGTTTTTGCTATCTCAATACATTTCATTAAAGGTCTCGATAGCAATCTTATCTTAACGGTTTTTTAACACGGGACCTTACCAGACCACTTGCCGTTATAATAGGCTAGTTGACGAAAAAAATTTTATAAGTCCGTCCTTTAGATTATTCAAAAATAAGCGATACGTATTTTTTTATTTGTAAATTAAACCAAAAATGATCAAGATATAGCTCATTAAAGTTACGTACAGTACGGCCGTTTATCGATGGCGAGTCTGAAGCTAGCCTTTGCAAATTACCGCGCATGTATATTCGTGTACAAAACTGTTATTGCCAGACTTTATATGTAACTTGACTTTGTATGCCAGACTTTGTATGACTTTTAATGTATGTAAAATTAAATGATAATGATAATAATATAAAAAGAAACAGTTCAAAACTTGTCAAAATTTTTCTTCAAGATACTTGTCAGAATGACAATCATATTATAAGGCAACAAATAAGGGTAGAGTGGTCTGTTATAAACAAAAGTAAGTTTAATGTACTTACCTGAAGAATATATTCAGCATATTAACATAAATGGTAATATAATAAAATATCCCACAGAGATAGAAAACTCTTTTGACAATTTATTATAAATCTAGATCAAATCGTAAAATTAGATCATGATAAAACCAAAATCAGTATGGAAAAACACTTGGGTTCTTTGTTTATACCACCAACCACACGTGATAATATAAACAGTGCAATATCTAAGGTCTACAAGCAGTACTCGATACGATGGTGTATCAACTAGGATACTGAAAACCGTGTCTACTAAAATATCAAATCCAATGAGCCACATAATTTTCGGTAGGTATATTGCAGTGAGTAGTTCCCACGGAATTAAAAAGGACCATAATAAAACGGCTCTTTGAGAAACATGATAAACATACTATGACTCGTTACAGACCTATAGCATTGATTCCAGTCATATCAAAATATTTTAGACGGTTATCCATAAGCCTATTGAACAATCGGAAACAAAAGAAACATACCTGAATGCCGCAGTATTTTTTTTTTTTGAAAATTGCGTTGACAAACATAGATCGAACGGATTTTCTTTAGGTAGACACATCTTTTAAGCCGCAATTAAGAATGCACCCGTGTTGTATTCCAAATAAGTAGGTATTTGGAACATGGCACGCATGGTATGCACCTATGAGTAAGTATCCATGGGACCTCTATAGATCATTATTTAAAGATAATTATATGTTTTATATTATTTGTATTATTGTTATTTATGATAAAAGTTTTATGACTAAAGTTGTAGAGAATTTAATTCGCCACAAAAATCTCGTCCACATGTTCTTTGTGCAGCCAATAGTTTACCAGATAATCAAGAAAAACTATCTGCATCTGCACTCTTTCCAAGATGGCGGCCGAGAGACAAGAGGTACGTCCCCATAAATTTGAATCAAGCTTTAAAATAGAATACCCACACATCTATAAAATAAAATTGCGTCGTCTGATAAATGCAACCCCAAATGTAACTTTTCAATGGACTATAAATACTTTTGTCATCGCCTGTACTCAAGACAGAGATAGCAAAACGAATACTAAGGTGTGACAGAGACACATTATATCGCCCCGAAAACTTCAAAAGTAAAAAGGAGATGTCTAATGTACGTGTTTGCAGTCAATTTAATCGATTTTTATTGATATCGATTAAAGTTAGTTAGAAAAAATATACGTGTATTCAATTACATATAAAAAATTAAAATGTGTTCCAACTCTTTTCATTTATTTCATCGTTAATATATAATTGATATAAGTAAATCAGGTCTTTAAACCAAGAAAATAAATTTTATTAGATTTGTTTTTTACTAAAAACAAAATCTCACTATATTGCTTGGTTTAATAAATTTATTTCATATTATATCTTATAGTACTTTTATTATTATAACAAAAATAAATGAATTCAAAATCAATTATAAAACTAATCGATTTAAATTTTTGATTGAATAAACTATTAATTTGTATTTACATAACGTGTATCACTGGCCTAGACTACCGCCCCACGCACCCCGCTTCTTGCCACCGCGTTGTTCCTAAAAAGGATTACTGCGCCGCCTTCTGTGCGAACTTCAGACTCGCCATCGATAAACGGCCGTACTGTATAACGTCATGCCGTGCTGCATTTTTCGCACTAGGTGACATCACACGTAACTTTAATGGGCTATATCTTTGTTATATTTTATTTAATCGAAAAAAAAAAACAATACGTGTCCAATATTTTTTTATAATCTAAAATACGGACTAAATAAAATGTAATTATTTTGACTCTGGAAGCTACCCTATTCTAGTTATGCATTAAACACATCTACGAGTAGATAGTTCTTAAAATTACTCGATCGAACGATATAGATAGTTATGAAATATAGATAGTTATGATAACGTGTCCAGACCCATGCCTAGTGCCGGTGACATAGTGTTACCAACATTTAAACTAAGCTCTCCACCAGAAACCACAAATAAAATTTCCTTAGATGCATGACACCTACTGAAATTTCCACCAAAATAATTATTTCTTCTTAAAAAAAATAATCAATATACAAGCTACGAATTTTAACTTTTACGTTTACTAATATTGGGTCCAAAAAAAGGTATACCAAAATCGGAAATAAAACTTTCTTCAATTTAATCATAAGCTATCGTGGTCCAAGTATCATAATATTATAAGAACGAAATTCATATATCCCATAATACCTATAAAAACAATGTACGGATACATATTTACCGTCGATGATGTCGATGAATACAAAATTATAGAAAGTGATCAAAGTTTGAATTACATATACAGATACATACATAACTTCACGCCTTTTATCACCGAGGGGTAGGCAGAGATGTCAGACACACCCACAATTTGCGAGTTATGTTTCGGTCCCACTGTAATAGGGGCGAGCCTATGGCCATCTACCGGGCACATTGTTAAGCAAGCGATAATTAACATTTTCAATTCACACATACCTTCGAAAAGTCAAATGTGTGTGCCCGGGATAACTGGGGACGGAACCCGAGACCATCGTCTCGGCAGTCCGTTACGTATAACAGCACTGGGCTACTACCTACCCATCTAATTATTATCTTTCATTGGGTTAAGAACACTGTAGATTTGGTGTTTTAAGCTGAAAACTATGTCGATAGACAAAAATATTTAACTGTGTCCGCCACAGAAAGCACTAACAAAGAAAATCCCTATACGTACACCTACCCACTGAAATTTCCATTAAAATACTTATTTTACTTCGGAAAACAATTGATACACAAAAATAATAATTAGTTCTTTTTCTTATTATGTATCTTAAAAAATGCAAATGAAATGTTAAATCAACACATCAAGTAATATATTATAGTACACATAAAATAGATTTAACAATGTACAAATTTAAAACGAACGTCATAAAAAACAACTACTAAGTTGGTAACACTGATTGGAGCCGGCCTTAGAATAAGAAAAATACTATAGGGACAGCATTACAATAGCAGACCTGCCTTGTGCAATATATTTACTTTATTTTGACTTATGATTTTTTTTTGTGTTAAAGTAGGATAAATGTTTGTAAATGATTATATTATTTGATTTAGTCGGGGCCTTAACATTGCCAGACGCGTGCAAATTAATTTGCAAACCAATATAAAATACGCCCTGCAATGTAATAAAGCCCCGACTAAATCATCTGGCTTATGTTTTGTAATTAAACTACAGTTTACGGATTTTATCGCGTTATATTGGTTTCACTAGTTATTACATTTAAACCGAATGATCTAGAAACTACATTTTAACTACTAGCCGACGTTTCGAATTCTTTAAAGGATACATGTTCATGAGCTTCGGGCTTACGTCTTTAGGTCTTCTCCAGAAGACCGTAGGACACTGTGAGCTCATTCTGCGTAAATAGTAACACCAATAGTTGAAAAATGTTCGGCTGCTTTGAGATAACTTATACATTCAAGAAAAAGACAAATATCACCTCCGTCTGCCATTAACATGAATCCTGTAAAGAATTCGTAACGTCGGCTATTAATTAAAATGTAGTTTCTAGATCATTCGGTTTAAATGTAATAACTAGTGAAACCAGTATAACGCGATAAAATCTGTAAACTGTAGTTCATTTCAATATGTAAGATTCGCGTAAACCCAAGAAGATATTATGGCTTATATTTTTTTGTATTCTTTAAACATTAAACTACAATTAAAAATTGCACGTTGCCTTAAATATATTTTTGTTTTTTTTTTTCATAATTTTCTATAGCCCCGCTACTTGCCAGCCAGGTCTGCAGTTCCGTCTTAGGGTATAATAGGAGAGGTATGAGGCAACTTTTCAGCATGCCTCAAATAACTACCCAAAATTGATGCCAGCTGTCCTACTATAAAGTAAATATCGATCAATAAATTTGAACGTAGGAACAGACACTTGTGAGATTTAATTTCTAAAACCTGTTCAAATTAAGACCTGAATATTATTATGTTATGTAAGCAAGTCAGGTACAAATTGTGTTTTTAACTGATTGTCGAACGGACATTGAAATTCAGTAACAATGTCTGGTTGCCACCAGGCACCGTGCACTTAATTTAACTGGTAATAAAATTCAATTTCAAACCAACGTCTCTGAGTTTTGGAAGTTATGTGCATTTATTAGGTAAGTATCGCTTGCTATGATCTAGGAAAACATCGTGACTAAATATGCATGGCTTAGTAGTTGTTTGCTGAAAATTATTTTATATATAAACTGTTATGAACGCGAAAGTTTTTTCAGGATGTATTTGTTTTCCTTTCATACAAAAACATTTTAAATAAAAGTATCGATAAAATTTCAACGTCAATACGAATATCAATACAATCTTTACACGAATAAGTCAAAATGTCTATGAATGAAGTTTCTAAGTTTCAGATGAAGTTCTATTTAATTTTGACGGATAATGGGTGGAAATGGTCACCAATGTCAGATTCTTTTAGTGATGATATTGCAATTGAATCCTTCATCCTTGTATATATAATCTAGGGAGGCGACCGTCGGGTCACCGGGTGTCGATCGTCCGGGTGCCGGCTTCCGGCTAATTAGCCGGTCCGGCGTAGTGTGAACACTCGCTTACAATCGAATATATTTTTCTGATGATTATTTTAATTATACAGTTACAGTTCAAATTTTAGAGTAGTAACAGATAATTAGTTATGAATATAATATCTATTTAAATAACTTAACTACTGGAAGATTTCAGATCTTGAAAACAGAATAATTAAATTAATATTATGGTAGAAAATACTTACGTCTGTCTATAAACCTGTAGTTTCCAACAAAGCCAGTTGCATTGGAAGGTTTCGCTGCAGAATGAAACTCCAGTACTAGTAGCGGCCCATGCGAGAAGAGGGCTGGTGGAGCGTCCATACGGTTTCCACAAAGTACCCTTGACCAGGCTGAGTATTCGTTCACACCAGGAGGCCCTGGGCCGTGGACGCCGCCTTCGGAGTAGACTTTCAGGTAGTCACCTTGGGCACAACTGAAACAATGAGAAGCTGTTTAGTTATCAATACATGTACAATTGACTGACTGACAGACCACGCACAGGTGAAACTATAGGCCGCAGGAAATTTAAATTTGGCATATAAATTCCTTGGAGATCTTTTGGCTGTACATTATAAGGGATTGCCCAAAATTCCCACGAGATCGGGATGAAACGGTCGTAGCTGCAGGGATACTCTAATAGTTTATAATAAGCTACCTATTGATTTTATTGGTACCTGCCAACAATGCGAACTTGTATTGAAATGTTTTCTCAACAATTTTAACATTATAAGATAACAGTGCAACATAATGTAACATTGCAATAGAAAATAAAATTTTAAAAGCGCGATGAAATTCTTTTTCATCATTGTGAGTGTGCCGAAATTTCTATTATTTTCTTCTTCTATTATATAAATGCCAGACAAACATTTTGCTGGATATGTTTTAATTTTACAGTTGAAATCGGGCTAAGCGACGGCTTTACTTTGTAAAATGATCCAAAACTCTTTCTGACAACCAAAAACTCTGGGTGCAACCAAGTTAAAGCACAATAATTGCATCTAAAAACTCGTTGGCTACAAAACCTGTAACCGGACTACTGGCTTTCCACATACATTTATTTTACCTTATTTTTGTTTTTTATTTACTCAAGCAAGAACAGTAGCGCTAAACTTTGCCAAGCCACAAAATTAGATAAGAAGTGGATTGAAAATTAACTAGGTTATGCTATAGTTTTTCATCGGCGTTAATTACTTAGCACGATGCAATTTGATTTATATGGTAAAATAATATTCAAGATCATCATTCTTGCAAAATTAATATTCAGAACAACAGTAAAATCTCGAATTTGTGGCGGGTGAATTCTCAGCACTAGCATCTTTGAGTGTGAATACAATTCCAAGATGGCTGAAAATCCAATCAAAAGTATTTTTCAATCTTGCTGCTTTTTTTCTCACAATGTCGATTTCGAGTGCCATATATAAATCACGACGTTTCAAAGATGCAACCTTTACCTTGTTGGTAAAAGCAAGAATATGATTATGATATTTATTATTATTTTAATAAAAATATAATTAGCACTGGGGATTTTTTTGTAAAAATAAAATCAAAAGTTTCCAAGGGCCTATAGTATACAAAGAAAAATCATACACTTTGAAACTGTAATGAAGGGATCCAGATTAATTAAAACTCCTGAGGCCGTGCACGTCAAGTGGAAAACTACTAGACAAATGATATACATTAACATAAATAACACTATAATGCACATTTTACACTTTAAGCTAAAGAATAAGCAAAGCTATATTAAATTATTTAAAAAAATGCATTACTTCAACGAGAAAACCGTCGTTTTGTGTCATAAGCAAGACTCTTAATTCAATTAAAAACCAAAACTTGAGAAATACATTTTCAACTACTGTTTACTATTTACGCAGAATGAGCTCACTAAATAGTAATACAAATAGTTTAAAAAATGTTCGTATACTTGAGATAACTTATACATTCAAGAAAAAGACAAATATCACGTCAATCTGCCATGACAATGACTTCTGAATAGAAATCAAAACTTCGGCTAGCAATAAATAAAAAAAATAGTTTCTAGCTAATTCGGTTTAAATGTAATAACTCAGTGAAACCATTATATTGCAATAAAATCCGTTAACTATAGTTTAATCACAATGTGTAACAATCTCTACACCCAAGAAGTCATTACACTTTTTCTTTGCAATAACTGCAATTAAGAAAAACAAAGCAACATTAAATGGAGAGAGTTATTCCAAAATGTTCAACCATAAAATTTTCTCAATGTGAAACTCAATTGATATCTGTGAACATCTGACACTTAACTAAACAAACTCACTTGGAGAAATGCCAGTAGAAAACACAACAAATGTCAGTATGGTCGGTATACTTACAGAAAATTAGCTCTAGTTCCAGCTTTGTTAAAACAAAAGGAAGAGTCGAGCTACAATGGTGACTACACAGATACACTGTAGTCAGTAAGTGCCGGCAAAATGTCATTACTTCAGAGAGAATATACAACTTTTAACATAAAAGTTACGCGCACGGTATAGCCGGACGTTTGACCACTAAACTGTTTAGTGTTCGGTGAAATATCCTCATCCCGACTAAAACGTTAGCATAATATAATAGTTGAGAACACGGTTCGGACTTCTTCTTATAACAATTTTATAACGTATTATGTTTTGTTACACTTTCGTTGCTGCAGATTTGATGATGGTGTTGTAAAAAAAATACCTTGAATAGGGAATGTATAATGTATTACGTATATTAACCATTACATTTTCAAGTGTTATTTCCGCAGTTAATAAATATTATGCCAAAATGATATTTTTACAAAAAATATTAGTACATTATTTTTCATTAGTGTGTGTTATGTGTGTTTAAACGTGTAATATCTTTAAGTTTGACAGCATTTGTATGATAATTTTAGCTAACGCATGTCGAAGCAGTGTCGATATTTAGCGCCAGTAATTTAAAAATATGTTCATTCTCAATGCAAATTATTTTAAGACTACTCATTTTATTTAAATGCTTAGTAACGGCACATAGATAAAATAAAGTATAGCTTGTATTATACATTAACCTTAAAATTTTAGTCGTAATAGGTATACGGGAGAGAAGTAAAATTATTTTCAGTATTAAAATTTCATGCTGCCCGAGTTTTGAGTCTGAAATATTTCGTCGCAGCAATAGTTTAGATGAATTTAGTTGTCGATACCGGGTTGATATTCGAAACTTGAATTTGATATTTTGCGTCTCATTTGTATATTAAATTTGTTTATGCTCAACTGATAGCTTTAAAATATATTAATGGAAACGAATTAAATTTGAATATGGGGAACAATTCGTTTGTTTACAGCAGTTTTGATGTGAACAATTTATTTCACGTTTTAATTTTTTATTAAAATTGTTTTAATAAAAAACAATTTTAATAAAAAATTATTTTACTAACTGATTTTACGTTATAATAAATGGAAAATATCACTGCAGCTGACCAATTTAATTGAATATTATACGGAATCATCGTGACCTCGTTGGTCTCGCGGCATAAATGTGCGCGTGGGACTGGGAGGTCTCGGGTTCGATTCCCGGGTCGGGCAAAGTGTTATTGGGTTTTTTCGTTAGGAAATTCTCAGTAGCAGCACGGAGTCTGGTAATGTGCCCGGTACGGCAATAGGCTCGCCCCCTATAACGTGGGACCTAAAAATTCATGGCGAAATGTGGGTGTAATATTACACCTCTGCCTACCCCTTCAGGGATACAGGCGTGAGTCTATAAAAAAAAAATCGTGACCGACGATTTGATTACATGACATGTGTCAAATAGATTTACAAAATAAAAATAACCTGACACAGGAAGCTTTGCGACGTGACAGGCTTTTCAACAAGCTTAATTAATAGAATAGAAAATTAAATTTTGCGGACTGAATACATCCGTGTATGCCTAATGTACGTATTTACTGCTAATGCCACGAGAATAAGCGTGAGATATATAGCGGTCAAAAGTAGACTTTTAAAATTTCCAGCCTCCTAGCCATTTCCACACAGAAAAATAATACCCTAACATCTCTGTTGTAACGTGACAAAAGGATAAAGATCAAATAAACAAGAAAACACTTTTGCGCTTATACTATTAGTATGGATAAGATCCAATTTAAAATATCAACTCAATTTAATTTTGGAAAAATCTTTTTTGGGCAGAATAAAAACATGCCAAAACGTTACAAATGAAAATTCATAAGAAATGTGATGTACATTTTTAGCATTATTATTTTAGACACGTGGACAACGCCGAATCAAGCCAAATATCGATCGTGTTTGACGAAGTAAAAGTTAATTAGATGTTCGCCAGAAAACGCAGACGTAAAACAACGAAACACATCCGAACACATGCGGTTTAATCCAAAGATTTGTTTCTTTTTGTCCCTATCAGTTCAGCATTCAATTATAACTGTCCGCATGTTGCGATGTTGTTGTCATTTATCCGTTTTTACGCTGGATGGTTTTGTGACTTTGTTTAGAAAGTAAAAAATACATAATAAATAATAAAGCCTTTTATTTATTGCATTTTAACAGATAACAACATTATATTTGTAAATAAGTTTGGGTGTGTTCGAACAAAATACCAATCTCATAAATATTTAAGCATGTAATAGTGAATATTTTTAATCTTTTAAATAATGGCCTATAGGAATTAAACCCTTCAACTCCCTCCTATCTTAAAGGAAGATTCGAATTCCTACATTATACGCATAATCGTTATTTAAGGTCATCAGAAAATTTAAAGCTGAAGATGCCAGTTCATTGCACGGATTTTATTGATAAATCGTTTTGTGTCACTGCTGTTCGCCTATGGAATGCACTTCCATTACATATAAGACAGGCTCAGACGTTAAAGGGGCTGCACCAAATATTGCTCTAATACATTTTTTTAGCATATCATGACCTTGCTAATTTCCGTTGAGTTACCCCATAACAGGAGACCATATCTTAATACCGACCCCACATATCCGTCATATGCAGTTACCGCGGTCTTTTCACTAGCAAGATTACTAAGTCTTTCCAGGGCGTATACGAAACGATTTATGCGATTGCAGACTTGTTTAATGTGAGCTTTCCAATTGCAATGATTGTCAAGCATTATACCCAAAAACTTAATTTCGTTGACCTCTGAAATTTCTTGACCATCATATTTTACTTCTATGGCAGATTTCGCACTATTGTAGTTTTGGAACTGTAGAATTTTTGTTTTTGACAGATTAACCTTTAGATTGTTCGCACTTAGCCATTTCAAAATATTATTAATTGTTTCATTTATTTGAATTATTTGGTCATTGCTTCCTTGATTTTATGGTATAGCTACTGAACCGTCTGCATACAACGTACACTTATGGTCAGTGACTTTGGGGATATCGTTAATGTATAATAGGTACAATAGAGATCCCAATACACTTCCCTGAGGAATTCCAAATTGGTTAAATTTAAAGGAGGAATAATATGACGGAACTGTCTGTGTTGTGTCAATGCATAAAATTTCTACGCATTGCTTTCAAATATATATCTGTCTTTCAAATAGCTAGTTAACCAATCAAGGGCGTTACCTCTAATCCCATAGAGTTCGCATTTTCGTAAAAGAATTTTATGGCAACAAAATCAAGCGCGCTCGTCATATCAAAGAAAACCACCGACATTGCCTTTCTTCTATCCAGACACTCTGTGACGTTTTTAATTAAATCAAAAGCTGCCATTGTTGTGGATTTATTTTTTGGAAGCCGTTTTGTTCATCTACGATAATATTGTGTTTATCCAAAAATATTGTAATAAGGGTATGCATTACCTTTTCATATATTTTTGAAAACACTGGTATGAGGGTGATTGGTCGGTAATTGTTTAACTCTTCTTTATCATCTCTTTTGTATGATGGTTTGCCTATTATATAAATCATTGTGTTGGGTATTAAATTTGCTATCATAATAATACCATGAATTACAACTAAATACTCACCTTTCCGGCAAAACAGGCTTACAAACTTACAAGTTTGTTTTTTTTCACTCGTTCGCACAAACATTTCATCACATATTAATGAATTTCATTACTTGTTTGGTTCATAAACACAAAAACATTATCACATATACCTTTAGGTTTTCACACAATACATTATTTATTTGTAACAAATGAATCTAACGCCACTAAAAATATTATAATCCGAACGCGTAACAAAAAGTTCGCAGTGCCAGGCCGCCATGTTACTGTAACGAACACTGTGGCTGTGAATTATTTACCATTTGAAACACGATAACAGTGAAAATGTACAACAATACTAGTGTTTAATTGCTAAAATATGTTTTCAGATAAATAATCTGGGTACTTTTATGTCTTTCATAACTATTAAAAGAGTATTTATCATAAAACTATTACGAAAATAGCAAGTTTCAAGAGTAGAAATAGCCCTTCTAAAAAGTTTTTGCCTTTTATCACTGTATTTCTTGTCTTTGTCACGAATAATGTCACTTCACAATGAATATTTATTTATTTCTGAGTAAATCTATATAAGTATCTTTATAAAATATTCACCGGTTTCATCCACAAGACAATTTTTATTATAAAGATCGCGGCACAAAACACAACAATGGCGGACGCTTTCGCAACTGAGACACAGATAATTATATTTCAATATTTTTTGGCGCGTTTCGTTTCCCTCACCCTTCTAAAACGATTTAGTTGCATAGAATATGAACTATTCTAATAGTTACTACTTTCGTCTCTTGGTTTAAGTAAAACAAAACGTAAAAAATCCGCGACCAATAGCACGACTTTTTTAGAGCACGACCGTGCGTGCTGTAATCACGTGGGGGGTTGAGTGTCTGGAAAAGTACCTTGCAAAAAAGAACACATTTATGAGATGGCAAAATATTGGCGTTATTTTATTGCAGGTTCTTTTTATAATCTTTGTGGATATGTCATCATAACCAACGGCGCAAGTATCATTTAACGTTTTGATTGTTTTTTCAGTTTTACAATCAGAGCAAGGTGTTATGAAAATTGTAGAATCAAGTTTATTTATTAGGCTGTAATTTGAGGACGTTGATTTTAGGATATTTGTTTTTTCAATATACATACATACATATGTAGTCTCACGCCTATACCCCCGAAGGGGTAGGCAGAGGTATATTGCTACACCCACTTTTCGCCAGATATATTTTAGTCCCACGTAATAGGTGGTGAGCCTATTGCCGTACCGGGCGCATTGCCAGACTCTGTGCTCATACTGTGAATTTCCTAATGAAAAAAAGCCCAGTAACACTTTTCCCGACCCGGGGATCAAACCCGAGACATCCCAATCCCACGCGCACATTTATGCCGCGAGACCAACGAGGCAATAAAAAAATTATTGAAGGCGTTTGCAATAGTTATTGGGTCTGTTAAAACATTACCGTCGCATTTTATTGTTATTATATCTTTATGGATCTTAACATTGTCCAGTTTGTTACCAATTATATCCCAACCAGTGTTACACTTGTTTTGAGCATTACAAATGTACTTATTATTTATTATCCTTCTAGAGGCTGCTAAACATTTCCTTAAGAGCTTATTGTGTTTTATATAATTTGCCCTCATTTCACTATCTTTATCCCTGTAACACAAAAATCTATGTTTTCTCTTTGTGATAGATGATAACTTTATCGCCTTAGTTATCCACCTCGGGCAAGTAGTCGTAGTGTTAATTTTCACTCTGTACCTAGGAAAACACAGATTATAAAACAGGGTGAAACTATCATGGAACAAATCGAAAGCACGACTACAGTCTGTTTCGACAAATACCTCACTCCATGATAAACTTGCCAAACAATTTTTAAATTTCAAGACATTGTCATTGTTGTAGTCCCGTCGGCACACAACCATAAACGAAGGCTTTGGTTTGCTTGTAGTTGCAGGGAAATCAGGAGTTTGTCCTGTATTGTGATCCTATAAGTACAATTGATGCAAGTTACCTATGGCGCCTTTGATGTTGCTATATATGTGGTGATGATAATTTGTTGCCTTGTTGGTTTATTAATGTGAGCCTGCAGGTTAAAACTTTGAACGAACTCATTTAATTTGTAAGAGGAATGGGTACATTTTAAAGAGTTCATATTGAAATCCCCTGACAAATTATACGCCTATTCGTTTTTGAGTCTATTTCATGTATTTATAGTTCCAACTTTTCAAAAAAGACTGTTGTATTTGCGTTGGGTATTCTGTAAACGCAAATAACTATGCACTGAAATGATGGCAGATCTACACCTCAGCATTCAAACAATTTATCACATGATATTTTCTCACAAAATTCAACAGGTCTACATTCAATTGACTCATTAACCAAAACACATAAACCACCCCGCTTTTCAGACCTCCTACAGAAAGAGCTACCTAACTGAAAGCTGTGGAGTTGAATGTTGGGCTTATCACCTTTTCTACCAAATGTTTCAGAAAAACATAGTATTTGAATAGGTTTTTTATTAGCTCTAAATTCATTCAAGCACACTTCTACCTGTTCTTGCTTGTTTAATAGTCTCGCTATATTTCGGTGCAACAATGTAACATATTTAATTCTCTCAGACTTATTTGTACAGAAAAAACCTATTGCTTATGGATGTAATTAGTATTTCTAATTTCCCTTTACTACTTGAAGACCCTGAATCACCACCCTGCAGAATCAAATCAAATATTCAAATTATTACAAAACACATACTTGATGCATGTGCTAATATGGATTGAGTTTCACCGCTCTCGGGTCCTCTTTGTAAATCGGCAATATTATACTTGGTTTTCAAGCGACCTAAAACTGAATTTTTCTGAACATTAATTTGGGTTGATGGTTTCAAAATAACCAGGGATGTGACATCTATTGAATTTCATTACATAGCTTCGCTAAGATCTGCATGCGGCTAAATCTCAAAATATGGGTACAGCTAGAGTAGTTAGTCTGGTAACATCAAAGAAACATTAAGATGTGCCTATGCAAGCATTTAAAAAAGCGTGAAGATCAATTCCTCATATAAAATTACTTGAGGATACCCGCAGCTAAGCCTGCACATTTTATTTAAATTTCACAGTCTTTTCCCCATTTGTCCCCAGTTTGTCTGTGTGTTACTAACTGCCTGATAGACAAGGCACAGCCGAAACCACTATGCGTAAGAAGCTGTAATTTGGCATGTACGTTTCATAAGGAGCATATGAGTGCACTAGGAAGGAATTTCCTGAAATTCCCACGAGATGACCCGAGAGCGGTGAAACTCAATCCACATTAGCACATGCATCAAGTATGTGTTTTGTAATAATTTGAATATTTGATTTGATTCTGCAGGGTGGTGATATTCCTTGTGATTTTAGAGATTAATCTAACGTACGCACAACATTCTTTAGCAGAGCAGTAATAGTTAATTTTGTAGATATTTGGAGTTGAAAATGGCACCGATATTTTCAGGAACAGACATTTAATTGTTGATTATGAGTACCACCTGAACGTGTATCAACTCTTGCTCAAAGTACTCAGGCATCACACTTACATCGAAGCTCTGTTCTTACCAGATTGCAGGTGACGATGGTGTCATGACGTTTAAAACAGCTAAATAAAGATTTTGGCATATACTTATATGCGTCGTCCGCGTCTCACAATATGCCTCCTCTCGCATCCTTAGTGTGACAAAAAATCATGATATTTTCTTCCACTGTGTTTAATTGAATAGCAATTGAAATTAAATATACGTACATTGTCTTGTCCTTTGTGATCAAGCACTGGATGCTCATTCAGATTACAATTGACATTCACAATAATGTTACCAAGCAGAGCATTAATCAAATCGTACAAGGAGCTATAATTACAATAGAATCAATTAACGTTCTGATCGCTCCAAAGCAGCCGCTAAACTGAAATTAAGCTTGAGCATCTTGATAATAATATCAAAATTGAACCACTGTTCAAATTCTCGCCGAAGCAATAATAATAATAATATAATAACATTCTACCACATACACACATCACCATCTAGTCCCAAACTAAGCTGAGCTTGTACTATGGATACTAGACAATGGATAAACATACATATATACTTTTTTTTGTAAATACATACATATTATACATAGAAACACCCAGACCAAGACAAACATCCATGTTCATGCACACAAATATTTGACTTGAGCGGGAATCGAACCCGCGACCATCGGCGTAGCAGTCGCTTACATTCCCGCTGCGCCAACCGGTCGTCTAAATGTTTTCATTCAAATAACCACAAAACGACGTTTCTAATAAAAATAAAATGAAACCTGCAGTTAAACCCATTTGCGAAGAATAACGTTGTACGTTGTTCAAATGTTGCTGTGTTTTTGCGTGAGAAAAATATCGACGCCAATATTTTTCATATACCATTTACAGTGTAAACTTGTTTTAATAACTAACAAATTGATTATTAAAGCAAGTTTATGGTGTAAGTTTTATACAGTTATAGGCCCCATTGGACATTTCTACATACATTGCTTACAATAAAAATACATCAATAAAAACCTTCACATAACAGATATACAGTCAATACAACGTATTAAAATATTTACAACCCCACAAACCAGAAAAGAACAATCTTCACGCCTCGTAACAATAGGCTTTGAAGTTCTTAGAGTGATACGTCACGCCAAAATATCTTCCTGTCGCCGACATACTAAACAATTTCCACTTGCTTCCACGTGAAAGCGTCATATTTATAGCCCACTATAGTAGTACCGGGACAGAGACAAACGACGATCACACAAAAGATAGTTTGCTTTAGCACTAAAGAGTTGTGATAACGTGAATTCGTATTTATACTTGGAATTCAAATTCAAGATCTAGGACCATATATTATGTAGGGATAAATAGAGATGTAATTTACTGCCAAATATATTTTAAGAATCATCCTACAATATATTTGGCAACGATCCAGGTAATCCCTACAGATGTGATCAAAAATAAAAAGTAAAATATATTATAATTGATTTACAAAATATCCTGACACTGATATACGGTGTAGAATATTGCTATTTTATATATGGCATGAATGCAGTTGTTCTTGCAAATAGTTTGTATTCTCTCTTGTATGGTCGTATTAAAATGCCTAGATCAGAAAGTAAAAATCATAACTTTAGGTATAATAACGATAAGATAATTAATACATGGATTAGTAGAAAAGTGCTTAAATTCAATATATTATCCCAACTACATTTCAAATCCCTCGTGAGGGGAAACAATTTAATCATTATTATACTCTGAACAAATTTTCAGAATGCACGTATATTTTATGCACACTCGTATATTTTATAACCATTGTAAAAACCGCCAAAAAAACAAAACCGAACTGAGAATACCCTAACTATTCGTGACACAATTTTTAACCTTAGCGCTGATGAAACTCATTAATCATAACATATAGTGGTAAAATGAACAACTAAGTTACGTAATCGATGAAATTTGTGTTTATCCTAAGAAGAGTACATCGAATATATTGTTGTACCAACCCAACGTCATACAGAATATATCACTATAAATCATTCACGTGTTAATCATCGAGGTTTGGATTGGTTCTGCACGAGACCGTTGATGCAAGCAATTAGCCACACGTAAGCAAATCTGCAAAAGCGGTAAGCATTAGAACACGTTAGATAGAAGGTAATGTATTTTCAAATCACCGTTTTTTTTATTAAATATAATGCTTATCTAAGCTGTAAATGGCCGCTACTATAAAATAACGATGATTTCAGTTCCGAGTAATAAATATGAAACTCCAACTGATAGATATTTCATTAAAAATAAATGTAATTCATTTTCATAACGGATCAGCAGGGATTCAATTTTAATTACTATATTGCTCCGCAATAACATGAGTTTCTTCATTTATTTGCTGAAACTCTGTTACGCAAAACAACTATGGCATAATCCGAATAACTCCATGTTCGAGAAACTTTAATACAAAACTTGTTTGTAACCTACTTAAATAAATGAGTAAGTATTTTTTAATTTAAGTCTTAAATAAATTAAGTATGCTAGTCATTAATATGATACTAAATACATTATTTATAAACAATTATTTAGAAAAAATTTAACCAAGGTCAAATTAGTCAACCGAAAAGGAAAAAAATATATTTTAAACAACAATTTTTAAGATCTGTGCTAATCACACACGTTTCATAATTTCTTACTTACACTTCATGCATGAATTGGCCCGTGCCATGACTCTGCTTGGTGCCAGCATCGGCTTCAAAATTATCGGTAGGTAGTATATACGAAAAGTAGTATTTTTTTATATAATGAGTAATAAATTATTTGTTAATTTTTTGGTTGAAAACGTAATTTTTGTTTATAATGTTATAGTGTAGTCAATAAGTAACTGACCGCTTTCCAAGATGAAACCAATAATATCTGCCTACAAATTCAGCCAACTACTTAGTTCTTCAAAAGTAATATTAATGCATATATTACATTTTAAAGCACATATCAATTATGACGGTAAATCGTTGTTGTTTTAATAAAACTCATTGCTCAGCGAATACATGTCTAGGTAACATTAATTTCCTCGCAATAGCTTAGGGATACGATGTGAATAATGCAATTACGAGATGAGTTTTTTCCTCCCGATGTATCTATTGTATATAAGGTGAGATTAAAATGACGCCGGCACGAGTATTTAAGTGTACGGTTTTTTTCTCTTTCCATTTCTTCGTTTGCAATTACATTGATTGCCTTGCTTTCAGATATTGGTTCATTATCGAAATTAGGATTCAGATTCTGAATTCATTTACGGGAATGAAAGTTCCTTGGCGTTTTATTTACATTACCAAGGTTTGTGATTTTGGTAGAAAAGGTTTTATCTCCTTTTCATTAAAGCACATTCAAGAATTTTCTTTGTAAATTCACAAAGCGAATGTTCAATTTACTTTAAAAAGTAAATAAAATGTTTCATTTTGTGTGTTTTCAGGTAAGAGGGGTGTAGTAGATTTAGTGGTACATATCTTGTCATTATCTTTGTTTCATAACAATTATCATTAAATAACATGTCTTGACTTACATAATTATGATCGTAGATCCTAAACTACATACAAACATAGACTCACGCCTTTTTCCCGGGGGGGTAGGCAGAGATTACGGAACGCCATTTGCAACGATCCTGACATACCCCTCTTGCTTCATTCACTCTCATCAAGTTTCTCATGCATGCAACAAACCATAACTTTCGTTTTACTTACATTCACTTTCATTCCTTTCCTCTCTAACGCACCATGCATGATTGTTATCATCTCCTGCAATTCCTCCGCTGAAGACGCAAGTATTACTTGATCATCAGCGTAAAGGAGACATTTGACAAGTAACAAGTAAGTAAATGTTTTAGATCTTGCAAACAACTGTCCATGAAGAGGTTAAACAGCCACGGCGACGCTACACATCCCTGACTAATATCTGTGTCGATGGTAAACCAGTCAGTGATCAGTATCACACAAGCTCTAGAATCCTCATAAAGGGATTTCAGAGCTCGAATGAGGCAGCTGTCCACCCCATTCATTGACAGCACCGACCACATTTCATTCCTCACCACTTTATCGTAAGCCTTTTCCAAATCTACGAATGCGCAATAGACCTTTTGACCTTTAGCGAAAAACTTTTCGGCTATGCTTCGCAAGGAAAAGACTTGATCCGTACATCCCATACCCTTTCGGAATCCCGCTTGTACATCCCATGTTTTCGTGTCGGTTACTTCCATAACTCTTTCAAATCTTAAAATAGTGAAGCTAGAAGCTAGAACCATGAAATTTTGACACTAGTTTCTTTTCATTTTCCACTGTAAGGTCATATATTAGTGAGCATTAAAACGCCAGCAGACAGGCTATATATACGGATAAGGTAGGTACATAATTATTTCATTCTTTTTGTGTTTTGGATAATATTTCATCTGTCATGTTATAATTATTATATTCATGGAGAGTTTTCATCATATAATAGTTATTCAAATATGACTATTCTTATCGCAATAATTTACAAATTTAAAAATGAACCAGATTCATACATAACTAATATTCAGAAGAGCATGCATGAAAAACTTGATGGAAGTGAATGAAGCAAGAGAGGTATGTATGTCAGGATCGTTGCAAATGGCGTTCCGTAGTCTCTGCCTACCCCTCCGGGAAACAGGTGTGAGTCTATGCATGTATGTATGTAATATTCAGATTTCCTCTGTAGCTAGAAAGGTGTTCAAAAAGTCACACCAACTAAAATATAGTATTATATAAGGAAAACATTATAGTGTTATATAAGGAATAACAAACTTGCTTTATCGTCGATACATTTTGATTAAACTCGACGCTTGAGCAAGGAAACTCGACATTAACATATTCTTATTATTTTCTTCTTCAAAACGTTTTGTATTGATCTTGTGGTCTGATATCAAAGAACGTACAGTTACTGGACAAAGCTTCTTATTAGAAAATTCTCGGTTTCAAGATATTCTCTACAATTGTATCTTTAGAAATGCGAGAAGGGTAGTTCAGTGTATATGTGATGCCACTAGCTTTATTTTTGAGTAATGTACAATAGATTCTATTGCAAAGGCAGCGATAACCTAGTGAAGATACCAACAGACTGCCATGCAGAGGGTATCGGGTTCGAATCCACGGCACGCACCACTGACTTTTCGGAGTTATGTGCGTATTCTATTGTTAATTATCGCTTGTCCCGTGCTTCGGAGAGCACGTTAAGCCGTCGGTCCCGGCTGTCATGAAGATCTTTGACAGTCGTTATAGGGCGTCAGTACCTCTAAAAATAAACTGACACTAATCTAAACCATGGAATATCGCTATCCCTTTCGGTTGCGGCGGCCAGGCAGGCAGTCGCTCCGTGGAAAAGCTACTATTCAGCCAAATCCGGTTAGACTAGAAAGTGGACCCCGAGTTGAAATTGGGATAACGCTAGGAGGATGACAATAGATTATATTGCTAGACAAACCTATTAAGCAAGAGAAAATTTACTCGTTGAAGTGTACTTCCGAATATACAAAGGGAGAGTGCCACGCCGCTAAAGCATATGGTAAGACCTGCGACTACTCCACGTACTTATGAAGTTTAACTTACTCAATACCATACCTGAAATGAAAGACGTAAGCTACTGCTAAGCAAAGCTACTTTTACATTGCCAAATATACAAGGCTCCACGCCAGAAAGAAGCTATTTACGTGAGTAATAGTTAATAACGTTGGTCCAGTGTATCTTGCTATAAAAGATTTATTAGCCTCTATATTGCACCATACTATATTAATATTCTTTTTAGTACCGTAAATTGTTGTGTGCGGTAATATGATTCTTTCAATTGAAACAAAATGTATAAAGACATTGAGATAACATAACTACTAGAGTAGGTAACAAACTCTTACAATTTACGTTTGAAATAGCGTGGCAACCAGCCGAGATAGACGACGTAGCTTTGAAACCAATATGCCCCTTAGAAAAAACCTATATTCATCTCTTTCACTTATGCAAAAATGACGTTCCAAAACGTAAATTTGAATAAGACAACAACTGAACGAAAAAAAGAAGCACCCATACATACATGAGAAATAAATGAACCCTAAAAATATAACACACCCTTTTTGAGCAGTCGTGTAAAAATTGGTATAGAATTGTGTAGGAATTCAAATGAAGAAATAAATGTTCCAAATAAAAATATTTTAAGGCATTTTGTTATTGATTGTATCTCGTCGATTTCTCTTTAAAAATAAAGGAATTAAATACATAAATAGACTCACGCCTGTTTCCCCGAAGGGGTAGGCAGAGGCATATTAAACGCCCACTTTTCGCCAGTGTTTTGATCCCACGTAATAGGTGGCGAGCCTATTGCCGCTTATTGGGACATTTTGTTTGCCAGAGCCTCGTCCGTTGATCGGCAGGTGCACCACTTGCAGGTGAGGTTGGCTTGGGACCCTAAGCTCTTGGTGGGAACCCTATGCAATTAAATCTATAAGAATAAAAACAGGAACAAAAAAAAATACAATTAACTGCTTCGTTTTATAGGAGGAAAAAGTCTTAGTAGGAAACAAAGAATGAGTCCTATAATTCCGATACCAAATGACAACACTCATCAAGTTACGAAACTCACGAAAAAATGGGAAATTCAAAATTTTATTCCTTGACAACATCGTGAAGTTCAATGAATTTTTGCGATCATATTGTAATTTACAACAAAATGTCGTGATAAACAATTAACACAATAAAATATCTTGCCTCTTCAATTAAAAAATATCTTGTCTTAATCAACGTAATTTGCAATATTTCACTGCGTATCTACCCTTTTTACGATCGTTGTCTTTTCGTGTCGACAAATTTGACACTTAATGAAAATGTGATAGTAATAGGTCCACGAACCTATAACACATGGCAACAAATCTTCGCGCTCTTTGCCAATCCAGTTGTTATACAGATCAATGTATAAATATATTTGTTACCAGGAGATTTTCACGCGCAAGTATCAGTTATCGTGACAAAACCGTATCGTACAGATCACATATCAGAGTAGCCAAATGCTACTCTGATTTGTGATCTGTATTGTTGCAAAGATTCATCAAAACCCGTCTTCAGTAGATTCTAGTAGTCCTGAAGCAGATTATCGTGTGAGTTTCATTTAAAGCGTCGTAGCTTGTGAATTTTAATAGAAATGTGTACATATAGGACAACACGATCGACTTTAATCTGCATTATTTTTTGAATCAGTGATGGCAAGTAATGGGATATTGTATAAATAAAGATAGATTTCCTTGATATAATAGGAAAAGCAAGACACTACGCTCGTCCAGTGATTAATAAGTTATCGCCGCTATGTAGAACGCACCCTAAGGGCTCTTTCAATTTAGACGTTTCGTGTCGCACCGCTGCGGTGCCGAAGCAATGCGTTTGTCATATGGTGCACGGACGGTAATTTATTTTCATACAAAGCGCGCGGTGCAGCAACAGTGCGGTGTCGGTACCGAAAACGCACGACAACAGTACAGCAACGTCGCAAGTTCCACCTGTTTATTTCGATGTTGAATAGTGCGGTGACTAGACGTGAGAGCTAATTTCATCGAATTTTCATGTTTATTATTTTCTTGAAATGGATGATTCACGTGGAATAATTTAAAATTAAAATTGAATTACGTCCTGTTATATGATATAAGACGTTTAATTTACGTACCTCAATGTTATCAGTAGTCTTTCTGCGGCTGATATAATATGTCTGAATGTAGTTTCTTGCTGAATTTTACTGCCAACTAATTCAAGTAATTCGTCGAAACATTCTCTAGACATTCTTAAGTACCTAATTAAAAATAATGCTTGGATCTTGTTTTAACCTATGCTAAAGATTATGGAAATCACCAAAATTACATGTTAATGAAAACATTGGTGATGCTATTTTACGGGGGCGTCGTTTTTGTTTCTGTTTGATATTTTTGAAAAAGATCACTAACAGTAATGTTTCTTCGTCAGATTCCATGGCTCTAACTGTTGTCAAATAAATTTAAAACATCACTAGCATACAAACGCACGGCAGTCAGATACGCTTTCAACTTAGACGTTTGGTGTCGGACGGCTAGCGTACTGCAGCGGCACGGCAGCGGATTATAACCAGCGGCACGGTAAACGTGCGGCAGCCGTCCGACACGAAACGTCTAAATTGAAAGAGCCCTAAAAGAGTAACAATCATCCATTTTCAAACTAATCCTCGTAATAGGATTCAATCACCGCTCAAATTCGTGTAAAAATTGTCCACCAATTCGCATATTTGCAAAATAGGCCCCCATAAAACGCAGACAATAATAAACCCGGTCATATAATTTGAAAGTCGCGTATTCAGGGATTCCTTACACTTAAATGAGTATTATTGCGCTCGCAAACTGCTGTCTTCAAACGTTTACATTGGCAAGTTTCTTGCTACAAATGTGTCGAAAATGTAAATGCGCCCTTATGTTCATCCCTTGAACTTTTAGACTGGTTATTGTTAACTAACGGCGGTGTTTGAACGCCTTTCATTTGCTTAATGAGAACAGTAATTATTTCTATGGTGGTTGGAGATTTGAAGATGATTAATATAACAATGTTTTTGTAAGATAATAGGTATTATTATATTGTATAAGTGGGTACAATACGTAAGTACATTAATCAAGAGCATGATGTCAAACTGGAGTACTAAAACTAACGTTGATATATTTTACTTTTTATTAAGTATCAAGTTGCTGATTACATATCTTATTTCACCTTTTGTTCATTGTTTCCTTAAGTAATAAATTATATACGTAATGCACACAATAATTTGCAGGAGTAATTTCGGACGAGTTTCTCAACATTTTTTTTTTATTGAATTTTTAAACTAGCTGATGCCCACATTTTCATAGTGCTAGCTTCAAAATTTCAACTTCATTTTTCCCTTTAGGAGAAGAATCTTAAAAAATATTTCCTTAGTGAGTACATACGTAATTAAAGAAACCCACACGTTAAGCTCCTAAATTCAGTAGATTGGGCTTACGTAGGCGCTTGCTACGCCCCCCCCCCCGTGGGATTTCCACCTTGTCGTGGTGGGGGGGCTCAGTAACTGTGGTTAGGTCACCCACGGTGAAGCTAAGCGAGATCCCGGGAGTGGACGCACCGCGTGGGCTTGACGGAGGCCTGCGCAGGATGCGTCCAAAGGTGTGGGTGCGAGGGACAGCTCTTCTGTCCCTCGCAGTTGGGCGCCGTCGCGGGAGGAGAGGCGTGTCGGTGTTGCGTTGCCGCGCGCCCTATCTCCCGCGACCAATTGGGGGCGTATCATCGTTGTGTCGCGGTGGGGCCGCAGAGGAAGAGAAAATGCGGCGTTGCGTTGCCGTCCTCCCTATCCTCTGCGGCCGCTGGGTGTTTTAGTGGCGGAGCCCAACACCTTCATCCGCCGCCAAGGAAGTTGTGGCCTTCGGGCTATCCACCGGGGTGTCAGGGTAGAATGCTAATGCGACCCCCTGGCGCCCTCAAAATGGCGTTGATGGATGCGCTGTGGTTTTAGTGGGTATTGCGGCCTTGCACTCCAGCCGTCGAGTCCCACATACTTGCGTAAATGCATTTCCACAGAGAAGAAAAAAAAGGAACACACAAACTTAAATATGGTTATATTACATTGGATATCGATACACAATAAACTTTACTAAGTTTGTTTACAATTGCCATCAGTACCTACTCAGCCCTAAAACAAATTTTAGATTACCCTATAATTGGAAAATATAATTACTTGAAACACTCGTGCATGATACCTTTGTTGGTCTATCAAATAAATAATTTACTAGTCCTATTTATAATATTTCTACGAAATTCTATAAATGAGCAACAAAAGGTCACGAACACAAAATCATCAAAATGACAGCTGTTATGTTAAAATAAATACATATATATCGTATCAAATAGCCAGCATATACCTACGCATTGAACTAAAACACGCTTACAAACTAAGTAATGCTATTGTCAAGGGTAACAACTTACGCCAGATGGCGCTACTTTGGCTGCATGAAACAGCTCGTGCGTAAGAACCCCTAGATTAAAATTCAAATCACTTACTCGAGGTGTCCTTTATAGATATCGAAGTCTGTGAACACGAGTTCGACAATCTCGTGCGGCGCCGCGACGAACGTGTAGAGGAGGCAGTCGACACGCGGTGGGTAGGGGCGCGGGTAGTCGGGGCTACTGAATGTGCCGCGCTCCTTGCCGTACGTCGACGTGAAGCGGAGACACGTACAACCTGATGATTGAAATAAACCAATTGAATTTTTTTCGCGATTCCGTAGCGCTTGAGATCGGGCGGTATATGAAGCTGATTCTGTGAAATATGATTTAAACTTCAATCTCGCTGGTCACATGACATTGACGTCCCATTCCCATGTTACTAGTCATGTATATTTTTATAGACCAACAAGATCTATTGGAGTTCTTTCTCGTAGAGACGTTTACTAGTATTGAGCATATCTATTTTGATGCGGTCCACAGTTGCATAATCTCAATACACAATTCCGAGCAAAAAACGCATCTGTTGTCGCTTCACACCATAAGCGATTATGACACGAACCGCAATCCGAGTCGAACAAACAATGCTTTTGAATCTTTTAGAATGGGTTATAATTCGTGCAAAAAGACCCAACGCTCATTTCGCAGGTACGATTTGAACGAGTTGAAGAGTTGGTAGTAAAAAAAAAACTAAACCATCCGATATGATATGGTAAGCTGTTCCCCGTTGAAACCTGAATTGACCAATTACAATTCGTTTTTGGCAATTCGGACCGCGATGCTATAAGATTTATTTAGAAATAGCTTTTGAGAAATCACCACCCTGTCCGCTGGAACCACTCACGAAAATACTAAAGAGTTAAAAAAGCAACTCATAAAATAAATTATTAATTTGATTAATAAAAAGTCATACATTTTAAATAGACTCTCAAGGTTTTGATAATATTTGAAAAGACCATATTAATTAATATAAGTGTTGGAGACGACTTAGGGTCGATTTTTGCTTGAGGTACAAATTCAGGTAATTTTTAATAAAAGGACATGACTGTTTTGTAGCTTTGTATTAAGGCAACTGGTGACATAAAACGATCGGACTTACCGCCCACCAAAAGGACCTTATGGCCTTTTTCAATAACATTTCTGTACTTAGTGTAACTAAATTACTAATACAATATTAGGTATAGACAAGATTTCAACGTAAGAAACAAACAATCGAATATAGTGGACTGTATGTAAAATAATTGTAAATAAATACAGGCATGTTTAAAGAATCACAATTGTCTAGAGTTGCCGTAGGCAGGCAGGAAATATTTAAGAGTGCGCAGTGGAAGTTGTCATACATCCACCTGACGACGACAAGACAAGGATCTAGACACAATGCACTGCGTTGCACAGTGATTAGTTCAAAGAACATGCAAGTTACAACTATCAATTTTAATTTGCTTACCAAATCTTCACTGATGCTCCTGATGATGTTCTTGAGTGGACCTATGAGATTAACTTATAATTTTGGCCAAAATATCAAGCAAATCGTTTTAAATACCACTACTCGAGGTTCAGTTCGGCGTCTTTTTCAGACCACGATGCACGTTGGCGGATTCACAGTTTTACAAATGTTCAATAGTTCACAATGTCTTTTATCACAAATAAACCGATGCCGGCGCGGGAACCGGGATGTGCTATTCAAAGGGCGATCAATTTATATAAATTACAAAAGCACGCGAGAGAGACAAAAACGGCGTGAGCGCAAGACCAATTTTCAGAAACGGACAATGAACCAAAGTGAATGAATGACAGTTCAGTGTGACCATAGTCAAAATTTACAATAGACTAAACTAAACGTTACTAAATCGATATAATCGACTTGACCACTATATCACAAATAATATTTCTATTTCAAACATCCACCCGCCCCGGACCGGCCTACCGGTCCGTTAATCGGTTGGTAGACGTGACAATGTTGCAACCGCTCTCCTCAGAATCGAACCATCCACCAAGACCTCAGCCAATCAGGGAACTCCATCAGCCCCAGTTACCAAACGAAGAATGCGCCCCCTGCGCCATCTGAGTGGCGGAAGGTTAGCCTCCTTGATCAAAACAAGGTCTCCAATCTTGGGTGGATCGGTCTTGTCGGTCCACTTAACGCGTTGCTGGAGTATGTGCAAATATTCCAAATTCCAGCGTTTCCAAAAGCTCTGAGTAATCTGGCGTACCAATTCAAAACGCGAGAGACGACCAGGTCTCGTATCAATATAGGGGTACTCAGGCAAGGCGACAAGTAGGCGACCAACCAAAAATGGCCCGCGTAAGGGCCTCCAAATCATGCGGATCTGAGGAGATCGGGCACAATGGCCGAGAGTTCAAAACGGCCTCAATCTTACAAACCACAGTTGCGAGTTCCTCAAATGTAAGGACAGATTCACCGATTGTCCTGCGCAAGTGTATTTTGGCCGATTTTACAGCGGCCTCAAAAATACCACCCCAGTGTGGACAATTTGGTGGGGAAAACAACCAATTTATCCCACGTCGGAAAAGCCTATTGCCTATATCAGCCTTGTTGGTTTTAAGGAAATTAACAACATCATTCAAATAATTATAAGTGCCCTTGAAGTTAGTGCCGCAATCAGAACGGATGAAGGAAGGCAGCCCTCTGCGGGATACAAATCTGTCAAATGTGGCTACAAACGCCTCGGTCGTAAGCGAGGAGACCAGTTCTAAGTATACGGCCTTTGTGGAAAGACAAACAAAAACACACAAGTAGGCCTTAACAGTCTTGCTGTTTCGAAGTGTCGACGTTTTCACCAAAAAGGGATCAGCGAAGTCCGTGCCAACACCGTCAAACGTCCTACTCTCAGTTACGCGATCTGCCGGTAAGTCTCCCATCAAGGGCTGCATGGTAGAAGCCTTGAGCTTATAGCAAGGGATGCAGCGAAAGACTACACTCTGAATAATTCTTCGGGCAGACAAAATCAAAAACTCGCGTTGCAAAATGGCCAACAAAACATTACAACCAGCATGCGAATTCTTAAGGTGACGGTCAGTTACCAATAAGCGTACCAAATTAACGTTCTTGGGTAACAAAAGGGGGTGACGTGCCCCGTAAGGGAGGTTGGCGTTCTTGAGACGCCCTCCAACGCGCAAGAGACCCGTATCGTCCAAAAAGGGGTTCAACTTAGATATTGCTCCCGACAATTTCGATTTCCCTGACTTAAGGATAGCAATCTCCTTCTCAAAATGCGCCAATTGCACAGAACGAACCCAGAAGGTGAGGGATTCCTGTCGTTCCTGTGGTGAGCTAAACGGTGTCAGTCGTTTCTGTTGTGGGTGCCTAAAGTTAAAAACAAAACGCTTTATCCAAGCAGTAACACCTAACAACTTGTCAAGGGAGCTGTAGCGATTCAGCAAGAAATCGGGGTCGAAGGCGCATTCCACCTTGTCAACAGCGAGTGTTCGTAGACCCGGCAAATTGGTAGTATTTAAAACTGGCGTTTGAGGTCAATAAATTTCTGGTCGACTCAACCATCCCGGACCCCACCACAGCGAATGACCTATCAAATTAGGCGTCAAGCATCCGCGCGAGGCACAATCAGCGGGGTTGAGCTCACCTGGCACGTGTCTCCAAAGAAGCTTGACTTCAGATTTTTGGATTTTTGGATTTTTTTTCCAAGGTGTGGACAGAAGCCTTCAACCAACAAAGAACAATTTGGCTGTCTGTCCAGGCGTAGGTCCCATTAATACAAATGCTTTTACCCAAGGTGCTGGACACGTGGTTCAATAAGCGTACAAGTAGGGCTGCTCCCGAGAGCTCCAATTTCGGGATGGTCAGAGATGTCCGAAGGGGTGCAACCTTGCTCTTCGCCATGATCAGGGAAACCCTCACCTGACCTGAGGCACTGACTGTGCGCAAGTACACCACGGCCGCATGACCACGTTCCGAGGCATCACAAAACCCGTGAAGGGTGGCCTTGTACTTCCTGGGAGGAAGGATGGGACGAGGCAAGGAGATCTCGTTGACGGCAGGAAGTGAGGATACAAAAGAGGTCCATTCCTCAACAAGAGTACCGCGTAGAGGTTCGTCCCAGGTCAATCCTGCTGTCCAAAGCTTCTGCAAGAAGCATTTTGCCCAAAATATGACAGGACAAATCCAATCGTTTGGATCAAAGGTTCTGGCGACAGAAGACAACACGAGACGTTTAGTCCAAGAACAAGGCAATTTCAAGTCTACGTTATACGTAAAGATGTCTTGGACTGGTCTGTACTGGACGCCGAGAACAGCCATCATGGCGGGGTTGTCAACAATCTCAAATATATGTGGATCTTGCTGATGATCCTCAGGCAAGCCTTCCAAAAGCGCTGGTGAGTTGGAAATTCATTTGCGCAACTCATAACCAGCAGAGGCCAAAATACCTATCAATCCGTCCCGCAGGAGTATCGCCTCGTCCGCTGTGGAGGCGCCTGAACAAATGTCATCGACGTAAATATCGTCTTTCAAGATGGCGGAGGCTCGTGGGAAACGTAAGCCTTCGCGGTCTGCACACTCCCAAAGAGAACGTATTGCCAAGTAGGGGCTTGACCTTAACCCGCACGTATTAGTATTGAGCTCGTAGACGACCATGGGATCGCGAGGATTCTCTCTCCAAAGGATCAGCTGGAAACGACGATCATCAGGGTGGATAATCGTCTGCCTGAACATCATTTTTATATCGGCCACAAAGACAACCTGATATCGTCGGAAGCTGGTGATGACGTCACAAAGGTCCTTGACCAACTTGGGACCAGAATGCAAGCACTGGTTCAAGGATACGCCTGTTGAAGTCTGCGCAGAACCATCAAACACTGTGCGCAGCTTGCCAGTTGATGGCTTCAATACCGCATTATGCGGGAGAAAGTAGTGCTTCACCGAACGCCAATCCAAATTTTACACGGACATGTGTCCCAATTGTTCATATTCTCTCATGAACTCAATGTACTTCTGTCTGAGCTCCGGATCACGACCCATGCGACGCTTCATGGCCAACAATCTCTTTTCGGCTAAAGGTCGTGACTCACCAAGCGGAGGCCGAACAGATAGAAAAGGTAGCTTCGTAATAAGCCGACCAGCACGGAGTCGACTAGTGTTGTTCTGGAAGAACAGCTCGCACTCCTCATGTTCTGGATTCAAACGGGCAGCTTGAGGGGGCTCCTCTACCTCCCAAAACCTCTGAACAGCATCAGAGAGAGCGGAGCCTACAGCCAACAAATTATCAAGTTCAGGTGGAGGGGGGTCCCGAGGTACAGGTCCCATCAAAGCAAATCCAAATATGGTCGGGATGGCAGTCAAACCATTTGGCACCAAGACACGTTTCCCACCAATTATAATACCACCGAGGACATCAGAGCCAATCAACAAGTCGATTTGTCCCGGTGTGTCAAAGAACAATGGCAGAATTTGGTCTGGGTTTATTGTGGCGACCTTAAACTTCATATGAACAAAACAAATTGTTTTTTTTTCTACGATTTTTAATATATTCACTTTGTCTCGTTAAAGCTGGAGTATTTTATGATGATAAAAAGCATTCCAATTGATTACGAATACTTTTTTATTTGATTGTTTCCATAGACAATGGTGTGACAGGAATAGACGTGAGTGCTATATCCGTATCGATTAATAAATAAGTAATCGATACGATCGACCTTTATAGAGTTGGTTTGGTTTAAAATGCAGTTATTTAATCAACATTATATTAATAAGCTAATATTTTTGAAGCAAAACAACGTTTAAATCAAATAAAAACGTCACAGCATCGTTTTAAAGTTGTATCGATTTCACATAAAATCGATTTAAAATGTGCAGCTCTGCTTTTGTCTTTGGCTGTGACAGTTAGATGCTACAAAATACTGCCGCGTTTTGATGTCAATCTGACATATGTCATTTGATAATTCAAACGTACCTACCTACACTGTTTAACTTTCATACTATAACTTTCCTTGTACCTACATTGTTCATTCTGAACTAAAACTTCAAACACCGATATCTTCTTTTTCCACCTTTCCTGAGTGAAAATAGAATCATTTATAGACTCTGTTACTTACGCCAAATTTTTTGATATATTTTTTATTACTGTTCGCTTCAATTTAATTTCAGACATTTTGATGTATGGAGATCTGCCATTGTCCTTTGGGGTCTGCCAGTTCCAATCCCGATGTCAAATTCACCACAGCAGCTGCTTCTGTGTATGCATACCCAAAACACTCTTCAGCACAATAGCCGAGGTTTTAATCCTCGGGTGTGAAGATTCAACTGGGGCAAACAAAACCTTAACTTGCCCTTCAACATTAGAGGCTACGTCACCTATTCTCCGAATACAATTCGGAAAAGAGCCCATATTCAATTTAACCTGCCCTACCAAATAAGTGGAAACAATGTAATCTTGTGAACCTGTGTCCAATATAGCACGGATAACAACAAAGGTCCCCGTGGGTCCCCAGATCCTAACAGCAACCGTTGGTAGGATAACGGTCTCAATGGGGGAGGTTGGCGTTATAGGGCAGGGGTCAATAACCTATTGTTGTCTGGGCGGCGACAGTTGGCCAGGACCAGGCAATTCAAAATCGGGGTGCGGCTTGAAGTCCTCAAAGGCGCGATGACTCGATCCGCGCTCCATCTGTGGAAGGTCATAATGACGCACCTGCCCAAAACGAGGTGGGCGCGAGTCAAGGCGGGGACGCTCCGCCAAAGGAGGGGAATACCTGGGGCAGCAGTCATGGTGCTGGTGACGTTGAGCGGTCGCACATTCAGGTGCGCGAGAGAGAGGAGGCGTGCGCACACTACGGTTCTCCAAGCGGGGTGAGTGGCGATCAATTGAGCGAGGCGACTGTCAGCTACGCGCCGGTGAGCCTCGGCTGCCACCTTCAAAACACCCGCCTGTGCGCGGCGTCGGCTGGTTGGACAAGCGGCCTACCTCTCTGGCATTCATGCAGAGAATGTCCAAATGCTGTCCTCCACAGTGAGGACAGGGGCGAGAGTTTGGGCAGTCTCGCTGGTAGTGGGACCCCAAGCAAGAGAAGCAAAGGCGGCGGGAATTCGCGATGCGCCTACGAGAGGCGACATGCAGGTCCAAAAATACCCTGCAACTGGCCGTTCTGTGCCCCGTGACCTTGCAGTAAGAGTACTCCACTGGGCTCTGCGTGACTGCAAAGCGAGGAGGGCGCCGGTCATCATTGGCTCGGGTGTGAACGCGAGCCTGCTCCTTGATCTTGAGTGGCTGCGTCTTAGCCGGTGTGTCACCACCGGAATTGTCCAAGACCCGGCACTCATCCTCGAGGAACCTCTCCAGGTCAGCAAAGGGGGGCAGATAGGTCGCGCTATCACCACCAAAGCGCTGTTCAAAACGCGACCTCAGATCGGCAGTTAGCTTCTTAAGTACAATGTGCACCAATAGATAGGACCATTGATCCACGGGTAGGTCAAGGCACTTAAGTACGTTGATTGCCACCAAAAGCGGGTTCAATAGTTGGGTGCGCAACCCAAAGACCCGGGTGAGCGTGGGCAAACTCAAAATCTGTTCAATATGCGTGTCGGCGAGGCCATGCTTGTTATGTTACCTACGGGTAATTAAGTCCCGAGCCGTCTGGTACGCCTCGTCAGACACGGGCAGATGCTTGACGAGGCCCTTGGCCTCCCCATCCAGAACCGACATTAAATAGGCCAATTTTTGTGCCGGCCGAAGGTCAGCCCTGTCATTGACCAGGCTGTCAAACAAATTAACGAAGCCCCGGTAGCTTCCTAGGCAGCCATCGAAATGCGGGAGGTCTAAAGTAGGGAGCCTACTCACCAGTCCCGGTGCTGTCCTAGGAAGCTCCTGCTTCAAGCCGGGTTGCCCGTCCCTCTCGGCAATCAACTGTCTTGCACAGTTGGAGACAGCATCATACAGGTCTAAGACCTGGGCATAATCTTCGCTGACTCTAATTCGTTGGTCAGCGGTGAATTCATTAACCGACACTTCGAGACAGCAAGCGCTGAAAGTGCGGAATTGCTGTTCCACACTTGCCAGGCGATCATCGATCCGCTCATACCTTTGTAGTAAGACCTGCTGGCGATCAGGCCGGTTCACCAAGGCACTGGCTGAGGCAAACCAGCGCAAATCTGATGCAATAGCACCAACAGCCGCACGCAAGTCCTTGATAGCTGACATAATCAATTCAAAAGAGCTCAGACAAGCGTTAAATAATATTATCAATCAAAACTTAATGTTTGTTAATTCTTTGAAACCAACAAAGTATTAGCCTGTTTACTGCTGGTACAAGCAAGTGACAGGTATTTACTGCCCAACAAAATTATCAATCAATCAATCAATCAAATCATCTTTATTGTACACCAAAGTAATACAATTTGCTATACTTATTTGTAAAAGTCAATGTAGGTACAAATGGCGGCCTTATCACTTATAAGCAATATCTTCCAGGCAACCTTTGGATGGACTAAAAAAGCAAGGAGCCTGGAAAAGGGCAGTTTGGCGATACTGATGATTTATTCAAATTTTTAGGTACAGTAAACACGATAAAAATAAAAAATAAAAAAAAATTAAGAAATAAAAGTAATATTTACATACATAGTGCTAAAAATACGCAACAAGCAAAAAATCTGCTTGTTTCAATATATTGACATAGGGACAATGTTATCAAAAGGTTTATAACTTACAGCAACTGAACTGAACTTTAAATCAATTAATTAATTATTTGCAACAGACAGGCTAAGTGTGTTATTTGTGAAATACAATAGTAAGTATGTGTTACCTAACAATTTTATCAATATATTATAACAACAAGTTTTGTCAAGTTTGGTTGTTATAATGTTTCAATCCCAATATATGCAATAAACTAAATTTACTAAATTTATTGATACATACAGCTGTTATGCATCCAGACAAACTGACTTATTAATACTAAAAACAACAAATTATTTCTAGATTTTAACAATACAAGTCAAACAATTACTGATTGAGGTTATGTATGACAATGTGTTTCAATTAAATAGGTGAGCTAATACAAATAAATTCATGTATTCAAGGCAAAAACTGACCTGACAAACACTACAATACTGTCTACAAGGTGATAAAATACAAGATTACAATATTAATCTGAATTTAGATACAATCAACAGCGGCTAGATTTCAACTACAGCTCTGCACCAAAAATGTATGTCTAGAGTTGCCGTAGGCAGGCAGGAAATTGTTCAGAGTGCGCAGTGGAAGTTGTAATACATCTACCTGACGACGACAAGACAAGGATCTAGACACAATGCACTGCGTTGCACAATGATTAGTTCAAAGAACATGCAAGTTACAACTATCAATATTAATTTGCTTACCAAATCTTCACTGATGCTCCTGATGATGTTCTTGAGTGGACCTATAAGATTAACTTATAATTTTGGCCAAAATAACAAGCGAATCGTTTTAAATACCTCTACTCGAGGTCCAGTTCGGCGTACTTCTGCAGACCACGATGCACGTTGTCGGATTCACAGTTTTACAAATGTTCAATAGTTCACAATGTCTTTTATCACAAATAAACCAACCGATGCCGGCGCCGGAAACGAACAAACTATTCGCGAAGCTACCAGGATGTGCTTTTCAAAGGGCGATCAATTTATATCAATTACAAAACCACGCGAGAAAGACAAAAACGACGTGAGCGTAAGACCAATTTTCAGAAATGGACAATGAACTAAAGTGAATGAATGACAGTTCAGTGTGACCATAGTCAAAATTTACAATAGACTAAACTAAACGTTACTAAATCGATATAATCGACTTGACCTATCACGAATAATATTTCTATTTCAAACCACAATAATTACCTAAGTCTATTTTACATTGACATGGTAAGTATGGTAAGTTTGTTTGACACATTTAATTAGTTATTTATGTATCTGTGCACATTATACACTACAGAAGAAAATGCCCGTAAGTCCAGAGAAAAATTATTAAATATATACCAATAAATGAACATCGACTTAAAACTTTTAAAGACAATTTATCTCGAAAAATGCGTTGGTTGCCTCATCATGACCATTCGGATCAGTTATATAGCTCTTTGTTTGACTTGATTAATGACGAATTTCAGACTGTATTTACATCCAAAAAATTTAATGTAACTGACCGTCTGATGTTTAGTGATTGGGCAACTGAAGGTATTCATAAAAGCCGGATTAGGTTATATGAACTGTATGATGGAAAAACTTATAATAATAGTCAGAACTTTATTAATTAAGTAAAAAAATATTTCAAAATATTTAGACAAGCTTGTAGTACAGCAAAATCTATTTATTTGAGAACTAAAATAAAATTATCAGAAAACACTATAAACCCTACCTGGAATGTCATCAACAATAAAACTGGCAGAGCCAAAGCACGCAGCCGTGACTTATTATTAAATATCAATAATGTGAGTGTTGCAGAGGACCTGGAAGTAGCGACAGAATTTGAGAAGTTTTTTTCTAATATACCTATAATAACTACAGGGTCGCTCGACTCATCTTCCATGTCTGTTGAAATGCTTCTTAGGGACTGCGTGCCAGAATGTGGTGCAGCCTTTGAATTTACCGTTGTGACTACTAAAGATGTTATTTATCAATTTAAAGCTATAAATATGAAAAAGACAATGGATTTGTGGGGATTGTCAGTGAAGACTGTTTCATCTATTATTACCATAATAGCTCCACATCTTGCAACAGTGTTCAATGGTTGCGTCGCTTCTGGAATATTTCCTGATTTAATGAAATATAGTTAAGTTATACCTTTATTTAAATCTGGCGACACATCAGACCCTTCTAATTTTCGAGCTATTTCTGTATTGCCAACGCTTAGTAAAATTTTTGAAAAATTTATACTTAGTCAATTGCTTAGTTATTTCAACAGACGTAATCTTCTTCACAAGAAACAGTTCGGATTTACGAGGGGTCGTTCAACTACTGACGCAGGAGTAGAGTTACTCAAAAGTATATTTACAGCTTGGGAGAAGTCGCAAGATGCTTTAGGAATTTTTTGCGACTTGTCCAAAGCCTTTGATTGTGTACATCGTGATACTCTGGTCAGGAAATTACATCATTATGGCATTAGGAACAAAGCTCTTAATCTCCCGGTTTCTTATTTGGGCAACAGAATCCAGAAGGTTCAGATTAATGATAAGACATCGCCAGGTTCTGCCTTAAAAATGGGCGTCCCGCAGGGTTCAATACTCGGACCATTTCTATTTTTGATCTATATCAACGATTTACCGTATTACGTAAAGAACAATCATGAGATTGTGTTGTTTGCGGATGACACCTCTTTAATTTTTAATATTAAAAGACAACAGAGTAATTTTGACGAAGTAAACAACGCACTCTCTAAAGTTGTTAATTGGTTTAATGTAAATAATTTATTACTCAATGATAAGAAAACTAAACTCTTAAAATTCTCCATGCCCAATCTTAAACAGATGGAAACCAATGTACAACTGAAGGAAACCAGAATTGAGCCCGTCGGGACAACCTTATTTCTAGGTATTATGCTTGATTCCAAACTTCAATGGGGTCCGCATATAGAAAGACTTTCGGGCAAACTTAGTTCTGCAGCTTATGCGGTTAAGACAATTAGATGCTTCACAGATATAGAAACAGCTAGAATGGTCTATTTCAGCTACTTTCACAGTATTATGTCATATGGGTTTCTTCTCTGGGGGAATGCTTGAGACCTTGACACAATATTCGTTCTGCAGAAAAGAGCAATAAGGGGTATTTACAACCTCGGTCCTCAAGTTTCTCTAAGAGAAAAGTTCAGTGAGATAGGCATTCTAACTGTTGCTTCGCAATATATATACGAGAATCTGTTATATGTCCGCAAGAACATTGACACATTTAGTAAAAAAAGTGATCTACATACTGTAAATACTAGACATAAGAATAATCTTATAGTTCATAGCACCCGCCTCCACAAAATAAGTAGCTGTTTTATGGGGCAGTGTATACGCTTTTATAATAAGCTCCCTCTTAATATAAGAAATTTATCTACAAATAAATTAAAAAATATTGTTAAAACTACACTATGTTTAAAAGCATATTATAAAATTACTGATTATATAGGCGATAAAAATGCTTGGGATTGAGCTGCTCTAATTCAACACAAAAATATAAATGATGTATAAACTGAACAATTTTAATTTGACTTTTCGTAAGCACTTTAAAAAAGTTTACACGAAATAAATAATCATTTCATTTCATTTCAGAAGAAAGGTGGGTAATTACGTGCATACATTTTGTTATTACTATTAAGTTTAGCTTTAATCAATTTTAACTTTAACAATGTCAAGTGTACAAATAAATGTAAATAATTTAAGTTAACGGTATTTGATCATAGCTGCACAGGATAATTAGCACATAGTATCTTACTATCACATCTGGTTTCACTAACTTAATAATTATTCAACAGGTAAGTATATAGGTAAGTATGAATATTATTGTACACAATTAAATTTAGATAGGAATATTAGCTTTGATAACGGTCGTTTTAATTCACTTTGTCCCTTACACTGTACAGTGACCACTCTAACCAAATTGTCTTTTCCAGGATGAAGAGTCTTGATTTTTCCCAGGAGCCATCTCGTTGGCGGCAGACCTTCCTCCTTTATGACCACATTGTCACCAACGGTTGGTGATTGGATAGATGTTTGCCACTTAGTACGTTGTTGTAAAGTATTAAGATATTCTGTATGCCATCTTCTTCAAAAATGTTGCGTCAGTCTTTGTACTAGCTGCCATCGACATAACAGGTTGATTTTTGAAGTTTCATATCTATCATCCGGAACACTGAGAAGAGGTTCGCCAATTATAAAATGGCCAGGTGTGAGTGGTGTCATCGTCTCAACAGTAATATCCAGCTGGCACAAGGGACGGGAGTTTAGGCATGCATTTATTTGTGTGAGCAATGTAGTCATCTCCTCAAAGGTAAGTTTGGTATCCTTGTTTATCCTTAATAGATGTTCCTTGGCAGATTGCACCCCGGCTTCCCAGAGACCACCATAGTTTGGCATTCATGGTGGAATGAAATGCCATGTTGTTCCGTCAGTTGCGAGGTGTTCAGTTATGTCCGCGAAAATGCTTTTTTTATCAATCCGGAACAAGTCTTTGTGCTCTTTCGCAGCACCTATGAAATTGGTGCCATTGTCGCTGTATAAATGAAGACATCGACCTCGACGTGCGACGAATCTCCGGAACGCAAACAAGAATGCTTGGGAAGTTAAGTCTGTTACAGCTTCTAAGTGTATGGCACGCGTAGCCATACAAACAAACAGGCAGATGTACCCCTTTGTTGTGTGATGTCCTCGCCCTTTGGATGTTCTGATAAAAACTGAACCTGCGTCGTCGACTCCACTATTTAAAAAGGCTCGATGGGGGATTACTCTCACAGATGGTAATTGACTCATTAGTTGGTGTTGTACCTTGCCTTTGTTTATTATACAGACCTTTCAACTTCTTATGTGTTTTCTTATTGCTGATTTAAACTAATTATCCAAAATTTACTTCTTATGTATGTCATCGTGACTTGTATACCACCATGTAATGTGTTTTTGTACATACATACATACATACATACATATCGTCACGCCTTTTATCCCCGAAGGGGTAGGCAGAGGTGTATTTCTACACCTACTTTTCGCCAGATATACTTTAGTCCCACGTAATAAGGGGCGAGCCTACTGCCGTACCGGGCACATTTCCAGAATCCGTGCTGCTACTGAGAATTTCGTGACAGAAAAACCTAATAACACTGCTCGACCCAGGAATCAAACCCGGGACCTCCCGATCCCACGCGCACATTTATGCCGCGAGACCAACGAGGCAGTCGTATAGGGTTTGATGTCGAGTTTTCCATCTCTACGCAAAGATGGTATTTGCATCGTGTTATCCCTTAGTCGCCTCTTACGACACCCACGGGCAGATAGGGGGTGGTGACACTTGTATTCTATGCCGTCAACCACTCGGCGGGTGTTTTTGTGTGCTTCATTAATCAATAATCTCGTGATATGTTGATAACTTGGTATTATTATTTGATGCTTCATTGCAACTGGTACGTTAGCATTATCCAATCTTCCTCCAACTCTAAGTAAATTATCTTTATCCAAAAATGGCGTTAAACTAATTAATGAACTTGATTTTCTAACTTTTCCATTATTCCTTATGTCTTCTATATCTTTTTCATGAATTAATGTCTGATAGAATTTAATACATCTTTTCACTATTGTTTCTAATTCTTCTACAGTTAAATACTTCTCTTTCTTTTCATGTTTTACGATTGGTCTTCGGCAGTAAGCAAGTACTTTTTTCATTTTAGTCAAATTGGAAAATCTTTCCCAAATTAGCCTTTCTTCATTTCCGTCTTTTGCTATTGTGTGACATGTTATTTTTAACTCTAAATCAGTTTCTGTGTTTTCTGATCTTTTAAAACGAATTTCCTGTTCCAAGAGCCAGTCTGGTCCCTTCCACCATAATCTTTCCTTTTTCAAGGCTGTTAGAAACATTCATCTGGAGGCTATATCAGCTGGGTTGTCTTGTGAATCAACATGGTGCCATTGAATATTGTTTGTGTTGTCTTTGATTTCTACGACCCGGTTTGCTACAAATGTCTTCCATTTCTGAGATTCACCGTGAAGCCATGCCAGCACAATTGTAGAATCTGTCCAGCAGTAGGTTTGTGTAAAAGGGATTTTCATAGCTAACACGACTTGCTTTAGTAACTTAGACAACAGAAGTGCTCCACATAGCTCAAGACGTGGAACTGATATTGTTTTCAATGGGGCAATCTTAGTTCTTGATGCAGTTATGCTTGTGTGAACTATTCCATCGTTTTGTTTTACTCTGCTGTATACAACAGCTGCATCTGCTCGGGTTGAAGCGTCGCTGAAACCATGCAGTTCTATTACTTCTATGTTGCAGCTGTATGTGTGCAGCCATCGGTCTAGGGAAATATGATCGATTTTAAACTTTCGCGATTTGTATACATCATACAAAATAATTTAGCGGGTCTTAATCGCGTTAACTTAACTTATTTAAGGTATAAATACCTACACAGAGAAGACAGACGTCATCAACGAAAAAAACAGATAATGTAATGTCAGCAGCCACGGGATAGTTGTCTTGTTCTTCATGAGCAAGTTGAATCAGACTTTTCACAGCTAGGTTTGGAGCTGAAGTTGTCCCGAAGGTCACGGTAAGTAATCTATAATGTGTCATTTTTTCTTTACTGTCATCCCTCCGTAGTATTCTATGAAAATCTGTATCTTCTTTGTATAAATTTATCATTCTATACATTTTTTGTATATCTGCAGCAAAACATACGGCGTGCATTCTCCAGCGCATAATTATGCTACGTAGATCTTCTTGCAGCACTGGACCAGGTAAGAGTTCATCATTTAATGATATCCCATTTGTTCCCTTACAGGATGCGTCGAATACAATGCGAGTCTTTGTGGTTTCTTTGTCTTCGCGTATGACTGCATGATGTGGTAGGTATACAGATGTTTTTGTATGTATTTCTTCTATAGGAACCCTTTCTATATGATCTAATTTTTTGTAATCTTCTATGGCCTTTGTGTATTCTTCTTTTAGCTTAGGCTGTTTTTGAAATCTTCTTTCCAATTATATCAATCTGTTTGCAGCTATGTGTTTAGTATTTCCTTCAGTTGATTTAATGTTATTTGATTTGAATGGTAATTTGACTACAAATTTTCCTTGTTCATTTCTTGTGTATGTTTCTTTTATAAATGTCTTCGCATAATTGTTCTTCTTTTGTATTTTTTCGCCTTGTGTTTGTATCTATCTCCCAGAAAGCTTTTAGTATGTTATCAACGTCTATTTGGTGACAAGAAATGAATGTTCGTTGTGTTTTGTATTTATTTCCCCAAACAAAATCCACCCAAGGGTTGTCTCTTGACCACACGGTGACCCTGGGGGACCTTTGATTATTTGCTGTTCAACAATATGTGCATATTCCTTAACACCGAGCAGTTGATCTATTGGGCCTGGAACATTGTGGAACAGGATCAGCTAGAGTGAGACCCTTTGGATGCTGCCAGTTGTGCACTGTCATAGTTTGATGTGGTATTTTCGTGGTCAGTTGCTTGGACATGACGTAGGCTTCGACGTGCATGTTGAATTCAGGCTTCCATCTTGATGCTATATTGAGCTGAACCACGTGTTTAATTTGTGCTTTCATTGTACCCACACCTATCACATTGCCTTGTATTGGTGTTCTTCGAAGTTTCAATAGTTGAGCTGCCCTTTCAGTAATGAAGCTTGCTTGCGAGCCCTGATCTACGAGAACTCTAAGCAGTGCAGCATGTCCCTCTTCACCTTTTCCTGTCACTAGTGCAGTCGCTAACAATGCTGTTCCACTCGCTCCAACTCTCACATGAAGGCTTGATACTATCTGTTTGTTGTTGTCTCCCTCTTGAGATGTTGATGGTTGTGTTGGTTCCTTGGGATCCACCGACATCACTGTTTTATGCAACAAGGAGTGGTGTCGCCTATTACATACGCGACAGTTCACTAGTACTTTGCATTTGTACACTGTATGTCCTGGGAGCAGGCAGTTGTAACAAAATTGATTTTCCTTTACATAATTACTACGTTCAGTTTGATTCATCCTAATAAATTCCTTGCAGTGACATAATGTGTGTTTTTCATGGCAAAGTGCACAATTTTTATTTTTTGTAACACTAACAGCGTGGTAGGATCGCTCCTTAACGACACTTTCTTTATTCGGTACGGGTTGTATCACCTCCAATGTTCAAAATTTTGACTCTAAGAATTTTCGTAGGTCTTCCCAAGATGGCATCTCTGTGGTCTTTTCTTTATAGGCCTGAGTTTCCCACTCTTTGTGTGACTCCTGGTCCAACTTCTGAACTACCAGAAATATAATTACTGGGTCCCAGGAATCGGTGTTAATTTGCAAATTCTTCAAGTTATTTATGCACTCTGTAGTAGTATCTAATAGGTTTTTTAGACAGTTAGATGTTTGTGATACTATTTTCTTTTGATTAAAAAGTCTTTTCAAAACTGAGAACACAATAACACGCTTGTTGCCGAATCGCTCTTTTAAAAGTTGCCACGCTTGGTTATAATTGCAATCCGTAATCTGAATATGTCGTAATAATATTTCCGCTTCGCCAGTAACACTAGATTTAAGAAGTGTAATTTTTGAACGTCACTTGTCACTTAATGACACATTGTTATGCACGAGCGATGTAAACATATCCTGGTATGTAGGCCATTCTTCGTATCTGCCCGAAAAGGTTGGTAGTTGAATAAGAGGTAGTTTCACAAGCGAATTCTGCCACTGTCCACTAAAAGCCGAAGAATTCGAGGTGTCCATTGAAGGTGGCGTTGGTTGTATTTTTCTTAACATGTCGGTCAAATCTGCTTGTAAACAAAGGTACAACTCATCGATGATAAAATAATCTTCGTTAAGAAAATAATAAATTTCTCCACGTTTTTCTCTCGGTGTACACTTTGCCAACATCTCATGAGCTTGCTTAAAAGAACACCAATATTCTTCAATACACTTTATTCTCGCTTTTAGGTAACCGTCTGTAAGTCTCGCTTTGGGGCATTTTTTTAGGTTAACTTGTGTTTTTGAATCAATTTCGCAACATCGTCTAATGTATTCAAATAACTTTGTTGTTCCATTGTTAACGTAGCTATTTTAAAGTTTTGTTACTTAAATAACACTTCTGCACTGCGAACTGCACTAATTGAATTCAACCAATATTATAAAAGTTATAATGTTGCATAAACAAACTGTCCGCTAATCTCTGGATTGCGGCCGTCTATTGTTCGCGGGTCTCGATCGGCCGCTCGACGCTTCGCACGTGTTACTAGATAATTAGCCAGTTATGCGGCTCGATATGCGACCAGATGGTGACGACTTAGGGTCGATTTTTGCTTGAGGTACTAATTCAGATATTTTTTTATAAAAGGAGACGACAGTTTTGTAGCTTTGTATTAAGGCAACTGGTGACATAAAACGATCGGACAGCATCTTTTCGTAAAGCGAAAATATTACTTAGGCGTAGGCTCAGTGACCTCTTTTAATTTAAACGGGAACTCATTTAGCATTTGGACGGCTTCAGAGTGTTATATATTTTCCTGATACAATAGAATTGTCTAACAAAGTGTTATTATATTATTAATATTAATGGTGTTTATGAATAGAAGAGCAGCTCGCAGAAGAACTAAGGTTGAATAGTTTAAGGCCAGGGACATTACTCAATTTATTCAAGAATTCGAGAACATTACGATTGAGAATATTTTCAATCTTTTGCGATTTGAATATTTATTAGTATTTATGTGATGGCTCTCAATAATTTTACGATATCATATCCAAACAATAAAATATAAGATATTTTAGCTTTACTTTTAAATAATTACGTGATTGACTAAACTGCCAACCGTCAACAATACACGAGACAAAAAGAACGTGCAATCTCGTCACAAATCCCGTGGTTTTCTAATTATGCTGTGACAAGCTATACAAATTTATAATAGTAACACGAAATTTGTTTGCTTATTAATTCTAAATCCTGCTCAGTTTATTGACTAGGTACGGTTACACATTTAGCTTGAATGATTTAACTGCGTATTTAACAGTAACCCGTAGCCGCAGAAACCGTATCCGGTTGAGCACAACCAAAAAGTGACGATTGCGAAGACTTTTTAAGTTTTAAAAATTAATTTCAATTTTGAAATCATTCCAGATTCATAGTTAACCCAAAATGCTTGGTTTGTAAAAATACATTAAAATTACCATTTTAGCTACTAAACTGTGTAAATTAACGTAAGAGTGTATGGTAAAAAGTTTATATAAAACCATAATACGTGCCTGTAATAGGCGTTGGGTTAAAATTGAAATAATTTGCTGCTAAAAATAGCAGCAAAAAGAAAAACACATAACCCAAAAATGATGATTCCATTGTCCTAAACATGTGACATTTGCCACCTCACAATAAAATAAAAGAAACCACAAAGACCTTCATTGTACACCGTAATTACCTTTCAACGATATAATAAAAGCCATAACGACAATGCTTAATGAAACAGAGGGAACAAATAAAACGTTAGAAAAAAGAGGTGACGAGCATAGCACGCGATTCGGAGCTTTAGCAATGATGAATATTTTATGTAAAAATCCTCAGGCATCCACTTGGAGTTCAACGTAATCTTCAACGGCGTCAAATGAGATATTCAGGACGATATTTTCAACAAAATTGTAGATAAACTTGCGTAACACCAAATTGTATTTGCGGTATAATTTTTGAGGAAAACATCTCGGTGATGTTTTGACGCCCTACCAACGGCATAATCGCCGGTCGGGTAACAAATGATAATTTTGAATATAATATCGCGTTGGCTCACCTCGCGTTTTTTTTCGTGATATTCCTGTTACAACATTAATTTTAATTTGTTTGATTTTGTTGAACTGAACAATGGCTTTGACGGTAAATATTGAGTTTTATAATTTAATAGAAAAGTTTGTAATGTTTAACTGAGGGCTTTATGATAAGTCCTTAAATAATTATATAGAAAGCATCCTATAAATAAGAAGTCAGGGATTTTACTACTTGAAATACACAGCCTTTAAAATCTGAGTTGGTACACCAGTTTCAAAATTTCAATTCCTCCTAAAATCAACCACGGTAATGTTGATAACAATACCATACCACAGCTTCACCCATGCAGGAGTCAATTATTGGAACTAAAGATCCATGGGGAATTGTGATGTCTAAACTATGTTACTGTAAAATGTCGTCAAAATCTTACCAGTGCTATTGCGTGAAACATGGCGAAATGTGGGTGTAATATTAGTTACACCTCTGTCTACCCTTTCGGGGATACTAGCGTCAGTCTATAAAAAAATGTAACAAACATCCATCGATCCATTCACCCTCACTAACTTTTAAGTTTATAATAGTAGTAAGATTTTCTGGTGAGTCTATGATTATGCACAGGTTATGTCAAAAATACAAACACAATTTACATCAAATTGTGCATAACCATGCAATCGAACTGCAAGCAAAACCATTAGCTATACAATTTCAGCATTTAATATAAAAGCTAAATTATTTGTTGCCGCAGCAATTTCACTTAATAATACAATAGTAATGGTTGCGATGCATACTGTAAATTTTTTTACCTGGCAAATTTAATGCTCTAGGGTTTGTTTTTTTGAACCATGATGGAAACCAAACAATTTACGGGCTGACCCCCCTAGGCTGGGCCCCTAAAGGGGCTCAGTCTAGGGAGAGTGTGGTGACTCCCCGACGAGAAGCGCCGGGACTACCCACTAAAACCGCCATGGTGTTCCTCTATCCGATCCCATTGAATGGCGGGGTCACAGGATCACATCAGCATAACTGCCGCGACCCCGCCGCTCTAGGGTTACCATCCTATGTATTTGTACTAATAGGGAGAAAGGTATCTATGTCACTAAATGAACCATATGTATGTTCGAAAAAACTTATCTTATTTGAAGATAAAAGTATATTTTGCTGAGTTTAAAAAAAAATATTTTGTATAGGAGACGTGGTAAACCAATTTGCGAGGCTCTCTCCAACACACAAAATTGAGTTCTTCAGAAAGTTGGATTTGAGGCCCGGAGTATATCGTACGTACTAAATACCACTACAGTGTCCGCTTATTCTATCTATGAATCTACAGTATGATTTGATGAAGTCCAACATCCTCCGCGTGGGAATTTAAAAGTAATAAATAAAATCTATACATACATACATACATAGACACACGCCTGTTTCCCGGAGGGGTAGGCAGAGACTACGGAACGCCATTTGCAACGATCCTGACATATCTCTCTTGCTTCATTCACTCCCATCAGATTCCTCATGCATGCTCTTCTGTTCAGGATACTTCTCACCTGCCCTGTTTTTAGGATGTCTCCAATCTGGTCAGAGAACGTCCGCCTAGGTCTTCCCCTTCGTCCTGTCCCTTCCACACTTGCCTTATATATCTGCTTGGTCAGTCTTTCGTCATCCATCCTCTCCACGTGCCCAAACCATCTTAGCATACCTTTCTCGATGCTTGTCACTATATCTTCTTTTAACCCACAACACTCTCTTATCACACAATTCTTTATTCTGTCAATCAGAGAAACACCACACATACTTCTCAGTGCTCTCATTTCTACAGCATTTATTTTACTTTCATGAATCTTCTGCCATACCCAACTATCACTACCATACATAAAAGTAGGTACTAATACCCCTCTATGCACAGCCAAACGTGCCCTTTTGGACACGTTGTGGCTATTCATAAACGCCTTCAGAGCTCCATTTACTCTATTACCTGCATTAACTCTTCTTTCAATATCTTCTACATTCTTACCATCTCTTGTAAACAGCGTACCTAAATATACAAACTCATTCACTTGCTCCACTTGTTGTCCATCGATCATAACATTACAAGCCGTAACGCATTCCTCTTTTTCAAAAACCATAACTTTCGTTTTACTTACATTCACTTTCATTCCTTTCCTCTCTAACGCGCCATGCATGACTGTTACCATTTCCTGCAACTTCTCCGCTGGACACGCAAGTTTAACCTGATCATCAGCATAAAGGAGGCATTTGACAAGTTACTCATTCATCCTTAATCCATAATCACTATGTTTCAAATCTTGCAAACAACTGTCCATGAAGAGGTTGAACAGCCACGGCGACGCTACACATCCCTGTCTAACACCTGTGTTGATGGTAAACCAGTCAGTGTATGCCCCGTTTATCCTCACACAAGCTTTAGAATCCTCATAAAGGGATTTCAGAGCTCGTATGAGGCTGCTGTTCACCCCATACATCGACAGTACCGACCACATTTCATTGCTCACCACTTTATCATAAGCCTTTTCCAAATCCACGAATGCGCAGTGGACCTTTTGACCTTTGGCCAAAAATTTCTCGGCTATGCATCGAAAGGAAAATACTTGATCCGTACACCCCATAACCTTTCGGAATCCCGCTTGTACATCCCATATTTTCTTGTCGGTAACTTTCATAACTCTTTCAATCAGTACCTTCGCATACAATTTGCCAACAATGCTGAGAAGGCTAATGCCTCTATAGTTTTTGCAGTCTTGTTGCGAGCCTTTTCCTTTATAAAGAGGCACAACTACTGCTGTGGCCCAGTCATCAGGTACCCGGCCGGTGCTCTAGCACAAGTTAAATAAACGCTGCAGCTGACTAATTATGATGCCCTGTCCAGCCTTCAGCATTTCGACTGTAATCCTATCATACCCTGCAGCCTTACCTAATTTCATACTGGCCAGTGCCTTCAAAATCTTATCCACGCCAATATCGCTTTCATCATTGCTATCATTATCATTCATTTCACCTGTTGATGTCTCTGTCGAGAATCATCCTTCAAAATACTCTTTCCATCTCTTCAACACACACGATTCACCATTCAGTATCTTTCCATTCTTGTCTCTGATTGCTGTGTATTCTGAAGATTGAGTTTTTCCTCGAACTGCACGAACAGATTTCCAGAAAATCTTAATGTTTCTCCGAAAGTCGTCAGATAATCTACTATCAAACTCATCTTTCTTTGCCGCTTTTTTCCTTTTAACCATTTCTTTCACTATTATTTTACACCTAACAAACTCCTTTCTTGCTTCATCTATGTCATCACTCGTTGCCTTCCCCATTCTTTCATTTGCTCTGGCAGCCAACCAATCTAACCACGCTTTCTTCTTCTCTGATACTGCTGATTGTACATCCTTGTCCCACCATGTATTCTTAACCTTTCGTAGTTTCCTTCTCTTGATCACACCACATACTTCAGACGCTACACATACTACATCTTCTTTAAAGGAATGCCATAATTCTTCAAAATCATTTATGCCATCAAACCTCTCAAATCTTGCTATCAATCTTCGCTTATACTCATCTTTCACATCTTTCTCTTGCAGATTTTCTACTTTTATTCTTTCCAAGACCCTTTCATGATTATTTTCTCGGTGTCGCCATCCTCTAAAGAGCCCACTTATCCGGCTTAACACCAAAAAGTGGTCTGTATGGATGCCGATCCCTCCAAATACTCTCGTATCCAACACATTTTTTCTCAGTCGTTCATCTACTATTACAAAATCAATCATACTTCTTGTAACATTTTTCGCCTCACGTGTATACAAATGTATCCTTTTGTGATCAAACATGGTGTTTGCCACACAAAGGCTCCACTCCAAACAAACCTCAAGCAGTTCTTTTCCATTTTCGTTCACACTCTTATCACCGAATCCACCTAAAACCCTTTCAAATCCATCTCGCTTTACTCCCACCCTTCCATTGAAATCACCTAACAAAATCAATCTTTCATTATCCTTACAGTTCCTCAGAATCTCTCTTAAACTCTCCCAAAACTCCTGCCTTTCGTCTTGCTCATGTTGTAACATACCCGTTACAATATTGACCGGGGCGTAAACCCCTACAATAAGAAGACGAGTAAGTCCTATTTTCATTCTCATCCATAGTAGCCTTGCATTTACACATTCAAACTCTTTTACGCACTCATTCATTCGCGCAGACAAAAACCAACTCCCTTGCAGGCTCTGGTGGTACTATCTACTCCGGACCAATACGCCGTGTAGCTGCCATGCTTGGTAGTGCCACATCCTTTCTTTTTCGTTTCATTCACACACAGAAAATCAATGTTTCTATCATCCATCATCTGGTATACTTCATCCAATTTTCCGTCCATTCCACCGCCAACATTCAATGTTGCAAATCGGCTTTCCGCAGGCCGCTTTTCGCCCTCGCGAGAAACGAGACGTGACGGGTTGCGAACCGCGTCGCCGCCATTTAAAGAATTATTAATATCTATCCTCATAGCGTTCCCACGAGTAATAGGCATTTAAAATGTCCATTCCCGCAGAGCCCTGTACGGGGGTAAGATGGAATCCCAGCTGTGCCCTGTGACCACCAACACAGGCACCTTCCGTTTGAGACCAGCTTGCCCTCTGGCCACGAATCCCTCGGCACGGGTCAGTTGACACCTTAGATCGGGGTTTTGTGTCGAGTATGCTCCCTGAAAGTTGGTTTAATTTCGGAGTTTTCCTTCTCCTAGATAGGTTGCCAACCAAGGCCAACGAGGCCCATCTCCCAGAATTAAAATCTATATACATATTTATAAGCAAAAGGTCAGCGGAAATCTCGAAAACCGCTAGACGTATAAAGATGAAATTTGGCAGGAAAGTAGTTTATATATAGTAGCCGTTCATTAAGAACGGGTTTTTCGAAAGGACTAGATTTCGAAAGTTTAAATGAAAGTTAATATATAATATAAAATTTATCCGCAAACGAAGCCGCAGGCCGCATCTAAACATAAAATAAAAGTATTAATTGAAGTTAGTCCACAAATATAATGGAAATAATTAAAACTCATCGCTTATAACTTTTTAAGTTAATCAAGATTTTAGCTAATTAAAATTGAAACAATATTTGTAGGTACTTCATTACAACGACGAAAGTTGGGAAATAATTAAATTAAAGTTTCTAGAACTTTTTTTATAAACTTATTTTAAATTGTCTTTCGGGATATATACCACGTACCTTTGTCTGGGTATTACGGTTCAATCGAGTGATTGAACCGTAATACCCAGAGGCAGATCAAGGAGTGCCAGCACGCGATCGGTGAAGATACGGTATCCCATTTACTACGACCTCGTAATGTTCTACCCCCTGAACTGTATGGTTTGCCAAAGGTACACAAGAACAACATTCCTTTACGGCCTATCGTCAGTCAAGTTGATTCACCTACTTACCAACTAGCTAAACACGTAGCTAAGGTCCTGCGGCCATTGGTGGGTAGAACAACATCGTATGTCAAAGACTCCCGACATTTTATTGAGATTCTACGTCATAGTAACGTAAGTGAAAAAGAAGTGATGGTCAGTTTTGACGTAAAATCGCTTTTCACAAACGTGCCGATAGCAAACTGCATGGAGGTAATTCGACGTAGGATCAGCGAGGACCATCTTGCTGTGGTATATGCCAACCTGGTGCACCATTGCCTGACCACAAATTACTTTCTATACAGAGGTGAGTACTACCTACAAATTGATGGCGTAGTGATGGGCAGCCCGGTAACTCCAGTGGTAGCCAATCTATGGATGGAACATTTCGAAAACCAAGCCATTGCTACTGCCCCATTGAGTTTACAAATTTGGAAACGGTATGTGGACGACATTTTCTGCGTTTTGAAAGGCCATGAAGCAACTGTTCATCAGTACTTGGCACATTTAAACAGCATCCACAGTAAAATGGATTTTACTTATGAAATGGAAAGGGATAGCAGAATGGCGTTCCTTGACGTTATGATTGCCGTACGAGATGACGGTTCCCTGAGCCACTCCGTATACAGAAAACCAACGCACACAGATCGCTATCTACAAGCCGACTCACATCATCACCCAAGTCAACTGAATTCCGTTATAACGTCGCTTACCGATCGGGCATACAGCTTGTGTGACGAGGAACATTTGAATAAGGAACTTTCACATATAAGCGACGTTCTACACAAGAACGGGTACAGTAGCCGAATTCGACCACCCAGACATACTCAAAAACACCTGGACTTCAAGGTTGAACGACACCCAGCGTACTTACCGTACGTCAAAAGAGTGACAGATAAGGTCGCCAACATCCTTAAGAAGGTTTCAGTTAAAACTATCTTCACTTCTTTTAAGAAACTGTCGCAATATATAAGAACGCCGAAAGACAGTCTTCCCTTAGAAAAGTCAAGTGTATACAAAATTGACTGCAGCTGTGGGCGTTCCTATATAGGACAATCTAAACGCACCATCCCTTGCCGTGTAAAAGAACACATCAGGGCAGTCAAAAGTAATGAACCACACAAGTCGGCCATAGCTCAACAGCTCTAAGACTCGGGTACCGACCACTGGATTGAGTTACATAACCCTCAGGTGCTTTCGACAGAACGCCACTACATAGTACATACCTCGAATGGTTAGGGAGGCTTTTGAAATTAAAAATTGCAAAAACTTCAATAGAGAGGATGGGTTTCAATTGTCGAGTATCTGGCATCCAGTGGTATGTCTATGTGAAACCCGTGAAAAGAACAAAGTCAAACCGCGAGCTGACGTAGTGAGTGTAGTATGTCGTGATCGGGCACAGTGCGATAGTGATAACAATGCTAGTGGTGTTGAACGCAAAAAACGAGCAAGAAAGCGGGTAGACCGTTATACTTGCTCGTAACATTCATCCACCCGCAATACCCTCAGTACATCCGTGAACATGGCGCTTGCAACAGTGCCGAAATATCGGTTACTCCAAACAAAGTCACGTAGTATATATCCCGAAAGACAATTTAAAATAAGTTTAAATGACCACGAAAGTTTAAATCCCTTATTTTTTTTATAAATCTTAAGTTTTCAGTTAACAAGGGGGATAGTTGGGCGTTTATTAAAATGTAAGATATATATTATAATAACTCTTAGCTATATTCTTCTCTGCTTTAAAAAATAGTTTTGTAACTACTGCCAGTACGAGGATTACTTGGTCTTAATAAGGATTGATGGCCTAGGCTTAGAGTGACTTCAAGACTTAGATGCTACAACGCACAAACGTGCGCTGAAAATATATTTTTTTAGTGTCTGAACATAATCGTTTTAGTATTTTCTTGGGTTCAAATTCAAGACTAAAATAAATGTCATCTCACTCTTTCGTGACCATGATTCCCGTAAAGAAATCGAAACGTCGGTTAGGAATAAACAATGTAGTTTCTAGTTAAACCATAGTGTGGTTTCAAACCGTATAATTTATAATATTACGGAAATAGTATCAACGTTTGAGTACGATTGGATGGTATCGTGATTATAACTTATATAATACTCACTTATATCTAATCCAACATAACAACAATTTGCTTCACTTAAAGATCCTGATGTAAAACTGATTTTGCTTCCTTTTTGACATTTGCGACTCGTATGTATGTGCTGCTAATTAATAATTCTACTATTGTGTTATTCAAAAACCTTGAAACTTTTAATGAGCCGATGAGATGAGATTTTTTTTATAGGCTCACGCCTGTATTCCCGAAGGGGTAGGCAAAGGTGTAATATTACACCCACATTTTGCCATGAATTTTTTAGGTCCTAATAGGGGGCAAGCCTATTGCCGTCACCGGGTACATCACCAGACTCCGTGCTGCTACTGAGAATTATTCGAAAAAACCCAGTATCACTTTTGCCCAACCCGGGAATCGAATCCGGGGCCTCCGCTCAGCAACTGCTGAGAGCAAACGCTGGATCACGGAGGCAGTTGATTATCTAAATTTGTCACAAAATAGTTATATCAGTTGTAAGTGATATGTGTCTACACTTTGTTTGATGACTGCGGTATAATTTAATTTATGGCTGTCACCTGCTTACATACTGCTACTCATGAATGTCATATACAGCCGACTGTCCTAAAAGCAGTTTGTTTTAGACAAAACATTTGAAGAAACTAGACAGACAAGAAGGATCGGGTAACATTTCGGAAAATAGTTCATTCACGGGTCTGCACTATCATAGTACAAATGTTTTCTGGAAGCCTCAGTCAGTACTGAATCAAAATGTTTTTTTACTGACACAAACATTCAACTGATCCCAAACTAAGCAGAGCATGTAGGTACCTACTTACCATGGCAACCAGGCAACAGGAAAACATAGCTTTCTTATTACAAAATACATATATTTTCCACAGACACAGAATAAATAATCGTTTGTATTAAATTTTGTTTCTAAAATATGTTTATCACACAAAGATTCGTTCTGGGTGGGAATCGAACTTAAGACATCCAGCTTAGCCGTCAATACAATTGACCACTGCAACAAAGGCCAGTTTAAACCAGAACACTAGATGACTCAACAAACGATAGAGTATTTAAAAATACTAAACACTGAAGTAATCGAGTCATTCGAATAACCTTCTGTAGCTACAACTTACTACATAATAATAGAGTTCACAATATCGCCTTTATTTTTGTGTTATTCATAATTAAATATTATTACAATAATTTTATTAACAAATTTTGTATAATACCTACGTAGCTCCCGTACTACATTAACTCAAACGTATTTGTACGGATATTTAACTTCATTTCAATTTATATTTGACAAAAAAATTGTGCTATAAATATTAAAGTGACAATAGAGTATATATATATATATATATATATATATATATATATATGTATATATTTGATCCCACGTAATAGGTGGCGAGCCTATATATATATATATAATATATATATCTTTCTCTGTCTAACTCAGCTGCATATATTATATGCAGCTGAGTTAGACAGAGAAAGCTGTATCTGCATGTCATGCACTACAATTGGAAGTTATAAAAGAATGGAATATTTTTAACAGCGTATCAAAAATGTTATGTAACACACTAAAGTGAGTTACGCAAAAAACTTTATTATTTCACTAAAATACTGACTTGTACACTAAAATACTATTTGTACACCAAATATGATGATCTTTTTACAAAATATAATTTGATATGAAAAGTTTCGTCCGCTCGGGCAACTTATCCACTCAGAAAACTTAATAGGTTATGTTAGGTTCTCTTGTGACCCTGCTCCCAAAAATAGGAGCCCTGCGAAGCAGTGCTCCGTCAACTTAGCTTAGTGGTGCAATTAGTATTTTTGGTGGAAAATTAGTATTTTTGACTAACAGTTAAATACAACCACAGAAATAAATAGTAATAGAACGGTGACATGGGCGTGGTGCGCGTGTCAAACTATTGCACTATAGCGCATGTGTTTACACATGTGTACAACATTATTCTGCCTGACAATCAGCAATGGTCATTTTTTTTATAAACAATAACATAATTTCGTTTTCCACAGCTACATCACACACACACATCGATAATAATTCCTTAGTGACCCTCACTATCTATACGTCACTGTGGGCGGGACTTGCTGAAATGTGGCACGCGCGAAATGTACGCGATGACGTGACATTCACCATTCTATTACTATTTATTTCTGTGAATACAACCCTAAAAGAATCAAAAATGTTCGCCTACTTCATACACATTCATATTCGCATTCTGTCTTCCTATACATCTTTCATTCATATTTCAATGAAGTCAGAGAAGCATAAGCATATAATATTTCGTATTTAACAAAAAATAATATGAGCATTTTCGTAACATCAGGAAGTGGATGGGTATCAAGATAGTAAGGTTAAGAAGGAGGAGTCTTCAGCAATTATTTGGCGGTAATAACCATAAATATGTTCTATATTTTCATTGCCAAATTGACGAATAAATATATTGTCATTAGTAATATATCTTACTTCAATAGCCGAATATTACAGAAACTAGCCAAAAAAATTTGCTATCCACAATAAATAAGATATTTCTTAACTGTATCATAATAACCGTAATACATCATGTATCATATTAAAAGATTCCAGCAAGACTTAAGTGTGCTTCTACACGGCGCATGTAGCTTGAGCATGTTGAGGCACTTGCGCGGGTTATATGCACCGTAAAAATATCGTTTAAAAAGGTGTGCGGGTCCAGCGACTTGAGCATGTACCAATGCGAGCCACCCGCGCAAGTAATTCGCGTGCTCTGCGGCGCGCGCGAGTCACTCGCGCATGTTCCTTGTTAAAATTACATTTTTAACGTATGATTATAAAATAATTTCGTTCGTCGAGATATTTTGACGCGATTCAAGTCATAAAGCTACCACGCGAATAGCATGCACATGTACCTAGCTCTTGACGACGAACAAATAACTTGTACACACAGCTTGCGCAAGTAGCCCGCGTCTTTACTTGCTCCAGTTATTTGCACCACGTACAAGTACAATCGAGTAACTTGATCAAGTAGCTTGCGCATATTACTCACGCGTATAACCCGCACCTTTACTTGCTCCAGCTACATGCACCGTGTACAAGCACCCTTAATGCGACCAATAAAAGAGTTCACATTGACGTAAGTATAATCCAAACAAAATTGGATCGTAAAATCTTGTTTGACATCACAAAATATATTGAAGGAGCAGTTTGAAATAATTAAGGTTTGATGTTTTCAAGTAGGTATAATGCTCTTCGAAGCTTATTTTGTTATCAATGCATTGAGAAACCTTTTTGGTATAAACATTATCTTGTTTCTTATGATTCTTGAAAACTGATTCAATTTGTTATCAAGAAACTTTGTTTTTGGTCTACTGTATAACAATATGATTTGCAGTGGTGAATATATGCATTAACGATGACATTATTTACACACGATTTTTATTTATTTATTAAACTTTATATACACAAAGTATACAGGCGGACTTAATGGCATAGGCATTATCTCCCAGTCTACCTTAGATTCGTGCTGAGAGAAAATGGATGATGTAGGTGTAATAAATCTCTTTTTGGTCGATTTTGGTCAAAGAATATTTCTTCCCTTCCTTAAAACCTTATAAATCAAAAATCTTATTTAACTACAAACAATTATATTTTGATTAATTAGAAATAATAAGGATTTTTTGTCAAATCACTTCAGCCAGATGCAGTTCACAGCTGGATGTAGGCCTCCCCCAGGGTAACACCACAAGATCCGATCTCCCGCTTTCGAAATCCAGTCACTACCAGCTCCCTCCTCAAGTCGTCGATATATTTAGCAGAAGGGCGTCCAACACTACGCTTGCCGAGACGTGGCCTCTAGGCGGGAACTTGTCTACTCCACCCATAATTGGTTCTGCGACTGATGTAGCCAGTCCACTACTTCAGTTTGCTACACCTCTGAATTAAGTTAGTAACTTTGTTCTGGCTTGGTTTTTGCCAAATATTTACTTGCTTTTTCCAAAAACACACATAACAAGCGTTTGGTTCAAATTCTAACTAAAGTATCAATGAAAATTTTTTTGCGACCCGATTATTACGTAATAATACAAATGGAAGACGGATCAAAACTATTTAGGAAGCAGCAAAAATAAATCTTCATCATTAAAATAATAAGTAGCCATCGCTGACAAGGAAATTATTTGCCATCAAGAGACATACAGATTCTAAATCTTAAAATTATTAATATAAAAAACCATTGCTATGAATTTGGTAATAAGACCAGGATTTGATCGTCAGAATATTATATTTGACATCTTTAGTAGGTCCCACAATATGCAGTTTCAGGCTAATTAATACTAAGCATTAATTGTTGCATCTATATCCTGGGCGTTTGTTGCCTGTATTCTGCCGTTTGTGCTCACGGTAATATATTTAGTGTGACGTAATAAATGAGAGATTGGCAGAATATTCCCTGCAATTAATTGCCCGTTTATTACGGCTGCGGACGCACACCGCTAGAACGTGTATTGTAATGAATTATTAGGGTGCTTGTACACGGCGCATGTAGCTTGAGCATGTTGAGGCACTTGCGCGGGTTACATGCACCGTAAACATATCGGTTAAAACAATGTGCGGGTCCAGCGACTCGAGAATGTACCAAAGCGAGCCACCCGCGCAAGTAATTCGCGTGCTCTGCGACGCGCGCGGGTCACTCGCGCATGTTATCTGTTAAAATTACATTTTTAACATATGATTTTAAAATAATTTTCGTTCGTCGAGACATTTGACGCGATTCAAGTCATAAAGCTACCGCGCGAATAGCATGCACATGTAGCTCTTGACCACGAACAAATAACTTGTACATAGGTACAGCTTGCGCAAGTAGCCCGCGTCTTTACTTGCTCCAGTTATTTGCACCATGTACAAGTACAAGCGAGTAACTTGATCAAGTAGCTTGCGCATATTGCCCACGCGTGTAACCCGCATCTTTACTTGCTCCAGCTACATGCACCGTGTAGAAGCACCCTTATGGATTGTTGTGACAAAACATTGTAATTGGCATGAATGAAATTGGATGCGGACAATTTTTTGTCAGATCATTTTTGTTTTGTGAAATGTTGACGTACTTTAAAGGCATCCCTTTAAAGTACGTCAACATTTCACAAAACAAAACATGACATAAGGTAAAATCGGACCATTATGATTTTGACCGATTTTGTAAAGAGCTTAAGTGCTTAATAATACAAATAAATACAAAGTACAGGTCTCCCAAAGTGATAATGCGCATAGAAATCTTCGTCACTGTTCGGCAACGGTCGTATTCCCCGAGCGTCGGAAGACGATATGTATATAGAGTTGTTAAGTGCAGAATTTAGTAAAATTATGTTTTTTGTGCTAAAAAAAATAAATATTGATTTATCAGTAAAGAAATTTGATTTGATAGTTCCATATAAGTAAATAGTGAAGAAAACCACACGATAGCGAATATGCTACAATTTTTGTTGAATTGATTTACTTCGATTATAATACTTTTTAAGTGTCTTGCTGTAGCTGGTGTAATGATGGAAGAAAAGAAGGTTTAAGTAATACAAGGTTTATATTAGAAGAAGAAAAATGGTTTTCAAACACAGGTTACATTAAAATCTTAGAAATCTAATCATAACATCTCAGTTCAAAAGTATTTACAGCAGTGATCATTCCAGAATAATATTACAATTACAAAAAAATTAATCAGAATCAGGGAGGATCTCTATTCCTGACATCGTAGATTCATCAGAACTTTCATTATGCTCTTGTTCATTGACACTTTCCTCACTGCTATCACCTGTGTAAATAATCATTTCATCACAAAAACTATCGATTCTTGGGTCAAATTTTCTATATTCATCTTCGCATTTAACAGCATGATCACAAACTTTTTTCCATTCTTCTGGTCCTATATTATTGATTTTTTCTAATATAGCATCTTTAACTGACGTGACAGTCATTGCAATATTTTTTTTGGCTACGTGTTGCTTTATTTGGGACCAAATATTTTCAATGGGGTTAAAATCGGGATGATATGGTGGCAATCGTATAATTTGATGCCCACGTTCCTCCATTATACGGTCAATGACAAATTATGTGTATTTCTCTTTATGTTTTTTTATAATTTCATACAAATCGGGTTTCAGTTTCTTTAGGTCATGCGGAATGTTGTATTGTTGTAACCAAGCTATCATTTGTGGTTTAGGTGTGTTTGAGTTTGGTGGTTTCACAGACAGCTTATTATGATATGGGGCGTTGTCAATTACCAACACACTATTAGGAGGCAAGTTAGGAATCAATTGATTGCGTAGCCAAGCTTGATAACGTTTCGCGTTTATTTCTTTATGATAATTACCTTCTGAGTCGACACATTTATGTAACATTAGAGCCCCTGGGACGAAGCCTTTTTCATTGCCTGCGTGTACAATAATTATTCTCTCTCCTTTGGAAATGGGTTGTTTGAAAACTTTTTTGCTGCTATCTTGTCAAGTTTTACCCTTAGTATGTGATGTATGCACGTATGACTCGTCCATAAACACTATATTTCTACCAGAATTCCACAGCTGTTGTATTTCTCTGAGATATTTGATCCTTTTTAAACGTATATCATGCTTTTCCATAAGTAACCGTCTGTTATTATCAGTTTTCAGAAACCTAAACCCCATTTCTTTCAAGATCAGCCTTAAAATCTCTGCACAGCCTTTGAAATTAATAGCTTCGATCAACTTTTTTCTCAAATTATTTACAGTTGGGAGTTCTTTGAGCGTCAAGTGAAAATTGTATATCATATTACGAATAACACAGAAGTCGAAATCATCAAGTCCCAGCCGAAATCTACTTTTAGGTTTTTCTTTTTTCGGTGTGGAAAATTTCATTGATTAATTCTGTTTTTTTTCGTTTAAAATATTAGTCAAAGTTCGTCGTGAAGTTCCTGTAGCTTTTGTAACACGGTCCTGATTTTTTTTAAATAACCATCATGGTCTTTTTTGAAAACATTGGCTTCATTTAAGAAATAAAGGTACACATTAAATACTATTTGCCGTGCTTGTGACTTAACTTGTGGCTTTCCACGTTTAAATTTATCCATTCTGGAAGAATACGTCTGAAAGAAAATGGCATGGGCAGAGTTAGACATATTTTTATTTATTTGTTGTATTATTGCATTATGTACTAATATACTTTATAATATTATTTATTCCTATATCTATTTTGTTCAAACATGAACATGACATTCTTGGCATTCCAACAAACATCCAACTTATCACCGAGGAAGATGCGTGATATTTTAAGATCATCTAATTTATCACGTACGGCGGTCGGCTCAAACATGCTGCATTGGCACAATACACCGACGGCACACAACTATATACTTGTATATATGTGTATATAGAATAAGTTTAGTATATAAGACAATAATTTTAAGAAATAAATCAGTCACAAGTTCACTCCCGGCTTGGACTCATACCCTACCCCACACCTCTCACTGCGGCCAAGACACCCTTAGCCGTCACCATGATCGGTCTTGTGAGTCTGCTCGACCGGCAGTGAGATAACCCACTCCGCTACACCTTAATCCTACACACTTTCCGTCTGCCGCAGGTCTCCCGGCGACAGATATCCCGGCCCAGGGATCCCAGGGACTGCTAGGGAACTAGGGATTAGGGTTGTATACGTGACAGTCTGTGTGACCACAGTGTACACGGCCTCGCTATACAATATACCTAACAGGGGTAGGGTAGCACTAGGGAGATAGGGAATAGGTGGACTTGGTTACTGCGACGGTAGCCAAGTTGAGGGATACTACTACTACAAGGGAATAGGTGGACTTGGATACTGCGATGGTACCAAGTTGAGGAAAACTACTACTACAACAAGGGAATAGGTGGACTTGGATACTGCGATGGTACCAAGTTAAGGGAAACTACTACTACTATTACAACAAGGGAATAGGTGGACTTGGATACTGCGACGGTACTAAGTTGAGGGAAACTACTACTACAACAAGGGAAAAGGTGGACTTGGATACTGCGACGGTACCAAGTTGAGGGAAACTACTACTACAACAAGGGAATAGGAGGACTTGGATACTGCGACGGTACCAAGTTGAGGGAAACTATTGCTACAACAAAGGAATAGGAGGACTTGGTTACTGCGACGGTAGCCAAGTTGAAAGAAACTACTTTTACAATTGCTACTACTACAACTAATACTACTGTTAAATAAGGGAAGGAATATAATTTCTGGAGGGGTGAAGAACATGCAATTGTATAACAAGAAATGATTACAATTGCGTGTTGACTAAATATATATATATATATATATATATATATATATATATATATATATATATATATATATATATATATATATATAATACATATTGTTACGAGCTGGGGTTCGACGATAAATTATAACTCACTATGCCACTTAAACTGAACTTTATTTATACACAAACACTACACACACTTATTTACACAACCAGTAAAAACACACTTATTTCACACTTTTCCACTTCACTAATAAGAACAACACTAAACACTTCCGAATTACTTCTCCTTCGCTTGATGTTGATCGCTTTCCGTATTCAATTGAACTGTGTCCGTTCCGTTCGCTCGCCCTCTATTTATACTGGCCGGATAACATCACTAGACTTTTCGAGACGACTCACGAAATTTCTGGAAACGTGTAACGTGTTTCTAGATGTCGCGTAAATGTTCTATTTACACCAACGCCATCTATTAGAGGATAGATGAAACAGCCTTAAACAACCGATACATCTAATCTCATGTAGTTCTCCCATTCACTGATAGATGGCGTTATTTTCAATTCGTAACACGGCCTCCCTCTTAAACGTGTTCGTCTCGAACATCGTTGGACCCATAGTTACGAGCCAACCGGTCCACATGAACTATCTTCGGTGCACCTCGCGACCCCTTCTGGATTCGATAGGTAACGTCGTTCATCCTGGTAATTATGCGATATGGCCCGTCCCATCTGGCTTGTAACTTAGCCAATTTTCCTTTGCTTCGTACTGGGTTATGAAGCCACACCAATGATCCCTCATCGAAGCCTTTGTTATTTGCCTTCCGGTCGTAGCGAGTCTTCATCTTCTCAGACATCTGTTGTCCAGATTCCCTGATGTGCTCGTATACGTCGTTCATCCTGTTGCGTAGCTCGGTTGCGTAATCCGTTATATTGCGTGGAGACTCTGGTGGAATACCGGTGATAAGGTCTGCAGGTAAACGGAGTTCTCTACCGAAATTGGCAAAAGCTGGTGTTATTCCTGTAGTTTCGTGGACCGCACTGCGATATGACAGGAGAAATGGTTGGATGTGCTTGTCCCAATCTTTTTGTTTGCTCTCCATGACCTTCGCCAGGTACCTTTCCAGTGATTGGTTAAACCGTTCAACCATGCCATCTGATTGCGGATGATAAGCCGTGGTCCTGGTTTTATGCGCACCCATTACGCGACAAGTCTCCTTGAACACCTCAGATTCAAAGTTCCGGCCTTGATCGCTGTGGATTTCCAAGGGCACCCCGAATCGACAAAAGACTTCATGCACCAGCTTGTCGGCCACTGTGGTAGCTTCTTGATTTGGGATTGCAAACACTTCAGGCCACTTCGTGAAGTAATCCATCACAACCAAGAAGTATTCGTTTCCATCCTGGCTCTCGGGAAACGGCCCAGCGACATCCAAGGCTATGCGCTCCCATGGGACTCCCACATTGTACACCTTTAATGCACCTCTGCTTCGAGTATGTGGCCCCTTGACAGCCGCACAACTTGTGCATTTGCGGCACCAATCCTCGACGTCATCCCGACAGTGGAGCCAATAAAACCGCTCCCGGATCTTAGTAAGGGTCTTCTTAACTCCCATGTGACCTCCCGAAGCACCATTGTGATAGAGCTGCAAGACTTCCGGCACCTTAGTTTTGGGCACTACCATTTGCAAATGGCACTGGTTACCGCGAGCGTTTTCCCATTTGCGGCACAGAACTCCATCCTGGACGACCAAGCTTTCCCACTGTGCCCAATAACTCTTGGTGTTAGGGCTCATTGCTGCGATATCACTCCATTTGGGCCTAGGAGCGCCTGATTTCTTCCATTCAAGAATCGGCTGTACATCCTTGTCATCTTGCTGAGCACTCTGCAAAGCTTCTCTCCATTCGTCGCTTAGATCCGTCTTTAACATCCTCACTAGCGCTGCCTGCTTTGCTTCCTGTCGGCTACAGTGCTTGCACTGGTCGGGACACGGCCTACGCGATAGGGCATCTGCGTTATCATGGGACTTGCCGCTGCGATGTTGTATTACAAAATCAAACTCTTGCAGTAGTTCAATCCATCTGGCTACTTGTCCTTCTGGGTCCTTAAATTGAAGTAGCCATTTTAGCGCAGCGTGGTCGGTTCGCAGGTGGAATTTACGCCCCAACAAATATTTGTTGAAATGCTGCAATGTCTTTACTACAGCCAAGAGTTCCCGCCGGGTGACGCAGTAGTTTCTTTCGGGTTTGGATAAGGCCTTGCTGAAGTATGCTATAACAACTTCTTGGTCACCCTTTCTCTGTGACAGCACGCCGCCAATTCCGGTGTTACTGGCATCTGCGTCAACTATGAATTCATGCTCATTGTCAGGGTAGCCTAGAATAGGTGCAGTACACAGATGTTCCTTGAGCTTCTGGAATGCAACATCACAGCTCTCATTCCAACAGAACTGTACTCTGTCTTCGGTGAGCTTATGAAGAGGTCGAGCAATGTCAGCAAAGTTCTTCACAAACCGTCTATAGTAGGAGCATAATCCGAGGAATGCTCTGACCTGCGTTTTGTTCTCTGGAACTGGCCATTCCTTCACGGCAATGATCTTATCTGGGTCGGTTTGAATACCGTTCTCCGAGACCACATGTCCTAGAAAGTTCACTTGCCGTCTGAATAACGCGCATTTCTTCGGACTCAGCTTCAAATTAGCTCCTCGTATCTTTGACAGCACTTGCTCCAAGTTTCGAAGGTGATCCTGGAAGGTGCGCTCCACGATGATGATGTCATCCAAGTAGACCAGGCAGGCGTCTCCAATCAGTCCCATGAGCACTCGCTCCATCAGTCTCTCAAAAGTAGCCGGAGCGTTGCACAATCCAAAAGGCATGACGTTAAATTGCCATAATCCTTTCCCTGTGGAGAATGCCGTCTTCTCCTTGTCTCGAGGATCTATTTCCACCTGCCAGTAGCCACTTTTTAGGTCTAAGGTAGAAAACCACTTCATCCCCGTCAGCGTATCCAGTGTGTCATCAATCCTTGGCAGCGGGTAGCTGTCCTTCTTTGTGATGTCGTTTAATCGGCGGTAGTCTACACAGAAGCGCATGCTGCCATCTTTCTTCTTAACTAGCACCACCGGCGAACACCACGGGCTGGATGAAGGCTCGATTACGCCTTCCTTCACCATACCGTCGATCATAACTTCCACTTCACGTTCCCGTGCCACTGGCACACGTCTTGGTCGCTGGCGAATTGGAGCTTCACTTCCCGTGTTTATTTTGTGCTGGACTAGTGCTGTCTTCCCTATGTCGGCATCACTGGTCGAGAAAATATCGGCGAACCGGTTCAACATCTTCTTAGCCTTGGTCTTCTCTTCTTCTGACAGGGTACTTTGGCAGTCCTCCAAAAGTGAAGACACGTCGAATCGTGCAGCCTTAACCTTGGCGCTGGTAGGTTGCTCCTGACATCTACGCATCCAAGCCGCTCCTTCATAGGTGCCCAATTCCGTCCCTTTCTTGAGCAACACTTCCTTGTCACTTGCATTTAGTGCGCGTACTGATGAAACTTTGGTACCCCTTACCAAGGTTCGTGCAATCTTCCACGATGCCTCTTTCTCTAGGCCTTCGATAAGTACGCGGCGGTTCCCTCGACCAGAACTCCCGGGTAAACAAACCGGTACAACCGTTTCCGACCGCGGTTGAAGCGTGACATTCTTCAGGCAGTACACTTTTCCTGAAGTTGCACCTTCCATGAAGACTTCTTCCGAGCCACATTTCAACACTCCCTGGTTAACATCGATCTCGCAGCGATACTCCCGCATGAAGTCTAGGCCCAGGATGCAGTCGTCCACTATATCGGCTACGATGACTTTGTGACGGTAAACTTTGTTGCCTAGCTTCAGATCCACCTCCATTTCACCTCGGACGGTTATGTGCTGACCGGTAGCTGTTCTCAGATTCACACATTCATTGTTCCTGGAGCAGCCCCGAAGAACCCGTCTTGCCAGATGGAAACCGACGACTGTCCGAGAAGCACCCGTGTCTAATGTCAGCTTGCATGGTGTTCTGTTAATTTCGCCTTCGATGATCAGGCTGTTCCCGTCACATGGTTGCGAGATCGAGATACTTGGGGCTCTTCCATTACCAGCCAGCACCCGCCCCGCAGTCCCGGCCTCTACTCGTTTCCCTGCTCTCGCTGCCTGGAAGGCACATCAGGCGACCCTGTTGGTGGAGACAGGGTGTCACCAGGCTGCCTACGCTTTGGGCAGCTCAAGCGGATATGGCCTCTTTCTCCGCAGTTGTAGCACCGAGGTGACGACACAACTTCCCTGATGCGGTGACCTCGGTCGTCGCGTCGCACTGCTTCCACCTCCAGAGCGTGGGCTAAGGCGTCCTTGAGGTCCTTGAAGTGCCCAAGCCTCACTGCTGCTCTTACCTCCAGGTCCCGGATCCCATCCGTAAACGCCTGTACGAGGTTCCCATCAATAAGCGCAGGCGACGACTGGTATGCCTTCCTGACCAGCTTTTCCACCTCTAGAGCCCACTGCTGCAGAGTTTCTCCGGTGCGTTGCGTCCTGTCCTTCAGCTGAGCACGATACACATGTTCGAGGTGCGCGTCTCCGTACCTCGCCTCCAGCGCCTCCAGAAGCTTCTCGTAGGTGACGTCTTGTCCGAGTGCCTCCAACACTGTCAAGGTCTGGTCGCGAAGGCCCAAGGTTAGGGCGGTTAAGGCCTGTTCTTTGGTCCACCCATTCGATCGCATCACAGCCTCGAACTGGATCTTGTATGCAGACCATGATGACGAGCCATCAAATGGTGGAACCTTAAATCCACGAGGTGAGGGCGCTACAACCGCTGGTATCACTTCGAGCCCACGCAACTTCTTCTCCACTTCAGCAACACAGGTCTCGTGGTGGTCGTGTACACGCTTTTCTATAAAGGCGACGCGAGTCTCAAGCTTGTCGTGTACGAGCATCTCTACGTCGCTGATACGGGCCTCGTGCTGCTGAAGTTCCTCCTTGACCGCCTTCAAGTCCTTCCCTACAGCGGCGCTGAGGTCCTTCATAAGCACCACCCGCTCTTCTAGGCGGCGCGCGTGCTCCTCCTTGTCGCGCTGGAGCTGTTCTTCTAGGCGGCGCGCGTGCTCCTCTTGACGGCGAGCCTGCTCCTCCTTGTCGCGCTGAAGCTGTTCCTCCAGGCGGCGCGCGTGCTCCTCTTGACGGCGAGCCTACTCCTCCTTGTCGCGCTGTAGCTGTTCCTCCAGGCGGCGCGCGTGCTCCTCTTGACGGCGAGCCTGCTCCTGTTGACGGCGGTCCTGCTCCTCCTTGTCGCGCTGTCACTGTTCTTCCATGCGGCGCGCGTGCTCCTCTTGACGGCGGGCCTGCTCCTCCTTGTCGCGCTGTAGCTGTTCCTCCATGCGGCGCGCGTGCTCCTCTTGACGGCGGGCCTGCTCCTGCAGGAACGCCATCAGAGCCGCGATGTCGGGCACCGCCATGGAGTGTGCGCTTGCAGGCTCCACTGCAGCCGCGGAGTCACCTGCTCCACCAGGCGATGGAGAAGGAACGTCTCCGAAGCGTCTCTGGTCCAGGTCTTGCTGGCGCTGGTTCCTGGTACGTACTCCGTCAGTTTCTTCCTTCGGCATAACCGGCATAATTTATCCCTTTCTTCTGACACCAATTTGTTACGAGCTGGGGTTCGACGATAAATTATAACTCACTATGCCACTTAAACTGAACTTTATTTATACACTAACACTACACACACTTATTTACACAACCAGTAAAAACACACTTATTTCACACTTTTCCACTTCACTAATAAGAATAACACTAAACACTTCCGAATTACTTCTCCTTCGCTTGATGTTGATCGCTTTCCGTATTCAATTGAACTGTGTCCGTTCCGTTCGCTCGCCCTCTATTTATACTGGCTGGATAACATCACTAGACTTTTCGAGACGACTCACGAAATTTCTGGAAACGTGTAACGTGTTTCTAGATGTCGCGTAAATGTTCTATTTACACCAACGCCATCTATTAGAGGATAGATGAAACAGCCTTAAACAACCGATACATCTAATCTCATGTAGTTCTCCCATTCACTGATAGATGGCGTTATTTTCAATTCGTAACAATATGTACCTACTGATTAAGTTCTTAACATTTCCCCCGCAACGATCGCCTTAAGACTCTACAGCATGCAACAAGGTCAACGGTCGCTGCCAGGGTTGCATCGCACGTGGCCTACAGCCAGTCAACCGAAGCCGTCAAGAAAACAACTCACCAGTGAACAACCAACTACCGATGCAGATGAAGTTGAGCTGAAGCCTACGCCAGACACCCGCCAGAATGTTCACGCCTGAACATAAGAACTTTCTAGAGCCTGCCGCGGAGAGACGCTAGAATGTTCACGCCGGAACATGACCTTCCTGAAGCCTATCCCGGAGAGACGCCAGAATGTTCAAACATGAACATGACATTCTTGGCATTCCAACACACATCCAACTTATCACCGAGGAAGATGCGTGATATTTTAAGATCATCTAATTTATCACGTACGGCGGTCGGCTCAAACATGCTGCATTGGCACAATACACCGACGGCACACAACTAAATACGTGTATATATGTGTATATAGAATAAGTTTAGTATATAAGACAATAATTTTAAGAAATAAATCAGTCATTTGTTCACTCCTGACTTTGACTCATTACCCTTCCCAAATCTCTTACTGCGGCCAAGACACCTTTAGCCGTCACCCTGATCGGTCTTGTGAGTCTGCTCGACCGGCAGTGAGAAAACCATTTCCACCATGCCTAAATCCTACCCAATTCCGTCTGTCGCCTTAGGTCTCCCGGTGGCAGATATCCTGGACTATTATATATAAGTATTTATAAAATACGATATAGTAGGGCTAGGGGGATAGGGACATTAGGGTTTAGGGACCACAACAACGACGCCTTTGTAGGAATTAGATAGGTTGTAGGAATAGTTCATAGGACACCTAGGTTTACTACATAATACGTAGGATAGGCGTTAGATTAGATCTAAAATAGGGATAGGTTTATCGTAGGTAGGTTAGGCTAGATATAGGAACCAGTAGGCTTAAATTAGGATAAGTCTAGGTTTAGGTACGTGCAAGCTTAGGGCTATACTTAAGAGCTATCGAAGGTTAGGCCCTAACTTGTACATATTTGTTTATTGTGTGTATCTTTTTAAAATGTTTTTCTAGTATTTAATATGTATTTAAAGTTGGTATTTTTAATTTTTTAATATTAACAAGCCGTGAAAAATGTTAGTATATTTACCTATTTTACAAAATAAACTATTTAACCAAAACCAAGAAGGGTGTGTAATAGCAGCTCTATATAATTCCACACAGAGAGAACACGTGCAGTCACCACCATTATATAAAGACGACTGACGGACGTTTGACGTACCGGCGACCGCCGCCGACCGCCCGAATTGTTTTCGATTGTGTACACATAATATTCACTCCTATTTCTTTCGAACAAGGTGCAAAATGCAAGTGCATTGTTTAGGGCTCTTACAATTCAATGATTCGGGTGTTTCCGGGAATACGACAATTAACGAAGATCTGCATGCGCATTATTAATTTGGGAGTACTGTACATTATTGTACGAAATACGTAATAGCAGTAAAGACCTATTCCTTTTTTTATTTTCGTGTGTGTTCACGCATCGAACATATGAACAACAGCGGCGGGAGACGCGGCGGGCGGGGGGACGCACCAGCTGATCGGGCTCACCGACACACCGCGCGCGCCTAGCCTACTGATTCGGTCAGCAACGGACGTTTCGTACGCTCATAAGAATATTTATAATATTTTTGTAAATCTGTATTAAAATTAATCTAAAGCGAGTCGTATATTATTTCTCTAACATTAGTGGCGACCGTTTACAATCGCGACTCAAAGCTGCAATCTTCGGATAAACATCGAAGAACAACGGATAATCGTTACTAGAATTTGAATTTACGGAACAAAGAGATTGGATTGGATTGCTGCTTATGCTGCCTTCTGCCCTTGTGGAGTGAAAACTTTGCTGAGAACTGCTGGACGTCTGGCGGGATACCCAAGGGAAGTTGGCCTTTTAATCCTATCCACTATTTCTCATTATTTTTCCTTTTCGATTTGCGTACGGCTTGCCGCTCCGATAGCGTTACAAGATAGTATTCAAGTGCCCTATTAGGTACTATTATTCTTTGTAATTTACGCTTCGGCTATTGCGAAAGCTTGCCCATAAGTACCTATCGTATTCTTATTTTTCTTTACAAAAATTAAATAAAGTTAGAAACCCCATCAGATGGTGATTTTAGCTTAAAATTAAATTACTAGTTACCTACGCTATTTACTTCTTAGTTAAATATTTTAAAGCTAATCGTAGTTATTTATTCAATTTTGCCCAGTCATTTTTCTGTTGTTCCACCTACCCTCTAATAAAATTTATCAACTTCTAACAAATAAAATTAACGTTACATATTTATGTAAATTCCAGATATTCTCTTGCGTAGTGCTTGGCTTGTTGTTGGCGATCCCATTAAGCATCCGAGTGATAACTACGGCAAGGCGGCTGGATCACACTGCGACGGAACCGTTATAACTGGTTTGACCATTTCATTATCTTGCCTAGTTCATTGTTTAATTTCTTTGTTTCATTAATTAGCCATGGAAGGAAAAGAGACTTTAAAGGAGCTTGTCAAAAAGCGTAGCATAATCAAAGGTAGGCTGACAAAATTTAAAGATTATGTGAATGTTTTAACCCAAGTACGTGCGAAAAAGATAACTAGCATTCAAGTCAAAGAAATATCTTTGCGGGTTGATAAATTTCAAGAATTACTGTCGGATTTTAACGTCATACAATCAGATATTGAATTACTCTCTTCAAATGAGGATTAGTTAACTGAGCGGGATTTTATTGAATCACAATTCTTTTCTCTTCTTTCCACGGCTAAAGAATTGATTGAATGTGCGAATTTAGAGAAGAGATCATTACATGACGAAAGTATGTCCAATCAATGTTCACATTCCATGAATTCTATAAAGTTACCCACAGTAAATTTGCCGAAGTTTGACGGGAACTATTTGAAATGGCTAGAGTACAGGGACACTTTTGATTCCCTCGTTAATAAAAACGACTCGATTCCATTTATTAATAAATATCACTGTCTCAGATCAAGCTTAGAAAATAGTGCCGCTGTCGTAATTAAATCAATTGAGTTTACCGCTGACAATTATGAAAAGGCATAGCAAATTTTATGTAACCGTTATAATAGTAAAAATATCTTAATAAATAACCACATTAAGTCGTTACTAAGTATTGAACCAATTGCGAAGAGATCGTTTAAAGCGTTGCGATATTTAATTGATCACTTATCTAAAAACTTGAGTTCTTTGCACACTCTAGGGCTTCCTACTGATCAGTGGGATGTCTTGTTGATATTCATAGTTTCAGCAAAGTTGGACTCCACTACTAGTATAAAATGGGAAGAATATAAAAATAGTCTATCGGATTTACCATCGTTGGATTAATTTTACTCGTTCTTACGTAACCGAGCAGACATCTTGGAAACAACACATTATAATAGATCCGATAAACAGGAACATAATGATTTTTCTCACAATAAGAGACAGGTGAAATCTTTTTTGGCTGCTTCGGATGCAAATACGGGAAAATATCAATGCGTAATTTGTAGCCAGAACCATTTTGTTTATGAATGTCTGAAGTTCAAACAAGTGAACTATGACGATAGAATGTGCGAAGTAAAACGGTTAAAATTGTGCACTAAGTGCTTACGTAGTGGGCATAATAGTTATCAGTGCCGTTTAAAGGGTTCTTGCAAGATATGTAAAGGTAAACACAATACTTTGGTTCATAAAGATAACATGAATACTTGTTCAGAACAAAATGCAAATAGTCAACAAAAGGAACCGGTTACGTTATCGGCTACGACGATGACTCATACGTTGTTGTGTACGGCGCAGGTAGAAATCGTTAATGAGTTGAACAATAAAAAGGTTAAGGCGCGAGCATTATTGGACACAGGTAGTCAATCGTCATTTTTAACCGAAGCTATGAGAGAGAAATTAGGGTTCAATAAGAATTCTAGTGAAACCTTAAATGTTTGCGGTCTTAATAATATTAAAACTAACATTTTAGAAAAGTGTGTCGTCCAGATTAAATCTTGTAAATCTACATTTAGTACTCCAGTCTCTTGTTTACTAGTGCCTACGATAACAGGTATTTTACCCAGCGTCGAAATAGACGTTTGCGAATTAGATATTCCGTGTGGTATCCAACTAGCAGATTCAAGGTTTTTCCAGCCTTCCACTGTAGATATACTGTTAGGGGCTGACGTATTTTGGAACATTATTGGGACAAATCAAATTAAGTTAGAGTCTAATGAACCTACTTTACAAGAATCACAATTAGGGTGGTTAATAGCTGGCCCACTCGGTATCAGCCAATCCAACTCTGAGGTCTATTGTTATTTCAATCAGTTTTCGAATATGGATAATTCCCTGAAGAAGTTTTGGGAGATTGAAGAACTACCTACAAAGACAAAAACATACTCATTAGAGGAGCAGTTTTGTGAAATTGACTTTATAGAAAACACGACCCGCTTATCCGACGGTCGGTTTTGTGTCCGTTTGCCCTTAAAGGAACCCGAAACTAGTATGGGTGATTCATATTATATGGCTAAAAAACGTTTCTTAAATTTAGAATTAAAATTAAATAAAAATCCGAAACTTAAGGAGTCATACATTAGATTTATAAATGAATATAAAAAATTAGGTCACTTAAGTGAAGTAGATCGCCCAAAGTTTGGCAATTACCTTCCGCATCACTGTGTACTTTGCGAGAACAGTGAAACAACGAAATTGAGAGTGGTGTTTGACGCCTCAGCCAAAACATCATCTGGGAAGTCATTAAATGACATACAGGCTGTAGGTCTAGTAGTGCAGTCTGATTTATTCTCAATTTTGTTACGTTGTCGCGGTCACAGATTTGTTCTCTTAGGAGATATTGAGAAAATGTACAGACAAACGGCCTTGCATGAATCTCAACGTCACCTTCAGTTAATTTTGTGGAGGGATTCATTAGTTAGTACGGAACCAAATAATAACTTTAATAACGATAATTTAAAGATTCTACAATTAAATACAGTAACGTATGGGTTGGCCAGCGCTCCGTTTTTGAGCACCAGATGTTTATTACAATTAGCTAAGGAGTGTAATGACGTCACTATCGCGAACATAATAAAAAATGTTTTTTTTATCGATGACCTGAACACCGGTGCAAATAGTGAAAGTGAATTACAGCACATTTATGTAAATGTTAAGAGAATTTTGGATTCAGCATGTTTTCCCTTAAGAAAAATTCGTACTAACTGTTTGCAGGCGCTTGATTGTGATGATACTGTATTCAACCCGGTAGATTTGACTAAAGAATCCAGCGTGCTAGGTTTAAATTATTCTCCAAAACTAGACATTATTCAATTTCCCTCCAAAGTGGAAACGCCACCGCAAATTGTTACAAAGAAAATCGTAACAGCTACTATTTGTAAAATATTTGATCCGTTGGGATTAATTTGTGCATGCATTATTAAAACTAAAATATTTTTACAACAATTATGGGTCAATAAATTAACTTGGGACGACCCCATACCACAAAATCTATTAGATACGTGGTTAAAATTTATTTCTAATTTGCACTACATTTCTAATATTAAAATAAGCAGAAATGTTCTTTGCGATACCCCCAGGTTAATAGAATTGCATTGTTTCGTCGATGCGTCACAGAAAGCATATGCCGCATGTGTATACTTACGGTCAATAAATGACGAAAATGAGGTTACTGTTAGACTTTTATGCGCAAAGGCACGAGTTGCACCCTTAAAACCTATTACTATACCAAAATTGGAATTACTCGGTACTTTGCTGGGAGCTAGATTATGTGATAAAATTATACAGTCATTACGATTTAACATAACTTCCAAAACTATTTGTACAGATTCGACAGTTGTCTTAGGGTGGTTAAGAACTGATGTAAGAAATCTAAAAATGTTTGTTTGCAATAGGGTTAACGAAATTAACGAGCTAACAAGTGGTTTTGAACACAGACGTGTACCTACGAATATGAACCCAGCTGACTTGGCCTCAAGGGGGGTTGAACCCCAGGACCTTTTGTCTTCCTTTTTGTGGTGGGAAGGTCCTTCTTTCCTAAAGAAGGAACGTTTAGAATGGCCACAGAATTCTTTCGTAGTTCAAAACTTACCTGAGTTAAAGGTACATTCGTTGATAACTGCAGTAGACAATTCTAATGACAGTAGTTTATTTAAAGATTTCAAAAGGTACTCCAGTTTCAATAAATTAAGTAGAACATTTGCGTATGTGTTACGTTTTGTTAATAACTGCAATAAAACAAACATAAATATTCAGGTCCTATAAGCTCAGATGAAATAAATGTTTCAGTGATGCTACTTATAAAAAAATGTCAATTACAATCGTTTTCATTTGAAATTGGGCAAGGAAAACAATTACCACAAAAGAATAAATTGCTGCAGTTGACTCCATTTGTAGATTCAAACGATATAGTTTGTGTGGGTGGTCGTTTAGGAAACTCAAATTATAATTTCGATAAGAAGCACCCTATAATATTAGATTCGAAACATCATTTTACCAAGTTATTAATGATTAATGAACATATACGTTTGTGGGTGCAAACAATGAACTAGGCAGGTTGCTTAGATCCAGCCGTCAGTCTGTTAGTGATACTTCTGAATGAATAAAATTTGTATTTAGCCCCGCATATTCCCCCCATTTCGGTGGTATATTTGAAGCTGGAATTAAATCAGCAAAATTTCATTTAAAACGTGTAGCTGGAAATGCTGCTTTGACGTTTGAGGAGCTAGCAACGCTGTTTACGCAAATTGAAGCCATCCTTAATTCACGTCCGCTGACTCCTCTCTCGTCCAATTGTACTGATCCGTCTCCTCTGACCCCAGGCCACTTCTTAATTGGGAGACCACTTACGTCTATTCCGACGAAGCCCATCACTGCTACTAGACCAAACAGATACGAGCTCATTGAGAAAATAAGGCAGCACTTCTGGAAGCGATGGCGCCGGGAGTACATCTCCGAGTTGCAGCAGCGCACCAAATGGCGCACCGGGCAACAAGGCCTCGCCTGCGGGGACGTGGTGGTATTGAAGGAAGATAACTTACCGCCATTACAATGGCGGATGGGGCGCGTGTGTCGTCTCTACCCAGGGGCCGATGGCGTCAGTAGGGTGGCTGACGTCACTACTTCGAAGGGCATTATTCGAAGGGCAATCAATAAACTATGTCTTCTGCCCACTTCAGAATCTAAAGATGACAATGAACCAGAAAGAGCCGTCTCGTCGACCTCGTCTACTTCTTGAAAGCTAAGGCTTTCAACGCGCCGGAGGATGTTCACGCATCGAACATGTGAACAACAGCGGCGGGAGACGCGGCGGGCGGGGGGACGCACCAACTGATCGGGCTCACCGACACACCGCGCGCGCCTAGCCTACTGATTCGGTCAGCAACGGACGTTTCGTACGCTCATAAGAATATTTATAATATTTTTGTAAATCTGTATTAAAGTTAAAATTAATCTAAAGCGAGTCGTATATTATTTCTCTAACAGTGTGACATATATCTGCAAATATGATCATATATCTGAATTTCGATCCAGGCTCAAGTGGCTCCCAATTCGACTTTGCCAGAATACGCATATTCTTATGTTACTGTACAATGTGTTGTTCAATCCTAATACCCCACGTATCTCAAAGAACGTTTTAAGTTCCTTCATGACACACATTTAAAGACCTTGAGGTCGTCAGTGGATCTGAGACTGCAGATGCCAGCACACGCCACAAACTGCTACAATAAATCCTTTGCTGTTCAAGCTGTCCGTGGTGGCTGTCTGTGGAATGCGCTGCCGGTCGAAATTAGGCAAGCTAAATCATTGAAAACATTTAAAAATGCACTAAAGAAGCACTATTTGTCATTGTAAACAAATTGTATCACTGTATTTGGTGTTCATATTATTATATGTATGTATATGTATTTATGTATCATATGTATATGTATCATATGTATATTATGTATTTATTTATATGTTTAGCACCTATCATATCTATTGTATGTATGCCTACGTATGTATGTTTATTGAATAAAAACAATTTCTAGTAATCAGATGCTTTTAGTCGCTACACATCAAAACATTTTGGCTTTTGCCTTTTTCAGTCTATTCATCCTAAGGTTGCCTGTAAGAGATTGCACTCTGCGAGAAGGCCGCCCTTGTGCATTTGATATGTGTCTTTAATTAAGTTATTTACTTACACCGAATTTGCACAATAAAGCAATTATCTATCTATTAATCCTTACTTTCAGTGGTAACATGAGTTGATATTTTTGCGGACAATTCTCTATTACAAATAAGTCCAGAAAATAGCCGTTTTAAACATCAAAATTTAACAAAGATCTTCTTAAAATGCTGGTTAGATAGGTACGTCAGTTACAGCGATCAAAAACGTTTCAGGTTTTGCCATGTAACTCTTGAGTCTCTCCAGATTTGAAAATCCAATTACAGTTTGTCGACTAACGAGACGAAATGGATCTCTCGACAAAGATCTCACCACATTCATGTCACTAGTTCTACAAAACAGACATTAGACTACTAATATCCTTTTAGTTCCCTGATTTCATTTCTTTCTGAAATACCTTTGAATAAAGGAAAGCGTAACTAAATACTTCCAGTAAAGAATACTTAATTTAAAAGTCAATTTTGTTCACGAAAAACGTAATAGGAATACTCTCTTAATCAAATTGTATTAGCTTTGTAAGCAATCCCTTTACCACAAGCTAAATTAAAATTAAATGAAGAATTCTATCAGATGGCTTAGATATATTGTAGTAATATAAACATTTATTAAGTTATCTAAAACGCACAAAATGTTTGTCATATCATATTTTAAGATCATTTATTTCTTCCCAAGTTTCCTTTATCCAAATTATAAGTTGCTAGCAAGCAAAACTACGATCCAAGAAATATCTTATAGATGTAATTATTATACATATGAGATGTTATAACTTAGCCTTTGGCATTTGACTAAATACCTTAAACGCAGCGCTAGGTAAATTTATAGACTTTCATGTAGCAGACAGCGAATATCTTTGAAAATATTAAATTAACTTTAAAATTGTAGATTATCTTAGTACGCTTATCTTCAAAGCTAAAGTAAATGACTGCACAGAAACCTGATGGTTAAAGTCATTGTTCTGTGGTTAAAGTGGTTGCGTCGCCATATGACACTACCACTTCGCCGCGTATCGTGAATACGTTCCCCACACAACAACAGCACTTTGTGTGAACCACCGATTTGTTCTTGTGAGTCCGGATATTTTACGCGTCGGTTGATTTTTTTTTGTAAAGTTCTACGTGACACATGGATCCAGAATGGATACCGTGAGTTGTCTTTAAAAAATACCATAAAATAAATACAGGCACGATCCCAGAATCTTAAATAATTATAATTACCAGCAGCCCAAAGCCTTTAATTTCCCTCTGCCTTCATCCAATACTTATGTATTATTACAATCATTTTTTACACGGGTTTTTAACTGGCCGGCAATAGGTTAAAATATAGAGTGGCGAGCGTTACGGCTTCTGGAGACCACTACAAACGGGGCCAGCGAGTGGTGTGAGCGTGCCGCGGTGGTAATTACTTAATGTCAGATACAAACATGTGTGGTGGATGTTTTTAAAAGATTATAGTTAATCTATTAAAAGTGGTAAAAAATTGAATGAAACTATGAATTTAGAATAGAATCTGAACTGAAAAGTTTATTAAAAATAATATTATAATTATTAGATCTTAATTGATATGTCTGTTTCATTAAGTTAATATCATTATGTACTTAAGACACCGCTTATGTACACCGCACAGTACACCGCAGTTGGGCAAGTTTATAACCGGCAATCACACAAATTTTGATTGACAGTTTGCCGATTGTATAAATAAATAAATCAATCAATCTTTATTGTTCCAAAGTAGGTTACATTCATTGTGAAAACACTAGTCGCCACACTAGGATTCCCTGTGTAGTGGAGGCTTGTCTCTATCATCTTTGCAGCAAAGTAAACAATAATAAACTCAAAAGAATATAGGAGGTAAGTACACAAAATTATGTTGGAAATGTCTTAAAATGTATGACAGTTTGCAAAACAATAAGACCCATTAAAGATCTATACATAAAAAATATATATACGATAAAAGTAAATTCTTAAAATCACATAACGTTGAAAAGTGAACGAAGCAAGTAAGGCAAAGGTTTTGATACTGCGGGTATCAGATATTAAAACACTAATTAGAACATTAAACTAATCTATCAGAACGGTTAATTTTCACATTGTTAAATGAGGTTCATGACCTCAAGAAAGCCACAATATTGTTTAATCAAACATCGCTTGCTAAGAAATAATAGTGTTTATTTCTTTTTTTTCGTGTGAATGTATTGCAACTCCGGTTTCGGAGTTTCTAGGCCGACGGATCGGTAGCGCTCTGATGGAAATACCACATCAAGCGGTCATCCATCTAAGCGGTAACCTAGCCAACATTTGCTTTGCTTTGCCGTTCAGTTACGAGTGGCAAGTCAAGGCACGCTATAAGCGCTATCAGTGACGAAAAAAAAAGAGTAATTCAAAGTATTTTATAAAATATTAACATGTCATGATGAGTGTACCTACACTCTACGAATAATAAATATTTCGTGAAACATACTACGTACGTAATTGCTAATTAAGGGCACCGGTAATAAGTAAGTCGCGTCGCTCGTGAGTTTGTGAGTTTCTTGAAAACTCCAAACACGTCTTACGTAAGATTTTAATGGATAAACGTACATATTTAGTATTTTGTTTATTAAGTTACAAAATACCTACAATGTATCCGTTGACTGCATGAATGGCGTAATGGTTTAAGGAATGAAATGACATAAATCTTTATTTTTGTAAAGTTTTATAAGTATCTACTTACGAAAATTCAATTTCTTTTTTCAGTTTATACAGCATTATATACTTGTGTTGAATTAGAGCAGCTCAATCCCAAGCATTTTTATCTTCTATATAATCTAAAATTTCATAATATGCTTTTAAACACAGTTTAGTTTAACTATAATTTTAAATTTATTTATTGGGTGTTTCTATGTAGGTAAAATATGTATGTATTTACAATATATATGTATATCCATTAACTAGTACAAGCTCTGCTTAGCTTGGGACTAGATGGTGATGTGTGTAAGCGGTAGAATATTATATTAAATTATTACATTACTGTTCACAAATGAAAGAATGGGAAAAGCAACGATTGAGGACATAGATGAAGGTAGAAAAGAGTTCTTATGTTCAAAAAGAATAGTGAAAGAAATGGTTTAAAGGAAAAAAAGTGGAAAAGAAAGATGAGTTTGATAGTAGATTATCTGACGAATTTCGGAATAAACATTCAGTTTTTCTAGAAATCCGTTCATGCAGTTCGAGAGAAAACTCAATCCTCAGAATACACAGCAATCAGAGACAAGAATAAAAAGATACTGAATGGTGAATCGTGCGTGCTGAAGAGATGTAAAGAGTATTTTGAAGGATAATTTGAAAGAACGACGACAGAGACATCAACAGGTGAAATGAATGGTAATGATAGCAATGATGAAAGCGATATTGGCGTGGATGAGATTTTGAAGACACTGGCCAGTATGAAATTAGGTAAGGCTGCAGGGTATGATAGGATTACAGTCGAAATGCTGAAGGCTGGACAGGGCATCATAGTTAGTTAGCTGCAACGTTTATTTAACTTGTGCTGGAGCACTGACCGAGTTCCTGATGACTGGGCCACAGCAGTAGTTTTGCCTCTTTATAAAGGCAAACAACAAGACTGCAAAAACTATAGAGGCATTAGCTTTCTCAGCATTGTTGGCAAATTGTATGCGAAAGTACTGATTGAAAGAGTTATGAAAGTAACCGACAAGAAAATATGGGATGTACAAGCGGGATTCCGAAAGGGTATAGGGTGCACGGATCAAGACTTTTCCTTGCGATGCATAGCCAAGAAATTTTTAGCCAAAGGTCAAAAGATGTACTGTGCATTCCTGGATTTGAAAAAGGCTTACGATAAATTGGTGAGGAATGAAATATGGTCGGTATCGTCGATGTATGGGGTGAACAGCAGCCTCATTCGAGTTCTGAAATCCCTTTATGATGATGCTAGAGCTTGTGTGAGGATAAATGGGCATACACTGACTGGTTTACCATCAACACAGGTGTTAGACAAGGATGTGTACCGTCGCCGTGGCTGTTCAACCTCTTCATGGACAGTTGTTTGCAAGATTTGAAACATAGTGATTATGGATTAAGGATGAATGAGTAACTTGTCAAATGCCTCCTTTATGCTGATGATCAGGTTAAACTTGCGTGTCCAGCGGAGAAGTTGCAGGAAATGGTAACAGTCATGCATGGCGCGTTAGAGAGGAAAGGAATGAAAGTGAATGTAAGTAAAACGAAAGTTATGGTTTTTGAAAAAGAGGAATGCGTTACGGCTTGTAATGTTATGATCGATGGACAACAAGTGGAGCAAGTGAATGAGTTTGTATATTTAGGTACGCTGTTTACAAGAGATGGTAAGAATGTAGAAAATATTGAAAGAAGAGTTAATACAGGTAATAGAGTGAATGGAGCTCTGAAGGCGTTTATGAATAGCGAAAACGTGTCCAAAAAGGCAGTGTGTGTGTGTTATGTATGGTAGTGATAGTTGGGTATGGCAGAAGAGTCATGCAAGTAGAATAAATGCTGTAGAAATGAGAGCACTGAGAAGTATGTGTGGTGTTTCTTTGACTGACAGAGTAAAGAATTGTGTGATAAGAGAGTGTTGTGGGGTAAAAGAAAATGTAGTGATAAGCATCGAGAAAGGTATACTAAGATGGTTTGGGCACGTGGAGAGGATGGATGACGAAATATTGACCAAGCAGATATACAAGGCAAGTGTGAATGGGACAGGACGTAGGGGAAGACCTAGGCGCACGTTCTCTGATCAGATTGGAGACATCCTATAAACAGGACAGGTTTGAAGTACCCTGAAAAGAAGAGCATGCATGAGGAATTTGATGGGAGTGAATGAAGCAAGAGAGATATGTCAGGATCGTCGCAAATGGCGTTCCGTAGTCTCTGCCTACCCCTCCGAGAAACAGGCGTGAGCCTATATATGTATGTGTATGTTTGTTAAATTTAATTTTATTTAGCTTGTTATTAAAGCGTATGCACTGCCCTATAAAACAGTTACTTATTTTTTGTAGGCGGGTGCTATAAACTACAAAATTATTGCTATGTCTGGTACTTACAGTGTGTAAATCACTTTTTTTAATTTTTCTTTTATATTTTTGTGGACATGTAACAGACTATCGACATCAGCAATCACCATGACGCCCTTGTCGTGGGTTTGAAGCCCACACATTTTGTGTGATCTATTGATTTTTTTTTCGAATCTGGGTGTTCAATCAACACAGCATTTATGATAAGTGGAATTAGAGTTGTCTTTTAAAAACATTATCAGTCTGCTATCAATACAGATTTGTTGTAAAAAAAATTACAAAACAGAATAAGATACATTGTGTGGCACTTTTGTGACTAATACGATAAGAATAAATATTTCAAAAAAAACTTAATTGTTTCAGATATTAATATGAGGTCGATCTTAGAATTTATATAATGTCTTCTGATCCTCCTAGCGTTATTTCAGTTGTATCTCTGGCTCTGCTTACTAATCCAACCGGATTTGACTGAATATTATCTTTTCCACAGAGCGACTGCCTGTCTGACCTCCGCAACGCAACCCAAAGGAATAGCGATATTCCTTGGTTTAGACTAGTGTCAGTATATTCAGAAGTACTGACTACTTTTAACGACTGTCAAAGTTTTTCATGACAGCCGGGAGCGACGGCTTATCGTGCTCTCCGAAGCTCGGGGCAAGCGATAATTAACGATTAAATTAATATGCACATAATATACATACACACAATATAATAACTCTGCATGGGATTTTGATATCTCCACTAGTAATACCTCCAGCTCATATAAATTCTAAGAGTGCGTCCACATCTGGCGAATGTGCCGCAAATGTGCAGCACGCGAGTCGATTGCAAGCTGCCCGCGAGCTACCCGCGAGCTGCGCGCGTGCAGTCACTGCAATGGTTTGGTGCGCCTCTTTAGCGAAACTCATGCAAGGCTCGTATAGAGCGCGCGAGCGGCGCGCGATCTGCGCGCACTCAGTTCTCGCCCTTACAGTTCCGTTTACTGGCTCAGTACTATCGAAGATATCAGACGACACTAGATAAATGGACCGATTCGATTCGATTTTATTAGGTTTTCGGATTCACGACACAACTGAGCGGGTAAGTTACGAATTATTTAATGCCGTCGCCGTACGCGATCAGCGCGCCCGCGCGCTGATCGCGTACGGCGCTTAGGTCGCGCGCGAACTGCGCGCACGAACAAAAAAGCACATTCGCCAGATGTGGACGCACCCTAAGATAATAACTGTATCGCACTAAATAAGCCGCTGAAATGTGTGACGGGCCACGCGCTCTTCTGTACCTATAGCGGACGAGTTAAGCTGCGGAAGGGTGAATGAATGTGGCGCAAATATATTGGATCCCTGTAGTTTATTACGGAAGCCCAAAAATAATATCACATTACCATCATTCAGTTCACAATCCTGTATCGTATTCGAAACATTATAATAATCAAAATTAAATATGAGTCTGAATAATGGACAATCTTTTACCAAAAAAGAGTTGTCTTTCAATATTAAAAACATTTACGAAATTCGAAAAAGTTACCATTATTAAATTGCTTTACCCTCGACCTTCAAAGTTTTTATTCTATTTAGTCTTTAGTCTGACCAAACTTCGTCTTACCCGCCCTTTGTTTCGAACTAATAATAATATCAAAGAAAAACTTAAGCTAACGCCGATGGCAACATCGGACACTGAATTTCTCAAGATTAAGGTTGAAAACATTCAAAGAGCGTAAATCACATTATTACGCTACAAAAGTTACAAATTACGGTCGCAGTAAACAAAATGATATTAAGCTGACAAAATGAAAGTACTTTTACTCACTTGGATTTACTGCATGGCCCTCGTCGACTGTGTGAAGAGATAAGTGGAGAAGCAGGATAAGTGTGGTTGACGTCTGAAATATAAAATTAAATGGGTTTGTAAGCATGAAATTTACTAGCTGAATATACGTATTATCCTATCACTTGGTCGGTCGTAAAAGAAAATTATTTTTCACCGGGATCAGGTAAACACGGATGAATGCATGCAAGGGGATGCTGACTTGTTTTTCTGTCTCGAAGCAAAAGAGACGATAAATGTTGATAGCTAAAATGTCGATGGGCATAGAAATGCCCATCGACATTTTAGATATTTGACTTCTACTTAACGAAATATTGTTGTAAAATAAGGTATAAAATAATTATAATTTCTCTTGTGTTTACGCAAATGTTACGCAAATTAAAATAACTGGTCAAATGAACAAGAGAGAGGACAAATGAGATGTCTGTTTGTAGATGTTACTGCGCTTTGTTTTGGTTATAGGTACAGTAATTATCATCATCGTCCTAGCGTTATCCCGGTTGCATCCAAGATCTCGCTTTTAAAACTAGTTCGCTTTCTAGTCTAACCAGATTTAACAGAATACTAGCTAAACTAGCTTCGAAACACAGCGAGTGCCGTCTAAACCCCGATTTTTTTCATAAGATTAAAATGTCTGTGTCTGTTAATGACGTTAAAGGGTTGGGTTGATATTAATATGGATATTAAAATTTTAATATTTTTGGTATTCATGTATTTGATATTTGAAATGAGAACTGAAAGTAATCCTTCACGCTATTCAATGGAGAGAGAAGGTACTTGTATAATGGGCACGACATCCGATAAACGTATGTCGCTATCTCAACAATTTGTACAAAATCACGATAAACGAATTTAAATTCAAAGTCCTTCGGTCGAAGACCCAAAGCAAATACGGATTCTGGGAAACACACGCCACATCATCGAATTTATACGGATTCAACATGAACATCCTTCTAAACAAGTTGACACACGCACCCGGCCGTCCGAAACTGGCACTTGGAAACAAAAGGACCCTTTTGAAACGAAAGAGTATTCGGAACGTAATCCTTTCGTAAGCATTGATAGATTTTATCCACTCTTCTATGAACCAAGTACTCGTCACTTGTTTAGTCATCTCACGAATCATCTTTATGTCATGAAATATCGATGCTCTGATTGGTGAGCTAGAAATCTTGCACCAATGAGAGCGTCAAGCGGCGATCGATGGGAAGCTAGTCATGAGCTGAAGAAACCCGTGGTAGGCCTCTCTGTAAGCTCCGAATGATTGCGAACGCATCCGAAAGAATACGAACAGCTTCATTTGAAATCCAATGCACTGAATGCTTAGTGCGAGTTTTTTTAACTTCTCGAACGCGTTAACGTTAACTTAATGGCATTGGATCAGCGCCGTCTGGCGGGTAACTCGTGAACCATATTTAGCGAGTACGAGTTTGTTAAATTAACTTCTTACTTTGTGACTATCGAATCACTTAGTGAAGTGAGCGTGTAAACATGCTTAATCTACATTTTTGTGAGTGTGAGTTGTCATAACAACAATTTTGACACTTCGTTCGTTAACTTTTTCACTTGCGAGTATGTTAACGCTGTCACTAAGCTTTTAGTAGTGAGAGAAAGATTTTTCTGTAATTTCGTTGTTTATGAGTTACAAAAAAATGGCATCACGACACTGTTTTGCGTGGAAAATGTTATCGACTGATAGAGACAGAAAACAACGTAGGTAATATGATAAAAGTACGGGCAGAAGCTCGCAGTGTATGTGCGATTTCACAGACGCGGAATTTAAAAGAAATTATCGCCTTTCTGTGGAAGCTTTTAAATTCTTGTGTGACGAACTAGGTACGAGAATTAACAGATTTGAGAAATTCGCAAGGGGTCACATTAGAAGCAAAGGTAAAATCTTTAAACAAAACACCAAATATTTCACAAACTCACATCAACAAGAAACTAAGAATTTTGTAACTTCGTTCACATCAACAAGAATGATCTTCTTTACTTACTGTTCCATAAATGTTATCAATAAATCGAATTGATGCCAGCTTGTCTTCATTTTTATTTAAAGCGTTATATTATTATCAACAACTAACAAAGTAAAAAAGTTGACATAAGATAAACGTAAATAGCAATATGCGTAAACAAACTACAACAAGTATGTTATCCTACTAAATTGGATACATACTACGTCTCCTTGCTCATAACGTTACAAAAGCGCATATGACATTTGGTTGGTTTAAATCCGTGCTGCCAACATACGAAAAAAAAACGAACGCGGCCCACGGTGAACAAACGTCGCGCGAGTAGAATAGTTAGCCCAAGTTAGCCGCTCACTCGCACTCTGTACTTTTCACTTTACGCTTTCTGACTTATCTACTCCATCGGTCTCTGCATTCAAACGGCTCTTTTTTAAATGTAGCTGCCATGACTTGGGCTTATTGGCTTTCGTATCTTATAAAATTCACATCAAGCGGAACGTACTCGAAATAGATTTTCCTACAGGCGTCTCTTTACAAGACTCGTAGAACACAATTGTATCACATCGTAACCATTTATCATTTGTATTTTGATTGTATTTGTTGCCAAATCCAGATATTTTCAGCTTGTTATTTTGCAAATACGTTTAAATAACACTGTTTCAATATTCGTGACATAAATAAACAAGCTTTTTTGTAAACGATTCCAAAGATTATTCGGATAAAAGCCCGGTAACAAAATAAAAGTCGAATCTATTTAGTTTTAAAATGTGTATATTTAAAAACAAAGCTGAGTTAATTAAAATGAAAAATGTTGAAAAGTGTGAATAAATGTTTTATTATTAATTGAGAATTGCATCTAGCGTCAAGCTTTAAAATCTTTCATTTGCTATATCAGAATTCAATGAAATTATTAGAAAAGCTTGGCAGCTTAACCGCAGCAGCATTTGTATTATAGAATAAGATCATTTATCAACATAACATTTAATTGTCTACACGTATGGTGTAGAAGTTTAAACAGTCGTTTCGATGACAATATTTCACATGTTGTAATCGATGTGATGAATGTGATTTGACTCTTTGCCAAAGAAATCATCTTTGACATCACTCTGATGGGTGGTTCAAAGCCCATGTAAATATGTCCTTAGAATCCTGACTAACCAAACTCCTACGTTAGAGTTTGCTTCTTACAGAAATAAAAATACAGAATATTCGATATCAAACTCGTGACGTGGTATAGTAGGCCAAATCAACCTATTGACTCACAGTAAAACTGTTAAGCACATAAGGAGGAGCTTAAGTCCAGCAGATGACTACGAAAGTCTGTAGAACGAAGGGTATTTATATTCCCATCTAAACATGTCATAAAGCATCCAACTGCAAACATTATCAAAATGAAATTGACTGAATAAAATTAATTCAGTCCAGAATCGGTCCCATATCTTAACTAGACGTAAGTACCTTTAGCATTTACGTCGCTTCAACCCTACTATATCAATGGTGCGATAACAGCGTACCAACACGACTAATGCATTACTTCGCTAAGAAACCTTACAAGTACATGCGCTGTTTTTATGTAGGTAGCTTTGTAACATGTTCTAATAGGATTATTATTTAGTGGTACGTACCTATTTGAAGTGACAAGTAAAGTGGCCTTATTTAATACTGTATGTGTTGTATTGGATAAACTTTGTATATATTACTTAAATGATTTTCCACTGTATAGTTCAATAAAGTTGATCGTAGACCGAGAGATATACAGTTGATTTCAATGTCATTTCTTAACTTTGGTTATCTTTACTTTAAATGTATGTCTATTCTTGTGGTATGCGATAGAAATGTATACTTTTTGGGCCTATTAGATTTTCATGTTTGGCTATGGAGTTCAATTAGCGAGTAAAACGACTAGATATGCAAGAGATTACACGATAGACATTGATAAAGCATATCTATATCATCATCATCATCATCAGCCTTTAACAGTCCACTGCTGGACTAGGCCTCTCCTTTGAAAGGAGGAATTGGCCTACTATAGCACGCTGGCCAAACGGGTTGGCATACCTATATGATCACTAACAATTTTTTCTGTAACAATTTATTTGCCGTAAATACATATGTGCTTGGTGAGTGTTCGCTAGTAGAAAGTTCACTTCAGCTGCATTTCAAAGTTCCCTCCGGGCTGCCGCTTTTAAAGTTAGCACATTGAAACTAATTTTGTAAAATGCCTGTAACTGTAAACACTCACTCAAATGTCACCAAACTCGAAAAATACGAGTTTCATACGCTCCAATGTGTGAAACTTATAGTTAAGTGATATGATATAATTGGCTAGTTGTAAACTGTATCACACGTTGTTCAAGTAAACAATAGGTATTAAACTACGTTATTAATAAATGTATCTATTGTAAGCACTCGTTGACTGTTTGTAATTCTGATATTTTATCATAGGCTCACGTCTGTATCCACGAAGGGGTAGGCAGAGGTATAACATTTTCTTCTTTTTCCCTTAGGTCCCACGTAACGGGGGGCGAGCCTTTTACCGTAACCGAGAACGTTGACAGACTTCGGTCTACCACTTTTGCCCGACCCAGACTCTCAATCAACAGACGCATACACTATCCACAGAACCACAAATCTTAGCTAACTGAAACTATTGTCGCAACAATAATGTGACAAATTGCAAAATGTATTTGAAGTCTCTAATTAGCAACTAACATTAGACATGAGTGACTATAAATACCTTGTGACATAAACGATCAAACAAACTCCTTCTCAGTAACAAGCTGAGTCAAACAATTACCCAATAACGTTTCTTGTAACAAACAACAATCTAACTCCACATCTGTATGAATAAACACTACTTCACACAAAGTACTGTTGTACCAAAACGAATAGAATACTCACTTAAACTACAACACAACAATAGTTTAATTAAATCATTTAATTACAAACATATAAACTTGAATAGACGGATTAAATTCGTCATATTAATGACGGAGTTTGATCTCCATTACATAAATCCGTTCATTTTAGCGTAAAGCCGACACCGTGTATTAACGTATAATGTTCAAACGAGTTATAAATGCATGGTATTATAGTTATTTGCATATTAGACGTCATACGTAATAAATTATACCTCGTCTAACAAATTCCTAGGTTACCCTTGCTCGGTTGCGGGAGGTCACTTGGCGAATGCTTTGCATCCCAACTAAATTATTATAAATAGCACAATGTGCCTTGTATTTGGATCCGTCAAACTACGTACAATGAGCAATAAAAGCCACATCTTAGGATCTTAATGTTTTAATGAATAAGGGTCGAGTAATGAAGGACTGATTTAATGTAATGTGTGTAAACTGGTTACGTAAATGACGATCCAGTATAATGCTGCTCGGTTTTGATTTCGTATATAATTTGGTCAAAATATTACATATTTTTAACGAAAATGACTAAAAGTAGTAAATAGTTTTTACTTAAAACCTTTACAAATGGTATTTAGAATTTTATTTGCCCTAATATAATTTGCCATAATAGTAAGCCATAATATTATACGACGTAATATTAATTTGACCTACTCTTATTTGCTATATTAGTCACGTGCAGAAGCTTTGTTTCCCATAAAATCACTTACCATAACATCATTGGTCATAATCATTGTAAGTTCCAATTATCACATGCCCTAATTATCACATGCCATAATTATCATATGCCATAACATCATTTGCCATCGACATTGGGTGTGTAACGGTTGTTATATCAGGAGAAACTGGATGCAATCGGGACTTTAGGGCACCCCGACTCGGATAGGTTAGGTTAGAAAGGGATGGCGGGGTCGTTTGGGCGAGCGAAGCAAGCAAAATTCCCAAATTATTTTAAAATCGCGAAGTTTAAAATCCCGAAAAAATAATTAAATATTATTATCAACAGCTAGTGCCTAGGGTTAGGTGCAAATAACTAAATAAATACGTTATGTTAGTTTCTCTTTTAACCCTTAATCTAAAAATAAGACCCCTGCAAAGTAGGGCTCCGTCAACTTAGTATACATTCTTCAAACTAGTTTAATTAACTGAAGTTGACGGACCCCTGCTTCGCTCTGCTTCAATTATCGGGAATTTTAAAATTCGGGATTTTGATACGTACCCATTTAAATATTATGTCTAATAATCATTATGGCGTTTAAATATTATGTCTAATAATTATTATGGCAATTAAAAATATGAAAAACAATACATATGGCACTCGTACTCTCGGGCAATTAAAAGCATGTCCTGTGTCTTTTAGGGCAAACAAAACATTCGGGCAAATGAAATTCGGGTAAATGAAATTCGGGAATATGATGATTATGGTATATAATCTTTGGGTAAACAATAGACAGCCTTTACAAATAATTCAGATTTTTCGATCGGAATCATGTTGTTGACAAATAAAATATCCACATTGTAAAAGATATGCTAGCAAATAATTAACAAGCACATTGCATAGTTGTTGTGTACTTTTCTAAGAATAAACCGCAATACTATGTAGGTTTACGTGTCAATTTCTGAGTAGCTATTTGGTAACCGTGTTGATTACTGATTTTGGTGTGATTTTGTGTGATCTGTATTGTCGATCAATATTACCCTGTCCTTTGTCACTGACGGTGTACATATAGACTTTCAGCTGAATAATCGCAATTTTACGAAGAGATTGTCGTCTGACCCAAGTATAATATATGAAAAATCGTATGATTTTCATATTATTCTTCATATGCATTATTTTCTTTTGGATGCGGACAATAAACTCTCATATAGACTACAAGTTACTAAAATACTGCACTAGCTTTATTGCTTGTGGTTATAAAATATTAAAAATGTGAATAATGTTATGCAGACAGAAATAATGTTTGTATATGCGTCTCAGTTATGTTCGCCATAAACTTTGTAAAGGTCATTATGACAAATTTTACCCGCATAATACTTTAGCGACAACATTAAACTTTGCGCCAAAATATAGCGCATAACTACTACTTATTATACTACCTTTTTTTGTTGACTACGGTGGAAACTCTCCTTATGAGCCATCCCAACTCGACGCCAACCCGGCAGAGTGTGATCGACCGTTAACCGAGCTTGGGACTGGCGGAGGAGGTGTGTGGAGGCTCTCCCCTAAAGGCGTTCGGGGCATACCCACTAAAACCACCGCGGTGTCCCCACGGGTCCCGTGTAGTGGCGGGGTCACGCGATTTGCGGAAAGCATACTTTTCCGTGGCCTCGCCTGGGATTGGCCCAATGTTGATGTTGGCGGGCCCCATCTCGTTATGCTACTTGGGAGGCGGCGTGGCCACTACGCAACCTTCTTGTCTTTGGCGGACGGGGAACAGCCCCAGCGCTCGCCGTCAGCAGGCACTAAAACCCAGCGGCTGCATAGGATAGGGAGGACGGTAACCCGACAACAACGCATCTCCTCTTCCTCTGCGGCCCACCGCAACGCGTCAAATGGTGCGCCCCATTTGGTCGCGGGAGATAGGGTGCGCGGCAACGCAACACCGACACGCCTGTCCTCCTGTGACCGCGCCCGACTGCGAGGGACAGACAGAACTGTCCCCCGCACTCGCACCTTTGGACGCATCCTACGCAGGCCTCACCCAAGCCCACGTGGAGCGTCCACTCCCGCTTAGCTTCACCGTGGGTGTCCAAGCCACGGTTACTGAGCCCCCCTACTACGACAAGGTGGAGATGCTACAGGGCCTATAATACTACCTATTCACTTGAAGATTTACTTATACGTCACTATTGAGAAGGTAAATAATAGAGGCATTTAAACTTCAATAAATAAATCTTAATATTTGTTAGAAATATATTTAACATCTAGTTCTTAGTATAAATTTTTAAAGTATCTACATTTTAACAATCATCATAAAGCCATGAAATGCTTAAAATAACGGTAAAATAATAATAATGCTTATGAACTCAAACTTGCTATTTACCATGATAGAACGAAATATTATTCACTTAACATAATTATGTAAATATTTGTAGATATGTTTAAATTATTGTGTGAAAAAGAATCCGTTGCTTACATCATTTGGACACCTGCTCAATGATAACAAAGAAAAATACGAAAATAAAAATCAAACCATTACTCGCCAAAATTTCCATATGAATAAATACGTTTGTGTAACACAAATACAAACGTAACGTTTCGCAAATAACACCTTCCTCCGTCATAATTACAGATCACCCGTGGTTTCTTCAGTAAATATTAGATTACAATGCCTTTTGCTTACAAATCAACGTAAACTCAGTACGTGGCTTTCCCTCCATATATTTTTACGAAATTACGAAGAAATAAGATGTTTAATTTACCCGCTAATATATTTTTTTATGAGCGCAAAGGTGTTTTATCTGGAAATTTCATTATAATGAAAGAAGCGGAAAGGTGATTAAGATCTTTGTCTATTTTTTTGTTCCTTGGTCCCTTTTTACTTTACTTTTTTCTTACAATTTGTGTCGTGTTGTTTTAAAGACAACGTAAAAATAAATACTGTTTCAAAATTGGTGTGAAGTTTATGTTGTCATCATGTTATCGCACAATGTGAGTTACTGTGTCATAAGTTAACTGCTACAATGTCTAAATGAACATAGAATTTTCGATAGTATTCATTATTCATATTCGTGTTCTGTAAACAGCTGTGCGGTTGATATTATTTCACGGTCGGGTAAACTATTATAAATCTGATGATGTCTGACTGCTGAATAAAATAAACACCATACTAATTTATAAAACGATTGGTTAAAATAGAGTTCTATATTTCAAATTATTATTTGTCGAGATAAAGCGGACCTCGGGCTCCAAAGCTCGTCTCGGATTGCAACTGGGATAGCACTGGTGACGGATAATGATGATGATTTCAAGTTATTAGTTTAATTTGAAAGTAACATATTAACTTCAATTATTTAAAAAGATTGTGAGGAAAACAGAGTTATTACTCAAACTAATACTTTCATTTAGAAAATTCATTTATTCTTCCATTTACGGCCATTAAAATATTGTTCTCATTCAAAGACACCTAACGTCAACTAACTCATACATTCAAAACGAACAGAAATTAAGAAGTTTCTCTGTTGATTTTCATTATCCCCAAGGTGGTTACGTGCTTACATAGTAAGAGTAAATCAGGCCTAATTTACCCAGACATTTGTTTGGTGCTGGGTTGGAGCTCTCCCCATACATCACGGCTAAGCACATTTAAATTCAACATGCCGTTGCTGAAATTCGGTTCAAGTAATTCCAATGCCAATTAGACCATTTGTATTGCTCTTCGATGGGAAATGGCCACGAATGTTGTTGAATTTTCGTTTGGGATATAAAATAAGTAACATTTATTTCAAGTGTGCTTCGTCAGCGTCAAATGATATTATCATCAGTATGAATAGAAATATAAAAGATACACTACCAGCCCTCATGCCAGTACCAGATGCGAGAGTGATATCATGAACAAGTACTGAGTATAGTAATCTACATTCTCTTATAGTTATCACATTCTCGCAGAACTTCGTTGTAAAGTGTCTATATTGCAAGAGCGCGGGGTTACAGTATTGTACGGTAGAGAGATCTAAAGTTTCCTTTTGTATTGGTTCTGCAATGTTGTAGGTAACACTATCAAGACAAGAGCTATAAGCGTCACTAGTACTGTTCACCCTCGAGTAGACCGCAGGTTCATGCGCTACCAACGAAAATGATAAGAGAAAGTCAATTGGTTAGGGCGCATACAAAAAAAAATACTCTTCGACATGTTATTTACTTCCAGGATTTTTATTTCATTTAGCCATTTGGTTGCAATGTAAGTTCAAACAAATACAAAACACTATTCGACAATCCATTTTTCTGATTGCTATTCTACCGAGGTGAAACATATGTTGCTGGAACTTGCAATCAATACCCTTCCAAAGCAAACATAGCCATTTTCGCGATATATCACATCCCATGATACAAGGGAAGAAAATCCACAAATAAATAAAAAAAATCTTCCATCGTCCAAAACCTCTCAATCATAATCGGGACAATTTTTCATAGTTATTAGATAAGGGACTACCAAGGTATGGGATCCCTTGCAACGAAGGGACTAACTAACACATTGTCAGTCGCCGACTCCAATATGACATGAATACAAAACGCGAGGGAACGCATGTGGGTTTCTTAATGTGAAGAACTTTTGAGATTTGAGACGGTAGGGACAATACTTCAAGTATATTGATGTCGATAGCGACCGAAGATTTTCATAATGCTCAGTTGTTATATATGGTTTAGTAAACCTTAAATGCGTTTTATAAAGTAGTTCTACGAGGATAAGATAGTTCGTTCCTGGGATCTTTCTTCCCTGTAATTTACTTTGAGAAAATACAGTTCATTATTTGAAGTATTTGGTCACAAATTTGTAGCTCGAATAAATAATAATCATATTCTACTATTATTGTTTATTTACAATTTACATTTAGAAGAATAATTATAAGCTTTCAAGAAAGGCACTAGAGAAATAAAAAAGTTCACATAAATGGCTATATCGTAAAAATTAGTAATACTACTTTCAATCTTATATTAATATATAAAGCTGAAGCGTTTGTTTTGTTTGTTTGTTTGGCTGAACGCGCAAATCTCAGGAACTACTGGTCCGATTTGAAAAATTCTTTCAGTGTTAGATAGCCCATTTATCGAGGAAGGCTATAGGCTATATAACATCACGCTATGAGTGACGGAAGCAGATCAGTAGCCTTAAATAAAGCGGGTGTAACCGCGGGCATCGTCTAGTATTTTATACGAGCGTTGCGAATCTTTTGTGCGAGTAAGACGTTTTCTTAGAAAAAATATCAATTTGAACGTCAATGCCAAATAACTAGTATCAAGGTAAAGCTCGTAATAAATACTAATAGTAAACTTCTCAGTCATACATTAGCGATTGCAAATGTAACAGGTTCTAATACTAAGCTACTACACAAATTTAAACTAAATAGCCGCAGGCTATACATTAATTATTGTACGCTGTACTGGACCAGGAGCAGGCAAACTTTAGTAATAATAACAATTATTTTATTGCAGAAAATGCGGACAGAGCAGGTACCACCTGCTCTGTACAAATTGTTATTATATTTAGATAACATGCAAATATTAAGATGTTATAAATGTAAACATATCTACGTAAAGAACATTCAATATATGAAAAAAAAAAATACTGAACCAAAATGACAGTTGAAAAAAGAAAGAAAACTCTTAAATCGTTAATGATAGGCTGTCTAACTATCATTAACTAAACTTTACCTGTAGTTCTGCCCACGTGAGAGTCAGTTATCGCGGTAAAATGTAACCTATGTCACTCTACAGCTTCCTATCTTCACACACAAAATAATACCATGTTATGACTGCGTTGCAAAGTGAAAGAAGGAGACGACAATCCGAACACACACTTGTTCGCATTAATAATTTAAGTATGGATATTCTAGTGAGTGGCCTTAAAATCACGGAGAACCACATTATCAAAAGCAGACATTGTCATAATTCTACCTAAATTGAATGCTAGCTTAAAAGCAATTCATACACGGACAAATATTGCAGCAAATTCCAAAGAAACACAATTCATACAATACGAGCCTAAAACCAAATGTCTCATAACAATTCAAACGATCAATGCATGTTGACTAATTACTATCAAATATGTTTCAACAAACGACCGGCATGCAATATGCATGTTACTGGACAGGCTGCGCTTTGTTTAGCAACTAATTAACTACCATGATTAAGTACCATGATGGCAGCATACGAATAGAATATATTAACAAATTTTAGAGTTCTAACATCAGATTGGAAACTCATTGCTTTGATATTCATTGAGTTACTTTATACTCGTCGGTTGATTGACGATATACTCAAAGTGGCTGGCAGGGGCTGGACAAGTGGAACCGAAGCGCCGAAAATCGGGCTCAGTGTCGTGCCATTTGGGAGGCCTATATCCAGTAGTAGTCTAAGGCAAGCTGATGATAATGATGGGATCTCAATCGTGATATTTTTAAAATCAAAACCATGAAATACATTCTAGAAATAATAGCCTCGAATTTTCAGGGCAGATTACGCCAGTAATAATAATATGGTATCCCTTTTATTTAACCAATGCCAAAACATCAGAGCAAACAGAAAGTATTTCATATTTATTTTTTAAATTAAGACCCTTTAGATAAATATTAGTATGTGTATAAATCGCAATTTTTTTTAATTATTACTAAGCAGTTGTAGTTTCCGACAACTCTTAGATGTAATTTAATAATAACAATTAAAGATTAGGCGTCGCGCGCGTGAATTATACACTTAACCTTCTTTTAATATCACATTATATGTTTGTAAAAAAAGGTCAAATATCCATTCATATCCTTATCGTCTTTTTATAGTATATCTAATTTAAGTTTCGTCTTTTTATAATTTTCTAATCAGTTAATCTAAGCACGTGTATTACTATAATCATCATACTAAGCTCAAAATATTCGGTTAATGAATAAACTTTTTGAAAACTTTATTCAATCGTATCATTTAAGTGAAAATATTATATTCCATAATATTAAACACATTCATCACGTCATATTCAGCTTTAAATGAATGCAACTTTAATTAAATATTAATTATATTTTACGTGTATAATGCTGACAGTTACCACGTGAATAATTTTATAAATATTATCCAAAATGATAATGATGATGATAATGAGCGACGTGTAATAACGAGATCTAACAGAAATATAATTTTATAAAATATAATAAATGTAGTCACTATTAGTACTCGATATTTTCCTGCTGCTTGTTATGACAAAATATAGTCTGATCGCTGTTCTCGGCTGCATTAATAATACTACAAAAGTTTATCAAATTCTATTCAGTACATGTCGTGTGAAAAAGCAACAAATATCCATCCTCACAAATTGTGGCATTTATTATAGTAGTAGGATAGGATATTCAGACCTATTGTTCTTTCATACCACTATAAATTGCCTACTGAAAACAATAGCAGGTCTAAAATAAACTAGGTCCAATATTCTTACTATTCACTAAAGCACAAAATGTCACAAAATCTTGTACAAGAACAAACATTTCTAAATAGAATATCGCTGAACAAAATTAGCCACTTGGAATTACAAAAAGATACGCCAAAGGGTTTCATTAGAATTGTGTGAACATAATTGGCAATTTATAAGATCAAGAGGTGTATTATAAACTGTAGACCCAATCAGATCAATATTGACAATTTACTTGTTAATTGGTAGACCGTTAAATTGTTTTCTTTAGAAATTGGAGACGCCGTGCTTTCCTTTCCCTTACCCTTCCGAGTATTGTATCTGTGAAGCAAACTAAGGTTTTATGTAATGAATTTCGGTCATATTATTCAATGATCAAAGCAATTAGCTTAGTTTGACATTTTCCATATCAATAGCGTCATATGTCTCACAAGTTATCATTGCAAAGCTTCAATAATATGCAAACCCGATTTTTTTTTTTACCTTCGGTCTAAGTCAGTGTTTGAGTCTGTGACTGCGGCCGGTGAAACCCATATTGCATCGCTGGGAAAAAATCGTATGTCACCTTTATTTACAAACCAAGACACGATTAAGATGCCTAAAAATAATACGTTAAATTAAAGTAATAATAATAATTCCTCACCGCAATAGAAATGTTTGTAGCAACAGTTGTATAGTTATTCATATCTATCTCATTATGAAATGCTACACATACCAAGTAATATATCAAAGGAAACAAACTTGAATATTGCTCTGCCTGAATACAAGTCTCTCATGACCTGACATTATACTCGTCGCACAGACACTTTATGCTTGATATAAGATGTATTGCACTTACATTCGTATATCATACATTCTATATTATACGTGTCTACTTATATAAAAAGGTTTCCACCATCTCATATTAGGATAAGAGGATTACTTTTGGTGTCGAGTTGCCTTCTATCCAGGCGGCTTGGTTGAGGCCGCTTTCACATATTCCTTTTTTATTAGCAATGACACGTCTCAACAGGACTTAAGAGAATTTAGGATCTCCGAGGCACGGACAGTACAAGATACTGAAAAAATATTGTATCGTATATAACTAGATAAAGGTGATATGGTGAGGTTACTAATCTTATACGTAAGTCTTAGAAGATTGAAGGATTACGCGAAGTAAAAAGAGCCAAATACTGTCGTGTCTTGCTTACGATTATGACAGTTGGTGAAGAGACCTTCATTTGATGCAATTGTGGTCTTCTAAAAATTACGCTAAAAAATTTAGATATAGTTATGTACTCAGGTAGGTGAGATATTGTTCATCAAATATGTATTAACATAAGCTCAGTTGACTGAGATAATCTTGTCTTCAAATCATGCTCATAATAAATTCAGTTACGAGACACATACAATTTGGTAATCATTTTACTTACTACTGAATAATGTTATCTGGTATGTTTATGAGGGTAGGAGAAGACGTTTGTTACGGCCTGGCCACGGACAATTCGCTCCAGCGAAAATTCGCGCGACGCTACCGCCGACGTGACTTGCGACTGAATCAAATGTATAGATATGTTCTAAGCATGCCACGAGCAGCGGCGACCGGCGACGCGACTGGCGAATAGCACCGAGCGGTACAGCGGCGTGTTGCGCGACACGTCGCGCGACCAAAACAAATATATTAATTAGTACGGCGCACGCCACGGCGTCGAGCGGTAGTTGCGGCGACTAGCGCCGGAGCTGAGTCAGTATAACATTTTTAGTTTATTTCTCCGCGAGCATGATATTATTCTTAGATTTTTTAGTTAGGCTAGCTATTTGGAACATCTGGATGTTATCTATATCTACATAAATGTATACAGTATAAATAAAGTTGAAGTGTCTGCCTGTGATTTCAAAATACCTAAGTAAGTTTTTAGAAGTGCATATACCTAGTTAGTTAGATCACACTCACCTACATAAGCTTTTCCGTATTTTAACTCAAAACTCGAGTTAAAATACCTACAAGCGTCGGCTCAGTACGCATTCAGTAGGTACCTACAGAATGTATACCGGAGCGCCTTGAGTTTGGTATGCAGTAGGTTAGATGGGTACCGAGCCTGACCCTCGTAGGTATAAATCGCGTTCCGACCGTTTGTATAAAGATAAAATACAGTACCTACAGTTTTCAATACCGTGGTTAGGTACATAATATCAAGTCTGCCTCTGTGATCTTGCGGTAGTGTAAGCGGATCACGAGGTCTCGGGTTCAATTGCCGGGTTGAAACAAATGTGATATTGCCACCAAAGTCCGTACAATGTCGAGCTAAATTTCATAAAAAGATCTCAGCTAATGTCGTCTCGCCCCTGGTCTACACTGGTCGCGACGGCGAGCGCGTGTGCCCGTGGCATGTTTTTCGCGTCGCGCGAATTGTCGCGTCGCCGGTCGTTTCGCAGGTCGCGTCGCCGGTCCTCGTGGCCAAGCCGTTACTCTTCCCCGCAACAACTAAACAGAATTTGATCAAACTTTGCAGTGATATAACTCGGAATAGCGTAAATAAAGCCGCCGAAAAGTTAGTGGACGATAATATAGACCCATTTTAAAAAAGGAAATGAAATAGATACTGTAATATATATACGTCTTTATTTAGATTTACTTTTAATCGGAAATTATTACATATTATAAAATTTTATAGAAGACTAGAGCATGCCTACAGCTACGTCCGCACAGTTTTTAATTACACCTTTTCTGCCCCACTCCGAGAAAACTTCGGAAAATCCCGTCTTAGTGCGCCTCAAGGAAGATATATACCAAATTTCAGCTTCTTACGCCTAATAGTTTTGCCTGTAGCTTGTCTGTCAGTCTGACAGTAGCGCAAGATTTATATAAATACAGATGTTCAGAATGGTGCAACTATTCTGTCAAAATGAATTACCTAGCGACAATCGGTACTTTAGTTTCAAAAAAATTGCAGCCATTCATGAATAAGTATAAGTACAGATCAACCGTCTTATTGATTTTGGCGCTGCCACATCTTGTGCGTGAATAATATTCCATTAATTTACGTGCAACAATACATCGATCTTGGGCTTATTGATTTAATTAAGCCTCGTATTCTGGAGATAAGTAATATCTGGTTACAACTGATAATATACTGCTTCGTCAACATTTTATAAATAAGTAGTGCTGATAGTCGTAATATAGACTAAATAAATAATAATGTTTTAACTAAATCGAATTGCGTGACAAATAGTTACTATTTGATGAGTTGTTCTAATAAAGATTATTTTAAACATTGTATTAAAATAACGATCAATAAGTTGATAAACACATTACTCCCCTTTGCATTGCGCAGTCGAGTAAAAATTACACATAGCACTTTAAGTATTTATAAATGACTACAAAATAAAGAAACATATTTATGTAGGGTACTAACATAACAGAAACAGACATAAAAACGGCTGTCTTCTCCATTTATATAGCAGCTATTTCACAAAGAATCACAAGCTTCAATAGTTTTGAAATATCACTAAGCAAATGGATTGAAACGATAGTTTGACTCTCGACACACCTGATCGCTAGGTCGTGAATTTTTATTGCTACAAACCAACACAAAGTGTAGTTTGTTTGAGACGGATCTGAGCGTACCGTGAACATTGCTCTTTTTGACAAATTTCTGCTGAAGAATGAGGGAAATAGGTTTCAGGTAGATCGGATGTATTGAAATGTTTGATTTACTTGAATGTGGGAGAAATGTTATAGTGTTCCGTTGGTATACAATACAACCTAAGTAGTTGAGGAGGTACGCATAAAGTTGATTAAAGTACATCAAGATAAGTCAGTTGCTATATTCTGACTGAATTAATCATGTAAGAGCTAACTGTTCGATATCATCATTCCTGAGTTTCTTAGAATTGTTTTTCTTGGAACTGGAGTTACTAAGTTATATAATTATACTAGAAAATTATACTAGTATATTATAATAGTTTTAGATTAGATTAGATAATGCTTTATTGTACACCATACACAGAAATTTTACAGAGACAAGAGAGATAGTTAAGTTTACAATTTAAATGCACAATGGGCGGCCTTATCGCAAAAAGCAATTTCTTACAGGCAACTTTTGGATGGACACAAATAGGCTAGAGAAATATAGTAATTCAATGGTGTAGTAATAAAGTTACTTGTTTAAATTAACATATACATACGGTGCATAAATACATAATAAAATACATATTAATATACGTGATAATATACATAATACATAATAATACATACATAATAATATACATACATACATATTACAGTTTAGATATTATAGTAAAATCATGCTATAAACAATGACTTAGTTACTAGCTAGGAAATGTTGTTTTAAAGCCTTTTTAAATATGCCTAATGACTTTGCTTGCCTAATTTCTAATGGTTACACCACAAGCGCACTGCCTGGACAGCAAAGGATTTATCAAAGAAGTTTGTTGAATGCATTGGCATGTGCAGTCTTAGATTCTCTGACGACCTCAGAAACTTTGAATGTGTGTCATGGAGGAACTTAAAACGTTCTTTGAGATACAGGGGAGTGCTAGGATCGAATAAAACGTTATACAATAATGTAAGAATATGAGTACGTATTCCTGCGAAGACGAATTGGGAGCCACTTGAGTTTGTTACGAAATTCTGATACATGATCATATTTGCGAAGACCAAATATTAATCTTATACAAAAATTCTGGAGACGCTCAAGTTTGTCAAGTTGCTGCTCAGTGAGATCAAGATAGCTGACATCGGCATAATCGAGTACTGGAAGGAGTAAAGATTCAGCAAGCGCAATTTTAGTGGCTGTTGGAAGAAAATTCCGCAGCCTACGCAAGGAACCCGCTGACGCAAACAACTTACGACTAGTCTCCTGTATTTGATGGCCCTATGTTAAATTGCTATCTAGATATATGCCCAAATTATTTACATGGTCTGTACATTGTAATATTTTACCGTCGAATTTAATCTCAGGCAACATTAACCAATCGACCCTCGAGATCATCTTAGGACTGCCGATAAGAACAAGCTGCGTTTTTAAGGGATTTACCTTGAGGCCGAATTTTTTGCTCCACTCACATATTTGCGTTAAGTCAGTATTTATTGAAGAAAAAGCGTCTGCTACTGATTCTGGGGGTGCCTGCGAGTAAATTTGTAAGTTATCTGCGTAAAGGTGGTAGGACCAAATTAAATTACGGGATATAGAATTTATAAAAATTGCGAAGAGTAACGGAGATAGAACGCCATCGTTTTAGCTATATAATTATATTTGTATATCTATGTTATTAAGGCACCTTTGAATGCTAGAAGCAAAGAGAACTTACACTTAAGTTCATAATAACTTATAGACACCGACTTGCAGGTAATGTAAAACCAGTTGGAATTCGTTTCATAATGTTACTTTACTTATGCATGTGTGCGTGTATAATAAAGAAGTTGGATACAATACTTCAGAAAACGGTGTTTTTAACTTTGTTTATTGATATATTATATGACTTTACTTTTCTTAACAGACTTGCACTCTACTGCTTTAAACCGATTCCTATTTGCTGTACAATATCACTGCACGACTAAGTATAGAAGGCTGGCCAAACGGGTTGGTATAGGGTTTGATGTCGAGTTTTCAATCAAAACTCGACATCTTCATCACTCTGTATTAGAAGTATCCTTTGTTCAAATGTGTTTAAGACTTACCCTATAATGTATTCGAAAGTACTAGACCATACAAGAAGATTATAGTGTCATCTTTAGTGAAAATCAATGATGCGACACTCGTATTTTCTGTCGCCTTTGAAATGCTACCTGCCTCACTGTTTCGTTTCCGAGTGACACTTGCCTTGTTTAAAACACTCTTTCGGTATTTTTTAATCAAATTTTAGTATAAAAATAATATGAACACTTCCACCCATATTGTTCCCGAAAATGTACAGCTATCAACATTTTTGCACTTAAGCATCCTAAGATGAAAGTGCGAATACAGTGCGAGTATTATTCATGTGGGACATTAAATAGGATTCACTGCGTGTCTATCTGAAGCCTCTCCGCAGCTTCTATGTCGGCCAACGTCGAGGATAAGCAATATTCGCCCGCAATCACGAAAACATTATATATTGTGCGACTGGATTTTTCCCACAGGTTAGGTCTAGTACGTTCTGATTATTTTTGCGAAATGAAGAAGTTTCTTTTACAAGGCAACGTGTAAATAAATATTACCTCTTTACTTATATTACTCCTAGTATGATGTTACGGTATACTATGGTATACCGTAACGTAACATAACCCTACGAACGTGTCACAAATGAATCTATATATTTATAATCTATGGATTATAAATATATAGATTCATTTGTGACACGTTCGTAGGGTAAACATTTTTATGAACACGTTTGATTACACATACATAGTCTCACGCGTGTTTCCCGGAGAGGTAGGCAGAGACTACGGAACGCCATTTGCAACGATCCTGACATACCTCTCTTGCTTCATTCACTCCCATCAAGTTTCTCATGCCTGCTCTTCTGTTAAGGGTACTGCTGACCTGTCCTTTTTTCAGGATGTCTCCAATCTGGTCAGAGAACGTCCGCCTAGGTCTTCCCCTTCGTCCTGTCCCATTCACACTTGCCTTGTTTATCTGCTTGGTCAATCTTTCGTCATCCATCCTCTCCACGTGCCCAAACCACCTTAGCATACCTTTCTCGATGCTTGTCACTACATCTTTTTTTACCCCACAAAACTCTCTTATCACATAATTCTTTACTCTGTCAGTCAAAGACACACACGCATACTTCTCAGTGCTCTCATTTTTACAGCATTTATTCTACTTTCATGACTCTTTTGCCATACCCAACTTTCACTACCATACATAAGCGTAGGTTCTAACACCCCTCTATGCACAGCCAAACGTGCTTTTTTAGACACGTTTTGGCTATATATAAACGCCTTCAGAGCTCCACTCACTCTGTTACCTGCATTAACTCTTCTTTCAATATCTTCTACATTCTTACCATCTCTTGTAAACAGCGTACCTAAATATACAAACTTATTCACTTGCTCCACTCGTTGCCATCGAGCATAACATTACAAGCCGTAACGCATTCCTCCTTTTCAAAAACCATCACTTTCGTTTTACTTACATTCACTTTCATTCCTTTCCTCTCTCGCGCACCATACATGATTGTTACCATCTCCTGCAACTCCTCCGCTGAAGACGCAAGTATAACCTGATCATCAGCATAAAGGGGGCATTTGACAAGCAACTCGTTCTTCCTTAATCCACAATCACTATGTTTCAAATCTTGCAAACAACTATCCATGAAGAGGTTAAACAGCCACGGCGACGCTACAGATCCTTGTCTAACACCTGTGTCGATGGTGAACCAGTCAGTGTATACCCCGTTTATCCTCACACAAGCTCTATAATCCTCATAAAGGGATTTCAGAGTTTGATTATATTTACAGAATAAGCTATTGTAAGAGCTTTGTTTTTATCTATAAATCATGTGATCAAGATGGTGACAAAAATATCGAGAAAAGAAACCCAGCATTATAATTTAGTATAACTGGCTTTGTTTTTGCAATTTAACAAATTGAAACGGGATATTCCTGAAAGCGCAACTATTTTTGAGCGCAACTAAAAAAGCGCAACTACTTTATTCCACAAAGCGCAACCGCGTCGAAAAATAGTGTAGGGGCATAACAGATTCTTAAAGGACTGTGAACTATCGATAGGATTTGTAAATCGTCTGCCCATTTTTTAATTATTATATTATGGTGATCGCTCTTAAAAGTACCAGGATAACAGAAATGAACAAGTGTTTATAGAATCTGGTAACAAATATCAATCAGGAAAATGTTTTGAAAAGTACCAGGGTAACATAAATGAACAGAAGTTAGTAGCCTAATAAAACCTAGTTAAGGTCATGAATCCGAAATAAAGCACTGGATGGTATAGGTAAAACTCAGGCGCACAGCAACAGCTAAAGTATACTAAAATGTCCTGTCTTATCAACTATCGATATTTTCCATTTGTTATTAACCAGCACTATTGCATCTTGATATTTAGTTGCGCTTTGTGGAATAAAGTAGTTGCGCTTTTTTAGTTGCGCTCAAAAATAGTTGCGCTTTCAGGAATACCCCATTGAAAGGGGTTGAAACGATCAGAATTCGAATATGATTGAGCTAAAATTTTTTCAAGGTGAGCCTGGCTGTTCACAAAGCAAAGCAATGCATGGTGTGAAGTTAATTAGATGTCCCTCCTGGAATTTTGAATCGGTTACCAAAATTCTGGGGTGAACACGGCGCATCTAGCTCATCTATCTGAAAATAGGGTGTAACAACTTTGACACTGATGCCAGTACCATTTTACTTACGACTAAAAATATTTCATAAAATTATATCTATGTTTAGTAAGTTTTTTTTTTGGTACCTGCATATATATTTTTTTATTGTAATAGGTGGCAAACGAGCAGATGGATCGCCTGATGGTAAGCAATTACCGCCGCCCATGGACACAAGCAACACTACAGGAATCACAAGTGCGTTGCTGTCCCTTGGGGTTGGGCAAAGGCATAGGATGAGGAGTGGGATGAGGGACAAGGAATAAGGGATAGGGCCTCCAGCACTCTCACTCACCGAACAAAACGCAACAGTTTAGGTACTATTTCTTCTGTGAGAGGATAGTACTTCCCCGGTCGAGGGAATGGGCCGCCATTCATGCTGAAATCAGCAAGGCTCTACTACCTTGGATGCGTATTATAAGCATTATGCATAATAGATACAGATTAAACCATTTAAACCATTAAACCATTTATTAGCTCACAAAATATGGGTTTATACAGATAGCAGGGTGCCTGTTAAACTAGTAGCCACATATTCACCATTTCTGGCATGTGAGACATAATTATATTTACCTACATAACATATAGCAATTATTATAATATTGTATAAACATAAAAAAAGGCAGCGATAGCCTAGTGGAGATACCAACAGACTGCCATGCAGAGGGTATCGGGTTCGAATCCACGGCGCGCACCAATGACTTATCGGAGTTATGTGCGTATTGAATTGTTATTTATCGCTTGCCCCGTGCCTCGGAGAGCACGTTAAGCCGTCGGTCCCGGTTGTCATAAAGATCTTTGACAGTCGTTACAGGGTGTCAGTACCTTCTAAATAATCTGACACTAGTCTAAATAATGGAATATCGCTATCCCTTCGGGTTGCGGAGGTCAGACAGGCAGTCGCTCTGTGGAAAAGCTAATATTCAGCCAAATCCGGTTAGACTAGTAAGCGGGCCCCAGATTGAAATTGGGATAACGCTAAGAGGATGATGATAAACATAAAAAAACATTAACATTTTTAGAACATACTACTTAGTTGTTTTTCGTTTATTATTTTCTTTGGCATACATATTCACAAAGTGTTATGCCTTATTAGGTACTAATTAATTATATACATCATCAGAATACATAATAAATACGGTACATCTAATACCACTACGAATCCTTATTGTTAAAATACTCTTGGGTGATGTACAAACACTTGCCTACTAGCCATTTTTTGTTTTTTTATAAAATATGCTTATAAGTAGATCTTTCAGATCTTTTGGTAGATTATTAAATATTTTGATTGACATAGGATAACAGTTTCTTTAGTATTGTTCGGTACGCATATTAGGTAAGATTAGTTTGGTTGGATATCGAGTGTTAATGTTACAATGATTCCTAAGAGTTTTGTACAATTCTGGGTGATTCTTTACAAAGTTACAGGTTTCAAAAATGAATATTGTTGATGCAGTCAGTAATCTTAAACTTTTAATAAGGGGTTTGCAAGATGTTGAGGGTTCTACATCACAAAATGCTCTGATGCATTGTTTTTGTGCTAGAATTTTTTATTGAAATTAACTGAACCACCCCATAACAGAATACCATACCGTATATTTGATGCTACATAACCGTGATATGCCTGAATGGCTATTTTTGACTAGCGATTCTATTTAGACGCCAAAGTGCGTAAACATATTTATTAATCTTTGAGCATATTTTATCGATATGTGATTTCCACGATAATTGGTTGTCCAGGCTCATTCCAAGGAAGGTTACCAATTCCGACTCTACTAAAGGTTTATGGTTGTACGAAATAGATAAGTTTGATTCTTTTTTCTTTTTGTTAAAGAACTAACTTACATATATTTAGTTTTTCTATAAATATTTTCAAATTATTGTTTTCTAACCAGCGGATGATGTTTTTGACAAAGTCATTGATTTCGTCGTTGAATTGATTAATGTCTAAAGATGGTTTTTGTTTTATAACCAAGGATCAAAATTAAGGGAGCTAACATTGTCAAAAGTATGGATATGCCTAATTTTTTAATGTGTTTCCGGAACTAGATTCCAGAAAATTTTGGATTTTAATTTTTAAAATTAAAATTAATCAAAAATCCATTTCCTTAATCATTTTCCATAATCTAGTGCCGGAAACACATTAAAAAATGTGGCATATCCATACTTTTGACAATGTTGCATCCCTGATTCCGATCTATGGTTATAACTAAAGATATGTCATCTGCGAAGAGTGTACAATAATGGTTTGTTTCGTTAGGGAGATCATCGATATAAATCAAGAACAGGAGCGGTCATAAAATACTCCCTTGAGGCACTCCGACTGTGTTAGGGGCTAAATTAGATTTAAAAGCCATTTCTTGGTTTTGATTATTGATATTTCTTATCTCTACATATTGTTGTCTATGGGTAAGATAGCTCCTTAGCCATTCATTTGCTATACCTGAAATACCATAAAATTCACATTATTTTAATAATATATCATGGCTATCAAAGTCGAACGCTTTGCTCATATCAAAGAATATTCCGAGGGTATTAATCTTATTGTCTAAATTTGCCGATATTTTACTTACTAATTAAAAAACTTGCTAGGGTAATGGATTTACCTTTTTGGAAACCATTCTGTTCTGTATATAGTACATTATATTTAATTAAGAAGTTATATAAGCGCTTGTGCATATTTTTTTCAAATATTTTGGCCAAGACTGGAATCAGAGCTATTAGTCTGTAATTGTTAGGCTCTGTGTCACAACCTTTTTTTAAGATAGTTTTGACTACTGATATTTTAAGTCTGTCTGGAAATGTTCCTTGTGCCAAAGATATATTGATAACATGACATAGAGAGGGTGTTATGATGCTAGCAGATTGCTTGACGATCTTTATTGGGATGTTATAATAGCCTACTGAACTAGTATTCCTTAAAGACATAATAGTTTCTAGATTCGAAAAGGTGGGTAGTTGATCAAACAACTGCTTTAGAATCAGCTGTTAAAACTTTTTTGAAATAAAATAGTTATTATAATTGAAATATAAATTTAATGTGTAAAATAGATAGCTAACATCAGGTACCTGCCCGTCAGGTGTTATCTCCACCATAGCATAGCACAAAAGCACTTCACTACACTTCACTCACTATGGAAGCTTCTTCGCTCAATCTCCGGCAGTATTTTGAAGAAAGGATGGCCAAATTTGAGGCAGATCTCCAAAAGACGTCCAAGACTTCAAACACAAGCAGCCTGGAGGAGGAATTTTTAAAATTCAAGGATTTTGTACTCCAAACTCTCAAAACATTTTCTGAGCAAGTGGAGGTGGTTGCTCGTCAGGTCGACACTATGGAGATGCGCAGCCGCCGGAAAATGTTACTTCTGCATGGAGTTGAGGAGCAGAAGAATGAAGAGACAGCCGAGGTAGTTGCGCAGGTTGTCAAGCAGCGGCTCAAGCTTGACTCCTTCACTTCTGCAGACATCAAGCGCTGCCATAGAATGGGTCGTGAGCAGTCCAACAAGAAGCCGAGATCCATACTCATCAAGCTTCTTTCTGTATCGGTGCGGGACAGCATATGGTATGCTAAGACCAAACTAAAAGGAGCCGGTCTTACGCTGTTGGAATTCCTGACCCGATCGAGACACACAGCATTCATGGCAGCCCGTGAGAAGTTCGGTGTAGCAAAGTCCTGGACGAGAGAGGGCACCGTCTATGTTCTTGGCGCGGATGGCCAGCGACATCGTATTCTGTCCCTCAACGATCTCGATAAGGTCAAAGGTTTGGATACGGAGAAACCCGCTGTAAAGGCGACCACTGCGAAGACCAAACGGACTGCTGCGCCGAAAAAATAGGTTTTCTTGACTCTGTTTTAGACCGGGTAAATTATTCTGTACTTCACTGTTTACCTATTTCTAAATTATTTATCTACATGTACCTGAAATAGTTTTATTTAGTTACACACAAATGTTTACTTCACTCTTTGATTGACATTTTTTACGTACGTCAATGATTAGCTGTCATATCTGTCAATATTTTTTTTTCTTTTTCTCTGACCATTGAGCTTTTCATCTTCAAAACGGGTTGTCAAGAATTTTTTCCAAATTAATAACTTTGTAACTAAACGAAAATTTACCTGGTCTAATACATAATTTTTCTTTCTTTGTTCTTATTTAATTATTTTTTATCCATTTTCTGTGTTATAGTGTTATTTTGTCATGCAAGTGTAATTCATTTTTATACTTTTGTAACACGTAACTGGCGGGAGGACTTATTGATTTTTAAATAGCTTAATTTTTATATTATATACGTTATTAATGTTATTATATATTTAATAACTTATAAATTACATTATTATTATATATTTAAGTATAGGTACTTCCAATGCTTGACTTAAACAGTGATGATGACAGCTTTTTGACCGCTACTAGTCTCGATGACAGCTTCACTAGTTTACCGTCACTTGCAGAAACCCTTCAGTTTCAGTTCTCTGACGTACCAAAGAACTTTAATGTAGTCCATATAAATGCTCAAAGTATTCCAGCCCATTTTCCTGATATGCTGGCAACCTTTGACTGTAAGAACCTACATGCTATTCTTGTTTCAGAGTCATGGCTAAAACCATGTCTGCCATCAACTTCTTATTCTCTCCCTGGGTTCCATCTAATTAGGAATGATCGTGCGGTCGGTGGTGGTGGGGGTGTTGCTATATACCTACGTGCCCAAATTCCTTACCGTATAGTAAGCATCTCATCGCAACCACCACCCTCGAACGCCGGCGAGCATCTCTTTTTGGAAGTGGAACTCAATCATTCGAAAGTTCTTCTAGGTGTTTATTATTCCCCTTCATCACGAGTAATTTTTTTTCCTTCTTTCGAACACATCCTAGAAACTTTAATGCCTTCTTACAGTCACACAATTTTAATGGGAGATTTTAACACCTGTATTAAAAAACAGGATACACGTTCAGCCACTCTTAAGCGTATTTTAAATAGCAGTAATTTATCTGTTCTACCTCTTAATGCTACACACCACTTCCCAAACTCTGCTCCTTCTCTTCTTGATCTTATTTTTGTTTCCTCTTCTACCTTTGTTGCCAAGCATGGTCAATGCTCTGCCGACGCCTTCTCCTACCATGACTTGATCTATCTTTCGTATAAAATACGTCCACCCAAGGCAAAACCGAGAATCATTATGCAGCGCAGTTTCGGTGGAATGGATCGTTCGAAGCTCTGCGACGATGCCAGCAAGATTGATTGGTCTCCTTTGTTTACGACCGACTGTATAGACACTAAAGTGCAAGTTTTTACAAACACATTAACGCAGCTGTACGATAAACATGCGCCTGTCCGTGCCATCAAATTAAAACATCTACCATCGCCTTGGCTGACTGAAGAGATCAAAACCATAATGTCCAAAAAAGCCGCGGCCAAGGCGAGATATAAGTGCCGCCCGACCTCTGTCAACCTGGAAAAATACATAAGTGCAAGAAATCTCTGCAATAAGGTGTGTAGGAATGCACAACGCCAACACATTCACAACTCTGTTGTAAATGGAGATCCGGTTAAAGTCTGGAAATTTCTTAGAACATTGGGAGTTGGTAAGTCACACAACGACGAGTTCCCAAAGGATATTAATATCGATGCACTTAATGCACATTTCACTGCTTCGTCCAATTTTGATGGGACCACTAAAACAAATACGTTACAAGATCTTTCACGTATCCCAACTCCCAAATATTCACCTTTTATTTTTGAGCAATTTTCCTGTTGTGATGTTAAAAAGAGCATAATTTCAATCTCATCCAATGCTGTTGGTAATGACTGCATCAGTCGAAACATGATCCTGCCCATCCTTGATGAAATCCTACCTGTCCTCTGTCATATCCTTAATTACTCAGTTACCACCGGTATCTTTCCATCAGCGTGGAAAGATGCCCAAATAATTCCTTTGCCAAAAAAATCCAAACCTTGCTCCTTTTCTGACTTCCGACCTATATCCATACTCCCGTTCCTTTCCAAAGTCCTTGAACGTCTTGTGCATACACAACTCTCTTCCTTTATTTCCAAAAACACTCTCCTAAATCCTTTTCAATCCGGTTTTCTTCCTGGTCACAGTACTACCACGGCATTGGTACATATCACTGATGAGATTAGGCTGGGAATGGATTGTGGAAAGCTCACGCTATTGTCCTTACTCGATTTTAGCAATGCATTCAACACCGTGGACTTTCACGTCCTGCTCGGCATACTCCGCTCTATTAACATATCTCCAACGGTGATTGACTGGTTTCGTAGTTACCTGTCTGGACGCCGACAGCGTATACGCGTGGAGGAATCATACTCTTCATGGAGTAATACGACTGCCGGTGTACCGCAGGGTGGCGTTTTATCTCCGCTACTTTTCGCAATTTTTATAAATTCTATCTCCAAACATCTACTTTCGTCCTACCACCTATACACAGATGACCTGCAGATATACTGGCAGGCGCCGCTAGACTCTATTTCAAATGCATTCTCTTCCATAAACAGGGACCTGGCGCAAATTTGTGAGTGGAGCAAAAATTATGGACTAAAATTAAATCCAACCAAAACCCAGATCATTCTAATTGGTAGTTCCAGGATGATGTCTAAGGTCAATCCGTCACAACTCCCTCAGATTCAATTTGATGGAAACATCTTACCATTAACAGACAGCGTGAAAAATCTGGGTATTTACCTGGATAAGACTCTATCCTGGGGATGTCAGGTGCAGGAAACCAGTCGGAAATTGTTTGCTTCGGCGGGGTCGTTGCGCAGGTTGCGAAACTTTCTGCCCATAACCACCAAAATTGCGCTTGCACAATCATTGCTTCTCCCAATACTCGATTATGCCGATGTCAGCTATCTTGATCTCAATGAGGAGCAACTTGATAAACTTGAGCGTCTCCAAAACTTTTGTATTAGATTTATATTTGGTTTACGCAAATATGATCATGTATCTGAGTTTCGTAGCAGGCTCAAGTGGCTCCCAATTCGCCTTCGCAGGAATACTCATATCCTAATATTACTATATAATGTATTGTTCAATCCTAACACTCCCCTGTATCTCAAAGAACGGTTCAAGTTCCTTCATGACACACATACAAAGTGCCTGAGGTCGTCAGAGGATCTGCGATTGCAGATGCCAACGCCTTCCACAAACTTCTTTGATAAATCCTTTTCAGTCCAGGCTGTACGTTTGTGGAATACGCTGCCAGTTGAGATTAGACGAGCAAAATCACTGAACATCTTTAAAAACATGTTAAAACAGCACTATTTGTCAAGATGATTGCATTATTGTCCATAACTTTCTATTAGATTACATGTATCTTATTATATTTATATATATATATATATATATATATATATATATATATATATATATGATATGTTATATATATATATATGTATTATGTGTATTGCCTATATGTAGTGTATATATAATATATATTATTATATATGTCTGTCAACGTACCTTTTTAGTTGGTATTTATTTTATGTAAAATAAGCTAAAAATATATATATCAAAAAATTCAAAACTACACCATCGAATACTTTTGGCTCCTTCTACAATCAAAAGTCCATTCGTAATGGTTGCCTGGAAGAAATTGCTGTATGCGATAAGGCCGCCTATTGTGCATTTCTTGTTTGTGCTCCTTCAATGTATGTTTTTTTTTTCTTTTATGGTGTACAATAAAGATTTATCTAATCTAATCTAATCTAGTTTTATATATTTCATCATGAGTTACAGGAGTTAAAAAATACTGGTTTCTATGGATTTTATAAGGTTTGTTACTAAATTCGGAGTTTTGTTAGTTGCAACTTTATCTTTTGTTAATGCTATAAAAAAATTGTTGAATTTATTTGCAATTTCACTAGGATGACTTCGACATTGATTTTTAATTTAGAGATCTGTGTACTATTGTATGTATTTTCGGTATTGAAACTTTAGTAGGGTTGGCATCATTTTCAGTTATACGTAGCACGATTTTGTCGCACTCATTGACCTACAGATCGCAGCATCTTAATATTTCAGACGTATCCGCGTGTGGCTTTGTAATGGCGTATATGTTGTAATGTTCGTATTTGTTGTGCTCTCTTGATTTAATAAGCTTTTCTGCAAGGCCAGTGCATTGCTGAGCACCAAAGATCAGTATGCGTCGTTTCTTTGAATCATTTTTAGATGCTTGAGTCAATTTAGCGGTCGTGGAGCTTATATCCATAGCATTAGAACAGCAATTGTTGTTTGAAGACTGTGATACATCGGGTCACTTTAGACTGCTGTTTATGTGGGCTTGCTTGTTCTCTTTAGTCGCAGTATGTTGTTCACATTCCAGTCTCAGAGAATCATAATTTTCCGCAAAATCAAGTCTTCTGATAGCGATACTTTTCCTATTTGTCTTCTTTGTAGTAATTTTGCTGGAAGAGCAGATCGAAATCAGGTTATAAATTTTAATTTCTTGATTCTTAATTATTTCTTTGAGGTTAAAGTTTTCCATAACTAGGTTTTGAACTTCGTTATCTGCGCTGTTGAGGCGGGATTGCAATGCCTTAATAGTCTCTTTCAACTTTGTTATTTCGTGATGAAATACAGATAAATCGGGCAAGCTTCTATCTGGGCTAGTATGACTAGAGGAGAATAAACTTTCGGTTTCCTCATTGAATGAGTAATTTTTGGCTTTGTTTCGTATCGTAATATTTTTGCTATTCATTGTACTATCGTTTATTGTCTATTGTAGAAATTAAATTAAATCTTTTAAGTAATTAATTATAGTAACTTCAGGAAGTACCATCTAATGGAGGATAGTGGATCTATTTCTTGTAATCAATAGTTATGTATTTTGGTAGTTGAGCCATTCGCCGCTAGATGTCTTTTTCAATTTACTGTTTTTATTTATTATTTTTATTTATTATTTAGGTTTACCAACAGTTGTTACAATAATTTTATCACATCTTACATTCATATATAGCTTGACTTAATTGTACAACTAATTAAAGGTAAACACCACATGCGATTAGATTTTTAAGAGCTAGGAAATACTAAATCTATGAGTTTGAGGCAATAATATTATATACAAAAAAGAAGATTTGAGGGTAACTTATAAAGAATTTACATTTGTTTCAATCAGGTATTGTCGAAATTTATTGACACCTACGGCAAATACATCGATCGATCCAGAACATCTATTGAGAGCTCTACTAATCCTTGGAATAGCTGAATTGTAGCCTAGCACTGTCTTTCGAAACGGGGGCACTAACAGAGGAGCTGGCGCACGTGGTATACGACGTGGGACATTGAATATTTTTGGAAAAATAACCGCGAAAGAGTTTGAAAAAGTTTGTAATAGGACTTCAATAAACACAATTATGCGATTTAATATAATTAATAGCTCACAGTACCTTATAAGTTCACTTTATGGTCATGGCACTGGCTTTACACTGTTTTTCTTAGGTATTTGTTATTTTTACACACACAATTGGTTGTAGATTATAATTGTTATAAATGTTACAAATCGTTATTGGTTTTGGAAGATACCACTCACTGTTATTATTTGGGTGGTTAAACTCGCTTTTTTACACTTTTTACTTCAAATAATTCAGTATTTTTATTAAAATAGATTTTTCCCGACTGTCAACTACAATTCAGTGTTTACGTGGCAGTAGCGCCATCTATATGGTTGTAGTAGCGCCATATATCACTTATGGAACGACAAGTGCGAGCTAATAAAACAAATATATTTAATATTATTAATAATTTAAAATGAAACTAAATTCATATCTTTGACACCACAAAGCAATGTTTTTATTAAATTATTTAAATTGAAATTAAATTATTCTATAATCAATCTTAATTACTATTAAATTTAAAGGCAATCAATTTAATATTAATATTAAATACTCTCGAGAAACCCCAGTATAATATCTATAAATACCCGAATAATATTTACCATGTTGAACATAAGTAATATAAATATAAACTATAACCAGCTCTAAAAAAAGAAATTAATATTTGTATAATTATTTAAATTCAAGATAATCTAATTAATCTATTAATAAGTCTGATTTCTCCTATTAAATTTAATCTTGGAGGATCTGCTTTATTAGAAGATATAAATAAAAATCACCACAATCTTATTGAAGGTATCAAATTTATTATTCCCTTATTAATGTATAATCTTCGTCTATGTAAACGCTCATATCTAATATAAGCCAAACAAAATATACCAGAAGAACATAATCCATGACCAATTATTATACTATATGAACCTAAAAACTCTCAAAAATTAAAATTATAATTCCTCTAATTACTAAACTCATATGAGCAACTAATGAATATGCAATTAAAGATTTAATATCCACTTGACAAGAACATTTCAATCTAATATAAAATCCACCCACTTATCTTATTACAATTCTAATATAATTCATTTTCAAATTAATTTGTTGGAAAAAAATATCAAACGTTATATCACATAACCCCCTAACTTTAGTATAATACCTGCTGAACCAGAAACAGGAGCTTCTACATGAGCTTTAGGCAATCACAAATAAACAAAATATATAGGTATTTTTACTAAAAACGCTATAATTATTGAAAAATAAAATAAATTCTTATTTATGTTTATAAATTTTAAAACATAAATTAACATACATAAAACATACATAACGTCACGCCTTTTATCTCCGAAGGGGTAGGCAGAGGTGTATTTCTACACCCAACCCTCGCCAGATATACTTTAGTCCCACGTAATAAGGGGCGAGCCTATTGTCGTACCGGGCACATTTCCAGACTCCGTGCGGCTACTGAGAATTTCGTGACAGAAAAACCCAATAACACTGCCCGACCCAGGAATCTAACCCGGGACCTCCCGATCCCACTCGCACATTTATGCCGCGAGACCAACGAGGCAGTCGTATAGGGTTTGATGTCGCGTTTTCCGTCTCTACGCAAAGATGGTATTTGCATCGTGTTATCCCTTAGTCGCCTCTTACGACACCCACGGGAAGATAGGGGGTGGTGACACTTGTATTCTATGCCGTTAACCACACGGCAAAAAAAATAAAAAATAATAATAATCTATTTATTTCATTAAAGACATAAAAAAATCCTATTAATAAAGGCAAGGAAACGAATAAAGTATAAAATAATAAATACATACCAGCTTTAATTCGTTCTGGTTGATACCCTCAACCAATAATTAATATTAATGTAGGAATTAATCTCCCTTCAATAAATAAATAAATCATAAATATATTTATTACACTAAAAGTTAAATATAATATAATTAATAAAAAAATTATATTAAATAAATTATCGGCTTTACTACGATAATAGTAGTGATATTTTCTATCCTTGATAAAAATCTATACAACGTAGATGTAGAAACCCTTTTTCAGACCGGGAATATTTGAAAGTATGTATGTCCTCAAAACTTTACACCTGGTGGTTTATTTCAATGATCGTGCTCCTTGTGTGGTTACATTTTTTGATCAAGATCGAACAAGTCCATTTTGAGATATCCTTAATAATGAGCTTTAAATCTTACACATCTATTTTGAAAAGCTTTTAAAGTCAAGTCCTTTTTGATCTCCTTTAAAATCATCATCCTTTAAATATTAACTACTTTGTAAAATGAAACAGAGCACCCTCCCATATGCGATATCGCTTCACTAATTAGTCGCTCAATATCCGCCCATTCGAGCGTTGTAATTGATATTCTGCCATCTAATATGTACGTCAACGCCACATGCGGTTCTTATTACCGGTATAAGTAGCTAGTCTTTTGCACTTAGCATTATTTATGTGAAACATGGTCATAGCTTTGACTGCATGGTTGGCGTAGTGGTTTCAGCGGTCACTTCGCAAAACTGGTGCACTTGGGTTGGGTTGTATTGGGTCTGAGTGTGGTGTTATCTGTGTCTATTGATTGAATCTTTGTATACTACCCATATTTAAGAATCTTAATGTAAATTTATTTAAGCGTAATTTAAGAAATCTTTTATTGCATAAATGCTATTATAATGTCATTGTTTTTTTATGTGACAAATTTACTTAATTTTAATTTTCTTTATACTATTAAATAATTTAAATGACAAAGCAGGATCTAATTTATTTGACATTATTTTTATATTTAATTATTTGACATTTCTAAATGACTATATTTTATTTTACTGAATGAATTTAAATAAGTAGATTTAAATAGTAATAAACGCATTCCTAATTGAGATGGTCATAATTATATTAGATCCAGAACACCACATATCTACTTATATACATTTGCATGTCTAGACAGACAGAACATGTTGAAACGAAAAAATACTGTAACACCTGATTGTACACAATTACACATGTTGAGACGAATAAAATTTTCTAAATTTATCTAAATTTACCCCATTATTTTATTGTGGGAATTGTCGGCCCAAAAACAGGCTCAACGAGATAAAGTCACTATATCACCAATTTACAAAAGACTCGACTGTAAATCACTTCCTTCATATTTCCACATTCTCTTATTTTCTCCTTGCCATTAATGAACTGAGGAGTTGTTAATTAAAAAGATCACTTTCAAGATAATCCGTAACTACTTAACTAGATTTTCTTTGTATAAGTTTTGCTCATAAAATGTTCTCAGAATGAAAATTCATTAGTTTAAAGCACTAAGTGACAAATAGAGTATTAGAGAAAAGCTTTTATAGACGTTTAATGAATATTTAGATTCGAAACAATCTAATCTGTCTCGAATAAAACCGATAGACGAGTCTGGCCTGTCTGTAGTTTCTATAAATACCTATGTACTTGTTCTTAAAAAGTATTTACGCACCTTAAAACTTAATACCTACGTACAGCTTAATTCGTGTTTTACTACATAATAGAAAATATTTTACCTCTTGTCCCCGCGTCAGAAACTAGAATTTTCATTATAGGTAAAGCTATTTGAGTAACACAAAATTATATTATTTGCTATAAAAGATAGGGTGTTCTGCATTCGTAAGAATAGTATTTTTCCAGTTATATAACGCACAAAAAATTATAACTGATTTAAAGCAAAATATTTTTTTTAATGCGGTAAGCTTAACAAACTAACTTTTCATTTGAATTATTAATGTGGGGATGGATGTGGATTGCGTCATGAGTGGACCACCTGATGGGTTGTACACAACTGTGTTCCGGCGTGCAGTTTTCTCGTCGTATTTATGATTTATGAGACTGGTCTGAGAGGAGAACGCTAGTATGCATCATAGAATAAGCCTAAAAATATCCTACTGGAAACAGACATCGTAATATGAATGTGTTAACGGAACTAACTCAATATTTATATAGCTACAGAAAAAAACCTCACTACAGTTTCCTGCACCGTGAAACTATGTTGAACTGGAAGATGGCAGACATTAGTGAAAAGGGGTTCCTACATTCTTCATTTGAAGCTAAGCTATACCTCATTCTATCCGTTAGATACTTGAAGAATATTTTTAGCAAGAAACATAACTATCGGTATAAAGCTCGATTGCTTAGCGCTACATTTACCTATAGATGGCACCCAAAATGCTTCAAGCATAGAAGATGATATAATTTGCATAATGTGCTACTAAGCCAACCTGTTTGTCATTTCAAAGTGCAAAGCAAAGGAGTCAAGTTCTGCAATTCCACAACACACCACTCGATATTATATCCAATTGGTTGCGACCATAACTAAATATTCATACAACTGAACAAGGCTAGCTATGTTAGATATTGTCGTAGAGATTAAGGCTTCTGCATCGCCTAGATTGTAGAGGATTAACTGAGTTTGCCCTGTTGTGTAGCACAAAAGATTAGTACTGCGGTATTATCCCCTTCCCTCTTCGTTTAAAACGACTAGTAAGGGTTAACGAGATCACGAAACCTTAGGCAGCATTTTATATGTAATATAAGGACGCTAAGGTATAATACGTATTTCGAAACAACTGCAGTAAGTATTTCGATAAATGCTTCAACTCTTTGGCATGTAGCCTAACGGTAAAGACTCACATGATATATGCAGCCTGCAGGAAGTACCAGATGCTAGATGAATTAAATAATTAAAATTAATGGATTAACTCGTTGGTCTCGCGGCATAAATGTGCGCGTGGGATCAGGAGGTCCCGGGTTCGATTCCTGGGTCGGGCAGTGTTATTGGGTTTTTCTGTCACGAAATTCTCAGTAGCAGCACGGAGTCTGGAAATGTGCCCGGTACGGCAATAGGCTCGCCCCTTATTACGTGGGACTAAAGTATATCTGGCGAAAAGTGGGTGTAGAAATACACCTCTGCCTACCCCTTCGGGGATAAAAGGCGTGACGATATGTATGTATGTATGTAAAATACTTTTACCTGATCAATCTATTAAACGAGTAGCAGACATACTTTAATCTTATCAGTTTATTAAACGAGTAGATTTGCTTGTATCTTAGTTTTATAATCATCAATATAAAAACAAAATATTTCTCCATAATGAATATTGGAATGATTTCCCATATAATAATATGTGACAATTGTACAGAGTTTATTCAATATAATGTAGGTACCTATTGTTCCTTGCTACCAACTTTTACGTTTATTTTTAACAGTAAACCATCCGTAATCTTCACATCCATCGTAACATGAATACCATCACCCAATCACATTTGTCGGATCAAACCATTCCATTTAATACAATTACTTACTGGCACTCGTACACGTGTTTCGCATTAACACAAAAAGCTTAAACACTGTAAAAGAAAAAGTAACCCAAGTGAGAGTCCCTGAGGGCTGTGTTTCTAAGATAGGAAGTTTTTATTTGAGATAAACTACGTCCGTCATGGTACGTCGTTCTACGCTTGGGTTTTTCGTCGAATGCATCACAATTTGTCATCGCCGGAGAGCAAATATTAGCATAACAATAGATCTGGGACCTTCAGTTTCCCCATAATATAATTCCATCGAATGCCCATTTATTAGACTAAACTCGGACCAACTACCGTTGTTACAAGAAGCAAACAGCAGTGAGGTACTTTAAAAGTTCTCGCAACTAAAGTTCTAGTGAATAAATACCCAAACTTTGGTTGCTTCAAGACACTAAAGATGTTAGTAAGTACATTCGTAGACATTACTGGTTGGTTTATGTAAAATGGCTTGAAATATTTAGTGGTTGTATTAAGTTAGAAGTTTAACACAAGTTCAAGCATAACTCATAAATCAAACAAAGTGTTAGGCCGACCACTATGTTTCCTGAGAGGCCACGGGAATGGGTATTTACTGTACAAATACGAATAGCTTTTAGATGTAAAGTCGTATACAATGTGGCTATTGTTACGTACAGAGATAGTAAAATGATAACAAAATATTGACTAACAATTAACAAAAATCTTTATATAAAAATCAACAATCCGTCTTAATCATCATCATCGCCCTAGCGTTGTCTCGGTTATAACCAAGATTTTTTATCTGAAAGCTCGGAGTGCGCTTCCTAATGTGGTTGTAAACTGGCTAACCAGTTTTGACATAATATTTGTTTTTCCACAGAGCGACTGCCGTCTGACTTTTGCAACCCATGGGGATAGCGACATAACATGGTTTTGACGATTGTCAGTATATTTAAGGGAACTGAAACCCCATAACAAATGCCCCTCTCTGTCCGATCAGCGTCAGGCCGTGGAAGTAACGCAGTCCCCGTGCACTTACTAAGGTAGGGGAAATTTGGGATGGGTCGTGCTCATCTCGGAGAGGTTGTGCAAGCTTTACATTGTCTTGGATTTGCGTGGCCCACCCGTGTGGAAGTTCAAGGACACCGCGGTGGTTTTTAGTTAGTAGGCTGAATGCTCGGAGGTCACAGACCAAGCAACTCAGCTCTGAGTGGCGGAGGGAATCTTGGATTTTCCATCGCGACAAAAAAAGTCAGGCAAACATGCACCAAAAAATATAATATTTCAACATGATAAATCATAGATACTGGTTGTATTCAAAGCGTTTCATGCAAATAAAAATGCTTTGATTTGAATTTATAAAAAATATTCACATGTTACTCTAAAATGTAAACTGCTACATCGTATATTCGTCTCTGAATTTTGTGACAAATAAATATTCAATTTATATACATTTTATTTGTTTAGCTGTCCACTTCATATATCACGGATTATCATTTCACGGTTTAAAGCTGACTGTTATACTTTTCAGTGTCCACTAGCGCTGCGAAAAAAACGTATTTAAACGAGTATCCTTAATCCGCTAAAAGTAAATACGACACACATGTCATCCTATGGAAATACAATTTAAAAGGCCTTAATATTTTTTTTGAATATGCGACTTTAATGCTGTTTACATTTAAAATGAACCTGGTTCGATATTTAATAAAGTTGAAATAAAATTATAAAATTAGGTAAACTAAAATGATTAAGTAATTTAACTTAAAATCACACAGAGTCATCTCAACATCAAATAACTTAATCTCAATCAAATCTCAATCACATAATAAATCTAAAAAAAAAAATTATTCTAAATTATGTCATGGCAATGGACAAAAAATATAAACCAGCAACTACCATATCGGTTAAACAATAGCAATCACCGATACCAAAACTTCAGCTGTTTCGCAGAAATTTAGCTAAACCTACAATTAGGAACTGCGTTTTGAAACAGTAAGATATTAAACGCTCCTTCAGAAAGTTTGGAATAAGAATTGATTGAGGTATAACCTCGGTAAATGAAATCTGCGTACTTTAGTCCGCTTAGATGCCTTAGTAACTCCTGAATGTATTCTTATATCTTCTGAACACTTATCTCTGGGTTTTACGAAACTGTAATGTTATTTGTACGAAGTTTTCTTTGTTCGTTTGCTAAGGATTCAGACAACTGCTTAGTGTCCTATTTCAACAAATGAAATAGGCCTACTCCAGAAATCTCAAAATACTTGTATGTTATGCTTTCAGTATTGTAGCTAATGGTAGATACACGTGGTTTTAGCACGTATACGATATAGTTTAAATAATCTAAAAGCGTTTGTTATATGCCTGTTTGTTTTTCGTGTGAGTGTGTGGCCAACTCTGGTGTCGGAGTTTTCAGACCGCCCGAAGGCCTCCGACATGGCCTAATGATCCTTATCCTTAGACAAGAACCGGGACCGACAGCTTTACGTGCCCTCCGAAGCACGTTAGCACTCAGATGTAAATGCCACACACGGTCACCCATCCAAGTGGTGACCTGTGCAAGCGTTGCCTAACTTTGCCGATCTGTTACGAACGGCAAGCCAAGTCTCGCTATGAGCGCTACATATATTATGTAATATTTATGGTGGAAGTTTTTATAAAAATCATCATATTTTGGCTTTAATTATTAAAAACATAACTGCCGCTTTTATAGTATGTTGGGCTACGATTAATCATACAACTCCCGTGAATCACTTTGTCTACCGATGAATTCCATTCAGTCGTTTTTAAGTTTATCACAAATAAATATATAAACGTGGCGGGGGAATGATTTTAGTTTTTTTTTGGTTTCAGTAAATATAGTAAGCAGTTTAGTCCCAAACTTATCTGTGTAGGAATTATTATTAGCAGACTGCTAATGAATATGAAGATGTTTGAGTAAAATTCTTTGAAACAAATGTATACATATAACAAATCAGTAAAAGAAATAAATCTGTACATTTAATAAACTTACAAAATAAATATTCAGTTAGGCTAAGAAAAAACAACTCTTCTGTTCAGGGTACTTCTAACCTGTCCTGTTTTTAGGATGTCTCCAATCTGGTCAGAGAACGTCCGCCTAGGTCTTCCCCTTCGTCCTGTCCCTTCCACACTTGCCTTATATATCTGCTTTGATAGATTATCATTATATTTAAGTATTTTAAATGTTAAACAAAATTAAATGATATTAAACGTCAATTGCTTCTTTCATTTTTAGTTTTAAGCCGTGTCAACTGGCTCATTTTAGTAACTTCAGTGATCAAATTTAGTTGCTATACACTGAGCGTGATGTTGCAGTTGATACCGCTTTCAATACACACTATAATAGTTAAATGATTTGACTCGAGAAAAAATTAACGCCGTAAACCCTTTTGCCTACGTGAACGACGTGAAGGGACAACCAATATGTCTCAAACATACTATCAGACTATTATACCATCACTGAACCATATTTTGCCAAACAGTGGCAAAATATTACATAACGCTGCTTTGACACACTTTTCGTTTACGTATGACTATACTAGACAAAGGGACTCTCTGATTATATTCACCTTAAGGACCACATTTCCATCAGTTTTCAGTTCACCGAACCATACAGCCTGAACTTACTACAAAGAATTCGTTCAAAATTTTCTTAACTAAAAAGTAACTTTTTATCATAAGCATTGTTCCTAAGTCGGTCATCAATGGAGCCCTAAAGTTACTCCGGAAAACAATTCAAAAAATTTGCGAGGGCCAAAAACGTTTCCGAATTCGCCGTAAGTTTAAATTTTGATAGGAGCAGGTAAGAAGGATCTGGGAAGTTGCTATCAAATATCTTGGAATATAGAACAAGTCACTCAACAAATTTTGATGAGAATTCAAAGTAAACACTTGATGGAAATGGGCCTAATCTTGGCACCGGAGATTCTTAACTTTGTTTAATCTGTCAAACAATTGTTCATCGGAATACAGTTATGATTATTCTCGACGACTGTGCTTGTATAATAACGAGTATTAGTGCAGCTTGCCGAATATTGCGAGAAACAAATGTAAATATAGTTATTTGAATTTGTATGAAGGATATCAAGAGAGAATCTATGAATGGTCCTATTGTATTGTAATATCATTAACTTTAATCGTCTTTACATAAACTAGTTCATGTTCACAATTAGTATTATGGAGAACAAATAAAATAATGAAAATAAAGATAGGGAATGAATTTGGACTGGGGACTAAATTAGTGGTTTTATAATATTAAATATTATAAAACCATTAATTTCCCATTTATATGTTGACAGATGTGAATTAAGCTACAAACCAGTTAAACAGTAAAACAGGCCATACAAATCAAATGTTGCATAAAAGATAATATTGTGATCCACTAATCATGAATATGACCAACATATTGCCATCGTAAAGATACAACGTTTTACGGTCGAGTGTCGTCACTATGAGCTTCAATACCGAAGCTTATATACAGCTGTACATCACAATTTTGAAGTACATAATATTTATTTATTCTTACTTTATTGTACACTTATACATACATTGGTAGAAATTTTCTGAACAAGTAAGTACAAAGGGCGGCCTTATCGCTGACAGCGATCTCTACCAGGCAACCTTTGGATGGATATTATTGGTCGGAAATAAATGGTAGTTGCAAGTGTACATTTGTAAAAATATATTAAATATATAAATTCGTGTAATAACATATATTCATACAAATAAATACTTAAATATTAATATATACAAATAATAAATAATATAAATAATATTAAATATTAATATATAAAATATTAATACATACATACAAATAAGTAAGTATACAATATTTAAATAAATACATACATATACCTATAATGTAGAATGAGAAAAGTTATAATGATAGATAGTGATCCTTTACCATTGCTTTAAATCTAGTTATAGTCTGAGCCTGTCTTATGTGTAACGGTAGGGCATTCCATAAGCGAACAGCAGTAACTGAAAAGGATTTGTCATAAAATGCTGTGGAATGAACCGGCATTTTCAGTTTCAAATTTTCTGATGACCTTAAATAACGGTTATGCGTATCATGAAGGAACTTGAATCTTCCTTTAAGATAGGTGGGAGTAGAAGGGTTAAATAATATATTATAAAGTAAAGAGAGAATGTGAGCATTCCGGCGATGTCGTATGGGTAACCACTTGAGCTGTGCTCGAAATTGTGAAACGTAATCATATTTGCGTAATCCAAATATGAATCGTATACAGACAGGTAGTACAAGTAGACAAGTACATAACATGTAGGCGTGTGCCCGAAAATATCTTCCATTATCATAAAACTGAGTGGTGATAAAGCTGGAAAGTTTACCTGACTATAATTATAAATTCACGCTGTCCATTAGCCTTATATAAGTAAGTAAAAACTGTTTCTGTTCTCATTATTGTTTAAGTGATTCCCGATCACTCCAAGTCCAAAGGCACTGCGGCGTTGCTAAAACCAAAGTTTAAAGGTTGTTTATCGTAACAATTGAGCGTTCTAACTAGTTAAAAGGCAGCACTTTACAGTGCACCCAGAGTTAAATATTGTTGTCTTATACTTAAACTCCGGCTCATGCTTTTACCGAAGCCATCTTCGGTAAAAGCATGAGGCGGAGTTTGTTAATAGTTTTATGGAGTCTTCGGTGATATTAATTGGGAACTAATGTTCCATGTCGTTGTGGTGAATATAAAGAGTGGCCGCTTATGAACTCATGTGCATAAATTTACAAGCACCTACGGTGTACTTGCTTGCATTGCCTATTGTTTTAGATAGGTACTAGTTGCTAAAATAGTTATGTTTCTTATTTGATAAAGGAGAGTAAATTTTCTTTGCTGATGATATTTCTCTGTAAGCATTCTATGGAGAGTAATGGGATTGCCACTTTTAGCATAATATTAATGAATTTTCGAAAAAATACCGTGGAACAAAGGATTCTAAGTTTTCTGTTTGGCTCCTGCAGTTATAAAATTGATAAACAGGGTGTTTATTATATAGCAATATAAAAAGTCCAAAGTTATAAATTTAAACAAGTACAGCACTGCTGCGAAAATGTTCAGCAATAAACGAGCATAAAAATCTCTTTTACGAACGGACACAAAGTGCCTATGATTTATTTCACGAGCGGGAATCAAAACCAAACACAACACAACAACATTGTCAGCCGCATTATTATTATTACATTATAGAGGTAGCAAAAATCAAAGTAAGTTTAAAGATTTCCATCATATCTTCCCAAAACTCGAAGAGGAAAAGTTAAACATCCTGTTTATATTAAGTTTCTAATTAGACTAACTTAATCTTAAATATACACATAATTATCGTAACAAAATCATAAGTAAGTAATCTGTTAGATTGTTGGAGACTAGATGTTATTAAAATGATGTAAATAATATTATTTACGCTTAAAAAGTGAATATCTGCCAAACATATATATTAAACTTGAAAAATAGGTAGATACATATTATTATTATGACGACCCGGTGTCGTAGCGGGTGTGTTAATGAGTGCTACTCCGAAGGTCGCGGCTTCGATTCACGCTCAACTCAGTCATTTGTGTGCGGATGTTTGTCTTGGCCTGGGTGTTTCTATGTATTAAGTGTATGTATTTACAAAAAGTTGATACCTATGTATGTTTATCCATTGCCTAAGTAGGCAAAGCTCTAATTGGACTAGATGGTGTTATGTATATGTATATAATATTATTAATAATAATTTCCGTAGTAACTAATTTATATATATTACCTTCATATTTTTGTATCCGAGAATGGGCTGCATTCCAAATCTGTAACAAATAAACATAATATGATTGAGTTACACGGCTTAATTAAAATTATACTTTATCAAATATACATAACAATTATACAGTACTTTTACTTTGAACCAAACTATTTCAATACGATCGTCGTTTTAGTTATGAAAAAAACTCGGTACCTATCTGATCACTGTATTCAATATCTATCGTAAGTTTAATATCATTGTTTGTTGTAATATAAGACAACAATAGACAGTCTTCTTTTAATAATAGCAAATGTTCTACTATAAGCCTGTTGATAATAAGTGGTAGCATTTGTCTTTCTGAGTAAACCGAAAATAGTACAATAAAATCGTTTTTTCTAGTAGCTTTACTTACGAGTAAATCCCGACAAGACGTCTACAACAAAATAACGAAGATGCACAACCGTAGCTATTATTTTTTGTGTTAGTGCTTTACAAGTGGGTTACAGACAGATGATTTTTATTTTCATACAAAAGTGACTGGTCTATGCATATGCGTCTGCTCATCTGGAGGTTCCGAGTTCGATTCCCGGGTCGGGCAAAAGTGTTACTGATTTTTCCGAATTCTCAGTAGCAGATCTGAGTCTGGCAATGTGCCCAGTATCAGCAATAGCCTCGCCTCTATTACGTGGGACTAAAATTCATAACACGGCAAAATGTGGATGTAATACTGCACCTCTGCCTACCCCTCCGGTATTATAAAGAAGTAAGTAAAAAAAACAGTTAAATAAACATATGCGGCAGTAGCTTCAGACTGATATTTAACACAACTATCCATATGCCGCACGTCACTTAGCGGTTTGTTGTGTGGCGGTATCCGTAAAAACGCTGAATTATATTGTTACAGTGTCAATGTGACGTCTCTTTGTTAGTAGCCTGTGGCTGCTATCACTTTTGTACAAATGAATGTAATGAGGGAAGCACCATTCAAACCGTCACTCTAGATGTCAACACGCTAGTAACAGCTTTCAAAATTGAAATAACCAATACTGAAAATGCGTAATAATTAAAAGGATTCTGTGACGTTCATGTAGAATATAATCATTGTCATTCTCCTAGCGTTATCCCAGTTTAAATCTGGGGTCCGCTTTCTAGTCTAACCGGATTTGGCTGAATATTAGCTTTTCCACAGAGAGACTGCCTGTCTGACCTCCGCAACCCGAAGGGATAGCGATATTCCATGGTTAAGACTAGTGTCAGTTTACTGAGAAGGTACTGACGCCCTATAACGACTGTTAAAGATCTTCATGACATGACACCCGGGACCGACAGCTTAATGTGCTCTTCGAGGCACTGGACGAGCGATAATTAACAATTCAATACGCACATAACACCGAAAAGTCATTGGTGCGGGCCGTGGATTCGAACCCGATACCCTCTGCATGGCAGTCTGTTGATATCTCCACTAGGCTAGCGCAGCCAAGTAGAATATAATAATATATAAAAAGTAATGGTACCTAGCAAAGAGGCTACTAACACTCGGCACAAAAATGGTCAAAAGACAAATTCCACTTATTGCAGTCCAACTTGGTCAAACAGCAGACGTGACAAGACGATGACGATGGCGACGTGACCAGTTGTAATTTTCTAGCTTATATAAAACGTGCACACAGCAAAAGCATGTATGGGCAGAACAACGACAATCCAACCTGTGTTGTCGTTGGGGCATAAAGATGGTGTGACAACAAGACTTTCGTTGTGATACTGAACTAATATATTATACAAAAAAAAATCTTATCATAATGTATTACAATCACCGTCACGGGAAACTATAAATTTTGTAAACAAATATTCAGTATTATCCTTTGTACCAGATAAAATAAAAAAATATTGTAGCGATATTGAATTTAATTAAGATGTGCGAATGAAGGCTCGGATTGAAATTACATCAAAACGACGGCCCATATAGGTATTTAGATTCTAGGAATGGGACGCGTGTCAAAACCTCAAAACATTAATAACAGCAGCGCTGAAATATAGCCCGTCCGATTGAAATTGCTTGTTAGTTCCGAATGAAAGGAATGTTACTTTGAACAGAGGGATTAGAAATTATTCGTTCTTAATTAAATTGTCGCTATGTTACATATTAGAAGCTTTTAAAAAAATGTATTACTTCTTGTGATGGGGACTCTGTTTATATATTTATCATACAGGATGGACTGATAGAAGTCTTTACTAATTTACTAAAGACTATAAATAATATATGACTGAAAACCCTAATGAAGTTTTATTACCTCTTAGATGATATTAAAACTTTACAACCCACATAAACCTAGCCCAATAAATGATCTAGACCCAAGGAAATTAAACTAGGAATGTAGAAGGCTCACTTCGATACAACTTACAATTTATTTTGCTGAAAGATTAAAGGCCGTGCCCACTTAAGAATATTTGTTTGTGAGAAGATTAATATTTGAGTTTTACAAATTTTAATCTAAGAAATAAATCTAGAGCGATTTATTGTATAGTTACTGAGGCACGTAAACAAAGTTTAACAAGTATAATATTACAAAGCAACAAAGAACTATTTCTTTTTGTTTTTAGTTTCTATTTTCGTATAAAATAAAAATAAAATTGTTAGTACAAAGTAGTTTGATAACATACTTGAGGAGACCCGCAGCCAAGCCCGCACATTATTTTTAATTTAACAGTTTTTTCTAATTTTAGGCAATCCTTTCTTAGAACATACATACCAATGTTCAACTTTTTGCCCATAACAGTTTCCATTGTGCGTTGTCTGTCAATAAGTCAGTAACGCAAAAAAATCTAAAGACCGATTAACCAAATTATTGCGAATTTTGAACTTAAAAATTATTTTACTCCAAAATATTAACCGTATAAAAGTCTTACTAACATAGTAACTAGCAATATATCAGATAAAGCTTAGGTTTGGCTGATTTAGTGGTCTAGCTCAGGCCCCAACTAAATCACCGTAAGATATTGCAGTCAAAATATTCAATCGGACCTAAAATATCTATCGAAAGGTGTCACGTAGGTAGGTTATATATGGTTTTGATTAACATTCTGAGCCATACAGGTAATTTGAATACTATAGAAAAAAGATTATTCTATACTTCTTATCTCTCTGCACCACTCTAAGATTACACTGGTAGATAATGCCCATGGTATTAAGTCCGCCTATAATATACTCTGTGTATATGAAGTAATAAAATAAATAAAGTAAATAAAATAAGTAAAATAAATTAAATTAATGAAATAAAATAAATAAAATAAATAAAGTAAATAAAATAAATAAAATAAATAAAATAAATAAAATAAATAAAATAAATAAAATAAATAAAACAAATAAAATAAATAAAATAAATGAAATAAATAAAATTAATAAAATAAGTAAGATAAATAAAATAAATAAAATAAATAAAATAAATAAAATAAATAAAATAAATAAAATAAATTAAATTAATAAATATAATAAAATTAATAAAATAAATAAAATTAATAAAATTAATAAAATAAATAAATAAAATAATTGTCCCAGTATCATCCTTAACAATGTGTGTGTGTATATAATGTAGCTGAATTAATAATAGGCTAGTTGACTGTTTTTTTTAAATAGTTCTTAAATGATTAATCATCCTTCAATTAGGTTAAAAATAATATAACCGTATTTTTTGGGACCGATAAATCAGCAAAACATAATTTAAAAAATTTGCTTCTTCTAAACTGGCGAAAACGCTGTCCGCCATGTTAGTGTATAGATTATCTGTGTTGTGGCGTCATTCGCCTAGTAAACAATAATTTGACATATTGAAAATAGGTAGTTATCGCGCATGCAACATACATGTGATAGTTTTGTTTGACTTCTCTACAGTTGGTACACTTGTTAAGTCTATTATTAATTTGTAATACCAAATTAATTCTATTTACATAGAAGTCTTGGCATTCCTAAACTCGGCAGAGCAGAAATCTGAATTCAGGTCAATAAAATTACCGACCATCAGTGTGTCGATTTTTGAATACTTTCTATTTTCTTACTTTATTCATAAAAGCAATCATGGACTTCGGATTTGTAAAAGCAGAAAGCACAAATTTACCAAAAATCGACACACTGATGGTCGGTTATTTTTTTGCCTTGAATCCAGATTTCTGCTCTGCCGAGTTGAGGAATGCCAAGACTTCTATGTAAATAGAATTAATTTGGTATTACAAATTAATAATAGACTTAACAAGTGTACCAACTGTAGAGAAGTCAAACAAAACTATCACATGTATGTTGCATGCGCGATAACTACCTATTTTCAATATGTCAAATTATTGTTTACTAGGCGAATGACGCCACAACACAGATAATCTATACACTCAAATTCAAAATCCTTTATTCATTTGGGTCACAATGTGACGCTTATGAACGTCAAAATAATAAATTTATAAAATAATTACTTATACTCAAATTTAACACATTATTACTGTATGCTTCTACATTTACATTTACTGCCACGTTCGCAAAGCAATAGGTAGAACCATGAGAAAGAACGGGCAATAAAACTCACGGTCACTCTTTTCCATCGCCAGGTTTTGCATTATACACAATTTACATTTTGTAAGGTGCTGCAACTGTTACACCTTCTATATCACTTGTATATATTTACTGTACATCATAATACTCAAGCATAATACTTTTGGTTAGCCTTCTCAGAATAGACATGGTGAAACAGGAGCATCCACTTACATTATATATACCTAATAATGCAGGCAATCCGCGAAAGTGATCAGAACCATGATGGAAATGATGCAGTTAATTATTAAAATCTAATACCAGCCCGCAAGACCGTCATCGACCAGTCATCGCAAGTAGCACCCGTTCACGAGTATGACGCATGTGCCAGCCATCATCCCTCTCGCCATATTAGAGGGAAAGGGATGACCCGACACACGACGCCACCACAAGAAATGACATTTTAGTGAGCATGACGAAAACGGTATACGAACCAGCAGTAAGAAACAATCTATTGGTATACTGACCATGACCGCCAATTACCTCCATTTTCCAGATCGTTATTATTAACATAAGTTAGTGGAACACGTGAAGGAATGCAAATGTAGAAAGAATTTTGTGAAGGTGACAAGTGAACAATGATATGATCAGAGATAAATAATGTTAAACTACATTCAACAAATCATAAAAATATCCAAATCCTGCAAAAATCATGTGTTCACGAGGCACCTCCACTTAACATGTAAATAAAATAATCGTGAGTTAAACAAGCCTAAGCCTATCCCCACGGTGTCTTATCATTTAAAAATTCCTTAATAGTGTAATAACCCCTTTGTAAAAGAAAGTTCCTAATTGTCCGTTTGTATTTGTGCATGGGTAAATTCATTATTTCAAGAGGCAATTTGTTGAAAAATCGTATACCAATCCCCGCAAATGAGTTCTGAACTTTATGTAGACGGTAGTTAGTTCCCACCAGTTTATGCTTATTCCTTGTGTTCAAGTTGTGCAAATCACTATTTTTGCGGTATAGAATTAAGTTTTTCTTAATGTACATTAAGTTAGCATATATATATTGCGATGCAACTGTCAATATGTCTACTTCTTTAAATTTATTACGTAAAGAATCTCTAGCACCTAAATTATAAATTGCACGTATGGCCCTTTTTTGAATGACAAAAATAGTCTGTATATCAGCAGCTGTACCCCATAACATTATTCCGTAAGACATTACGCTGTGAAAATAACTAAAGTAAACTAGTCTAGCAGTATCTATATCTGTGAATTCCCTAACTTTTCTAACTGCAAACGCTGCAGAACTAAGTTTTACTGCGAGACAGGATATTTGGGCGCCCCACTGAAGCTTACAATCTAAAGTTACACCTAAGAATACGGTTGATTCGACTAGTTGAATTGTTTCCTTATTTAAAATTATATTAGTAGGAACACTTTTGACATTAGGCAAAGAGAATTTAACACATTTGGTTTTGCTTGAGTTGAGTACCAAATTATTTGTCGAAAACCAATCTAATACTTGTGCAAGAGTGTTATTGACGGTATCAAAGTTACTTAATTTACGATCATTTTTAAAAATTAGTGACGTATCGTCGGCAAACAAAACAATATCACATAAATTTTGTACAAAGAACGGCAAATCATTAATATATATTAAAAAAAGAAATGGACCGAGAATAGAGCCCTGTGGAACGCCCATTCCTACTGGCAAACCTAGAGACCTACTCCCATTAACATCTACATACTGAGTTCTATCACTAAGGTAGCTGGCAACAAGATTGAGTGCGGTATCTCTAATACCATAAAGTTTCAATTTAAGTAAAAGCGTATTATGTTCCACACAGTCAAAGGCCTTTGATCGGTCACAAAAAACACCAATGGCATCCTTCGAGTTTTCCCAAGCATTAAAAATATGCTTTAACAAAGTTACACCGGCATCAACGGTGGAGCGACCCTTAGTAAAGCCATACTGTTCACTGTGAAATAAATTATTTGCGTGAAAGTGGCTCTCTAGTTGATGAAAAATAATCTTTTCAAAAATTTTACTAATAGCAGGCAAGATAGAAATTGGCCGAAAATTACTAGGGTCGCTCTTTGATCCCTTTTTGAATAATGGTATTACTTTACTGTGTTTCATTAGATCAGGAAATACTCCTGTATCTACGCATCTGTTGAATATTGCAGCTAAATATGGAGCTAAGCTAGAAATAATTTGTCGCACAAGTTTAACAGAAATGCCCCATAAGTCAACAGATTTTTTATTATTGAGCGTCTTGAATACCTTCAGTATGTCATTGGTGTCAATATATTTAAAATTAAAAAGCACATCACACTCATTCACATTGCCCCTAACCAACATTTCTGCTTTGTTTGGACATGAATCTAGACAACTGGTTGTGTTCACTGGTATGTTTATGAAGAAATTGTTAAATGTCTGAGCAACATCAGTTTTCCTAGTAATAATTTCACCAATCAATTTTAATTCATAATTGTTATCTACCAATTTAGCTCGACCAGTCTCATTGTTAATAATGCTCCAAGTAGTTTTAATTTTGTTCTTGGATTCTTTGATTTTATTGCTTAAATATAAGGATTTGGCTAAAGCACATGTCCTCTTAAAAACCTTGGAATAATTTCTAACATATTGAATAAATTCAGGATTAAAATTGTATTTCTTCATACCATATAGATCATACAACCTAGCTCTACTTTTGTATATACCTACTGTTGCCCAATCACAAAAATTTACTTTAATGCTCCTTGCAAACGTCTTCAGTTTAAAAATTTTATTGTACTCATCATTAACAATTTTAAATAAGCATTTATATAATTCATCAGGGTCATCAACGGTTAAGTCAATACTGGCGATCTTGGCAGCAACATCATCAGGGCGCCCCGCAGCCCTGCCCCCGACCCCGCGGCGCCTCCGTGTATCGCCGAGCGACCTAAGCGAATAGAGGCTCAGCAGGTAACTGCGAGCACCCCCGTTGCTTCCACGCTGAAGTCCATGCCGGTGACGGCAAGGAACCGCGACGAGGAGGCAGATGATGGTTTTATGATGGTGCAGAGGAGGAAGCGTCGTCAGAAAAACAACAAGAACTGCTGCGGTACGGCTCCTGTGGAGTCTGGTGCAAATCTACGCGCTGCCGCACCGAACACACCCGTCTATGTCTCTCGCCTGCACTACACCACTAAGGCGGAGGACATCGCGGAGTACGTGCGCCAGAAGTCGAAGTACATGCCGAGAGTGCAGCTGTTGGAGTCGCGACGCAACGTCAACTTTAAGGCGTTTGTGGTGCGGGTCCCGACGTGCTATCTGCATGTTATTATGAAGGAGGACTTTTGGCCGAAGGGTGTGGTGTTCCGTCGCTTCCGCGGACAAGTGCCACACGAACGCACAACAACAACGTGCAAGTGAAGCAATACTAACATAGTTTATAAGTATATTTATACTAACAACCACTGTATGTATGTTAGACTGTAAGGTATTTATCTATGCGTCTATGCCACGCGAAATAAAAGGATTTATTATTATTATTATTATTATTATTACTAAAGTGTTTTAGGCGAGCAGAGGTCATTGGCCTACATGTAATTTCTTGTACTTTAGGGGTTGTATTAGTTGGAATTACAACCTTTTGCCCGCAGTGATCCGATGTCAAGTCAGTTAAAACAGCCTTACTTAAATAAAGACAATTGCAAAAAACATTATCTAAGCATGTAGACGAATGTGAGGTTATTCTAGTTGGTTCAGAGAACAAAACATTTAAATTAAATGACCTAAATAAGCTAACTAACCTAGTACAAATTGGTGATTTTTCTAACAAATTGACATTAAAATCGCCGCATACGATTATAGACTTCCTACTAGAAATTATGTGTTTTAAGACATCCTCAATAATGCTTTCAAACTGAGTAAAGTCGCTTTGTGGTGGTCGATACACACACACTATAATATGTTGTTCAAGCTCAACACAAGAAATCTCAGCAGTGCGCTCGATAGAAAGTTTAGCTATATCCTTACGTTCTTTACATTTCAAACTATTACATACATATATTAGAGAGCCACCACGAATAGCCTTCTTTCTTACGAATGCACTTATAACTGAGTAATGTTGATTGTTAAATATTAATTGGTCACCTCGCAACCAATGTTCTGTAATACATAAGATATCATTCTTATGTTTATTTAAAAATAAATCTATTTCTAATTCTTTGCCAGATAGGCCTTGTATGTTTTGATGAACTAAGTTTAAAACACATGAATGCCTATCTGTTGTCTCATCTAATAGTTTAAACTAATAGATGTGTCAATACTACTATTGGTATAACTATTATCTACCAAATTCCTAAGTACTCTAGTAGTACTCCTGTCAGTATATAAATTAAATGCTAATAATTTAGCAAGTTGTCGCCTATGTACATAAGAAAGATACATAGTATCTTTTGTTAAAAAGAAATTACTAATAAAAATATTAGTGTCAAAAAATAAAATACTGTCACTATGACATGTCCTATTGTATAATAATAGATTTAATTTGCCTATCTGCCTGTTTTGGTCATCTGTGAGAGCAAGCACTAACATGGCGGACAGCGTTTTCGCCAGTTTAGGAGAAGCAAATTTTTTAAATTATGTTTTGCTGATTTATCGGTCCCAAAAAAATACGGTTATATTATTTTTAACCTAATTGAAGGATGATTAATCATTTAAGAACTATTTAAAAAAAACAGTCAACTAGCCTATTATTAATTCAGCTACATTATATACACACACACATTGTTAAGGATGATACTGGGACAGTTATTTTATTTATTTATTTTATTTATTTTATTTATTTTATTTATTTTATTTATTTTATTTATTTAATTTATTTTATTTATTTTATTTATTTTATTTATTTTATTTATTTTATTTATTTTATTTATTTTATTTATTTTATTTATTTTATTTACCTTACTTATTTTATTTATTTTATTTGTTTTATTTATTTTATTTATTTTGTTTTATGTATTTTATTATATTTATTTTATTAATTTAATTTATTTTATTTACTTTATTTATTTTATTTATTTTATTTATTTTATTACTTCATATACACAGAGTATATTATAGGTGGACTTAATACCATGGGCATTATCTACCAGTGTAACTTAGAGTGGTGCAGAGAGATAAGAAGTATAGAATAATCTTTTTTCTATAGTATTCAAATTACCTGTATGGCTCAGAATGTTAATCAAAACCATATATAACCTACCTACGTGACACCTTTCGATAGATATTTTAGGTCCGATTGAATATTTTGACTGCAATATCTTACGGTGATTTAGTTGGGGCCTGAGCTAGACCACTAAATCAGCCAAACCTAAGCTTTATCTGATATATTGCTAGTTACTATGTTAGTAAGACTTTTATACGGTTAATATTTTGGAGTAATATAATTTTTAAGTTAAAAATTCGCAATAATTTGGTTAATCGGTCTTTAGATTTTTTTTTTGCGTTACTGACTTATTGACAGACAACGCACAATGGAAACTGTTATGGGCAAAAAGTTGAACATTGGTATGTATGTTCTAAGAAAGGATTGCCTAAAATTAGAAAAAACTGTTAAATTAAAAATAATGTGCGGGCTTGGCTGCGGGTCTCCTCCAGTATGTTATCAAACTACTTTGTAATAACAATTTTATTTTTATTTTATACGAAAATATAAACTAAAAACAAAAAGAAATAGTTCTTTGTTGCTTTGTAATAATATACTTGTTAAACTTTGTTTACGTGCCTCAGTAACTATACAATAAATCGCTCTAGATTTATTTCTTAGATTAAAATTTGTAAAGTTCAAATATTAATCTTCTCACAAACAAATATTCTTAAGTGGGCACGGCCTTTAATCTTTCAACAAAATAAATTGTAAGTTGTATCGAAGTGAGCCTTCTACATTCCTAGTTTAATTTCCTTGGGTCTAGATCATTTATTGGGCTAGGTTTATGTTGGTTGTAAAGTTTTAATATAATCTAAGAGGTAATAAAACTTCATAAGGGTTTTCAGTCATATATTATTTATAGTCTTTAGTAAATTAGTAAAGACTTCTATCAGTTACTTTAAAGATTCTGTGAAATAACGGATTGGGTAACAGGATCGCCACAATCTAGCGGCATTATAAGGCCGACCTACATTGAACGTGCCTGTTTCTCGCATATCCAATGTGTGGGGGAGGCCTTAGGTGACAAAGAAAGGCAACCATCCTGTATGATAAATATATAAAGAGAGTCCCCATCACAAGAAGTACAAACAACAAATTACAAATTTCGTGACGTCACGTCATGGCCGATAGCGTTTTCAGCGATCCAAGCAAAGAGTAAAAAAAATTAATTGAAATTATTCAGCCATTTTGCACTGTTATTAACTGAAATAAAAAAAATAGGTTTTGTATGTCAAATACTGCAAGAAATACTGATTTATTGTGTCAAATTTGATACGAGTCAAGTAGCCTATTATTGTATTTATTTCATTAGTGAAAATTGAGTACCTAATTGAGTATTCTTATTTTTACCCGTCTATATTTCTAGAATTATAATAACAGTGGTAGAAGTCCAGCCTCACTTAAATTTAAATAACAATGGCTCAGAGATAAATTTGGAAATGATGTCATATGAAAAGAACAGAAAATTGCCGCAAGTATGCCAAATACTTCTTTCAAATCTAACACGCCAATCATCACTATGAAACTGCAAAAAAATCAAACACGCTCGGTTCAGTGATCTAATAAATGAAAATAATGGTGTATATTTACTGCGGCTTCATTATGGGTGGAAGTTGGTTTAGCGCTTATCTATGTTACTCGGATGTATAATCTGTAGTACTGCAAAGTTGCATCAAAGTCTGTTAAGGCCATTTTCTGAAAGAGTAACAAACACAATTAGAAGATGCGTAAATAAGAACTTTTAATAAATGAGTTTTAAGCAATCACTTTAAAAATATCTATTAATATGAACCTTTCAAAATAACTTATGATTCAAGAACCACATTAGTACGATATCTGGGGCTCAGAAATCGTTTGATCTTAAAGACAAGCCATTGATCAGAGATGGTTCATTATTTTTTAAATAACCTTTAAGATTTTTTGGCCGTTAGTGAACGTGGGGCTTAAGGACAAACCCGTCTTGAAGTTGTAAAGCTCTCATTAATCGGTGGCATTTGACCGACGTGAGCTTGTATAGGGTCAAACATTATTTGTCGTCCTCTATCCACCTCGGAGTAAATAGATGTCTTGAATTTATTGAGGGACTTTTAGTTTTAAATTGAGACATAGCAGTAAACAAAGTTTAAGAATGTTTTGACATGACAATAAAAACTCTAAGGGATTTGAAAAGATCCATATAAAGGGACGTGATTTATACTAGACTTTGCTTTTGTAACATACTTGCGCCAGGCCCCGCATAAAGAGAGCAGGACTTATAATATAATTATAATAAGAAACAGCATAATATAAGAAATAAACAATTGTAGTCGGCACTGCGGTATCCGAAAAGACAAGTAAGTAATTGAAAAAACATAATATATTGTCTAGTCAAGTATCGAAGTTTTAATACCAAGTTAATATTCCTGTCAGTTAAGGCTTTAGCTTGATGAATCAATCAAGACAACCAATTGTATACACATATACACATGTAAAGCTGACGCCCCTTACGGATTTGAGAGCTATAGAATACTATATTGGTTCAACGTGTATGTGACATATCTATGCCTAATACCATGATACAACTGTAATACTAATATTCATACAATACAGATGATTCTATTACGTATAAAGTACTAAGCTTAATAACGTTGTCTGACTGATCCTACTTTTTCTTCGTTGCATACCATCATGAGATCCTATATTAGATTTAATATTATTTGGAAATATCATACGCTGCTGTTGTTAAAATATACACGTTATTGAAATACTTGAGCGATAGCAAAAGTACAATACTGGACAGAAACAATTGGGATGAAACAAGAAAGTATCCCTCCCGCCTTAATAATTAGAAAAAATAATCTATCGCTTGTCCAGTGCAACCGATGAGGCACATGAAACACATAAACCAAATATCTCCATAACATTGACACCATACGGTCTTAATGGAAACGCATAAGAGGCCATTTCATGCCACCACAAGGTGTATTTGATGGCCCGGAAGGGGAGAACAAAAGACTTCGGCATCCCGCACAGGGAACAATTTAATTTGGCTTGAGAACCATAAAACAGCCTTTACTACGAAGGTTTATATTATTATAAATCGGGAAGATATGTTTTGTGGGTCCCCATAATGTCACAGGTAGATGTGGTCAAATTTATGAGCCGTTAAATCATGACTATAGAAGGCCTTGAAAGCAAAGGTCATAGATAGATTTATCGCGTGTTTCATAATATGTACCTTCTGGTATCTCTATGTTGCGGGTAGTTGCAGGTTTGTGATGTTGCGGATTTAAGTCTTAATGATGAACTCACGGTGGCACTTGCAGAGTCGCCGTGTAATGTTGGGAGTTGGTTGCTAAATAATAGACGTAACTTTGTCGAGCTATTAACATAATTATTATTTATTATAATGGCTCTTATTATAAGAGTAATCTTAATTATATAGGAAGAAAAGCGCGACACACTACACATTACTTTATAAGTAGCTGAACCAGAGGCTAAGGCTGACTGCAAATATACATAGTAGTTTGAGGAGCTCCTTAATTATGCCAAAAATATTTAATTCAGTTAAACGTGCATTGGTTATTCCGTAATAAATTTTATGCCTCGTCGAAGACGAAAAAGTCATTATAATCGGTTCAAACGCTTTTTAGGTTACCTGGCGCAAGCAGACAGAGAACCAAACATAATATATTATAACATAATATATTTGAAATTACAAGTAGGTAATCATAGTTACATCGTTTAAAACGTTTTTATTTTCTTATATATTTTTGTTCACATAATTAAAACGGCTGCAAGCCACTTACACTAATTACACAAACGGAGTTCTCTGTTCAGTAACTATCCTCAGCTTAGGCCGATTCACACATATCCGTGCAATCACAGTTCCGGCACAGCACCGCCACCGTGATACATAGCATACTGATTAGGCTTAAATGACACATACACCTGAATGTCATCATCGTAGATGTGATACTGCGAAATAATTATACAGTTTGTTATGTCAGCACAATACAGGATAAAGAGTAAAGGTCCCAGAATTGATCCCTGTGGAACTCCCCTCACCTGACTGACGCACCTCCACCGTCTGCCCACGGTGTAACAGATAACTATGGAACCAATTGATCGTTCTGTTGTCACAGCCATAGTAATTTAATTTTGAAAGAAGCAAGGAAATATTTATACTTTCGAAAGCACGCGAAAAGTCTAGTAGAACTAGTAAAGTGCACATACCCCGATCCTGTGCAGAAAGAATGTTATCTGTCACGTCAAGCAAAGCGGTAGCGGTCCAACGGCCCTTCCTAAAGCCCGACTGAAGCGTCGGTAGTATTTTATTTTCCTCCAAGTATTGAGACAGCTGCCCACTCACCACTTTCTCAATTACCTTGGACAAACAGGGGAGAATGTTGATAGGCCTTAGGTCTTTAACGTCAATAGGGTTATGATTTTTCGGCAGTGGCCTGACTACAGCCAATTTCCAGATGTCAGGGAAAGTTGCCGTCTGTATAGATGAATTTATTATGTGAGTAAATGCTGATAACGAATAAGGCTGAGATAGCATCAACATCTCTAAGCTAATACCGTTACAACCCTCTGCGTTAGATTTTAGTGTCGAGAAATATTTAGAAACAACTGCAGGGCTTACCGGTAATATGGAAAATACGGCATCGCTATGTTTATTAAATTCAAAGAATGTCATAGCCGAGATTTTGACTACTGGGTTACCTGGCACATTTAAAAAATGTCTATTTATTAAATTAGGGTCTGACAGGTGAGACGGAAGGTCAATGCCTTTTTTATTTGGCAGTAAAGTGGTTTTAATATTTTTCCATAATGTTTTCGGATCATTAATTTTACTATTGATATTAAATTTAAAATAAGCTACTTTTTCATTATATAAAGACGACGAAACAAGTGATTTCAGCTGCTTATAATATGTTTTTTGTTCTCTGATTAACAATTGCGATATGCATTTAACGCATTATCCCTCAATTTCATCATCAATTTTATAGTGTCTGTAATCCAGGGATAAGATGGTTGTCTGATAAGAGTTGTCTTAATTGGCGCGTATGCATCAAAAACTCCAAGGCGGTAGGCATTAAAAGTGTCAACCATCTCGTTAACCGTGTCAAGATGCAAGATATTGCTCCAAAACACGCTGGATAGGCTATCCCGTAAACATTGTAGGTTGACATGTTTCAGCGGTCTGTATTGTACTTTATACGGTTTAAGCCGCTCCCTCCGTATAATAAATTCGCACAAAATCAAAGAGTGTCCACATATATTTCCAAGTGATTCGGTTGTAATTTTTTTAGCTCGTCATCATCATCATCATCATCATCAGCCTTTAACAGTCCACTGCTGGACTAGGCTTCTCCTTTGAAAGGAGGAATTGGCGTACTATACCACGCTGGCCAAACGGGTTGGTATAGGGTTTTTATCAAGTTTTCCTTGTCTTATAGTGCTGTTCTCTGCATAATATGCTCCCTCTGTCGGCTCTTACGACACCCATGGGATGATATGGGGTGGTGGCATTCCGTATTCTTAATCCGTCACCACATGGACAAATATATTTTAGCTCGTAGATTTGTGCAAATAAGGTCTATTAAGGATTCACTTGAGTTTGTGAAATGTGTTGGAACAGTAACATTTTGCGATAGGCTAAGGCTGTTCAGAAACTCCTCAATCGCCTTAGCTCTAGCGTCCGTCCCAATGAGCATATAAACGTTGAAATCCCCTAATAAAGCGCAATAGTCAGAGTTAGTAAGTGACGCCACTGTGTTGGTCAGAGCATCCAGGAAAAGATTTAAATACAGCCACGGCGGCCGGTACGCAGTTCCAATTATTACCCTTTGCCCTTTGAGAGTGACAGTAAGCCACATCTGTTCTATTGACTCGAACCTAGGATCGACCGTTATAGTAAGTATGCGTACGTTGAGACCACGCCTGATATAAAATCCGACCCCTCCACCTCGGCCCGAGCGAACGCTGGCTGGCCGTGGTATATGACGGAGATAATAACCGGGCACCGTAGGAGCTCGCCCGTCCTCGCCCGGACGCAACCACGTCTCGTTGATGGCTATTATATCTAGTTGGTTTCGTTGCATCATAGCAATAAAATCATCATGGTTCATCCTAATGAACCTATATTTATAAAACCAATTTTAAAATATTTCTCACCCATTACGTAACAATGTATATTTCATCATTTTCGCACACGAATCAGTGAAATATATTAGGCTGACTTTGTATAATATACTAACGATGAGGTAAACTTGTTCTTGTGTGACCAGTGACGTTAAAATATAATAAAATTGTATGTACACACATATATATGATATATTATCAAAGTTATTATGGTATCTGAAATGGCACTTTGAACTCGGAGGTAGTACAGTTGTGAGATACTTTACAAACATAAACAGTGTTAATACAAAAAGAAATGGCCCAAGACAACCGAAACAGATTAGGGGTTTTACGCATTAAATGTATCTTGATGTTAGTTAAACTATTACAGGGTCGGACCAAAAACACTCTCAGAGTCCGTGTCTTCCCAAATGCAATACGCTTTGTCTCCCTGACTCTTACGCACATAAGTACATCCCCGTCGGCACCAGACATAGTTCCATCCGAGGTCACGGGCGACACCCCGCGCCCTACGAAACAAATCCCGGTTCCTTTTCGTAAGGCGCTCGTTGATGTAGAAGCGCCGTGCAGGACCGGGAATACCCAAGTCGGCGGACGTCGCACCTCGGCGCACGCGCGCGCTAGACAACAACTCATCACGCAAATTGCGACAAGCCAGGCGCACAGTGAGGGGGCGGGGCCTACGCTCCGGGCCGGCGGCGTCCATCGAAACGATGTGGCGTGGACCAACGCGCAAGCAATATCGCGTTGTTCTAATTTAACGCCAAGTTTTGCGGTTATTTGCAAAGCCGTGTGAACCGCATTCTCACCGTTGACCTCGGGGAGGTTCGAAATCTCGACATCAAACGCCAATAACTCCTGGTCCCGGTCATTGATTTCACGTTTGAGTTGAGCAACTACGCCATGCATTTCTGTCTGATCCCTTACTTGCACCTGTTTTTCTATAGCCATAACTCGCCCATCCAATTTTTCTAGGTGACTCTCACAAGTCCTGACTGATGCTCGAATCTCTGCCCGAAAAGCCAACAGTTCCTTATTAATGCTGCGCATATTGTCTCGAAATATACGCATTTCGGCCGTGGAAACTCTGTCAGATAGCTGCTGGTCGCCGCAATCAGCTGAGGTGGACTCTTGAATGAATCCTTCATGCTTACAGCCTTAGAAAGGCTCTGCGAGATGGAACTAAGAAGTGGGGCACTTAAGCACCTACCCCTACATGCCAACCAACATGCATACAGCTCAGGGAAATCGACGGAATCGGCCTTACGTCAGGTCGTGAACCAGATAGAAGCTGCTATACAACAAAAAAGCATCTGTCTGGGCACCTTCATTGACATAGAAGGTGCCTTCGACAAGACAAACTTTTCCAGCATAAGCAACGCCCTAGCCAGACATGGTGTGGATCAGATGCTCATACAGTGGATCTAAAACATGCTCAGCAAAAGGGTAGTGCGCCTGCACGGCGACACCCAGACAGCCTTGATAACTAAAGGATGCCCGCAGAGAGGTGTACTCTCCCCGCTATTGTGGAACTTAGTCATCAATGAACTCATAGACAAACTCAACGCGAGATACTTCTACACAATAGGTTATGCAGATGATCTAACCATTCTCACCTCAGGTAAGGTAACCAGTATAGTTTACGACCTCACCCAACAAGCCCTACGCATAGTAGAGCGGTGGTGTAATGAGTACGAATTATCTGTAAACCCGACCAAGACCAAACTAGTTATGTTCACACACAAACGCGCGCTGGGTACTTACCGACTGCCCAGGTTATTTAATACAGAGCTTAAACTGTCCACCGAGGTCAAGTACCTGGGTGTCACTCTCGACAGCAAATTGACATGGAACAGCCACATGGAAAATAAGCTCAATAAAGCCAGCATTGTCTTCTGGCAGTGCAAATAGATGATAGGCAAACGCTGGGGCCTATCCCCCAAAATTGTCTTATGGCTCTATAAGACAATAATACGTCCGATGATAAGCTACGGCGCAGTAGTGTGGTGGCCTCGGACCAACCTAACAACGGCCGCCAACAAGCTTCAAAAGCTTCAAGTCTTTGAAGCTTTTGAAGCTTGTTATATAATGCCTAGCGGCCACGGGCTGCATGAAAACTACACCTACAGCAGCACTCGAGGTGCTGTTGGACCCGCCTCCATTGCACCTGTTCATACAACAGGAAGCTACGATGTCGGCGGTTCGGCCAAGAGCTCTGAAGCTCTGGAAAGACACCAATACACCGCAAACTAGCAACTTAAATACACTCTTCAAAGAAGTTCCTACAACACAAGCCATTGGCGACCGAATACCGAAACAATTTGTGTTCGACAAGAAATACAAAATCCAACTGTACGAGAATCTACATTTAGGAGCGGTTAACCACAACGAGCTCACGATCTTCACAGATGGGTCTAAGACGGATGGATACAGGTACGGGTTCAGGAATATTCTCCGAGGACCTAAACATCAACATCGCAGCACTGCTGGGAGCCTTTAACACGGTCTATTGTTTTGGCATAATCCTAGCTGCCACAGCAATCATGGCACGTGAAGAAAGAGAACGATCCATTAGGATCCTCTCAGATAGTATGGCTGTCCTTTCTGCCCTCAAAAGCCACACTATCACCTCGGCACTCACACTAGAATGCCACTAGAAACTAACAGAGGTAGGTAAACTAAACAGATTAACACTGCAATGGATTAAGGGCCACAGTGGCTCAAGAGGGAATGACGCAGCCGACGTACTTGCCAGAAGAGGTGCCACTTTAGAGGTGGTGGGACCCGAGCCCATCATTCCCCTTCCTTCTGGTTTTTATCGCAACCTGGTAAGAAATTGAACCAGGACCCAGCACAACTAGTCCTGGATTGGTATCGAAACATGCAGGCAGGCCAAGGAAGCTCTTCCTGCAGTAGACGGTAAGAAAGCCAAAAAAGTCCTCCGGCTGTCCAAGCAACAACCTCGGACAGTCGCGGCCGCCTAAACAGGACACGGATCCTTTAATAAGCACCTAAGTATTTACGATAGGAATCATAGACAGCCCGCTGTGCAGAGCCTGTATGGCAGCAGACGAGACGGCAGCCCACCTGCTTCTCGACTGCCCTGAGGTCTCACAGTACAGGCAGCAGCACCTGACGAGACACAGCACCATAAGGAAAGCAGTAGGCCACATCAAGAGCCTGCTGGCCTTCCTCGAAGAGCTGGGGTGGCTCGAATGACAAGATCATTCACACCCGTACGCAAAATACACGCCAAGACATGGAGTTGCGGAAAACAGCCCGTGCCATCAAGTATCAAGTAAAGTAAAAAAAATCACATGGTGACATGTGCTAATGAAATCTCTTTTCTGCCGATAAAGTTATGTTAGGTTTACTGCTTACCCTGCACCCAGAAATAAAGCAGCAAATCCGTCAACCTAGCCTATTAGTATAATAAGTTATCATTATTCCTTCATACAAATAAATGCCAAAAACGTAACAATTGATCAAGTCGGTAATTTGCCTTAACTATTTTACAAAATGCAAAAGTTTTTTTAAATTATCATACTTTCCTAGGACGTATAAAAGAATTCATACCTACATTTGACTTTATACAAAACTATTTTAATCAATTTCGATTAAAATTAAAAATATAACTCTTACCAGCAGTTTCCGTTATTGACGGGTACATCAAATAAATCCGTGACCTAACAAAACTCTAAACGTGCCCTAACAAAATTAATCATACAATTCACCTGACTGTTTGGCAATGTGTTTTACAAATTGCTAAACAATCAGGCGTATAAAAATATTGTAACCAAAAACATTTCCATAAGTAAATACACCTATCAGATTCGGATAGATGAAGGTTCAAAAACTGAATCCAATTCCGAAAATTAAGTCAACGGCCAAGGCTCACAATAAAAAAGACGTCGATTTCAAAAATTTGGAGTAGGTTATTAAATTCAGAGGCAGAGTGAAGGCAATATCGGAAAGTCATTAATAACGTTACAGGGTGCGCCTAATTTCACCGTGACTCTGCCATATTTACCTAAATGGAGAAATTTTTGTGTGTTCCACAATTCCAAAGAAAATTATTTCCATTGAAAATTTACGTATCGAAGTTGGTGTCTGTTGGTGTTATACTGGTTTGTAAGAAATGTGGTCGAACATGGTAAATACAAATACGGGAAAAACTGTTTCGGATTTGTTTTTGTTATGAGGATCGGGTTCAGTTGAACGCGCTAACTACTTTCTAGCTTTTTTATCTACCTTATTTAATCTACCTACAACTGTATTTACACAAACCCACGGTAAATTTCTCTATCACAGATCTACATATCTACAGATCTCCTTTAATGATAACAGTAAGAATGTTTCTAGGCAAAATATAGCTGTAATACCTAAAACTGCAACTCGTTTTGCAAGATTTCAAGGTAAATAAATGACTAGCTGATCACTGTTAGATAGAGAAAGTGACCCAAAGAACAATGGCAGAATTTGGTCTGGGTTTGTTGTGTCGACCTTAAACTTCATATGAACAAAACAAATTGTTCTTTTTTTGTACGATTTTTAATATTTCTTTCTTTCTTTTTATTTTATTCACTTTTTTTTTGAATAGACGTGAGTGCTATATCCGTATCGATTATTAAATAAGTAATCGATACCATCGACTTTCATAGAGTTGGTTTGGTTTAAAATGCAGTTATTTAATATTGAATCAACATTATATCAATAAGCTAATATTTTTGAAGCAAAACAACGTTTAAATAAAATAAAAACGTCACAGCATCGTTTAAATGTTGTATCGATTTCACATAAAATCGATAAAAAATGTGCAGCTCTGCTTTTGTCTTTGGCTGTGACAGTTAGATGCTACAAAATATTTCTGCGTTTTGATGTCCATCTGACATATGTCATTTGATAATTCAAACCTACCTACATTATTTACCTTTCATACTATAACTTTCCTTTTACCTATATTTTTCATTCTTAACTAAAAATTAAAACACCGATATCTTCTTTTTCCGCCTTTCCTGAGTGAAAATAGAATCATTTATAGACTCTGTTCCTTACGTCAAATTTTTTGATATATTTTTTATTACTGTACGCTTCAATTTAATTTCAGACATTTTGATGTATGGAGATCTGCCATTGTCCTTTGTTATATAATACATTTTTCAAAGTATTTTGTACTGAATTTAATTCGCTTTTCACACCTAGAACGAATACAGTTAGAGGTAATGCAACCTTCTGTGAATGGGCAACAACTGGGCTTCACAAAAGTAGGAAGAGATTGTATGAGCTTTATGATGAGATAAATTTTAATTTGAGTGAACAATTCCAGAAATATTATAAACTATGCTAAGATATTTCGAAAACTTTGCAAGAAAGCTAAGTCTCTTTACCTGAGTTCAAGGATAAGGAGTAGCAGCTGTACCTTTTGATTGCGTTGGCTTAGACGTTTGATTTTGTTACAGCGTAAAGATATTATAGACCCGAGTATTTGATATGAATCTCAATTTAAAACCTCTACGCGTTCATAAGGAAAAGGCTAGTAAATTTAAATTATTTTTATTATATTATGATGTAACTAAAAGTTTGCGGTTTTCGCAAGTTTTCCTTTATCTGTGCTATAAGACGTTGTTTCGTGCCAAATTTCAAGATTCTAAGTTCAAGGGAAGTACACTGTAGATTTTAATTCCCTTCCGTGGTGTTGCGAATTTGAAAATATGCTTAAATTGCTGATTCTGTTGATTGCGTTGACATAGAAGTTTGATTTGATGACAGCTTCACGGTGTTATAGACCTTAGTATTTGATATGAATTTCAGTTTAATAACTCTACGCGTTCCCGAGGAAAGGGGTAGTGACTTTAAGGGCCGGAACATATCTGACGGAAGATCCGTCGCGTTTTATCGGTCGCGTTACGCCAATACATACAAATGTATAGAAAAACGTTCAACCATTCACACCTGACCGATAATCCGTTAGTACGTCGAGCGTACTGACGGATTATCCGTCGACGTCGCGCGCACCACGCACCACGTGAATTTTGACCTTTGAGTAGGGAATATAAATGGAGAGGGCATATATTAGGTACATATAGAAAAATTACATTATTCACATATATTATTATATTTTATATTTATAGACTCACGGCTGTATCCCCGGAGGGGTAGGCAGAGGTGTAATATTACACCCACATTTCGCCATGATTTTTTTTATACACATATATACGAAATCGACATAAAGCCACCAAACATAGTGTTGTCTCGTTTTGTCTTAGGGATATCTCTGTCAGAAAAAAGAGATAGCCATAGTTTACTGAATAAATTAATCATGACGATATTTTATTAGAAATGTCATTCGTGCCACTATCGCCATATTTTTCGCCAAGGTTTGTGGTACATCTGCTGTGAAATCGTTGTCTATCGAACATAATAATTTTGATTTTGTGCATAAATATGTCTAAAAACCGATATTGGCTCTTAGAGAATATTTTGTTACATGTTTCATACAAGGGTCGTCTTTCGCTTTGCCATTTTCGCCCACATTTGCATTATGGAATAAACTAATCTGGCAAAAGATTTAAACTAACAAAGGTAACTTACTACAAAAATGTATTATTCTCCTCTAACGGGCTCCATATCGTTATCGATTACATTCTGGAGAACAACCCAAATGGCAACCATTTTATTTGTTCAACGTTTCGTAAGTGTGCACGCTAATTTCGTAGGTGTGCACGCTAAATTCGTAGGTATTGGACATACCATATCCATGTCATTCCCAGATCGGTGATTTTAAGATCGTAAGATTCCAGGGCCGCCAGAACTTACTTATTTTTTCAGAAACGAAATGTGTAGAATAATGTAGTGTTAGTATCTACTATGAGTGTACGCATATTGCTAGCTTGGATCGAGGGCCAATTTTTGGGTATGAGGTGCTAAAGGTCCACGGGAACAATTTCCATACATGCCTATATAGAAAACATTTTGTGTCTTGCTCTGCAACTGTAGTCTGTAACCCCTTCTATATCATTTGTATAAGTTTTGTGAAAAACCATAACCAAATCGTATTATCGTCTTTTATTTTTGAACCTCCATACCTATGTATATAGGAAATATATTCAAATAACGCTTGTTGGCTACTATAAAAAATCTTCGAAGTCCGACATATTTTTAATAGTACTCGAATTGCAAAATAAATAACTACAAGACTTCAGTGACTACATAACATCAGGGAACACGAAAATTGATTAGGTAAAAGAATATGACAGTAAAATATTGAGCTGCCCTGAGTACGGCCCTGTACGAACAAACTTATATGTGTGCATAATAGCCACTGAATGTGTGCAGATACGCTCGACGCATTTTCCGACAGATGTGTACCGATTCATTTGACGGAATAGACGCGACCGAAGATACGTTCGACGCATCTTCGGTCATGTATGTTCCGCCCCTAAAATTTTAAAAAATGTTTTTATTATAAGTATGATGTAACTAAAAATTAATTTTTTTTAAAATTTTTTTCTTAATCTGTGCTATAAGTAGTTGCCTCGTACAAAATTACAAGATTTTAAGTTCACGGGAAGTACTCTGTAGGTTTTGATTCCCTTGTGAGTTTCGAAAATTTGCGAGAATTTGCGCCATAAACAGCTGTATCTTTTGATTGCGTTGGCTTAGAAGTTTGATTTTGTTACAGCTTAAAGATATTATAGACCCAAGTATTTGATATGAATTTCAATTAAATACCTCTACGCGTTCATAAGGAAAGGGCTAGTAACCTTAAAATTATTATTATTATTATAATTATAATATGCGGTTTTCGCAATTTTTCCTTTATCTGTGCTATAAGACTTTGGTTTGTACCTAATTTCAAGAATCTGAGCTTACGGGAAGTACCCTGTAGGTTTTGATTCCCTTGCCAGTAGTTGCGAGTTTAAAAATATGCTAAAATTGCTATTTCCTTTGATTGCGTTTACATAGTAGTTTGATCTCATAGCATTTTGCAGTTTATATCGAGCAGACGTGTCCTACTAGCAATATTTATACTAACATGTTTAAATGCATTTATTAATTACGTGACCTAGATTAAAATCAGAGAAATAACTTAGTGCAGAATTTGTTAAAAACTATGAATTACGAGTGAGTGTTTTCGGAATATGGCTAACATGGAAAATAGCCCTTTCAACCGGAGTACAAAGACGTGTCGCAGCCCTCCCAGCACTCCCCAACCACAAGAACATGCCACCTAAGAGGTGTTTCAAGCCCTCTCTACTACTTACATTGGATATTATATGTCCACTATAGAAAAAGCTCTTAACGATGTGTGCAAAATTGCTGCCGAGGGTAAGCTGAACACAGAACAAAAGTTGAGCATTAACACTCTGGCGCGAAATGTTGGCAATTGTGCTTCTAAAATGGCTGTGCACTATCAGTCTTTGAAGCAAAGGGCGATCTTGATGAAAACATCGTTGGAAGCCTTCAGAGAAAAGGAAGACCTTGCTGAATGTCTTAATGACTTCAAAAAGTCTATCAAAGAGACTGTTCTAGAAAGTTGCACTAAATCCGCAGTTCAAAATGTGTCTTTTGCTGATATGGTCAAGACGAACAAAACCAATTTTCTGCGTCCTTCTAATTTGAGTTCTATCGCAATTTATCCCAATGATACATTTAAAACTAGCGATGACACCAAATCTCTTGTGCAGAAGATAATATGTCCTGAGAAGATGAAATTGCACGTAAGGAGATTGCGTAAGATCAAGAACGGAGGTGTTATCATCAGCACTGAATCAAAGAAGGACGTCGAAAAACTACGGAGCTCGACTCAACTGAGTAGTTTTGGCTTCAAAGTGGAAGAGCCGCATAAAAGAAGACCTAGGATAATCGTCATAGGTGTACCGGCAGCCCTTCATGACCAAGAAGTATATGATTGCATATTTATTTTATTTTATTTATTAGCTTTATACACTTAACGTATATAGGTGGACTTAATTCCTTAGGCATTTTCTGCCAGTCTACCTTAGAGTGGTGCAGAGATTAATAGTAGGTGTATTCTAAAAGGTTGAGTTTGACTTACCTATATTATATATATATTTAATAGACATTATGGACACATATTACATACAATTAAATCACAGTAATGATGCATATATACATAAATATACCTACATACACATACATATTATATGTACATATATAAATAAATACATACCAATACATAAAATATATAATTATAAATGTTACGATAGTTCTGCTAACTTAGCCAATAATAGCTGCTTTACCCTTCTCTTAAAACAATACTTATTAGTGGCCGTCCTGATTTCGAGAGGAAGGTCATTCCAGAGAAGAATAGCTTGGGTAGGAAAAGAAGAGTGGATGAAAGAAGATCTATGAGAAGGACAAAGAAGGAGAAGGTTATTAGATGAGCGAAGGTCACGATTGTGGTTGCTGCTTAAGTACTGGAAGTAAGAACTTAAATATTCAGTAGTATTGGGAGACATGAGGATAGAATAGAGAGTAGTGAGAGCACGCAGACTGCGTCTTTGATGAATAGGAAGCCACTTCAACTGGGAACGATAAGTAGACACGTGGTCATACTTGCGAAGAATGAAAATAAATCGAATGCAGTTATTGAGAAGACGGTCAAGTTTGTTAAGAAGATCTGCATTCAGGTCATACTAACATACATCACCATAGTCGATCAAGGGAAATACCAAAGTTTGCACAAGCATTGTCTTAGTTTTGGGTGGAAGGAAGTTTCTTAATCGATTGATAGCACGTAGAGTACCAGTAACCTTTTTGCTGGTTTCATTGACTTGGTTTCGCCAGCTTAACGTGCAGTCTAAATGTAAGCCAAGGTTTTTAACAACTGGGCACATTTCTATTATGTTGCTGTCATAGACTAATGATGGTAAAGTTGAGAGGTCTAATCTTTTAATAGCCCATTGACTACCAATTATGATTGCTTGGCATTTGCTGGGGTTTACGGACAAACCAAACTTGTGTGACCAGTTTTTTATGGCGCTTAGATCCCTGTTAACCTCGTGAATTGCTGTTGAGACATCCTCAACAGATGCCTGAGAGTATATCTGCAAGTCATCGGCGTACAGATGATAAGCGCATTGAAGATTGTGAGTTAGGAGATTAATAAACATAGAAAATAATAAAGGAGAAAGAATACCGCCTTGAGGAACACCAGAACCATTGTCACGCCACTTCGATGATAACTCGTCGAGGCGGGCAGACTGCTGGCGTCCTCGAAGATAACTTGAGAACCAATCCAGAGCTTCGGATGAGATCATAAGATGGGTAAGGAGGGATAGCAGGACATCGTGACTGACGGTATTAAAGGCATTCGAAAAATCAGCCAAAGCCAACACAGTGACTTTGGTGTTCTCCATGCCTTCCCTAATATCGCCAGTCACTTTGAGGAGGGTGGTTGTAGTACTGTGTCCAGGCCTGAAACCAGATTGGTAGAGGCTTAATAAGTTATTTGTGTAGACAAATCTAGACAATTGCCTCTGGACACAGGACTCTAGGACTTTGGATAAGAAAGGAAGAATAGAGATGGGATGAAAGTGATTAGGGTGAGAAGGGTTATGGATTTTGGGCAGAGGAATAACATAAGCTTTACGCCACAGGGCTGGAAAGGTGCCAGAAGTAAGAGAAAAGTTAATGATATGCGAGATGACTATAAGGAGTTGGTCTAGGATAGTAGTGATCATGCGACGGCTAATGTTGTCGCATCCCACTGCATTAGACTTTATAGAGAGGAGTATCTTCTTAATCTCATCCGGGGCTAGTGGAGAAAAATGAAAAGAATCTATTTTGGGTTGTGTTAAAAAAGCTAAGTAGTTTACTGTGAGACACTCAGTCTGGTGATCCAATGTGGTGGTGGTTGTGAAATGAGTATTGATGTCATCCAGACTGAGTGTCCCAAGACAGCTAACACGTCGCTGTTTGCTAAACTTCCAGATATCGGCAGGGGATGAGTAAGAAATGTTATGCAGAATGTATTGGCCTTTAGCGTTGCGTACCATCTGATTGCACCGATTCCTTGCAGACTTGAAAAGGTTCCAAGTATTGTCGCAGCGGTCCTTCTTATAGTTCCGGAAAGCTCGGTTTCTGCGCCTCATGGCCATTCGCACACCCCTCGTAATCCAGGGTGCCGGTGGGCGCTTTAATTTCACCTTCCTTATAGGGGCATGGACATCATAGAGTTGGCAAACATTACTATTAAAAATACGAACCTTTTCGTCAATTGTCGATGAACATTCCATAGCTTCCCAGTTAATATTAGCCGCATCTTCACAGAGTTTGACAAAATTCATACGACCAAAACAACGCCTGTGCAGAACTTTAGGCGAGGATTTGGGGGGTTTTAGGCGGTATGAGAGGAAAATAAGGTCGTAACGGGAAAAGCCGGGAGCAGGAAATTGTCCGTGCAAGGAAACTAAGGCAGGAGAAGATGTAATAATTAAGTCAAGCCAGGTATCCTCCCCATCAGTGTTGTGGTGAGTGGGTTGTAGTGGCAGAATGTGGAGGTTGGCTGACTCAATTATTTCAAGGAGTTTACGGGAACGGCTGGATTGGAGAGAAAGGAGATTGGTATTGAAGTTGCCCATGATAATGTGATGTTCATACTCTGACCCTAAAGATTCCAGTATCGGCTCGATAATGGAGAAATAATTGAGAGTCGGTAGACAATAGACAACGCCAAGAACGGCTTTAGCCCCTTTGAGGTCAATTTCGAGAAAAATATATTCTGCAGGTGAAGAAGCCGGTGATGACTCAATAATTTTGAATGGAATGGCACTGCAGAGATGAATAGCGACACCACCCCCTCTCTTACCGACACGGTCATACCGTATTAAAATGAAGCCGGGTAGAGAGTAAGATATAGAAAGAAGTTCAGGTTTTAGCCAACTCTCCGAAATCAGGACGGCGTGTACATTAATTTCGGAAAATGTCTCCAGTAAGTCGTTGTGATGGCTGGGTATGCTTTGCGAATTTATGTGGCAAACATTTAGCCATGGCTGGGATTGCTGAGCAACGAAGGATTGTCTCAAGCAGTCACCCAAATTGCCATCAGCGAAACAAAAACTATTATTATCACTTAAGTCAGAGCCAGCAGCAGACAGATCATAAGCAGACAGACATGCATCGTCATCCGAATAATTATCCATAAAATAAATAATACAAAATATATAAAATTATAATAAATACTAATATACTAAATAATATATACCTAATTGTTTTAAAAAAAATTGCAAGAATAAAATATATTAATGAATACTAAACATCTCTGCACCACCCGCCAGCTCACACAAGCAAAACGAAAAAAAAACCAAAGCAATAATGTTTCCGAACGCATATAAGGCAGAAGTTTCTCGTCAATGTCAATTTGACAGCTGATGTCAGACTTGTCAATACAGCAAAATAAACAAATTAGCAAACGCGATAAATGTGACTAAATAAATGTGGGTAACATGGTTTACTAATTATACATAATAATGTAGGTAACGGTGGCTAAGAGCTAATGTAAACAAATCAATATTAAGATTATCTTGAATACATGCGTAAATGATTGTAACTAACGTTGAAGTACATATGAAATAAGAGCGAATCTAGAACGATTGATTATTTACGCAGTTTAGCGCTTATGTTGGACGTACCACTCGCAGTGTCGCTCCTGCTCGCCGAAGATAAGCCGCTTGCAGCCCCGGAGTGCTTCAGCATCACGGAGTTTAGCTGCTCCATGGTGGTTATCTTAAGGCGGCTACCATCGGATCCCTTAGCCACGATGACGCCGTCCTGGGTCCAACATGCCCGCATCCCGAAGTGTTGTCGAGCCTTTGTGAATAAAGCCTGCCGTGGTTTCGTCAGGAACTCCTTGACCGATATAGCTGTATCCTTAAGTTTGGTCTTGGCCTTCCAAACTGCTGTTCTGGCATCTCCATTAGTAAACCAGGCCAATATTGGTCGCTGGTGATCCTTCTTAGGCGATCCAATTCTGTGACAAACATTGATGTCAGGTGCCGCCACGGTGGAAAGCTCCAGACGGCGAACAATTTTAAGAGCTGAAGCCCTGCAGTCCTCTTTCTCATCCTCTGGCACCCCAAGAAACACAAGAGCCTTGCGCCTGTGCCTAGTCTCTATAGCATCGATACTATAGCAACATTCATTCACCTGTTTGCGCAGAAGGCTAAGCATTGAAAACATCAGTTCTCTAAAGGTTCGGAACTCGTCGGCTACTTTTGCAACAGTTTCCTTTGCTGGGCCTGCAACTTGCAGCTGTGCCTCAAGCTCTGCCATCCTCTTTGAGAAGGACTCCTCAAGACTGTCCTGAGCCTTTTTAATATCAGCAATTTGTGACATCTTTGTTTTGCAGTAGTTTTCTATGAGTGTTGTGAAGAATGGAAGTGAGTATGTAAGTGCTGGCAGGTGGTGTAGTTTACTGGATGTTTGTTACATAAACAATACTGTTCATGTAAGTACTGTATTTTCTGAGATAATACAACAATTTAAACTCACTATTATACTATAAATTAATTAAATAAAAACTTGATAATTTTTATCAGCTGCAACTTCAGTTAACCTCAAATTAGTTTCAATTAGTCTCAATTCTTTTTCAACCACTTTAAATTTAAATAGCCTCAATTTCAAGTTGTATGCTAATTTATAATGCTATAGTGCCATCGACCATACAAAATTATTGTATCTATCATCTCGGCTAGGTCACCCTGACTTGAGATTAAAGGTCCATATTGTATTCTATCACTGACTTATCTCGCAGATTTTGTATTTTCTTGGATTGTGTCTGGCGCCCGATATAACTTTAATTACTTAAAATTCTGTATTTTAAATCCCATAATTTATAAAAATAAATGTTTATGAATTCCACAACATGTTTTAATTTCAACTCCATACCTTTCAGGATAGGTTATGTCTTATATTCATAACAAACACATGTTTACATTACATCTCTTTATATCTTAACTCTTTCAAATATTTTTCAATTGTCACTTCCAATTTTTTTTTTTATTATATTACTATATGAGCAGAACTTGGTTGATAAGATACCTAGTTTGTCACGAGAGTCCTTTTTTTAAGGCATAAACCTGGTAAAAAAGATGCACTTACTTGCAATTTTATCATTGAGGTTCCTGCCAATATAAGAAAAGCCCTCATTAACCAGGATAGGGTATTCATCAAATGGACCGCCTGTCCTATTCGTGACTTTACACTTGTGACCAGATGCTGCAAATGCCAACAGTATGAACATGCGGCAAAGACTTGTCGCGAGGTCAGCTACACGTGTGGACATTGTGGCGAACTAGGTCACGAGGCCAAAGATTGCACTAAGAAGAATGAAATGCTGAAATGTGCAACATGCCTACGTTTTAAAAAACCAGGCACCCATAAAACTGGAGACCTCGAATGCCCAGCGAAGAAGATAGCAGAATTAAGATACATAAACTCTGTAGATTACAATGAAGGCCCCTAAGATCGCCACATATTTAAGTTTAATTTTCCAATTTTATAACTATCTTGCATGTGTTTATTTACCTACATATTTTATAGAAACAGTGACATAATTGTGACCTAGTTTATGCAAGATCGACATTGGGCCTCAATCAGCTTAAGTCGAAATAATAATATGAACATTCCGAAGAAATGCTGACTGTAATATTGTCAAATGGTCATAGTTCTCTAGTATTGTAAAGTTGATATTAAGTGTTAATATGTATTAATTTATATTGTACTTTTTTCTGGTAGCAATATTTACCTTGGTTAAATATGTTTGTAACAGGTATTGTTTAGATTAAAACTTGTAACTTATTTGCCTAGTGCCTTTAGCGCCTGTGGCACAGGTTTACAGGCACCCTAAGATTTTACCTGAAATAATTAAATGTAAGAACTGTATGTATCATTGTGTTAAATGAAAATAAAATACATTATTATTATTATTATTTTGTTACAGCCGAGTATTTGATATTAATTTCAATTTAATACCTCTACGCGTTCAAAAGAAAAGGGGTAGTAACTTTAAATTAATATTATTATTTTTATTATATGATTTTCTTAACTAAAAATTTGCGGTTTTCGCAATTTTTCCTCTATTTGTGCTGTAATAAATTGTTTCGTACCAAATTTCAAGATTCTGAGTTCACGGGAAGTACTCTATAGGTTTTGATTCCCCTGCGTGTACTTGCGAGAAAATATGCGGCTTAAATTGTTGTTTCTTTTTATTGCGTTGACATAGAAGTTTGATTTCGTTATAGCTTAAAGGTATTATACACCTGTGTATTTGATATGAATTTCAATTTAATACCTCTACGTGTTCATGAGAAAATGGTAATAACTTTAAAATGACTAAAAATATTTTTATGATATGATGTAACTAAAAATTTACGGTTTTCGCAATTTTTCCTTTATTTGTGCTATACGACATTGCTTCGTACCAAATTTCAAGATTCTGAGTTCACGGGAAGTATTCTAGTAATTGCGGAAATTTGCAACATAAACTGCTGTATCTTTTGATTGCGTTGGTTTAGAAGTTTGATTTTTTCACAGCTTCATGGGACAGTAGACTTGACTATTTGATATAAATTTTAGTTTGATACCTTCACGCGTTTCTGAGATACTTGACAGACGGAAGGACAACAAAATGAACCTATAAGGGTTCCAATTTTCATTTCGAGGTACGAAACCATAAAAAGAGCATCTTAATTAAAACCTCTCCCTTGCGGCGCTTCAGGACCTATAATATTTTTTGTTTGCAATCGACAAACAGTTTTAATGAGTCTAAGTATTTTTTCGTTTCCCGTTCTATTCAATTCACCTAAGAAATGCTATTCTTCGAAACAAATTTCTACTGCTGTAAGTAAAAGCGAACTCGTACATCGAAAATGTCGACGAAAACGTGAATACAGTCTTGTTCTGATTGCACCCCTAGATTGAAGTTCAGATCATTCCAGAACTCGCGATACAATCAGTGCAATAGAATTTTTTTAAGCTTTTACTAAGCTGTACAAAGCATTTTTAGGAAGGCAGTATTGCAGGCTTTTTAAACATAATCTTTTACATGGTCACCTTAAATAGTGCTGACCACTTCTTTTTTATCGTGTAAGTCGTCACTAACTGCCTATCATTTGGTAGCGTCAAATCAATTGAAAGCGGTTAGCGTGTAATACCACTCGATTTACGAGGTTCTTAAACTTGATGTCATCTACTTTAAGAAGTAAAGAACACAAGATGTTTTTGTAAGTGGTAGAGGGCATTATTAGAGCAAATAAAAAGACTTCAATCGTCTACGCAAGCCATATTCTTCTTAACATTATGGTATTGAAGAGGTGGCATTATAAAAAGAAAATAACCGAATGGAAAGAAAGAGGAACCTGCCATGCGCCCTCAGATTGACCACCCGACTATTACAATAGAAAAATGTTGACAATACCGAACTCCTCTGAAAGAATAAGGGATAAATAAGAATGGTATGGGTTCCAGGAAGTTACATGCAGTAACCCGCTGTATGCTTATATTTCTATTTTCATTAGATGACTATGAAGTTTCGTCAAGTAACGCCCGATTCAATCAACTATAAAAGAAAATTTACTTACTCAGAGAAGAAGATAATGGTTTATCCAGTTTATCTCTCTTCTTACTCCTGGTATTTATAACTTACTTCGGAATAGGTACTTGACTTTACATGAAAGATGTTAATCGTAATGACCAAATTGCTTCGAGTTGATGAAGAAAACCATTCAATGCAAAGGATGTACTTGTGTATCTTGATTAGACTTCATATAATTATATTGTTAAAGACCATTAAACCGGGATAACTTTTCCGTACGAGAAAATTTCAAGGAGTGAAATACATTGAATCACATTTCATTTATACGTATTACACTGGAGAAAATTGCAAAATGGATGGATCCTATTCAACATCGGCTAACTGATGAAGATCGACATAAAACCAATGTCAGTATATTCAAGGATGAAATTATTTTTAAAAGTATACGGTTTTACGCTTAAACAGGTAGATGTTTTCTGCGTTATAAAAAACGTGGCCTTTGCTGTTTAGAATTAATTATACTATGACTAGTGATTTTTGATAAAGCATGTGTCTCAAATAACTTAGGTCATGAAAAAATCTATGTATATGACAAATGTAGAATGAAAATCACTAACGGAATCCTCTTGAGATCTATCTTTGAGTCATGGCCTGTAAACTTAAGATTGAGGCTAGTACCTTTGGTCCTCTATTTGTGATAACATTATTATCTAATATACAAATTATGTTACCTACTTGAAAAAGGTAGTCATTAATTTAGTTAGGCCCTGTTTCACTACCTCTAGGAATGCTTTCTATTTTGCCAGGTAAATTCAAAATTAGAACGAAATTTGTTTGAGTGGTGAAACTGGCACTTATTGAAATACTCATAATTCTCAAAAAAAAATTATAAATAAATCACTTCGACACTTGTGTTAAACGTATGCAAACATAATAACACCAGTATTAAATGGTAAAATCGCTTCAACGTATTGTTTGATGTCATAATTTATAGAATACGACACACAGGTGGCTAATAAGGAATGATGAACACTTTACCCAAGCATTTACTTTAGGGCTTTGGAAGATTGACAGGAAATATATATTTGCTTACAAATATATCGTTCTGAAGTAAGAGGAGAATGGAATAAGAAATATAATATATAGTTTACAAAACCAAATTACTAATCATGTTAATATATATCTTTTTGTTTATCCATCTATTCAACAGCAAAATCGAAGTATCTGTGAATATACTGATAGGAATCTGACCGTCATATCATCATCATTTCATCTTTGTCTCGATTAGTTCCAAGACTCTCACCTTGGAGCCCTAGTACAGCATCATACATTTATCACTATTTATGACTTAGATTGCAAACACGAAAATATACCTCTTGGCAAATATGCAATTTTCCAATAATTTTAATGCTCCAAAATGACGTGTATTTTCTAAAGAGTAAACAAAACACTTTGCTTCACGGCAAGTTCAACGGTAAAAATCTCGAGACAACAATCAATTGCAAACAATAACCAAAACAATTCCACGAGAAATAAATTCACATGCTGGAGCTAAAAATATAACAAGCAAAGTTTGGGAAGCGGATACTGTACAAATAGTGGTATCTGTCATAGTGTGTGTAAAATATAAATGGACTCGCATTTCACGCGACGTTAGAAAATAAAATATTTCTCTTGTGCTGCCTACAAATAGAAAATCTATCGGAAATTCTGCCTGATGCTCAGATATCTTGGTATCTAAGATGCCTTTGAGTGATCATAGAAGTGATTCTGAGGCTGTTTAGACACAGATAGGAAGATTTTTTGCCTGAATTTGAAGCACTAGACTCCATATATTGAGACGTTTATCTCATAATGGAAAGATCACATGTTTGCTTAGCTGGATTTGTGTTTCGTATCATATGTTATCTTAGATATTAGTGAATATTCCTTAAGGTAGAACTATTATAATATTTTTTTATGTAACTTGATTTTTTGCAGTCACACAATCAATCCTTTATCATGATTATGAGGTTGCTATAATTGAGTCAGCAAGTTAGATACTTTTCATCGTTTTCACATATAGTTTTCTACTACTAGTTTTCGTTTTAATAAAAAATATATCAATAATCATTTTTTTAGTCCGTGTGGTGACGGATTAAGAATATGGAATGTCACCACCCCATATCATCCCATGGGTTTCGTAAGAGCCGACAGAGAGAGCATATTATGCGGAGAACAGCACTGTAAGAGAAGGAAAACTTGATACAAACCCTATACCAACCCGTTTGGCCAGCGTGGTATAGTAGGCCAATTCCTCCTTTCAAAGGAGAGGCCTAGTCCAGCAGTGGACTGGTAAAAGCTGATGATGAAATCATTTTTTATATTATCCCACAACATACCAGGTCGTCGCTTATTGTTGTCAAAAGACACCATTGTAGAAAAGTGACGTAATGCCTTTCTATTTCCATCGTACAAAAGCGATAAGTCTTCTCTTTAAGTTTTGATTGCCAGTTACTATGCCAACATTTGCATATTTGCAGTTTAAAGTAACGGCTTGTTAAAGCTGTAGTCGTAAGGTAAAGGCAGCGATAGTCATTTGGAGATACCAACGAACTGCCATGCAGAGGGTCCCGGGTTTGAATCCACCACGCGCACCACTGACTTTTCGAAGAAAATTGTTAATTACCGCTTGCCTCGGAGAGCACGTTACTCGTAAACCGTCGGTCCCGACTATCATGAAGATCTTTGACAGTCTGCCCGCAAATTATAAATAAAACCATATTCTATTTAGATTTTACTCACAGCCATACGCTAATATTAGTCGTCACCAAAACTGTATCAGCACAGCAATTTGTATTTCAAAACGTGTTAACGTTCTTTTGGTTCGATGCGCCAAAACCCGCAATAAAAATATTCCAGTTAGAATGATAAAAGCATTTGGTATGGCAAAATAATAACTTCACATAATTTAAATTCTGTTTTTATTAACTATTCGAGTTGTATAAGCATTTCCCTCGGATTAAGAGCTTTATATGCTATACCAACTCCAGACAAACTTTATGAACGCAGTCAGGAATATTATAGAGAACTCTGTTAAGATAAGCAAGTTTCCTTAGAATTATTTTATTATCTTTTAGTTTTAACTTAAACTGCAGTATATGAAAATCCGTTGAAGAATTGTTTGTACAATCTTATGTTAGCGCTAACCTTCTTTAAAGTTAGTTTTAATATTTTATTTTTAATGGTCAGATAAGGGCGAGCGGTAGCTTAGCGGACAAACCAACGACTGCCATTCACCCTGCAGAGGGTATCGAGCTCAAACTTAAAGCATGTTATATATGGGTATATATATGTATTTACAAAAAAAAGTCTATATGTATGTTTATCCATTGTCTAGTACCCATAGTATAAGCTCTCCTTAGTTTGTGAGTAGACGGTGTTGTGTAAATGTGGTAGAATATTATTATTATATAACTAGAGGATACCCGGACATTATTTAATTTTAACCGTTTCTTTCCGACGCGTAAGTATTTCGTAAAAACCCTTCTTAGTGCAGTTCCCAAGGAACAAACATGCCAAATTTTAGCTTCTTGTGTCCGATAGTCAGTCAGTAACGCAAGAGTTTAAATATACAGATTATGCACTGTATTCAAATAAGAATTAAAGAAAATTATCTCTCGCCAAATTCACTTTAATTCTACTTACTGATTCTATCTGATCACGAATACGATATGTTCATATTAACATTCAATTAAGCTAATCATAATCGATACCTTTGGGAAGAAAGGTCGTATAAACCATTTTGGCCAAATTGAGTTATATATACCATTTTTCTCAGATTTTTTTCTCTATCGATCTGTATATACGAAATGCAGAAATTCGCACAAAAATGGTTAATACGACCCAGAAATTTTCGGTCAAGGCCTCTTAAAAAAGGTAAATTTTCAGTGTAAAAGCCGAATGTTTTCTTTTTGTAGTTTTGTTATGATGTAATGACCCTCATTTTTATTAACTCAGGGCGTAAAATTAGTCGTTAATTATAAATGGTTTATACGCCCTGTTAAATGCGTTACCTAAGTATAGTTTAAATTCGACGTCGTAAATCCTTATTGCATATCGGCACCTTTGGGTAGAAAGATCGTAAAAACCAAATCCCGACTTCTCAGGAAAGCAGAAGAACGATTTTTTTTAACATAAAAATACAAACTTTTTTGTTTTTGAAGTTATAAAAAAATTATATATCAGAAAGGTTCTTACAATTTGCGAATAAAAAAGGTTAAATCATCAAAACCTATCTATCTTCTTTCGTTTTAAAGGTAGCTTGGACTTACGTCTAAGAAAAAAAACTATTCTTGGTTAATACATCCCATGGAAATGTACTTTAAAAATACTGTATAGGTCGTATATCCACTTTTGCTAAGCTTATGGTCAGATTTACTGTCGTAAAAACCCATATTATTATATCGATACCTTTGGGTAGAAAGATCGTAAAAACCAAATCCCGACTTCTCAGGAAAGCAGAAGAACGATTTTTTTTAACATAAAAATACAAACTATTTTGTTTTTGAAGTTATAAAAAATGATCTATGAGAAAGGTTCTTACAATTTGCGAATGAAAAAGGTTAAATCATCAAAACCTATCTATCTTCTTTACTTTTAAAGTTAGCTTGGATATACGTCTAAGAAAAAAACAATTCTTGGTTAATACACCCCATGAAAATGTACTTTAAAATTATTATATAGGTCGTATATCTACTTTTGGTAAGCTTACGGTTACATTTATCGTCGTAAAAACCCATATATGTAGTTCTTTTGTATTAAAAACCATTTATAATCATAGAACAATTGAATTCTGACTAATAAACAATCCTGTTACTCTTAGAATTACTGGGAATTCAATTATTATTATTCTAATACCCATTAATGGTCTATTCACATAAAATAAAACTACCTAAAATACGTAATCTATATTTATTAGGTATTATATACCTTCTAATCAACATTTACTATTCTTTCAATAATGGTACAACATACCTAATAGGTTTAACATTTTAAATTTAAAAAATAATTATAACGACTTAAACTGAAAAGTGAAATAAAAAAAATCGACTTAGTCATAAAAAAACACAAATTATCAAACTTCTTCTAAATAAAAGTAATCAGGCATTTCAATCATTTATAAAATGTTTGATAGTATTTTTAATTTTTGTACATATCTAAATGTACTTAATTCAATGAATTATTGAATTAAGCCTTTGTACTAAGGCTTAAATACTACCCCCCCGTGGGATCTCCACCTTGTCGTGGTGGGGGGGGGGGCTCAGTAACCGTGGGTTTAAGGTAGACCCTCGGTGAAGCTAAGGGGGTGAGGCCTGCGTAGGATGCGTCCCAGAGGTGCGGATGCGGGGGACAGTTCTGTCTGTCCCTCGCAGTCGGGTGCGGTCGCGGGAGGAGAGGCGTGTTGGTGTTGCGTTGCCGCGCGCCCTATCTCCCGCGACCAAATGGGGGCGCACCATCGTTGGGTTGCGGTGGGGCCGCAGAGGAAGAGGAGATGCAGTGTTGCGTTGCCGTCCTCCCTATCCTCTGCGGTCGCTGGGTGTTTTGGCGGCAGAGCCCAACAACTTTATCCACCGCCAAGGGGGTTTCGTTCGGGGTCCGCCTGGCGGGCCAATACCCGTCGGGGGAGTAGCGAGGAATGCTTCGGTCAAACGCTACCCTCCGACACTTGGGTACATCAGGAGCAGGGGTTGGTTTTTAGTCAGTAAGAGTCTAACAGTCCCCTTCGTCCTTCCCCCCAGGGCGGAGGGACTCCAGGAGGATTTTCCAACCCGACACCAAAAAACAAAGGCTTAAATACTAAGTAATTTATATAATTGCAACTAAATAAAAAAAACAAGTATACAACAATCAAGCACTAAACGTAACTAACTTATGTACTAAAAAGTAACTTATTTATGATATAAATTTGTATTCATAATTATTTTAAAATTATTTATGAATTGTTACTATTAATTATTTTAATACATACATACATACATAGACTCACGCCTGTTTCCCCGAAGGGGTAGGCAGAGGCATGTTAAACGCCCACTTTTCACCAGTGTTTTGATCCCACGTAATAGGTGGCGAGCCTATTGCCGCTTATTGGGATATTTTGTTTGCCAGAGCCTCGTCCGTTGATCGGCAGGTGCACCTCATGCGGGTGAGGTTGGCTTGGGACCCTAAGTTCTTGGTGGGTACCCTATGCACCCTATATTTTAATTATTGTTATAAATTATTTTAAAACGAATTATGAATTTATTTTTTGCAATATTGCAGAAATATCGGTTTCTCGAAACAAAGGTAGGAGGAGTAGAAGGTACGTAGTATATAGGCCGAACCACAATTTAAAATTAGTGATACCACTAAAGTTTAAATTTCTATGTGATGTAATTACGTTTCAAAATCAACTTGAAGTTACGTGATAATTTAACCCATCCCTAGCAGATCAAATAAATGTATTATAATTTAAGTAAAATGGATATACGAGTATAAAAATAATCATTCTGAATTACAACTTACCGAACTCAGCACCTACTCGCATTTACTCACAAGAGTGTTCTAGCCTTAATCAATTGTAGCACGTAGCTATTGCGTTTTGTAGGCATTAATCGTGGTAGCCTCATACGACTTATCAGTGACGGTAGCCTGTTAAAATCATAAATGTCTACCCTAAACTGGGCAAATTAGACCGCCAAGGGCCTCAGCATCATGCAATGAATCACTGGTATCAGTTTTCGGTTTATTATATATATAAGTTACATACTTACTAAGTTATAAATTTCAATGTACTTAATTCAATAAATTATTGAATTACATTTCGTTTTTCAGGTAGTTTTATTTTATTTGAATCGACTATTATTGGGTCTTAGAATAATAATAATTGAGTTCCTACTAATTCTGAGAGTAACAGGATTGTTTATTAGTCAGAATTCAATTAATCTATGATTCTAAATGGTTTTTAAAACAAAAAACTGCATATATGGGTTTGACGACAGTAAATGTGACCATAACATTACCAAAAATGGATATACGACCTATACAATTTTTTTAATTTACTTTTTATGGGGTGTATTAACCAGGAATTGATTTTTTCTTAGACGTAAATCCAAGCTTACTTTAAAACTAAAGAAGATAGATAGGTTTTGATGATTTAACCTTTTTCATTCGCAAATTTTAAGAACCTTTCTCATAGATCATTTTTTTATAACTTCAAAAAGAAAAGGGTTATGAATTTTTAGGTAAAAAAAATGATTTTCTGCTCTTCTGATAAGTCGGGTTTTGGTTTATACGACCTTTCTACCCAAAGGTATCCGCTTATTAGTTCGTTTCTCTTCCAAAAGTCAAATGTCATAAGTTCCGAATTACCACTTAAGTAACGCGACTCGATGTACTCCAACTGTATTAAATTAATGCTATTACCCAGGAGTTCCGTGTTAAGAAGTCATGAACGAGATTAGCCTAGGACCTTACGGAGTGATTAAAGAGACCTCCGTTAAAGCCTCTTGATAAGATTGTAATATAGAATGTCTATTACTTATATTGGATAAGTACCTACGTCGCGCGTTGTGTCCATATTTCTGTGATTTATGTATCGCTAATATAAAAAGTCATATGACATAGAATGCGAGCATAATCCGCGATTGAAATCTATGACTATCGCTAGTGAAAAATAAAAACCGGTCAAGTGCGAGTCGAACTCGCGCACCGAGGGTTCCGTACAAACCTGTAGGTATATAAAACAATTATTTAAAAAATATGTGATGTTACTAAAAATTTAAGGTGTTTGAAATTTTTCCTATGTGCTATAAAACGTTGCTTTATGCCAAATTTCAAGATTCTAGATCGACTGGAAGTACCCTTTAGTTTTGACTAGAACATTTGATATGAATTTCAATTTTATATCTCTACGGGTACATCATGAACGGGGTAGTACCTTTAAAATTATTAAAAATATTCATAAATATTCATGCGGAAAGAAGTAGTTACTTTAAAATTTAAAGGTATGCTGAAACAACTCCCCCATAGGATCTCCACCTTGTCGTGGTGGGGGGCTCAGTAACCGTGGGTGAGGTCCAACATCCACAGTGAAGCTAAGGGGGATCCCGGGAGAGGACGCTTCACGTGGGCTTGCGTGGGGCCTGCGTAGGATGCGTCCAACGGTGCGGGTGCGGGGGACAGTTCTGTCTGTCCCTCGCAGTCGGGCGTGGTCGCGAGAGGAGAGGCGTGTCGGTGTTGCGTTGCCGCGCTTCCTATCTCCCTCGACCAAATGGGGGCGCACCATCGATGCGTCGCGGTGGGGCCGCAGAGGAAGAGGAGATGCGGTGTTGCGTTACCGTCCTCCCTATCCTTTGCAGCCGCTGGGTGTTTTGGCGGCGGAGCCCAACACCTTCATCTGCCGCCAAGGGGGTTTCGTTCGGGGTTCGGGGCCCACCTGACCATCTGGCGGACCAATACCCGTCGGGGTAGCGAGGAATGCTTCGGTGAAACCCTACCCTCTGAGACATGGGTACATGAGGAGCACGGGTTGGTTTTTAGTCATTAAGTCTGACAGTCCCCTTCGTCCTCTCCCCCCAGGGCGGAGGGACTCCATGAGGATTTTCCAACCCGAAACAAAAAAAAAAAGGTATGCTGTAACAAAAAATTTACATTTTTGGATTTTTCCTTAATCTTTGCTATAAGAAGTTGCCTCGCACGAAATTTCAAAATTCTAAGTTCACGGGAATTACCCTGTAGGTTTTGATTCCCTTGTGAGTTTCGAAAACTTGCGAGAATCTGCGACATAAATAGCTGTATCTTTTGATTGCGTTTGTTTAGAAGTTCGATTTTGTTACAGCTTAAATATATTATAAACCCGAATATTTGATATTAATTTCAATTTAATACCTCTACGCGTTCATAAGGAACTTTAAAATTATTATTATTACTTTTATTATATGATGTAACTAAAAAGTTTGTGCTATAAGACGTTAATTCGTACCAAATTTCAAGAATCAGAGTTTGCGGGAAGTACCTTGTAGGTTTTGATTCCCTTGCCAGTAGTTGCGAGTTTGAAAACATGCTAAAATTGCTGTTTCTTTTGATTGCGCTGGGATAGAAATTTGATTTTGTTTCAGCTTAAACGTATTATACACTTGAGTATTTGATATGAATTTCAATTTAATAACTTTAAGCGTTCATGGGGAAAGGGGTAGTAACTTTAAAATCAATACAAATATTTTTTTTTATATGATGTAACTAAAAATTTAAGGTTTTCGCAATTTTGACTTTATCTGTGCTATAAGACATTGCTTTGTACCAAATTTCAAGATTCTGAGTTCACGGAAGGTACCCTGTAGTTTTTGATTCCTTGCGAGTAGTTGCGAGAAAATATGCGGCTTAAATTGCTGTTTCTTTTTATTGCGTTGGCATAGAAGTTTGATTTCGTTATAGCTTAACGGTATTATACACCTGAGTATTTGATATGAATTTCAATTTAATACCTGTACGCATTCATGAGAAAATGGTAATAACTTTAAAATTACTAAAATATTATCATGATATGATGTTACTAAAAATGTAAGGTTTTCGAAATTTTTCCTTTATTTGTTCTATAAGACATTGCTTCGTACCAAATTTCAAGATTCTGAGTTCACGCGAAGTACCCTGTAGGTTCTGATTCCCTTGCGAGTTTCGAAAATTGCGGAAATTTGCAGCAAAAACGGTTGTATCTTTTGATTGCGTTGGTTTAGAAGTTTGATTTTTTCACAGCTTCATGGGACAGCAGACTTGACTATTTGGTATAAATTTCAGTTTGATACCTTCACGCGTTTCTGAGAAAATGGGTCTTGACAGACGGACGGACAACAAAGTGATCCTATAAGGGTTCCGTTTTTCATTTCAAGGTACGGAACCCTAAAAATGGCACGTTTTTCGTTTTAAAGACAAATTGCGAACTTATAATAAATTATCTATAGCGGAGAACTCAACTGACATTCAAACAGCTCACAAATAGTATAAGCAGATTCCAAACAAGCCTACGGATCACACAAATTATAAGCGTCAGAATGGAACAAAACATTTAGTGACAGAAGGTAGGTTGTATTCTTAACTGTTGGAGCAGGAAATACTATTATTACATTTGAACTGCTTGGATGTCGGGGCCGTTTAAGTGGTCGCTTTGCCGTACATGCACTGCGAAAAATGTCCTCTGTTCGATCCCTAAAAGAGACAACACTTATTAATTAGTGTGATTATAAAAAAATTGTTTCGGGTATGGGCCTAGTAACTACAAGACCTTCAAAAATGTTTAGAAAATATCACACTTTTGTCTCTACATGCATAATTTTGTTACGAATAAATAGTTAAGACAGTCATTGTGTTGTTAACTTGTTAGAGCAAGACATACTTCAATTTTTGGCGCAAGTTATGCTCATAACTAAGACCATTCGCTTCATCGTAGTCACTATAGTATGTTTTTTTATTTTTATTTATAGTCTCACGCCTGTATCCCCAAAGGGGTAGGCAGAGGTGTAAATATTACACCCACATTTCGCCATGCAATAGTATGTATATGTATTAATCAACGTTACAACTACCACATATGTATACCACATGTGCATAGGGTTCCCACCAAGAACTTAGGGTCCCAAACCAACCTCACCTGCAAGTGGTGCACCTGCCGATCAACGGACGAGGCTCTGGCAAACAAAATATCCCGATAAGCGGCAATAGGCTCGCCACCTATTACGTGGGATCAAAACACTGGCGAAAAGTGGGCGTTTAATATGCCTCTGCCTACCCCTTCGGGGAAACAGGCGTGAGTCTATGTATGTATGTATGTGTATGTATGTACAACTACCACAGACGCTTGTTACAAGATCCTACAATTTGCAAGACAATCCGTACCGTCTTGTTACCAATAAAACCGAAACTTTATGGCAAATCCTTTGTGCCTTAGAGAACGTGTTAAAGCTCTAGTATAATTTAAGGAAAACATGTGTATCAAGCGAGATAGTTTGAATGCTTTCTAGGCAACATAAATAGATATTGTAATATCTTAGTATCCTTCTGATTTTTCTTTTTTTAATAATGTGTGCGTAATTGTATCGTCATTGATTGGATTGTTGTATTTAATGTTTAATTGTAATTAAGCAAAACATTATCAAAAAATATAATTTTAAGTACTAATAGCAAACATTTTCTTATTAAGTAATCATTAAAAATTTCTCAATACCTTTTAAGTGACATTGATTCCTGTTCAAACATGAACATGACATTCTTGGCATTCCAACACACATCCAACTTATCACCGAGGAAGATGCGTGATATTTTAAGATCATCTAATTTATCACGTACGGCGGTCGGCTCAAACATGCTGCATCGGCACAATACACCGACGGCACACAACTAAATACGTGTATATATGTGTATATAGAATAAGTTTAGTATATAAGATAATACTTTTAAGAAATAAATCAGTCATTAGCTCACTCCCGGCTTTGACTCATACCCTACCCCTCACCTCTCACTGCGGCCAAGACACCCTTAGCCGTCACCATGATCGGTCTTGTGAGTCTGCTCGACCGGCAGTGAGAAAACCCACTTCACTACACCCTAAATCCTACCCACTTTCCGTCTGTCGCCTTAGGTCTCCCGGCGACAGATATCCCGGCCTAGGGATCCCAGGGACTGCTAGGGAACTAGGGATTAGGGTTGTATACGCGACAGTCTGTGTGACCACAGTGTACACGGCCTCGCTATACACTATACCTAACAGGGGTAGGGTAGCACTAGGGAGATAGGGAATAGGTGGACTTGGTTACTGCGACGGTAGCCAAGTTGAGGGAAACTACTACTACTACAAGGGAATAGGTGGACTTGGTTACTGCGACGGTAGCCAAGTTGCGGGATACTACTACAACAAGGGAATAGGAGGACTTGGATACTGCGACGGTACCAAGTTGAGGGAAACTACTACTACAACAAGGGAATAGGAGGACTTGGATACTGCGACGGTACCAAGTTGAGGGAAACTACTACTACAACAAGGGAATAGGTGGACTTGGATACTGCGATGGTACCAAGTTGAGGAAAACTACTACTACAACAAGGGAATAGGGGGACTTGGATACTGCGATGGTACCAAGTTGAGGGAAACTACTACTACTACAACAAGGGAATAGGTGGACTTGGATACTGCGATGGTACCAAGTTGAGGGAAACTACTACTACAACAAAGGAATAGGAGGACTTGGTTACTGCGACGGTAGCCAAGTTGAGAGAAACTACTTTTACAATTGCTACTACTACAACTAATACTACTGTTAGATAAGGGAAGGAATATAATTTCTGGAGGGGTGAAGAACATGCAATTGTATAACAAAAAATGATTACAATTGCGAGTTGATTAAATATATATATATATTTTTTTTACATATGTACCTACCGATTAAGTTCTTAACATTTCCCCCGCAACGATCGCCTTAAGACTCTACAGCATGCAACGAGGTCAACTGTCGCTGCCAGGTTTGCATCGCACGTGGCCTACAGCCAGCCAACCGAAGCCGTCAAGAAAACAACTCACCAGTGAACAACCAACTACCGATGCAGATGAAGTTGAGCTGAAGCCTACGCCAGACACCCGCCAGAATGTTCACGCCTGAACATAAGAACTTTCTAGAGCCTGCCCCGGAGAGACGCTAGAATGTTCACGCCGGAACATGACCTTCCTGAAGCCTATCCCGGAGAGACGCCAGAATGTTCAAACATGAACATGACATTCTTGGCATTCCAACACACATCCAACTTATCACCGAGGAAGATGCGTGATATTTTAAGATCATCTAATTTATCACGTACGGCGGTCGGCTCAAACATGCTGCATCGGCACAATACACCGACGGCACACAACTAAATACGTGTATATATGTGTATATAGAATAAGTTTAGTATATAAGATAATACTTTTAAGAAATAAATCAGTCATTAGCTCACTCCCGGCTTTGACTCATACCCTACCCCTCACCTCTCACTGCGGCCAAGACACCCTTAGCCGTCACCATGATCGGTCTTGTGAGTCTGCTCGACCGGCAGTGAGAAAACCCACTTCACTACACCCTAAATCCTACCCACTTTCCGTCTGTCGCCTTAGGTCTCCCGGCGACAGATATCCCGGCCTAGGGATCCCAGGGACTGCTAGGGAACTAGGGATTAGGGTTGTATACGCGACAGTCTGTGTGACCACAGTGTACACGGCCTCGCTATACACTATACCTAACAGGGGTAGGGTAGCACTAGGGAGATAGGGAATAGGTGGACTTGGTTACTGCGACGGTAGCCAAGTTGAGGGAAACTACTACTACTACAAGGGAATAGGTGGACTTGGTTACTGCGACGGTTAGGCTAGATATAGGAACCAGTACCAGTAACCAGTTGGCTTAAATTAGGATAAGTCTAGGTTTAGGTACGTGCAAGCTTAGGGCTATACTTAAGAGCTATCGAAGGTTAGGCCCTAACTTGTCCAATTCCTGACAATAAACCATAGTACATGCTAACCTCTAAAAACTGTGCCTCCATCGAAGTACCTACTTCAATAACAGATAGGCAAATAACAGGTATCGATTGAACCCTTAGAAAAGTCTTCATTGACTGTAACCTCAGTCCAGAACGTATCGTTTCAATTAATGAATCGCAAAAAGTAAAAATAAATTAATCACAAAATAAAAATTGTCCTGGTTGGATGAAATTATGTCCGTAAAACATCATAATCCTTTAAAGGTAGATTCAGGTGTAAAATACTTCTCGTCCGTGGTATTAGTATGTACTCAACGCCTACACGTTGCTAAAACCCACGCACGTTTTATCGTCAGTGGTTAAGTGCGGATCAAAAGTTGAACTTACTATTTTTACAGGTAGTTTTTTTGCCATTACTATACCACTTCCTGTTTCGCTATTAGGCAATAAAGTGGACAGTGTAACTCAGCCTCTTAAATGTACCTTTAAGAGACAATTCAAGGCACTTTCCCTCATAAGGAAAACGAATATAGGATAGGACGGTCAGCGGTTAATGTAAACGTAAACTTTAGTCATAATACTAAAGCGATCCTCGTTAGCTAAAGGATAGATATATTACTGATACGGTATCGGCCGCAACATTATTGTAATCTATATATGAAACCGTAACCTCTTAAGACAAAATGTTTAGCTATCATACTGAGAACTGCATAACTGTTGTAATACCAACCACAAAAGTTAAACGTACTTTCAATCATCCATTGTATCACACAATTTTGAATGTTTTACTTGACGAAAATTAAACTCACTAAAATTATAGTATCTTCTTGGGTTTACGCGAATGTTACACATTGAAATTAAACTACAGTTTACGGATTTTATCGCGATGTATTGGTTTCACTGAGTTATTACATTTGAAACTAATGATCTAGAAACTACATTTTTAATTTATTACTAGCCGACGTTTCGAATTCTTTACAGGATTCATGTTCACGGCAGACTGAGGTGATATTTGTCTTTGTCTTGAATTTCAAAGTTAACTCAAAGTACCCGAACATTTTTCAACTATTGGTGTTACTATCTACGCAGAATGTGCTCACTGTGTCTTGATGTCTTCTGGTGACTTTGTCCTTCTTGGGTTTCATTAGCCTGATAACAGGGTCCCAAGCTGGAGGAACATTCCAACCATCTTCCCTATTGAAATTAGGATGTTTTTTAATTTCAATAGCTTCACGTATCATTCTTGGAATAAAGCGATGTTCTTTTGCGAGTATCTGTGGTTTATCAAATCGCAGGTAATGGTTGGTTCCTTGTTCTACATGTTCACACACAGCAGACTTCGTCGAGCGTTTGTGTTTAATGTCAGCTATATGTTCCTTTAGTCGAATGCCTATGCTTCTCTTGGTTTGTCCAATGTATGAGAGCCCACACTCACAGTCTATCTTGTAAACCCCGGCCTCTTGTAAGGGTAACTGACTCTTGACAGATGGTAATAATTGGCTTATCTTCGTTGGCGGCTTGTAGAAAGTTTTGATCGAAGCTCGCTTCAAGATATAACCAATCTTGTCGGTCACGCCCTTGATGTATGGGAGGACAGCAGGTTGTCTCTCTACTGTGGCTGGCTTGTTCTTCGGGGATCTGTGACGTTGGCGCGGCGGTCGGAGCTTGTTGTCTTGCAGAACTTGCTTGACATGTTGAAGCTCGGCGTCCAGGTGTTTCTTGTCACAGATCCCCCGGGCTCTTTGAAACAAAGACATTCCCACGGTAGCTAACTGTTTAGGATGGTGGTGAGATTCACCGTTTAAGTACCTATTTGTATGTGTCTTTTTCCTATACACAGTGTGGCTCAAAGAGTTGTTTTTGTTCCTGATAACAAGTACATCTAAGAAAGCTAAAGAATTGTTTGCCTCTAATTCCATTGTAAATGTTATGTGGTTATGAATAGAATTAAGATGGTCTAGGAATACATTAACACTATCTGTTGGTAAAATTGTAAAAGTGTCATCTACATACCGCTTGTAGAACCTCGGTGTGATGGTGGCAGTCTGCAGGGCTCGCGCCTCGAAGTCCTCCATGAAGATGTCAGCAACAACAGGCGATACTGGAGAGCCCATTGCTACACCGTCTACTTTAATTCAATTCAATTTATTTAAATAAGTAAATACACAATACATAATATTACATGCATCACCATCTAGTCCCAAACTAAGCAGAGCTTGTGCTATGGGTACTAGACAATGGTTCGACATACACATTTTTTATTTAGTTACATACCTTACATACTAACATACATACAATATACAATTTTTGTTAGTAAATAATAGAAATATACTTATATACTATGTTAAAATTGCTTCACTTATCTACGGCCACGATAATGTTGTGCGTTCTGGTGGCACTTGTCCGCGGAAGCGACGGAACACCACACCTTTCGGCCAAAAGTCCTCCTTCATAACAACAGGCAGAAAGCACGTCGGGATCCGCACCACAAACGCCTTGAAGTTGACGTTGCGTCGCGACTCCAGCAGCTGTACTCTCGGCATGTAGTTCGACTTTTGGCGCACGTACTCCGCGATGTCCTCCGCCTTAGTGGTGTAGTGCAGGCGAGAGATGTACACGGGTGTGTTCGGCGCGGCAGCGCGCAGGGTTGCACCAGGGTCCACAGGAGCCGTGCCGCAACAGTTCTTGACGGTCTTCTGACGACGCTTCCTCCTCTGCACCGTCACAAAACCATCATCTACTACGTCAGCCTGTTTTTTCGCCATTTCCGGCTTGGACTTCGCAGCTACGGGGGTGCTCGCAGTTTTCTGCTGAGCCTTTATTGATGTAGGTCGCGCGACGATACACGGAGAAGTCGCGGGGACGGGGGCAGGGCTGCAGGGCGCTTGTGTAGCGCACTCAGTAGTCACAATCTTACGCGGTGACAGAACTGCTGACGCGAAGCTTGCGACCGATGTATTGAGGCATGCACCTCGGTGCGTGTTGATGTTACTACGCGCCGGTGACCCACTTAAATCGACAACCTTACGTAAGTCGTCTAACTCCGTGCGCAAGATTGCGACGGTATCTTCAGATGTCTCCAACTTCTTGTGTACATCCGCTAAACTTGCCTTCAGAAAAACTATGTCCTTCAAAAGGCTTGTAACATCGACGTGGTCGAAAGTGACAGGAGGTAACTTGTTTAAGTCCCTCGCCACAAACGTCGGCACGTCGTCAGGATCGGTCTCTTTGAGTAGCGTGATGATGTCTTGTAGGCTTTTCTTTGTCCCGTCACGCCTGCGGGACACCATCTGGTCACATTTATTTAGCGACCTGTATACAAGCAGCTTGGCAGCCGCAATGTCCTCCTCGCTTGTATGTAGTATTTCTCATCCCATAACCGATAGCCAGTTGTTAAGCAGTGTTTCAATATTTCTGCATATTCCTCAGGCATGTTGTTCTCTATTAGCTTCCTTCTAGTTATTTCAATACAGTCATGTGCCGGTAAGCATGTGAATAATGACTGTACATCAAAACTAACCATAGTTTCCTTGTCAGAGAGATGTAGGTGTTTTATTTCACTGACAAAATGGTAGGAATCCTTTACATGCGCTCTCGTCTTGCCTCTGAGTGGCGAGAGAATCTTCGCAATGTGTTGAGCCAATCTAGATTGGCTCAACACATTGCAAAATCCGTAAACTGTAGTTTAATTTCAATCACTAAAATTACCACAAAGGCACTAACAAAATATACACATAAACTACTCCTTCACCCATACACTCGCCTAAGAAGCCTGATTTTCCACGACTTATTACGTATTCTCTATCGGGATTTTCTCAGCCATCGTCGCCCGTCTTAAAGCAATTGACAGCTTCACAAGCCGTCCTCTTTTGGCACATACGATGGACATATCCGGCCCGTCCCGATTTAGCCTGACAGTTTTACCCCTACGTCCACTATGTGAATTTTAGAACACCCAAGTTTAGTTTGGTTAACAAGAATTGTTTGGTATTCGAGTGCGTACTTTTTTTCCTCTTCTCTCGTTCTAGGTTGACAGATTTACCGTGACATCAACTGTGTCAATTTTAAAGTACTGTCTGATAAAGATGTTAATAGGCAGGCTCTGCTTCAGCCTCTATTATAATATTAATAATTTTTAAGGAGCAAAGCGCACAACTTGACAGGTAAAGCGATACAAGTTTTCTGACAAAAAAATGTCAAACGCATCTTGCTCTATGATTAATACAAACAAAGTCATCATTTCAAGTATTAGGCATTTTATGAAACATATTTTTGGTACCAGTGGTACACTATATTATCTGAGCCATTGCCAGGAGTATTTTTATATCAAGGATTAGAGTATATTATTTTAAAATTCTCTACAACCATGTAGACAGACGATTTGAAGATGATGACAATGTTACAGTGTAAAGAAGATACAAGACTGGTATGAAGAGAAACTTACTATTTATTGCCACCAATAGACTAGAAAACAAAAATTGCTTTTACCGAAATAACTAATCCTTCGCTTATACCTAGAGTAAAAAAATGTATCGAACAGTATTTGAAACAAATTTCCCCAGCTTCAGAAATATGAAATTGACAATTCCTATGACAACCTACTACTACTTCCTAGGGATTTTATTACGGTGCAATGTTTATATTTACGCTAGCCGATGAAACCCACATAAAGTTGTTGATTTTCCGTGTGTAATATTCAAGGATTGCCGTCTGATTATATCTAAGAAAATATTTAAGGAATATCGAACGTAATATGCCTTTCTATTTGTATTATTTTACTTTACGTATTATAACAAATGTTATCAACTACAAACATAAAATCACGATGTGTTCGGCACTGTATATGGGACACATTATTTATTGTGTTGTGTTTAAAGTTATGTTTTTAGCGTTATCCCAGTTGCATCCTGGGATCCGTTTACTAATCTAACCGGATTTGACTACTTTGACTTTGCCCCAAAGCAATTGCTTTGGGCAGAGAGAGCTGCGCAGGTCAGACAGGCAAATGCCTGTCTGACCTGCGCAGCTCTAAGGTTTCAGGGTTATTCAGAGATACTGAGTCCCTATAACGACTGTCAAAGAGCTTCCTCACAGCTCGGACTGTGGGCTTAAGGTGCTCTCCGAAGCAAGCGATAAGCGATAACTACTAATTCAATACACACACGTAACTCTAAAAAGTTAGTGGGGAACGCCGTGGATTTAAACCCGATACCTTCAGCATGGCAGTATGTTGGTATCTTCACTAGTCTACCAATGTCTTCTTATTGGACTTATCGTTTTGATTATAAAGATAAATAAATAAGAAAAAATATCAATTGAATGTTAATGACCACAAAAGTTTAATACCCTTCGTTATAAGCTTTATTTTATAATTCAAAATATTCGTTTTTCCGAATTTGCTGCCCACTTTTCTAGTCGAACTATATCTGGTTAGCTTCGAGCGCCGACCCTAATCTAGTTGCCAATTGCAAAAACAAACGACGGTTGAAAGTCAGTTTTGCACGAAGCGACCTTCATCAGATTTCGCAGTCCGAGGTATTATGAAAACCAAAATTGGGGCTTGATTTCGAAACAATTGTGGGTTCTGATTTCCTAGTATACTGTCGATGACAAGCTCGTTTTGTTTTAACATTTTAGAGGAAATGCTTTTGTTATTTTTTATATCATTATACGTCTGTGTATATTAAATTTTTGCGTTACTAGTCAGTGAGTCCACTGACAGACAACGCACAGCCAAAACTATTGTTCACATTAATACAACAAAGCTGAAATTTGGAATGTATGCTTCTTGGGGACTGACCCGGATGCACTAAGAAGGGAATTTTGAAAATTCCTATGAGACCTGGAAAAACAGTCAAATTTAAGAAACATTTCCGGGCGTATCTGCTGGTGTACTCTAGTGTTCAATAAATATTTAATTTATGCACAAAAACAGATTGATTGTTGCTACAATTACCAATTACTAATCACCAATGTACTTGTTATCCTTCAAAGATAACTTGAATGCGTATGACTAAGTCTTTACTGATTTGCCAATTGCTCAGCGCCTAGCACCTGAACGAAGGAACATTCTAGAGTATTCACAATCAAAACAATTATGATTTTCATCATAAACTGTGTTGTTTGAATGGATCCTTTGTATAGCTCAAATTTACTATTGTACACTTTGGGTAAGGCTTTTGTTGTGATTCCGAGGGCCTTGAGCAAGCGCGTGGAACAGCTAGTAAAAGGTCAGTTACTGCTAATGATCGATTACTACCTATCGGTCTTTAACGTTATGTGTTACGTTTAAATATTTCAATTTATTGGAAGTGCCCGATGTGTTATATGGTACGCACTTTAGGGCATTGACATTATCAGATTGACTTGAGTTACGAAACACACTGTTCAGCATATTTCGAAGCGATTTGAACGGCTTCGAAATGTGCTGAACAGTGTGTTTCTTAGAAATATACGTGTAGAAACATAGACACGTGCCGTTTAATTAATTTGATTTTTTAATCGTTTTATTTTATCTGACTGCATAGATTATGACGATGGTTAAAGTGTTTTCGTGGCCTGTTTCTGACTGGTTGCCTCTCCGCAGGGCCATATGCATCAAGTATTTTTGGTTCAATCCCCACGAGACAAAACTTTGTGTGGTCTACAAATTGATGTTGAAGTCTCAATATAAAGTCTCCCGTGTCACGCTATTTCGAATTCTTGCAAGTGCAAGTGATATCTTTAAGAAAATAAATTGATTTTTGGCGTCGGGCACGTAACTGCAAACTACCTGGTAGAATAGTAATTTAATTATTTTGAGTAGTAATCGAATATATTTGACAAATGTTTATTTTGTACAAAACTCCATGCTGTTTTAAGCAGGTTACCGCTTTTATATGTCAAATTATCAAAGGTGTTTTTTGAATAACATAATTATTATATACATACATACAATAACACGTTTAAGGCGTATTATTGTACCTAAATATTCTCTCGAGTAGTAATCGAATATATTTGACGAATGTTTATTTCGTACAAGACTCCATGCTGTTTAAAGCCGGTTACCGCTTGAATATGTAAAATTATCAAAGGTGTATCTTTAAATATAATAATTATTATATACATAAGATATATAAGGCAAGTGTGAATGGGACAGTACGAAGGGGAAGACCTAGGCGGACGTTCTCTGACCAGATTGGAGACATCCTTAAAAAAGGACAGGTCAGAAGTATCCTAAACAGAAGTGCATGTTTGCGAAACTTGATGGGAGTGAATGAAGCAAGAAAGGTATGTCAGGGTCGTCGCAAATGGCGTTCCGTAGTCTCTGCCTACCCCTCCGGGAAACAGGCGTTAGTCTATGTATGTATGTAACACGTTTAATTATTAATTGTAAATATTCACCATACCTTCTATTTAAAGGGCTAACGATGACTTGCTGACTGATGGGGACCATGAGAAAGGCTAAGCAACACGCTGTCAAAGTGCGGGTTGGTAAATTCTTATGTCTTTTCTCTCAGACATGCAGGTTGCCTCACAATGATTTGCCTCACCGTTCAGCAAGGGATAATTAACAATTAAATACGCACATAACTACGAAAAGTCAGTAGTGCGCACCGAGGGTTTGAGCGTTAGGCCTTCTGCATAGTAGTCTGTTCGTCTTCCAGCTAGGTTACCGTAGCATATAGTAATATATATCAACTATAGTTATAAATAAAAAAAAACGCACAGGCACTATGTCATCAACTGAATTATATGGGCTTTGTATGACTGTGAATTTTTTGAAGCCGTATTACCCTTCAGGTACGTTAAGGTCCGTGCCGGCAGTATGTACCTAACGGAGAGAAAACTCTAATTTGATTATTTATGTCATTCGATTTTAAATTATCGCATTGTTGTAAATATATACTATTGCATGTAATTATCGCAAGGCGATATTTTTATTTATAAGTGAGTTTATTTTTATCTAGAAATAAAAACTCATTTAAGGGAATCATGAAAAAATTATCACCAAAACAAACTAAACTTGACCAATAAAACTTGAAGAAAACTCGTTAAGTACTTACTTTAATCACATAATCTTGAGAAACCTCCTCACAACACAAGCTAACTAACACTAGAGAAACTAATATAATATTCAATTAAATGTTATGAATTTTCGAAATAGTGCAGCACTGTTCGTAGCACGAACTACGTAGCTACGCGTCGACGATCTACGGCGTAGACGTCCGCTCCCGATCGCATTAACGCTACACTGACTGCAGTCTCGTTTGGAGTACGTAAGGCTATATTACCAACTGAGGTCGTGATGTTAGGCGTAAATTTTACATTTTGTTACTAACGTGGGCCCATTTTTTCAAGTATAGGTATGCGAATGTAAAGGAAATACAAAATATTTTGCCATTAAATTATTTCAACTGGGGTCAAAAGGTTTTATATTTGCTCAGTAAAAATATGAACTTTATCGTCTTACATACCCGTGTGAGAGTGGGACTTAGTAAGAAAGTTTACGAGTACATTTTGTAGGCTTTGTGCGCTAGTCGTGAGAATTTTTCGTTGTTCTCACGGCTTAAGCACAGGCTAAGACCTAAGTATTATATGAGCTCTCTAATCGTATTTTAGACTGCTTGAGCTTGCCATTGTATAAGTGGAAGTTTTCTTTCTAAGTATTTAGGTGCTGTTTCGCTTGGAAAAATAAAATACATTTCAACCGCACTAATATTGTAAAAGCCTTAGCCTGATAAGATTTTAAGCCACTTAGCAGTTTTTGAAATATATCGTTAAACTCTTATTTATAACTTCATATTATATTTTTATTTCTTTTGTCCTCGGGATTACAACTATAAACTCGAAAAAGTATTTTTATGGAAAATACATATGAATTAAAATTGTCCAATGCTGTTTTTGTCATATTTTTCCTGCATTAACGAGATTACATCTTTTCAACTACATACTGATTATGAGTATGAAATGAATACCACTTTAGACTATTATGGTCAAAATATAAACGCTTAAGAAATTAAATTTTCGCTGTGAGAGCCAGTTTTAAAAAGTTATGAGAACTGTAAATCATACGCATCCCTGACTTTCGCAGAATAGCACGTCCAAGAGAACGGAAAGATAAAAATGCGTCTATTTCCTTAACCCATTAAGAATTCTGCGTCGTTGAAACGATCGAAAAGTATAGATAAACGACTTTCGACAGAGCTCGGCACTCTTCGAGGTAAAATTAATATCACTCAAATGATTTACCAATAGTGACTTTTGTTATGCTTAAAAAATATCAGTAACATGTCTGAGTATGATTTGGTCGTTATTATATTAGACTTGCCATTTCAATGTCAGTTATCAGTATATATAAGGTTCTGCTAACACTAACGGACAGAAAGACAACGCAACTAGCCGAAACTACAGGACTCTTCATACTGAAATTTGGTATGTATATTATATACCTTAAGGAGTGTAGGGGATCTACACTCCCAAAAGTAAGGCATTTTTCTTTAAAGTAGCTAAGTATGCATGCAAAAAAAAAAGAATTAAACGTTTTAGCAAATTTACTCGTATGTATGTATATAGTATTACATAACTACCATAGGCAATCCGTAACCGGGCAATTTTTAAAATTTGAGACGTCTGCCAAGCAATCATGACGCATTCATGTAGGAAAGGTTAAAAATTAACTATCGGTCATTCCATGGCAAGTGTAGCTCCTGTTTCAAAGTATTCAAGTGAACGCATGCTTAAAGAACGCTCTATTCTTTCAATGTCAGTTCCATAACTAAAACTTACACGCTGTTTTAAGCATCGGTCGCAAGCTAAAGAACTGCTTTTCGATAAATTTATAGTTCAGTTTTATCCAATCTTCTCACTAATTTACTCTCAAAAGTCGGTCGCAATGAATAAGTAACTCATTTTATATTTGCATCAAACGCAATACAATATCTTTGCATTTATTAAATTGTCCATACCAATGCTAAAAATCAACCTGTGGGTTTAATAAACAAAAATCAAATCTACTCCATCCCGTAACAATTATATTGTTTGTGTATTAATTCCCTTTTCCTGGTACATGGATAATCGAATAAAAAAAACATAGCTTCCCTATTTGCGGAAATCGCAACAGTCAATAGAGGAAAATTGGTTGCTTAATTACGTTGGTGGAAGCGATTTGTCATTATTTATATTCAGTTATGTGTTTATTTGTGGTCAGGCGGTAATATTTATCCCAACGTGACTTATTTGGCGGTTTGGCTGTAATTTAGTTTAATATTGGCAAATTTAATCTAAAATTTGTTGATTATTTTTATTTTATCTAATTAAATGTAGATATACAATTGACTGCTTATTGAATAATATCGATCAATTGCAAGTTAAAAATAACGTCTGGAAACTCAATGGAGTCAATAAAGATAATTAAGCCGATTTTGACAAAATTTTACTTGGCATGGGCATTGTACTTGTACGTTTTTAATACAATGATCGGCAGTGAAATGAATTTTACTGAACCCGCAATTTATATTATCCGAATAAAAACAATACATGCATCTTTTTCGTTCAGTTCAAACCTCAAGTCATCATCTTATCTTTGCCTTAGACCTCAGAAAAACCTCTTTTTCTTATACCTCTTTTTCTGAGGTATAAGAGCTCTCAGAGCGCTTTGCCAAAAAATAAAGAAATATATTTTTCTGTATAAACGGTCTTATTACCAGTGGTCTTCATACTTTCATTTAGCCAGCGATCTTATCTATTCGGCCACCTAGACTGGTCCTTATAAGACCAATATATCCGACTCATTTGCTGATATTCGACCTTAGATTTGATATTTGCTTATTCATATTCTTGGATAATTTGTTCTCTCCAAATTATCAGTCATTTATTTAGACCGCAATGCTTATTATCTTTCGATGTGGATGTTAGTAATAGAATGGATGGGTAAAGTACACTGTGTTTTCATTGGAGATATTTTACTCAGCAACCTTGGGTAATATTTTAGCAGATAGCGAAATCTGTCTACTAAAATATTAGAGTACCCTAGGTTTTCGGGATGGATTGCTGGGTTGCTCAACTAAAGGATTAATGGATTTAAAGATTTTAGATAAATCTCATAATTTTGAATTCGTAGATCAGAATCTGTGAAAAATTGTTTGTAATAATTCTGTTGCCCGATTTCTAATTGAAGGACATGTTAAATTGAAATATTATCGGTTAAACTAAAGTTCAAGAAAATTGGTAAAATATAACATCTTTTTATATTAAATTATAGTAATTACAAACGTTCTTGATAGGTTGATATATCGCAGATAAGTTAAGCAAAAAGAAATCATCATAAATCTCTGTCATAGAGCTATTTTAGAAGAGAAAGTTTTTATTATGAATAACATTATGCAAATATAATAATAAATAATATTATAAATATTTCAATCAAATTACATCCGACTGCAAAAAAATAATCAACCAGTGTCAATGTCAAGTATATTTCACTAATAATATGTATTTACCAAAACTACATAACCCCATACACACTAAAATTATAAATATGAAATTAATTTTGTATTTTTGTAAAGCGTCCATGACTAAACTACTAAATAAATTCAACAATTTTGGAAATACTCACACATGTAAAATTTTACACGAGCGTATTTACGGGCGGTGAAATGAAACCACTGCCGTTCACCGCAAATCCCAGATATTACCTATTTATCTCACGTTCGATCCAACTCTTGCAGTAAAAAGCGTACGTGTGAACGTATCTAATAATTGCATTAAGTATACATTAAGCTTCAACTGAAGGAAAATAGAAAAAGTCAATTGATTGTCCTGTAAAGTTTAGATAACAAAGATTGAGTATTTCGTGAGGTTTACTTGTAAGGCAAGCACGGTAAAACTAAGAGTGCAACGTATAGTATGGAGGGGAAAAATGGAGAAAGGAGTATTTATTTATTTGTATAAATAAATACTCCACGTTAAATTTGCTAGATCGAAAGCGATTACTGAATTCATAGGTTTTCGGTACTTTCAATTATATAAAAAATCATTCTGTATAAATAATGTTACAGAGCAGCACGTCGATTCTGTAAAATTCAAACAACAACTCTCATTTCACTTGCTATTCGCTCTCACTTCGCATAAGGTTCAAAATGACCTTGATTTTGAGTGCGAAGTGAGCGTCGAACTGACGGGGGAATTACCTTATACAATGCCACTTTTTACGTCATCTCATACTTTATCTGTCTAAATCTCGAGGTAAATTTAGTTCAACTCGTAAACACGCTCGCCAGAGTATCGCTAGTGTAGATTCGAATTACGAGTATCAATCAAGTTTTAGAATGCCAATCAAGAAACTCACAGCGGAATCAGATTCGAAATTAAGAATAAAGTCTTACAGAATCACACTGCAGTAATATTTTTGAAATCAACAGACTGCCTCACTGACTTTGTTTGGGAGTTACATACCCTTACTTTTTAAATGTTATTAATGTTGAACCTCAAATATAACTTTAAGCTTGTCTCGGTGTTATGTACTTATTTCTTTTATTGTCAATTTTGGTCAATACCCTCTATCAATATGAAACTATTCAAATCATAATGCCAATAATCTGTCACATATTGAATCAGAATTGGAATGTCATTATTATGATGCTTAGCTTTTCTTGACAACGTTATTCTGTAAAATGGTCCCTGGTCTATGCATCCAAAATAATTGTGCTTAAAATTTGACATTAGTACAAACAACATAATGTTTTTATTAAATGATAGCAATTTAGAAATGATAAAATACTAAACAGGCCAATGAAAATCGAAACAAAATAGCGATACGCTCGGCCAGGTGATAAAATAAATATTTATAGTGTATAAAAATGTTGGTATCTCGAAAGATCCCTGCGGAGAGGAAGGAAATCAATTGATAAAGTTGGAATACTCAGTATTCCCTGGCAGACGATACGTTTTCATTTGCTTGTCGCATCTAGATCTTGGGATACAAGCAAACCGGGACGTTGATTCAAGGGTAATGTAATACTGTGGGTACGGAAGAAGTTCTATTCATACAATTAAAATACGATAATTGCGGGCATTTTGTATTTTAACTTCGTCGCACGTCTAAAGTCTAACGCCTTATAGAATTTGGAACATGCTAAGATGAAAGCCGGTGTTTAACCCAAATGAAATACATACATATATCTGTAATTACTATATTGTACTAATTTTCACTCACTCACCAAACAGACTGAATATATACAAATATAATTAAATTTGAGCTTAGAATAAACAAGCAGAACTGTAAATATTTTTTGCAATTGCCAACCTTATTTTTCTAGGAAGTTATAGTATTCGTAACAATATGATAATCTTTAAAGCAAAGTAAAATGAAAAATAACTTTAAGTGAAAAAGATTGGTGGACGTAACCGCGGCACGTACCTAGTAAATTATAAAAGGGAAATTGAATGTTAGTCCGCTGATTTTATGCATAAAAATGATAACGGGTCATAATTGAATTTGGCATGAATATAAAATTTGTTATTCGTGGAATTCAACTTAAATCTATTGAGTAACTTGTTGATGATGAAAACGTTTTATTTTAGTAACCAATGACTTCCCAGACAATGATGAAGTCATAATTAGTGTTTAAAAGACTGCCTCCGTGGTCCAGTGGATAGCGTATGTGACTGCTGATCGGAGGTCTCGGGTTCGATTCCCGGGTCGGGCAAAAATGTTACAGGGTTTTTCCGAATTCTCAGCAGCAGCACGGAGTCTGGTGATGTGCCCGGTAACGGCAATAGGCTCGCCCCCTTTTACATGGGACCTAAAATTCATGTCGAAATGTGGGTGTAATATTACACCTCTGCTAACCTTCGGGTGTAAACGCGTGAGTTTATAAATAAATAAATAAAAGAGATTTTCAGATATTTTATTTGATTATTCGTACAAAGAACCTTATTGAGACAATCTTAAGTGCTTTGTGTGCTTATGAGACAGTTTGGTTTAAATAACAGAACGCCCATTTACCGTAGTCCATAATTTTAAATTAATTTCTTAATTACTAATGCTCATAGTATTGCTCATGTAATACTCATGCCGTCGTTGAGTACACTTCTCTGTTATTATATCCGAATGGTAAACCTTACTCTTTTTGCATTGTCCTTTACATAAATACACCATGACGGCAAAGAAAGGTTATAAAAAAAATCTCAATGAAAAATGAAAGTCTGCTGTTTCAAATCGACTTTAGTTTGAAATAACGTAAAAACTAATTTTATGTCAATAACTGGAATTAAAACTCTTTCAAGCCTTCACTTCTGGAATAGAACGCTACGTTTCTATAACCACGTAATAAGTTTAGTACCGCTTTTTACTTATTTCAAGAGAAAACATAGTACGGCAATGAAAAATGATAATCTTAGCAAAAGCAATTTATTAGAAGCTAATTTTAAAATAAAATGATCACAATATTGTAGGAAACTGAAGCAATACGTTTAAACAACGAGGCGTCAAATGGCTTGTATTAAAGTATTTTCTTATAAAACTAAAGGAAAAGGTAAAATGAAAGCTACTAATAATAATAATGTGCTTTTATTTAGCTATTAGAGTAAAAATTATATTAAAACTACAGAGCAGGAGAACCAAAGTCACCGACATAGCTCTCCGAATAGCCAGGCTGAAGTGGCAAGGTGGGAGGCCTAAGTCCAGCAGTGGACGTCTCTAGGCTGACATGATAATTATTTACATAGCAATCGCGCCCGAAAAAATAAATTTCAAAATATTTAAAATATTCACGTACCTTTGTTCAGCGAAAACACTCATCATCAGTGGCTCCAAGATATTACAATGGAATAGTTTCTTTATTCGTATAAAACCATACCCAAAAATGTGTAATAAATCCTGATTGTACCTCAGATTTTGAATAATAAATGACACTCGTAAATCTCGTATGAAATCTCTATAAATCTAAATGGGTAGTTGGTACGGGTTGACCACAGACGGAACTGACCAGACTCTGGCCAAAATTTACCCTAATTACCTTTTCATTAGTTTATTTTTGTGGTGCGGGAGTGGTAGTTCCGTGCAGATAATGAACTTATACCAGCGGTTTGTATTCCTTGTTTCATAGAGCGACGTTTGATCTGTGTTGTACGTATTGTAAGGTTTCAACACAATATTTTATTCAAGATTGAACTGAAAAGGATTTAGATAAGTTAATATTATATTTATTCTGTTCATCCGACCGGCGTACCATATCTCTTTGTATGTCAGTTCTCATTCCAAGGGCAAACAAAATCATCCGTATGGCCTTCCAGAAAATACGGGTTGTTTATAAAAAATAAATAAGATCACGGTAAGCAGATTAAAGATTAAAATTGAAAATAGTTAAATAACGGTAGGTATAATGATTATAAAATGTGTTTTGTGTTTGCAAACTCTATATGATTTCTAGTGAATTTTCTGACAGTTTTATCTGCCAACTTCTGTTTGTGCACAGATAGTGGTTATAATGTTACGGTCGACTTACCCACCGCCTCTGCTAGTGTTATGACGACGAACTGGTGGTTGTTCGTTTTGGGAGGCAAACGGCTGAAGGTCGCGGGTGTCATTCCCGCTCATCTTTAACATTTGTGTGCGTCAACGTGGATGATGTCTTGATCTGGATGTTTCTATTATACTTAATATAAACATGAAAATTATATATGTATGCTTATTCGTTATAGACTAGTACCCATAGTACAAGCTCTGCTTAGTTTGAGACAGACAAGATGGTGTTGTGTGAATGTGGTGGTTATCTCAGTTACATCCAAAACTTTATCACTTGTTAGTCTAACCAGATTTAACAAAATATTAGCTTTTCCACTGAGCGACTGCCGTATGACCTACGCAACCCAAAGGTTTAGCGATATTTCATGGCTAAGACCAGGTATTCGCGTCATGGGTTGAACGCGATACACTCTGCATCGCAGTTTGTTGATATCCCTGCTAGGCCTCCGCTACCTCTAAGCGGAAAGTAAATAGTTGCTCAAAATAGATATACTACTGCGTCAACTATGCATTCCTTTAAATTACTCATCTATAGACACTCATGTATCGTCATAACTCTAAACATTTGAATAATAATGAGCATGAGACAACGCGTTGCGGACATAGATGGAATGCCGCAACTAATCCCCAACGCTTTGAGCATCAAATATCACCTGATGTTATAATACACCTGTATTAATTATGACATCGACCTGACATACGAAACGGTAATAGCACTCAATCAAAATCCTAATACTCGAACATAATCGACATATAATGAATGCTATTATTATTATGAATACCTACCGTAATCCAATACTTTGTTAAAGGTTCGAAAATACTAAAATAGAAATGGAAGAGTATGGTGAGGCCATGTAGAGCGGCAAAAATTAAAATTAAGCTATAAAAACACGATAATTCGAAAACTTTATATCAGTAGTAGTTGAGTCTTTTTAATTTCAGCATGAATGTGCCGGCTCGACCAGGAAAGTACCGGGGAATTTAGTGAGAGTGCTCCTTTTAGGGTTCCGTAACTAATAGGTAACAACCGGACCCTATTACTAAGCCCGCTGTCTGTCTGTCTGTCTGTCACCAGGCTGTATCTCATAAACCGTGATAGCTAGAAAGCTGAAATTTTCACAAATTATGTATTTCCGTTGCCGCTATAGCAACAAATACAAAAAATAAAAATATTAAGGGGGGTCCTATACAATAAACGTGTTTTTTTTCGTATTTTTTGCTCAATATTACTAACACTAACAGGTAGGCGTTTGAAATTTTTACAAAATATATAGTTTTATATTATCTTTCAAAATAAATAATTAAATAAAAATAAAGTAAATATTAAAGGGGGCTCCCATACAATAAACATAATTTTTAAGATTTTTTTTACTCGATTTTAATAAACAGGTAGAAATTAAAAAATATTTTAGTATACATACGAAAAACGTAATTTTCTTTTATACATGATGGTACGGAACGCTTTGTGCGCGAGTCCGACTCGCAATTGGCCAATTTTTCCATTCTCGCGATAGACGGCGGCTTGGTTGCGTTTTCTGTTTGAGCCAGGGCTAACATTTGCCATCAGGCAAGCCACTGGGTTTTCTATCTATTGCTACCAATAACAGAAACCAAAAAAATAAATCATGGCTTCAATACTTGATGTATATTCAATTCCACAAACAGTCGGAAGTGAATATACAAAAGAGAACTTAAAATAAAGTGTCGTTTGTTTAAACAATATCTGCATACACAGAGATATGTGTATGCTGATTGGTAAGTACCAATCTCAGTTCATTCACGATATTGGTATCTTGGTATTAACCTAAGTATTCTATCACATAATTTCCTGTATGGAATAATAATATAAGCTCTGTTTATAAAGTATCATACAACTGAGCACAGTACTCTCACTATAAAAAGGATTAAGTTATAGCCCACCACGCTGATTAGCTAGCGATCGCTTATGAAATTTACGTCTAAATATCAACTGAATTGTATTTTGACTATGAACAAAATAATACATAGAATTGTATTGTTATTTGGTAGCGTTTCGCACTACAATGGTATGCTTCCACAAAGTAATGTCTTTTATTTCAGTCTCGAGACACTGATTCTCATGGTCGAAATAAGAACTTGGTGAGGGATTTTCTCTCTAGAGAGTGCCTCTGAGAGACTACAGCAAACAAAGTCGCCTCTTTCAAGACCCGCGAGGATTGGTGACGTAGGTAGTGTATTCGGACATCGAATTGACCTGCATATTCGAAAATGCAGGGTGTTTGGCGCATGGACCCACACATTTTTTTGGGGGTTAGGGCATATCCTAGTTTACACCCCAAGAACCCCAGGTCCTAAGTGTACCTGTACTCGAGATACGATTTTTTTATCATTTTTAAATTTTTTTCTGAATTATCACATTTAACACGATATAACTTTTTAGTTTGTAGTCAAATTTGAACTAGATAACTTTTATTGGATTCCCTAATGTATTATTATTCTTAAAAAAACATAAATTGTTGGGAATAAATGCAAAAAAGTCATTGTCGAGCTTCAAAACTCTTAAAAATGAAGTAGTGAGTGCAAAATATGAAACTCTTAATTAATTATAAAAAAAATATACGCTCTTTTGAACTTCGATTACTTTAAAAAACATCTGTACTTAATACCCTTTCTAACGATGTACAACATGGCCTTAAAATCTTTCAATATGTAATCAAAAAACAAAAAAGACTACCTAGCCAGTGTCAGGATAATGAAATAACAGGTTAGGTTTCAAAATGTTTTTAATGAATATTATATGGTTACACATTATATTTTTATTATGAAAAACAAGCACATACCATGCGCCACCTATATGCGCATATACCATGACGGCACAGGGCCGTCATGGTATATGCACATATAGGTGTTGTGAGGAAAGAGTAAGGTACACCATTCAGGTATATTAACAAAGAAGTTAACTCTATAATACCATGTATGCATTACTACGAACATGAGTAATTAAGAAATTAGTAAAGAAATATGGATTATTTAAAACAAACTATCTCATAAGCATACACACACAGCCCTTAACCAATAATATTATTTTGTTTAATAAGGTTGCCAATTGCAAACAATCTTTTCAAATCTGATTGAAAATTCTAAACCCATCACGTTAAAATTTAACTACATTAGTATAGATTCAGTCTGTTTAGTGAGTGAGTGAAAATTTTAAAATAAGTAAAATAGAGTCATTACAGATATATTTCATTGAAATTAAACACTGGCTTTCAACTTAGAATGTTCAAATTTCTATTATAAGGTGTCAGATCTAATAAGCGCCTGTACGCTATAATATTGCCGCAATTTTCTCATTTTAATTATATGAATATTGTTAAGTTTTTATCACACACGGGAGAAGTTCTATTCAGCTTAAAATTAAGCTGAATAGAACTTCTAACGTGCCCACAGTATTACATTACCCTTGAATGAATGTCCCGGTTTGCTACAATCCCAAGATCTAGATGCGACAAGCATATGAAAACGTATCGTCTGCCAGGGAATACAGTGCATTCCAACTTTATCTATTGATTTCCTTCCTCTCCGCAGGGATCTTTCGAGTTACCAACATTTTTATACACTATAAATATTTATTTTATCCCCTGGCCAAGTAATACACTACTATGTTTCGGTTTTCAATTGACTGTATTATGTTTCGGTTTTAAATTGACTCTCGCAGCGCTTGTCAGACAGGCGGTGGGTGTTGATATAATATAAATAATTGAAATCACGTTTGCTTGCACTGAAGGTTTAATATTAATAGTTCAACTAGTCGCCTCGACATGTTGCAATCTGCCGCGAGATTTGTTTGTTGTTTAAATGTAATAGTTTGTCTCGATATATGTAGAATGCAGGCGGTTGTCCGTCGCGCGGTCGGTCCCGATTTTTGTCTCAGGCGGTCTAAAAACTTCGACATAAGACTTGTCAACAAACTTACACGAAGAAGAAGGAGAAAAATCAATTATAAGAAATTTAGCCAGATTTTGTGTAAATCTGATAGCTAGAGAGAAAATAACTCTTCTAAGAAATAAACAAGCTTCAAAGACGAGATAGTAAACAGGGTGTTTGGCCCATGGACCGACACAATTTATTAGGGGTTAGGGGTGAGCATATCCTAGTTTTCACCCCACGAACCCCAAGTCCTAAGTGTACCTGTACTCGAGATACGATTTTTTATAATTTTTTATTTTTTTTCTGAATTATCATATTTTAAACGATATAACTTTTTAGTTTGTAGTCATATTTGCACTAGATAACTTTTCATCACCAGCTTTTAAAAGTCCACTGTTGGACTTGGCCTCTCCTTAGAAAGGAAGAATTGACCCTACTATACCACGCTGGCCATGTTGAATATTAGATGCAAAAATTTATCTTTCAGTTTTTAACTAATAAGGTTTGTATCGTTCGCCTTTTGGCCATATGGTTTGTTTCTTAATTTATTATGTTCTATGTGACAGTCTGTCTGTGTCAGGAGCTAGAGACATTGCTTCCAAATGAATTAATAGTAAAGGATTATATATTGAAATATTCTGCTACAAATTCAATCTTTTATTTACGCCCACCTAATTTTTCAATAGGTTATGGGCCCAGTGTGCGCGAGTAAAATCCGCTGTGTTGCAAATTTATTTTTGAAAAATGGAGTCTTCCAAAGTTAAACGAAATATAAAACCGTTCAATGGCGAGAAGTATAGCGTCTAGCAATTTTGTATCCGAGCCTTGCTGTGTGAAATGAATGTGACAAAAGTTATTGACGACGTCCCATTGGTACGCGACGAAAATAAGGAGAAAACAATTGCATAGCTAAAAATAGCATTTTTGAATATCTTTCAGACTCTTCTTACCTTAGATTTGCCAAGGAAAACATTTCATCACTCACTTCACGTTATATGAGCGTAAGAGTATCGCGACGCAATTGGCGTTGAGAAAAAAGTTGTTGTCGTTAAAATTAAAGAGTGAAATACCGCTCATAAAACACTTTACCACGTTCGATGAGCTCATCACTGAGCTACCAGCCACTGGTGCAAAATTAGAAGAAACCGATAATGTTGCTCATTTATTGCTTACTCTACCTTCGACTTAGGACGGAATCATAACAGCAATCGAAACCTTATCGGAAGATAATCTAACGTTAGCTTTCGTGAAAACACGGCTATTGGATCATGAAGTGAAGTTGAAAACTGAGTCAGGCGATATGAGTGCAAAAGTGTTGCACATTGAAACGAAAAGTGACAACATACAATTTTATTTAAGCGGGTCTTATTCGCGATATTTAATTAATTTAAGGTATAAATACCTATGTTTTACCGACGTTTCGGACGTCTTACAACAGCCTTGGTCGCGGCAGGACTGATGTCATCTCAGCGTCGTCCTTGTGAAGCGCGGGTTTTGGCAGCTACCCTCACTTGTTTTTTATTTTTATCCGAACTGTCGGTACGTCGACACACAACACTTATGACGTCTACACACTGATGATCTGTGTTACTGCGGCGGGGTTTACATTTGTTGATTACTGGATTCCAAGTTGTGGACAGTCTGTATCCATCTTCCCGGTTGAAATTTTTGTGCTTTTTGATTTCAACCGCTTCACGTACTATCCTGGAGTAATAGTTGATGAAAAGAAAATTTGATAATCGACAGTCAAATAAAAATATGAAACAAAAGAAGGAGGATTCTAAGTTCATTAAAAAATGTCATCATTGTGGACGTAGAGGACATATACGAAATGATTGTTTCTATTTCAAACGAATGAACCAACAAAAGGGTCCAAGAACACCACAATCTGTCGAGATAAGCGAAAATAAACAATCAGCATCGAATGAGTTCTCAGGGTTTGCTTTTATGACCGGCGAATCTGAAACGCAAAACTATCATAACTAAGTTACTTTTCTTCTAGATTCTGGTGCCTTGGATCACATTATCAATAGAGAAGACTTGTTTACTAATTTTGTTGTTTTAGACACACCACTGAAAATTTCAGTAGCTAAAGATCGCGAATTTATTTCAGCTACAAAAAGTGGTACTATGCAGGTTACCAGCAACATGGCTGTCCAGGGTTGCTTGGAGGGCGTTTTGTAATGTCCGGAGGCTCCGTACAATTTGCTGTCCGAGGTAAAGGTCCGAGGAAAGGTATTCTAATGGGTTATGAACCAAACGGTTATAAAGTTTGGAACCCAAATTGCGAAAAATTCGTAGTGGTCAGAGATGTTAGCGTGGACGAAACTTACTTTTTGAGGTCCAAGCCTCCTTGGAAGTTTGAAGAGAATATCGAAAATTCTCATGACAAAGCTGATAATGGCATTGTGTAAAAGTCAGTGTCAAGTAAGACTACTCTGAAACAGAATTAGATAGCTCAAAATCTAGTGGGCATGATGAATGTCCAATTAAAGTTCGCAAATTGAACCATGATACGTTAAGCGAAGTACGTTTTGATAATTCAAAGACTAGTAGTTCTGAAAATGCAAACAAAAATATTGAACTGCGGAGGAGTGATAGGATTAAAGACAAACTCCCTTCATATAATGAAATTGATGACGTAGACTATTCAATGTGCGCTCAGACTATTTTATGCAATTTACCGAAATCATTTGAAGAGATTAAGCATAGAAATGATAGAAGTAAATGGGAAAGCGCGATAAGGGAGGAACTTAATTCATTACATAAAAGTGAAACATGGAGTTTAGAACCACGACCACCAAACAAAAACATCGTAGATTGTAAATGGATTTTTACAATCAAAAATGATGAATTTGGAAATCCTCAACGTTATAAAGCGCGTTTAGTGGCGCGCGGTTTTAGTCAAGAGTATCTTACAGACTATAATGAAAACTTTGCGCCTGTCGCCAGAATAGCCAGTTTTAGATTCATTATTAGCTTCGCCAATCAATTTATTTATTGGTCTATCATATGGACGTCAAGCTTGCCTTCCTAAATGGCGAATTAAAAGAGGAAATGAATTAAAGAGTTCCCGAGGGTGTGTTATGTAAAGAAGGCTATGTTTGTAAATTACAAAAGGCACTATATGGACTTAAACAAGCGGCGAGGTGTTGGTTCGAAGTATTTGAACATGCTTTGAAAGAAAAAGGTTTTCAAAATTCATCAGCTGACAGATGTATATACATACTAGATAGAGGAGATATACATAAAAATATATACTTAGTGTTATACGTTTATTATTTAGTAGTAATTTGTGCTGACCTAAATACAATGACTAATTTCAAAAGATATTTGATGAGCAAATTCCAAATGACCGATTTACGAAATAAAATTATTTCTGGGCATAAAAATCACTAGAGAAGGTGATCAAATGTCTTTAGACCAAAGTGCATACATTAAAACAGTCTTGACCAAGTTTAATATGCATGAGTGTAAACCTGTGTCTACCCCTTTAGAAAATAAGTTAAATAATGACGCATTGAACTCTGAGGAGAGATATGACGCACCCTGTCGAAACGTCATAGGATGCCTAATGTATATTATGCTATGTACTAGGCCAGATCTAAGCGTCAGTGTTAACATACTGAGTAGGTATACACACAAAAATAATTAAGAATTATGGCAATGTCTTAAACGGGTATTAATGTACTTAAAAGGCACAACTGATCTAAAATTGTGTTACATAAGGTGTAAATACAATGATATTTTGTGTGGGTACGTAGACTCAGACTGGGGTGGTAATGATACACAGGATAGAAAGAGTACAACCGGGTATTTGTAAGCTTTTTGACCAGTGCACGATTTCCTGGAATACACGAAAATAGTCGTCAGTCGCGGCTTCTTCGACTGAAGCTGAGTATATGGCATTATTCGAAGCAGTCAGAGAAGCACTGTGGCTTAAGTCTTTAGCAGCCAGTATAAACATGCACATCACTGTGCCAATTGTCATCTATGAAGACAATATTAGTTGTATAAGTATAGCCAATAACCCAACATGTCACAAACGGTCAAAACATATAGACATAAAATATCACTTTTCTCGAGAACAAATTGAGAAAAATGTAGTAAAATTAAATTATATTCCCACAGGTGAACAGCTAGCAGACGCACTGACAAAAACACTACCTGCAATCACGTTTCAAATGTTGAGATGCAAAATGGGTGTACAATAGTAGTGTGAATAAGTGTGTAGACAAAATACAAGATTTAATGTATTTAATTTTAAAAATAACAATATTCAATTAGTGAAATTGAATTTTTAATGTTGATTTGAGAACTTAAGTTGAATTGGTCTGGTTGGCGGTTTTACTGGGTTTTCCCCAACCCTCGAACGAATGTTGGACCAAATTGTAATTCCCCAGTAAGAATTTGGAAGTATATGTGATCTAAGTATATCTGTATAATCTATGGTGATCTAGTTAGGTAGTAAATTGAAATTGATTTTTGTTTGTATAACTACCGATTAATTTTTGAGGGGGCGTGTTGAATATTACATGCAAAAATTTATCTTTAAGTTTTAACTAATAAGGTTTGTATCGCTCGCCTATTGGCCATATGGTTTGTTTCTTAATTTTTTATGTTCTACGTGACAGTCTGTCTGTGTCAGGAGCTAGAGATTATATATTGAAATATTCCGCTACAAATTCAATCTTTTATTTACGCCCACCTAATTTTTCAATAGGCCAAACGGGTTGGAATAGGGTCTGTATCAAGTTTTCCTTCTCTTACAGTGCTGTTCTCTGCATAATATGCTCCTTCGTCGGCTCTTACGACACCCATGGGATGATATGGGGTGGTGACAATCCGTATTCTTAATCCGTCACCACACGGACAAGTCTAGTCTTTTTTGTTTTGTGATTACAAATTGAAAGATTTTAAGGCCATGTTGTACATCGTTAGAAAGGGTATTAAGTACAGATGTTTTTAAAGTAATCGAAGTTCAAAAGAGCGTATAGTTTTTTTATAATTAATTTAGAGTTTCATATTTCGCACTCATTACTTCATTTTTAAGAGTTTTGAAGCTCGACAATGACTTTTATTGCATGTATTCCCAACAATTTATGTTTTTTTAAGAATAACTGAATCTATACTAATGTAGTTAAATTTTAACGTGATGGGTTTAGAATTTTCAATTAGATATGAAAAGATTGTTTGCAATTGGCAACCTTATTGTTCTAGGAATTTATAACACACGTTACAATACGATGATCTGTGAGAGCAGAGCAAAATTAAAAATATCATTAAGTGAAAAGGCTTGGTGGACGTAACCGCGGCACGCACCTAGTAAATTATAAAAGGGAAATTGAATGTAGTTCCGCTGATTTTACGCATAAAAATCTGAACGGGTCTTTCTTAATCGAATTTGGCATGAATATAAAATTTGTTATATGTCGAAATCAACTAAAATCTATTAAGTAATTCGATGATGATGTAAATAATTTTATTTCGGTACCAATGTCTTGCCAGTCATTAATTAGTGTTTAAAAGATATGTTCAGATATTCTATTCTATTATTCGAACAAAGAAACAAAATAATATTATTGGTTAAGGGCTGTGTGTGTATGCTTACGAGACAGTTTGTTTTTAATAACAGAACGCCAATATACCGTATTCCATATTTCTTTACTAATTTCTTAATTACTCATGTTCGTAGTAATGCATACATGGCATTATAGAGTTAACTTCTTTGTTAATATACCTGAATGGTGTACCTTACTCTTTCCTCACAACACCTATATGTGCATATACCATGACGGCACAGGATGTGCTTGTTTTTCATAATATGTAAATATATTCGCCCTGTTTCATAGATCGCAATCTGTTTATAAGTTTGATTTATAGCGACTTTATACATACAGGGTGTCACAAGACCCATCACCGAGCCATAGTCTACTCGTTGTGGACATCATGCCAAGTCATACAAACCAAAAATAATACCTGGGAAACGATTTTTTTTTTTAAGATTTTACATTTTTTAACCGCAATTAAAAGCGCGCGCGTGCAATGCTCGAAATACCTACTTATCCATGGGTCATAAGGCATCTAAAGAACATATTGGTGGGGTAAATGCATCGATTTTGAACCTAATTAGAAAAATTCCATACTAACTTTGAGCCTCAATATCTCCTGAACCAGTAATTTACCAGGTATGGTGCCGAAGTAAAAAATATTCGTAATGATTGGGACATTTGGACATTACAACATGGAATTTCAGTTTTCGTTTAGGGTCTTTTTACACCCTGTATATGCATAACATTATGCTGAGCTGTTATGCAGTTATGGTGCATAATTATCTCGGATATCTTACTTGGCAAGCCACGACCTTTACATCAAAAGTGGATTGCAATTTCTCAACGAAAAATGCAAGTCTGCTACTTCAAATCGAGTTTTATTTGTATTAACGTAAATAATGCTTTTATGTCAATAACTAAAATTAAAACTCTTTCTAGCCTCCGCTTCTGGAATAAAACGGTCACTATTTTAGTACCGTTTTTTACTTATTTCAAGAGAATACAGTATGGCTATGAAAAATGTTAATCTCAGCAAAAGCAATTTATTCGAAGCAAATTTTAAAATAAAAAGATCATAATATTGTAGCAAACTGAAGCAACACGTTTAAACAACGAGGCGTCAAGTGGCTTGTATTCAAGTATTTTCTTATAAACTTAAGGAAAAGGCAAAATTAAAGCTTCTATAAAATGTCATCATACTTAGCTATTTAAGGGAAAATTATGTTTATCACGATCGCATGAGCTACGAGTTCTACGTTCGTTTGTGTCTAAAACCTGTGGAGAGGTTTTGCTTTCGATTTTAGTTCCAACACAAAAGAGCATAATAAAAGATTATTATTTCAAAAGAAGACTCGTAATTATTTTATGTTTGTACCTACATAGTCTATCTAATTAATTTAACCCACAAAAACTCTTTCTAATTTATAGAAGAAAATTCTAACGTAACTTTCCTGTTGCCAACTGGAATTGTAAATTAATATTCGTAGAATTATTTGTATACATGTAAGACTTCTTCATGATACGTTCCAATAAGTCTATAAGAATGGAACAGCAATAATCAATTTTCTGTAAAGGAGAACCCATAAGTTGACCGAGTACCCATAAATTATAATTTCACTGAGTTTGTTCTTTCATAATAATAATATTTAGATTTAATATTTTGAAAGCAACCATGCATTAATAACCATTATGTAGGCATTAGTAGTAAAGTCTTTCTTGACTGTTTCTTGATCTTGTTGCCACGAATATTCTATAAGTTTTCGGTAGATGTAAAGTTAAAGTATTCTCTAAACAAAATCTTCTCTCTAACTTTTAACTATTCAGTGTATGAATAAAAAGCCAAAGGTCAGAAAGAGACAGACGGATTACCACGATTAACAGCTTTCACTGTCAATACGACAGCTCTTAGAAATAAAACGTCTGCCAATACTTCAATAAAAGTTTTTGCCTAGTTCACACGAACTTGGGATTCGAATTATACCAAAGTCAGATGACGGACAATCTCACATAATAGACAGTTGTGGACAGTTTAGTTTTTAACGATGTACTTACAAAATTCTTGAGTTTGATAGTTTTTTCAGTTATAAATTTGGAGCTTACGTTCTCTCTAGAGAGAAAAAAAGTAGTCATTATTTGGTAAGTAGCTGTCACTTCAAAACACGTCAAAAGTCACTGAAAGCACTTTGGTATTTTCACTCCCTCGATGATACAGCGGTAGATTAAGAGACTGCGGATTATTCAATCATTTTGGTCCGACTACCAAATCCAGTCATTTCCGACATCATCAAGCATGTTTGCCCATACCATAATAATTATATGTCTTTCGCAGGTGACTAGTCCCCTAGTTGAGACTGGCTGCCGTGCCAAAAATTTGACCTTTAGGACAATGTCACATTATTATAATTTATTTCATATTATAATTTATTTCATATTTATAGATGGCAACACAGGTAGATATACTGTTTAGTCAACATAGTGCTTTGTTGTAAGTGAGTTGGCTCATAATGTTATATGATATCTTGATGTTGTGTTATATGATATTACATTCCAAGCTTTATTCGCGGAATCTCCTTGTCTGGGTTTATAATTATATTTGTATAAGCACGGCGTTCACTTTAGTGACGTTATTTTAGTTCGTAAGGTTATTTGACGTCGGTTTTGGTAGAAAATGACACTATCTTCACAATATTATTTATCAGATATATTATCATGTTTAGGTATGAGATATACTTGCCGTATCATCATGTCACATAACAGCACCTATTCTAAAATTTTCTATTAAGGCCTCCGAGATTGAAGGATATTTATTAATCACGGCGCACGACCAATCAGTCTATGACTGTAGGTATTCTTGATTACAGTAATAAGGCAATTAAAATATGTTTATAAACACATATGATATGATATGAAACTTTCTTTCCTTTTTAATTGCGATCAAATCTATCCGTTAAATTGAAATATGGAAAAAATAATATAGTATACAAAAATAGCCACACATCGTATTTTAATATTCATAATTCGTTAAAAACCTCGGCATTCGGCGTTACTCATCCTGTGACCACGAGAAGAACCCATGTCAAAACTCTGCTCAAAACGAAATATTTGTTTATCAATGGGAAAATGGACGATATTTCTTATTTTCAAATAAAATCACGCTATATGACCAGACCGTTGTATTAATTTTGGGAAATATTATAAAGTCTTCATTTCACTTATAAATCCATTTCACATTACAAGAGTCCAGTTACACGTTTTTGTGAAAGCCAGCGTATACGAGGCGCATTCGTAAAAATGCCATCAAATATGAAAAAATACTTCAAACGTAGCAAATTGGAACTGCAACACTTTAACGAAGTTATTGTGTCACTAGCTTTTTCCCGCCGCGTCGCACGCGTTAAATTCGGGGTAACACAAATCTACTTTCAATCTCAAGTTGTGTGAAGGCAATCCTGATTATTCTAAAGATTTCAGAAACTCTATAAAGTACAAAGTAACTCGGTCAATATCCATGACATTATCTACCGAAAGGTACATAATAACATCATCTTGCACACAAGCAAATGTCAAAGCCATGTTCTAATACATGTCTAATATATGTCGTAAACATTTTCACATTTATATTATTAGTAGGCAAAATCGTTTCAGCCGTTTATGCGTAGTATATAATTTATAAGTATCCGATATATATATGCGAACAATTTAATCACCGTGCACAATAGGACATTATGTATGATGTGACATTACTGACAGATATGCGAAAGCACATGCGTAGCACTCAATTTATTAGCGCATGCGTTCTTACTTCCAAGAGGTTAATTTGTGCCGTAGGTACAAACTTCTACCCTCCCTAAAATCCCTCCTAGTTTAATTATTGCAACTTATGGTAGCCTATGTCCGTCTCCAAGATCCAATATATCTCTATATTAAATTTCAACAAAATCGGTTCAACCGTTTTAGCGTGAAAACGGAACATACATACATATATACACACTTTCGAATTTATAATATTAGTAAGGATATAGATACCGGCAACTATTTCATTTTTACTTAATAATTCACATGTAACATATGATGTTAGGCAAATTCTTAACGTTGTTAGTTAGCAACAAATATTTGTTTGAGAGAAATTCGTCGTTTTTGGGAAGTATTGACGTTTTATTTATTTATTTATTTGGCATGGATTTGATCCATCACATAAGGATTTTTGATTTTCGGATTAACATTGATTATTTATTTTGACAAGGAGGGGTTATATTTAAGCTGCAATATTATGCATCCGACAATGTATGTGTGTAAGTATCTGTAGTACCTATTTAAAAAATAGGATCGTTATTATTTGTCTGATTTTCGCAATACGGGCTAAGATTAGTGTGGAACAAAATAAATATATTAATAAGAGATGACGTATTCACGCTAAAATCTATCATCTAGAATATGTAGATCGTTGTGGAACAACATAAATATATTAATAAGAGATGATGTATTCTCGCTAAAATCTATCATCTAGAATATGTATATCGTTGTGGAACAAAATAAATATATTAATAAGAGATGACGTATTCACGCTAAAGTCTATCATCTAAAATATGTAGATCGTCTAGAAAATAAAATAAAACCTCTATGTGTAGATATTATTTTCGATGTGAAAATTGCAAAATCTCAGAACCAACCAAGCAAAATCCCAGCCCATGCATATACAGGATGGTGCTTGCATAGGGGCACTTTTTAAATAGAGGCATAGCTTACAACATTCTTAAGCCTTGTACCAAAAATCAATTCAATCGGTGCAGTAGTTTAGCTACAATATCGATTTTAAGTTCCGCATTTTTTGCACATGCTTTGAATTCCACACAGCTGATACAAAACGGCCAATGACTCTTCATTGCGCGCCGCGACTAGCTACGACGCGACGCCTCGACGTCATCCAAAGTTAGGCTCAGCGCAGACAGAACGGAGCGCAGCGGAGAGGATTTTATTAACGCACTTGAAAATAAACTTATTTTTTTTACAATAAAGTGCATAAATGCTTGAACCTGACAAAAAATATTCGCGCGTCCTCGAAGATACGCGAGAATCCCCGTGCGGCGTCGAGTCGGCGCCCGCGTCGTACGCGTACTTTCAATCAGTGTTGTTACTAAGTTTAACGAACTTTCGCGACAAAATATTTACTGCAGAGTGGTAACCCAGAACGGTTTACTCCCGCAGGCTCGCGAGGTCACGCGCAAGCTTAAGCATACGCAATCCGTAAAAAAAATGCCCGACACCGCGTGGGGAGTATTCCTCTCTGTCTGCGTTGACCCTTAGACGTCGTCGTCGTGCAACGTCTTTTCGCCTCGTAGGTACGACTCGTCGTTGTAGGTTTTTGCGCCCGAGTAAATTATTACAGAACAAGACTTTTGAAACTTTCTAATTACCTTTTCAATAAAGTTACATAATAATAAAATGGATCGGTTCCGGCAGGCAAGAAAAAATCTAATAAGGTAGTGCATTTACTGTAAGAGTGAATAGGGACTCACTCTTACAGTAAATGCACTACGTGTGACAAGGACAAACATGGTCAAGCCAAATAGAGTTGCCCAATTATAAACAAAATATTGTAAATAGTATCGATAAAAAATACCTAAGCACCGTAAAAGTTTGTTGTTTATTGTATCGACATTGATTGTATTTAACGTTAATGTAATCGTCTTATCAATGATAGTATCGATAAAAAATACCTACGCACCGTAAAAGTTTGTTGTTTATTGTATCGACGTTGTTTGTATTTAACTTTAATGTAATCGTCTTATCAATGATAGTATCGATAAAAAATTCTACGCACCGTAAAAGTCTGTTGTTTATTGTATCGACATTGTTTGTATTTAACGTTAATGTAATCGTCTTATCAATGATAGTATCGATAAAAAATCCTACGTACCGTAAAAGTTTGTTGTTTATTGTATCGACATTGTTTGTATTTAACGTTAATGTAATCGTCTTATCAATGACTTTACGTTCGAGAATTTCAAAGTGTGGTACAAATAAAGACTTTGAATCGTTTTTTAATAGGTAAACAATGATAAACATGTAAAGATATTCAATTATTTAATCATTTGAAATAAGTTAATAATTATTGACTATTTTAGCTTATTCCGTATGGTATTTTTTAAATGGTCTAATGGGTTCAAGAATCTACTTAAGAATTATAATAACTATGTACTGAAACTACTGAACTAATTGAATTATGTGCATAGTATTTCATAAACTTGTTTAACTGTGTCGTATTAGCAACACAATTAAGCAATAGCATTATTGTTAATAAAAGTAAGAATGCATAGTTCGTTGTATAAAAACATTTTGTGTTATTTTGTTGTTAACGTATCAACGTGTCAAAAATATCGACATTCATAGTACCTATTGGGCATCTCTATTTCCTATCCTAGACATGTTGGCGCCAGCGGCGCATCGGTGATCGGTGACTCATCAAATGTTTGTTTAGTGCCGCAAAAACGATTGAATGAATAAGTCGATCAGATTGCGCGCGCGCGACATTTTGACGTGACAACGTCTTATAAATTGGTTTGCCGGGTGACACTTCAAGAAACTGCGTTACGCTCCGCTCACGTTATGCGCTCACAATGAGAGCGAGTGAGAGGCACGCGTCCCGCCTAAGAGCGAGAGACACAGACATAAAAAGTGAAAGGCACGCGTCTTTCATCCTTCTTCCTACTATACGAATGAATATTCACATTAAAATTATTTTACCACTCAAAGTCGTTGTCACGTAAAACTTTCGCCCGTATACCGACTTTACAGGCAACCAATTTTTTTTTTTTGGTTTTGAATTGTGTGATTGTATTTAGTTGTCTTATTTAACTGTGTTGTTGTTTAGTGAACTTTATCATTCCAAATTTTTGCATTATTTGTGTTAGTAATGACAAACTTTATGTCGTCCGAATATGCGGATATGATTGTGTTATGGGTTTTTGTTGTGAAAAAGACACCAGTGCTTTCCTCATTACTGAACTTTCATTAGAGTGATTTGTAGAATTACTGAAATAGGTAATTCGTGATAAACTTGGCGGCCATTTTGAGAATTTGAAAATTTTGTGCTATCTTTTACGTGGGTTTGTGTTTTTGTTGATATGAAAAAGACACCAGTGCTTGCCTAATGAGTGACCAAACATCGGAGTGATGTGTAGAATTACTGAAATAGGTAATTCGTCAGTAAATGTGAACTACCTCCGTGGCATCGTTTGCCGCATAGCACACGTTGCCGTTCTTACAAAGGTCAGTACCCTAATGTCATATTAGTCTATAAATGGTGTTTCGTTTTGCTACTCATATTTTATAGTTTATTTTGTTTATAAATTTAATTTTTTTATTTTGGCCCCATGGCCTTTTTTGTTGATATAAAACATTTTATAGGAATCAATGCTACGTCTTTTTTAAATAAATGCCCCTATGGTAGCGCCACCCTGTATATACTCTAATAAAGAATTTGATTCGGTATTTTAAATTGGCATTTGTTGGTTAGTAGCATTATCCTGCTATATTCGATAAAACAGTTTTTATTCACAATTTATAACAAACATTTATTATACATTCGTTTAGTTAACAAACTGAAATTCAGTTCTTGAAAGGCAACCAGAGATTCATTGTGTGTAACACGCCGGTAAATTCTCGATTAAAGTTACAATGGAAAGATTAAATAATTCAACTGAACGCTAGGATTATCACCTACACTTAGGACCAGTCTTCCCATCTCTGTGAAGGCATTTTACCCGGCTCAATTTATAATAGAACTATATTTTTAATTTTAATGGAACTTATATGTTAACTGCCTCCGTGGTCCAGTGGATAGCGTATGCGACTGCTGATCGGAGGTCCCGGGTCGGGCAAAAAGTGTTACTGGGTTTTTCCGAATACTCAGTAGCAGCCCGGAGTCTGGTGATGTGCCCGATAACGGCAATAGGCTCACCCGCTATTACGTGGGACCTAAAAATTCATGGCGAAATGTGGGTGTAATATTTACACCTCTGCCTACCCCTTCGGGGATACAGGCGTAAGACTATAAATAAAAAAAAATATGATGACCTAGAGGATGACAATGTTCGTTAATCTTTAAAATAAAGAACGATGTTGATTAATAAAAGTTTCAAAGTGCTGACTTTTGTTCTCTATACATTTTTGAAAACAATATGAATGACGAATATGTTTTTCGTTACGATTCCAATTTAAAACCTCAATGGGCAGCTATCACTTTAGCTGAAAAAACACAGACAGCAAGAATACAATATTTTTAATAAAATTTGTTAAGCCGAACATATCCTACTGGATATTATTCACATAACACTACGCGCCCGAAAAAATAACTCGCAAAATAATTTAAAATATTCACGTACCTTTGTTCAGCGAAAACACTTATCATCCGCGGCGCCAAGATATTACAATGGAATAGTTTATTTATTCGTATAAAACCATACCGAAAAGTGTGTAATAAATCCTGATTTCACCGCAGATTGTGAATAATAAATGACACTCGTAAATCTTGTATGAAAACTCTATAAATCTAAATGGATAGTCGGTACGGGTTGACCACCGACGGAACTGACCAGACTCTGACCAACATTCACCCTAATTACCTTTTCATTAGTTTATTTTTGTGGTAACGGAGTGGTAGTGCCGTACTAATAATAAATTTATACCTGCGGTTTGTACTCCTTGTTTCATAGAGCGACGTATGCACTGTGTTGTGTACGTATTGTAAGGTTTCAAACAATATTTTATTCAAGACTCAACTGACAAGGATTTAGATTAGTTAATATTATATTTATTATGTTTATCCGACCGGCGCGGCTGCGTATCAAATCTCTTTTTATGTCAGTTCTTAGTCCAAAGGCAGACAGTATCATCCGTATGACCTTCCAGGAAATATGAGTTGCTTATCACTTACATCATATAAATATTATAAAACCAAAGTCTGTCATATGTCTGTCTGTCCCTATGTATGCTTAAATCTTAACAACTACACAACGGATTTTAATGCGGTTTTTTAATAGATAGAATGATTCAAGAGGAAGGTTTATATGTATAATTGACGCGGGCGAAGCCGCTGGCGACGTCTAATAGAAAATAAATAAGATCACAGTAAACCTATTTACGATTAAAATTGTTTTACCGGCCACACGACTTAAATAACAGTAGGTATAGGTAATGATTATAAAATGTCTCGGTAACTGATGTGTATGCAAACTTTAAATGATTTGTAGTCGATTTTCTGATAGTTTTATCTGCCAACTTCATGGTTAGAATGTTACGGTCCAGTTACCCACTGCCTCTGTTATGGCGAAGACCTGGTTGCGTATTGGATAGCGGCTGCCACGGCTGCCGCTTGCTGCTGAAGGTCGCAAGTGCGATTTCCGCTCATCTCAAACATTTGCGCGCGTCAACGTGGATGATCGTCTTGTTCTGGGTGTTTCTATTATAATATTTATAAAAAAGTATATATGTATGTTAATGCATTGCTTAGTACCCATGGTAAAAGCTCTGCTTAGTTTGAGACAAGATGGTTTCGTGTGACTATATTGGTTATCTCAGTTGCATCCAAAACTTTATCCCGGGGTACACTTACTAGTCTAACCAGATTTGACAAAATATTAGCTTTTCCACAGAGCGACTGCCTGCCGTATGACCTACGCAACCTAAAAGGTGGCCCATGGCTTAGAGCAGTGGTTCGCTTCATGGGTTAGCACTCGATACACTCTGCAGTGCAGTTTGTTGATATACCTACTAGCCTTTCGCTACTTCAAAGTGGAAAGTAAATATTTGCCCAAAATAGAAATGATTATATCTATTGCGTCACCTATACAACGTATCGTCCTATCTTTAAACATTTGAATAATGATGAGCTTGAGACAATGCGGACATAAATGGTAAGCCGCAACTAATCCCCTACGCTTTGAGCATCAAATGTCACTCGATGTTATATGATACCTGTATTAATTATGACATCAAGCTGACATTCTAAACGGTAATGGCACTCAATCATAATCGAAGTACTTGAACATAATTGAGATATAATAAGTGCTATTATTGAATAAATTATAAATTGAATACCCACCGCAATCCAATACTTTGTTAAGGACTCCAAAGACTATAAATAGAAATGTATACAACAGGTTAATCCGCAGTACAAAGTTGGAGTATAAAAATAGAATAAGGTAAGTAAAAGCCACTGTGGGTGCCAGAAGATGGGCGACGTCACCGGATGCGACCCCGAAAGTGGTAGTGATATGACCTAGACGACTACCACAAGAGCTGGCCTGAGATTGCCTGCGACAAGAAAGTGTGAAAAGATTTGGGAGAGGCCTTTGTCCCACAGTGGGACAGCATAGGCTATATAAAAAAAGCCACGATAAGTTAAAAGTGTTGTAGTAGTAGTTGAGTCTTGTTGTCTTAAGCATGAATGGGCCAGCTTGACCGGGGAATCGAGTGAGAGTGCCAGAGGCCCCATGCTTCTTTCCTTCCTGCTCCTCCTTCTGTTCCTTCTCCCATTCTGGCGATAGGGAGCGGCTAGGTTGCGTTTTTGCACACAGCCCTGTGTATGACTGTCTAAGAGCCGGGGCTACCATTTACCATCAGGTGAGCCACGGGGTCTTCTACCTATGGCTATATAAATAAAAACCTGAAATTTAATACTCAAAACATAACTTAAAATAAAGTGTCGTATGGTTAAACAATATCTGCATACACGATTTCGATATATTTGTATGCTCACTTAGGCGGGCACATTAATACGTTGAGTTCTTAAATGAAACTCTTTCTCGTGTTAGAAGTGAAATAGTAACCAACGCAACATTTGAATGTTTGAAATCTGTGACTAAAGATTCCGGTGTAAAGTATCTGTACCTAGTATACTGATTATCATGGTCGAATTAAGAAGTTGGTGACTGTGTGTACACAACGGCAAAACAAGTTTAGGATTTTCTCTCTAGAGAGTACCTCTGAGAGACTACAGCAAACAATGTCGCCTCTTTTAAAACCCGCGAGGATTTGTGACGCAGGTAGTGTATTCGAACATCGCATTTTGACCTGCATAATCAAAAATATTCTTTCCCGTCCTTGGAGCTTGTTTAGTCCTTAGAAGTGCTATTTTTTACAAATTTTATATTTTCAACAAAATCACTGGGATTTTGTTTAAATATAACATTTGTAACTAATCAAGTGATATTTACATATCACAGTGTAAAATAACCTTAGATTTATATTAAATTCAATTTAATAAAATTATATTAAAATCATTGCTAAGCGGATTGCTTCTTTTTATTAATTTCTGTCTCACATCATACAGAGGTAATAATGGATAATTCCGTCTCAAATAACCACAAATCCATGATTTGAAAGCATCTTTTGTCAGAAATATAAACTTGCTCCGATAAAAGCACTTTCATTCATGTCTTAATTAAAAACGAAATATTTCTCAAATAAATAGCTTTGAACAATATATTGAGAACAAATATAATACAATAATATTCAAATATTTTTAAACCAGCTTTGATGTCTATACTGAGGTATGCCAGTTTATATTTTTCCAAGTCATTTAGAATTATGTTGAATCAGCTCAGGCTTCTTATACTGAGGAGTTATTGTTGTTATCGGCATAAGCTCAGTGAATGCAAAATTTCAACATCCTTTGCGATTATTCGCAATGCTGGTATAGTACAAAATTGTGGTGTATCAGGTTGTCACAGTTAGCCTAGATAGCGAGAAAGACATCCAAATTATTATTGTTTTCGAAACTCCATCAATTGGGTCGCAAGCGTTTTCTTAAAGTTATTTTAAATAACATACTACATGTAGCAACATAATAAATCAAATTTAAAAATGACGTAGCTATATTCCGCCATTACATTACATCGCACTTCCTTCTAATTAAAAGTGATGCGGTATAAAACGCCTGATCTATGGAATCGCCAATCAGCTTGAGTGAAAAGTATACTTTTCAATTCGACGGACAAAACTAAAAGTTGCTCAAGCAGTTTATTAAAATTAGCTTTTACGTTCATGTTTTACTTAGCCGTTAATTTGATTATCGGAGGATCAACACGAGTTGTCAGAGTTCCCAGCGATAAGATTAAAATGAGTTTACTTATGAAAAGTGGCCGTCAGCAACTTCAGATCTCGTGAACACGATTCGTTATTTAACAGAAGTCATCTTGACGGATAAAAATTTAAATGGTTTCGAATTGAATTGAAAGGTCAGAGTAGAAAGCAGAAGCATATCTTGAAATTTTATACGCCTTTTATGCTGGATAATATATTTTTCACTTCAGCAGCTCAAACATGCCACTTTTGCTGCGAGACAACAATGAACAAAACGCGATTTTGATTCGAGCGTGGGTCAAAGTATCTTTTTAATTTTTCAATCTTCAGTGCCAGGTGCCTTCTATTGACATTGTTAAGCCATAAATTTGAAACATTCGAATTTTACTGTGCTCTGTCTCTTTCACATGAAAAATTCGAAATTCGAATTTCGATTTTGGAATTCGGCCTCAAAGAAAAACACGTTCGGAAACGCGTAATACCCTAAAATTTTAAGATATTTGCAATAAATAAATTAGGTTTTTTTTAATGTTGTTGTTTATATATGTTTAATTTATTATGCCTTTTAATAAAAATAAGTTTAATTAATAGTATAAAATTGGTATTTAACCAATACATTTTTATTTAAAATTTCAGCAATAATACATTTGGAAAATAAACATCAGGGACGCGGTATCAAAACGCGATTTAAAAAAATAGCGGGAATAAAAATTTCGCTAATGCTGATAGCGTACAGTGTAACGTGTGAAATTATATTAATATATAAAATAATCTAAAAAGATGAGTGAAACTAGCGATGATAACTGTACTTTAACACCAGAAGTGTGTGTAATGTTAATATGTGTTCCCACTGCTGAAGTGAAAAGTTATGTGTGCTACACGTGAGCAAAGATCTTTGTATCTCGTGCTGTTGAGTCCCTCACTACGCTCAGGATTCTAACTTTGAATCACTCGCTACGCTCGTGGATCAATCATAGAATCCTTAGCTTGCTCGGGACTCAAAATCAGCACTCGAAACAAAAAACAAACTCTGCTCTCTTGTTGCACAAATAACTATTGATAAACGGTGTAGGTCAGCCGCCCTAATAGAAGAAGCCTTGGATGCAAGCAGAGCAACATAGTTCCCTAAGGAATTCGGAAAGAAAATTAATATTTATACGATTCCCAAACAGTCAAGCCGAGTTCTGATAATTTTTTTCCTGATATTGATACTTTTATCTAGATTTTATGAAATATTAACCACCTTTCATTGCATTTTTTTTTTAAATAAGCTTATTATATACGACACATTTTAACTTCAACCTCGCAAGACGAAATATATACTTATTATTCTTATAAAACTCATAGGCATATTTTGTGTCGCAAAAGGTCGTTTCGAATATAAATGTTTAAGATCAGAACTAACGTACACTTCACTTGTGTAATCTAAGGTAAAGGATAAAGGTACAACAATACAAATATTTTATCTTTATTCTTCAAATAATTACGTGCTTGTCACCAGTAATATAAATTTTAGTATGAGGCAAAATAGCAAAATTCTCACCTAAGTTTTAAGTAAACATGGTGCACCGTTGCTGCTGTTAATGCATATCTAAGCAAAAAAATATTAAAATATGTCGATCTCGAAATCTAAACGGTGCTTGGCTTCAATCCGATATCACTCAGCTGTCAATGTCGCTGAAATCTCTGGTAGATATGGATCAGCTAGTCATTCCTATGTCGTTGCAATAAAACCAATGAGGTATCGTGAATATGAGATAAAAGGAGAGTGAAAAAACATATTTAAACATTTATACTATCACACGAAGTTTTTTAAAGCATAAATAGTCTGCACTAACGTTGTTACAAGATACACACTTGTATGTAACTGTAATTCTGCAAGTCACACCACCTACCAGCGCTACACACTGACTTGAAGTTTTACACCTCACAAGCACAACACTATCGGAATGTCTCAGTTGGCTGATATTAAGATGGCACAAGACAACTTTGAGGAGTCCTTTTCCAAAAGGATGGCGGAGCTGGAGGCGCAGCTGCAGGGAGGCCCGGCCAAGGACACTGTGGCAAAAAGTGCTGAAGAGTTTCGCACATTCAGAGAGCTGATGTTTGCAATGCTCAGTCTGCTGCGCAAACAAATCAATGAATGCGCTCATAACATTGATGCCTTGGAGACAAGGCACAGGCGCAAAGCTCTCCTTTTTCTCGGCATTCCTGAGGCTGAGAAGGAAGACTGCAGGACATCTGTGATCAAGATTATTCAGAAGATGGAGCTGCCGAACATAGCCATGGACTCTATTCATTCATGTCACAGGATTAGGTTGTCCAATGACGGTCACCACCGGCCAATCTTGGTCTGGTTCGCAGGAGTGGACCAAAGATCTTCAGTTTGGAGGGCTAAGGCAAAATTGAAGGGCACATCCGTCTCAGTGAAGGAATTCCAGACAAAATCTAGACAGACCATTTTTGCCAAAGCTCGACAACACTTTGGTATGCGGGCTTGCTGGACGCAGGATGGCGTGATTATAGTGAAGGCACCCGATGGAGTTCGTCACAAAGTGTTCCACGTAGATGAACTGAACTCTTTGACCCAGAAGTACGCTCAGTCTGCAAGTGGCTCCTCATGTCTGGGCAAGAATGGCGCCGTGACTGCCGGTTCCTCTAGCACAGTCAACCAGTCACGTAAATAGCTATCATTTAATGTTTACAACTACTCTTATCTTGAGACTTCCTCTTTCTTTATATTTTCTATCTGTTGTAGTATATTATGCTGTTTCTTCCTGTTATTTCCGTTACCCACTTTCTTGTTTCTTTGTTATTGATAACTTATGTAATATTTTTATCTCACCGCACGGTAATTTATTGGCTGTCAAAGTGACGTTGTCAATCGTATTTGTAAATGTCAAATATAAATTATTGTTGCTTACGGAAACAGCATTAAATATTTTTTGTTTTTGTAAGCTGGCGGGTGGTGCTGGGTTACCCTTATTGTATTCAAGTATTATTAAGGTAGTTTAATTGTTGATTATATTTCAGTTATTTATATTTTTTTTATATATTTATTTTTATTATTATATTTTATCTATGGATGCCATTGATGATACGTATTGGTCTGCCGACGAAACAGCCGCTTCTTCTGACAACGACAGTTTCTCTTCTGCTGATGGTGCCTTGAGTGATTGTTTAAGATTTTCGTTTACCCAATAATCTCGAATGACGTTGAACATTTGTCACCTAAATGCTCAAAGTATACCGAGCCACTTCAGTGATTTACTGGATGTTGTGGCGGATGTCAATGTACATGCCGTCCTGATTTCGGAGAGTTGGCTCAAACCTACTCTTCTTTCAACTTCTTTCTCTCTCCCCGGCTTCATTCTAATACGGAATGACCGAGTCGGGAGGAGAGGTGGTGGGGTTGCAGTCTATCTCCGCAGTACTTGTCCATTTAAAATTCTTGAATCCTCTAATCCCGCCTCTTCCCCTGCGGAGTACTTATTCCTTGAGGTTGACGTCAGGGGAGCGAAAGCTGTTCTTGGCGTCGTCTATTGTCCCCCTATTGTCGATTATTTCTCCAGTCTCGAACCGATTCTGGAATCTATAGGGTCACAGTATGAACATCACATCATCATGGGCGATTTTAACACCGAGCTCCTTTCTCCCTCCTCTAGTCGTACCAGTAAACTCCTTGACATTATCGAGTCAGCCAGCCTCCACGTTATGCCATTGCAGGCCACCCATCACAATAGCAATGGGGTGGACACGTGGCTTGACTTGATCCTTACGTCCAATCCTTCCCTAGTGACATCTCACGGTCAACATCTTGCTCCTGGTTTTTCCCGCCATGACCTTATTTTCCTTACTTACCGCTTAAAACCTCCTAAATCCCCTCCTAAAGTCCGGTACATACGTTGTTTTGATCATATGGATGTCACTAAACTCGGTCAGGACGCTTCTAAGCTGAATTGGGACAACATGTTTTCTGCCTCCACTGAAGATGATAAAGTAAATGTTTTCAACAGCACTATTTTTCGTCTATACGATGTCCATGCACCGGTCAGGCGCGTGAAACTAAAGCATCCCCCAGCAACCTGGCTTACGGCGGGTGTTCGAATGGCAATGCGCCGTAGGGATCGGGCGTTTAGGAGATATAAACGGGACCGGTGCGAGGAAAGCTGGGTGCTTTTCAAATCTGCAAGGAATCGGTGTTATCAAATGGTGCAAAATGCCAAACGCCGACACATTCTTAATAATATTACCTCTACATCGCCTGCCAATATCTGGAAGTTCCTTGGAACTCTTGGTATTGGCAAGCAGGAACGGTGTGACTTCCGTCTGACACTTGGTTTGGATGATATTAACCAATATTTCACCTCTTCCACTCCTTTGGATCACCAGACCAAGTGGCTGACAGTTACCTACTTAAATAACTTACCCCAACTTGACATTGAATCTTTCCAATTTACTCCAGAGTCTTCGGGTGATATCAAAAAGATAATCCTTTCCATAAAATCTTATGCCGTGGGACATGACAACATCAGCCGCCGTATGGTCATTACCATCTTGGACCAACTCCTGCCGGCGATCTCCCACGTCATTAATTTTTCCCTTGAGTCTGGTTCCTTTCCTTCCTTGTGGGGCAAAGCTCACGTTATCCCTCTTACCAAGACCTCCAATCCTTCTCTTCCCAACCATTTTCGACCTATATCCATTCTTCCTTTCCTTTCAAAAGTGCTAGAAGCCTGTGTCCATAAACAGTTGAGTCGGTTTATACACCGTCATAACCTGTTGAGTCCATATAAATCTGGATTCAAACCTGGCCATAGCAGTAGTGCTATATATAGAATATCGCCAGTCACTTTGAGGAGAGTGGAAGTAGTTCCACTCTCCTCTAAGTGACTGGCGATATTCTAGACGGCATTGAAAACTCTAAAGTTACGGTTTTGGTTCTAATTGATTTCTCCAATGCCTTCAATACCGTCAGTCACGACCTCCTTTTATCAGTCCTCTCCTATCTTAAGGTCTCACCCAGGGCTCTGGATTGGTTCTCAACATATCTTCGAGGGCGTCAGCAGTCGGTACACCTTGGCAAGTCATACTCAAGATGGGCTGACATCAAAGCTGGTGTCCCTCAACGCGGTATTCTCTTTCCCTTGTTATTTTTCATTTTTATAAATCTCATAACTAAAAATCTTCAGTGTTCTCACCATTTGTATGCCGACGACTTGCAGATATATACCCAGGTTAATGTGGAGTCGCTGTCTTCGGCAATTGAAATGGTTAACAGGGATCTGGCTGAGATACAAAATTAGACTCAAAGGTTCGGGCTGACTGTAAACCCAAATAAAAGTCAGGCCATTGTCTTGGGCAGCCAAGGCTTATTAAGAAAATTAGACACAACCTATGTTCCAACCGTAACATACAACGGCACGGGCATAGATTGGTATCCTGTTGTTAAAAATCTAGGGCTGCATATGGATACCACACTTAATTGGCGAACTCAAGTGACCCAGGTGAGTCAAAAGGTCACCGGCACCCTACGGACTCTTTACCGCCTCAAGAACTTGCTCCCATACAAGACCAATACAATGCTTGTGCAGACTTTGATTTTCCCGTTAATCGACTATGGTGATGTATGCTACTATGACCTGAATGCTATGAATGAAAACTCAACCGTCTTCTTAATAACTGCATTCGATTCGTTTTCAATCTTTGCAAGTATGACCATGTGTCTGCTTACCGTTCCCAATTGAAATGGCTTCCTATCCGTTATCGTCGCAGTTTGCGTGCTCTCACTACCCTTTTTTCCATTCTTATGTCTCCTTCATCCCCAAATTATTTAACTTGTCATTTTCAATATCTGTGTTCCAACCATGACCGCAGTTTGCGATCGTCTAATAATCTTCTTCTTACTGTCCCTTCTCATAACACATCTCTTATTCACTCTTCCTTTCTCGTTCAGTCCATTCTCCTCTGGAATGCCCTCCCTCTAGAAATCAAGACGTACAAAACGAAGTACAAGTTTAAAGCGAAGGTAAAGGAGCTTTTGTTGACAAGACCAGCGGATGTGTCATAGGATCTGTAGCTTCATTTCTATTAAAATTACTACTTTGCTATTGTATATATTGTTTTGTATTTGTGTATGGATTTACGTATTCTTCCTTTAGTTCTTATATGTATATATTATTTATTTCATATATATCGTATTTAGATAGTATAATTATATGTTTATATATTTATGTAAGTATATATGAATGTATAGTGTATGCATGTATATTTATTTAAGAATTATATTATATTATTTTACCTATATTATAATTATAGTAAGTATTTAATACACCTACTACGCTTCTCAGCACCGCTCAAAGGTAAACTGGCGGATATAAATAGATATTTATCTCTTACTCAAAACAAACATCAAATTAAAAGCATCCTACTAGATCCTTTTAGTAACATAAATGTAATATTTTCACAATGTACCAATATTAATTTTAAGCATGTCTCGCAATTTTTTTTTACAGTTTGTTAACCATATGCTGTGAGAGTGGTGCTACAAAATTGTTTTAAAGGAGGCTGATTACGGCCTGATAAAAATAAAGCCTTTACAGGCTTTATTTTTGTTCATTGTATAAATATGAATATTTTACAAGGCTTTTTATTATTACTGATTTTATAAAGATTAATTATTTGTTGTATTCGTGGCATGTTATTTTACAAAATAACTCTTATATACTAACCATCGTGAGAAAACCTACATTTTTGAGAGTTCTCCACAATGTTCTCGAAAGACATGTAATGTGTGACTATGGCCTTACCCTTCTCATAGTGAGAAGAGGCCCGTGCCCAACAGTGGGACAGTTTATATACAGGGCCGATGATGATGATGATACAAACTATTCTCTGTCTCATCGTAGGTATGTATGTAGATAATCGGCGGATTATACGCCCGTAGCTACGTCGGCACATTTTTTTATTTAACCATTTCTACCTGATCCCAGAGCAATTTCGAAAAACCCTTCTTAGTGCACCCCTAAGATCACCTCGGACCGTACATGACAAAGTTTAGCTTTGTGCGCCGAATATTTTTGGCTGTGGCTTCTGTCAGTCACTAACGGAAAAATGATATTTATACAGATTTTTAAGGCCAGACAATTATTCCATTCCAAAATGAAAACTGATTAACACTGACTAGCACTGTTGTTGAGAACTGACGTGTCGAATCGCATGAGTAATTATTAATTATATTTTTTTACATCGTGACCTCAATCAACGCGTACAACTATCTGCGAACGTAAGAAAACTGTGTGTTATAAAATGTATCGTGATTGAAATTGTAGACAAAATATAATGGATCACAGTCCTTTCAGTCCGAGTAGAAGCACTGCTCGGAGTCCTTCTTCGACGCCGGCACCTGCACCTGCATCCCAGCATCCAGCACTTGAAATCATCCCAACGTCTGAAATCCAGAACTGGATTTCATCCATTGAAGTATACCTCAACGGAGTGTGTTCTATAGCACAAGATGGAAAACTGAATTCTAAGCAGAAGATGAGAATCAGCAATCTCTGTTGAAACATGGGCACTAAAGTTTCGCAGTTGGCAGTTCAGTACCAGTCCCTTAAGTCACATGCTATCCAGGGCCATTCTACCATCAAATCCCAGCAAGAGCAACTTGATTTGTCTCAGAGCCTTCAAGATCTAAAGCAATCCATACAAGAGTCCTCGAAACCTACCACCTCTGCACCGTCTTTTGCTGAGATGGTTAAAATACTTCACATAATTTTATTCAGCCAATTAGCGTAAGTTCGGTGGCTATTTATCCGAATGACAAGCTGAAATCAAGTGACGGCACTAAATCATTAGTGTAAAAAATCATCAGGCCTGAACAAGCTTCCAAGTGAGAGCACTGCGCAAGATAAGGAACGGCGGCGTGATCATCAGCACCGAGACCAAAGATGATATTGAGAAAGTAAAACAATCGGTACAACATGCAAACTCAGGCCTTATAGTCAACGAACCCCATAAACGTAAGCCTAAAATTGTGATCATTGGAGTGCCTTCAAATATGAAAGAGACGGAAGTTTTCACGTGCCTGTAACCCCAGAATTTAGCGGAGAAACTTCAAAGCTGCAACCTAGAGACCCTTCTCAATAAAATCAAGCTGAGTCATAAATCGGGCCGTAAAGATGCTGAGACCTGTAACTACGTAATAGAAGTATCTGCAGCCATACGTAAGGCACTGATTATCCAAGACAGGATCTTTATAAATTGTTAATATTGCGCGGTGAAGGATTTCACCCTAGTTACTTACTGTTATTAGTGTCAGCAGTATGGTCATGCGGCTAAGTCTTGCAGAGAGTCTCAATATACATGCGGTCATTGCGGCAACCAAGGACACACAAGGTGGATTATGAAGGCGCCTAGGAGCGACGTAATATCATATTTTCGACCTTTAATCTACAATTTTTTCATCTTTATTATTTAATTTTAAGACTTGACATTTCATTTTGTAATTCACTTAACACACCTCATTAGAATATTGACCTACTAACATCAATAATCTAGTTTCATAAAATGCACACACGAGTTATGTACGTCAAATTAAATAATAAAGGCATAATAACATTGACATCATTTACGATTCTGCTGACCCACAGTTTTATAAGTTACGCTCGTGAGATCTCTTTTTCTTTTTTTTCCACATTCACACAACACCATCTAGTCCCAAACTAAGCAGTGCTTGTATTATGGGTACTAGACAATGGATAAACATACATATCGTGGGTATAATGGAAGAACTAAATAACTCCGATTTTGGCCGAATTGACTTTTACCATTTTCGTGACCCCCAAAATGTGAATTCTTATATCTTAATCCAGTCCAAAAATAAAGGCATTTTTGTGTTTCAATTGTAGAAATAGATATGTATAAATGAACATTAAATATTAGTAGAAAAATGAATAACTCTATAAATAAATGAACAACTGTGACTTCTGATCACTTGAGTATGAAATGAATTAGCTAAGTTTAGTTATTTAGTTCTTCCGCGCACGAAAATATTTTAATGAAACTAGTCAAGTTGAAGGCAAACTAAACAACTTGAGTTATTTAATTCGGGAATTAATGAAGGTTCTTTCATTTTTAAATAAGTATTTTTATTTATTTCTTCTTCGAGAAAATATGAATTTATAAGAGATTCCAATCAAGTAAATGTCAATAGGTGAAGTTATTTAATATTTATATTTATAGTATACGCACGTTAGCGAAGTTATCGTATAATTCAGTAGTATAAATTGGCGCGAAATAATGTAAACCTATAGATTAACTATTCTCAAAATGTGCTCCGCAGAGCGCCAGGGCTCCACGAACCATCTCTAGAGGTCTCACTACAATATTGCTCCAATTAAAATAAAATAACTTAAATATAACTAAATCACTAGGTAGCAGAATACAGCAAAATGATCGATTTAGATTCTAAACTCAGCATCAGCCCCTTACAGTCCACTGCTGGACTAGGCCTCTCCTTGGAAGGAGGAATTAGCCTACTATACCACGCTGGCCAAACGGATTGGTAAAGGGTTTGTTTGAAGTTTTCCTTCTCTTACAGTGCTGTTCTTAATCCGTCACCATACTAAACTCACTGCAACTTAAAGTAGTAGCTTGTTCTATACTAGTATGCTATGTTTTTACCGGCGATTTATTACAATCGGATAATTATAGTATAAACAGATATACTATTATTAGACATATTATGTTACTAAGGTAGGCAGCGATAGCCTAGAGGAGATATCAACAGACTGCCATACACAGTGCTCGGGTTAGAATGGCTTATCTCGTGCCTCAGAGAGCAGATCTTTAAGACTGGGTAGTGTGGTCACCCTTCCCTACTTTTTTCTGACATCAAAATTTGATGTCTTCCAGCGACCAGTGCAGGCTAGGTTTCTTAAAGGCCGTACCGTGGGCAAAATCCATACAAAGCCTACTTTTTCATACGTTATTTAGAAATTCGAAGAGTAAAACCTGTTTGTGGCTGGCTTTTCTGGACTACGAAAATGCCTTCAACTCCAATAAAACTGTGCTGTCTTGCAATGCACTGCCTACACTACATGTCTCGCAGAGAGCTATGAAAAGGACAATGCTAGGGATTTCGCTGATTAATAATTTCCGGCACGAGATTATCCGGCAGAAGACCAAAGTAACTGACCTAGTTCAGAGTAATAGCAAATTGAATGGGGGAACTTATGGTATGTCGATTAAAAAGCAGGTACTTAAATTAACGCCACGCCTCAGCAAGCGTAGTGTTGGCTGCAGAATCGGTCTTGTGGCATACCGTGGGGAGGTCCACCTCTAGGAGTGAAAGGCTAATGAAATGAATTAAATGAGAAGAAGTAGTAAATATTATAATTGTTTGACCATTACACGCCTTCTTCCTATTATTTATTTATTTATTTTATTAGGCACAACTACAGATAACAAATTATAAAGTAAAAATAAGTAAAGTTTAAGTAAATATACAGTTAAATTTGCAATCCGATTATAGTTAGGCACAACATTTGTGGAAGAATTATGTTACGGTTAGCCAAGAAATAAAGAAAAGTGTAGCATTATGAAAGCCTAAAGGTGATAAAATACCTTGCTCGATAGCTAGCAAGGCGTGACGTGGCAAACCGATACTCGGTCTTCCGAGTATCGGTAGACAGAAGTTGTAATAATGACACCCACATTTGGCCTTGTCATGCATTTTAGGTCCTACGTAAAAAAGGGGGTCTATTGACGTTGCCGGCCACATTGCCAGACTTCGTTCTACTACTGAGAATTCGGAAAAATCAGTTACTTACACTCTTGGCTAACCCGGGAATTAAACCCAAGACCTCTCGATCAACAGACATAGCTTATTTACGGCCATTTTCAATATCCAATCCATACATGGATTTTGAGATTCAAGATTCGTGTTTGACATATTTTGTATGGAGCTTATGTCAAAAACGAATCTAAAATCTACAGAGCTATCTATAGTTCGAATATTGAATTCCGTAGTTACTGGGCCACGTAGGCAATCAGCGACGAAATAAATATAAATTATACGAAGATTTATGTCAGGAATATAGTCTTTTCTGCAAATGTGGACCTTTATGCACAACTTCTACCCTCAATTTGTCTAGTAATAGAGCGTAGTATGCTGCTGTAATAGTTATCCCTTTCGATCTCTCCATGAACATCCCAAAAAACAGTCAGCCTCACTTTCCCAGCTGCCTTTGTCCTTTGGAGTCGTTTCCTCCTTAGCAATTTACTATTTGGAATGTATGTACAATTGATTTGGGCGTATAATGGTGTATCCAGGTTGCATCTACAGTCATTAATTATACCAAAACTTGGATCATAGGCCTAATCTACGCAAAGAGATAATTAAAAAAAATTCATTCGAACGCGGTTTTGGTCTTAACGTGAGCAAACGCGGCACCCATCGCGCTGGGAGCTTGCTTATGCTTAAATCTTGATTTAATATATAGCTAATACATTTGTTAGACATTTTCATAGCCTCTGCTATCTCTCTTACTCAATTCAGGGGTCATCTTGCACCATTTGGTGAAATTTAGAGAGGTCGTCAGTGGTCGCAGTTTTTGGACGTCGCGGACCTTCATCTGTTCCCTAGCTCTAACGACCAAGTTTAAATTCAGCTGCCCAAAATTTCATTGTGGTAACTGATGGAACAGAGAGGCAGCGATAGCTTAGTAGAGGTACCAATGGCAGTCCATGCAGATGGTATCGGGTTCAAATCCACAGCACGCACCAATGACTTTTCAAAGTAAAGTGCGTATTAGATTGTTAATTATCGCTTGCTCCGTGCCTCAGAGCACGTTAGACTGTCGGCCCTGGCTGTCATGATGATCTTTGACAGTCGTTACGGGGATTCAGTAACCTCAAATAAACTGATACTGTAGACCAGTGGAATATCGCTATCCCTTTGGGTTGCGGAGGTCAAACGGCAGTCGCTCTGTGGAAAATTTGATATGCTGTCATATCAGGTTAGACCAGTAAGCAAACCTCGGGCTCTAAGACGTGTAAGTCTTGGATGCAACCGGGAAAACGCTAGGGCGATGATGATGGAGCCGAGAGTCCCCATAAACAGAGTTTTAATAAAATTTAAATGGCGTCGGCGTATTGCCTTTCAAAAACAAAAATTTTATGAGAGCTCGATACAAAATTTCCCATTTACACAAAAAACACTCACATCAACTCAATCGTATGGCTGTCAAACAGCAATCGCTGGTACAAAACAGCTAAAATGTTGGTGGGTAACTGCCACAAGTAGTACAATTATTAATTACAACACTTTTTTTGACGAGTGCTGCTTCCTTCAGGTTCAGGTCGGAAACTTTTCAGACCACCCTAGTAGCTTTTAATGCAAATGAAAGTTATTTTTGTTTTAGTTGATTTTAGAAGATTTGTAATAAGTAATTCATTATTATATCATTATAATATTTTGTTGCCATACCTAATTCTGTTAATTTGATATTGTAGCCGTGTGCTTGACGGCATAGAATACAAGTGTCACCACCCCCTATCTTCCCGTGGGTGTCGTAAGAGGCGACTAAGGGATAACACGATGTAAATACCATCTTTGCGTAGAGACGGAAAACTCGACATCAAACCCTATACGACTGCCTCGTTGGTCTCGCGGCATAAATGTGCGCGTGGGATCGGGAGGTCCCGGGTTCGATTCCTCGGTCGGGCAGTGTTATTGGGTTTTTCTGTCACGAAATTCTCAGTAGCAGCACGGAGTCTGGAAATGTGCCCGGTACGGCAATAGGTTCGCCCCTTATTACGTGGGACTAAAGTATATCTGGCGAAAAGTAGGTGTAGAAATCCACCTCTGCCTACCTCTTCGGGGATGTAATTTTAGTTTTTTTTTATATATTTTTATATACAATGTTACTACTTCCAAACCAGGTCTTTTATTTCATGTGAGATCAATAATCAGTTATAAAATTTCACAGATAAACTTTCACTAAGAATGCCTAACTTTCGTGTTTAATTATTTCTTTAGGTTCAAAACTCAATAAGTGTACTTAGATTACCCAAATTCATGTATTCATATTATTTAATGTGTGGGAAAACTGTATAACTACACTATAGAATTAGCTAACTACGGTATGTTTGCAATATCTTGGTGTGGAAAAATTGGATAACTTGGTTTTATATTTTTATTATTTTTCTGGTTCATGATAAAAGTTAGTTTAATCAAGCATAGAATCGACAGCAAACATGCTTAAAGCATATATAATCACCGACGGTAAAATTGTTCTCCATTTCTTAGAAATGTAAAAAAAGTGTAAAAAAAACAGTAAATCGCGATTATCTCGAAACTTGAAATTTTGAGTTATTCAGTTCTTCCATTATACCCACGATATATACTTTTTCTTTTTGTAAATACATACATATTATACATAGAAACACCCAGACCAAGACAAACATCCATGTTCACGCACACAAATTTTTGACTTTAGCGGGAATCGAACCCGCGACCTTCAGCGTAGCAGTCGCTTACACTCCCGCTGCGCCAACCGGTCGTCTCTATAATGCTCGTCACGCAATTATATTGTACTAGAGGACGCCAGCAGCTACGCCTGCACATTTTTTTAATTTCTCTGTTTTGTCCGATCCTGTGGGTATTTCGGGAAATCCCTTCTTAGTGCAACCCTACGGTCCCCAAGGAACATACATGTCAAATTTCAGGTTCCTGCGCCCAATAGTTTCGGCTGTAGCGTGTCTGTCAGTCAGTCAGTAATGCAAGGATTTTATATATTAAGATATTACATGATCATCTTAATTATATTTATGCAGCTATTAATTATTAACTAGGTCTTATATTGACCATAATCTTTATTGTTAAATATGTAATATTATTGCTGTATTGTAAAATACAAATCTCAAACTTGTAAAGAGAGACCCAACCGTCTGTGATACAGTTTCTCACTAGTACAGGGGTATGGTGTTCTTTCCAACCAATTGAAAATCCACAGAATTCATAGTATTATTATATTAGAACATTTTTGTTTGTATTTAGGCTCTCTGTATTACTGTGAATAAAATGTAGTTACTATTATTATATAAAATATAAATATTTATTTTATTAGGACTAAATAGGTACCTACTATTATTTTTAATTCTTAGCCTCATTATTTTAGCTCAAAATAGTACTATTATAGTAACAAGACTTTGTTTTTTGCTGTAGCAATTAAAACCTAAGCAGCAACCAATGTTTAAAGTAATATAAAAGTTTACATACAGTAGCGATTTGATGTTGTAGGACCGTAGCCGTAACACCGTAGCCGTAGCAATACTGTGAGAACATGCTTTTCCTTCAGATCTGCCGCACTAATAATAAATACTGTGTCACGGGGGACTTAACAAACATTCAATGATCGGCCACAATATACGCCCAGACACGAAAGAACAATTTGTGTATCACGCGCAGCGATGAGATTGCCGCAAAAAGTCGTCGTGTATGACTTCATTGTAAGTCTAAAAATTACTCTTCAGTTAATCTAGTAATAAAATAAACACTAGCAATACTCCATTATACGCAGCACAATCTTCATAACTTTTATACCGTGGTATACTATATCAAGTTTTTTGCCTCGAGGTAATTGATCAAACTTAGGCAGTTGCAGGAAAGTATGTGTACTTTATTAACTCATTTTGTTAATGCAATTCACAAGTTATGCACATTGTTTCCCGGTGGTGTGCGAAAACTTCAAGACTTTGAGACTTTGAAGACGCTACGTTAGTGAAGAAGTATTTTGGTTGCAGTTTGCTCTATTGTTCATACAAGAATTTGTTTTTTGTTAATTATCATTTGTTTAATGTAGTATTTCATAAATAAGGAAAATTTAAGCAAGTGTTAAAACTGGCTGAAACTACAGTATAAAATTTAAAAAGATTTTATGTATTAGCGGGTCATGTCTTTAAAATTGCTAATATTTATGTCATTGTTTATTTTTCTTTTAATCAGGTGCTTAAGTAGTCTTTGGACTTGTCATGAGGACTTCAATTTTCAGTCACATTTGTAATTGACTACAAATTTTCTAGGCAACGAATCACCCTCTTATACTGAATGATCTGACTGTGTCCTGTACGCGTGTAAATGCAAATCGAAATATACTCTCAAATTGAACGTAAGCCGGTCAAACTAAATATTAGTCGTATAAATACGTAAAATATCATGTAAAACATACCAAATTTTAATGTATGTGGAAACTCTTTGGAATGTTTTTGGTATAAATCCACGTATGAGTCTCCTTTTAAATAGGCAAAAGCAAATTATCAATGAATCACCGCAGTCTAATGTTGATTGATCACCCTTAAGCTTCTGGCTTCACGAAAAGCAAAGAGAATCTTCATATACCGTATGAGTGCTGCAAAAACATACAGTATAATCCTATTTCCACGCTTATCCAAGAAGTTTTATATTACAACATTGATCATGGAAGTGGCTCCTAAAATATTAAGTAAGTTTATCCGCGTCTAATTAATAATTTTGTTTTGAAATATCGTTTTCTTCTTAACAAAAACTTCTGTAATGAATGTTCGCAAAGCGAGATATAATTATACTTTAGAACGTTGAATCATTCAAATACGTATACTTGCCATTTGAGTAATGAGATTAATATAAATCTTTTAAGTTATCTCTATGAGAGTATTGGAACAGTTAAATGTTATGCAATATTTTCAATCGGGACTGCCCCCGTGGTCCAGTGGATAGCGTATGCGACTGCTGATCGGAGGTCCCGGGTTCGATTCCCGGGTCGGGCAAAAGTGTTACTGGGTTTATCCGAATTCCCAGTAGCAGCACGGAGTCTGGTGATGTGCCCGGTAATGGCAATAGACTCGCCCCTATTACGTGGGACCTAAAAATTCATGGCGAAATGTGGGTGTAATATTGTAATTTTAGGGGTCGGCAGAGGTCTACATCTGCCTACCCCTACGGGGATACAGGCGTGAGTATATAAAAAAAAAATATTTTCAATCGGTTTCGAATTTTATCACTAAAATTCGCGTGGAACTATTTACTCCATTAGGGAGGGAATATCGAAAAATCCCCTGTTAGTTCTCCCCTTCATTTCCCAAATTTTGGCTCTTTGCGCCCAATAGTTTCGGTTGTACGTTGTCTCTCAGTCAGGCATTAACGGAAGAATTTTACATATACTCATTCTTTCTTTTAGTTTAGTAAAATTAAATAGTTATCACAAATTATATAACACGGATGATAATCACCTCGGCGTTTAATAATGCGCAGAGTGGGTTCGAGCCTCACACGAGACAACACTTTTGTGTTCACAAATTGTGATGTTGCCAGTCTCATGTATCCGTTCACAGGTTCGACCCGATATGGGCTTTTAATCCGGTATTTTTTAAATAATAATAAATCAAATCTATTTGTACTTACGCAAAAAATATAAGCTAGATAACATAATTAATTTAAAAAAAAAATACCAATCAAATTATTTGCATCCTCGTGTATATTGTCGCTTTTCTAAAGAAGAATCTCAGTTCAGTAATAAAGTATCCTATCCTCTCGTTTTATTCCTGTAACAATACACTACCGTCGTGCGCGTCGCTAATAGCACAATACGAGCGAACAACGTATAAAGTGAACTCACGTATTGTTTTACATCATTCAATTAACCTCTTCCTAATAGTGCAATTGGATCATTATTGCGCCGCTTTGTAATATTTTTAGAATAATACTTTGAGAAAATAGGAGACAAGGAGCACAATTTATTTTATAAATTATAGTTAACTAGCTTTTAAACTCAAAAAACATTAAGGTTGTGAGACGCCATGAAATGAATGAAGATGAACTAAGGTATCGCGTGTTAGACATGTTCCTGTATCTATAAAGTTATAATATATTAATCGTAATTATCTAAAAATGCAACGGATACCTAAATAAATAAAACTCGTGTACATGGAAACGCTTTATTTCTCATAATAAATGTAATGTGTAAGTGTTCCAAGAGTTTCCTTTTATTAATCTACCAGCAGTTTTCTGAACTTTACGGAACATTTCGTCGCCAGTGCGATATAAAGAAGGAACTTTGGAATGCGGGCGCGATAGAGTATCATCACAATATGAACTTTTATTTTAAGTACATCCGGATTGAGAATTCTTGTTTTGAAACCTTACACGATAGAGACGTGATACGCACGCAAGTCAGACGCAGCCTGTAGACCTTTGCACACCTGTATAAATTCAAACACGCGTTTGAATCGATACAAACGCTCTCAGATTATAGAACACGAATCAGATGGAGCGCACGGAACAGTTGTGTGAGGCCACTGAAGCAAATACAAATTGAAAAGCGAATACAAATTCGGCTCAGTTCGATACGAAGCATCGTACAGTTCACGCGCTCTGTTCAACTCAACTTTTAAATTCATAAAATGCCGTCATGCGTTTCTTTAACTTTGTAAAAGTTGTTTCCAAAAGCAAAAACAGAAAGATAGAATATCTTTTCACAGTTATCTATGAATTATTTGACTATTTCAAAATTTAATTTCGAAAGAATTCGTATTTCTGCAAAAAATGTGTAAGTGTTGCCAGTTTACGTCGACGCCATTTTCCCTGTATTATGGAAAATGCACTTGTTGGTAGCGCCATCTACCTTCCTATATAACTAATCGCATCAACATGAATCGTTCCACGTTCTAGTGCGAGCGATATCATATTTCCGTCCCGCTCTATCCCACTCCCTGGAAGAGGCACTGCCTTCCGCCTGATTCGTCGACGCGATCGTGAACGCGAGTGACAGTCGAGAACATTCCTCCCGCTGAGAACGCCGTCTCGATACCGCTCCGCGCCGCACCGCTGTATGTGATTTACCGCTTCCACCAAGGAAAACCCGCTCGTGAGTGAAGTGAAAACAAGCAGCTGCATCACGAAACCACCAGGAGGAAAAGAAACGAAGAAGGCTGTATAAGGTAAGTGCCTTCCATCCTTGAAATATCCTATACCCACTCAATCACCTCCTCCCGTATCCATCTCCTCTTCCCTTATCCCTTTTCTAGGCGACCCAGAACTCGCCCTAATACAGTCCATTCCATTAATCCTTCCCAAGTCGCCAAGAACCCAACGGTTTCGGTGTAAAGCCGAGCCATTTTTTTTAATCCATACGAGTCGGATTCATTTACGTTTTATACGTTATACCGCTATACCTAGGCAGTTATAGCACCTAGCTATACTCCTAATATATTCACATAACCGTCACATGGTTATTTCCGCCCGCATTAGTAGGTAAACTTTTATGTAGCTACCTACTTATTAAATTATTAAAATCATTCGAAGATCTTTATTGTATTATTAAGCGTATACAATCGCAATTGGAGGGTAAATGTTCAGCATAGCCCGTTGCCCGCAAACCGAGATTACCGCCAATCGAGATTATGTCGTTTGACGGAGATATACGAAATTGGCCGTTATTCTATGCGAGTTTTAAGTCTACATTGCACGATAATGGTTCTCTGACAGATGCTGACAGGTTGTACTATTTAATAGGTAAACTGTCACCGAAGGCCCAGTCCGTATTTGCAGGTGTCACACCCAGTGCTGAGAATTATCAGGTCATATTTCAGTCACTACTTGACAGATATCAAGACACGCGCGTCCTAGCGTCTACGTACTTTGACCAAGCTTTAAATCTCAAACTGTCCAGCAACGCGTCTGTCTCGAATTTCCAGCTGTTTATTAATAACTTCGTAACCGCGGTTAATTCTCTTAGGAATTTAAAAATAGAAGATCTTTCCGACTTTATGTTGCTTCAACTCGCTTTAAAAAAGTTTGACACTGATACAATTCGCGCATTCGAGATGACGAAACGCAATAATAAAATACCTACACTAGATAGTTTTATTTCGTTCATAAAAGATCAGTGTCGAATATTTCATAATACGCAGTCGGGTTCACCTGGCCCGTCTAACACTAACAGCAACAAACAAAGGTTGAATAAATCGCGAAATAGTAATAATAACTCAGTCCCTAATCCACAATCTTACGTAACATGTTCGGAATCTAATAGTAATAATTCACAGAAGTGTCTGTGCAGTAATATAGTGCACGACCATTACTATAAGTGTCCCACCTTTAATGATTTAAATCCAATTGCTCGTTTTAAAAGCGTAAAAGATAACAAAGCTTGCATTAATTGCTTAAGCATAAAACATAAAACGAGTAATTGTTCCAGTAGAACGAGATGTCGCACGTGTAAACAAAAACATCATACACTGTTACATTTTGATAAAAATAACCGGTTGTCAAGTCAAGCCGCTAACCTTGACACACTCACGCAAGTGCAGAACACGGTAGCTGCGCCTTCCGCGTCTGAGGGCGAAGTATCGTTGTGTACGACATCCATTGCGCGGGCGACGCGCACGCGAGGACGGCGATCGCGCATCTATAATGATCCGCGTAGGGTCAAAACGCGATATACGGCGTCTAAGACGGTACTGTTAGCGACAGCGCAAGTTATCGTATATGATGTTAATGGGTCGCCGCACATGGTACGTTGTCTGCTAGATAGCGCATCTCAGACCAATCTAATAACATCGGAATGCTTCAAACGCCTTGGATTATGGAATAACTTTAAAAATACTAACTCAACCGTCAAAGGGATAGGCGGATCAGAAAGGCATTGCAGGGGTTCCGTAGATATTAAAATACATTCGCGTTTTGATAGGAATATTAATTTTAACATTTCTTCGCTTATCGTGGAGCGTATCACGGACGCATTGCCGAACGCTAATGTAGACGTAGCATCACTCACTCATCTCGAATCATTGCCGTTAGCCGATGCGGAGTTTGCGAATCCGGCAGGCATTGATCTTTTGATCGGAGCTTCAATATTTCCGCACTTGCTACTAACTAAAATAGTACGTAGTGAGCGATATGATTTACCGCCCGCTATTGAGACGGTACTTGGGTATGTGATTATGGGTACCGTACCTACGTTACATACTTCTCATTGTATTACGTCTTGTTGTTGTTCTGCTCTTCAAGAGATCAAGGTAGATGCTAAAACTGTGTGTAAGATAAAGCACTAATTAGCTATGCTATGCTATGCTACGCTATGCTACGCTATGCTATGCTATGCTATGCTACGCTATGCTATGCCAAGCTATGCTACGCTACACTATACTATACTACACATCCGCTTTGTATATAGATGACATTGCCTGTAATGTCATACCCGCTCCGCTAGCAATTTCGCTTTGTGAAGAGCTTATTCAGCTTTTCAAGCGAGGCCAGTTTGATCTTGTCAAATGGACAAGCAACTCTAAGGAGGTTCTCGCACGCATACCAGATTCTCATAAAGCTTCTCCAGACATTGAGTTTAAGAAGTCTGTACCGCATAAAGTTCTCGGTTTACGCTGGGACAAATCTTGCGATAGTTTTCGGTTTGACGTCTCACCGCCAGATGATAAGTGCGCCAAGCGCACTATGCTGTCCACAATGGCTCGACTATGGGACATAATGGGTTTTGTGGCTCCCACAATTTTGTACGCCAAGCTCTTGATCAAAGAGCTTTGGCTATCAAAGTGTGAGTGGGATGAAACACCCCCTGACCATATTGTCGCCGCTTGGGGCCAGTTTTGTATTGAGCTTACCGCGCTCAATCAAGTTACTATTCCGCGTCATCTTGGGTTGGTAGATGGATGTACCATCAACTTTATAGGTTTCACTGACGCCAGCGAGCGTGCTTACGGCGGAGTCGTATATCTGCAAGTCCGCATTGGTTCTAACTACTCGGTGCAGTTAGTTTGTGCCAAGTCTAAGGTCTCGCCTGTTAAACCATTTCGGTTGCGAGACTGGAGTTGTGCGCGGCCCTTCTGCTGTCTCAATTGCTCCACAAGGTTCAAGACACAGTTTTGCCCCACTACTCTATTAATAAATATACGCATTTTCCGACTCCAAAGTAGTGCTCGCTTGGATTCATTCTTCTCCTCATCGCTGGCAGACTTTTGTCGCCAACCGCGTTAGTAAATTGATTGAACTTGTTCCCGCTACTTGTTTCAATCACGTCGCGGGTTATCGTACTCGTCTTCAGGAAGAACTCTCCATAGATCATATTGACTGGAAGTTTATTCCACCAGCATCACCACATTTCGGTGGATGTTGGGCAAGCATGGTCAAAGTAATTAAACGCATCTCTTCAAAGTTATAGGTCAACAGATCCTCTCTTACGAAGAGCCTTTAACTGTCCTTGCACAAGTCGAGGCATTGATCAACTCGCGTCCGCTTCCAACTCAGTGAGATCTAGCCTGAAGTTGGACATACCTCTTAGTTTAAGTATTTAGTTAGTAGTTTTCGCTATTATTGCGTTTGTAGCTTTCGCTAAAGTTAATTTAGATTAATTTTATTGTCATATCGCTGTCTTAGCCTATTGATGGGTTATGCGGTAGTACACCCAACATAGCTAAGTTCAATTCTATTTTTTTTAAAGGCAACCCTTTAGGGCCGGGGGGATATGGTAGCGCCATCTACCTTCCTATATAACTAATCGCATCAACATGAATCGTTCCACGTTCTAGTGCGAGCGATATCATATTTCCGTCCCGCTCTATCCCACTCCCTGGAAGAGGCACTGCCTTCCGCCTGATTCGTCGACCCGATCGTGAACGCGAGTGACAGTCGAGAACATTCCTCCCGCTGAGAACGCTGTCTCGATACCGCTCCGCGCCGCACCACTGTATGTGATTTACCGCTTCCACCAAGGAAAACCCGCTCGTGAGTGAAGTGAAAACAAGCAGCTGCATCACGAAACCACCAGGAGGAAAAGAAACGAAGAAGGCTGTATAAGGTAAGTGCCTTCCATCCTTGAAATATCCTATACCCACTCAATCACCTCCTCCCGTATCCATCTCCTCTTCCCTTATTCCTTTTCTAGGCGACCCAGAACTCGCCCTAATACAGTCCATTCCATTAATCCTTCCCAAGTCGCCAAGAACCCTACGGTTTCGGTGTAAAGCCGAGCCACTTGTCAATTGATTTATGTAATATGTAATAAGAATTGTCAAGTTAATGAAAAATATATTAACATATTAAAAAAGTATATTCTAAATATATCTTTATTAGCAAATATTGTTATAGGCTTGCCAATATGTATACATTAGTTTAGGTTCGATCCCTATACGATCCAAATATTCATGCACTTAATGTGTAGAAACTGAAATTATTGATTGAAGGCATTAATTTTTTTTAGTAGCTTATGCTGTCCCTCTTCTGGGCAAAAGCTTCCCCCAAATCTTTCCAGGTATGCTTGTCGCACGTAATCTCAAGCCAGTTCTTGTGGTAGGCGTCTAGGTAATTTCGCCACCTATTTCGGGGCCGGCCTCGGCGACGTCGTCTATCCTCTGGTACCCACAGTGTTGATACTCTTGCCCAACGAGCCTCGTACATACGGTTTACGCTGCTCGCCTAGTTCCATTTGAGACTGGCAGACTTTCTTCCCACGTCTTTGATGCCTGTTCTAGAACGCAGCTCGATGTTCCGTATCTTTAAGTTTAAGATCCAGGATGCTGCGCTCTATGCCTCTTTGGCAGACCCCTAGGCGTGACCTGCGAAGCTGGGTAGGTGACCAGGCTTGAGAACCGTACTTTGGAATGGTCAGAATAAACAGTCATATCCATAGTTTGCGCTTCTAATATTTATATTTTCTTAAAGAGTAAAATTAGTTTTGTCTACAAATCATAATATTTATACTTTATTGTGTACATACTTGACAAAATTTCCCTGTTTATGAATACTTTTACTTTTACAAGGGTGAGAGAATTGGTCTATATTCACTTGTATAGTGTACGCCGCTTTCATTAATGTTCACTGTCTCCGGTGCATGAATATTATACGCAATGAAATCTATTACAGTTATACAGTAAATTATTCAAGACCGCAAACTAATGTCAGTATATCTAAACTTCCATAAAAACATTATAAAACTATGTATGTGCAAAAGAGTGGGAGATTGTCCGTGTGGTGACGGATTAAGAATACGGAATGTCACCACCCCATATCATCCCATGCGTGTCGTAAGAGCCGACGGAAGGAGCATATAATGCAGAGAACAGCACTGTAAGAGAAGGAAAACTTGATACAAACCCTATACCAACTCGTTTAGCCAGTGTGGTATAGGTGGCCAATTCCTCCTTTCAAAGGAGAGTCCTAGTCCAGCCGTGGACTGTTAAAGGCTGATGATGATGAGTGGGAGATTATTCATAATCTGGCAACTTAATTTACACGCACATAGACGCTCGTGTCCGTACAGTGCAGTCGTCAAATGTCACGCACACATAGCTGTCAACGTGCCTCACTTTGATGAATGCGGAGCATCTGCCTTTTGTTCTAATAATCTGAGCAAACGTTATACTAACGCGCGTGTGTGTCGATACAGACGCGCCAGTGCCACGCGTTTATATCGATACAAACGACAACAAACTGCTCTGTAGGATAAAAGCGCGCCGTCGACGCGCGTTTCTAAAACACGCGTCGACGGCGCGTTTAAAAAAGGTGGTTTGCACAGGCCCATTAAAATTTTACTATTTCTTCCCGATCCCATGAGAATTCCGGAAAAACCCTTCTTAGTGCAACACTACGGACTCCAAGAAATATACGAGTATATGTAAAATGTTAGCTTCTTGCATCCAATAATTTTGGCTGTGCCTTGTCTGCTCGTCAGTCAGCAACGCAAGAATAATATAATATACTTAGTCTGGCCATAAATACAGTTTCAGTAAAAAAAAAATACATTTGAATTTGGAATCTGTCATTTTTATACGATTGTTTATTGTGGTTTCTCTTTTTGGCGCCAATACACCGTACAATATCTTGCGATATTAAAATGGAGTGGGGTGATAAAGAGAACCGAATAGCTCTAATTGCATTACACAAAGTAGGTATGCAGCCATAGCAATTATTAAAACTTGGTATTAGTCAATGTTTGTGTACCGGGCTATTAATAGGTACAATGAGACCTCCTCTGTTTGTGACATCACAAGACCTGGCCGTCCACGTAGTGTTCGTACGAAAAAGGTGGTCAAAGCAGTAAGGGAAAGAATTCGAAGAAAGCCTGTCCGAAAGAAAAAGATTTTATCTTGGGAGATGAAGATAGCACCTAGAACCATGTCGCGTATTTTAAAAGATGACTTAGGACTTGCAGTCTATAAGAGACGCACTGGTCATTTCTTAACTGATCATTTAAAAAAGAATAGGGTGGTAAAATCGAAACAACTACTGAAGCGGTACGCAAAGGGATGTCACAGAAAATTTTTTGTTTAGGGATAAAAAAAATTAGGTTAAGAATTTTCCCATGGAAAGAGTGCGTGCTTCTATTGATAACTGGCCTCAACGTTTAAAAGACTGTATTGAGGCCAATGGAGACCACTTAGAATAAGCTTTTTATATTTTAAATTGATGTATATTTATGTATTAAACTAACACACAGTAAGAGTAATAAAAGCAATTTGCATTAAAAAAATTGTTTTTTCTTTGTTGCAATATTTATGGCAAGACTAGGTTATAGTATAGACTAGGTACATACAGATAAACGAATAACTTTGTAAGATTAGGGCCTTTTGGAACGTCATTTAAGTCTCAACGTTGCTAAACATGTTTGCTACATTCATTGACAGAAATATAACTCAGCCTTGCTAAAAAGCTTTTATGATAAAAAGACTTGTTAAACATGAAAATACTCATATTTAAACTTGCCAAGGTTAATTGCTATTAAAAGTGATAAATTAACTGTGTAACTAGGCAACAAACTCATTAACACATAATACGAGTAAAATTCCTAAATTATAACGAAATTTTCTGGCTCTGTAGCGCTCCAAATGTAAGATAATAATTTAGTACCACGTTGTAAATGGTGTCGCTCACAGAACAATTAAAGGGGGTTAGAATGGAAATAGTTACTGATTTGTATTAGAACGCGTGTCGCTGATTGTCTCCCACTCTCTATCTCCACTACAAGCAATACACTAATACGTACGCGCGTTACGCACACAAATCAACTGCACTTACTTAGATCGCGAGTTTGCCATTGGTTGTCACACTAGCGCAAACACTTCGCTTGATATGGAACTATCGCGCTTGACGATCACTCACACACTCTCATTAATGTTACGGTGTCCAAAAGGTCGATTACCTATTTATATCGATAAAATACTGTTGTTTTGTTACTTTAAGTTTTGCAATTGCTTTTTTTATTTCGGGATGGTGGGATAGGGTACAAATAGTGTGGTCTTTCTTAATATATATAAATAATAATATAAAATTAAAGGGGAAGATACAATATGGCCTTCATCATATCATTTCAGTCTCATGCGCGCACGCATCCGAGTACGACGCGTAATGCGTGTGTCACATCGCTTACATTTGCGAAAAGTTTGAAAAATGTCGGTTACGCTAAAGTGTAGTAGTTGTAACATCGTTATAGATGAGTTGTTGGCTTATGTACAAAATAAGATATCGCTTTGTGACGAAGAAAGCTTGGTCAGATTGTGTGTGGCGACGTTTAGTGGCGATGAGATTGAAAAATCGAAGTCGTTACTATTTGAATCTTTACCAGCTGACAAAAGAAAACCAGTTCGTAAAGGACAAGGAAAAGTAAATCGTGCCCTCAGTGACATTATAAGTGCCTTCAAATCGTTTCCTGACCTGATGCCGGTGTTCGTGGCTAGAAATTTGGAGAGACTTCCTCCTATTACTTTTGATCACCTAGACGTGTCAGACGTGCTCAAAAGGTTGATATTACTTCAAGAGGAAGTCAAGAATATTAAAGAGTCGTATGTTTCACTAGAACAGCTGGAAGTCATGAGGAGGGACATACAGAGTACGAATGAAAATGGGAGCGCAGCGAGTAACCTGCAGGACGAGAATGATCGTGTGAACATGGAAAGAGGTGCATGTAAAAGTGTGAATGTGTCGGTGTTGGAGGTATCTGAACAGCTTGATACATCCAATTTAAATTGCTCGTTACCACTCAAGTGCGTACCTAATAAAAATAATCATGTTCACAATAAAAAATATGAGGGTAGACCGAATCCGCCGCAACCTACTTTAGCGGCCGGAGACGCACCGCTAGCGCCACAAGTGTGTGCGAGTGAGACGGCGATCGAACAGCTGATTGTAACGGAGCAAGCGCCGGCGGCGAGTGAACAGGTGATCGATGCGGCCGCGCCCAAGGAATGTAGACAAAGTGATAAGTCGATTCATTCACATTTATCGAGTGAGCGGTCGAACGTAACACAATGGACTAAGGTTACATATCGAAAATTGAGTAATAAACAACGGTTTAAAGGAAATTTTGGCTTAGCAAATGATACCATTGGCAATTTTAAAGCAGCGGAGAGAAAAGTGCCGATTTTTATTTCTAACATAAGCATTGATACCAGCGAGAAGGATATAATAGACTATATCTGGGCGAAAACTAAGATTTCCGTCAAGCTGGAAAGAATACAGTCGAAAAATACGAATTCAAACCACAAGTCATTTAAGTTCTTTGTCCCAGAGTCTAAAGCCTTGTATAGGATGAACTATTTTTGGACAATAACTTGTGGCCAACAGCTGTAATATTTAGGCGTTTCGTGTACTATAACAAGCGTGATGCGACCGGAAAAATAATGACTGGTGACGGCGCTATATCAAATAAAAATGGCTAGGCAGATATATAAACTTGTGAGTTTTAATTGTAAAAGTATAAAGCGATCTATTGATTATATACGGGAGCTATGTTCCGATTACGATATTATAGCGATTCGGGAAACTTGGTTATTACCAGAGGATCTGGCATATCTACATGATATTAGTGATGATTTCGGCTGTACGGGAACATCAGCTGTGGATACAACGGCAGGGATTTTACGAGGTAGGGCGTTTGGAGGCGTGCCCATACTCTGGAGGAAAAGTGTGTTTAACACGGTGTCAGTCGTTCCGTGTAACAACTCGCGAGTGTGCGCTGTCGAAATAGTGTTTAACGAGAGGTCAGTGCTAGTGTTCAGCGTGTACATGCCCACGGACGAGGTATGTAATTTAGTGGAGTTCACGGATTGCTTGAGTGCGGTGAGTGCTATTATAGAGAACTCTAATATCGAAAACTGTTACATTTTAGGAGACTTCAATGCACATCCAACAGGTCGGTTTTTTGCGGAATTAAGTGATTTCTGTCAGCAATTTGAGTGGATGTGCATTGATACTGAATTATTAAAGATAAACTCAGACACGTATACTTTCATAAGCGACGCACATGGTTCGCGCAGGTGGCTGGATCATTGTGTGGTCACAAAGGCAGCTCGTGAGTCCGTACTTAACGCGCGAGTCATTTATGATGTTTTGTGGTCGGATCATTACCCTCTCGTAATCGAATGTGTATTTGATAACATTTGTCCAAAGCAGTGTAGTTTTGATTACATAGAGAATATTGTTGTATAGGGAGAGAGGAATTGTGATGAAATTCAATCTTATACCATGGCATGTCATGAGAAACTTAGACTAATTGACTTCCCCGATGAGTTCAGCAACTGTTGCGATAAAATTTGTAAACAACACTGTCATCGCAACACTATAGACAATATGTATAATAATATTGTGCGAGCCTTATCGCAAGCAGCTGTGGTGGGTCGAGGGAGCAGCAGGCGCAGGAAAAAGAAGGTTGTGGTAGGCTGGAACAGGCATGTTAGTGATGCATACAGGGACGCCAGGCTAAAGTTTCGCGTGTGGCAGGCGTGCGGTAAACCATCTACAGGTCCTGTGTTTGTTGACATGTGTGAGGCCAGAAGAAAATTTAAATCTCGGCTTAAGTGGTGTCAAACACACCAAGAACAGGTAAAAATGGATATTTTGGCCTCTTATCACTCAGATAAAGATTATCGCTCCTTTTGGCAGCATACGAACAAGTTGAGAAGTAAGCCTGGCCTCCCGGTATCGATTAATGGTGTAAACGATCCCTTAGGCATTGCTAACCTCTTTAAGGAACAGTTTAAAACAGAATCACCACTGGGACCCAGCTTGCCTGTGCCGAATCCTACGGACCATCATGATCTTCAAACTAGATTTACAGCTAAGGAGATCAGGGATGTTATCTCTACCATGTCTAGAGGGAAGTCTCCAGGTCATGATGGTCTGAGTATCGAGCACCTCAGGTACGCGGGTCCCCATTTACCAAGAGTGTTGGCAATGTTCTTTAACTTTTGTGTGAGCCATGCGTATTTGCCTAGTCAGATGACTAGAACTCTTGTAGTGCCTATAGTTAAAAATAAAACAGGCGATATAGCAGATTTAAAAAACTATAGGCCTATTTCCTTGGCTACGGTAATAGCAAAAGTGCTTGATAGCTTGCTAAATAGACAACTCAAAACCCACATTAAGCTGCACGACAACCAGTTCGGATTTCGAGCTGGACTGTCCACTGAGAGTGCCATCCTGTGTCTAAAGTGGGCTGTCAAGTACTATGTAGACCGTAAAACACCCGTATATGCGTGCTTTCTCGATCTATCAAGAGCATTTGATCTGGTCTCTTACAGTATTCTGTGGAGTAAGCTTGAGAAAGCTGGAGTTCCTTCCAAAGTCATAAGCACTCTGAAATGCTGGCATGGAGGTCAGATCAATCAAGTTCGATGGGCTGGGACTTTGTCGGAACCGTACGGATTGGAGTGTGGCGTGAGGCAGGGGGGTTTGAGCTCACCTACGCTGTTCAATATATACGTCAATGAGCTAGTTGAGACGCTCAGCAGAGAGAGAGCCGGCTGTTACATTGATGGAGTTTGTGTTAACAATATTAGTTACGCCGACGATATGGCTCTTCTGAGCGCCTCAGCTTGTGGCCTAAGAAGGTTGGTGGCCATCTGTGAAGACTACGTCAGGCTTCATGGATTGGACTACAACGAACGTAAGAGTGAGGTCATGGTCTTTGATGCCCGTGGCGGAAGGTGTCTAAAAACTATCCCACCAGTCCATTTAAATGGTACTCCGCTCACACGGGTATACAAGTTTAAGTACCTTGGACACGTCTTGACCGCGGGCATGAAGGACGATGAGGATATTGAGCGGGAGCGAAGGGCGCTGTCGGTTAGGGCGAATATGATAGCTCACAGATTTTCACGTTGCTCACAGAGTGTTAAAATAACCTTGTTTCGTGCATACTGCACTTCTTTTTACACGTGCAGTCTGTGGGCTGATTATACGCAAAGATCGTACGGCGTCCTTCGCGTTCAATATAGTAACGCGTTCAGGGTGTTGATGGGGTTGCCCCGTTTCTGTAGTGCATCAGGAATGTTTGCTGAAGCTCGAGTCAACTGTTTTTATACAACCATGAGAAAACGTTGCGCTTTGTTGGTGCGCCACGTGCGGGGCAGCCCCAACCATATCCTCTGCTGTGTGGCGAGCAGACTCGATTGTTTATATGTGAATCGCTGCTGCAAGCTGTCCACCTCCGTGATAGACGTGTGGCAGTGATTCACATATGTTCATGGTTTTAGGCTAAGTGTTTATAATAAGAATACTAACATAGGGTAAGGAATATTGTTACTAACACAATGAGTTTTGTTACTCGAAATAAATAAATATTATTATTATTATATCCGAATACAAAGAGTTAAAAATCATGTCCACCTAGGATGTCAGTGTCCGTGATAAACTATTCATGTGTACAACCACATAAGCTAAAGTTTGTAAAAAAATAAATGACACAAGTATATAATACAATAATATGTTAATGTTGAACAATAATTTAAATTAAATTTCAACCCAGATTCTATGATTGTCCCTGAAATAAGACGTATTTATTAAGAAGCATACGATTGCTATCTTTTAAATTCGAATTTTTCAAAATAAAATGCAATCTTACATTGATATATTTTCTATGATAGCTTTAGATAGGTCTGTAACATGGCTCGCACTAGGATAAAATCCAACCTGGTGATAACTAATGTTGCTAAATAATTCAGTTCCGACAAAGGTGCGCAAGATCTTTGTTGTCAACATATATTATGTTCATTAATTTGCCGAAGATTGTCGGTGTAAATCTTTATATAATGATACAGGAGACCCCCTTTATCTTTTGCTACGATAAATTTATGGTCCGAATTTATTTCATTTGACAGCAGTGCTCCAACGCATATGCCACAATCAATTTTCTTAATTAAAATATGTGATATTTAACCCGCGATACTAAGTTAATAACCCACAATAAATATTAATCGGTAGTAATAAACAAAGTTATGTTAATCTCAATATTAATGATAACAATAATTTGAATACATTCACACGAAGGAACTCACAATCGACATTGTTCACAACTTGGTAGGTACAACACTATGGGACCCACCACCATAGATTAAGCAGAATTCAAGCTTTGACGTTCGCAGTGAACGAAATACATTGCGCAATCGCCTACGTAGTACTAGATGGTACCCACGTATTGCCAGCAATGTATATTTTTTTATTTGCTTGGGATAGTGTCGTTTTTGTCTACAAATTACATAATTCTATTGTATTAATTACAAATATCATTTTTATTTTAAGGTTTTTGGACTTACCGGTGAAAAGAAATCCCTTCTCGAGTCACAGTACATAACTGGCTTCTTTTTCGACACGTTATTATAGCGCAAGACGACATAATTATTTTATTTTCACGGAGCTTCGTACGCTGTCGCAATATGAGCACGATTGTTGACAGCGTCAATCAAATATTTCGGCATATGAGCGTTTGCTCACAAGTACGGCGAGCCTGCCACGCCCACAAGGCCGTTCTAACCTCTCTTAACTGTTCTGTGGTGTCGCTAATAAATAACAAATATTAATTTGTTTAAGTCAATTTAATAAAATAAATAATAAAAGTATTTCATATCTTATTATCTTTGTTTAATTGAAGCTTATTCAACTTCCAATGATAGCTTAGTAGACAGACTGAAGGATTGCTCCCCCCGTGGGATCTCCACCTTGTCATGGTGGGGGGGCTCAGTAGCCGTGGCTTGGACACCCGCGGTGAAGCTAAGAGGGATCCCGGGAGTGGACGCTCCACGTGGGCTTGGGTGAAACCTGCGTAGGATGCGTCCATAGGTGCGGGTGCGGGGGACAGTTCTGTCTGTCCCTCGCAGTCGGGTGCGGTCGCGGGAGGAGAGGCGCGTCGGTGTTGCGTTGCCGCGCGCTCTATCTCGCGCGACCAAATGGAGGCGCACCATTTGATGCGTTGCGGTGGGGCCGCAGAGGAAGAGGAAATGCGGTGTTGTCAGGTTGCCGTCCTCCTTATCCTCTACGGCGGTTTTAGTGACGGCGAGCGCTGGGGCTGCTCCCCGTCCGCCAAAAGGCAAGGAGGCGGCGTAGTGTCCGCGCCGCCTCCCAAGTAGCATTACGAGGCGGGGCCTGCCAACACCAACGGCGGGCCAGTCCCGGGCGGGGTCATGGCAAAGAATGCTATCCACAAATCACGTGACCCCGCCACTACACGGGACCCGTAGGGACACCGCGGTGGTTTTAGTGGGTGTGTCCTGAACACCCGGGGAGAGCCTTCACACACCTCCTCCGCCAATCCCAAGCCCGGTCGATCACTTTCTAGCCGGGTTGGCGTCGAGTTGAGATGGTTCATAAGGAGAGTTTCCACCGAAGTCAACAAAAAAAAACTTGCAGAGAATAGGGTGATGGCTATGGGTCGATAGTTAGCTGGATCAGAACGATCCCCCTTTTTGGGAATCGGTTGTACGTTCGCCTCCTTTCAAGCCTGCGGCACGACGCCAGAGGATAAAGACAGGCGATACAGGCGTGTAAGCGTTGGAGACAACTCGGCTGCACATTTCTTAAGAACAACCGCTGGGATACCGTCGGGACCACTGGCTTTCCGGACATCGAGAGACCGCAGTATCGCACGATCATCGCATTGCCTGATGCGAACATCAGGCATGGAGTGGCCGCAGTGATTTATAGATGGCGGCTGCGAACCACGGTCATCGATTCGGGAGTTGGCTGCAAAGAGATTTACAAGCAAGTCAGCTTTCTCTTGCGGCCCATGAGCCAGTGATCCATCAGAGCATCGCAACGGTGGCAGCGAAGACTGGCAGAAATTGGATTGCACGGCTTTGGCCAGCCGCCAATATCCACGGCTTCACGTAGGGTGCGACAGAAGTTCTTGGCCAAACCGTGCAACGCGCTGTGCATCCGCTCTGGTGTATGCCCTCTTGCAGACCTTAGTGGCTCTGTTATAGGCCGCTTTGATGAGATGGACATTCGGATCGCGACGAGACCGAGCCCTGATCCAAGCACGGTACGCCGACTGTTTTTGTTTAACAGCATCGGCGCACTTGCGATCGAACCAGGGCTGAAGTTTGCTGTTGCTGGTGACAAAAGTGGATGAAATATAATATTCCATACCTAACAGAGTTTCCCCAGCAACAGCAGACGCACTCTCCTAAGGATCCCTCCCACCAAAGCAACGCTGAGACCACGGAATGGACGCGTGATAACTGCGCAGGCCATCCCAATCTGCTGACAAGTAGTGCCATAAGCGTCGCTTTACGTCCACATGTTGTGAAGGCTTAGCGGTTGGCACTGATGTGCAAACCAAACAGTGGTCGGAGGAGCCCAATGGGGCTTGAACCGACACACTGTACTGGTCTGGATGACTCGTCAGCAGAAGGTCCAGCAAAGAGGGCGCTTGACCCTGTATATCTGGTATCCTGGTGGGCTGGAGTACCAGCTGGGTCAGGTCATGCGTGAGAGTGAATGCGTGAGCAGCCCTTCCCGCGTGGTCTGTTTTGGAAGAGCCCAACCAGGTCTCATGGTGGGCATTAAAATCTCCCAAAAAGACCAACTCAGCGGTTGGAAACTGTTCCTGCGCATCATTTGCCGCCTGACTCAGGTAGTCAAAAAGTCGAGTTGCCTCGGCATCTCCAGTATGGGAACGGTATAGACACACGTAAATCCGGGCTAATGAACCTATATTCACGTGTATCCACAGGACGGAAAAGGAGGGGTCCTCTAGGCAGCGTAGACGACGACAGCATATATCCGCCCTGACGAACAAGCATACTCCGGCTTTTGCGTAGAAGTTCTCTTCAAGGGAATAGCCGGGATAGTGCAGATAAGTCGTGTCGGCAGGGCAGCTTATTTGAGTCTCCGTCAGAAAAAGCATGGCCTTGCCGTCTCGAGATGGTGGTGGACGGCGTTGAGGTTTGAATGGAGTCCGCGGATGTTGGCGAACTTCACCTCAAGTGGCGTGTGGGTGGGAAAGGTTGACGCCGCTGTGTGACCGTCACCATTGCTTGCTGCCATAGTGGAGTGGAAAAAGAAAGGAGGGGCGTGAAAAGAGGTGGCTGTCACCGCAGCAGCGCGTGACAAAGCGTGGAGTATTGTTTCGTCATTGGACTGTGTGGAATAGCAGCGGCCAATCCGCCGGACGGAAGGGCCCCCGTACCCTCCCGGAAGTGGTCGCCGGGTCCCACCATCCGGTCACCAACCGGCACGACGAGCCACTCCGAGATTATGCGCGGCCTGGTGGGGCAGCCTCCCGAGATGTTTAGTCCCAGTTGGGCCCCTATAATATACCGCGGGCGGCCAGCGGCACCACCGTTTCTACGGGTCTCCCTGGCCGGCAGGTCGACCCCCCCTACCCACACAATGACTCCACTAAGACTTCACTGGTCCAACGCATGCTGCGGTAACCGCTCCCTTACCTAAACCTTCACACTCTCTCTGCCATCCCCAAAGGAAAGAAAGAGAGAATGGGAAGGAGGGACTGGGCCTCCGGCGCTCTCACTCACCAAGCGAAACGCAGCAGAAAAGTACTGCTACTTTACGTTGATCTTCTGTGAGAGGGTAGTACCGCCCCGGTCGAGCCGACCCATTCGTGCTGAAATCAGCATGGCCTACCTATAATCAGCATTGTGAAAACTGGAACAAAAAAGGTAAGGAACGAGCCATCGTAATAACGTTATTACTGGAGGTCCTTGATCCAAATGTCTCCATTGTATTACAACGGTCACACCTCGGAGAAAATTTACATTTATCGATATGTTTGTATCAGGCAAACAGGTCTCAGCTAAGCTTAGGGTTGTGGACTGACTAAAGTGAATTTGGGAGTTCAGTGAAAATTTATTCCTTTATTGTGTGTGTGATGTCTTATCTGCCGTCGTTTGAGTGTTGAATGACTAAAGCAAACGCGCCAATATTGCTGACTTAGCGTGCTTTCGGAGACATTCAAATACCATACTGATAACCTTAAAATAATAGACTGGAAATGGAAGCATGACAATCTCGCATTAGCTATACTGCTGAAGGGTGAAGGTAGAAGTAGTATCGTATCGTATATCAGTTGCAGCCTAATTGGTATACGTTCTCACCGTGGTGTTTATAAGGAAACGCTTTTTGATTGAATAATTCTGTCTACTAGAGATTGCTGACACTGTCACTCTTTTAAATCTAAACGAACGTCACAGTTTTATATATCTTATCTAATATTTTTGTACATCGAAACCAATTTATCTGCTACCTTGTAGAATTATACGGATATCCTCAGCCTAAGGAAGCTAAATCCAGAATTTTTCGATACTTTCTCAACGGTCCTGTATAAGATTCTCGTCATGAGTAACATTGTGCGGAGTTTCGATCGATTTATCTCAAGAATCCCGAAATTGTAACCTGAAAAACTCACAGCTGCAATTTATATTGAAGTCTTTAAAATTGCATTTCTCTTCAATTGTTTTATGTCCATTGGTCACAACTATGGCATGAGCTATACATCAATACCAATACGTAGGTACTTCATACAGAATACGCCCTCACAAAATGTCGTTATAAAAATCTATACATCTCTTCATATAAATAAAATTTAA